>JANBPO010002057.1:7048477-9448477 GCA_024336825.1 Amorphophallus titanum
ACCCGGGAAAAGAGTAGTAGGATGAAAGTCTGAGTAGGACATTGGATCCAAAATTTCTTCGGTGGCCCCTTGAAATATAATGAATTTCCTTCAGTAGCTCCAGCTGTGGGTAAACAGACTAGGCCTCTGAAGTTTAAGTCAGAGCTGCCTGCTTCTATTCGACGAGTCAGCTAGGGAGGGTTGAATCCCACCGGAGTGGATCCCGTCACTCACTGTGCTGCTTATTTCATATTCTGGCTATGCACTTTTGCTCTCCCACAGGGAGATGAAACGGTTATCCGACCGGAGGCAATATACCCAGTGTGTCAGATGGCCTGGGGCATGCGGCTCACTTTATGTCCGGCTGCACTTTGCTTGGTTTACAAATCTCTGGGTGATCTATACAAGCATCGGATCCCTCAGGCCTTCAGAACAGTGGGCCCATTCCATTTCTTCAATGCCTGGGTATACAGTTTGTTCCCAGAGCTTGCTCCGAGGACCTTGCAGATGGCTATGTTGTATCCCCAGATGCTGGAGTTCGCAAGCATCGAACCTGGCCCAGTAACACAGAAACTCTACTCTATCAGAGGTCGGTTGCCAAGGATCCTAGTTGATTCAACAGGAACTATCTATTTCTGGAACTTGGCAGCACATTCCGCTCCATTGGTGAATCGCCAGCGTGAATGCAAAATGGAGGCAGTGGAAACCTTTGTTCATCCCATTTCAAGTGCCATAGTGACCCGGCCTATCCTGGAGCCAGAGCTAATTGATTAGGTTTTGTCATTTCACCCCAGTGTTTTGGTGTTCAGAAAGGGTGGCATAGTTCATCTGGAACCTTATTATCCGTTTAGATTTGGATGAAATTTCGTCTATGATCAACACATTCCTTCTTCATCTGCTCAATTTTCTTTGGACAGTAGGTCAAAACATGGCTCCGTTGTTGTCAGCGAGGGCCGCATCTGGTCAGATTTCTTTCATCATCAGGAGGCTAGTACCTTCAGAGTGCCAGTGTCGAGCGGCGTTCCCCGAGTTACTCCAAAATATATAAAATGGTGGGATGCCCGAACAAGCTTCTACCGCAACACCAAAGCAATGTGCTGGGATGTGGCCGAGTGCACTTTTCTAAGTCAGTAGCCTGGGCCAGTGTTTGATATTGATGAATCCCACTTAAAGAGGCTATTTTCTCAGTGCCTAAGGGACGCAGACATATATATAACAAGCAAGAAAGCCCTGAAAGAAGATGTAGCCAAGCAGTTGACGCCTATGCTTGCCGATATAAATGAAGATACTTTTATGAAGAATTTGGAACATTTGTACCAAATTGGGGATGCCCGCTTGGAGCTTCAACAATATCCTTTTCCCCTTGAGGAGTCGCTCCCCAAAGTAGTCTCCTAGAGCTGTGAGATAGACCACTTCTGCCCATATTGGGCGTTTGTCAGGAGGGAAGATAGAACTTCGACGTACTATCAGCATACGTCTTGGTTGTTTATTCTGTTGAACATTCATGGCTGACTCTCGACAGCCCTATAGTAAACATTTTGGACAAGCCATTATTTGTATCTTTTCATTATGCTGGCGGCTGGGATATTGACCACCTGGGCTAGTATCATTGCCTTGCTTCCTATGACGAGGACACATCCTCAACACACGCGAGAATGAAATCCCACGAAGGAGAAACAAAATGAAATAAGAAAACCAACACACACACTGCAACCGCAGCTTACACAGTGATAAGCCCCCACACACAAAATGGTTTGAAGATGAAGAAACTCAAAGATGAAAGAAACAGATTAAAAACTTGTAGAATTGCAAGGCTGAAGTGGATGGCTGGCTGCACTCTTTTCTTCTCTACCTCCCAACTCTTTCTCTAGAAGCTCAGGGCAGAATCTCTCTTTCTTTTTCTTCTCTCTGGACTGCACTCTGCCCTTTTCACTCTTGGATTCTTATGTTCAGGTCTTCTCTAGATTTTTCACTAGTCCTATTTATAGGCACAAAGGGCATAGAGTTTTACCTCCAAAATATAGTACTCTATTTAGCTATACATGAAAATGTGAAATTTGATGGAGAGCACCTGCAGAAGCTTGACCTTCATTGGCTTGCAAAAGATGGTGGCACCCTTCTATTCCTTGGAGACCTGAGAGGTGACTTTTCTCACATTGGCCAGTCGATAGATCTTTTGTTCAAAAAAATAAATCTGGTAGTCTTATGATGACAAGGACACTAGTCAGTCCTAGGAGCCTATTCCAGACCTCAAAAAGATGTGATTTGGAGGTTTACGGTCCATATTTTAATCTCCTGGATGACCTTCGAGAGTTGCAGAAGATTGGGCAATATTTTTCTTCATGCATTCTTTCTGTGAGCTATTTGTCACCCTTACGAGACATTTTTCACCCTTATCGCTTATTTGTCTATCTTAACCATCTATTTGTCACCCTTATGCATTGGGAGCCGTCGCCTTTGGAGTTTTTCTTCTCTGCCTTGGCCTTAATGTATTTGAGCTCGGAGTGTAGCTAAAAATGCTCAGAGTGCTCGGTACATGTGCTCGGAGAACTTGCTAGATTTGCATTACATCGTCTGAGCTTAGTTCCACAGGAGTCTGAGCTTTAGATATGAAGATCAAGCTTTTTCATAGAGACCGAGCATAGTTGTGAAGACTGAGCTTTGTTGCCCTAGTAGTCTGAGCTTAAGCAGTTGAATCCGAGCTTAGTCATGAGGACTGAGGCAGTTGAATGAGGCCTTAGTTATTTGTCAGCCTTGCCACCTATTTTTCACCGTTAGTAAGCCATTTGTCACCCTTACTCAACTATTTGTCACCCTTAAGGGTCTATTTGTCACCAAAAGTTGCCATAGGGTCGAGCTTGGGCTTTGGGGTCGATTCTCGATTCTGCTTGATGGCTCGACTCTCAGAGTCTCAGACTTGGCTTGAGCTGTAGTCGCTCAATTTTCGACAGTTGATACAGACTGGATTGTGTCAGGCTTGATTCTCGACGGGCTTTGCTCGACATGCCATTCATGATACAATTGCTCGGACACTCTGCTACATGTGCTCGGTGCTCACCACAGATACTCATGGTCGGAGTGCTCAGAAGAGCTTGCGAGTGCTGAAAATGCTCGAAGTTTTGGCAAATCGAGCTTGCTACATTTGCTCGGAGGTTCGACATTTGTGCTCGGAGTGCTCGACATTTGTGCTTGCCTTAAGCTTCTCCATATCTAGCCAAACAAGGGATGTTTCATGAGTTTCTAACTTATTTATCCAATGACTTATAGTAAGACATCATCAAAACATAATGTATCTAACATTCTCCCCCTTTTTGATGATGACAACTATGAGTCATTGTGCTCACTGTTTTGACAGCAAATTTGGTTAGGCAATGCACAATCATGCAAATTTAAACATAACAGAAGTACAACATGAGTATATGAAAAGGTCAACATGATATGCAATGGACACATGGACATGCATACAACTCAAGAACAAAACTCTCTCTTTCCCTTTGGCATACTAACTCTCTCTCCCCCTTTGACATCAGCAAAAACATGGGGTGTAGTATAGAAAGAGCAGTGAAGAGTATAAGATAATGGTTGTATTCATTGAGTAAACTTATTTGTTTGAGGGGCCTTCACATAGTTTTTTTCATTTCCCTTCAACCTTGTAAATAGTGGCTCCCCCCTCTCTTGCGTGATCACAACAAGGGCAGCAGCGTCCCCCTCATACGTGTGCAAATCTCTTGGTTGCTTTCCATAAGATCGCATGGGGAACAAGATCGCATGCAGAGCAACAGCAAGTAGCAGGATCGTAGGGCAGGAGCAAGATGCAAGATCATCTGGGAAGCCGACAATGGCAGGGCGAGATCCAGGATGGCTTCGCTAGCAGATCTCTCGCAGCATGGGGAGCCAACGAGATCCATTCGCAGGCATGCATGCATGGCAATCAATGGCGGAGCAGGCTTCAAGGGATTCAATGGCAGAGCAGGTCAGCACATGGGGAGTCGGTGAGATCCAGGCGTTCATGGCAGCCATGCACACGAGACGATGGCAGTGACCCTGCCTATAAAACCCAACGACGCTCCTCCCCCCTTTAGTTTCCCCCCCCCTCCGGGGCCTCTCTTCCTCTTAGTCTTCTTCCCCCTCTCCTCCTTTTCTTTGCCCCTCCGAGCCTTCTTTTGCAACACCTCTTGTTCGCCCCACCTCGCAGACTTCATCTTCTCCGGCTCTTGCCCATCCCCGTTTCTTCTTCGTCTCCTCTCCTCTCTTTCCCTACGAGCCTACCTTCTTCCCCTTCTGCTTTCTGCGCCGTCGGGTTCCCTTCTCCTCTCCCCCTTCACTTCACCTTAGTCCGGAACCCCTATTCTGAACAAGGGTGCTGGCGGCCCTCTCCCTCCTCACTCCCTCTCTCTTCTTTACTCCCTCCTCCTACTCCCTTATCCTCTCTCATCTCCTCCCGTTGTAGCCCCTCTCTCACTCAATGTTTTCTTCCTCTTCCCTCACATGCTGTTCTCGTCTGTCTCCCCCCTCTAGACCTCTCCTTCTATCCACTCTCTCTCTCTTTCTCATCTCTCCTCCTCCCTCTTTCACTCTTCTGCACACGCGTCCGACACCGCCTACACCGCACTGCGACTTCACTTCCTATGCTAGCCGTGGTTTCTCTTCCCCTCCTCTTCCTCTTCTCATCCCTCTCCCCCCTCTCTTTATCTCAGTTTCTGCACCGCAACACCCTCCCTCTGCACAACAGCCTCCTCTTTGCGGCCTTCCTCTCTCTCGTTCTTTTCTCCTTTGCACACCACTCCGCAACCCACTCTCTCTCTCTCTCGCCACCACACACTTGCCCCTCTGCTCTCCCCATTCTCATCGCTTTCTCCTTCACACACCATAGGCGTCAGCCGCTTCTCACCTTCACCCCTCTTCCTCTCATCCCTTCTCCCCTATTCACTCTCTCTCTTTCTCTCTACAACTCACGCACACCGCCTACACTGCGGCGTCCCCTTCTGCACATACACACACACACCGTCAGGCCCTCCAGTTGCCCTCTGCTCCCCTCTCTCTCCTTGCATATAGTTGCACCGTAGCATCTCTTCTCTCCCTCCCCATCTTCTCTCTTGTCTCTCTCTCCCTTTCTCCCTTCACTCACACCACACATAGCCCTCGCCGTTCGCCTCCTCTGTCTCTCACCCTCTCACGCACACATGCACTTACATTGCACCGTGTCGACCCCCCTCTCCGCGGCGTCAACTCTGCCTCTCCGTTCCCTACACGTGCGCACATACACACACGTCGCACAGACTCACACACACACTGCTCCCCCTCTTTGCACTCCCTCTCTCTGTCGCTCTCTTTCCTTCTCTCCCTCCCTCCTTGCACACACACAACCCGCAACATAGTATCCTCCTCTCTTCTTATCCTTCTCTCTCTCTCTCTCTCTCTCTCCCACCTTTGCACCCCCTCCTGGTCTCTCTCTTTCTGTCTTCTGCCACACTACACACCCACTGCAACCTTCGCCGCCGTGCACACACAGCACCACTGTCCCATCCATCGCTCAAAATCTTAAAACCTTAAGTCTACTATTTAATCTTTCATCATCTAATTCAACAAAACCCAAGTCTATTATCCATTTTTGCATCGTCTAAGTTTATCATCCATTGTTCATCATCTAGGTTTCTTCACTTAAGCACTACATCACCTAAGTCCTTCCATCTAAGTCTATCATCTACCCTTTCGTCCATCATCTAATTTTCATTGTTTAAGTCCTTCGTCTAAATTGCACATCGTCTACCCTTTATTAGTTAGGTGCTACGTCATCTACTTCTACGCTTCATCTAACTCTCTTCACATAGGTGTTATATCGTCTATTTTTCTACCTAGGCAATCCATTGTTTAACTCTATCATCTAAGCCTCCCCCTAACTTCTATCGTCTAACACCTTCTCTTTCGTCTAATTTCTATCGTCTATGTACCTTTCCATTTTAGACGCTGCATTGTGTACTTCTCCATCCACGTCATCGTCTAACTTTTTCCGTCTAACTCCAGTACATCATCTACTCTTCCACAATTGGCCATTGTGTCGTCTAACTTCTCCACTTGGGTATTATATCATCTAACTCTTCATCTTAGATGAAATATCGTCTAACGTCCTTTAACGTAGGCGGAACATCATCTAACTATAGTCCAATGTCTAAGTCCACCACCTAATTCATTCATTTATCTTTCTTATCGTCCAACCTTCAATCCTTTCGTCTAAGCGGCCCATTTCAATTAAGTGGACTTATCTGACGGGTTCATAAGAGAAACTCTAATACATAAATAAAAATTAATGCATCTTGGACTTTTATTATAAAATATAATGTAATTAAGCTCTTAAAACTTTAGAATTTATAGTGGGTTCAAAGGTCATGAAAGTATGACGGTATATTTCTAAATGAGTTGGTGCATTATGAAACTCAAACCTGCAAATACAAGGAAATATGCATGACAACCATGATAGCTTTCACGTTTCAGGATTGAGGGAGGCACCAGGCGTCTCGTCTGATTGTCGACGAGGCCTGGGTCAAGGATTCCTCTCACCAGATCAATTGGTGGACTTCTCGGTGGAGGGCGGTGCACTTGTTGGTGATGTAATTGTAGTCTTGATAGAACTCACAGTACTTCATCTTGTCCCGGCAATTGAGGTTGTCCGCCATCCATGCAAGCGACTGGAGATATGATTTTCCCTTAATCTCTCTTAAGATGTCAGTGAGGGGGATAGAGAGACGAGAGAAGTCTACCTTGGTCTCTTGAAGGAGGGATGAGTCCAAAGTCATCTCGGTGATGATAGTGTGAGGTTCTAGAATAGATAGTCTCAATATTGACAGGCTGAGCTGGGTGAAGGAAGATAGGGGTGCTTCGATCCACCAAAGCGATGAGTATGTCGCTGGGTCTTGGGCGACCTCCCTCAGTTAGCAACCTGCCTGGCTAGGGTGCCAAATTATGCCCCCAAAACTCCGAGAGCTTGCATGCCTGAGAAGTGATGGAGTTCAACTTCAGCATTGATTTATGTTGGGGGCCTCTGAGAGAGTGTCATGACTTCTAGTTGTCTTCCCACAAACGACGCCAAAATGTTGTGTAACACTTAATATTTGAAGAGGGGAAGATCAAGGAAGAGAGCTTTGATTGAGCGAGGTTGATTTCCCTATTCCTACATCGAGCGTCCAAGGCCAAGCTATTCCTCAGATGGTATAAGGCTGAGAGGCTTACTTGAGGGAGGCTGCGGAGACTTATCTTTATATATGGCCAGTGAATTGAGGTGTATCAAATGTCGATCTTGCCATTAGGACGAGCGTGCTTATGGGGGCCAGAGTGCCCTCAATGCTTGGGTGTTGGGTTCATGCGAGATTAGGTGGCTATGCACAAACGATGCACTGGACCTATATTCTCCCAGTGGAGGGTAAGACAAGTGTGGTGGAAAGAGGTTCTAGAGAGAGAAAATGTTAATATTATCTGGTCTCTCTACAGAGACGCCAATCATTAAATAACGACCTCCTGGATTGACGTGATTTCTTATCTCACAGTTTTCTTGGGTTTGACCCATACTACGGGTCTATTTGGCACTCCTATCTCAAGTTTGAGATGGAGCCCCCATTTCTCACGAGTTTTCACGCTTACACCTCAATTCTTGGAGATTTGATACCCTCCGCCAGATATTCCTTCTGTCGGATTGAAAGTTCTCTCTCTAATGCCTCCGTAAGTCTCCGCTAAGCCTTAGATTCCCTCAAGAGAGCCGAGCTGGTTGTATCCTAAAAACACTAGAATCCTTATTGTCATGTCACTCTGAAGAAACATGACACCCTAGCCATCACAGAGCGTTGTTTGTGGTGTTTGGTGAGAGTCTATCCCTGCCTGGAATTGGTGACCAGGCCAGTGGATGCCAAAATTGAATTAGCAGCCATCATAATGGACGCCATTTCTTCATTCCTGTACTGTTCATAGAATTTATGACCACTGTAGTGGACGCTATTTCTGTACATGGCAGCGGCGTGAGTGGATGTCAATTACCCAGTTTCATGAATGTCTTGGTTTTCATGTGAGTTTTATCAATATGTCGTCATTACTCAAAGTTCTATCCTTGAACTCCTTGTTCCATGAATCCACCTTAATGTTCTTACAATGGCTTATTCCTTTGAAATTTTATTAGCTATAAACTATAGTGGATGTTTAAATATTTACATGACTCATGACGTTAATGGGACCCAGTCTGATCCTGGGAGGAGCACCCGAAAGTACTTGTCCCCATGGGAGTTGTAATGACTTGGTGTGGCATTGCACTGAAGTGCATGACTTGCTTGATTTATGACATTCCACAATCCCCCTAGTACTTGATATTACTTGATATGACATGCATGACTTGTGTGGCCCGACATGGGTAGTACTTGAATGAATGAATAGTCAACATCTCATGACTTGACATGATATTACATAACTTGGTACTTGATGACTATACTTGAATCTCATTAATACTTACTTATCTTGTAACTCTTGATATTCCACTCTCGATATTCCTTTGCTTTTTACATACATGAGCATGCCACTTTATTGAATTGGTTAATTACTTTAAGCAACGTCTGGTTTAGAGATATAAGTCCTACTGAGCGTTTGCTCATCTAGTGTTCTCCCCTTATTTTTCAGGTAATTCCGATGATGAGGCTCAATCAGATGGGGATGACCATGAGTGAAGAGCATAGAGCTATTTCTAGACTATCTAAGCTATCATCGAGTCGAATCTTTATATTTTGAGTCAATCATTGTAATTTTCCTTTTATTTAAGTCTAGATGGTTAGCCACTTCTACTTTGACATTGAAGGATATGTAATGAAGTTTTATTTGGATTAATGAAATTATGAATTTGGTTATTATTTCTCTTTATAGTGCACTCTGTCTTTATGTCAAATTTTCTTATGCTTTGATTGACATGAATGATATAAACTCATCACGTAATTCTGAGTTCCTTTCGCGCTCGGGACGTGATAGAAGGTAAGGATCCATCCCCCGACCTTTTACGAAAAAATCGTGAAGAGTGTATGCTGATCCACGCTCGAAACATTGTGATTCCCATGGTCAGTTCAAGAATCTTGTGAGACACCTCGCCACCGCCACCGGCCACGTCTCCCCTCGATCTTCGCCGCCCTCGCCACCGTAGCTCCGACCTTCTCACTTGCCACCATCTCTGTCAGCCGCCAGAGAAGGGAGGGAGAGAAAAGGGAGAGAACGGTGGAGAGAGGGGGATGAAATGAGAGAGTGAGAGGGGGTTATGAGAGAGATGAGGGTGAGGGGGTTTTAAAGGGAAAAAATTATTTATTATATTATTTTTTCTTTTCTTCAATTAGAAATTTTCAATAACTCTGAAAAACCTTGAAAAATACATTCTATTTCTAAAAAATTCTAGGAAAACGTCGGATGTGGTTGTTGGGAAGACTGTTGCTATCGCCGGGGTTGTATCGGCTGATCGTAAACTGGTAGCCGTCGTATTTGTTGAGGCCGTTTTGGGTGCCGATCCACATGAAGCCCAAATGGTCCTGCAGGATACAGGTTACATTGCTTTGCGACAGACCGTTGGTGGGGGTAAAACGCGAAAATTTAAACACAGGCTGTGTCCGGGCCGGGCGTACACCGGCCATCAGAAGCATAAGAAGTACGAGATACTTACCCTTTCGGGTAGCATTGATTGCGCGCATATTAGGATATAGACCACCTGCTAACGCACAAAGGCTCGCCTATAGTATGAAAATGACCGCGTTAACAAAAGCCTCTTAGCCTTTGTAAATCAAACACTACAACTGCATCGGCGTGGGACTACGGATGTTCAAACCATCCCGATATAAAGTCCTATCTTAGGCTGACAACTTGGCTCCATGTCTGTCCAAAACATCAAAACCGTCATCCTCTGCATGTTCGAGAACCGCTCGTTCGACAACATGCTCGGCCATCTAAGCTATGAGGGCATCGCAAACGATGTCGATGGCCTCACCGCTCCGCTCGACAAGGCCGCCTATGCCAACCCCTACCAGGGAACGCCGTATTATCCCTTTCACCGGCCATCGGATGAACAGTTGCAGTCCGATCTGCCACACGAATACGATCAGGTGGCGACGCAGCTTGCCGCCGACGCGAAAGGCCCGACCAACACCGGCTTTGTACAAGCGTACGCGGACCTGACCCAAAAGCCGCCCGGCGCAACCCCCGATCCCATGTGTTTCTATGGCTCGGATCAGGTTCCGATAACCAGTTGGCTGGCGAAAAATTTCTGTACCTGCGATCGCTGGTTCTGTCCCTTGCCTACCAGTACCCAGCCAAACCGGACCGTGGCCTTCTGCGGACATAGCGAGATCTTCGAGACCAAACTACAAGCCATTCCTGCTGCTAACAATATTTTCGACTGGCTGAATAAAAACAAGATCACCTGGGGCGTCTACCACGACGGCTTCACTTTCTTCGCGTTGTACCCTGACTTATGGCCGCACATCTTTGGCGGCAACTTTCACGCCTATGAGCAGTTGGGCACAGACATAAAAAATAACAAACAGCCGCAGGTGATCATCATCGAGCCCAGTTACCAGGACGCGCCGCATGTGGGGCCGGATCATCCTAACGACAATCATCCACCGCTGGCGGTGGGTTGGGGCGAGGATTTTCTGCGCCGGACTTATCAGGCGGTCACGATGAATGCGCAGGTCTGGGGACAAAGTCTCATGGTGGTGTACAACGACGAACATGGCGGCTTTTACGATCATGTGCCGCCGCCCGCTTTTGATAATGCGGCTGCTGGCAATGCCGCTCCCCCGGCGCCTTACCAGTTCAACACGCTCGGACCTCGTATCCCGGGTATCCTCGTCTCGCCCTGGGTCACGCCGGGTAAGGTCGATCACGAGCTGCATGATCACACGTCCGTGCTTCAGTTGTTGGCGGAGATCTTTACGCCGGGGCAACCCTATAGTGTCCAGGTCGCGAACCGCGCCGGGCAGGGGATAAAGAGCCTCTCCGTCCTCCTCAGCGACACCCCCGTGCAAACACCGGCGCTGCCGCCACCCGCCGACCCGATCTTTGTGAGATCCCTGTTAGGTGACACGATTGCCAAGGCACCGGAAAGTGGAATGGGCCGGTCGCTGGAGAATGCGGCGCTCAACATGATGAAACAGCATCCCGACAAGGTCGACACGCAGTTCCCGTTGCTCAACAATTGGAAGATGGCGGTGTTGCAGGCCAGGCCGGAGTCGATCCCGCAGGAATTGAAATGATCGGCTGATTATTTAGGGCGGGCGGCGGTATCGATCGTAACCGAGCCCTCGTTTAGGTAGGTGGTGGTTAATGGATAGCTTACTTTTTTTACCATTGGATTCTTTCTTGGGGGGGGGTTGAATGGATCAGTCACCAAAAATTTGACTACAGCAAAATCAAATGTAGAATAAGAACAAGCTACTACAAGAAAGTCACCTACCACTCCATGAGACCTAAGTCTGATCAGGTTCTATAACCTGGATCTCACACGATTCTCATCAAACATCTACTGAGCAAAGAGCAAGGAACTTAAACAAGGCAAACACCAATTTCAATCGCACAGCAGACACAAAGCTTTTAAGGTGGTTCGATCTCAAACTAGAGATCTACGTCCACCACACACTCCAACTGGAATGTGACTTTCTCTGCTGATTCACAGCTTAATCTACTGGGCTTTACAGCTTGCTAACACTGCTGACTAATAGCTTGCGCTGGAGACTTATAGCTTAACTCGACCAGAGAACACTTCTTTGTACGCTTTGTTCTTATCAATAAACATAGTTGCATCAATAAACCATTTAAAAGAACATCCATCCTATGTAATAAGCAATAAAACTTATAGAGATGAGTCAATAGGGACAGCATCTGAATTTCTCTCCATTTTAAACCATTCCATGACTATAATAACAAAAATAAAACCAAAAGGAAACAGGAGTGACCGAGAAATCTACACTGAGTCATGCCAGACAAGTATACTTCAAGGTTCGTAAGTGGATTTGGAACATGTGGTTTCTAATTATGTTTGATTGGTCTCTATTGGGCTGGTCGTGTAGTAGGAGTCCTCATTTTGAGCCCTAGGGAACTGGTTTTCCAGTCTTGCACCAGTGATGGCATGAACCAGCAGATGGTAGAGATCAACATGTGGCATTCACCAACCTTGCTCATAAAGAAAGTGAAATATAATAGTAAATGAGCGTGCAATGATGTTTTCCATGGCACAAATGCAGAATATTATATACAAACACTGTTTATGATGTCTACCACAAGAACTGAGATATAACATAGAACTTCCTATGCTAGATGACATGATTATTCTCTAGTAACACATGTAAATGTCTTTATATAGGGCAAAGCCAGGCTGATTTAACTGACTTCATATGGGTTAAAAAAATCGGAAAACAAGATTATTAAAAAGGAAGAGACAAATTTCAAGTGAGAGGGGATCATCTCAGTGCACCTACTGACCTGAGTCAGTGAGTGCACAGAGATGGGGTGCAAATATTTGTACAAAACCCCTCCACATGGAATAAAAAAGGTTTTGTGTGAAGGGTACTTTTTTGGAATTACCCCTCTCTGCACTTTCTAACTCGATGCAAAAAAAATAAGATGCTAGAATGGGGAAACCGGTATCCATGAGAAAACACCAAAAGAAAAAAAATAAAGGAAAAGACACATAAAAAATCACATAACCACTATGCACACATATGCAAAAATATCTCAACCTCACTAGGAAATGTTTGAAATTGTCATATGAAGTCTTTAACATAAGCACTGTTGAACAAGAAAACTGACCAGCCCAAATGTCTGCACAAAGATCTTCGTGGCCTTCCCCCCATGATACCATCAAACATTACATTGCAATTCTTGCGTGCTTTAAACATCACAACCTATCTAGAAGACTAACCCTTAACATTTTTACATGTGTTAGGAGGGGGTAAAGCTCAAAACATTAATAAAGATCAAGTCCACTCATATACTAGCTCATGCAAAACTCTAAAGTCACCAATAACTAACTTTGATAGAACTGCCAAACTCTAAATTCACGCCATTAACTAAACATATGGGGGAAACAAATGAGCTTTGAAAAACATGTGACCAACAATACATATACACCAATCGCAGAGGTTTTCTTTCATTTCCTTTTTTGGGGGAGGGTGGTGGATGTGGCCCTATTACTTTATAGGCACCTTATGCCCTTGCAACCTAATTGCAAGTTTGTCCAGTGTTGTAACCGGAAAATTATATGAATTTTCATTCATAATTTTGTACATTTACATGTGCATACGGGCGAGCCCTACGGTATAGAAATTTTATCCTCGAAATTTGAGGCAACCATAAGACAGAGGGAAATGACAACACATTCAGCTGGCAATGCTTTAAGAGCTCTAGCCAAAATCTCGATGCAGACAAAACAACGATCCTGCAGAACACAGCTAGACCTTGATCACGAACAAATGTCTTGCTCCACATACAACACACATCGATCATCAGAGCAAGCATAACCCAAAAGAATATAAGTCTGGCATCACCTCAGCCACAACAAAATCCAATCATGGCATCACTGCCACCATCTCGCTCATCGAGGAGATGCAACCCTTGTTATGAGAAACTTACCACTGATAAAATCTCACGTTCAGTGGACCAATCAATCATCAACGTTGCTACCTGCTGACTAGTCTCACGCCCTACACCAGGGATGACCATTACTGAGCTTCACTAGCTCACACCGTCATCCCAACCAACTGTGACAAATCCGTCGGCTCCGCCCATGAACCATTTCTCATACCTGGAAAGTCGAACACCAATAACAGCATTGGACCAAGTCTGTCAGAACACAAAATTCCATCAGATCCCAGATCCAATCTAGGAAAAAAGGCACATCTCAGAATTGGCCACCCAAGGCCTCGCTTGTACACAGCTCTTGCTAGTCTTGACTCACTACAACAAGCATCTTCTGTCTGTGAAAGACCATTCGCCGGTCACCAGCTATTTGTCAACTGGAAATCTTGACTTGCTCAACTTCTTCCTTCTTTCCTAGTCCTTCCCCAGATCTGATAAGCACATTCCAATTCTCAATCGGCCATCTACTGACTCTCAGTGGTCATTACCACATCTCAAGCCAAACCTCGCTCGGACACCGCCCCCAATTACAATCCTCATGCCAACTCTACCTTCTCAGGGGACCATGGCAAATCATGTCAAGATTCCATAATCCTCAGTCAGCAACAACATCAGGCTTAGACTTATAGGGAAATTCTCCCATGATGGCTACAAGGCCAAGGTTCACCATCCAATGACAACGTCCCTCAAGGGACCTCCACACACCGACATCGTCCATTACACAGACTCATCCCATCTTCATCACAATTATTCAAAATGGATGCCTGCCAATCCTCGGCTTCGCTTTCGCTACAAAGCCACAAGACACAACCTGAACAGATCCTAGCACAAAACTCCAAGACAACCGGGTGCCACTTGCTATTATCGCGAGCTGGTCGACGATGCCATGACCAATGCACATGGGTCTCTGGACAACAGAAATCCTTATCACAACTGAGTCCTCCTTACAACATTTCAAAACTCTTGGACTCAACTGGTTCTCTTACAAGCATTTCCACAGTTGACCACTCGGCTAGCCTTACTAGGCACTCGCAGCTACCAACTGGGATCCATAATCATCTCCTAGAGATCACATCTCGGGAACCACAATTCCATCAGAGGGCACAACTCTCAATGCAAGATCAGGGTACTCATGTGGCAAACTTGGCGTCATATTTCCCTAACTCTCCATCCTGCCAGCACCATAAATTACAATGCCTCAAGCAATGGCATGACAACTCCATGGCTCACACAACTAGAGACAATCTCGCATCGAGGAACCAATCCTCTGATGCTCTACTCATCCTCGAGAATCCACCTGTAGCAACAAATGCTACGATCCTAGACCTGTGGGTTATGGGTCCACTAGGCTTCCACTGTGCCACTCTGATCCATGCGTACACTCATCACAATGGCTCAAGATTTGCCATCCTGATAATTCTCAACTCGGCTGGCTATCGCCAGAAAATAGGGTGGGGAAAGCTCATTGCCTCAAACCCAGACCATAGATTCTCTCCCTTAATCTGGTAATCATCAGCAACACCACAGGCTCTGATTCACCATGCATCGAAAGTCACAACACTAGCCATGAATTCTCAAGAGCACCGCCCAACTAGCACTCATCCTTAAGGAACAATGCCAACGCACCCTTACACACCAAGGAAATGGGCATCACTTCTCACAGGCAGCTACACTGCCAAAACACAGGACGCGTCTCGCACGGACTTCGTGGCACACAAGAGAGGCCGACCAATCTGAACACACAATGCAAGATGACGAACTTGGCAAAATGCAATTCTCTCCGACCAAGGAGAAATCAACATACCTCCTACAAAGTAGGAGATCTCCATGCCTGACCTGACCTTGGACCTTGTGCAAGCTGGGAGCCACACTTTCCAGCACCTAGAAAATCATCTCTTCTGTCAGGTCAACTCCACTGACAACACTCACCAAGTGTCTCGTCGGACCTCACTCACAGCATCTCCCGACGCACCATTATCGTAATTCCCTGAACTACAATTCACCATGCCTCGAGCACTGGCTCTATCGATCGCCAGCCACACTTTGCCATAGTGATTGAGCTAGCCACTGCCACATGCTCCCCACCAATGCCTGTCCCTGATCTCAAAACCATTAATATGCTAAAACACTTACTGAGGAGCGAAGAGACCACAAAAGATGCCAGGCTCGAAGGCTGCCACAACTCTTAGCCACCAGACATTATTCTCTCAAATCTGTCCGTGCTACTACCAATCCATTCTCGATTCTCAGGTCCTCTAGAATATCCATCTCTTGAGCTGCCACCATGCGGACCACCATGGCAAGAGCTGCGACACAAACCAAGCTCGACACCTGCCAAAGCTCATCCTCGAGTCCCGAACTTGCCACTAAACCTTCACATCTCATCTGCTGCCTCATACGGCGCATGCAAGGCAGTGCATGATGGCCTCAAATCCCACAATCTGGGCTAAAAATCAAGCCACTACCAAACAATCTTGAACCAAGTCTAGGGCGAACACAGCCCATTCACACGCAGAAATGTAGGACAAGGAACTTACTGGGATAACTCTGCCCAATCTTGCCTCGAAATTCACAAAAATAATTAGTACTAGCACATCATTTCTGACACCATAGAGCATGATGAGAATACCAGGCTCGGCAATTGGCAACTCATTAGGAAAATCCTTCGCTCGCCCGAGTATAACTCTCGATCGGAACATTCGTTCCTCCATCACGAACCATGATCTCAACAACTCAGTGGTTGGATAAACCTCAATCTGGGGTGGCCAAACACAACATTAACACCTTAGAGCACACTCACGGCCACTTAACCATGAACAATCCCCACCAGCCGCCTGACCTCACTATAAATACCTCGAATGCAATACCGTGAGCTCATGCCAGCCGGCAAACTCTGCCCAACGCAACACAAGTAGGGCCACCACCAATGGGGAAGAAAGCTCTCTATCTCATTCCATAGGCCCCACGTCAGCACTCCAACGATAACTGCAACTACCTTCACAGCATCAATGCCGCACACTCAAGCTCTCAAGGGAGAAACAAAATGGTAACCAAACACAAAACCCTATGCCAACTGCCGAATGTACTTGACCTTATGAACTCTGATCACTACAATATCTTGAATTTTCATGTACATCCACAACCACTACTCTGATACATTCTATAATGACCCAAGATCCAGATACCAGGAATAACCTGATACCATTCGAATCATGTCCCGCCGCCCACAAGTCGGAGCACTCAGAAGGGCTAAAAGGAGTGTTGAGGTACATTGAAATTTGAAATAAAGTGGGAAAAACTATATAATTAACAATTTATGTGATAGAAATAAAATCTCATTTTTAATTAAACTATAAAGGCCAGTCCAACTAATGTATAGTCTATAGGGAAAGGAATGTACCCCACACCGAGTGAACACTCGACCCATCGAGCTGGCAACTATGAACCTCTGCGTTGCACCTCCGTACCTCAAGGAGAAACCACCACACCTAAAAAGTAATGGGTGAGCCTCATATCACTGGATGAGTAGGGGTCCCGCAGAACCCCAACCGTAAAACAACGGTGATAAAGAAAGCAGCAACAACAGTAGGAACAACAAACACGATGGCCAGTGAAATCTTGGCTCTACAACTACTCCTATTGTAGCGAAAAACACACTTTGATCTCACAGTCGGGGGACCACCAGACTACAAACCTCCCAGGCTACGCTGTAACGCTACTTGGGAAACCATCATGACACCTCTATCGTGGAGGCCTGTCCTCATAGATAAAGGCCCAACCCAAGATCAAGTAGTCTGGGAGCACGATCACGACCTCGCCATTGTGAACCCTGCACCATCTAGGAAAACCCTCGGTAGCCTCTACCGGAAACCCTAGACCTTTATAGTGGGAAAACATGAGGAAAACACCCAAAGAACCCTGAAGGAACTCGCCTCGAGTCATGAGAGTGAAGTGTCACGTGACGGGAGTACTGCCCACTAGAAGCAAGGTTGGATGCGTCCCTTGACGACTTAGTCCTCGTCTCAAGTGTCTCCCTACTCGCTCCAGGCAGACACTGAGACACCATACCAGTAACCACAGAACAAGGGTCTAGGAGGGGCTGTAACGACCCAGAGATCCGGGTACCGGTAAACCGACACCAAGACCTGGGGACGCCACCCAAGAGGCTGATGGGGCCCCATAAGGGTTAAGAAGTGTAACTCCTGGGCATGCTTGAGTCCGCCGGCGAAATCGCCGGAGTCGTACTCCTTGCCGGTCGGCGTCGTGTAAGGCAGTTGCGACGGCTTGATCAGGTTCTTGCGGCGCAGCGCATCCGGCGCCATGCCGATTTCGCGCGCCGTGTTATCGACCGCGCGCTCGATCAGATACGACGCCTCGGGGCGGCCGGCGACAGGGGCGTCGCCGCGCTTCCAGAGGTCTTCAGCGAACCACGCTGGCTGCGCCGAAGGCGTAGCTGAAGCTCAGGTCGACCGGGGTCAGGTCGCGCAGATACTGCTGCACCCAAAGCCCGGCCTCCGCCACGCTGGAGCGTGGCACATAGACGATGTCGAACCGGCGCAGCGGCACGAGGTCGCGATCGCCGGCGCCCTTCAGGGCCTTCGACAGATTCAAGGTCCGCATCATCGGCCGGCCTTCCGGCCCGCGACGGATGATCACCACCTCATTGGTCCGGGCGGTCGTCTTGAAGCCGCCGGCCATGATCACGGCGCGCAAGGCGTCCAGATCGCCGGGCATGTCGTAGACGCCCGGCTTGTCGACTTCGCCGCCGACGAACACCTTCAACGCGCCCACGGTCTTCAAAGTCACGCCGACGTCGGCGCGCACCAGTTGGTGGGAATAGGCGTCCACCAGGGCCGCCTGCAGGTCGTCCAGCGAACGGTCGGCCGCCATCACCGCGCCGATCAGCGGCAGATTGATTCTGCCGTCGGGCTGCACCACCGCCGTCTTGTTGAGCTCGGGCGCCGAGCCCACCGTGAAGTCCACCTCATCCCCGGGGTACAGCCGGTAGGACGGCTCGTCGTCGGTCCAGACGGCGTAAGGGATATTTGGGAAATCCGGGTCGGACTTGGTTCGCGCCCCGCGCGCCTGCGCGCCGAGCGGCGCCAGGGCGGCGGTGAGCACGAAGACGGTCAGGAGGCGGCGGCGGTCCATGGCCTGAGGGTTAATGAGAATGGGTAATGGAGCGTTAATCGCCCCGCCCGAAGGTGCAGCGTCAGTCACCCGAGTTTCCGATTCCCATGTCCCAGTCTCCATGGACGCAAACGACCTGGACCATGCGCCCGCAGGCGGGGCAGGGCGACTGGGCTGCGCGTCCGCGCTACGCCTGGGCGGACCTGCCGACGCTGCTGTGGCGGGAACGCTATCTGATGGCCGCCGTGTTCCTGGGGATCTTCATCCTCGGCGCGGCCTTCGCCATGACCATGAAGCGCAACTATCCGGCGCACTCCAGCGTGCTGGTGCGGCTGGGCCAGGAATACGTCTACGAGCCGCGCGCCGGCGACGCCGCCCGCGGCGCCGTGCCCGACTCGGCGCAGGTCCTGCAGTCCGAGACCGAGATCCTCGGCAGCGACGGGCTGAAGGAGCAGGTCGTGCTGACGCTGGTGAAGCGGTTCGGCTGGGGCCTGCTCGATCCCAAGCATCCCAAGGCCTACGACGGCGTCAGCGAGGCCAAGCGTCAGACGCTGCGCAGCCAGGCCGTGCTGTCCATGGGCCGGGCGCTGAAGGTCGAGACCGGCACCGACACACCGGTCATCCGCCTGACCTACACCGACACCGACAAGGACCGCGCCGCCCTGGTGCTGAACACCTTGCTGGAACAGTACCTGATCTATCGCCGCACGGTGCTGCTCGACCCGATGGGCGCGGCGCTGGAGGACCAGCGGCGCTCGTTCGAGGACAGGCTGAACCGGGCGGACGCCGCCTACCAGTCGTTCCTGACCAGCAACAACATCGGCGACTTCGAGGCGGAGAAGACGTCGCTGTCGCAGCTGCAGTCGCAGATCGAACAGCAGCTCTACGCCACCGAGACGCAGTTGCGCGAGCGCACCGGCCGGCTGGACGGGTTGAGCAGCGAACTCGGCAAGGTCACGCCTGAGATCGGCCTGTACCGCGACAGCGACAATACCGCGATCAACAAGCTCACCGACCTCCTACCTTAGACTGTACTTTCTGTTAGACTGGACTCTGTTGTAGTTAGTTATTTATTTCTGTTAATTGTTGAATTGTCCTGCTTTACTTCTTATTTCTATGTACACCACACCTATCCTTTTAGTCCTTCCGAGCTCTCCAGCTCATGGGCAGCGGGCCAAGATTCGAATGGTATCGAGTCATTCCCGGTATCCAGATCTTGGGTCGTTACAGTTGGTATCAGAGCTGTGGTTGTGAAAGTACATGGGAATTCGAGGTATTGTAGTGATCAGAGTCCATAAGGTCTAGTAAAGTCAGTAGCTGGCAAAGGATTTCGTGCTTATTGTTCGCTTGATTTCTCACGTAAGAGCCGGTGTGCACTGAGTTGGTGCTGTGAAGGCGGTTGTCATTTTTTGTTGGAGTGCTGACGTGGGGTCTGAGGATTGAGGTCGAAAGTTTTATCCCTCATTGGTGGTGGCCCTGGTGCAGCTGCACTGGGCAGAGTTGTCGGCAGGTGCATTACTGCGATGCTGTGTTCGAGGAATCTGCAGCGAGGTCAGGTGACTGGTGAGGATTTCTCATGGTTAAGTGGACGTGAGTGTGCTCTGAGGGAGCTGTTATCTAGTTGGGCCATTCCTGTTCAAGGTTTATCCAGTCCCTGTGGCATTGAGATCATGGTTTGAGGTAGCAGAGCTGGTGCTTTGGTCGAGAATTATGCTCGGATGAGCAGAGGATATGCTTGGATTGGGCTGTGGTCGCCCTAGATTTGGTTCGAGATTGTATGACAATGGCGAGTTCGAGACTCGAGGATGAGCGTTGGCGGGTGCCAATTATGGCTCGTGTTGCGGCTCCTAGCGTGGTGAGTCGCAGTTCGAAGAATTGTAGTGGTGGCACATCAAGAGATGTTGTGAGTGTGGTCTGACGAGGCACTCGGCGAGTGCTGTTGGAGGAGCTGACCTGACGGTGGTATCGATTTTTCTGGAAGGTGCGGTTTCCAACATGCCCGAGGTTTGAGGTCAGGTCAAGCATAGAGTTTTCTCCTGATTGGTCGGAGGCATGAGTGGGTTCTTCTTTGTTGGAGAGAGTCGTGCTTTTATCAAGCTTTGTCGTCTTGCATCGCGTGATCGGATGGGTTGGCCTCCATTGTGTGCCATGAAGTCCGTGCGAGACGCGTCCCGTATTTTGGTAGTGTGGCTGTTTGTGAGAAGCGTTATCCATTCCCCTGATGTGTAAGGGTGTTGGCGCTACTCCAGGAGGATGAGTGCTAGTTGGGCAGTGTTCGTGAGGATTTGCAGGTGGTGTTGTGATTCCCGATGCGTTGTGGATCAGAGCTTGCGGAGTTACAGAGGATGAGTAGAGCATCGGAGGATTAGTTCCTCGGTATGAGATTATCTCAGGTTGTGTGAGACGTGTCGTTGTCATGTCGTTGCTTGAGGCATTGTGATTTGTGGCACTGGTAGGATTGAGAGTTGGAAAAATGTGCTGGCAAGGTTGTAAGTACCCGGTTCCCATTTTGGAAGTTGTGTCCCCGATTGAGATCGAGTTTTGGAGACGTGATCTCTGAGAGATTATGGGTCCCGGTTGGTGGCCATGAGCGTCTGGTGAGGTTGATCGAGTGGTCGATCATGATAAGATGTGTATTGTCTGGGGACCCATGTGCATTGGTCGCGGCGCTATCAACTAGATTGCTGTGGCAGCAGGCGGCATTTGTCGGCTCTGGAGAAGTGTGTCGTGGATTGTAAGAGGATGTGTCCCGAGACTTTATGGCGGGAGCGGAACCAGGATTGACAGACCCCTGTTTGGAATGGTTGAGATAAGTTGTGATTGGATAGCAATCAGACGGTGCCTGTGTGCGGAGGTCTCTGAAGAGACGTAGGCGTTGGATGGTGATCCCTGGGTTGTGACCAGCAATGGAGGGTTTCATTGTAAGCCTGAGTCGAGTGACGTGAGGATCGGGGATTGTGGAATCTAGAGTGCTACACATTATCTTAGAGCCTTCTTTTGTATAGGGATTTTTTGGGAGTGGTTTGATTATACTTGTACATTCCCCTTTTTATTGAATACAACACTGGTATTACCCACTTTTTAAAAAAAGAGTTATTGTCTTGGGGAAGTGGTTATGTCATATCAGATTACATCAGTCTGACAGAAGTTATTTGATCTGCCTTCAATTGTCATTGTCATGCCCGATAGGTCGTTTACTTATTCACGAACATTAGAGAACAGTTTTAAATCGATAGTGAAGATTGGCTTTCTCCTCTTTCCCGCACTCCTCTTTGGCATGAGAGATGTTTGAGGTTTTCAGTCTGTTTTGGTAAATTGTGGTAATAATGTGGCGGTGACAAGCTTCTTAGGTGATGTGTAATGTGTATATTCATGGCAGTTGGTGTAACTATTGGATTGTGTACCATTGCTAGATAGGGTGCAGAATTAGGACCATGGAGCCATATGCAAGATTAGGTCAAATCATCTAAATTAGCTGATGCTGGATGTATTGTGGAATCATGTTGAGGTTGGCGAGGTTGTCATCGGAAATGTTGTGAATAATGTGGCAGTACCTCCCTGTCAGCTGAAATTGGAGGGAGGACATTTACCGAATATATGTATTCAAGTGTATCACAGATACTTGAAATTTACTATTAGACACTGACTTTGAGAATACATCATTTATTTTTAATAGGCAGACATGATGTTTTTGCATAGAACAATGTTGATTAAGTCCAACTGAGAAGTAGTATGGCAAAAGAGATACAGCAAGCAATGCCGTAACGGATCTTGATACTATCTCGGAACTCCAAAGGGAAGAGATCTCAGAGAGATGGGGAAACAATGGCCTGAGATCCTGATAATTATATACTTCTTAAAAGACTTTTTATGCATTTAACTATTCGATATGATTAACATAATAATGATAAGAACAATGCAGAAATGTATCTTCACATATGTAAGGATCACTTTCTTAGATCTCAATTCCATCTTAGCATGGGGGAGAGATCAACTCTTCCGTCATCTTCATCTCCTATTCTTTACCTTTTTTTTCTCCTCTTCCTCTTCTATCCTACTTCTCCCCCTACTCGTCGCAGTCTCCCTTTTATTCTTGATCCTGGTAGAGATTCTGACCTGGGACCCTTGAAGAGACAGAGATCTTTGCCACAGATATTTTAAGAGATGGCAAACCATAAGATAAAGGGTACCCGATCTGATTACAGACATTTCTACCGTTTCTGCTCTAGTGAAGACATACACGCACAAATTTAGTGGGCTTCACTAACAAATATGAAGTTTTGGAGGAGTCTTATCTTAGTCATTGATAAACATCATATTTATTTTAGCCTAAACCTGCAAGGCACATGGACTTTTAAGGGCCGAATAAAAGTTTTTTCCAGAAACATAGATGGGCAGGTGTAGAAAATTTCGGGGAGGGGGAGGTGATGCTTTATTTTTGAACTTTCAGTTACTCAGGGGTTTATACCAGATTATTATGTGCATGCATGTGTGTACATATGAAGGCAGCATGGGTTTTCTCTGCCATCTGGGACCGTTACTAAATATGTAGCTGACAACTTTAGCAAGATTACAGCTTGTGAGCCGTTTGACCCCCTCAAAAATGTTCTGCTTGTTCGTAGGAAGTTGTGTCCATTGTTTGAGTACAACAGAAGCACAAGTCATGTTCTAATTTAAGTTCAGGTTGGAATTACGTAATTGTAAAAACTATAAAATCTGAGATGTATGGGATCATCTATATAAAATAGACTCACTTCCTCATCCTTCTTTATTGATATCTTGTTACTTGTTCATGATAGTAGTCACTTTCAAGAAAAGGTAGTCAGTCTATTTTTTAAATACTGAGTCAAGAAAAAACAAGCTAATGAGTCACACACACACACTAAGCATATAGCAATTCTGCCAAAAATGCGGTTCAACGCGAAGCAGGTTTCCGATGTCGCTCAGGGTTGGCGAGTACTTGTCGTTTGTCGCCTGCACGGCAAGCGGATTCCAGGTGGAGCCGTTATCCGTACTCGTTTGCCAGACATCCGTTTCCTGCACATTGGGCACGGTCCAGTGCGGACGCACGTAGTTCAGCGTGGATGTGAACTCTTCCAACCCGAAGATGCCGCCGTTTCCGTTGTCGGTGTAGAGGCTGCCTGCTCCGATGACGCCGGGTGTCTCTGATGTGCCCGTGCCCGACCCGTAGGCGAGGTCGTAGGCGGTGACCTTCGCATCGATCACGGCGCCGACATCGTTTGCGCCGAGCAGGTACTGGGTGCTCGTAGCACCGGCGATCGCGACCCCGTTGCGGTACCACTGCACCGTGTCTTTCGACGGGTCGACGTATTCGTCGTTCCACGTGATGCCGTCCGGGTTGACGCCGACAAACTCGCCGACCTTCCACGGTCCGCCGCCACAGCACGAGATCGTGATCGGCGCCGTCGGTTGAAGACCCCCGGAGGCCTTGAGGGTGGCCGTAACGTTCTCGACGTCCGTCGTGCCGGAGACGAGCTGGTGCTGAAACTCAACAATCTCGCGCTGGTAGGTCTCGAGCGAACTGCTGCTCGGGTCATTCGAGCCGACGACCACCTCGTAGCGGCCCTCGCCGAGTCCGTGGAACGTCACCGCTCCTGATCCATCGGTGAAACTGGTTTGCGATCCATCGCTCGGTTGGTCGGCGGGTGCGCCGTAGTGGTCGATTGTCACCTGGATGTTGGCGATGGGATCGGAGCTCACGCTGTCTGTGACATTCACGGTCACGCTCGCCTGCTCGATGAGCTCTTCGTTCGTGTTCGACACTGTCGCGCCGCCGACGACGTGCACGTTCGTGGCCTCGGTCGCGATTCCGGATGAGTCGTCGAGGAACGAGCTTCCGTACGGGTCTGAGGTCGGCGAGAGGGGCGTGCTGCCGCCCGGCGTGAACTGCAGCGTGTAGTAGCCGGGCATAAGCCCGGTCAGCGAGTATGTACCGTCGGCCTTGGTGACGGTCGAGTTCATGCCCACCGTCGTAGCGCCGGTGAAACCGGGCGAAGTTCCCTTGAGCAGCAGGGGAGTGACGGTGACGCCGCCGAGCGGAATAGTGCCGGAGACCGCCTGCCCGGTGACCTTGCCCGAGATCGCGCCGGCCTTGCCCATCGTGAACGAGTACGACGCGGTCTTGCTTGCGACCGCCTGCACCGGCGTCGCCGCATCCAGCGTCGCGGTGTTGCCCGAATAGACGGGGCCGTACGGCGGGTTCGAGCCGGTGTACAGCGCTTCAAGCTGGTACAGCCCCGGCTCGAGACCGGTGATCGTGTACGCACCGGTTGTGCCGGTGACGGCGCTTCGAACCAGGTCCTGCACGTCGCCATCGGCAAAGGCGCGCACCGTGTAGCCCTTCAGTGCGGCATGGGTGATCGACTTCACGTAGCCCGAGATGGATCCGCTCGGCAGCAGTGTCGCGTTGACGGTGCTGTGGAAGCTGCCCGCCGCAACGAGTGCGAAGGTGTCTGCCTGTGTGGGATCGCTGGTCTCGCCGAGGTACTGCTGGAAGGTCGTGCTCGTCGCGCCGAATCGCAGCGTGTACGTGGGTCCTGCGGGCAATCCCGAGAACGAGTACGAGCCGCTGGTCGAGGTGAAGACCGGGTTCCTCAACGCGATGTCGAGCGAGTTCAAGGGCAAGAACATCCTCATCGTCGACGACTCGATCGTGCGCGGCACGACGAGCAAGGAGATCGTGCAGATGGCCCGCGACGCCGGGGCCAACAAGGTCACCTTCACCTCCGCCGCTCCCCCGGTGCGCTACCCGCACGTGTACGGCATCAACATGCCGAGCCGGCACGAGCTGGTCGCGCACGGCCGCAAGATCCCCGAGATCGCCACCGAGCTGGGCGCCGACTGTAGAAAACCTATGGCAATCTTATCTAGCCTCAAGATAGGTATGACAAACCTCTTAGAAGACTTTGCCAGGTTGAATCTAGATATAGACATGGAAAGTGAAAGGTGTATCGCCAACATCTAGTCACAACCTACATTGATAGAAGATTTAGCGAAGCTGCCAGAAGATGACCCCACACTGGTTGAGATCAAAACCAACATTGATCAACGACCAGATTTCTCTGTCACGATCGATGAGAGATTATTGTTCTGAGGTCAGATCTGTGTGCCAGATCATGTAGAGATAAAGAGCCTGATTATGGAAGAAGCCCACAGGTCACGATATGTAATTCACCCTGATGCTATCAAGATGTATCAAGACCTAAAAAGGAACTTTTGATGGCCCAATATGAAGAGAGAAGCGACAGATTTTGTTTCCCGCTACTTAACTTGCCAACAAGTCAAGGCGGAACACCAAAAGTCCTCCAAAAAATTACATCCCTTGGAAATTCTTGAGTGGAAGTGGGAAAGTATAGGGATGGATTTCATCGTGAGTTTGCTAAAAACAAGAGGTGGACATGATGGAATATGGGTGATAATTGATCGACTGATAAAGTCTGCACATTTCTGCCCATTAAGAGTCGATGGACAGTGGATATATTAGCAACATTATACATCAAGGAGATTGTCTGATTATACGGAGTCCCTGTCACGATAGTATCTGACCTAGACCCGCGCTTCACATCACATTTCTGAAAATGTCTACAACATTCATTGGGGACAAGACTTAATTTCAGCACAACATTTCATCCCCAGATGGATGGCCAGAGGGAAAGAACAAGTCAAGTGGTGGAAGATATGCTTAGGGCTTGTGTTATAGATTTTGGTGGAAGCTAACACGACCATTTGCCTCTAGCCAAGTTTGCCTACAACAACAGCTACCAAGTTAATATTCAAATAGCACCGTTCGAGGCATTGTATGGAAAGAGTTATTGTTCACCAATTTGTTGGAATGAAGTTGGGGAGAAACAACTTCTAGGCCCAGAGCTAGTCAGGAGTACAACAAAAAGATACAACTTATCAGAGAAAGACTTCAGATGGCACAATCAAGATAAAAGGCATATGCTGACAATAGAAGAAGAGACCTAAAATTTCAAGTAGGAGACCATGTGTTCCTCAAGGTTTTCCCAGGTCGTAGAATCAGAAGATTTGACATCAAAGGCAAGCTTACTCTGAGATTTATCGACTCTTTTGAAATTCTAGAAAGAGTTGGCGAAGTCGTCTATCAGATAGCTTTGCCACCTCAGTTATCTGGAGTCCATTACGTGTTCTACGTATCAATGCTAAAAAGGTACGTTCATGACCCATATCATATTATAAGTCATGACGATCTTGTAACGTAGAAGGACCTGACGTACGAGCAAAAGCCACACAACATACTTGATCGAGAAGTACGTCAGCTTAGAAACAAGACCATTCCCATGGTAAAGATCCAATGAAATAAGTGCCTGGAGTAAGAAGCTGTATGGGAAACAGAAGAAGCAGTGGATAGAAAATTCCCAGAGCTGTTTAACTGTAAGTAAAACGCACCTTCATAATCTCATGTAATGAATTTGGGGGCTAAATTCTACTTAAGTGGGGGGGTGTAGCACCCCTAGCAATTTTTTGAAAATTTCAAAAATTTAAAAGGATTTAATGAAGCCTTTAATAAGCTTAAAGGCTTAAATGGGCTAAATAATGGAAAGCCTTTTTATTAAAGGCCTAGCTATTAACCAGATAGTTAAGTCCCCTTAAAAATAGCCTTAAAACCTAAATCCAAGCCTTTTGGCCCAAGCCCAAACTCTAGAGACGTAATAGGAATAAGTTTCCTAATTAAAATAATTAAATAAAAAATTAGAAGTTGAATTAGAATAACAATCAAATTTTGGAATAGTCAGGAAGGTCGTGGTCTATCGCGACACCGCGTTCTGAACGCCATTCGCGTAGCCGAGCAGATAGATTTTTTTTTCGCTGTTCCCGCGCAACATATCCGTGAATTTGGAGAACACTTCCGCATTCGCACCGACCAGCGTGACGTCGTTCAAACGCACGCCGAACAATTCGATTTTGTGATGAGCGTTTTCCTTTTCCTGTCCGGTTTTCAAAAGCGTCCGCCGCCAATGCTCTACCACGCGCCGGTATTTATCACCCCATTCGGCGAGCGGCGCGGAACTGTGCAACGCGCGGTCGGCGACACGATTGATGCCAACCGCGTCCAATACTTCCAACGGCAACGACACCACCTTGCGGAATAATTCAAATTTCGTGACGGCTTTCGGTTTGGCCGCCAGCAGCAAATCACCAACGGCAGCAGCGATTTGGCTACCCCACCGTTGCATTTGAGTTGGCGAGACATTTCTGCCCGGCGGATTCAAATTGCCGCACGCGCCGTTCGTGACCAAAACCACCGGATTACCCGGCAACTGTTTCGCCAGTGCCAGCGCCGTTTGACCCGGAATATCCGCGCTGACGAGGCGATTGTTGGGGCCGAGCGCGACCGGATGAATCGGATAATTCACCACGACGGCGGCAAAACTGCCGTCCGCACGCCGAAAACCCAACGCCAGCGCGCGCGGATCGGTGTGCGCCGACGCTTTTTTGCGGCGATCCACGGACAGATCCAAATGCGTTTCCGCCACACTCAAATGACATTCTTCCTTGCGCGACATCGCCTGCCGCGCGCCGACACGCATTTGAGCCAGTAAAAATTGGACGTAGTTCGGGTCAAATTCGCCCGCTTCGCGCAGATGAATCGTCGCCGGGCCGGCGTGCGTGTGCGTGGCGGAAATCAACACCTGACTCTCATTCAAACCAAATTCCGCGCGCGCCCATTTGCGGAATTCCTGGATGATCGCGCGGTCAAACCCGATCAAATCACAATGCACCCACAACAATTCCGCGCCGTCGCCGTTCAAATAAATGACTTTGGCGAACAGCGGGTCCAGCACGCCGGTCGAAGGTTGGATGCGCGCAGCATAACCGCACAGTTCCACGTCCGCTTTGGGCGTGATGTCAATTTGAGCGACACCGATGTTCATAATTTTGATTCAAATTTTTCACGGATAACGCGCCGCCAGCTTTTGACCGGCGTAGGCGATGTCATCCGTCAGCATTTTTTTCTCCGGCGCGTAATCGTGCGGAAATTGCCGTTCAAATCGCGCCGCGAGTTGTTGCAACGAATCCAGATACGCCAGCGCGGCCAAACGCGATTGCGGCAACGCCAGAATTTTATCCATTTGATACCGCACGGGATTAAAAGCCGGATAATTGTCGGAAGCGGAATTCAGCAGAAAAAATCCCGGATACGTTTCCACCAAGACACGCAACACTTCGCGTTGCGAAGTTTTTTTCGTCTGCCACAAAATCGCCTGTTGAACGGAACGCAGCGGATCGTAAGCGCGCGGGTTGTAGGCGTAATCCGCGCACGTCGCGAGCGGAATGCGATTGATTTCATTCTGTTTGCACATCGGATTGCACATATAACCGTCCAGCACGTCGCCCAAATCGGCATCGCGTCCGGTCACCGGACCGAGATTCATCGTGCCGTAATCGTCATTGACGGGATAATTATCCCACAAAATCACCTTGTGCTTCACGATGCCGCGAAAACTTTCCGCCGCCTGGCGCGTGACCAGACCGCGAACTTTATTACCCGTCCAAAAAACGTAAATGTCCGGATCCAAATCACGCGCCAACTCTTCGAGATACGGCCTTTGTTTGGGCGACTTGTCATTAGTCCAATTACCGTCGCCCCAATAATAGGTCGGACAGAAAATCATTTGCGCCGTCGGGTCTTTGGCGCGCAGACGATGAAAAATTTCGTTGCAAACTTTCGCCTGTGTCGACGGATTGACACCGCCTTTCGCGTCGTCGAGCGATAAGCCCTAGCCGAGCCACCTTTCCTTGGTTAGTGGCGCTCCGCCCTAGCCGAGCTACCCTTCCTTGGCCTAGTGGCACTCTGCCCTAGCCGAGCTACCCTTCCTTGACCTAGTGGCACTCCTCCCTAGCAGAGCTACCTCCCCTTGGTTGGTGGCATTCTGCCCTAACTGAGCTATCTTTTCTTGGTTAGTGGCACTTCGTCCTAACCGAACTACCTTTCCTTAGTTAGCGACACTCCGCCCTAGCCGAGCCACCTTTCCTTGGTTAGTGGCGCTCCGCCCTAGCCGAGCTACCCTTCCTTGGCCTAGTGGCACTCCGTCCTAGCCGAGCTACCTTCCCTTAGTTAGTGACATTCTGTCCTAACTGAGCTATCTTTTCTTGGTTAGTGACACTCCGTCCTAACCGAGCTACCTTTCCTTGGTTAGTGGCACTCCGCCCTAGCCGAGCCACCCTTCCTTGGCTTAGTGGCACTCTGCCCAAGCTGAGCTACCCTTCCTTGGTTAGCGGCACTCCGCCCTAGCTGAGCTACCTCTCCTTGGTCAATGGCACTCCGTCCTAACCAAGTTACATTTCCCTGGTCTGGCGGCACTCCGTTTTGGCCAAGCTATCTTCCCTTGGTTCGGTGGCGCTCCGCCCTGACTGAACTACTCTCCTTGCCCCAGTGAAATTTCGCCCCGGGCAAGTCACCCTTCGTCGGCCTGGTAAGCGTCCTACCATAGCCGGACCCCAATAGAATAAGCAACTATGCCATCTCGGGCCTTACGCCCAGATCGACAAGAACTCCTCCTTTGCGTTAGCCTTATTTCTTGCTAACGAATGAACCTACTTTGGCACCAGGGCACCCTGTCCTAGCCAATTCATATACAACATTACCACTGTAGACTTTATGTCTGAATAGGCAAGAGATCCCTTCTTACGCTGGCATTATTATCTTGCCAACGAATAGATCAATCCGCATCGGCGCAAGGCCCCGTGCCCTAGCCAGCAATTCATCGCTGACATCGACAGTCAGACGCCACGCCTCAACATGATGTCTACTCTAAAAAAAGAAAAGAAAGAAAAATGGGGTTAAAAATAGAGATATCCCGCCGGCCTTGTTCCTATACTGGGGCAAGGGCAAAAAGGGCTATAACCTGGCTGTGGCGAAAACCCGCAAGGGCGTTGCAGGTAAAATCGGGTACCCCGCCACGTAAAAATCCGAAAGGGTGCGTGGACAGAAGCAAGAGGGGGCTGGCTTCGGTGAAAACCCGAAAGGGCGGCTAAGTCAGTAATGTGATGTAAAAAAAATGAAAAAAAAATGAATGATGAATGATGATGTAGTGGCGAGGTTACCCTCGCTCACCATTCCAATTCCCCTATCCTATTGACCCTTGTCACCATCGGCAAGATCGATCACTATCCTATCGACCCTTGTCATCATCGACAAGATTGGTCGCTACCTTTTCGGCCCTCGCCACCATCGGTGAGATCGGCCATCCTATCGACCCTTGTCACCATCGGCAAGATCGGTTGCTATCCTTTTGATCCTTGTCACCATCGGCAAGATCGGTCGCTACCTTTTCGGCCCTCGCCACCATCGGCGAGATCGGCCATCCTATCGACCCTTGTCACCATCGACAAGATCGGTCGCTATCCTTTTGACCCTTGTCATCATCGACAAGATCGGTCGCTACCTTTTCGGCCCTCGTCACCATCGACAGGACCAGTCGCTATCCTATCGACCCTTGCCATCATCGACAAGATCGGTCGCTACCTTTTCGGCCCTCACCACCATCGGCGAGATCGGCCATCCTATCGACCCTTGTCACCATCGGTAAGATCGGTCGCTATCCTTTCGACCCTTGTCATCATCGGCAAGATCGGTCGCTAACTTTTCGGCCCTCGTCACCATCGGCAAGATCGGTCGCTATCCTTTCGACCCATGTCGTCATCAGCAAGATCGGTCGCTACCTTTTCGACCCTCGCCACCATCGGCGAGATCGGCCATCCTATCAACCCTTGTCACCATCGACAAGATCGGTCGCTATCCTTTCGACCCTTGTCATCATCGGCAAGATCGGTCGTTACCTTTTCGGTCCTCGTCACCATCGGTGAGATCGGCCATCCTATCGACCATTATCACCATCGGCAAGATCGGTCGCTACCTTTTCGGCCCTTGTCACCATCGGCAAGATCGGCCACCCGTCTGACCCTTGTCATCATCGACAAGATCGGTCACTATCCTTTCGACCCTTGTCAGCATCGGCAAGACCGGTCGCTATCCTTTTGACCCTTGTCATCATCGGTAAGACTGGCCACTCCTTTCGACCCTTGTCACCATCGACAAGACCGGTCGCTATCCTTTTGACCCTTGTCATCATCGACAGGATCGGTCACCACCTTCTTTGACCCTCACCACCTTCGGCAAGACAGGTCAACTACCCCTTTAATTGGGCCTTCCACCCTCGTCGATAGACATGCCGTCAGTACTTCGACGTATAACTCACGTCGATGAATGAACTGCACTTTCAGGCTTTCGTCACCACTGGCGAAATGAATGGGGTGCATCCACCTATTCTATCCATGTCCCACCTCTGGCCAAAAGCTCGATTCTGGGTATAGTTAATCCGCGGTGGAGTGAACTCCTCACCCCTTCGCTGAAGGCGTGAGCGCTCTCCTGCGCTAGTAACTTATATCCATGTACTGAGCTACTCGGCTGGAGGGAGAAAGAAAAGAAAGTAAAAGAAAAAAAGGGAGAAGTCGTGGTCGGAGTGACGAATAAAGATATTTCATTAATATGGAATGTCAGCATACATCATTGCTCGGGACATTCCCCGAGGTGCGTGAGCTCCAAAGACAAAAGGAGCGAAAATTGGTTACAAAAGAGGGAGAGAAGAAGTGAACTAAGGCAGAGGGCGTCGGAAGATGTCCTCCAATTTCAAGAGGCCCAGCGAAGGGTACTGGGTCAGCTCTTGCAGCCGAGACTCAGTGGTTGCCAACTGCAACAGATTTTCGTCCAGCGAGGCGAGTTGTCCGTCAGCAAGATCGGCTTCTTCTATAGCCTGAACTTCCAGGCGTTCTGTCTCTTGCAATTCAGCCTCAGCCTTGGCAAGTTCAGCCTGCAGCTCCTCTATCCGCGAAGTGAGGAAGGACCGGCGCTTGGAAGCGGTGCTGGCGGCATCTCTTAGTTGGCCTACGGCCCCCCTCAGCGAAGCAGTAGCGGCCCGACAGTCAGCTCTCTCCAGCTTCACAGCCGCCAGTTGGTCGGACACTTCCCGACTGAGATACTCTCGCCTATTGGCATGCTTCAATAACATGGTAACCCGCGGAGTCCAATCCTCCATCGGGCACCCGAAAGCCAACAGCAAACGCGAGGGATGTTCTATTAGGCTCCTCAGCTGTGCATAAGTTAAGCCGGGAGAAACCAATATAGCTCGCTGCAGATTATCCAAAGACTGCCATACCATGTCGCTGGAAAATTGTAAGCCCAGTGGCGAAGTCTCAGGGAGCTAAAAATCGACCCTGCTGTCAATCTCCGCCCAGATATCATCACTTGCCCCGGCGGACGTCGACGGCATGATTTGCAAGGCGCTAATGCCAGGTCCGACGATAGCAGCTGGTATAGCCGAAAAAGTCTCCGCTACGATGACCTCTTTACCTGCCTCCCGGGGTGAAGTCGAGCCAGCCATCTCAATAGCTGGAGACCCTGGCTCCCTGCGTGCAGCTTCGCCAACTCCCATGGGAGTGGATTCCGCGACAACAGTTGGCATCTCGAAAATGCCGACCTCCTTTTCCATAATTTCTCCTGCTTCTATCTCCAGGAGGCTACCCTGCTCCAGTGGCGATTCTTGGTCGGCAGCCAGGGGCTGGGGTACCCCAACCTCCGTCGAATCGCCAGCTGCTACAATTGCTGCAGCATCTTCTGAACCTGCTGCCGCTGCATATGTCTGTGGCAGTCGTAGAGTAATAGGCCGTAGGACTGGCGGAAGAATAGGCTGGCTCATGCTTAAGTCTGGGAGGGGCATGTGCATCGTTATGGTCGGCAACACCATCTCGGCCTGCATCACAAATATGTATGTCAGCCAGCTAAGTTGGAAATGACAAGAGAGGCTACAGATGGGCTGAGGAATGTTTCCCAGCTCCACCGGCACTATATTCAAGCCTCCAAGAGGAGCCCCCGCTGGTTCCGGTCCTCCTCCTGCTACGGGGTATGACGGCCCTGGCCCAATTATAGATAGCCTCGGAGGGCTGAATGTTAGAAGGTCACTCTCATAAGCTGAAGAAGTCTCGGCATCTTCAGTCTCCGTGTCAGCCTACAGGGGCTCGTCATTGTTGGAGCCGCCCCCGTAGTCAACTTTCTCAGAGGAGGAAGATTCCTCGGCTTGCTCCCGGATCTCTAGCATCTGAGCAGGCGCGGTGCTGCCTAAGGCGACTCCTTCAGTTGGGGGTTCATCAGCGATCTTCGTCGCAGGGACATCAACTTGGGGAATAGCTTGAGGCTCGTCCCTTGAAACTGCTGATTCACCAGCAGCCGCTTCCCCGCGCCCACTTCGCCGAAATCCACGCCCCCCGCGAAATGTATCACCGCTACGCCCTGTAATCCGCCCCGTAGCGGAACGTCGGAACCGTTCCGTCTCCCCCGCCGGGCTGATAGTGCCCGACGTGGGAGCGAGCTTGCTCACGATTCCGCCCCCCACCCCGACCCCGTCTTCTCCCTTAAACTTAATCTTTCAGTTTCACCTGCGGCGCAGCCGCTCCCCCGCCGCATGACCCCCGCCCGCCCCAACATCCTCCTCATCGTCTCCGACCAGCAGCGCCCCGATCTCATCGGTGCGCTCGGCCGCGTCCCCGTCCACACCCCCGCCCTCGACCGCCTCTGCCGCGAGGGCACCGCCTTCACCCGCGCCTACACGCCGTGCCCCCTCTGCACCCCAGCCCGCGCCAGCATCCTCTCCGGCCAATACCCCAGCCGCCACGGCGCCTGGTCCCTCGGCACCAAGCTCGACGAATCCGTTCCCACCATCGGCGGCCTCCTCTCCCGCGCCGGCTACTCCACCGCCCTCGTCGGCAAGGCCCACTTCCAGCCCCTGCGCGAGACCCCGGAGTGGCCCTCGCTCGAATCGTATCCGAAACTTCGTGACGAGGCCTTCTGGAAAAATTTCCACGGCCCCCTCTACGGTTTCGACCGCGCCGAGCTCGCCCGCAACCACGGCGACGAGACCACGGCAGCCCAAAAGGGTAAACAAACCTTTTTCTTTGCCGAACCCCAGGTCTGGTATAACGCCACAAAAACCTTCAGCATAGGCTCCAAGCTCAATTGCTATTATCACGTCAATATCCCCGCGGATAGCTGGCAGGCCTACCCGACCCTGGCCGTCAAGGTAAAGCTCTAGCCAAAATTTTTATTTTACCTTCACATGGGGGTAAAGCGTCGCCGGGTTGTTGTTTAGTAAAACAGGATTTGATCACGACCGCTGCCTATAAAGCTATCAATCAATCGCTAACCATGCAATGGGACGACGCTGGTGTCATCCGGGCACTCAAAAACCGGGATGAACAGGCCTTTGGTGACCTGTTTAAAACTCACTTTAAACCGCTCCGGAATTATGCCCTTTCTTTCGTCCAGGAACAAGCGCTCGCCGAAGACATCGTTCAAACGGTCTTCCTCCGTTTATGGGACAAGGTCGAAGTGCTGAATTTCGCAGACAGCATCGCGGCCTACCTGTACCGCGCTGTCTATAACGAAAGCCTGAACGCTCTCAAACGCAGCAAAGTGCGCCGGTCTCACCAGTCCTGGCTTAACAGACAAATGAAGGATCACTCCGATACCGCCCACAAGAACCTGCAACTCCGGGAACTGGAACGACGACTCAGGGCCGCGATCAACGAGCTCCCGGAACAATGCCGGACCATCTTTCAGCTCAGCCGCTACGAGGACCTTCGCTATCGCGACATCGGTTTACGGCTAGGCATCTCCGTAAAAACCGTGGAGAACCAAATGGGTAAGGCGCTCAAACTCCTCCGGGCAGCACTCGTCGAATTCCTTCCATTGCTGATACTCTATTTCTTGAACCGCTAAAACTATCAATTTGACCCAACACTACCATATATCGTTAGAAGACCTGCTGGTCAAATACCTCCTGCAGGAAGCAACTCCCCGCGAACAGCAAACCGTAGACCAATGGCTCGCCGCAGACCCCGTAAATCGTAAGCATTTCGATCAGCTCAAGCTTATCTGGGAAAAAAGCCTCGGCCCGGGCCGGCCAGCCGGGCGCGGCGGTATCGATGGTGCCGCCGCCGCTGATCCGCGCCGTGAAGCGCGAAGGCGCATCTGTCGTGTGGTCGTCCGATCCCATGCACGGCAACACCATCAAGCTGCAGTCCGGCTACAAGACCCGGCCGGTCGACCGCATCCTGGAAGAGGTCAGGAGCTTCTTCGCCATCCACCGCGCCGAAGGCACCCATGCCGGCGGCGTGCATTTCGAGATGACTTTGATCCATGCGATGAAGCCCAACAGCCTTCAAGAATCTTCTCAAGGAGCCCACTCTCATACATGACCGGCTCATTGGGCATATGCAATAGAGTCACCAACCGGATTCCTCAGATAAAGAGAAGAGTGGAGTGGAGAGAACACCTCAAGGTAATGCCAAAGAACTTCTTTACTTGCGCCCCGGGAATTCTTAAAATGCAGGAACTTCGAGCAAGATTCTCGACCGGGACGGACCTTCGACTTGTTGGCGCATTGGAGTTTGTCTTGTACAACTCTCATAGATGCCTCCCTCAACTCGGGCTTCCACGGCAAATCTTTGAAGCCCCATCGCACCTTCCTCCCATCAAGATTAGGGACCTTGGAAGCAATGAAGACGGGGAAGAAACCACTACCATTCATGCTCTTTGGAAGATCAACAAGACTCATCAACCTGTGGAACATCTAGATGAAGACAGGGATGAATGGAAAAATTATGTCAAAGCTCTCAAAAACTTGAAGCCCAAAGTGGCTCATTAGTGCATTGTATTTTTCTTTCCATGAATGAATAAAGATTATGTTCAAATTGAGCCATTTGATTTTCTGATCAACACATTCAAAATCCCCGGTTCTGTCTCAAGTAGCGCCCTCGTCGAAGTCACGAATACCATATAAAGCGCCTTAAACAACGTCGCCTTTACTTTCAGCCTCCAAGATTTTGACGCCTTCCTGAAAGGGCGTTACTAGAAAGAAGTCTTAGCAAAGGGCGTTAATTGCTTCAAATTCCAAAGTAAATAATCATTGACTTTTTAATATTAACGCCCTCCTAAAAGTCACGTTTTTAAGGATACACGCCTTAACATCAGACGCTACTCATAAACCGCAATGATTACTACCATCGTATCAATCAAACAGCATTAATGACCTTCTGACGACGGTACTGATTCCCATGCCAAAGAAATTGACGCCCTAATAAATGTCGCTACAACACAAGTAGGCGCCTTCAATAGCGTCGCTAACTCGTGAAAAGTGACCTCGACAAGGGCGCGACTAATTTTCGAAACCACAAAACTAAACCGCCCTTCTTTCTTCTCCTTCCTTCGTCCATTCTGTTTCTGTAAACCCCAACCGAGCCCCCCCGTTCCTCCGTTTCCTCTCCCATCTCTCCCGTCTTCCCCTCTCTCTCTCTCTCAGTGCCGGAGATGGCCGGAGGAGGAGGTGCCCACAAACGTCAGAGGGTGGCTGCCCCCGAAGTCATCGTCGTGGAGGACCCCCACGACGAGGAGGTTGCCGATGCGGCGGTCGCCGCCGCGGTGGCTGAAGGAGCTCCACCGGCGGCGGAGGAAGCTCCACCGGCGACGGTGACCGGCGATGAAGTCCATGGAGGTGAAGAGCAAGGTGGAGAAGGAGATGAAGGTGGTGACGGCGGCAATGAGAGGGAAGACGATGGAGGAGGTGAGCGGGACGATCCGTTGATGGCGGCCATAGAGCCCCGCGGCGAGCTCCGGCTACCCCGTCAAACAAAAAACCCCAAGGTAGGTCTCCCCACCCCGTCCACTCCATTTTCTTTTTTTTTGTTTTATTTTTATTCAATTTTTTTGTAATTTCCATGGCCCTCGGGCGGAAACCCTGCTATGCAGGAAGAAGACGCCCTCACGAAGGGCGCGAATATTAAGGAAACGCCCACCTGGAAGGGCGTTAATTTTATTAAACATTAATTTTCTTTATGAAAACGCCCTGCAGCATGTCGCCTCTTTCAAATCTCGAAAATTTTATTATAAATCATGCTGTTCAATTGTCATGCTTTTCTTTGCTGTTCAAATGTGTTTTAAATCAACGCCCTCAGAAAGGGCGCTAACTCATAAGAAGACGACCGCAAAAGTGGTCGTTAATTCTAAAGCCATTAAATAAATCTTAGAACAGCGCCCCACATCGGGTCGCAAATTGTTGAAGAAACGCCCTTGGGATTGGGATATTTTTTAGATCATCATTTTCATGGTATCATTCATTCACCATCATTTTTATTCTTTCATTTTGTTTTACACCCGTGGGGCTGGGGGTAATTTTGGAGCTCGACAAGGGTGGAGTGCCTCATGCCGAGGGGCAAGAGTTTTTTTTTTTACCTGGCCCAGTGGGATAAAGGGTAATTTATAGAGCTCGACAAGGACGGAGTACCTTGTGCCAAAGAAAAGGTTTTATAGACCCAGACCAGTGGGGTAAAATAGCTTGGCTAGGACGGAGTGCCTCAGGCCAATGAGAAGGACTTTATGGACATAGCCCGGTGAGACTGGTGAGACAGAGGATGATTTTTTTTTTAGATTGACTAGGGCGGAGTGCCTCAGGCCAATGAGAAAAGATTTTATGGATGCAGCCCGGCGGGACAGGAGGAATTATTTTAGAGCTCGACAAGGGCGGAGTGCCTCGTGCCAAGGAAAGGGTTTTACGAGCCCACGTTGGGCAGGAAGTCTGAAACAACAACGGTGGGAGAGCCCCGTTGGGCCAATATAGAATGTATTGGCATATTTGGTGTAATTGTTGGCTGAATGCCAGAAGGTAATGAGAATGCATTGGCCGGGGCCCAGGACCCGTACCAAAGGTAGAGGGTCAATCTCGGTGTGACAAATGGGGAATATCCCCATAGGATGGGAAGACGGCATGGCACCATGCATCCCAGTGGGCCATTTTATGTTGATATTTACAATAATGAAGTCCTCCCGATCTCCATAAACAGGATGGACATTTTATTCTCCCTCCTTGTCTCAGGATTTGTCTCTCTCTCTTTTTTTTTTGAGCTGCCAACTTGGGTGGCCCTAACAATGAAATGCCGTGCGAGTGTATCACCCTTCATTGATTTTTTTTTGTCTCTTTTTTTTTGAATTGACCAATGTGGGGTGTAGGAGAGCGCTCACCTCCTCAGGGAGGGGATGAATAGTTCGCTCCACCACACAAATCCCATGATGGTAGTTTTATCTGGTACAAATCAGGATATAAGAAGAGTGTCCATTCCCTCAACGGATAGGGCCATCAGGATCTTTTCATCTTCCCCCCCTTTTGTTTGCTTATTAGTGCCTTTTTTTATTTTTTTTTATTTTTTTCTTTTTTCTTCTTATTCTCTTTTTCTTTGCACATATCTACAATCAAGCATGCAAGATGATGCTTAGACGTTGGCTTTAGCCAAATTTGTGAGGAATAGCAGGGACAATGATGTCGCGCGGGGTTGCTTGCCTGAAGATAGGCATTTGATGTGGACGTGATGGATCCACCTTATATTCACCCATTTGTAATTCACCTTTCTTGATGAGGCCTTCGATGATGTCCTTGAACACGTAGCAATCCTCGATAGGATGTCCCGCTACTTGGTGATAAGGACAGAAGTGTGAATTATCCTTCCTCGTGAAGTTGCCTGGTCTCTTCGGCCCTGGGAGCACCACTTTGCCGCATTCTAGGGCCCACTCAAAGAAAGTTGAGGTCATATCTTTTGGGAATGAATAGGGCTTCATCATTTTACCCCTTAATGAGGACCCTTGTGTTTCCAGCTTGGCAGAAGTGATGCAAGCAGTCTCTTCTTTTCCTCTCCTCTGTCGCTCGAAGGCTTCAAAACTTGGAATGCAAACTTCTTGTGCCGGCTGCTTGTCGGCTGATTTGTTGTTTTGGCCCAAGCTCTTGAAGGATGGGAAAATCCTTGCAATGGCTGCTTCGGCTTCAGTCGCGAAGTCATTTAGACTTTCAAAGGTTGTGACTTCGAAGTCAATGACCCATCGTAGAATTTCTAATTTTAGATTCTCTTTGCAGATTTGGACAGATTCATTGTAACTTGGCGGGTGCCTACACTTTTCACGCAGACTTCTCCATCTGCTTATGTAGTCCCTGACGGACTCATTATCTCTTTGTTTGGCTGCTTGCAATTCAGCCTCAGTGACAGGTCCACTTTTGGTTGTCCCGGTCCACCAATAACCACTAAAAGGTCAGCATTCAACCTTTGCAAGCACATTAGCAATAAGAATGAGGCTTATAAGAGACAGGTTGACTCTCATCGGCTCCATCTAGAATTCCATGAGGGTAACTTTGTGATGGTGAGAACGGAGAGGCTCTCCCCAGGAGCCTCCTCCAAATTGAGGCCATGTGGGGCTGGCTCCTTTCAGGTCTTGAGGCGCACTAGCATTAGCGCCTATGAGGTTGATCTTTCCGAGGAGTATGGAGTTAGCTCCACACTCTATGTGGCCGATCTGGTTCCATATAAGGGACCCACGGTGGTACCTAGTGAGGAGATTGAGCCTACTCCCCCCTTGAGAGAGCACCCACCCATGAGGAAAGTCCACTGGCCCGGAGAGCCCAGCGTGAGCAAATTGAGCGAATATTGGATGAGCAAGTCACCGCCACCCGGAGCAAGGAGTATGAGTGCTATCTTGCAAGGTTGAAGGATCGGCGTCTTTTCGGAAGACTCTTACTCGACGGAGTCGAGTTCTCCGCACCCCGGGAGTATGATGGGGACATCATTTACCCCTCCACATTTTTTCGAAGCCCGGAAGGATCGTCATCATGTGCCATTGTGATCTTATATTTCTTTGAGTCATGTCATGTAGCTTTTATATTTTATTTGAGTCATTTTGATGTATTAATTGAGTCATGTCCCTAGGTCTTTAGTTTATTTCCCTATGTTTGAGTGTCATCATGTGGTTAGATTAGTTAATGGGCCCAATTCATTGGGCTAGGCCCAAGGGCGCCCCCCCTTCCCTTCGGTTATTTGTCATTGTGTCTAAAGTCAAGGACTTATTGTAAAATGTGGGTTGCCTATAAATAGGACCCCATTCCACCCATTTGAGGTTAATGAATCAATGAAAAAAATCTAATTTTGAGAGTTATTCTTCTTGTGCTAGCATTAAACCTCTTGGAGAGAATCCTAGAGTGAGGTGAGAAGCCTCTTGGGAGAGAATCCCACCCTATCTCTCTCTACCCTCTCTCTCTTCCCTCCCCCTCTCTCTCTAAGGGGCGCACCCCCCTCTCTCTCCTCCACCTCATCCCTCCATTTAATCCCCAACCACCTCTCTCACCTTCCCTAGGGAGCATTCACTCCACTTGCCCTTCCCTAGGGCATTCCACTTTCCCAACCACTCAATTCACCCTACTCCCAAGAGGGAAGGTGGTCTTCCCCACACAATTTCCCTCTTCCCCACACCCTTCCCCCACCTTCCAAGAAGTTTTGAATCTCCCTCCAACCCCCTCACCTTCCCCTAAGACCACCTAAGGGAGGGAACCTCTCTAAGGAGGCCGCCCCCCACCATCTCTCCTCCCATCCCCTCCATCTTCTCCCCCTCTCACTACAGAAGCCTCCCAACCTCCTCCCTCCTGCGTCCCCCTCCTCTTTCCCCCACTCCCTCCCTTGCTCCAGCCCCTCCACACCTCCCCTACAGTCCCCACCAACCATCCCTTCCACCCCCTCCACCCTTTACCCCATTTCCCCCCCTTTCTTGAGCTATTGAAGGGAACTAGCCTCCCTGCATACTGCCATCCTGGAGGCAGGCCCTTGCAGAAGCTGCTACCGCGTCTCCCCGGCGTCCATGAAGGCCCAAGAGCTATCAAAAGAAGCGTCTTCGAGTCTACTTCGCGTCGGTAGTTGTCTCGCCTTCATCTGACGTCGTGGCTGTCCGGGGGAAGCATTCTTCCCCGACTGCGCAGAGGAACCCAGTCAACAACCAGAGAGTGATTGCAGAAGCTGCCACGGCCCGGGACCTGGAGATCTGATGACGGGACTTGGCCGGCACCTTCATCGACAAGTCTTCTTCCTCCTCCAAGAAGCGGGGCTCCGTTCGGGCACCGGAGCCATTTCTTCTCTCTTTTCTCCTCCGGGTGCGCAGTTCAGTCCACCCTTCAATCTGAAATTGGAAAAATACACGAAGTAAATTCGGATGATCAGATTTCAATAAATGATTTGATTCAGAATGACAAACTTAAGAAGGAGATAGAAAAATTGAAACACTTAGACACCACCATGTCAGAAAGATTGTTGGCTTTTGAAATGGGTAAATGTGTGGTATCCGACTCAGAACAATTGGACAAGCTCAAAGCTAAAATCAAAAATGTTAAAAAAGCTAATGCTTCATTAAGTGAAAAACTTGCAAGTAGTGATGAAGAAAATGCTGACTCTGAACTACTCATTGATGCCTTGGAAAATGAAATGAAAGATCTAAAAGCTTCTTTGTCAAAATTTGTGAGTGGGTAAGAAAATCTAGACAAGTTACTAGGAGTGAAAGTAAATTTCAGGAAGGAAGGGTTGGGCTACAAGCCGATTAATAAGAAAGCTTTTCAAAACAAACTGATGACATCATTTGTGACTGCATCAGACGTAGCCACCCCATCAAAGACTAATTTGTCTAGTGCTCAGAAAATGCAGAAACAACCTGACAAAGTGATAAAGAGTAATCACTTGTAGAAAAAGTCAACATATAAGTTTCTAGAAAAGGTGCATGCTATACACAACTTGAACACACATTCTCATGCATACAAAAAGAAAGTGTCATGTCATAATTGTCATAAATTGGGTCATGTGATGCATGAGTGTAGAGTGAAAGACAAAGATGATTTGAACGCTAGAAAGATGGATGCTAGGGACTCCTCTATCAAGAATTTTTTTGCCACTAAGAAAAAGAGTATCACATGCTTTAATTGTGCTAAGGTAGGACATGTTACAGCACAATGTTGGTTTGCAAATGGTAAGAAAAGCTCACAACCATTTCATGCTAAGTTCCCTACAAACCATCATGTTTTTAATAAAAATAAATCTGTTTCAGTGAACCAGCATATCACATGCTTTAACTGTAACAAGGCTGGTCACAAAGCCACTGAATGTGGGTCAGGCTTTCTTAAAAGAAATTATCCTAAGTGCTCTCACTGTGGAAAGCATGGCCATACAGTCAAGGACTGCTGGCATCTCCAAGGTAGGAATGTGAATCTTAAATATGCCAGATACCATGCTAGGGAGAATGTGTTTGGTAGAAATGAAAGGAACAACCACCATGACAAAAATAGAAATATCTATGCACATGTATATAAATTTCATGCTAATGATCATGTGCATAACAAGAGATCAAGACATGTTGTTTCCTGTCACTATTGTGGGCAATTTGGGCATTCCATGAATGACTGTAGCCTAATGATTTTTGATGACTCAAAAGCCCAAAGCTTGTGGAAAGCACCCATCAAAGGTGCAACTAACAATGCAGGACCCAAGACTGTTTGGGTACCTGCCCGTGCCAAGTAATGTGCTATCCTGCAAGTGTGCCTTGGACTGAAATCAAGGGGGTAATAAACCAAGGCACCTGAAATGTTCCCCAATTCTGAGCTTGTCAGGTAAATCTGCTGAATTCTCTGTCACTGCATCCTTTGTTTAAATTGTTAGTTAAAATTGAGTGATTGCACAGCATGATTAACTTTGGTTCAGGATTTGCATATCTCTTGCAAAATGTGCTTACTCATCTGTGCATCTTCTAACTAAGTGTCTCTGAAAAATCTGAATTGACTAAATTTGATGCTCGCACAGTTCATATGCATTCACTTTCTGATGGACTGTCATTAGAATAAATGAACCCTGAAAAATCTTCTGAATAAGCTTCCTCGAAGAAATTGTTGAAAATCTGTCAAGGCATTTTTATGTCTCATGCATATGATGGTCTTCATGAAAAATGCATAAATCAGAAATAAGTTACTCTTCATGTGGGTATATCATATTTGCTCTAAATCTGTTACACATAATTTGAATTCATGTGTTAACTGAATGTGCAATGCATTCATTGATTTCATTGTCTGAAAGTTGCATCTGCTAGCTTAAGCCGTTTGAATGGGTATGCCCCTCCACCTCTCCCAGGCGGGTTGACCTTCCGCAAAGTCTAGGGCTACATCTAGTGGTTCCATCACATGAAAAGTTCAAGCACTCCATCGGGATTGTAGGAGCGAGCCAATAACCATAAAATGAGACATTTATAACATAGACGGAAGTTAAACATGCAATTCTACATTTCCTAAGTAGCAGAGTATAATGGACTGGGTTGGGGGCGTTAAACGAGTATAACGCACCTCCCTAGGGCTGTTATGCTCACCCGAGCTCAGGAAAATCCTGAACTAGCATACTATAACGCACTGCCCCAGGGGCGTCATGCAATGCATGGCGCACCTTGACCCATGCGTTATATTCCCCAGCGAACCTTCACAAACACACCGGTCATGATGCACCAGAAAGGGTGCGCCATGTGACTATAACGCACCAGGAATGGTCTGTTAAAGACACCCGAATGTTAAAAAGTTAGAAAATTCCATAGGAAACCACTTAATATAATGCACCACGATAGGGGCATCATACAATGCATGATGGTCTAAGACCATCCCGTCATGCTCCACATCCTACCGACCTATTTGAAGCTTCGGTCACATAGCGGTCCTCCAGCGGTTCGCCGTGCAATGCATAATGCACCCCCTTGGGTCCATTATGCCAACTGGAAAACGTGAGGGACGAGTTCATACCGAACTCTCCTTCGGTCAAGCCGGATCGGCATGAAACAAAAAGGAAAGGGGTAGAGGAAGATGAATAGGAGAAGTCGACAGGACACATGTAGAGGCAGAGCCCTTCGAGCTTACGGGGTCGCATATGTGTGCTCGACTCGGGTCGATGGAATGTAGGGGAAGTCATTCCCCTTTAATTTATCTCCCGGATCCGATGTGATGACTCATGAGCATCCCCGGATAATCCTAGCAAGGCTGGAGGAGGCTGGAACGGGGCATACAAAGGGTTCTCGGCGCAGGAGGCCTTGGCTGATGGAGTTCTCGGTGCAGGAGGCCTTGGCTGATGGAGTTCTCGGCGCGTGGGAGGACTTAGGGGTTTCGGCGCATGGGAGGATTTGGCTGATGGAGTTGTCGGTGCGGGTAGCTCTCGGCGCATAAACCCACGCGTCGTGGGCTGTTCACCGCTTCGGGAGGTTTCGGCGCCGAGAAGATCGAGGGCAATCCGGCACTCTGTTTTGGGTTTTTGGGATTTTCAGTCGAAACAGCTATCTGTTCTAGGGATTTTGGAATCAAATATGGATTATGATGGGGTATCTATAGGACGATGTAAGGGATTGTCAAAGGGAATAGTGGATTGGGGAATAGATTTAGAGAATTCAAGGTAGGGGAACCCGAGCCTTCACAGTTTCATACTGGAGGTATATTTCATCATCCGTCGCCCTGGGAACCAAGAGATTGATGTCTCTGGTCCCAGGAGCAACCTTGATGGCGCTTGAGATCAGATGTTATTATAGCGAGGGAACTCTGAACACTGAAACCGTTATCAGTAACTGCATCATGAATGGTAAGTCGTTCCAGGAGCCAAGAGATGGCCTGTCTCCGGCTCTGGAAACGAGCTTTCAAACCCCAAGCAGAGATTAAAACACGGCAAAACAATTGATTCATACACTACATGTATGGAGAAGACAGCGAGAGGGGGAAAAGACGATCATTCTTATTCACATCCTCTTCAAAATACCACCAACAACTGTAATAGATTGTATTCATCAGCTCAGGGCTGGCAGAGTTACAGAGTAAGAACAGTAAAAAGAAACGTAGGTGGGGCAGAGAGAGCCGACATTATTTCTCATAAGCTAGAAATCAAAGTTACATCGATGGATAAACAGAAAGAGGAAGAAAGGATGGGGGGAGGGCGGAGCATTGACTCCACTCCCTCCCCGGTGCCCACCTCTTCAGCCTTCTACCCCTTCGAGCTTTCTCTGCCTTGATTTGGTGATAGGTGGAGGGCACGACCTTCTTTTGGCTGAGGATACCTCGGCCAAAGATGGCATTATAGGCCGACATCCATTTAATCACTATGAAGTTAACCATAATCGTGACGGTCTTAGGAGGGGTACCGAGAGTGATCGGCAAGCTTAGGGCTCCCTCGGGATAGGTTACCTGGCCGTTGAACCTGCAAAGGGGGCTTCGAATCGAGTGGAGCTTGGATGGGTTTTCACCCATCTTAAGAAAACATTCGTACGAGAGTACATCAAGGGCATTAGCATTGTCAATTAGTATCCTATCTACGTTATAATGGTTTATGGTAGCCGATATTACAAGAGCGTTGTCGTGCGGGGTTGTTATCTATTCCAGGTCTTGGTTAGAGAACACCAAGGCCTGCTGCTCACTCACTGGTGGGGCTTTGGGGTGCTCGGAGGCCCTGCTCGTCGGTTCAGCATGACGCTTCTTTCCTCGGCTACTATCTCCTCCTGATACTGCACCACCAGAGATGACGTTGATGTAGACTCTGTAGGGTTGATTGTCAATTTCTTCTAGAGGGATGTCGCGATCCTCCCTTTGCTCAGACACAAATTAGGATAGGTGCCCCTGGCAGATGAGATGCTTGATCTCATCCTTGAGCTATTGACAATCTCTAGTATGGTGTCCATGGTCATTGTGAAACTAACAATGCTTGCGGTGGCTGTGACGCTTTGGGTCACTCTTCATAGGCTCGAGTTGGCGGAGGAGGCCCAAGCCCTTAATGTCTTCATATATCTCATAGACGGGGGCGGATAGGGGCGTGTACCACTCGAATTTTTGAGGGGGCTCCCTGTGGTCTCTATCTTGATTCCGCCTTTTCGCCTGGCCTGAGTCTTGCTCGGATGATCGCTTCCTATCCCACTCTCGACCCAAGCCCGTAGTGGCATGACAAGCACTGAGGACTACCTCGCACTCTGCATGGCATAGGGCTAGGGTCACCAGGTCAGCTAGAGAGGTGGGGGGATGGAGGATCAGGTCTCGTCGGAGGTTCTCGTCGCAGGTGCCTCCGGTCAATGCAGTGATGGCTGAGGCAACATCTAGGTGAGGGATCCGCAGGACTTCTGATTTAAATCGATTGATATAAGCCCGCAGCTTTTCCCCCTGTGCCTGCTTTAGAGCCAACAGCCCCGCAACTGACCTGAGAGGGCCGTTGCCGGCGAAGCTCTCCTTGAAAATCTACCTGAACTGTTGGAAGTCATGGATACTGCTGGGGGCGAGTGCTCAGAACCAGGCTTGAGCACCTTGGACCAAGGTGGTCACGAACGCTCGGCATTTGATAGTGTCTGAAGCCCCATGTAGAGTCATCAGGGCGTCGAAGCTGTTATAGTGGTCGGCCGGGTCTCCCTGGCCGTCATATGATTTGAAGGTTGGTAGCGAGACTCTGGGGGAGATCTTGGCCTTCAAGATTTGGTTAGAGAATGGGGATTACTCCTCGTCCTCCTTGATGAATGTCTTCTGCAAGGTGCAGAGGGCGTGCTCTTGCTCTGCGAAACGTCTCTCGAAGTCCCCCAATTGGAGGGACAACTCCGGTTGTTGTTGAGCCGAGGAGCTATGAGGGCGCCCTTGCTGGCTACCTCATCGTCCCTCGGGGGCGTCGATCTCTGGGAGCTGTTGGAGCATCCCAGACCTTTCTCTCCTCGGAGTGGAGGAGGCTTCTGATAAGTGTGTGCTGTAGGTGAGCTAGAAGGGGAGGGGTTGAATAGATCACCTCTTAAAAATTTTAGCGAAAAAGCTTAGATCACTTGAGGATAGAATATGAAGAAGTTGCAACGAAGATGATCTAAGAGTCACTCGATCAAGCAGATGTTCTGCACTGAAAATAGAATCGGGAGATAAACATCAAACCACAAGAGAGACAGTCATTTTTAAGGTGGTTCGATTGCAAACCCGCAATCTACGTCCACCCCTTACTCCACGAGGGGAATGTGCGTCGACCTTAGCAGCTAGTTGGAGGTCTGCGTTGACGCAGCCTCCCCAGTGCGTTGACGCACCGCCTCTTCCAATAGCCTGTTTGAAGGGCAGCCAGGGGCTCCATTACTTTTGTTTTACGTTATTTTCATTTTTTTGTTTCTGTCTTTGAACTGTTGTGTGTGTAACTGTGCTGGGGTTTTTAGCGCAGGCTTAGAGAAATCTAAGTACATTGAGTATGTGTGTGAAGCTGTGAATCAGCGTGTGTGTGTTTGAAGCTGTGAATCGGCGTGTGTGTTTGAAGCTGTGAATCAGCTATGTGTTTTGGGGTTTTATCCCTGAGTGGTTGCTGTGAATGTAGCTAGTAGTCCTTACTGAATTAGGTGAGAGGTGGACGTAGGTGAGCACAGAGGTGCTACCGAACCACCTAAAAACCATGTGTCTCTGTGTGGATGATTATGTGATTGCTCCATCTTTTCTACCTCCATTCATAGATAGTTGTTCAAATATTCACAATCATACACCGATCTTCACCTCTAGCACACTTCACCTGTTTGGTCTGTGATCACTCTTTCTGTCTGTCAACGGTGAGAGTATCATCGTTTTAACTGTAATTTTTTCTAAGGGGGCAGATCTATTCACCTCCCTCTATATCTGTTAACTCAACTCTACACTTGGTATCAGAGCCAGTTTCTCCTCAATGTGGTCCATTGACCCGAAGAGATCAGCTAGGACAACTGCCCGAGTCTTTCTAGCCGAAGGGTATTCTATCAATAGGCCTCCATTCTTTGATGGATCCAACTATTCTTACTGGAAATATAGAATGCATGTCTTTCTTAGAGCACAAGACCACGAGATTTGGGTGGTTATTAGCAGAGGGCCGTTCGAGCTGCCCGAAGATGAGGACACTTGGACAAGAGAGCAAATCCGAAGATCAACTGTGAACTAGAGTGCCTTGAATATCATGCAGTGAGTGATAACTCCCACCAAGTTCTCCCGAGTCTCAATGTGCAAGTCTGCCAAGGAGATGTGGGACAAACTTGAGCTGATATATGAAGGTACGCTCGAGGTAAGGGAGACTAAAGCTAATATGCTCATCTCTGACTATGAAATGTTTAGAATGCAAGCTGATGAGACCATTTCAGAAATGTATGCTAGACTGTCTCGATTGACTAATAGTATCAATTCCCTAGGCAAGGAATACACGAATAGTGAGATAATCAGGAAAATCTTGAGGTCTTTTCCTTTGGCCTAGCATACCAAGGCCACTGTCATAGAGGATTCTAAGAATCTCTCTACAATGACAGTAGATGAGTTGATAGTTTCTCTGATGACATATGAATTGAATCTGAAAAGAAACTAGGAAGAGGTGAAGAAGAAGAAGCCCATAGCTCTCAAGGCATCACCTAGTGGTAAGGGCTCAAGTGATGAAAGCGAGACGTCTGACAATGAAGAGGATCTCAGTGAGTACGCTCTACTCACCAGAAAATTTAGAAAATTTCTTAGAAAAAAAGGTAAGAATCAAAGAAAGACAAGGGGTCAGGTGAGCAAGTCTTCCAAGTTTAGATCTGACTCCAACAAAAATTCTGACAACGTGCTTTGTTATCATTGTAGGAAGGCATGGCACATGTGAGGAGAGTGCCTATAATTGTTGAAGAGAATGATCAAAGGAAAAGCTAAGAAACCACAAGCAATGCTCTGTACATGGAGCGACGAAGAAGAAGATGAAAAAAGCTCTGTTGAGGAAGATAACGAGAAGATCTATTTAATTGCTTGCAGTGATGAGGGTGAGGAGGTAACCTCTATGTTCGAAAATTTTATTGTTCTTGATTGGGAAAATGCATATGCTGAGTTACTTGATAAGTGTGCTGAATTTAGAATAGAAGATAAATAATTAAGAAAAAAGATGAATTTCTTTGTTCATGATAACACCTTAACCGACAAAATTGAAAGTCTGGAGTAAGCTATGACTCTTCCTTGTTGCATTAGGACACATCCGAGGCCAATGCCAGATGCATCGGTATATACCTCGAACTTCTCACCTTCTATTGGCAAAGCTAAAACTGGGGCAGTCGTTAGGTGATCCTTGAGAGTTTGAAAGCTCCTTTCGCAATCCTCACTCCATTCATAGCGGTTCTCTTTACGGGTTAACCTCGTGAGTGGTACGGCGATCTTGGAGAAATCCTTGATGAACCTTCTATAATAACCGGCAAGACCCAAGAAACTTCGGATGTCGCTAGCATTAGTTGGTCTCTCCCAATTCCGTACTGCTTCAACTTTTACTGGGTCAACCGACAGACCGTTGCTTGAAATTACATGGCCACAGATGACGTCATTCTTCTTTCTTCTTCTTCTTCGATTGCCGTTGATGGGCAACCTTCTTCTTCGGCCATGGCTGCTTGTAGGAGTCGTTGTTGGCCTACTGAGGGGTTGCCTAGACCCCTGAAACAGTTCCTGACCAAGCTGGTCATCTCTTCCTTCCCCCACTCCTGATGTAGGATGGGGGATAACTGTCAACCTCCTGTCGGAGGGATGTATGCCAGCCGGGCTCTTCTGACGGGTTGCTCGAATCTTCTCCCCAGTGTAGGGACAATAGCTTGTTGGGCGCATGCCCTGAAGCTTGGACGGCGCGGAGGATCCGCAACCACTTCTTCTCTTCTCGGGGCCAGGCCCCTCTCATTCTCCTCCTTCGCCTCAGTAGGCTTGTGGTAGCAGTCTTGCGCCTTGTGGCAAATAGGTTGGATCCTCTTGGGAACCCACACTTGCTTGAAGAGCTTTGGCCTTGGGGCCAGCTTCTTCTGGCCATGGTGACCGGCTTCTTCTTTTTCTGCCCTTCTTCCTAACAGGGCCTGGAAAGCATTACAGGTTGGCAAAACAGTGACCACCCGATCTGGGATTGCTTGGGCTTCACGGCCATCTAGGAAGATCCGGACGCCTCCAATCAGAATAGATTTCCCAGACACTGAGAGTCATCTAGTCATAGGGACAGCAATTCTTCTACGGGAATTCCTCTAGCGTGGATTCCCGAGCTTGTTGTAGTAAGCGGGGTGAGCCCCCTAAGCTACATGGTGCACCATGCAACTCATCAGTTGAGTTCGACTTGTCACCGGACTCTTGTAGCTTCGGGTGTTGTAAGCCCTTGTCTTCACGCCTGCCTTTCCCTGGATCGGTTCCAGGAGCTCGACATCCAGTACGTCGGTGAAGGCCACACCCAAGAAGTTGGGGAAGCCGACCACCGGTGGAAAGGAACCAAATGTTGTCGATACCACCAGGTGCCCAGCAGCAGCATGACTGGCCACGATCTCGGGGCCGAAAGTCAATGCAGTAAATTTGACGGCGATCGTCATTCTTTTTCTGGAAATATAGAACAAGCAAATGATCAGTAGTCTTTCGGAGGGCCTTGGGGCCCACATATCTCGGCAAAGAGATGAAATGAGACACTGGTCCCACCGGGCGTGCCAGACTTGTTTGATGCTTATTTATTCTTATTATTATTATTGTGTTTGTTTATTTATCTAGGTCGATCAACCAACTAATTAATGCGTAATTAATTGACTAGTTGACCGCGCAGGTGTGCCAGTTACATAAGTGACAATTTTATTATGTGCTCAATCTGACCCATATTAGGCGAGAGTGAGATTCGTGTCGGGACCAGTAGTCTGCCATACCATAAAGGCTATGACGTTAATTACATCCCCCATGAGGAGGAAAAACATTTGATTAATTACCAAGATAATGAACCGTCCGAGGCCGAGATAAGATGCAATAGAATGTACATGACGAGGTCACATGAAATGGTTTTATTTATCATACAAAATGGACATGATTTGTTAAGTTGGAACCCTCAATACGTGGTAGAGAACATAGGTCTGAAGACCACCATCATGCATAGCGAAAGCTTCCAGATAAGGGCAAGAGGCCTGTCCTCTCCATAGAAGGTGCGGTAGGACCTTCTGCTTTAGATCCACTTGGTTCGCCATTCCTTCCTCGGCCAGTCACACATTTCAATATCCCTCCCGGCAAAGGTTGGAAAATTATGGCCAAGATGGGTTTCACCATGGGTAAAGGCCTAGGTCAGCTTGAACAAGGACCCACGCATAGGAGAACACTCAGGGTTGCCAAGGGTCGTGCAAGTTTGGGCTATTCTTCGAAAGAACCACCTAAGGCATCTTCAGGTAGAGATTTGGTGTACGGCCGATTTTTTATGGGGCCAGTTCAGCCAGGAACTTGGCACGAGTCGAGAGAAAAGTCTGAAGTTGTCCCAAGAAGAGAAATTCCACCCGATCCAACACCCGAGGAGGACTTTGGTCTCCTCTCTCTTTTCCATCTTGATAAACCTCCCGATCTAGTCCCTTCCTCGGGAGTCTTCCTTGCCTTGAATGGGCCCGCACCTGTTCTTTTTATCCCTTTTCTGTTCCATCAACCATTTCCCCCACTTCTTACTTATCCGGTTATAGGGCCATCCACCCATCAGGTGTGCACCTTCACCCATGACCACCAAAAAAAAATGCCAATTCTCAAACGTGGACTTGGGAGTTCACTATTGAAGAAACGACATCCTTGGAAGACCGCTCCCTCGGTGAAGGGCCCACTCTTTCCACCTTGAACTCCCATACACACTCCTCCCTTGTACATAGTAGGGTAGAGTCCAAGTTAGGTTCATATTTGTACATAGCATCTTTTTCTTCTAAAAAGTCTAGTGTCCGTCAGGTTCCCGCATGCTATATCAGCCAGTTGGCCGATAAATGCACGCAGCTTTGTCAGGTCTTAGAATTCACCTCCACTCCCATTTCCCTATGGGCAGTCGAACTAGATGGATCTCCAGCAGATGATGGTCTAGGGGTATATGTGCTAGAAGAGGAAGATGACGCGGAAGAAGAGGAAGAAGAGGAAGAGCCACTAGAAGATGGTAGTGATCCTACAGCTTCCTTCGTCATGGGAACTAAGCAATTTGATCAACCTAATGTTACCATTGATGATTCTACCAAAGAAATCAATCTGGGCACCAAGGACGATCCGAAGATCATTTTGATAAGTGCCAATTTAACGGATGAAGAGGAAGCTACTCTTGTGGCAGTTCTAAGAGAGTTTCCCGACGCCTTTGCTTGGTCCTACGAGGACATGCCGGGCATGGACCCATCTTTAGTTGAACATCGTCTGATTCTGAAACCCGGCGCTCGAGCTGTCAAGCAGAAACTAAGGCAGCTTCACCCGAAGCTCGCACTCAAGGTCAAGGAGGAAGTGGACAAGATCCACAAGGCCAAGTTCATCAGGGTAGTTTTGTATCCTCAGTGGGTAGCTAACATCGTCCCTATTATGAAGAAGGACGGTAGGGTCCGCATCTGTATAGATTTCCATGACCTTAATCATGCTTGTCCAAAGGATGATTTCCCTCTTCCGCACATAGATGTCTTGGTAGACAACACTGTCGGCTTTGAGATGCTTTCCTTCATGGATGGCTTCTCGTGGTACAACCAGATCTGTCTAGCAGAGGAAGAGAAAACATCCTTCACCACTCAGTGGGGGACCTACTACTACGTCGTCATGTCTTTCGGTCTTAAGAACGCAGGGGCAACTTATCAAAGGGCAATGATGGCGATCTTCCATCACATGATGCACATTTATATGGAAGTATATGTGGATGACATTTTGGTCAAATCCAGGACCAGGAGCGGCCACGCTGAAATTCTCCGGGGTGTTCTCCAGCGATCTTGGGAGCACCAACTTAAAAGGAACCCCAAGAAGTGTGTGTTTGGGGTTTCTTCATGGAAGCTTTTAGGGTTCATAGTCAGCAGAAGAGGAATTGAGATTGACCCTAACAAAGCTAAGGCCATTGCCGAGATGCCTCCTCCCAATAGAAGTATAAAAGTGTATAGAATACCCAGAACAAGATAATAAAAAAAATGAGGAAAAATAATAAACTTCCCACATAAACCTAAAGATCACAGCCTCAGCTTGAACCTGCAACTGCTGGTTCTGATGCTGATCTGGTTGTCCACACTCAAGCTGTTCACCACCAGGTTGCAGTTCACCAGGAACCTCACCTTCCACAGCTTGAGCAGCCCAACCTTCACCCTCACGGGGACGTCACCCTTGAACAGCAGCGGCACCGAGCCGGACTGCTGTGTCGCCGCAGCCTGCAGCGCCGTCATCAGCTCGCTGCCTACCTGCGTCTGCCCGTTGAGCACCACGGTGAGGACGGTGGTGTTGCGGTGGCCCTGGTAGAACGCCGGGAAGCTGCCGGAGCAGAGGCTGGTGCCGGAGTACCAGACGCTGAGGCGGCTGTCGCCCCCGTAGTAGATGCCGATCCTCTTGTTGGGGTTGGTGGCGGTGACGGTGACGTCGAAGGTGGCGCTAACGTTGAGGTTGGTGGGGTCGACGGCGAATGCGGAGATGCGGAGGCGGTCGACGGAGTACTTGGGGGCCTTGGGCTGGAAGACGAGGTAGAGGATGCCGGCGGCGACGGCGAGGACGACGATGAGGAGGAGGAGGAGGCAGCCCGTCCAGCAGAGGCAGCGGCAGCAGCAGCGGCGGCGGGGGCGCTTGGGGGGCCTAGAGTGGGAGACGGGGATGGTGCGGCGGTACTGGGGTTGGGGGTGGAGAGGGGGAGGTGGGTGGTCGGCGGGGTCGCCCTTCTCGGAGGCCAGCAGCTCGCGGGGGGCCAGCGGCGCCGTGGGGGAGGAGGCGGCGGCCTCCACATCCACGGGGTGGATCTTTTTCTGCTGCTCTGCCATGGATGGTAATGAAGTTCTGCTCCTCTCCTTCTCCTTTCTCCTCCTCCTCTTCTTCCTCGACCTTCTGGGTCTTCTGCTCTGCAGGCTGCAGAGATCACCACAGCTTCAGGAAGGAAACGAAGCTGATCCCCCACCCCACCTCTGCGTGCTCCTCCTCCTCCTCGTCTCCTCCCCTCTCCCTTGGGGCTTCTTCCTGGGGCGGAAGAACCGGAGAGCATGGTGGAGGAGCTTATATGGATGGTTCCGGGGAGCGTCTCTGAGAATTCCGGCTCTCTTCTCTTGTCGGAACCAATGAGGACGTGCCACGTCAACAACAGAATATATATATATATATCTTAATCTCTCCAATTCCAAATCAAGATAGGTGACCGCTTATAAGATCGAGGGTGCTTCTTGAGCACCTGCTTTGGTGGGTCCTATGAGTGGCGGGCTCAGTTGATTTTTTTAATGATAATATATTGTAATGATGTAATCCCATCCGTCACTTTGGGTGGGGCCAAATTTGAGCGTACTACGAACCAAGTCATACACCCAATGGGCAAAAGGCTTCCTTATAATTTTGTGAGATTACGAGGTGACATACCAAATGATCATTTATCACGAGACTTTGTTGTCTCACATCTCGGTAAAATCCATTTGAGTTGTCACTGTTGACATGTCACTGTTGACATGTTGTCTCACATCACTGTTGACATGTAGCAACATTATTGTTGTACATGTCTCGGTTTCCCAAAGCCTCCAAGAAAACCGCATGCATGGTGGTTACGTGGGTGGCCTTCAATGGGAGATAATCTCCCTTGAATTCCACGATTTCTGAATGGAGGAGTTACGATGGGTTAAGGAGTTAAAAAAATAGGAAACTAACTCTAGAATTAATGGCCATGGAATGTTTCAAAGTAGAAGCCATTTCTTACGGTTTTCTCTCCTCCATGTGGTAACACCAAAGTGGGTTCGACTCCTATAAAAGGAGAGCCTCTTCCATTGTGTTTAGCATCCCAAGTGAGAGAGACACCAAGTGTGTTCTTGTAGAGAGAACCAAAGAGGGTCTTGGGGTGAAGTGAGAGAGAGACTCCTAAACCCTAAAACTCTTCTAATTATAACCTATATGTGATCATGCACTGACAACTTCCTTCTAAATGCAGGCCGATCCAGCAGGCCGGATTGCGGAGCTCCAGGGGTTGCTCCATTCCACTGTCATGGAGCGGGATGAGGCCCGCCAGGCGCTAGCCTTACTGGTAAGAACTGGGACTTGACTATGCAATTTTTATTATGCTTATTCTATGACATGACTGACCTCTCAACTTCTGAATGCAGCGGGGCGAGGAGACGCAGCGCAGGGGGCCGATGCCCCTTCTTCCTCCAGATAGGCTCCAGCTGACTGAGCGGAGCAGGATGCCGAGCAACGGGTCATGGTGGAGAGGGCTGAGGCAGCAGAGGCAACACTCGCCGAGAGGGTACATTCCTAAAACTCTTCCTTGGTCAATTCCTGATTATTATATGTTGTTTACTGACCATGGCTACATGCATGCAGATGATCGAGTTGACGATCCTCCGGGGCGAGCTGGAGGGGAGGATCCAAGAGTTAGAGGAGGTGGCGTGCCTTATCAACGAGATGGAACGCACTCGCATGGGCGTCGTCGAGGCAGGGGTACTCCGGGCTCGTGCAGCTGACGTAGATGCCTACCAGGCGGAGCTCGAGAGGACCCTTGCAGAGCTGGCGCAGACCCGGGGAGAGCTGGCACAGACCCAGGGAGAGCTAGCACAGAGCAGAGCTGGCTGCCCGGACGTGGAGCGCTACCGTGCAGAGGCAGAGCAGGCCCGTCTCCAAGTTGCCCGCCAAGAGGGCGTGGTGGAGGTGCTTCGCGAGGCGAGTCGGAGCCGCAGCCGAGCGACTCAGAGTGGCAGCCACAGCCACGGAGTCTCAGCTGGGACCTACCTCACCGGTTCCTCTGGTCTGCGGAGGAATGAGGAGGAGGAGAGGCATCGTCGTTGTCGAGACGAGGCCACGTCATCGATGCCTCCTCCGAAGAGGCATGAGGGCGAGAGCGAGAGCAGCCAGAGAGAGGGAGAGGGTCAGTCTTGAGTTTTCTTTTTGTTGCACCCCCTTGTACAGATTTGACATTGATATATAGTGAGTTCTCTTTTTGTTATTTTTCTTGTAAATGCATGAATGGAATGAGAAATACTAACTAACCGACAACTAACTTGAGGGCCATGAGGGACGAGAGTGGTCTTAGCGAGGTGAGAGACGCCAACTTGAGTGACGCGAGAGAGACAGGGAGTCACGCCGACTTGAGTGACGAGAGAGACAGAGAGAGACGCCGACTTGAGCGACGAGAGAGAGACAGGGAGTGACGCCAACTTGAGTGACACGAAAGACGGAGCGTGACGTCGACTTGAGCGATGAGAGAGAGAGAGAAAGAGACGTCGACTTGAGAGACGAGAGAGAGAGAGAGAGAGACGCTGACTTGAGCGATGAGAGAGAGACAGGGAGTGACGCCAACTTGAGTGACGCGAAAGACAGAGAGTGACGCCGACTTGAGCGACAAGAGAGAGAGAGAGAGACGCCGACTTGAGCGACAAGAGAGAGACAGGGAGTGACGCCAACTTGAGTGACGCGAAAGACGGAGAGTGATGCCGACTTGAGTGACGCGAAAGACGGAGAGTGGCGCCGACTCGAGCGACGAGAGAGAGAGAGAGGAAGGCACCACGGGGTATTGGACGATCTATCAAAGATCGCTTACTTGATAATAGACGGTCAATGACCGTCCGCTCACTATTATACAGATATGAAATAACCGTCCAAACCTTGAGCGGTCCATGTAGGACCGTTCAGTAAATGGAGTGGTCTATCGTAAGACCGTCCGATGGTACACACAGAGAATCCAACCGGGACTCTCCTGAGAGTCCCAACCCGTGGTGATTTTGGATAAATTCTATCTAGGCTCGACCTAACTCAATCTAATGCTATCCTAACCAAATCCTAAGGGGCTTCAACTTCTAATCACACCCTATCGAGCATACACTGTTATACAAGCCTTGCATGTCCGAGCATATGCATCATGCCTCTCTTAGCAAGTCCGAGCATACATTAACACCCGAGCATGTTTTGCTCACCATTTAGCAAAGTTAGAGCATACACTGTAGCAGAGACAGTGTATGTCCTTTTAATGACCGAGCACATACACTAGCAAGGTCTGAGCACATAACAACGCCTGTGCACTTTTTGGATTCATTGCATGTTGGAGTCGGTGTAAACACTGTAGCTAAGCCAGTGTTGTAAGTCCGAGCACATAACAACACGCGTGCACATTTTGGCTCATTGCATGTTGGAGTCGATGTAAACCCTGTAGCTAAGCCAGTGTTGTAAGTCCGAGCACATAATAACATCCGTGCACTTTTTGCTCATTGCATGTCAGAGTCCGAGCATACACTGTAGCACAGACAGTGTATGTTCTTAGTATGTCCGAGCACATTGGATCTAGTCCAACCCCATGCATGTTTTGAAGTCAGAGCACACACTGTGCCTAAGCCAGTGTAATTTCGAGCAGGTCTATGCTATGACTGCCTTAGCTGCAGCAAGTCCGAGCAGGTACTATAGCAATCAGTCTAAATGTTCTAAACATACTCTGTGCATACCCCGTGCATCTTTCTTCTATCTAGTATATTTTCAACTGAACTAACAATTATTTCTGTGTTGACAGATAATGTTTCGTGAAAAATAAGGGTGGCACGTGATCCAAGGTTGGATGCAGTGCCAGGATCGTGACACGTGTAGGTGAATGGCAAGATGCTACCACGTGTGGAGGTTCTAGGGTGAGATTTCATGGAAGACACACGCCCTTTCTGCTGCTGGTATAAAAGAAAGTTTTCTCCTTCTTGGAGAAGATGATTGTGAACCATTTTTCAAACAAGCAAAAGCCAATCTGTGCGATCTAGAGAAGAAGAAGAGAGAAGAGCAAAGAGAGAAGAAAAAGAGGAGAAAAGAAGAGTTATTCTGAAAGTGGATTATAGAGAGATTGTGAGAGAGAAGGGTCTCTCAGTCTCCTGGTTCAGAATCGGAGCTGAGATTGCTCAGTGTTGAGCTACATTTCCCATTTGGGATTTTCGTGTTTTCTTGCTTTGTTTCTTTATTCTCTGAACCTGTTCTTCAAGCTGTTCGTCAGTAGAGGTCAAGCTGTGAGTCAGCGGTCGGGTTAAGCTATAAGTTGCCAGCGTAAGCTATTAGTCAGTAGTGTTGGCAAGCTGTGAAGCCCAGCAGATTAAGTTGTGAATCAGCGGAGAAAGTCACATTCCGGTTGGAGTGTGGGGTGGACGTAGATCTCTAGATTGAGATCGAATCACCTTCAATGCCTGTGTCTACTATGTGATTAAACTTGTTGATTGATGTGCTTTGACTCTTTGTTCCTCGCTCAATAGATGTTTGATAAGGAGAGTGTTAGATCCAGGTTATAGAACTTGCTCGGTCTCTGTAGTTCTTCCTAAGTAGTTGGCAGCTATCTAGCTACTGCTTGATCATATTCCACATTTGACTCTGCTAGTCTCTAAATTTTTATCAGGCAATAGATCCATTCAATCCCCCCTTTCTAGATCTCCTACAGACAATCCATCTGTAGGACTTCGTCTCTAGGCATCCATACGGGTTTTTCATCAATTGGTATCTGAGCCTAACTTTTTTTTAGGGACTAACATCCTAAAGAGGAATGGCAATGGATGTTAGAGGACTGACAGCAGAGGGACATTCCACTACCAAGCCCCCATACTTTGACGATAAAAACTACTCATATTGGAAGAACCAGATGGAGGTCTTCCTAAGGGCGAAGGATTTCAAGATCTGGAAGGTGGTCAGCAAAGGACCATTCTATGTGTCCGAGAATGAAGATCTATGGACAGAGGAAGAGATCAAGAAGTCCACCATCAACTGGAGCGCTATCAACGCCATACAGTGCGCCCTGCACCCCACACTGGGTCTGCTGGGGTATCTCTATTTTTAACCCCATTTCAATTTTTTTATTTTATTTTTTTTCTCTTCTTTTTTTTTTACTTACTTGGGAGCCTAATGGCTGGGCTGTAGTCGGTGCAGAGGCATCCTTGCTCCTATTGTGGCAAGGCCGAAGGTGGGAGACTGGCTCTCGAAAATATCTGATAACAATTCTGGGGGGACTTGGAGGCCCCTGTTGCTTGATTGGAGAGAGGAGCTGGAAGCGGTGACTGGTTCGGTCTTTTATGAGAGAAGACTGGTTCCATCAGTTGCGGCTGGGAGTACGCCTTAGTCTGGGTGGCGCAAAAACTCATGTTCAGGTGCATAATATAGCTTGACGTGCTTGCCATTGAGAGGGGGAAAGGGCTTGCGACCCTTGTGGTCTACAACCGCATAGGCCCCACCCTCATAGGCATAGCAGATGATATACAGGCCTCGCCAATTCGACTGAAGTTTGCCACTGGAGTGGCCGGCCATGACTTCCCTTTCCTTAATCATGACGAGGTCGCCTTGCTTGAAGGCTCGTTGCCTGACGAGCTTGTCATAGGCTTGCGCCATGCGTGCCTGATATACCTGTAAGTGTTTGTAGGCTTCGAGCTGTTTGCCTTCCAGATCGGCGAGCTCTTCCAGCCTTCTGTGGTATTCATTTTCATCAGAGCAGGCCAGGCTGGTATGTACCGTCACACGGTATGATGCCAACTGGATCTCGATGGGGATGACAGCTTCAGCTCTTTAGACAAGGGAGAATGGCAAACACCCCATGGGGGTTTTATAGATCGTCCGGTAGGCCCATAATGCCTCGAAGACCTTTTCACCCTAGTCACGTTTCTGATGGCTAACGATCTTGGCCAGGAGCTTATGGAGGGTCTTGTTGAAGGCTTAGACCAAGCCATTGGCCTGCGGATTGTAGACTGAGGAGGTTCTCCAGTCAATGTGAAACTTGGCTGCCAACTGGTATACAACCTTGTTCTTGAAGGGTGTTCTGTTGTCAAAAATTATGTGGCTGGGAGTACCGAAGCGGTAAATGATGTTGTGTCGGACGAATCTGGCGACCACCTCGTCGGTGACTTCTCGCAGGGGAAGGGCCTCCGCCCAGTGGGAGGAGTAGTCGGTGACAGCCAGGATGTACCTGTGCCCCTTGGATGATGGCAGGAAAGGCCCCGCGACGTCCATACCCCACTCTGCGAATGGCCAGGTGGGGGCTGTGAGACGTAGTTGGTTAGGTGATCTTCTAGGTATCGGGCCAAATGCTTGGCATTGATGGCATGCGCGAGCGTACTGGATGCAGTCTGTGTACATGGTAGGCTAGTAGAAGCCTTTAAGCTTGATGTTGTGGTTCATTCTGTCTCCAGCCTGGTGTGCGCCATACAGCCCAGAGTGGACCTTGCGCATAATGGCTCGAGCCTCAGCTAAGGAGACGCATCTCAAGAGAATGGACCCATCCTTCTCATGGATGAGTCGATACAGGGAGTCACCGATTAACTCATACGATGTCGCTCGGCGAAGTAATTGGACCCTTTGAGCCTGGTCAGGAGGGAGCCATCCCTTCTTGAATTTGATGATAGGCTCATGCCAATCTTCTTCTTCTGGAAGAGTGTCCCGGTCGGGGTCTTGGACCTCGTAGGCAGTGAGATTGAAGTCACTTTCGAGTGAGCTCGACATCAGTCTTCTGTGCTTGACTATGATGTCGACTTCACCCTTGGGCGGTAGCTTAATGGCAACAACCAACTTTGCCAGGGCGTCAGCCTGGTCGTTGCTGCTTCTAGGAACATGATCCGAAGAAATAGAATTTTTGGGCCAACCGGGTAACGACGGCATGGTATGGAACCAATTCTGACCTCCACGCATCATAAATACCGAGGACCTGCTAGACGATCAGTTGAGAGTCCCCATAGGATTTGAGGCATTTGACCCCCATGTCAAGAGCCATAAAATCTCACCCATATTAACTCTCTCCCCTATTTTAGGATCTTGTCTCCCCCCATTTAATATATTTACTCTCTCTCTCTAACCCACCCCCCTCGTATATATCCTCTCTCTCTCTCTCTTTCCAAAAGGAGGGGGGGCTCATTTTTCTCACGGATCTCTCTCTCTCTCTACCTCCCACACACGGATCTCTCTCCTCTCTTTTCTCTCCCGACCGCGGAACCTCCCCTCCTGGAGACTCACTTCTCTCCCACGAACGCATCTCTCCCTCTCTCGCGTCGAGCCTCCCCACGCCGCCGCCGACGTCCACCTCCCACCGACCACCATTGACCTCCCACCGTCCACCTCTGGGCGACCACCACCACCACAAAAACCACCGTCGGCGACCACTCTTCCACCCTTTTTCTCCCTCCCGTCGGCGTCCATCTCCTCTCACCCATGTCCACAACGACACCCCCCTCCTTGCACTTTCCGAACCCAAAGCGCCTCCCTCCACCGCCGTGGTAGTACCCCTCGCCACCTCCCACGCTCACCCCCCCTCACAGACAACCTCGGAGCCCAGGCGACGCCTCTCTCACTCTCTTCTGTACCCACGTCCAACCACGAACCTCCCCCGCCGTTGGCAGACCCATCTCCCTCTCTCTCACTCTCCCTCCCTCCGGCATCCCAGTCCTCACGTTGTCGTTGCCGACCTCTACACGCCACCGGCTGCCTCCTCCCCCATCTCTACTAACCCCACGCCGGCCACCACCCAGACACCACCGGCCACCTCGCTACGTCTCGCCCCACTGTCGGCGAACGCTCTCCATACCTCCCACCTGGTAGTAGCAGAACTGACGCCACCACCGGCATCCTCCCACGCCTCCCCCCATCCTTCTGTCTCTATTTCTTAACCCATGCACACCCTCCTTCGACGCCTGCCAACCCACGCCCGTGAGTCACCTGCACCCCGCTGCCACGCCCTCCTCCACCATGCGCAGACCTCCCTTTTCCCCTCCATTCACTTGCACTAACCAACCCCAGCTCCACCTCCACAAGCCCACCGCGAACGCCCTGCCAACCCTCCCAACTCCTCACCGCCTCCCCCCTCCCTCTTCCAGTCACTCCTTGCTTCCCTCTCCTCACCACCGTCCGCTAGCCACCTGCACACCCTCACCGACCTCCGCGTCCACTGCACCTCACACCATGACCCCTCTCCTTCTCTCTGCTAACCGCACCCCCCCTCACACAACCTCTCCTTCGCCACAGACCTCCTTCTCTCTCCAGTCGTGACCACTCCCTCTCTCATCTCTGCCAACCCCAACCAACAGACCTCCACTCCTCCTCTGACCAGCCTCCCTGGCCAACCCGCCAGCATGACAGACGCTCCCTCCCTCTCTCACTCACCTCACCGGCCGAACCCATCGGCGTCCACGCCTCCTCCCCTCACCTAGCCGCAGCTCACCTGCTAAGCCCCCCCTGCCCCTCCGTCCATCGCGAAGCCACCCACCGGCCAACCTTCTCTCTCCCCATGGCCATCGTACCGTCATGACAATCTCTCCCTGCACCCTCACTCACGCCGTGAGCCCACCGCAGCAACGCTCACACACCACCTCTACTCCCAGGCTGCCGCCGCAACCGCCAGAATACCCCCCCTCCCTGCCAATGCTCTCTCTCTACCAGACGCGGCCACCAGCCGCTCCTCTCCTCTCCCTTCGCCACCACCGTTCACCCCCTCCAGCCACCTGCACCTCGACTGCCGTGAGCCCTTCTCTCTCTCCCTCTCTCGCTCTCTCTCTTTCTCTCTTTATCTCTCTCTAACTCACAGTCGCACATGCACACACATACCCCCCTCCCTGCGGTTCTCTCTTCCTCTCTCTATCTCACTTTCTCTCTCACGGAATCTCTCTCTCTCTTTCCTCTCTCTCTCTCTCCCATCCCATCTTCTCTCTCTCTCTCTTTCTCTCTCTACAGGGGGACCGGACCCCGAATTGCATCGACATCCAAAAGACTCACCGGCGGGACGGCTCGGCTCGGTCCGGGGCGCTGCAAACGTCGCGAAGGAAGGAATTGACGGAGGAGGGGAAGATGAAGCCGTCGAAAGACCTCCGCCCTCTTCCACTCGACCTCCTCTTGCGCGGCCATCTTGGTGGCGGCAAGCGCCTTCTCCACCGGTGACTTCTCCTGAGGCTCCCCGGCAACCCTGGGTGGACGAGTGGGAGTCGATGGCGGCTCGGATCCGATCCAAGTTTCACCTGCAGCGGAGACTGGTGAAGGTGGAGGCTCCTCCCTAGCTGATGAGTATGAAAGATACCCGGGCGTGAGCATCCCGTGCTAAAATGAAGATAAGACCCACTCGAGGTACAATCGTGACAAGGGAAATCTTATCGGCCGGTTGGCTTGGTTCGGCCTGGCCAGCCTCAAACTCCTCAAAGGACGGGTTGGGAGGCGGTGCAGGAGCGGTCTTCGAGGGTTGGGCAGCCTCCGCTTTTCGGCGTTTGGCCTCCCGCCGTCTAGCGGCCTGCGCCTCGCCCAGGGCTTTCCTCACCGGTGATTTCGCCCAGGGCCTCTTCGCGGGACGGGGCAGGGGAGTTGTGGTCGGGGCCGCTGGCGCTTCCTCAAAGTATGCAGGCTTCTCCACCTACCGGAGGAGATTGCGATACGTCGCTAGTTGGGTGCTGTCTGAGTGGTCTGTGACGGAAAGAAAATAAAGAGAGCTGGGAGTTAGTTATCATTCAATGCCCTGAAGGACACAACAATGACCGATAGGAGTCAAAGGAAATATAAGATGTGTGCGTAATAGTACGTACCATGAGGGCCGGTGTAGAGGCGAAGCGAGATTGGCCAATAGCTCAGGGAGGGCTCCTGGTCCCGGCGGGCCGCTTCCCTAACCAACCAACACACATCTCTGATCTTCTGACACCGGTCGGTGAGGGCGGCCAAGTCTGCATGCTTCCTGGCACCGAGGTGGCACAGTAGGCTGAAATAATCCATCCCCTAGCCGTCAGCATAATAGTAGGCGAGGGGCAGTTGTTTGCCCATGATGGCCCTCCCCGGGTCTTCGATCTTCAGCCTATGTACCCGAAGAAGGACATACAGCCATGTAGTGTCCTTGTAGTTCTCGGGCCTTCGCTCCTCGACCCGCATGAAAGCACGATATGGGCAAGTCAGGTCGACCTCCGACCGCCAGCTCTTTGCCGGTGTGCCCTCCTCCTCTGCTGGGAACGGGTAATTGATTAAGTCCAGGTGATCGCCTCCGACGCCGCAGAGGTCCCGAAGAGTCTTCTTGAAGTCATCCTCTGCCACCGGGGGCAGCTTAACTTGCTGCATCAATCGGGTTTTCTGAGCCTCCTTGCGCGCAACCAGGTAGGCGGCCACCTCGTCGCTCTTACCGCATCACAACCGGAGGAGGTGCTCCGGGTCGACGTCGAGGACGGGCACAGGCTGTCGACTCAAGAACCTTCTCTCCGGTCCGTCCCAACAGTCGGTCTTGTGTAACCGGTAAAATCTCGTCTGGGTGTTCCACCACTTTACATACTCTGGTGTCACCCACGGAAGGTGGCGGTGTCTGCCCGGTGGAAGAAATCCCACCAGACCCGGGTGGTCTCAGCAGTCAAGCTCCCCCGAAGATTCCGCGTTGCCAGAGTAAACTGGGCACTGTGTGATGGGATATGCTGATCGTACCCGAAATTGCGCCCGAAGCGGAAGGGGTAATAGGGCTCCAACAGCAGGTTATCCCCCTTCCTGAATGCCAGTACACTCAGGCGGATCGACAGTGCCCAATCCCTGAGCTCAGGCTCCAGCAACGGGCGAGTCACGTTCTCCTGACTAATGGGGTGCACGCACTTCACCACTTGATCATCTTTGCACTCCCGCTTGTTGTTCACCAGAGGGCTCGAGTGGGCGGCCAGCGTCCAGAAGAAGGAAATCATCTGTGCCCATTTCATATCAAACTATTGTTTCCTTTTTGATGAAGTCAAAGGGGGAGAATAGTTTGGGCAATAGTTTGGCATATAGCTTCGGGAGAGAATAATGGCATGGGGCGTCATACATATTGTTCATAGTGTTGTAATAGTGCTGCCAAAGTGTTTCCATTTGTCATAGTGTTGCCATCATCAAAAAGGGAGAGATTGTTATGACCTTGTGATTTTGATGATGACAAACACTATAGTTCACTTGATGTTTTGGCATGCATAAATGTTATTTCTCTTGGAATAGATTGGCATCTTTGTGCTAATAATGTTTATAGCATTGTGACCGTGTAATTTTCCTGTGGTCTTGAAGGTGTCAAATCTGTGAGTATGTTTGCATTATGTTACATTGTGTTTATGTTGCATTATGTATGCACCTGCACTAGATTTGATGTTACGTTTGCCTTGATGCATGATGCATGTTAAGTTGCTGTGATAAGGTGTGACACGTTGATGCATCTTGTGCTTTCACTTAACATCAGGTCAAAGCAGGTTTGTCATTAATCAATGCACTCATGCTAGACACGTCGATGCTTACTTACAGTAGGTCAATGCATATAAGATCATTATGCCATATAGGTCGATGCAGACTCATAACATTCTATCATATAGGTCTATGAAGCATTTTGTCATACAGATCTAATGCACATTCATGCATTCATAATTATGCTGGTCAATGAACATTTTTTTGAGTCAACGCATCACTGGTTTGCATTTCAACTTTATAGCATTTCAAGTCAATGCATGTCTAGTCAGTATGTGCTCAAGTCAATGCATGAACATGGTGTGTGTGCAAAACAGGTCGATGCATGGTTAGATTGGTTGCACTAACATCGGTGCACATGTTACATCCATGTTATTAGGGTCGATGCATATGCATTCTGTTGTGCCTTAAGGTCGATGCATCTTCCACTTCCTTGAGCTATTAGGTCAGTGCACATTGCTCATAGTACAATTTCAGGTCGATGCATCTTTACAAATAGTTAAGCATAATGTCGACGCTAGTGTAGCATCTAAAGGTCAAGGTCGATGCATGATAGACCTGGCACTCACTACGGTCGACGCTAGTGTGTATATGTTTTTTTACTGAGGTCAATGCATGTTGCATATCTAGGCAGAGGCAAGTCAGTGCACATTCATGTTTTATGCATAAAGGTCGATGCACATCACTGTTCATTGCATGAAGGTCGATGTACATCATTGTTCATAGCCATGAAGGTCGATGCACATCTGCCTTGTACAGCCATGAAGGTCGATGCACATCTGCCATGTACAGACATAAGGTCGATGCACATTTTGTCTTAGTCATTCTAAGGTCTGTGCACATTTGCATCTTGCTTCATATACGTCGATGCACATTTCTTGACATGCCTTGTAAGGTCTATGCATATGCAGCCTTCAGGTCTATGCACTTTCAACCATGTACACGTTAAGGTCAAAGAATGTACTGTAGCATACTCAGCAAGGTCGATGCACCTCAAGTACCTTGAGCTATAAGGTTGGTGTATCTTTTGCACAGGTTGACATTAGTAACCTAGCGATTGGAGATAGGTCTATGCTAATGACCTAACAACTACAGCTGAGGTCTATGCTTGTCTCGAGGTCGATGCTAGTCTATTTAACTCATGTAGCATTTAGTCTAAGCACTGAAAGCATCTTTAGCAAGGTCGATGCACATTGTGCAATCACCATTGAGACAGGTCGAAGCACCTTCATGAAGGTCTACTTGTAATGCTTAAGACTCATGATCCCCTTTAGTTTATATTGCACAAGTTATTCCTACAGACTAAGGCATCTCTGTTAAGCATTGCTAATTATCTATTTACTCTATTGACATAAATTTGATTAAGCATGAATTCTCTTTATCATGAGTAAGGTGTTTGACAAAATGACTATTGCCTCAACCCCCTCTCTCCTCTCCCATTTCTCACCCTCCCTTCTCTCTCTCATTTCTCTCCCGTCTCTCGACCTCTCGGCGCGGGGCACGCGACCGTGCGGAGCTGGCTGAGGCGGGGACGCGTCAGGGAGATCGGTTCGCGGGATAGAGCGGCGGTTGGAGCGTGGCGGGCGCAATCCCTCGATGGATTTCGAGAAGGCACCGTTCGCGTTCCGGGTGATTTTTGGCGTGGATTAGTCGCTTCGGCGCGTGGTTTCTTCGGTGAAGGTAGGGAGATGGATCACTCACTCGTCCTCTACGTTTTCTATGTCCCTGCACGCCGTTTGGTGCTCGAACGAGCGAGATTGGGCTCGTTGGGGTTTCATAGGCTTCGTCAGAAATCGGCGACGGTCCTGCAATCGGTTGGAGTCAATGGACTCCTGGGAACGTCAGCATTCCATAGTCTTCGATTTCATCTCGATTGGCGGTCCCGTTTGACCATGGGGAGCCCGATAAGTCCGGTTGTCCCATTTCGGTGATTTCATTAGAATCGCCAGTTTCTTACGATCCGTGCAACGTTTTGACTCCGGTTGGAGTCCATGTGATTGTATGTGTGTCCATGACTGTATCCCCTTCGTCTCGACACGAATGGGGCGTGGGAAGGCCAAGATTGGGCCAACCCCATGGTTTGCTCGCCGTCACGGTTGGACGGTCAAACCAGGTGCCGTTCATGGCATGGGCGGCCATGCCTGGACCGTTTATCTCCGTCTGGTTTTGGGGCTTGTGCGACCACACGATAGACTGCACATGGTATGGGCGGCCCAATAGGGTCCGCCTATCCCCACTTCGGCGGCCATTGTATAACCGCCTATCTTTCCGTTGGGTTGTGCAGCCAGGTCCTGACCGCCCATCCCAGTTGACCCTTGGTCAACAGTTGAGTGTCGGTCACGTTAGGCGGTCCGATCAAGACCGTTTTGACTGGCACTGTAGTAAGTCGGTTCTATTCAGCAGTCTGGTCAAGACCGTTTTGACCAGGAATTAGACTGGGTCATGGGCTTGAGCGACCAAGACTTGACCGCTCATCCCTTGGGCAGTCCTGCCCTAACCGCCCATCCTCTTTAGCCTTTAGGGGTCAGTCCGTTGTGCGGTTGGTCCCCAACTGTTCATCCCCCTTGAGTGGCCCCACATGGACAGTTCATCCCTTTGAGCGGCCACTATGTGACCTCCCATCTTGTTGAGTCCGTCGTGTTATCCGGTTGTGTGTCAGTCTATCTTAGGTTTGTATTATAGGGCGGTGTCTATATGTCGGTAGTCTCTGGATAGGTCGGTTCAGGTGACTGGGTGCGGTCTCTTCCCTGACTGCGACAGTTCCCTAACGACTCAATCTTGAACTGCTTGCGTCCTTGTCTCTGGTCGCGTAACGACCATTCCTTGACTGTCGGGTCTGCCTAGCGGTTGAATGATAGTTCGCTTTGCCCAGAGTGTCGTCCTCCGGTGTTTTCGTTTCTGATTATCTTGGCTTATCCTTGTGGTCTACCCGTTTTCCCGTGGATGACTTCTGACATCCTATGAGGGCTAAGACTACGTTATAAGGTAGCAATGAGTCTTCTTGCTTGTGGTAGGATTCTCTTTCCTATTGTTGAGTTGTCATTGTCTGGTTCCGGTCAAACCGGGGTCACCCAGTGGTTGACAGGTAACCTTGTGTGTCTCGACGATTTTGTCTAGTTCGAGATATGGTTCTGGATGCCTTGAGGTATCATCCTACCTCGATCTACGTGTCCAGGTGTGCTAACGATTCTTGGTGTTCCCTCAGGTCTCCACGTGTCATTTCCTTAGACAGCGTCATTCCCTCTAGCTCAGGATTAGACCGATTGGCGGCTTGTTCCGCTATTAGTGACGATCTTGCCTCCGAGTCGTCTGACTCAAGGATCGTTACGTGAGTAGGTCTAGTTGCCTTGTCCTGAGTTGTCATTTCGTCTCTGAAATTAGACGAAAAGATAAGGAGGAAACTGACAACACGACACATCCTACCGACAGAAAAGACAACTGGACGAAACAGAAATAGATACCTTGGAAATAGAAGGCTGACTTTTCGCGTGGCATGAAATAGACTCGCTTGAGATGGTAGTCAACCACGGCGCCATAAAGTTCCAGCCAATCCATGCCTAGAATCGCATCGTACTCGCCAACTATAATGCGTAAAGCTTCGCTGGCAGTTTCCGACCACTGGCTAGAATAGGAGAATTTTTCAGGCATAGAGGAGTGGACATGTAATCGCCAGACGGCAACTCCACAAGCATCTCACAGGAAACTTCATTTATCGGCTCTTCGACACGAGCAATAAAATCTTTGGAGACAAAAGAATGGGTCGCAACCGAATCGAAAAGAACACACGCTAAATGACCATGAATCAAAATCATACCTTTGACTAGATTAGATGCCAACGCCTCCACACGAGTGATGTGAGTAACCCTAGCTCTCGACGGATGGCTAGCTGCAAACGACTGCTAGGAAGGAGCGGGAACTGGTAGGTAAAACGGTTGAGGTTGAGGCGGCGGAGGAAGATGAAACTGTGGTTGCTGCGGCTGTGGAGTCTGCGAGAACTGTACCGTCTGTGGCCTCAATGGATAGTTTCGAGAGATGTGCCCCGACTGATCGAAGCGGTAGCAGACAGTCGGCAGAGAACACGACATGCTCAGATGGCTGCCACCACACTTGGAATATAACCTCGGCTGAGAAGCAGAAAAATCCTGACGTGGTCGAACGGAAGAAACAGACCGTTGACTCGGATCAGAAAACACCGACTGATCGAACTTCTTTTTCTTGGACTTCTTAAATCGGAATCCCTTGCCCTGGGATTGCGGGAAGAAAGTACCACCGGTAGTAGAGAAAGCGGGAGGAGCTCCTAGAACAGATGGCTAGTAGGGCGGCTGATGTTGCACGGCCGGCTAAACTTTCCCAGCCTGAGGAAGTCCCCGGGTCCCCGCCAACTCTAACTCTAACGCAACGGCTACTTGGTACGCAGAATCTAACTCATCTACACGGGTCGCGAACAACGGCAGGCTCAACTCTGCTTTTAGTCTGTACAGAAACTGCGGAGTCCTCATGGCTTCATCAGCAAAAGTGTGGGGCGCAGACCGGCCCAACTCAATGAACTTGTCTCGATATTGCAGCACTAACATCTCGCCCTGTGTCAGTTCCAGAAACTGGTACATCTTGGCTAACTTCAGGCAGGCCAGAGTGTAGGCACGCTCGAATGCAGCAACAAACTGCGCCCATGTGATCTGTCGAAGTGGATAGGAATGGAAGGCGACCTCCTACTCCGTGGTCCACCACGTGCGTGTGGTACCTTGAAGCTGATAAGAAGCCAACATAACCCTTTCATCCTCAGTACACTCCATGGATTGGAAGACGTGTCCAGTGGCATCCAGCCACTCCCTAACTACCTTCGGGTCCGATTGGCCCTCAAACGTCGGTGGATGGAACAACAGAAATTCCTTCAGTGCTCGTCCACGACTATCGGGCAACTCCGCAGGCAGAATAGGAACAGGTGCAGCCTGGGCAGGAACCGGTGCAGTAGGAGCAGGGGAAGCACTAGCCTCATCCCGAGGAACTGGGGCACTTCGCCTACGAGGCGGCATCTTGAATCTAGGAAAATGCGACAATGGAAAACACATCAGTAATCACAAGAAACACCCTAAGCCAGCAACCGACGACTCAAAGGGACTTGCTTTGGACCAGTGCGAATTTCAATTCCTGATACAATTCTCCAACCTGGCTCTGATATCATCTGTAATGACGCAGAGTTCAGGGTACCGATAACCCGATACAAATATCAGACTACCGCTACCAAGAACTGGGGACGCCACCCAAGAGGCTGATGAGGCCCCTGAAGGGTTAGTGGGGGTTGTTGAGGAGTTCCGTGTGTGTGCAACGGTGGTTCGGCTACTTTCGAGGTCCACGTTCAATTGTTGATTGTGTTTGCGGAGTAGGTCTGAGGGCCTTTGGCTATTTGCTGCATACCCCTTAGCGGTGTCACATCACTATCCCTGGGCACCTCTGATCCGTTTCCCTTCTCGCAGTTCTCATATTCGTGGTCATCATCCTCAGCTTAGGAATCGCGTGAGATCACCCCTCTTCATCTGGCGCCGTCTATGGGAAATGAACAAAGAGCCAACATGGTGTGAAGAAGCTCTGATAGGAGAACAGCCGGTGACAAGGGAAAGGCCATGGTGATGAATGAAGGCACACCTTCCCATCCCATGGGGAACACCCCCTCTAATGCTAGTGACCAAGCCGGCGAGCTACCCCCATCCGCGGCGGGGGGCAACCCCCCAACGGGAGTGCGGACACTCTCCAAACCCTCAGTGCCAAACTGGACATCCTCATAGATCTAATGACGATCCAAGTGGCTATGGAAGAGAAGTCGCAACTCCCATGGGAGAGCCCCCCCCCCCCCATGGAGATGCCTCCCTGCAAATCGTCGGGGGCCATTTCACCCTCTAGGGGCGGCGGCTCATCTGCAACCGGTCAGGAGGGCCATCGCACATCCCTCCCCCAGAGCAAGAAGCCTCCTCCACCTCAAGGAGGGAGAAGTCTGGAGCACATCGGCTGTTCCCAGAGATCGATGCCCCCGAGGAGCACTGGGGCAGCCTACAGGAGCGCCCCCATAGCCCCTCGGCCCAATGGCAACCAGAGCTATCTCTCCGACTATGAGACTTCAAGAGGCATTTGGCAGAAAAAGAGCACCCCCTCCGTGCTCTACAGAAGACCTCTACTGTGGAGGATGAGGAGCAATCCCTGTTCTCCAACCATGTCTTGAAGGTCGAGATCTCCCATAGGATCTCACTTCCAACCTTCAAGTCATACGACGGCTAGGGAGACCCGGTCGACCACTACGACAGCTTCGATGCCCTAATGACCGTGCATGGGGCATCAGATGCCATCAAGTGTCGAGCGTTCGCGACCACCCTGGTCCGAGGCGCACAGGCTTGGTTTCGAGCCCTCGCCCCCGGCAGCATCTGTGACTTCCGACAGTTCGGGCGAGTGTTCAAGGAAAGCTTCACCGCAACAATCCTCCCCAATCAGTAGTGGGACTATTGGGCCTTAAATAGGAACATGGGGAGAAACTCTGGGCCTACGTTAATCGATTTAAATCGGAAGCCCTGCGTATCCCCCGCCTGGTTGTTGCCTTGGCCATCACCGTGCTGACAGGGCGCACCAGCGATGAGAACCTCTAGCACGAGCTGGTCCTTCATCCCCCTACCTCCCTCGCCGAGCTAGCGACCCTAGCCCTGTGTCACGAAGAGTGCGAGGAAGTCCTCAGCGCTTGCTGCGGCACGTCGGGCTTAGGTCGGGAGGGAGACAAGAGGTGACTGTCTGAGCAAGGCTTTGGCGAAGGAAAGAGGTAGAACCAGGATGGAGACCACAAGGAGCCCTCCCAAAAATACTAGCGATACACTCCCCTGACTGCCCCCATCTATGAGATTTATGAAGATATCAAGGGCTCGGGCCTACTCCGCCAACCTGAGCCTATGAAGGCAAAGTACCGCAATCGCCACAAGCATTGCCTGTTTCACAGTGACCACAGGCACCACTTTGATGATTGTCATTAGCTCCAGGACGAGATCGAGCATCTCATCTGCCAGGGGCACTTATCTTGGTACGTGTCCGAGCAAAAGAAGGACACTACTGCTCCCAAGGAAATCGACAATCTCCCCCATGGAGTCCACATTAACATCATTGCTAGCGACTCGGCATCAGGCCGAGACAGCAGCCGAGGAAGGAAGCGTCACACCGAGCGGGCGAGCCGGGTCTCTCAGCCCCCCAAAACCCCCCAGGCGAGCAAACAACAGGCCCTGGTGTTATTTTAAAAAGAATTATGGAATTTTTATTGAAATTCTAGAGTTTATTTAATTAATTTATAAGAGAAAGGGCATATTAACAATTTTACCCTCTCCCTCCTCTTCCGTTTCACCTCCGGTTCCTCTCTCTCTCCCTTCGGCTGCAGACTGTGAGTGGCAAGGAGGTGCGACCGGACTTTGGCAGCGATGAGTGGCGACTCTTGAGGGCGTGGACAAGAAAGATCGTGCGAGTGGGTCGCGGTTTCTGAAGGTTCATCGATTCTCGACGTGAATCGGCAACGATCGGAGCGATCTAAGGTGGTAAAGTGGCGTCTCAGGTAGGGGAACAGTCCCTTCCACCTTTCCCGGGTGTTTTCCTGCTGAACCATGTTGATCCAGGTGAGAATGAGCAGGTTTCGCTTCGTGTTGGGGAAAATCGCATGATTCGGGGTGAGTGACAATTTTGTGGTTTTGATTGACAATTCGTGGCCCATTGAGTTCCAATGGGTGTGTTGGGGGTCGAGGATCGATCCCCCTTGGTTCCTGCTCGCAATGGGAGCGAGCCAGGTATGGAATGGGGCCCAACAGGGTCTTTCTGTTCGACTGTCGTCGGAATCGGTTGACCAATCGAGTGATTCTATAAACCGATTCCTGCCAGAAGAATGGCTAGGCTGTAGGTGGGTTCGGTCGACCGAACAAGGGGTTTGGGTCGACTGACTTAGGACATGGTCGACCGACCACAGGGCCCAGTCGAGCGATTTCTGATCAGCAAGCTTGTGGGAAATTAGGTCGATTGGCACCCTTGGACCAGTCGATTGACACCCCCAGCCCCATGTGGACGGACTCGAAATTCTCTCTCTTTTTTATATCATTTATTATTCATTGTCATGTCATTCATCAGTTTATTGAGTGCGGGGGCGTGCCAGTCACACGTGTGACGATGTGTTCGGGCTTCGAGACTAGAGTGGTCTGAAGCCCGTGGTGCGCTCTGCCTGACTAACCAGACGGTTATGAGTATCAAGTCGGGACTGGAGACCCGTCGCGTCATAAAGGTCATAACGTTAATTACATCCTCTCAGAGAGGGAAAAATCTTTGATTATCACCAGGAAAAGGGGCTTTATGACCCGAGATTAATTTCTTTGAAACAAATGGAAGATGCACTGAAAAGCATTAAAATCTCCTGGCTTCGTTGTTCTGATTTCGAGTATCAGAAAGCCTTTTATAGACATCAAGTCCTAGGTCCACGAGCTTACGAGTTGGGCGTGTGGAGAGCTCATTCCCACATTTTTTAAGAGTCTACGTGTCACAGTCTGATGGTACGATGATCCACATGGTAGGTTTTCAGAACAGCCTCCCATCTAGGATCACCGGCCCATCATTAGCTTTGCTTAAGTTCCACGTGCGGTCAGCCTTCATGTATTCTAGGTGTTCGAGCGAGAGTCTGTGTTATTAAAATAGAAAGATCATTAGTCATAAAGCAACTGATATAATTAAGCCTAATATCAGTCCTAAATATTTTCGCCGTGTTAAAGGACTACACATATTTCTGCAAGTATCAATGCAAAATTGAGATGCATTAGCCTGTAAGACTAACCCGTGCAATAAGTCTAAGTAGAAGCATCGACCCTTAATTGAAATATAGGTAGTCCCTAATGAAGATGCATCGACCTTATTGCTTCAGAGATAACAGACTAGCATCGACCTTCTAAACATGCATCGACCTTAGCTACAGTTGCTAGGTCACTAGCATCGACCTTACTCCAACCGCCAGGTTGCAAGGATCAATCTGTGTATAAGGTGCATCGACCTTATAGCACAAGTTGTGAACATGATGCATGAAGTGCTATGACCTGATACTGTGTGCTATATAAAATGTGCATCGACTTGCCAAAGCCTTCTGTGACAAATTGCATCAACCTTGAAGATGAACGCTACATATGTGCATCGACCTTTAAGATGAATGTTGCATTTGTGCATCGACCTTTAAGCCTTAGCGACATATGTGCTTCGACCTTCTTGGTCTGAAACACGTATGTGCATCGATCTTTAAGATGAACAATGCACATGTGCATCGACCTTCTAGTCTAAGCGACATATGTGCATCGACCTTCTTAGTGGTAGGGAACTGGGATGGCGGCCGCTCTCTTTTAGGGTAAGTGTCTTCTTCTCTTTGTCTGATTTTTTTATCGGATTAGCCCTTTTATAGGGTATTCTTCATTTGGCTTAATCCGACGTGACGAGGAGCGCGCCAGATTTGGGTTGGGCAACACACATTTGCATGTCGCTTTTGCTGGCGTCGGGTAGAGATCTGTCGGGTCACTTTAGGCAGCGTCGGATCCGCATGGCCGCGTTGTTTTAAAGCCTCTTTTGTGCTGCTTGTCGAGTTCATTCGTGGGTCCCGAACCGACTTCAGGGACTACGCTGAATTCCAATCGATCGTAGAGGCCCTCCGACTACTGACCAACCACTTCCAGTGCAAGCCGTGCTCTTGATTCGGTCACTTGGGTCTTCCTACTGATACGGTCTTCGGAAACCCGTACGGTGGGACCGGAAATGTCTTTTCACCTCGAAAGGTGCTTTCTTCAGGTGGTGGGCCACCAGGGGTATTTTCATCCTTGTGGACGAAGTTTGTTCGGTGCGACCGAGTCGACACCGGCTTGTTAGCTCCGGATTGCCATTCGACATCACCGGACTCTGAGAGATGAGTTGAGGAGTCTCTTCACCAGGAATCTGAAGACTTCAGCAGTTCAAGCAAACCTTCTTTGTTGATCTTCTTCGGCTTTTGTGATTCGACAGGTCGCATCTTTTCATCATGCAGGCACAATTACCATCTGATTATATTTTGGATGCCAATAGTAGAGGGTGGAGACTACAAGAGCGATCACGATGGGGAAGAAGATGCTCGGGCTATGAGGTAAGGAGGTCAAATTGGTCATTTACATTGTGAAATCTCCCATTCTTAGGTCAGAAGTTGCACAGTCAACTTTTGAAAAAAAAAATAAAGTGTGCACGGAAGTTTGTGTCTATATGTCTCTTACTCTCTCTCTTTCTCCCGCATGACTCCGTTTGTGCACAAAAGCAGAACCATAGCTGGTCGGCTCACTTGAAAATGACGAAATATTGTCAGGGAAATTCAATCGTTAGAATCCACCAGAACAACTTTACCAAACATGCCCTTGGAACCAAACTAGGTCTTACACTTCATCGGTTGGTACATTCTGGATGTACAGTTGCACACACTTTGTAACTGACTTCGCAGGGCACGTCCCAGTGAAAGGTTCCCAAGACCACCGCTCTCACAAGGTAAAAATTGAAGAGTAGGACCCTAACTGCAAGTCATTGTCCGTGCCATCCACGATGTCCTTGTTGCATCGGTAATCTGATACCCGTACGATGTGTCAATCACTTTAATGGGTAACAAGTAACAACCCCATCCCGGCTTCAATGCCTCGAACATATAAACAAATTAATGTTTCCATATAGTAGGGATGGCTGCTTATATTAAAAAGTGTGAGTGACCTAGATAGACGATACATCATTATCTTAAACATGTACCCGTTTGAACGATCTTTAAACGAGAAAGAAGACATCGGTGAACCTCAACCAACGTCGAATAAGAGTACATACATGAATTTTACCATGTCGAAGCTAATCAAATGTCTAGATGACCTGAAATTTTTGACTACCGATCTCAATCATCGAGTCCTTCGTTCTCAACGAGGTCCCACTCAATAGACCTCTGGGCACATCCGGTGGTTGTTACGATCCCTCCCACAACTCATACATAACCCTCGCACCGTGTGGGACTATTCCATCTATCAAACTTGTCGTTAACACAGCAAAGTCCAGTCCAACACCAAAGCAGGCCCCACCGCTCCGCCAAGAAAGCAGAGAAATCTGCGGAAGCACCACCGAAGATTGTAGATTCCCCGACAGCAAAGATTTCAGAATCCCCACTTCCCCAGTGGTGTGTGATTATTTCTTTATCAATTGTCCTCCCACCTTGAAACCTTTTTATTTTTTAGGGGACAGTGGATCAGAGGTGGCAGGAAATGGATCGCGGGGAACAAAAGCACACTTCTGATCAGAGAACGAACAGGACCATGTGCTCAAAAGAAGGCACTTGTGGGGTTAAAAAGTTTACCGCCCTTCTCCTCTCATCCATCATGTGGCCGATCACATGTTGTGGAGTCATGCAGCAGCCATTGTTGACCTCACCGTCTATCTCCGCCCATTGCTGCAATTAAAAGTCTATAATAACTTTAGCCATTGACCCAACGTGCTGACAGACAAATATAATAATGAGAGAAGTAACGAGGAAACACCTAACGCCCCCTTTGTTTGCTTGTGCCCCCGGCTACCATTTGCCCGCGAGTCTGACTACCCAATGCGTCGAAAGGGAACAACTGGGGTACTCCCCTTCCTTTTTCCAGGGCAACCTTTTTGCTCTTGTCACCCTCCCTGCGCGCGGGGGGGGGGGGGGGGGGGGGGGGGGGGGGGGGGGGGGGGGGGGGGGGGGGGGGGGGGGGGGGGGGGGGGGAGATACTAAAGTTGATGCATATTCAGGACTCAAACAACAAAGGTCAATGCACATTCCTTCTATTCTCTCATTAAGTCAGTGCATATTTTAGGTTAAAAGTGTCAAAGGTCGATGCATATTTCCACTTGGTTTAACAAAGGTTGACGCACATTTTCGTATGTTACAAATAAAGGTCGATGCATATTTCCTGTAGTGCATACTAAGGTCAATGCATGTTCACTATGCTGCATATAAAGGTCGACGCATGATTAGTATAGTGCATATACTAAGGTCGATGCATGTCTTGTCTTAGCTATACTAAGGTCGATGCATGTTTTACCATAGCCACACTAAGGTCGATGCATATTTTGCCTTAGCTACACTAAGGTTGAAGCACATTTCTCAACATGCAGTGTAAGGTCTACTTACATGCATTGTCCAGCTTGGTGCACATTTGCAGCCTACCTCATATAGGTCTGAGCATGTTTGTCTTGTGTAATTGTAAGTCTGAGCATGTGTGCTAGCTTGCAATTGCAAGTCTGAGCATATGTGTTAGTGTGCAATAAAAGGTCGGAGCATATCTTCCATCCAGCATATGGTCTGTGCATCCTTTCCAAATCTGCATATAAGGTCGATGCACATTTTTGCCTGTCTTCTTGCATAGCATAGGTCTGTGCATGTCCAGAGTCATTGCTCAGTCTAAGGTCTGCTCATAAACTAGTCTTTGTATCTTTAAGGTCCATGCACATGCAGCATATAAGTTTGTGCATACATCCAAGTCAGTGCATATTTTACACCTTTTGAACCAAAGCCTGAGCATCTCATTTCCACTCTGTTAACTATGTCATGACTCAAATTTAAAGGTCAATGCATATTGAATACTTTCCTATGCTGACAATGTGTTTGATGAAATGTCCTTTGCTCAGGTTGGCAGGGACTTAAGTCACGAGTGGACCCAGAATTAAATACATAAAAGGTTGGAAGGTTTATACTCAGCTCGATCACGTGGCTCAAGATTCCAACTAACAGGCACGTGATCCAAGGCATTGTCAGGACTGGAGATTCTGTCACGTAGATAGCTTATCCTGAGCGTCTGCCACGGGGATTGCCAGTAAAGCAATCTCTAGAACTATCTTGGCGGGAGTCTTCCCTCCACGTGCTAGGAGAGAATCGAGTGGGGTCCACCCTATCTGGTTCTCTAGTATAAAAGAGGGATCTCTGAAGATGAATTGAACATGACTAAGAAGAAGACGACGAAGAAGACGATGACGAAGAAGAAGAGGTCGAGAGACAGATAGAAAGGCAGAGCTCTAGAGAGAAAAGAGTCAGAGAAGAAAGCAGAGTATCATAGATCAGAGGGTTGGTCAGAGTGAGAAGAGAGTTTGAGGGAGATTCTAAGGGAGATTCTTCTCAACTGGCTTCTGGATCAAATCCAGAGTCAGTTGCTGGATTGAAGTGCTCTATTATTGTCCTTTTCATTTCTGATTTGTTTGATTCCATGTTTTTCTTTTCATATCTCCCGTAAGCTGTGAATCAATAGAGCAAGCTGTGGTGCTCAGCCGGCAAGGGTGTTCCTCGGACAACAAGCTGTGAGGCTCAGCAGAGTGTAGGGATTTCTATCCCCAAAGCTGTGGATCAGCGGGTTCCAAGCTGTGTGGCAGTAGTAAGCCTTACTCAATTCAGTACAGGGTGGATGTAGATCTCTGGATAGAGATCGAACCACCTAAAAACTCTTGTCTCGTGTGTGATTGATATTTGCTCTTGTGCATTTCATATTTCACTCTACTTGCTGTTTAGATGAATGACTAGGAGTGTGTGAGAGTAGCTTGATTTCAGTTGCTTAATTCTACTATAGCTGCTTAAGTCTTTCATCCAGTAGGGTATATCAAAAGGTGTGGTTGGAAGGATAGGTTACGCCTATCTGGAATTCCACCTCTTGCGTGAGACTAGCCTTCACCATCGTACTGTAATCTCCATAATTTCTATTAAAATGTAAGTGAAAATTTCATGACAAGTTTTGGCGGGCAAAAGAGGGGGAAAATTCAAAAAACCCTTGTGTGGGGAGGTGAAACTGCTTTTTATTCCTCTGCTCCCCACCTCTGCACGCCAACTTTTGACTTTGCCCTCCCCGCCACTGTTCCTCCTCCGCGCCCTTGCTGTCGGTGTTCGCCTAGGTTCCTCAGGTAAGTCTATTCCTTGTGTCTCGAGACTCACATTGAATCTGAGCGAACTCACTGGTCTCTCTCCTCAGCCCCTCCCGAGCTCGCCCCCCCTTCTGCTCTTGTCATCCCCCTCCTCCAGCCATGGCCAAAGTGGGGGGGAGCTCTTTGTCCTCCTTGCTGGTCGGCTGACCTCCCGCCATCCCCCTCCTCCGGTACAGCCTCCATCGACAGTGTGCCTGTGCCCCTCGTCCCCGACTCCTCTTCCACGACCGTACCTCTCTTGCCCAAGCCCTCCTTCCTCCTCTTGCCCTTCATTTGTTACTCGTGCCTGGTAGCCCTGCCAGGGCCCCCGCTCGGTCCTCGCTTCGTTGCCCCTAGCCCTCCTGGTCACCTCTTCCAAGTCGCAGGTGGTTTTGGTCTCCCTGTCGTCGTTGTCTTGCCTCCAGCCACCGCCTCCGTTGTACGGACGGCCTCCCTGTTGGTCCCTCCGGTGTGCTCCCTCTTCCTCCAACCTCCTGCCGGCGTTCTTGGTGCTTCCCTGGGCGTTCTCCCAGCGCCTAGGGACCGACACATTTTTGGAGTCTCTCGCACGCAAACTCCCGCGGGACCTCGGTTGTCTTCTCCCTCCCGTGCTGTACCTTTGTGCGACGCCCCGTCAGCTTCTGAGGCCCTATTGCCTCCCCTCCCACTGGCCACCATCCTCCCACCCTCTGCTGGTGCCTCCTCTGCGCGTGGCGGAGCTTCTGGTTTTCGTGGTTCTCGTGTGGTGTCACCTTGCGCTACATCTTGGCTATCTGGCGTCTCTTCTCCGTAGGCCGGCTGCCCGTCGCCCTCCGCCGGTGGCCCCCCCATCCTTGCCGGGCCCACCTCTGGGCCTTGCGCTTCCTCCCCGGCGGATCCCTGTGCCACTCCCCCTACTGCTTCCCTGCTATTTCGAGATGGGACAGTTGCAGGATTCGACACTCTATTTTTTTTTCATCTTGCCTTTTTGCCATCCCCCCCCACCATTGTTCCCTCCTGTGTTGCTGGTCGCACCGCCTCTGCCCCTTCTCAGCTCCTGGCGATTGCGTCTTCGTCCTCTGCCCTGGAGGCCTGGCCTCCGTCGTCGCACCACCCCTGCCCCTCCTCTGCTCCTGGCAGTTGCATCTTCCTCCTTGCCTTAGCCTTCCTGCGCTCCCTTTCCCCTCCTGTCTGCCCCATCCTGGCCCTTGGTCTGGCTTCTTCTGCTCCTGGAGAGCCAGCTGCGTCCTTCTCCCTGGAGGTGTTCCTTCTTTCCTTCAACTTCCCCTTGCTTCCCATGTTGCTCCTCCCACCTTCGGCCTCCCTCCCTTGGCCCCCCATCGCTTCCTGCCCTCCTCCGTCGTCGCATGTCCTGGTCTCCCTGCCTGTCGCCTCTGGTGGGCTGTTCGTCTCTACTCTGGCGTGGTCCCTCCAACCACCCTCTTGTCCCTCACCCATCCGTGGTCTCGCCTGCTGGTCTCGCTACATCGCCCTCCGTCAGCCCTTGCTGGGGAGCTCCACATGTCCCCTCCGCTTCTCCTGCATGCGCAAGGCAACCCGTCTTTGACCGGCCATTTCGGTTGCGGCCGTTCGCGGGTCACCTTCCCCTACTCCAGTCGCACTCCTCGCCACGCTGCCTTCTGTGGAAGGCCCACCCTAGCGATGCCCCTCCCCCATCGCCCCTTGCATTGCTGTTCAGGGCTGGTGCTACGGGCTGATTAGCGGTTGAGGAGGCTGTGATTATATTCATAAACTATTCATGTTTCTCTTTATACATTTGCATTCATGTTTATGTACAATAAAAAAATCAAGTGGTGGTTGGTAAAGATCTCAGCACTATTTGAGGGGGAGCTGGACTGATTTCCTTAGGATTCTGTGAACAGCGGATTGTTAAGATGTTGGTTTGGCTTCAATGGATCAGTGAGGGTCATGAAAGAAGCTCTCTCGAGTTGCTTGTTTGGTCATCCGGAGTCCTACCCTTGCTGTTACGTGATCTTACTCTCCATCCTTTTATTTTTTTGTTGGTTCAAGTCTCTCTCTCTCCCCTCATCTGAAATCTACCACTTGTTCTCATAACTCATGATAAACAGGGAGAGAAATACCTTGAAATTTATTATCTTTACCAATCCCTCATCTTTGGATTCTAAGACCACCCTGGCTCTTGTACAAAACTGTTGAAATCATTAATAAAATGATCCTCTTCATATAATGTTTATATCTTACATTTAATTGTTCAAAATTAGACTTATATGTGCTATCAATGATTTGCAAAACATTCTATCAATTAGATGTGTTCAGCCAAAGAAATCATGAATCTAAAAATTATGAGTAAGAAGACAAACTGATAGGAAAGATTGTCTCATAAGGAACTAAACCATGCTCTCAGCTAATCTGATTGCTAAAACCAGGGAATACGCCAAAAAAAAGGGAAAATGACAGAGCAATGGCTAATTTGTTGAGAAACTGACCATCTAGATCAATGAAATTTAGAGCTCATGTCATGATACAACTAGTTATCTTTGTTTGTATAAAGAAGACATAAAGGTGGACTGTGCTGAGTAACCAGGGATTCTGGTGTCTAGTAAACATGTCTCGTTGAGTAAAATGCTCAGTCTCACCAGCATGTTCCATTAAGTAAAAGAAAAAGAAAATTTTAATTGAAATGGTTGACCCTCGGTTCCACTTCAGAGCTGAATAAAATGGGTTAAATTCATTATAAGATAGTTTTTAAAATCAGTCTTTGCCTGATGAAAATAATGAATAAGATTAATGATTTCCTTACTGGGTATGGCTCTTTGATCAGAATGCTTTCTCTCCATTGAGTGTACATTAATAGTCTAATTTCAGAAGATTAATCGTTCAAGATATATGCTTGATATGTTGAAGATCATTAAAAAGGTTAAAGGCATTTTTGTAAAAGGCAAGGGGTAGTCTGGGTACAATGTATTATTTTTGTTAAAGTTACTAAATCTCTTGGTATATACCTCTTCACTCTTCGAAAATCCCTTCATGCTGCCCTTGACGGAAAACCCTTGGCCGTAACGCTCACTTCCCCGTCCGTGCTGCTACACTTCAAAACCCTGATCGTGTGCAGCCTGCTCCCGCTCCTTATGTTTGTTCTTGCTTCTCCTTCTGTGTTCCTTCTCTCCATTCCACCACTTTTTCAATCATGACGTCTCCAGATACGGAGAGCAAGGGTAAGAGGAAGGATTCACCGGAACCTCTGCTAGAAGGTGCCATGCCAGAAACAAGTATAGGGATTCCTCCTGAGAAGAAGAGAAAAAGAAAAGAAAAGGATAGCGGGACCTCCTCCAAGCGGCAACGATCACATTTATCAGAGATAGCCCTAGAAGTTGTCAGAGAAAGAGGTACACCTTCTCAATCCTCCTCTCAGGCAATCCAGGTTTTGGAAGCAGGTAAAATCATTCCACCACAATTTATAGACTTCCATGATGGTGTTATGCTCTCACGGTTTCAAGAGATGGTAGAAATATTTAAATTTCAAAAATGGAAGAAGTTTCTCGGAAAGCACAGAGTATATTACCCTCGACTTGTTGCTGAATTCTACAGTAACCTAATTTTTGATTTTTGATTTTGATCAGTCTCTACTGATATCCAGTGTCAAAGGTGTTAGGATTGCTCTCTCAAGGTATTTTCTCCATAAAGTGTTTAGAGTCCCTGAAGATGGAGAAGTTGAGCATGGAGCGGAGTTGGGGAGTTGTATCAGGAATTGAAATCTGCATTGGTCCAGAGTAAGTCCCTTTTGAGTCGTTCGTTGCTGGCTTAGGATGTTTCTTACGATGCTAATATGTTGTCCGTTGTCGTGTTTTCCTAGATTCAAGATGCTGCCTCGAAGGCGAAGAGCCCCAGTTCCTCAGAATGAGGCTAGTGTTTCACCTGCTCCTACTGTACTAGTTCCTGCCCAGGCTACACCTGTTCCTATTCTGCCTACGGAGTTACCCGGTAGTCGTGGGCGGGCACTGAAAGAATTCTTGCTGTTCCATCCACTGACTTTCGAGAGTTAATCGGATCTCGAGGCAGCGAGGGAGTGGTTGGATGCTATCGAGTGCGTCTTCCAATGCATGAAATGCACCAAGGATGAATGGGTTATGCTGGCTTCTTATCAACTTCAAGGTACTGTACGCACATAGTGGACTTCAGAATGGGAAGTTGCCTTCCGTTCCTGTTCGCTTCGACAGATCACATGGGCTGAGTTTGTTGCTACATTTGAACGTGTCTATACTCCAGCCTGTCTAAAGTTAGCCAAGATGTATCAATTTCTGGAGCTGACACAGGGCGAGATGTCAGTACTGTAATATCGCGATAAATTCATTGAGTTGGGCCGGTATGCACCTCATATCTTTGCCGATAAGACTGTGAGGACTCAGCAGTTTCTGTACGGACTGAGAGCAGAGTTGAGCCTGCCACTACTCGCTACATGAGTGTCTGAGTTGGATTCCGCTTATCAAGCCGCAGTAGCGTTGGAGTTGGAGTTGGCGAGGACTCGAGGTTTTGCTCAGACTGGGATGGTTCCATCGGTCGTGCCACATCAGCCACCCCACCAGTCATCTGCTTCAGGAGCTTCTCCCACCTTCCCTCCTGCCGATAGTGCTTCCTTTTAGCAATCTCAGGACAAAGGTTTCCATCATAAGAAGAAGAGGAAGAGGTTTGATCAGCTGATGTTTTCTGAGCTGAGTCAGCAGTTAGGTTCGTTTCTTCGGCCGCGTCCAGATTTGTTGCTTTTCAACCGAGGTTGTGTTCCAGATGTGGTGGCAGTCATCCAGGTGTGCTGTGCTCTCTACCGATTGTGTGTTATCGTTGTGATCAGCCGGGGCACATTTTTTGAAACTGTCCGTTGAGGTAGCAGACGTTGCAGTTCTCGCAGACTTCGCAGTCGCAGCAGCCGTAATTCCGTCTTCCTCTGTCACCTCAACCATCTCAACTGTTTCAACTGTCGATTCCTACACCTTCTTAGCAGTCGTCTACCGTTACTCATCCGCCGAGAGCTAGAGTTACACACATTACTCGTGCGGAGGCGTTGGCATCTAATCTGATCGAAGGTACGATTTTGATTTATGATCACACAACGCATGTTCTTTTCGATTCAGGTGTGATGCATTCTTTCATCTCCGAAGATTTTATTGCCCGTATCGAGAGACCGGTGAATGAAATTCCCTATGATATGCTCGTGGAGTTGCCATCTGCTGATTTTATGTCTACTCCTATGTTCTTGAAAAATTCTCTGGTTATGGCCAGTGGTCGGAAGCTGCCAGCGAGGCTTTATGCATTACAGTTAGCCGACTACGACGCGATTTTTGGTATGGATTGGATGAAACTTTATGGTGCCCTGGTTGACTATCGTCTCAAGCGAGTCTACTTCATGCCACGTGGAAAGTCAGCCTTCTATTTTCAAGGTATCGATTTATGTTTCGTCCTGTTCTCTTTTTCGGTCAGTAGGGTGTGGCGTGTGTCAGTTGTCTCCTTATCTTTCGTCTAATTTCGAGGATGAAATTCCTTTTAGGGGGGAGGGACTGTAACACCTGTAGTTTAGCAGATTCTTAATGGTGCGGATCTAGGATTCGTCTGGCGAATTTTAGCTATTTTAAGGAAGTTTTTTAGTATTTTTAGGCATTTAATTCAATTTGTTAAAGGATTTCTGCCACCACATTGTTCAATCGGTCGAAAGACTTGATTTCGATTCCGATCATCTTTTCGAGGATCATCCTCTTCAAATTTTATTTGTAGATTTGCACCGCATCTACTTGATGTAGCGACTGCCTACACCTCATGCTGAGATTGCGCCATCTTTTAATATATTCAAGAGTAGTTTCATCACTTCTCTGCTTGGAAGCAGATAATTCGGCCATGGTTATTTCTCTTTTGACAACGTGAAACCACTCCCAGAACTTCCTTTGCATATCTAGCCAGTCGTTGATAGACTCGGCTGGTAGGGTTGAATACCACTCAAAAGCGAGCCCTGTAAGGGAGGACTCGAAGAACTTGAGTAGGTAGGATTCGTCAAGTGCCAAGTCGCCCATTATGTTGACATAGTAAGCTATGTGCTCTTTCGGTGAAGCTTGTCCGTTAACTTCTCAAACTTCAGTGGTTTATTGATGCCGGGAGGTAGCCTCTTGGCCACATGATGGACAGGGTGAGGTACCTTGTACACATCAAAAGCAGCGTACTCATCATTGCCTCTATCAGCCAGCTTCTTTACGACCATCTGTTCTATGATTACTTCATTCGCCATCACCTGGTCGGCTGGGCCTGGGCGGAAGTAGGCCTGCTGCATTTGTGGTGTTGCCTCTGTTGCCTGATGTACTGCAGCAATCCCCTGGTGTAGAATAACTAGGGGTTGTGTTGAAGTGGTATGTTACTGCTGGGAGGGAGTGCCCCCTATGTAATCAAGTGCTGGCTGAGACGCGGCCTCCTGTGGTGAAGCTTCAAGGGTTTGGCCCTCGTTTCCCAAGGTTTCTGGAGGAACTTCTGCCTGTCTAGAGGTAGATGCTTGTGCATTCTTTTCATTCAGCTGCTTTTTCAATGTTTCAACCTCCTGTCGATACTCTTGCAACAACATCAGTATTGCAGGGTCATGCATGGCGGGGTTGAGAGTGACACCTCCTTCCCCAGCTGGACTTTCTTCAGACGACGTGGATGGTCTCCTGTCATTGCCTTAAGCTGCAACTACATTGATAGTGACGACCGTCACAGTATTGTCCCGACTGGTTTATTCAGCAAGGGTCCACAGCGCCTCACCGATTTGAACTAGAGTTCGGGGCCAAGCTCGCTCGGACACCCGGATATGTTTGAATCTGGTTGGCTTCAGGGCCAACCCTCCTTTTGATTTGGCTTGGACGCGATCCAGCTTTTCTTGAGCTAGCACTTGGAAGGAGTTATGTACTAGCACCGTTGGGATTGCCCTATCTAGCGTGATTTCGGCCTGTCGACCATTCAGGAAGACCCAGATGCCTCTGATGAGTACAGATTTGCCCAAAGTAGATACCCGGCTTTGCAATGTGCCATGGTTCTTCTTAGCCACCCTCCTGGCGACCGATGTGTACTTCCTGTTGGCAGATGCATGGGAATCAATGTGGTAGATGTGGCAGCCCACCGCAGCAGCATTAGTCCAGGTCGCCTCGGCAACGGTGACCGATTCCATCTCCTGGATGCAAGAGCTCCACGAATGCAACCCCCAAGAAGTTGGGGAAGTTGATGACTGGTGGGAAACTGCCAAACTGGATCGGCACCGCCAAAAAGCCATGGGTGGCATGGCTAGCGACAACAAGGGGTCCGAACGACACAGCCATCGTAGTTGTTGAAAAGCAATCTGCGAGATTAGATCACACAGTTAGAATTTTAAGAAGAGGCCATTGGGCCCCTAATCCTGGCAAGGAGATGAAGGGAAGTCCAGTCCCACTGGGCATGCCACACTTATGGACGCACTTTCGGGGACATTCTTTTGTTTATTCGTTTGTTCGTCTGTTCATTCATTTATTCAATTTATTAGTGCGAGGGCGTGCCAGTCACCTAGGTGACAATTTATTCGGGCTTCGAGGAAGTCCATGGTGCGCTCGATCTGAATAGTCAGACGATTGTGTGCTATGTACACCACACCTATCCTTTTATCCCTTCCGAGTCTTCGGGCTCGTGGGAGGCGGGCCGAGGTTCGAGTCACGTCGGTTCCTTTCCGGTACTCGGATCCCGGGTCGCCACAGTACACATGGTCAGAGGCTTGGACTGACACTGACGAGTGTTACTCTCACTAATTCTTGTTCTAGTACTTTCTACGCCTCTCCCCCGTTGTGTCTGTCTGACTTGCGAGTTGCCTGAAACGCAGTGTAAGCCGTTAGTAGATGCTTCTGGTTTCTACCTTCTGACGAGTTCTCTGTCTCTCACTTCACTTGGTTAGTTGAGGTTTATTCTATTGGTAGATTTAGCCTTTGTCGCTATTAAATCATATCAATTCTGCATATAGATAGCTGTTTATTCTATTGCGAGCACCCACCAGCTGCAAACGGCGCGGGGTGACGGCGTGGCGACGACGGCGACGGCAAGGTGGTCATGGTGGCGTGAAGATCGTGGGATTTCGTGGAGGAACGTGAGTTTTAGAAAGTGTTCTTCACGATTTCGGCATCAATTCGGTGGAGCATTTGCTCCATTGAGATAGGGTGATGTTCCTTAGCTCCCCGCGTTTCGTTTCCATGGTTTATAGCTCGTCGTGAGGCCGAGAGGGGTGTTTTTAAGCAGGTTAGGGCAAAACCATGCTTTGGGGAGCGATCGCCCGATCTAGTGATTCATCGCGTTTCTGGCTGATCCAAGGCCGTAGAATCATGCCTAGGGTTATTGGGGAGCTTCCCCCTTGATTTCCCCCTCTTCCGTGGAGGTATGGGGGCATGGTCGACGTTTTTGGGTCTTGTTCGCCGTTTCGCCGCCGGGACAATATAGCGGTCGTCCTAGATGACGTTATGAGCATAACGCGTCTAGGTAGGGGCGTTATGCTTTGAACGATTTGAGTCCGATTTCCATGGGTTTAACGGTCCCACGACTGACCGCCACGTTAGACATGATGTGTCGGTGCTGGTGCGTTATGTGTTTCCGACCGTTGGTTTTTGACCGTTGGGGGTCCTGGTCACATAACGCGTCTGGGGAGGTCCGTTATGTACTATGACGCCCCAGGGAAGGTGTGTTATGCTTAACGCCCTTGTCCTCCACTTAACGCACCAAAGCTGGTCAGTTAAGGTCTATAACACCCCTAGAGGAGTGCATTATAGTATGTTTTACTCCGTGACATAAAGCACCAGAGCTGGTCCGTTATGTACATAACGCCCCTGAAGGAGCGCGTTATGTTTCCTTCAGTGGCTTGGGACTTAATGCACCTTTGTCGGCCCGTTAAGCACTATAACGCACCTGGGAAGGCGCGTTATAGTCTGGTTTTCACTGGGAATGATGGACGGCCAGGTTGGACCATCTTTCTCCCACGCTCGGCTGAGACTTAGCCATGCAACCTTCAGTGGCCAATGATAGACTGTTTATCGTCTGAGGCCTCACCGGTGATTTCTTCCATGCCGATTCGAGTCCCGGGTGAGTGGACCTCGATCCACGTACAGACCCGTGGTCTGACAGATACTATGCATCATGTGGGGACCAGGTGTGGGGTGCCGTGGGGGGTCCTGGGGAGTGACGACTTCGACTTGTGTCCCCGTGAGTCGGTGTTGGTATGAGGGGCGGTCCGCTGTACTCCGTCTGGTTCAAACGTTATTTTTCGCTGACTGTAGAGTCTACCTTCCAGTGACTTGTCCACTAGTCGTAGCTTCCTGCGCACGCGGGTGCGGACCCACCCGAGAGTGGTGGAGAGCCTGACCTGAGCTAGACGATTTTTAGGCTGGTCTCCGTGGGCCACTTGCCTTTGCCACCAGAGTCTGGTGGGGAAAAAAACCAGCTAGAGGACCTGACCTAGAGCAGATGGTTTATGTGTGCACACGTAGTTGGGGGCTTAGGACACGCGCTGACGAGCGTGACCCCAGCTAGTCCTTGTTGTGGTACTTGTAGTTTTTGTTTTGATTTGTGTCTAACTCTGCATGAATGATATAATACAACTGACCTTCACAGTGAATGAAATGCTTACTTTTTGGAAATGCCCTTGAATGATTATGTGGATGCATGTGCTTAATGAATCATGGTTGTCATCATCAAAAATAGGGAGAATGTTAAGTCTCCTGGTTTTGATGATCATCCACGATTTATTGTGTATTAGCTAAAGTATTTCACTTAACTTCTAGTTTGATCAAGTGCCAGAGAAGAACATGGAAGTGTCGACTTGGTGTATGGATGTGTCGACACGCCATGAAGACAACGTCATCCAGCTCTTCGGGCTGAGCTCGGGTTAAGGAAAACACACAGGAAAAGTGTCGACACCTCTGGCAATGTGTCGACAAGTCGAGCCTAAGACTCGACACTTCGGCGCAAGCAGCACGCGAGCGGCCAACATCTACAAGGTCGGTGCATTGTCTACAAAGTCAGTGCACATCATCTCTAAGCTAGGTCCATGCACACTCAAGCCAGAGCAAGACCAAGTCCATGCACACTCACTACAAGGTCCATGCACATCATCTAGCGCAAGATAGGTCGGTGAACATCTATAGCAAGGTCAGTACACATCTACGACAAGGTCTGTGCACATTTGCTACAAGGTCCGTGCACACTCGAGCCAGCGCAAGACAAGGTCCGTGCACGTCTGCCATGAAGTCAGTGCATGTCCTGCCTCGATGCAACTTCCATAGCCATGCTAGCAAGGTCGGTGCACGTCTTCTACAAAGTACATGCACACTTGCTATGAAGTCGGTGCAAACTCTAGCGAGCGCAAGACAAAGTCCGTGCAAGTGTGCCATGAGGTCTGTGTACACTCAAGTCAGTGCAAGATGAAGTCAATGCTAGTCCGTGCATTGCTCTATAAGGTCTGTGCTACTCATGCGGCGTGTCAACACCCTGCCTGAAAAATATCGACACATTTGGATTCTTCCAGAACGGATCTAGAACCGCTAGCCTCGTTCTCCTACATCTGCAAACTGATTTGGAGGATCCATTTCACTTAAAAGAGCCACCGGAAGGACTCTTCTGACAGGAGATAAATCTTTAGCAGAGTTCCCTCTGCTTTGCTGGAAACGTGGCAATCCTTGTTCCCTACCTACCCACATACCAGCTGGGGTGGTAGGTGAGAAGTCAACTTTGATAAGAAGTCCAATCAAAATAATGTGGACTTGACATTCTGGTTGCAGTCTTCACCTAAACAACGTAAGAGATGCTTCAACCTGCTACTCATATATATATACATGATATGGAGAGAGCAAGAGTGAGACGCATGGAAGAAGAGCCGAACAGTCAAGCTTGTTGAGCAAGAAAATATTCTTCTCGGTGTTGCTGGAGATTGTGCAGAACCGAGGATCTCCTTCCTCCAGCTGAGAAGAATGCAAGGGACTGAAAACCCTTTTTACTCTGCGGCCACCATCCTTGTAGTCATGGTGAAGACCTAGGAGATAGACGAAGAAGACATAGGCTTCGTCTCCTCCTGTCTAGATAGAAGCTTCCTTCTTCTACCGAGCTTCCTTGTTATACTCTGTCTGGGTGTTGGTTTCTCTATTTTGATTTTTTCTTCAGAAACAATCTCTCTTATAACCTTCCCTACCTGCGTGTAGGAAGACAGACGGTGTGCTCACCGATCTGTGGGATCTCAAGCTGTGTATCAGCGGAGCCTAAGCTGTAAGGGCCAACGATTTTGGAAGCTGTGTATCAACGGAGTCTAAGCTGTAAGGGCCTGTGGTTTTGGAAGCTATGAATCAGCGGTGGTGCTCTTGCACTAGTGAAGCCTCACCGTGTTGTGTGAGGGGTGGACATAGGTCTCCGGATAGAGATGAACCACCTTAAAACTTGTATTTTGTGGCTTGTATCTCTTTGTGTTCTATTGCTAGATGCTTGGTAGGATCGTTGCTTATCTTCATTTAATTTACGTGAAAGCTCCAATTTAAATGCGAAGTTGAGGTTAACTATAGAACATGCATAATTACGAAATTATATGCACATAAAATGGTGTACATGCGATAAATTATTCATAGAAAATGGACACTTATCAGGTTCCCACATGTCATGGTCCCAGGCATGAAATTCTTGAAGGTGTAGGTGGTCACCTTCATGCACTGGGGTAGATAGGACCGTGGTCTGATGGAGAAAATAAGGTTCCTCCCTTGAGAAATGAGGAATGAAGTCGGGCTCGACCGACATAGGGGGGAACAAAAGAATCTCCGTGGTGACATGACCTACAGTGTACACGAATGTAATGGACCCCAACGCGGGATGCGTGAAGCTACGACTCGTGGACTGGTTGAAGCCTGGGGCCAACATATGCGTCAACTTCCATTGGCAGTCTAATCCCTTGAGAAGGTCTTTCAAGGTATCTATGTGGTGACTAGACTGGAATGTTGTGTGGAAGGAGTTGACAGGTGCTACTTGTAGTGCATGGTCCTTGGATGGGTAGCACAATGTCCTAGGGCCGGCTGAGATGATTCTGAATAAAGTTCGGAAGGTGATGGTGGTGGCAACGGAGCTCTCACGGGTGGGGGAAGAGGATCCTCCATGATGGGGAGAGGACTTTAGGATGGCACCATAAATGGCACCGGGTTAGGACTACCGGCTGCTACCTCCTTAAACTCGGGCAAGAGTTCGTCAATTTGGGTACACATCCTATCCACCCTATCCGAAATGATTTGGAAGAGTTCGATAATGGTGGGGTTTGGAGTAGGAGCAACGTGATGGACTCGCCCATAAGAACTCGGCTTAGTTGTAGACCTAGGCTCTTCTACATGCGGGGCACTTTGCCTTCGACTATGGCCCACTTGGTTGGAGGTGCTTGGGTGGGGTCGGTTGGAGGGGAATGGGTGGGACTGGTTGGAGGTGACTGGGTGGGGAAGATAGACCTTTCTAAGCTTGCCCTTCATTTGGCACCATGACTCGATGGGCCATTGCCTCCTAACCTCCCTCATACGCTTAATGCTCTCCCATTTTCAGGCGGCTTTGTGGACAAGCCTCTTTTGGGCAAAACTGACTTGCATGGCATCAGACATGATGTAACATTCAAAATATTTGTCCATGATAGCCTCCCACTTTAGGTAGTCTCCTGGGTCGTTGAAGCCATAAAAGTCTGAGGCTTCGGGCCTACGGAAGTGGACAGGATGGTTTCTGAGCCCATTGGTGTTATACAACCAGTGCTATCGCCTGGGCGATTGGGAACCCATGGAAACCATAGGACTCGGGGAGCTATAGGATGGCCATGCGGACACTTGGTGGCACACCAAACTGACTCTCTAATGGGCTAGACAATAGACTAAACATGACCCTAAAACAACAGTACAAAGTTGGAATGCAGACTCGACTACAAACCTAGACTCAACCCATATACGGTACGTGACGGAGGTGAACCTCACGCAAGGGGTTACCTTCCGAATAGGCGTAACCTATCTTTCCGATAACGCCTTTTGATATACTGTATGTTGGGATGATATGCAATCCAAGACACTTTTTTTTAAAACAATGACTACCCTAGACTCAACCTTTTCTCTGATACCAATTTGATGTGGAACGGACAACGAATCTGGGACTCTAGCTCGCGGACATCCCTAACGAGGGAAGCGTGCGGACTACGCGGTTGAGAAACCAGCAATGAGTCAAGGGTGTCTGCTCTCTCATGTGCCCAGATCGGGTCACGGGATGGTTATGCTCACTCACTCACAGTGGTAATAAAATTAACGGGCTAAAATTCTACCACACTCATGCAACGGCATATAGAAATATATACGAGTAAAGCAAATGCTAAGTAGGGAGCGAACGTGATACCTCCATGCTGTAGACACGTCAAAAGTGACACTATGTTGAGTAAATCTCATGTCACCACGTCCTTGGACGAGCCCACATGGGCCCTAGGAGCTAGGTGGCCCAATGGGAGAAAGGGTGGGGGCCCCCGCTGGACCTACTAGCCTTTTGCAAATAAACTCAAAGATCCTTAAGGACTAATAAATTGGCTTATAAAGCCTTATAATTGCAAACCCACTTACCCAAGGATATAAATACAAATAAAAGGACACAAATGTAAACTAAAATTGTTATTGTCCGGTGTTGATTCCCATCAATTCTCCCCGGGTGGGAAGAACTCAACCCCATCGAGTAAGGGGTGCAGCTGTGCACATGGCTCCTGCGGATCCGTCACTGAATCAGGAAGCGCGGAGTATGCTCCACTCCAAGTAATCATCACTTGCTCATCCTGTATATATTCGATATGCACATGCTATTGTGGGAATGAGGCTAGTGGTGGATACTCCGGGGTGGGGTCACACTCAATGGGAGGAGACAGCTCAAAGACTCACTATGAATCACTGCTGGGTCCCTATAGGTCACTAGATCCGATACACGGTAGGAGGAGCTGATCCCCTAATCATCAAGCATGTCCACAACATGCGCGTTAGATCCTACTCACCATATACTCGAAAGGGACGGGCACCATGAGCTTGCCTTAGACTGACTCGACCTGATGCATGCAGACTCTGACCAAATTGTACAAATAAAGGAAAAAAAAGTACACCCTATATCCTAATCAGACCTAATGCTATGCAGACCCATGTAATGGTGGACCAGGACATCCGAATATGTGGCTTGCATGCATTTGGCATAATCGAAGGTTGACGGCATGGGGGACTCCTAGACATCCAAGTATGAACCAATCAGGCATTGAATTCCTATTGGACTTGGGTGTGGGAGGTTCGGATGGTTCGGGTGGGCTGGGAGAGCCAAATTCTCCTTCTTCATTTCCCCTATGAATGGGCTCCTTGCCATGTATAGGATGAGTAGCCTGTGTGGGAGGGGTGTGATAGGGGACTTCCCTGCCAAGGTGGAATAGGTAAGGTGGGTCATATGGCTCACTAGGGAAAGGGTCGAAAGGGTCAAAGAATGTATGACCCCTCGTGGCAAGTTCCTCCATTACATAGTCCCATGTTTGAAATTCATGAAGGTGTAAATGGTCACCTTCATCTATCGTGGTAGATGGGACAGTGTGTAGAAGATATAGTTCCCCCCTCGGGATAAAGGGAATGTAGTTAGGCTCGGTCGGCATGGGGAGGAACAAAAGAACTTCCGTGCTGACATGACCCACGGTGTACACGGAGATAATAGACCCCAACGCGGGATGCGTGAAGCTACGACTCACAGACTGGTCGAAGCCTGGGGCCAACATATGCGTCAACTTCCATTGGTAGTCTAATCCCTTGAGAAGGTCTTCCAAGGTATCTATATGGTGACTAGACTGAAATACTGTGTGGTAGGAGTTGACGGGCACTATTGGTAGTGCATGGTCCATAGAGGGGTAGAACGGTGTCCTAGGGACCAGGCCTCTCTTGAGCCAGCTAAGTAGTGGCTCATCTATGAATAGCTTCCCCATTAGAAGTGCAGGTGGCTCCGGCTGAGATGTTTCTGAATAAAGTTCAGAAGGTGAGGGTGGTGGCAACGGAGCTCTCACGAGTGGGGGAAGAGGATCCTCCATGATGGGGAGAGGACTTTGGGATGGCACCATAGATGGCACCGGGTTAGGACTACCGGTTGCTACCTCCTTAAACTCGGGCAAGAGTCCGTCAATATGAGTACACATCCTATCCACCCTATCCGACATGATTTTGAAGAGTTCGACAATGGTGGGGTTTGGAGTAGGGGCATCGTGATGGACTCGCCCATAAGCACTCGGCTTAGTTGTGGACCTAGGCTCTTCTACACGCGGGGCTCTTTGTCTCCAACTATAACCCACTTGGTTGGAGGTGCATGGGTGGGACTGGTTGGAGGGGACTGGGTGGGGAAGGTATTGACGTCACCATCACACCCAAGGAGTCCCGAGTCTCAGTCCCAACTGAAGTCCCGGCAATACTGCAGGACTTCCAAGGCATCGTCCCCGAGGACTTGCCTTCTCGACTCCCTCCCACGCGTAATGTACAACACGCTATTGAACTTGCCCCCTGGTCCACCCTACCCAACCTTCCCCTCGAGTCTAGAACGTCCAAGTCAGCCGAAGAACTTGCACAGCACGTCAGGAGTCTACATGAGTCAGCTGATTCGCATAGACGTCCCCATGAATTTCAAGAAGGTGACTTGGTTATGGTACGGGTCCGACCCGAACGATTCCCCTCGGGAGCCGTTAAAAAGTTGCAAGTCCGTAGTGATGGTCCTTTCCCAATCCTGCGGAAGATTAACGCCAACGCTTATGTTGTGGACTTACCTCCCGAATATGGGATTAGCTCTACATTTAATGTGACAGACCTAGTGGCCTACAAGGAACCCACAGCGATTCTTACTGATCCTTTCGAGCCTTCTCCTCTCATTGAGAGTGAGTCCACCCCTGTGCGTCCCACAGCCTCGAGAGCACCGCGCGAGCAAATTGAGAGGATAGTGGATGAGCAGGTGACCACTACACGGAGCAGGGTGTACCAGCGCTACCTTGTCCGCTTGCGGGACCCTCCACCATCAGATGACTCCTGGATCAACCAGGAGGATCTCCAGCGTCTCGATCCAAATCTGTTGGAGCACTACCAGAGCAGTGTCCCACCTTACTCGACGGAGTCGAGTTCCAGCCGCCCCGGGAGGGTTGGTGGGGACACCACCGGACTAGTCACACGCAGTCGACGTCGCACCACCCCGACCACATGGAGCTTATGGCTCGGAGACTCGGCCTCTTCGAGGCTCGGCGTCCTGAGTATTTACTTATGTGTATTGCGTATGTATTTTTATTTGTGTGTATTTTACTATGGTGGTATTGTATTATTAACCACCAAGTCAAAATATTTTATTTGGCCAAGTCAAAAGTTGGTTGTTGGCTTTTGTTTTATTAGGCTAGGACATAGATATTTTAATTGAAAAGACTAGGGGTATTCTTATCCTAGTGGGATATGGCCTGTCTTATATAAAGGGGGCTAGTATAAGGCTTTCTATATGATAGAAAGATTGAAGTTTGAAACCTACGTGAGAAGAGTTTCCTCTCCTCTTGCTTCCCCTTCCCTCTTACCTTCCTTGTGAGTTTTGAGAGATTGCCCGGTGAGAGACCATCCGGTGTGAGGTCGAGCTGCGCGAGGCAGTAGTTATCCCGTCCCGTTCGCGTCTTCAGAGTGCCCTCGATCCTTTTCACGACGCCGCCGTGTCACCTACTCCCCCCTTTGTTGACTTGAAAAATCTCCCCTCCATATAGTGTCATTCTCTTTCCCATTAACCAAGGGTAGTTAAGGTCAGTTATCTTAAGTCTAGGGTTTTCATATTTATACTCTCTTGTAACAATTTTAATATAGAGAATGAATCATTTTTGTGAAGCATTGAGCAAGTAAGGGGCGCACACCTCTACCTCTCCCTCCTCCTCCTTCCTCCTCCCTCCTTGTAGTTGAGACAGTTGCAGTTCTAGGGTAAGCCACCCTTTTCTTGGGAACGGTTCCCAAGCCTTATCACCTCCGCTGGTTGTGACGTGGAAGAATGTCGCTGTGAGAGAGTGTGGACGAAGAAATCGCCATTGTCCACACCGCCGGGCCTTTGATCGTCGCCCCGCCTTGGAGTGCACACCGTCGTGAAAGCACCGAGAGAGAATCTCCATCTTAGGGAGGTATAGAAGAAAAAAGAGGAGGAGAAGGGATAGAAGAAGAAAATGAGTTTTAAAATCGGGAATAGTGAAAGTCAGGGATAGAATATTGAACAAGAGAGAATATATTAAAATATAGATAGAATTAGAGGATGACAAAGAAGAAGAAAATGTAGAGGATAGAAAAATAGACAACGGTATTGAACAATGAAACCGAGAAACTTGCCACTGGATACGCCGAAGGCGCATTTCTTGGGGTTCATCTTGAGCCTATATTGTCGGGGATGCTCGAAGACCTGACGAAAATCACGCAGGTGATCGTCTCACCTCCTAGTCTTGACGACTAGGTCGTCGACATAGCATTCGACGATGTTGTGCAGCATCTCGTCGAAGATTTTGGTCATGGCCGTCTGGTAGGTAGCACCAACATTCTTCAAACCGAAGGGCATACGCTTGTAACTGAAGATCCCTTTAGGAGATCTGAAGGCAGTGTGATTCTTATCTTTGAGGGACATCCGGATTTGATTGTAACCGGATGATCCGTCCATAAAAGACAGACCTTCATGCCCAGTGGTCTCATCGACCATCGTTTCCGTGATTGGGACTGGGAAGTCATCTTTGGTACAGGCTTTATTAAGGTCTCGAAAGTCAACGCAGATGCGGACTTGACCACTTTTCTTTTTAACTGGGACAATGTTGGTGAGCCAAATTGGGTAGATGCATGGCTTGATGAAGTCGACCTCCGCCATTTTGTTGACCTCAGCCACAACCTAGAGTTCCAGCTCATGGCGCATGCGTCATTGGGGTTGTTTGACTGGAGTGGCTGAAGTAGATATAGCCAGGATGTGCTCTGCTATGGAGGGATCTAACCCTGGCATTTCTTTGTATGTCCAAGCGAAACAGTCTTTGTATATGAGCAGCAGTTACTTGCAGTCCTACCTTTCTACCTCAGTGAGGAGAGTGCTAAGGAAGGTTGGCTGAGGGGATTCATCTTTGCCCAGATTGATCTTGACGAGCTCATCGACGGTTGCCTACCTGCCGTCCTCCAGTTTAGGAGGTGCTGGCTGGAAGTCGATGAAGTCTTCATCGTCTGTGTCAGCTTCGCACACCCAGGGGTCCTCAGAGCCCACAGTTGAGGTTGATAGGACTGGAGGATTGTCGTTACTAGGCCCGGGCTGAGGTTGTCCTAGGCCATCCCTATCGGGCTGACAGCTGTCGCCTGGCATCCCAGAGGCTTGGTTGGAGTTGCCTGCTAATGTAGGTGATGCTTCATAGTCTCTATTCTTAAGACCTTCCTCTTGGGGAAAGTCCAGTAAATTGGGCTCTTTGGCTGGCTGGGAGGCCCTAGGGGTCTCCTGCGTCTCACTATTTTCGCGGACAGATGAGGAAGCCTTATCAAGTGCTGGTATAAGGTACTGGTTGTGGTGGGGAGTGGGATTAAAATATCCTCCTCCTCGTCCCTAGAGCTGTCAAACTTGATGTTGGTAGCCGCCGAGTTGATAGCTGGCTGCATCGGGCCTATGATGTGGACCGCGTGGTAGACACGAAAGTCCATGTCTTAGTCATAGCCGAGCCCCCCTGTATCTTTATGGAAGAACGGGGGTTGCCTCCAGACTTGTGAAGGTGTCCACAAACTGTGGAAATACCTCCGTTGTACGGAGCCTTGCCACTAGGGAATATGCTGCTTGAGGCACATCTCCCGAATGTGAGGTGGTAGGTCATCCAAAACTTGGATGGCTTTAGGGGTGTTGCCGGCTTGCCTGGACCAACCGAAGTCATCTTCTGGTGGGGCCGGAGGGACCATATCCCCTTTGTGAAAAACAATGGACTTGTCCCTACTAGCCTTCTTCTTGGACCTATGTCGTCGTCTGTAAGTGATGATAAATGTCGTGAGCTAAACCCTGTGCTCATCTAAGGCACATGCGAGCTAGATGCAGTTTTTCGACAAGCATATGCTTCCGTCGACTATTTGGCTAATGAGGTTAGCCTCAAAGTCGACTTTACGCCCCTCCAGGCAATCTGTAGTCGACTTGGTGCTAAGGCATAGCCGATGAAGCTTGGCCTTTTCTTCGTCAACGGAGAAGAGATCATCCTCCTCCTCTTCTAAGAGCCAGCCATTGCTCTTGCTCTTAATCATAAGGTAGGGACTGATTCCCTTGAAGTAGAGAGCAGTGTCAGCCAGGTGACACTCGACTGGAGTGAATGGGGATAGGTCTGCAAAGATCGTATGTTGTTCCCCATCTTTGGCATATTTAATGCATTGATGGAGAGTTGAAGGGATGACCCAATTTTCGTGAAGCCAAGGTCTGCCCAATAACACTCGGTAGGATGTGTTAGCATCGATGATGTAAATGGTCACCTTGGAGGCAAAATCGTCGAGCACCAAGTCCACATCTACCCGGCCGAGGACATCCTCGGTATCCTGATTGAAGCTAGTTATCTTGACCGCCTGAACTTTCTGAAGGTAGGGGGTTAAATATAGGATTTTGAAGGTCTTGAGGGGCAAGATGTTGACTGCCACACCGATGTCCACCAGAATCCAGTTTACATCAGGCCGTTGATTTTTCCCTTCATGTAGTGGGGTGGATTATGGCACAGAGGAGAGAGCAGCAAGTCTTTCTCCACAAAGGTGACAATGGCGGTGAAAGCCTCATATGTGGTGGCTTTCATTTCTGCTGTGTGTGCCTCGTAGACTTCCAGCTCTTAGAGTATCTTAATAAGGATTTCCCTCAACTTTTTACTCCAAGTGATGGCTTCCCAAATTTCAATATTGGCAGGAAAATGCTTCATCTGGTGGAGGACCTTCCGGTCGGCTCGAGCTTGAGCATCCTCTAGTGATGGTAGTATGTCGGGTTGGATCTTGGGTGGGTTGCTATGCTACCCCTCATCGAGAAGCTGTACCGCCTTGCCTTTATCACTGGAACTGGGCTGAGTCTGACCACCTGCAGATTCCTGGAAGAGGGGTGCCGATGACAGCTCTTCTAGAGAAGACTGGAGGGTTGAATCGTCCTTACCGGATGGCCCTGCTTGTTCTGCAGAATAGGTCAGAGTTGGCGTTGGAACTGGGATGTCGGCGGTGGCCTCCTCTGAGCCAGCAGGATCAAAAATGCTAGGTTCCCCCTGGATGTCCACTAGTGGGATTGGGGTAGGTTGTTCCCCTCGAAAGAGGATGACTCGCTCCGGATCGAAGGCAATCGAGGGAAGAGGTGACTCGGGGGTCCTCTCACGACCTCTTCCATGTCCACGGCCATGACCCTATCCATGGCCAATGTGCTATGGGATCAGCTGTAGCCCAAACGGGGCAGTGGACCTTTGTTGGGTTCGAGAAGCTATTGGCTCGCCTCGCCGGGAGGCATTGATGTTGTCTGGGGGTGAGATGGCCACCATGTTACAGTGCAACCGTGAAGCATTTGTTCCAGCTGCTCTACCGTGATCTTTTTGTCCTTATAGAGCAAGGAGAGCTCTTATAGAATGAGAAGAGTTTCACCTTCCTTGACTTTCTGGACCATCTCCTGGACCTAGTTTCTGAGGTGAGCTTGTTTATGCATTTCTTCCCACGGGATATAACTACCAAGTGGGATAGGCCCAGTAGGGTGAAAAGGAATGTACTCCTCCAAGTTGCTGATGAATTGTTGTAACCTCTGGAGAGGCGTTAGCTCTGCTGGGGATTGTAGGGTAGCCGCTTGCTCAGCTTGCTTCTTAAGTCACCTCCTGAGATTCTTCTTTCTATTCCTCTCCCATTTCTTGGCGATGGCTGCCTCTAGGGGAGTAGGAAGAAGAGGCACTGGAGTTGGAGCTGACGGATCCCTGTGGGGATATCATCGAGCTAATGTGTTTGTAGAGCGAGGTCGGCGGCTCCTCTTTGCCTAGATCTCAATCCAGGCACCTTCCGACTATTGTATTTGGAAGGTAGCATTGATCGCCTGTTCAATGACTTATGGTGGTAGCTCCTGATAGGCCGAAATGCTAGGACTGGCATCCGAAGATGTAGGCACAGTTTGGTGCCTTAACCGTAGTGGCTGTGGAGGTTTGCCATTAGTTGGCAGACTAGTACTGGCGTCCGAGGACGTGTGCACGGTTTGATGCCTTAGCCGTGGTGGCGAAGGAGGTTCCTCCTGTTGGATCCGAAGGTATGAACTCTAAGATCTAGGGGGGGTGAATAGATCCGCCCTCTAAAATCTTTTATCCTTTAAAACTTAATAGCAGCAGGTAAACAAATGCAGAAATAAAAGACCACCTATTGCAGAATAAGATCAATCTATGGAAGTGAAAGTACACTAATGAAAAGATTAGATCCTATTCAATTGACTGCATGCAGTTGGAGCAAAGATACGAGCACAATGCAAGCGAGAGAGTTGAGACCACAAAACAATCACACAATACTCAGGAAGTTGGTTCGATACAAGCCTACATCCACCCCACACTTAAACCAAGTGTGGTTTACTACTGATTCACAGCTTCTCACTGCTGATCCACAACTTCGGGGATTATATCCCTACAACCGCTGATCCACAGCTTCAGAGATTTGATCCCAAACTACTGAGCTTCACAGCTTGCTACCAGAGAAATCCTCCTCTACCGCTGGGCTTTACAACTTGCTACAACCGCTGAATGACAGCTTCCGAAATAGGAATTCAAAGATAAATGAAGAATTCCTAAAACTCAAAACATAGAATGGAAATGTAGCTCTTATGAACGAGCAGATCGGTTCTAGGAAGGTGAAAGGGCAGGTGTGCCCAAGAGAGAGAGAGAGGAGAGAGAATGGGGGTCGCCCCCTAGAGAGAGAGAGAGGGGGGAGGGGATGGGTTTCTCACCTTAGAAAATAACTAAAGGGAATTCAAATTTTCTTTCAATATCTCATTCCAAGAGTCGATTGGCTCTTGCCTTCTAATTTCCCTTAAGCCTACAATGTTCTGCCACTCATTCCTAGCTTGGTGCCAGAGCAAACTCTTGACATAGCTTACTTGCATAGGCCCTAATAGAGTGAACCTTGCAAAGTGTCAATCTAAGGAGCTCTCCCACTCTAGATATATACTAGGGCAGGATCCATCAAACACAAAGGCCTCTAATGAGTCTAAGGCAGACGAATATGCCAAGTATGAGGTGGTCATGATGGTGGACAAGGGTGATGCACCGGGTGACTTGAAATGCAATGCGCCCTAGGACCAACTTGTAGAGACAAGTTGAGAACTTACTCTGATACCAATTTGACGTGAGACAACCTAGGGGAGATGGGCGATGAGCCCAAATGGATGCCCAAATTGAGATTCCAAGATAACAAAGTGATACGAGGCGAAGGAATGACCCAAAGGTCTCCTCGATGCAAGAAAAGCCGCGTTCCAGACCAGCCTAATCGGACCTTCTCGTGACGTCTTTTGATATACCTCTTTACTGCCAGAGTCTCACGCTATGGGGGGGTTGACTATAGGAGCCTAGGACCTAGACTTGCAAGCAACGCAATAGACTCGACGGGATCGCACAGGCGGGTTCACCCGAGAAGCGCACACTCGGGTCCGTAGATGGACCGACGACAGTGGAGAGGGTCCGAAGTGGGACCTCGCTACTCTAGGGTTTGGCTAGCTTGAGGTTGAACCCCAAAGGGACCTAGGATGCCTAATCTCGCGGGCAGCCAGCACGCCAAGGGAGTGGTATGTAATGGTGGACCGGGACAAACATAAGTGGACCTGTCATGCAATGTTGCCTTGTAGACTCTGATGGACTTGGGTGGGCCGGGGCATCCATAGGTGAAACTATCAAGTATGAATGTGGCAAATGTTGGGGGCCCGGGGTAACTAAATGCATATCCTTCATGCACAAGACCCATTTTACTGATGATGACAGACGGGGGAGGGCCAGTACGCCCAAATGTAGACCAATCATGCATCCGAACTGAAGTGACATGTATGAGATGGCCTAACTTACTAACCATGTCGGATGATGTAATAGGCCATGATACATGCATTCATATCCCAGAGATGACTTCTATGTGCGGGGGGTTGTGGGATGCTCTTTGAGCTTCCACTCGAATGATTCAAAGAGATCTAGGAAGGTGGACATCATGGGGAGAGGCACTCCTTGTTCCCTAGGTGAAGATCTTCCATGGTTATGGCTACCCTTGTGTCACCCGGGACTTGGAAGAGGTAGGCTTGGTCCAACATGGTGGGTTAGGGTAGGAAGGAGTGGGTGGTGAGTGTTACAGGTGGGTCACATGGGTTCCCGGGCTCCCATTGGGAGGGGTCAAAAGGATCAACATAAGTGTACCCAGGGGAAAGGAGCTCTAAGTTCATCTTGCCGACCTCAGGATCCTCACAATATAGTGGTGGGTCATCCTCCTCTAATGAAGCAATTGGGCCGAAGTCTTTGTTGGGTGGGTTGGCCATGAGGGGATAGCTTGGCTTTCTACCCGATGTAAGGGACTCCAATTCGAAGATAAGGTCGGGCTCATCGGGTGTAGGGAGAAATAGAAGAAGGTCGCTAGTGTAGCAACCAATGGTGCAAATCGAGGTGATAGACCCAACACATAGGTGTAGGAGGTCAAGGCTCCTGGGTCGGTCGGCTACTATGGTCAACATGCCAGTCAACTCCATTTGCCATGCTAGGCCCTTAAGAAGATCCTCTAAAGTCTCCACTTGGTAGGATGATTGGATGGTGGTGCGATAGGAACGAACAACCCCACCACCCTAGTAGCCCCAATGGCGTGCTTCAAGGATGCATCAACATTGAGCTTCAGCCAAATAGCCATGGGCCTTTGCCTGAGAATAAGTTTTGGAGGAGGAGGGACCCAAGAAGGCACCTGAACCTACCATTGGGCCAAGATCGCCGTAACGCGAGTGGTCAAAGAGGAGTCCCTGGAGTGAAATAGGGAGGAAGAGGACATCAGATGTTGAAGGATAGAACGAATCACCTCCCTTGATTGTATCAGCTTCTCTTTATATATAGATAGGTTACGTCCCCTCCAAAGTTCCCACAAGCAACAAAGAATGATAAAAGTGGTGATGTTTCCAAGGACTATGGATGAATTGTGGCACTGAAGGAGATCCAATAAGATAGCCCCATGTTCACCGTACACGGCAATTTCTAATTTTTCGTAGCGTGACATACACTCGCCTTTCGAAAGGCTGAGATAGGTCAACTTGACACGTGGAGATTCTAGGGTGTTGATAGAGAAATACAAAGAATGATAGGAATGCACAGGAAAGAGCAGTGTATGATTAGTTGCTCGAGATGACTGGGACATGGATGACTAGATGGAATGCAGGCGTGTCAATCGATTTCTCGACGATCAGCTGCGGAACCAAGTTTTTTACTAGGAAAATGCTACCAGGGCACGGCACATGGACACGGAATGTCAGGCGACATGTGGAAAGAAGGAGGTTCCATTGGTACGAGTGGAGGCGATTGTGGGGACTTGTGTACAAGACATCTTCCCCACTGATCGCAAGCAGTCGATGTGTGTTTTACATCGGATTGAATCCGAACATGTTTGTTTCTTTTGCTGAAGGAGGACAGAGATACCCTAGAAACCATAGCATACATAGAGGACCGAGTGCAGCTAGACTATGACCGTCAAATACGATAGACAGGGTTGACATCGTTGGGTTCCGAGTGACTGGGTGAGGCAAATACAGGAATGAGGGCTGCAAGAAAACACTAGTGTTGATATACAGGAAAGATCAGATTTCTTGCTATTCTTTCCTTATGGATGACGTAAAGGCTTTGCAGGTACGCGCTGAAGGCCTAAGTACATCCGGTGCAAACCACGGGATAATCCTGACAAACGTGTCGGCCTCTGGGTCATTGCAAGATAAAGCGGATGTCTACGTTTTTACATAGGGTTCTTGAAGGAAACTACAGGCGCGGTGGAGCGGTCGGGGTTGGACTGGATGACAGGCACTGACACCGACTGGAAAATGAGGGAGCCCGAGCACGGCTCGAGGTGAGCAGTCAAGCACCAGCCCCGGGGCAAGTGTCAACATGTTTGGGAGTTAGGTCCAATCCCGACAATGCTACTTCCGGACCAGGGCCCAAGTAACTCGAGTCAGCGAGCGGGACAGTCGGTGGCAGGTTTCGGAAGAGCGACAGGCACATGGTCCCATGGCAAAGGTGATTCTGACATGATGGCATCCACATGGCTACCATAACACGCCATATGTAGGCGAACCTGATATGCGGGTGTGATCATCGTTACCATAACGCCCCATATGCAACGAGGAGGGAGGCTTGAGTGAATCGGCTAGATGCCATGTGAGGGGTGTTCAGTCGACATATCCTTGACGTGTGTTAAGCCGACCAAGCTACCAACCAATGCCTTCACCGTGCGCCTTGTTCTTTGTGTTGTTGGGGTGCTGAAGTGTTGTATACCGTGTATCTGTTGCTATGTGATGCGATGCTCCTTGGGATTCCTAAGGGGGAAAATTTATTGAGGGAGATGAAGGGTCAGGGGGGTTTACTCGGGCTGGGATGGTAGGGGTAACCTAGTCCGGGTAAAGCCCTTCGTTGAGAGAATTTTTTTTTTGTTTGTTTTGTGAGAGGAGGGGTTTACGTGGACGGGGCTGAGGGGGTCAGCCTGGTCCATGTAAAGCACCCCTTTACGCAGGCCAAAAATCTCTTGAAACCACGGCTCTACAACTACTCCTATCGGAAAGGAAACCAATGCCCCGATCCTACAGTCGGGGGATCACCAGACTACGAATCACCCTAGCCACCCTACTAGGAAAATACCTTGACACCACTGTCGTGATGGCCTGTGCTCACACACGAAGGCCCACTCTGAAACCACACGGAAAATCTCATCTCGTAGATGAGAAATAGGACCTCGAGTCACGATAAACTCACATCATGTGACGGGAGTACCTATCCACCAGAAGCAAGGCCGGATGCGTCCATTGACGACTTAATCCACAGCCTCAGGTCTCTATCTATGATGTCCCAGGTGGAGACTGAGACACCGCACCAGTAACCACAGAATAAGGACTAGTTGGGATCGCGCTCGTCAGCGTAGGTCTGACACCCCCAACCACGTGTGCACACACAGACCAAGCAGCCTAAGTCAGGCCCTCTACCTGGTTCTTCCCCCAAAGCCCAAACTCAAGCTGTGCGTAGGGGCCCTACGATAACCAGCCTAACAACCATCTCTCCGGGTCACACTCTCCACCACTCCCAAGTGGGTCCACACACGCTTGCGCAGGAAAGATATGACTAGTGGGGGCTCACTAAATGTGGACACTGAAAATCACGCACGCACCCATCTCGAATAACGCAAAGTGACAGGTGACTCGCGGCCACCAGACTTTGGGCAACCCACTAGACCTAATAACCCAATGGCCCTTGAATCATGAGACTCGGGTCAAGACCGCTGCACGTGACGGTACAGCGCCATCAATCTGGCCTACTCCCTAGGTCTGAAACCATGGTGGTATGATTCTCAAGGCAGCTCACCAACCGTCGAGTTAATCCCTCATCCAGGGGACGCCCGGGAAACCTTCAGCCCCAGACTGGTTGACTGGACTCACAATCCGAAGCCACACACATGGCCCACTCGGAAACCACTTTTTTGGAGAAACCCATGTCGTGCGGGGAAGACCCACTGCACTCGTACCGACTCACGATGACTCAATCTAACGCAAACACGAAAGATCAGAACACGTGGGGCCACTCGGACCCTCAAGACTCACGGGCACACTAATCGAGGTAACTCGGCACCTCCGGACACCCCAAAAATATGAACACAGAACTCACGGTCTCTGGGACATCCATGAGGCCGAAGGTCAACCACTGGGTCATAACTGGGTCGACCAGAAGCCAACACAATGTGAAATGGACACTACTAACATGAAAATCAAGTGGTGGTCCTCTCTGGGCCATCACAGCGCCTAGCGGTCTCCTCCGGACTGCAATGCTTGGCCTAGCGATCCAACCAGGGCTGCTAAGCCCCAGAGACGCTCGAACCGTAGGCAGTCGCCTCCCAATCGCCAAGCAGGGTGGAGGTCCTTGGCCTGACCGCTAGCCGTTGGCTGGTGGTCAGTCTCAAGTCCGCTACCCTGCCCGACCCTGAATGACTATGAAATAGACAAACGATCATGCCCTGACTGCAAGGCACACCCTGGCGATCTCCTAGAGACCGCAAAGCTCGGTGGTGGTCCATCGCGCGACCGCAAGGCTCAAACCAACATAAGGGACCCCTAGCGGTCTCCATGAGACCGCCTCATCTGGTAGCAGTCCCTGGAAGGACCACTACCCCGTCCCGAGCATGAAAACGGTGAACTTCGTAAAAACCCCCATTCCACGCCCCATTCACACCCATGTGAAGGGAAAAACAAGGAAAAACTAGTCCCCAACCTCTCTAGCACCGAGAGGACCCATTTAAATCCTAAAAATATGATCAAAATATGAAATCTGGCTCACACCCCAAAACATGCATTTTTTCCCAAAATGTGGAAATAATCCCGCTCGGCTCACCACGGCCTACAAAACTCGCGAGAAAGGAAATATTGGGGTTAAGTACAGGGGAAAGGAAGTACTGAGGATGTCGTTCTGCCAATAAAATACTGTTAGAATGTCAGTAGGGATCCCTCGAACCCTACCTCGCACGGAAAAATCCGGTGCTACAGGAGTGAAACTAACCCTACAAAATAGTAAAGCTACTCTAGCTAACAGGAGTACGGTAGAAGCAACAAGACACAGGGAGTAAACGGGAAAACCATCTACTCTAACAAAACCGTACTACTGAACCTTGGTCTAACGAACTCGAGTCTGAAACTACCATGAGACAGGAGCACTACCCACTAGAAGAACGATCGGATACGTCCCCTGACATCTTACACCGCGTCACAAGTGTCTAGCTACATCACCCCGGGCGGGAGACTCATACACGCACAAGTACCACAACAAGGACTAGCTGGGGTCACACTCGTCAGCGCGTGTCCTAAGCCCCCAACTATGTGTGCACACACAGACCATCTGCTATAGGTTGGGTCCTCTAACTAGTTTTTTCCCCCACTGGACTCTGGTGGTAAAGGCAAGGGGCCCACGGAGACTAGCCTAAAAATCATCTAACTCAGGTCAAGCTCTCCACCACTCCCAGGTGGGTCCGCACCCGCATGCGCAGGAAGCTACGACTAGTGGACAGGTCACTGGAAGGTAGACTCTCAAGTCATGAAAACTGACTCTGAAAGTAAACGAGTACAAGGATCGCTCCTCGTACAACATTGATTTGTGGTGACATAAGTCGAAGATGCCACATCCTGGGACCCCCACGGCACCCCACACCTGGTCCCCACATGATGCCTAGCATCAGTCAGATCACAGGTCAGCACGTGGATCGAGGTCTACTCACCCGGGACTCGAATCAGCACGGAAGAAACCACTGGCTAGGGCTCAGACGATGAACAGTCCATCATTGGCCGCTCACAGATGCACGATCGACTCACAGTCGTGCGGGGGAGAATGGACGGTCCAACTTAGCCGTCTGTCACTCTCAACGGCAAATAGACTATAACGCGCCTACCTAGGAGCGTTATAGTGCTTAAAGGACCAACAAAGGTGCGTTAAGCCCCAAGCCATGAAAGCGAACATAACGCACTCCTCTAGGGGCGTTATGTACATAACGGATCAGACATGGTACGTTATGTCACAGAGTGAAACAGACTATAACGCACTCCTCTAGGGGCGTTATAGGCCTTAACGAAGCAGCTCTGACACGTTAAGTGGAAGGCAAGGGCGTTAAGCATAACGCACCTTCCCTGGGGTGCTATAGTACATAATGGGCCTCCCAAGGCGCGTTATGTGACCAGGGCCCCCAATGGTCAATAATCAAAGGTCGAAAAATCATAATGCACTAGAACCGGCGCGTCATGTCTGACATGGCTGTCAATCACGGGACCATTAAGCCCACGAAGACCAGACGCAAATCGTGCAAAGCATAACGCACCTACCTGGGGGCGTTATGCTCATAACGGTTTCTGGGACGACCGCTATATCATCCCGGCGACGAAATGGCAAAGTAAACCCAAAAACGTTGACCACACTCCCATACCTCCACAAGAGAGGGAGAAATCAAGGGAGAAGCTCCCCAATAGCCCTAGGCATGATTCTACGGCCTGGGATCGGCAAAAAATACGGTGTAACAGTAGATTGGCTCACAACCCCAAAAACATAGATTTTTCTTAAAATCCCCAAATACGCCCGCTCGGCTCACCACGGCCTATGAAATTTGAGGGAAATGAAGTACGCGGGTTAAGGATCCGTCCCCCCTACCTCCACCAAATATACGACGTGCGGTGGACACCGATCCACGAAGAAAATGCCTAGAAATCCTCACCAGTTCACGAGCATGCCCTCGAGCTTCCACGCGCCACCGGCCCTAGATTCTTGACCCGTCCTCGCCCCTATGCCACCTCTGCCTCGCCCCCGCCTTGCTCTGTCAGCCGTCGGAGAAGAGAGGGGAGAAAGAGAGGTGAGAGAGTGAGAAAGAGAGAATGGGGAGAGAGAGAGGGTTAAAAGGTTATGTTTAGCTCTCCTATGGCTGGTTCCTCATGTGGGGGAGGTTCCCTCCTATCACCCACCCTTGGGGCAGGCCTATTCTCTTCAAGTTGCTCAAGCTGAGCCGTTATGTCATCAAGCCGCCCTAAGATGCTAGCCATACCTTCCACAAGGAATCTCATGTGATCAGGAAGCTCATGCTCGTTGGGGCCAGGATTCCCTTGGGGATTGGGATTCATTATGGAATTGGAAGAGGATGGATTGGATTGATAATGAGCTCCACTATGAGTGGTCATGCAAAGTTGGGTGGGCTATGCACGGGTGTGCGTATGCACCTATGACCTAGTGTGAAGACGCCCAAGACAAGACTTGTGAGAACAAGCCTATGACCGCTCTGATACCACTTGATGTGGCACAGCCCAGGGGTGATAAGGGATGACTTAGTGAACCTAAGGCCTAGACCCACAAGCATACAAAGAAGAACATGGACTCTCGCAAGCGGCTCACTGGCACGGCGCACAAGATCTCCTGATGGTGACCGACAGATGATGGCGAGGGTCCGAGGTGGGACCCAATCATTTCTAAAGACCTAGTTAGCTTAGGCTGACCCCTAAGGGCCTGGGGTTCCCAACTTCATGGGCGGCTGGCACGCCGGGGCATGGGTTGGGAGGCACTCACTCACGGTCCGCGGTGGGCACACTTATGGTGGTGTGTAGGTCCAGGCTCTCATCTCACCGACCGACGACAAGTAAAGACTATACTGAAGAAGCAAAGATTGCAACCAACCAAGGGGGTATCAGATGCTCACCTGATCGGTGTGAAAATATCGATCTCGACCAGAGACGTGGGCTTGCCGGGAAGCATGGACATATGCCCGCACACTATGGCGATGGCACTTGACCTGAAATCAAGTGGGCTACAACACTACACCTCTCGCAGGAGGGGGATCTCGGGGTGGGGGTTAAGTGATTTACAACCAAACACTACCTCCATGCAGAGAGGGGCTGTAAGCCGGCCAGGCGGGGAGGGGGAGCTAAGCTAGAAACCTATTGTGCCAAGCTCCATCGGTGCTGCTAGCTTCTGGAACCACCAGATAGACGGTCGAAGATGACGCCGCCACGGTCACTACCGAACTCCAAATGGTCTACAACTAGTGCCAAAATTCTCTGACTTGGTCCAGGAAGATGACAGAATTTTCTTGGAATTCCTTGGTGATTTCGCTGGCTGGGGCAGGGTTTGGAACAGGTCTGGACTACTCTGGCGCCTACTGATCTCAGGTTGTTGCTGCTGGAAGAGGAAGGTGTCACGAATGCTCTCGGTGTCCGAATGATGCGGGACCAGAACTGCTGTGTCCGTGGATGAGTCCTCTTCGAGCTGGGACCAACAGGGCCATTGTCGGAGGTTAGAGCTGATCGTGAAGGCCCACACAGTAGGGCGGTGTAGGTTCAGGCTCAGAGAAACCGACCTGCGCACCTTAGGGAGAGAATTTAGAATTCTTGATGCCGAGGTCCCAAATTCGCTCCGCTTCTTGGGACTGGGAGAGGACTTGAAGGAGAAGCCCTTAGCCAAGTTTGACACCCAGAGCTGCAAGGGAGTGGCTGTGGTCAAGCTTATTCTAGGGCTCTGGTTCTCTGCCTGAGTGGTCCTACACAGTCGGTGAAGAATCGCTCTCACAGGCAGCTCAGTGCTTGGACGATGACGAAACCACCTCACCTAGAAAGCTCTCTAGATGACCTTTCCAGTGGTATATGATTTTCCACTAGATGGATCAGGGAAGGCCCAGAGATGATGCTGCTTCCAAGACCCTTTCTATCTTCCTACGACCTACTACTAGAGCTGCAACCTTGTGAGGGCAAATGGAGTAGGAGGGGGGGCAACACAGCAAGGGGATGATGGCTGATGGCTATGGTAGTGGGGAGGACGTGGCTGGGATCTCCAAGGAGGCTGTGATGGCAGGGATGGGGTAGAGTGGGGGAATTTTTCTGCTCACTTGGAGGTGGTGGCACATGGCTTTTGTTTGGCTTGGCTTCCTTGGACCCCATCCTGCTGTCTTAGGCGTCAGCAGTGAAGAAATAACTCCGTGACACATTTGCAAAAACTTCCCGGACGCCGGGACCGCCGTCATTTGTCTTTCTGCCACATTGTACATGACTTTAACACCATCTGCCAGGTGTTTGATGAAATGACTGCATGTCAAAACACAGCTTTTGTATGAAAAATTTGCCCGACGGGATGCCAAGGGCGCTTGAATTTAATTCTCATACAACTACTGCGATTCTAAATCGCTTTACACCGCCATTCAGCGAAGTTAATTTAGTTAACTTCTGAAATTACTCAGAATAATATGTTGATAATTGTGGGGTTCAACACCTCCCCAACTCCCACTTCTCACTCCCCACATCAGCACTCAGATCAGTTCCAGTAAGAGCCGATGCTCCACCTGGCTGGCAGGTTTCAGCAGGCAACAGTCATCACCAATGTATCCTTCAGTGGGCATGCCCATGTGAGCTCCATGTGCTACCCTAAAGCACCCAAGTGCCACCACTGCCTCTGTCCACCTCAGGCTCTCTACACACTCCCCAAAAGGCCAAGCCTAGAAACTTCCAAACTAAGCCAGGCACATGTTAGGTTTACACCATGAAAAGCTGAATCAGGGCTCAGCTTTCACTTGTGTCAGCCAAGCCCTAGCCCATTGAGCCCGACTTTGGTGTCGCAGGCTGGTCAGTTGGTTCACAGGTTACCACTTCATTTTTCCCTATACAATAGTTTTTGTCAAGTTGATTTGCTTCATCGTGTAATTACTGCTGCATGTTTTGCTCATGGCATGCAACGATGTTTCTACCTGTTGTGTAGGTATCTTGGGATCTCATGTGGATTGGATCCATGTAAAACATTTGCTATACAAATAATATGGCTACCTGGATCAAGCATGGCAACAATAACAAATTGGTAAAGAGATGGAGCAGATTCAGCCAGTGCATCAAGAATTAATGAGAAATGAAGTGGTTTTGATAAGGGGGAAAAAAATAAAGTAGCAACTCCATATATAGATCCAAGATTTATTTGTAACCAACAATTGTTTAACATTTTTTATCCCAAGGTTATGTATATCAATATTAATTGAGGGACAACAAGACCGATGCACTGACAGCATTGATCTCTAATTATTTGTGTTTCTACTGTGATCTTCAGAGATAGAAACAGAAGAGGACCACCCACTGCCACCGTCAGCAGGCAACATTCTAGCCAGCAAGAGTCTATGGCAAACTGCAGTATGGTCTGTAGCACCAGTACCAGTACCGGTACGTACCACCCGGCACCGTGCAGTTCCCCACTTCCCCCTCCAGTTCCTCAGCCCATTTCCCCACCCAGCGACTGTGTGAGTGTGTGTGTGCATGTGTGTGTGTGAGTTGTGTGTGTGAGAGAGAGGGAGAGGGCCGAGGTCGGCAGTGGAAGTGGTGACAGAGGGACAGAGAGAAAGAGAGATGGAGGGAATACCTGGAGGACCATAGACAGCGGCTAAAGGAGGGCAGCAAGGAGGCTAGATGAGGGCAAAACAAAGCCGAAGATGATGGCGAGGAAACCAGATGAGTTGGCGGCAGTGGTGACGGGGGAGGAGACAGGGCCGGCGGCAGTTGCAAGGTCAGAAGGGGCTAATGACGGCTGCAATGTTGAGGGTGGGGCCGCTGGCAAGTGAAACCCTAATGTGAATTGGGAGGAGGGCTATCGGGGATGGTGACTGGTGAACAGTGGATCAGGGTTGGGGAAGGCAGGGGCTATTTTCGGATCTAGAACCGGATTCACTATCGGTAAGAGTCTGCTATTGGATTGCGTAAGCAGGCCCAAGGCGCCGGGTCCGCTATATTAAAATTTTAAACCCCCCACCCTTTGGTGCTTTCTGCCCCCGACATCCCCCGACCCCGAAGAAATGTTTGTGGAATAGCCTCCTGGCTTTGAAATTACTGATCTGCCTAATCATGTTTACAAGTTGAACAAGGCTCTGTACGGCTTGAAGCAGGCTCCACGGGCCTGGTATGATAGACTCAGTGCACATTTAACTGACAAAGGCTACATCAGAGGTAAGATTGATAAAACACTCTTCACAAAGGTAATGAGTGGCCACATTATCATTGTACAGGTCTATGTAGATGACATAAATTTTGGAACAACAAATGTTACCCTGTGCAACCAATTTGCTAAACTCGTGACAGAAGAATTCGAAATGAGCCTTATGGGAGAGCTTCAATTTTTTCTTGGAGTGTAGGCCTCACAGTCAAAGGAAGGCCTCTTCATAAACCAATCTAAGTACACACTGGAAATCCTGAAGAGATTCAAGATGAAGAATACCAAGGCCATATCCACACCCATGTGTGGGCGCGATTTTGACGTCGTCGTTATTTATTATTTGAGTTTGTCCTGTATGTGTATTGTTGTTTATTTATTATTTATTTATTATTTATTGGCGTGCCAGTCACATGCGTGACAAATTTATTATGCGCTCGATCTGACTTGGTCAGTCGATTATAGGGTTCGGGTCGGGACCAGAAGTCCGCCATACCATAAAGGTTACGGCGTTAATTACACCCTTCCTAAGAAGGACAACCCTTGATTAAATGCCAAAGATAGGAGGCCTCAGGAGGCAATTGAAAGTACTAACGTGTGCATTCATGATAACATAGGAATGAATAAACAAGTAAGTAACGAGCTTATTCGAATGCACGGATTAGATCCGATGGCGTATCCTCCTTGGCTTCAAGTTATGCCAAGTAAGAATAGGAGACCGTCCACGCAGTGGCGAGACAAAATCCAACCGATCACTGGGGTGTTCCCCCTCAATATCCATGCTCGAGTGGAAGTCTCGAGGCATTCGTTTTCCCCAGAAAGGTAGAGCCGAAGGGGGTACGTATTGATGACGTTCTCTCGGCTTATCAGGGTTAACATCGTTAAACCAGATTTCGGCAACATCTCCCCTTATATCGGAGCATGCCTGGGGAGAAATAGACTATCATCCATGGAGTGTCGAGGTGAAAGCCGAAAGAGAGGAGCACTAAACCCCTGTACACTGTACATGCCCATGGCATCGATTAATATTCCCCCAGAGACCATTAGAGCTTCTGCAGTGGCAGAGCTCCTTAGGTTTGAGGGTCGTAAATGAGTCCAACTTGGGACGATGGAATATAGGGGGGGTCATTCCCCATTAATTTATTCCTTGGGACTTGCGTGAGGATCACCGGTCATTCCCCTTGGAAGGTAAGGTGAAGGCAGGCCCTGGGTAGATTGAAATACAGGGAGTGGTAGCTTCTGGTGTAGGGTTCTCGGCCTAGAGTTGTAGTGGGGGTAGGGATCTTGGTGCGGGCAGCAGGCTTCTCGGCGTAGTGGCAAAAGGGGTTTTTGGCCTGGCGTGGTGGCAATGATGGGGTCTCGGCGTGGGCAGCCAGCTTCTCAGCGCGGTAACCCCCGCGCCGAGGGCTGAGGGGCACGCTGAGAGGGTTTGGTGCCAAGAGAGTTTGCAAGGGTTCCGACACTCTGTTCCGAGGTTTGTGAGGGTTTTGGATTTTAACAAAGAAGAAATTAAGAGGGTAAGGCGGTTTGTTTTAGAGGGGTTTTCAGTGGGTTAACCCAGAGTGGAGATGGCTTCGAAGAATGGCAGGGGAATTGGGGTTCTCATGCATCTGGAGCCCTCGAGGATCGCAGTTCTGATGGGAGAACCTGCTATTTTATTTGGAGCTGATTACAGTGAGAGATCACGAGATAGACTGTCTCGGATTCTCAAAGCAAGCTTTAGGGGGCCCTAAAGAGGGCTGAGCGTCACACAACTAACATAACTGTGAGATGCATAAATGGTCCAGGAATGACAGAATCCCATAACCCCACTTCTTTGACTACTTGCCCAAGCTGCTTGGAGTCCTAGATGGATCTAGGGGTGAGGGCTCAGAACCATGCTTGAGTGCCCTAGACCAGAGTGGTCACAAATGCTCGGCACTTAATGGCATCGGATGCCCTGTGAAGGGTCAACAGGGAGTCGAAACTATCGAAGTGATCTGTCGGGTCGGCCTGGCCGTCGTATGGCTTGAAGGTCTGGAGGGAGATCCTGGGGGAGATCTCTGCCTTCAAGATGTGGTCGGAGAATGGGGATTTCTCCTCATCTTTCACAGGAGAGGTCTTCTGCAGGGCGCGAAGGGCGCGCTCTTACTCTGCGAAACGCCTCTCAAAGTCTCGCAGTCGGAGGGAGAACTCTAGTTGTCTCTGGGTCGAGGGGCTACGAGGGCGCACCCGGAGGCTGCCTCGACGCCCTTCGAGAACTTTTATCTCCGGAGGTGGCTGGCACGCTTCGGACTTCTCCCTCCTCGGAGTAGAGGAGGCTTCTTGTTCCTGTGGAGGGGCTTGTGACGGTCCACTTGACTGGTTGCGAATTATCTGTCATCCTCGGAGGATGAAGCGACCTCCTACAGTTTGCAGGGAAGCATCCCCACGGCAGGGGCTCTCTGGGGGGAGTCATGAATGCTCCTCCCTGGCCACCTAGGTCCTCATTAGATCAATGAGGCTATCCAGTTTTGCGTTGAGGGTTTGGAGGGTGTCCGTGCTCCCGATAGGGGGTTGCCTCTCCACCACGGGTGGGGGTAGATTGCCGGTTGGGTCATTGGCGTGAGAGGGGGTGTCCCTCATATGTTGGGATGGTGCACCCTCCTCCATTGCTGGAGCTTTCCCTTTGTCACCGGCGACCCTCCTGCTAGAACTCTGTCGCACCATGTCGGCTATTCGCTCGTTTCCCACAGACGGTGCCAGATGAAGAGGCGTGATCTCGTGCTGGTCCTGAGCTAGAGAAGATGACCACGAGCTGCAAGAAAGGGAAATGAATCAGGGGGCCAAGGGATGGTTCCCTGGGGAAAACCCTCTGATGCATAAGTCAGCGAACTTGTAGAGCTGTGGCGCGAAGCTATGGGGGGAAGAGGAAGAAGGTGCACAAGATCCCTCTCCACTAAAGAGGTGAAGTGGTTCTTGCTCAGGGGCTTTAGGCGTGTAGTGGCCTTACCTTACACTGGAGGGTTTCCCAAGTTTACATAGTATGCCAGTTGCATGAGTCCTGCTAGCGGAGGAGTTGTAGGAGGGGCTTGCGTCCTCGACGTGAGCTCTTTAAGGCTTAAGGACTCTTGGTCTCCCTTATCCTCATAACCGCCTGATATTAGAGGACTCTCAGCGACAGTCTAGATAAGCATTCGCTGGTCGGTCCAAGCATGGAGCGCCAGCTCTTATCCGAGCAATGGAGGCATAGCTCAGGTGAGGGGCATCAAGCCGCAGTGGACGATCTTCCCGACTGAACCGACGCTCGAACTTTCGAGCCCTGAGGCCGCCTAGGAAGTGTCTGATTCCGAGTGACTTATTGGGCTTATTTCATAATAAGTGGGCCTGACGGACTATCACTTGAGAGAGCTGGGCCTCGTTTAGTCTAGCAGGACCTTGTTTGGCCGCCCATATACGAGCCGCAGAAATCCCCCTCTCCAAATGTCTCCCACGGCCTACCGAGTGAGTATTCTGTAATGGTGGGGGACAAGCCCAAGGCGGTGGATCTAGACACCGTGACTGCCACGACCTAGGTTTTTGGATCAAGTATCCGTGGGTTTCGAAGCATTTTCGTGGGTCTTGGATCACATTTTATAAATAACATGGAATTTTGATGCGGGACCGGATGCGACTCGAGACCAATTTGGAAGCGAACCTTAGACTCTAGGCAAGCTCGCGACTCATCCCTAGCAAGAGAAGCATGCGGATCTATGCAGTTGAGAAATCAGCAATGAGTCAGGGTGGGCAACACTCCTTGTTTTTCGCCCCGATTCCAAAACTTACTGTTTTACCCACCAAAACCCATGGGAATTGGGCCATTTTGGCCTTTTGAGGGTGACGGTTGCCCGAGGATAAATTCTTATAGTTCAAGGGTTTTTGGGTTCCCCGTGATGGGTTTTGGCCATGTACTTGTGGCATGGTTTCCACACGATTTGTGCGCCTTGGGTGAGTCATTTACCGCATGAGTTTAGTGACCATGGAGGGTCATATCTGCGTGAGTTCTATGATCGCGGTTGGGTGGTTTTTGTATGAGTTAGTGGGCTTGTGTCTACTAGTTTTGCTATCTAGTTTGGGGTAGTTTTCTTAACACCCCTCTTGTGTCACGCAGTGGTTTACGGTGGGTTGCATGCGTCTGTATACCTTTCTCAAGGTTTCGTGAGAACATGACAGACCATATTATGAGGTAGTTTCCTACGAGACCACGGATGATAGAATTCGGCGGGACTCCATGAGAGTGTGGAAGATCCCAACTGTCGATCGTGTTGGACCAGGCGAGGCAGCCTAGTACGTATGATGCTCCTTGTTCTAAGGCGAGACCGCCTGAGCATATGTACCTTGGTTGGTATACGAGTACACTGCTGATGGATGCAGTGGTGTGTACCCCGTGTTAGGTAGCTAGACACAGCCATGCTGATGGGTGCAGAGATGTGGATCCCAACCAGTCTGAGGGTGTGGTGTGTGTGAGTGTCTCCTCTCCTCCTCCCGAGACCGGGTGTGAGTAGTGTGCGCGCATATGAGGTCTTGGCATAGTATAAGATGTCAGTGGACGCATCTGGCCTCATTGTGTATACTTGAGCAGCGGACCTTATGTCATTGAAGGTTGAGTTATCGACAGCGTCGTTGTGGCCCTTGCGGCAGATGGGTGTGTGTCACCCTGTGTGTGGGGCAGATTTCCTACACTGGCCTAGCTCAAGACTAAGGCTACTAGTTTGTAGTTTTCCTCCCGAGGGTGGAGGTTGTGTTTATGGCCGCATGGCCTTGTCAGTGTTTTGCTACCAGATTCTTACTACCGTGTCATTCTAAGGTTTCCTTATAGTAGTAGGGCTATGGGTTTGCTGCGGGTCAGCGATCCTAGCTAGTGGTTGAGATTCCCTTGTTGGGGATCGGGCTAGTGTAGAGGTTTCGTGTTTCCTTAGCTTATCATTCTTGCCGTCCCGATCACTATTATTTTTTGTTGTTATTGTTGTTATTGTTGTTGTTATTATTACTGTTGTTTACTACTTTCGTCATGGTGGCGATCCGCGGGACCCTTACTGAGCCAATGAGATGAGGCCCACTCCCTATTTTTCAGGTGTAGTGCTCTCCTAGAGGTGGAGCTTTCCCGGTCAAAGGTCCAGTAGTTCGCCAGCTTACCTGTGCCGAGGGTGTGCCTTGTAGTAGAGTACATTTTCTTTACGTTGACTGTACTTATAGACTGGACTCTGTAGACTTATTTAATTGTTATAAAATGTTAATTTTATTTATGTCAATTAATTATTAAATTTTGTAGTTTATTTTCTACTCATTTATAATTTCAATGCATGACCACACCATCGTTTTAACCCTTTCGAGCATCCCAGCTCGTGGGTGGCTGCATAAGATCCGAATGGTATCGGGCATGTCCCGGTATCTAGATCTTGGGTCCTTACAGAAATCATAAAATCGAATGCAAAGAAAGAGAAAATAGAAAGTGCTCAAGGATAATATTGCTAGACCAAATAAACTGGGGTCAAGAGTCCTTCCACAACCACGGCGTGCGAGATAGAGTCCATCATTCCCCAATCGATTCAACCTAACCTATCCGACAATTAACCACATGGCCCTAGTCATCATCATTTTTGGTAAAGGAGAGCATCAGATCTCGGAATACATGGAGAACCAACTGATCCTTGAGAAATATAATAAGGTAGGATAACATATAGTAAGATTCAAAGGGAGAAGAGATGTTCTATATCCCTAGTGGGTAGCGAATAAAGTCCTTGTCATCAAGAAGGATGGGAAGGTGCGAATTTGCATTGATTTCAAGGATTTGAACAAGGCATGCCCCAAGGATGATTTTTCGCTGCCTCATATAGATGTATTGGTGGATAATATAGTCGGGTAGGAACCTTTGTCATTCATGGATGGTTACTCAGGATACAACCAAATCCATCTCGCTCCCGCAGATCAAGAGAAAACCTCCTTCACCACGTATTGCTATATGGTAATGCCATTTGGAGTGAAGAATGAAGTTGCCACCTATCAAAGGGCAATGATGGCTATATTCCATGATATGATGCATGTTTATATGGAAGCTTGCGTGGATGATATTTTAGTGAATTCGAGGACCAAGGAAGAATACCCTGGCATTCTGGCTAAGGTGCTTCAAAGATCTAGGTAGTACAAGCTAAAAATGAATCCCAAGAAATGTGTATTTGGAGAGTCTTTAGGGAAATTACTAAGCTTCATAGTTAGCAAAAGGGGGATTTAGATTGATCCTAACAAAGCTAAGGTCATTATGGACATGCCCCTGCCTAAGAATATCACGGAGCTTCAAGGATTGATTGGACATTTACAGTTCATCAAAAGATTCATATCCCAACATTCTCATAGGTGCCGCCCATTTTATGAACTGCTAAAGGTGGGGGCCAAATTTGAATGGAATCAAGACTGTCAAAAGGTCTATGATGATTTGAAGGCTTATTTGTCCAATCCCCCGGTTCTGTAACCTCCTGTCCCTGGAAAACCCCTAATCCTATACATTTATGTTATTGAGGACTCCTTATGAGCTGTCCTAGTGCAAGTGGATAATGATGGCAAAGAAAGAGTAGCTTATTACCTCTCTAGGTTTTTTAACCCGGCAGAGGCCAAGTATACTGCCATGGAGAAAACTTGTGCCTTATTAGTTTGGGTAGCTCAGAAGTTGAAGCACTACTTCCTAGACCACCAGGTTAGGCTGATCTCTAGAATGGATCTAATTCGCTATCTCTTAGACAAACAAGTCCTTTCTAGTAGGTTAGCTCACTGGCAGAGCTTCCTCTCTCAATTTTATATCACATTCGTCGTTCAGAAGGCGATCAAAGGATATGCTATCGCTGAGCATTTTACCCATCTTCCTATTCCCTGCACTGACTCTATTTAGGATGAGTTCCCTGATGAGCATCTCTCTGTTCTTACCCATCATCCCTTTTGGTCTCTGCACTTTGATAGTGCACTCAACTCCTAAGGCCAAGGGATAGGTGCCGTTCTCCTCACTCTGGAAGGGGTGATGATTCCTTTTACATATCAGCTCTCTTTTCCTACTACCACTAACATTGCTGAGTACGAAGCTCTCCTGGCCAGATTGAACCATGCTTATCTCTTGAGCGCGCGTTACTTGAACATCATAGGAGACTCTTAGCTTGTTCTATGCCAAGTTCCATCCACATACCACACTCGTGACCCGAAGCTCAAGCCATATCAAGATTTGATCATTCGCTTGGCGAGGCAATTTCGTAAATTGATCTATATCCACACTCCTCGGTCTCAGAATATCCTTGCTGATGCGCTGACATCACTTGCTTCCTCCTTATCTATTCCTCTCAATCGGAGCATTGAGACTATCATCATCCAAAGATTAGACACCTCTTCTCTTCAAGATCCTTGGTTTGACAACCTTAGGAAAACTGTAAAAGCAAGGGCCGAGAAGAAAGATTTGAAGGAAGTTTCTTTGGTAGAATTAGAAGAGATCTTGGAAGAAGAAGAATTACCTTGGTATCATGAAATTGAGCTGTATTGTAGAAATGGATCGTTCCCAGAAGGGGCAAGTACCGAACGGCATAAGACTATTAGAAGAGTCACCTCAAGGTACACCATCATTGCTGGAGAATTATACAGGCGCGCTCTCAATGGAATGCTCATGAGGTCTCTAGATGATGATGAAGCTTGAAAGGTGGCTGAGGTAGCCCATGCAAGCGAGTGTGGACGTCATGTCAATAGCCATGTTTTAGTGAAGAAGATCCTTAGGTAGGACTACTATTAGCCCACTCTAGAGGAAGATTGCTCCGTCTTTGTCCGATAGTGTCTTAAATGCCAACGCCACGCTGATAAAATCCATGCTCTTGCTTCATCTCTTCATTCTCTCTCTGCTCCTTGGCCATTCTCTATGCGGGCTTTCCACATTGTAGGCCCGCTAGGTGATCCCTACGCTCAGACAAAGCAAAAGTCTTTCATTCTCAATGCCACTGAGTACTTCACCAAATGGGCCGAAGCGGAGGCGTAGGCAGAGATTAAAGCTATCACGGTGTGCCACTTTGTAACACCCTCAAAGATTGCTAAGTTTTACTCTATATCACTGAGGCATCTTTTGAAGTATTGGCTCAGTTCCTGAAAAGAACTTCGAAGTTGAAAAGAACTTCGAAGTTAAGCGCACTTAATGGGGAGCAGTATTGGGATGGGTGACCTATCTGGGAAGTCCCCCATTCTGGAGGCAATCACCATTAGAAAGAGACAAAATCGTGCGGTCGGTAGGTCAAAGTAGATAATACCTCGATGATAAAGAGTATGGGGTGTGACAGAATGGTATCAGGGTTGAGCGATGATAGGCAGATCTAGAGGGGAGGGGTGAATAGATCAGCCCCTTTTTGCCCTTCTTTGCAGAAATAAAAAATAACAGAACCCTAAGATCGATTAAGCACGAGATAAATGATAGCTAACAGACTAGAGGCACGGATGATGAACATAACGTTTCTACCAAGCATCTAGTGCTAGAACACAATGAGAGACAAAACACACAACACAAGATTTAAGGTGGTTCGGTCTCTACCTAGAGACCTACGTCCACCCCTCACACAATAGGATGAGGCTTCACTAGTGCCAATGCACTACGGCTGATTCACAGCTTCCAACAGAGAGATGACCTCTCACAAACTCCGCTATCACACAGCTTGAGAGTGCACAACCCAAAAACACATAGACCGGTGAACACACCATCTGTCTTCCTACACACAGGTAGGGAATAAGGTACGAGTATTTTTTTTGAAAAGAGAAACAAAATTGTAGAGGGAACAACCAGATGGAGAATGACAAAGGAACTCTATGGGAAAAGAGAACTCCTGTCTGGAGGAGAAAAGACGAGGTCTGGCTTCTCTTCGTCTTTCTCTTGGGTCTTCACCGCGACCACAAGGAGAATGGTGGATGAGCTCCTTAGCTTTCACTCCCACTGGATGATGCTGTAGATGGACGTTGTCCTACTTGCTTTGAGAGCTCATAAGGTGGAAGAAGAGGATCTGCTTTGTCACCCTTTTGTACCAGCAACACCAGGAAGGAGAGGTCTCTCTTAGAGTATCTTTCCATGTTCTTTCTTGTCTCCTTGTTTTCCTCTCTGTCACGCTTTTCAGAACTGGAGCTTCTTCTTTTTTTAAATATCAGTAGCTCACGGCAACTCTTACATTGTCCACTGTAGAGAGCAAACCCAGAATGTCACATCCACATTATTTGATTTGCTTCCACAGCAGAGTTGACCTTTGTCTGTCGGCCAGCTGGTATGTGGGTAGGTAGGGAACCGTATCTGCAAGCTTTAGCAGTTTAGAGGATGTCTCTGCCAGACAATAAACCCCTTGACAAGAAGAGCATTCTGACGGCCTTTTTAAGAGTGAGCGGATCCTCCAGGACTGGTTGCGGATCTTGGAAACCAGATGCTTTCGATTATAGATCCATTCAGGATGATCATGAACGTGTCGACACTTCACTCATAGGGTGTCGACACATCCCATTACGATCTTGAAGAATCGTGGCTTCTACGCAGAACAGGTCGACACTTCGACGAGCAAGCGTCGACACATTCGTCATACTTGTGTGCAGAATGTGCCGGGACTTCATTGCGAGTTGTCGGGACATACGTGCAGAAGGAGGTAAGGCTTGCTTCTTGGAACCGAGGTGTCGAAACTTTCCACATAGGGTGTCGACACTTGGTGAATCCAGACCCCAGACAGAGATGGCTTCAAGTTGGATTTCTTCTTGGGGTGTCGACACGTTGTCGGAGGTGTTGACACTCTCAAAGTGTTTGTCCTGTACTTATTCAGTCTAGAAGATAAGCCAAACTTGTTAGATATTTCTCAAGGATCTAATAGTGATATATGGTTTGTTATCATCAAAAGTAGGGGACACAACATTCTCCCCCTTTTTGATGATGACAACCATGAATCATTATCTCCAAGCATTCATACAACATTAAGCATTTGGGTTAAGGAATCATTAGACAGAAGAGTTGTTGCCATTCAAGGAAAAGACATTTGATCCATGATTAAACATAGTATCATATAGATCACACAAGGATTAGCATTCAAACATTTACATGAAACTATCTTTATGTAAAAACTAAATCCTAGATGCAAGCCTAACTAGATGCTCATGCTGGATGATAATTGTCTTCAGAACTTCTCCCCCTTTGTCATCAGCAAGGAGGGGGTGAAGGAGGTGGCTGCTGTGGTGGAGGCAAAGTGCCAAAAATAACAAAATGAAACAAAATAAAAAGTATCACTCTGCTGGTCTATCTCCCGGGCCGCCGCTATCCCTGGTACCTCGTGCCGCTTTGGCGGTGGCTCCATGGCACTTTGCTCCTCTTCTTCCCGTGGGCTTCTCCGCTCCGCCTCCTCATTCCTCTGTCGGGCGGAGGAGCTAGTCAAAACATCTCCCACCGACGCACTCGGTGCCGCGCTCTGTGAGCCTCCTGCTACGCCACTCTGGGACACAGTCCGCTCATGTGCTCATCCCATCAGCCGAACGGTCCGGTCCATGGTCCGGAGCTCGATCTTGAAGTCATGGGCCTGAAGTCGTGCCTCACGAGCCTCGGTCAGGTACCGCTCTATGTCTGCCTCCTCTCCGCTCAGTCGGGTCACCTCTCCCCGGAGCCGGTCAATCTCTCCCTGGAGACGGGGCACCTCTGGTGCTTCTACCAATGCTGCGGCTAATTCTTTCGCCTATACACTGCATTTTGCGTCACGGTTAGTCTAGGCATTTGCATAATCTTGAAGCATTTTTAGGAAAATTTTGGTTTCTTACCTGCTCCGCGAGGGTGGCCTCGGCCTCCTCGGCTCAAGCTACGGCTCGGGTAAACTCTGTGTCCCGCTCAGCTCGTCCCCCGGCTGGCTGTGTTGAGGAGGACGGTGCATCCGATCTGGTCCTCTGGGCTCCCTCGGCCTGCTGCATTTTAAAAGGTCAGTTAGGTTTGCATAAGCATTTCAGTTTTTAAGTCTAGGAAAACTCACCAGAAGCTCCAAAGCCGCTCGGTACTCGTCCCGCTGCTGCACCGTAGCGTGGAGAAGTCCCTCGAGCTCGGCTATGCACCCTTGTAGGTCTAGTTGCATTTAGAAAACAAGTGTCATTCATTCATTCATGTAGTACAAAAGTTGAGTTTAGCATTTCATACCGGTCGTCGGGTACTGCGGAAGACCTGGCTGCCATGTTGACGGGTGAAGGCTTTCAGATATGCCTCGTCACTATCCACCCATTCTGTCACGGCCTTACCCTTATGCTTCCAGTCTTGAACATATTTCCTAGCGCGACTACTCCAGTCAATGTCGCTGCCAATCCCTTTGGCAGATTTTCCCGGGCACTCGTCATGTCGGTGCGGGAATCTCACTGCCAGCTGATGTACTCCCCTCATCCTCATGATCAGTCGATAATGAAGGGGCTCGATTACGTTAATGCAATGAAGCTAGGTGTCCCATCCTCGGTAGGCTAGGGAAGCCTCGACCCACGGCTGCCCCGCATGGTCCTCATCCCGATACAGTGTCCAATGCACCTGAAAGGGCCATTCATTTGTCAGCATATAGCATTCATGTCAGCATTTAAAAAGCATATGGAAACATGTAGAAGCATGTAAGGAAAGTCAGTCTTTTTACCGATGCATGCGGGAATGAGTCAAGGTCCTCTTGAATCACCCGAGTCGATCGCTAAATTGACCCTACGCTCCGGGCAATATTCCACCGCCTCGCGATGGGAAACTGCCCTGGGTATAGCTCAACGCCTCGGCCAATCCCAGATAGGTATAAGAAAGCCCGAAACTGCATTTGTTAGAAATGTCAGCATTTTAGGTAATTAGAAGCATAATAGAAAGCATGTAGAGGCATTTAGGCATTTTTACCTGCAGAAAAGGTGAGAAGCCACCTAGCATGGTCACCCGGTTAGTCGCACTAAGCGAGTGGAACAGGAAGGCCAGCACTGCTGCTCCCTACGCATATTTCCTCACTCGGCTCAGATCTGATAGCAGAGGTAGGAGCCGACAGCTGATCACATCTACCTGAGTCACGAACAAGAGCTTCCCGAGCAACAGCATCAAGAAGCGTCTAAGGACTATGTCTCCATCCGATCCTGGCTTCGTCGCCATGCTCGGACGTGCCTGTTCGACCACTCGGTCGATGTGCTGATCCGGGAGTTCACCCACTGCCGCGGGCAAAAGAAAAAAGAAATGGTCCAGAATTGGCCGCCTGAATAACTAAATGATCTTCAACAGACTGTCAAATAGAACAAAAATGGTTAGTGGAGGACCGTTTAAACGTAGATCAACAGAGGGTTTTATTAGGAATGAGTAGCAGTCTGGTGAGGACCGTTGGGGTCATCAGACGGTCAGCAGGAGACCATTAGGGTGATGAAAAATGGTCCAGTAATGGCCGTTAACCTGATAGACTGCACCTTTTTTTTAATGCAATGCATGACTTATTATGAAATGAACGACTAATGCAACTTATTTAAATGCATGCAGGGGAAGCGTCGGACGGATCTCCTGGATCCAGGTCCATGCAGTGTACCTGGCACTGTCGAACTTCCAGCGAGAGCGGCTGGCAGCCATGGGATTCAGGGAGTTCCTTGGTAGGAGGTCACACGGCTTGACATCGCCCTACTGCACGACCGGTGGGACCCGATCAGCCACGCCTTCCTCTTCCTGTTGGGGCACATGGTCCCGACGTTGTAGGACGTGGCATGCATCACTGGCTTGCGGGTGCACGGGATGTCGGTGAGCGGGAGGACCTTCACTGACTACAGGGAGCTGGCCCAGAGGTTGCTGAGCTTAGAGCTGTAGAGGCCGGAGCGCCAGTCGACGACACTGTCGAGGGCGAAGCTGCAAGAGAGCCTTGGCTTGCGAGGAGCCGGGATCGCTACTAGAGAGCTGCCAAAGTAGCATCTCGGGAGGCTGATGGACCGAGCACGGAGGCTGGTGGCGGCCGCACCTGGACCCGAGGGAGACATCATCCTATGGAGGTTCCTAATGCTTCTATTCGGGAAGCTGTTGTTCGCCACCCGGGCAGACGGGGTTAGCTGCTGGCTGCTACCCCTCCTAGAGGACGTGGACCGAGTCGGAGAGTATGCATGGGGCACAGCGGTCCTCGCCTTCCTCTTCGACACACTCAGCTAGACGAGCCGTCGCACCATGCTCGGCGGGTTCTCCCCACTACTTCAGGTACGACTCAATCCCTAAAATGCTTGTACAATCGTTATAAATTCTGTAAATGCTATATGTTGACTCTTTTTGATGCGATGCATGCAGGTGTGGGCCTACGTGTACCTCCCCAGGCTAGGGAGAGGACAGGAGACGTACCCTGACTGTTTGGCCATCGCAAGACGGTGGACAGCACCCCGAGAGGTGGGTACCCTGTGTCGTCAGGTCCGGGCGATCCAGGATGACCTCAACTCCCTGCCCTATGTCTCGGTAAGGTCTAGACTTGAGCTTTGTGCAAATGTGACTATATGTTTGTATGTTGATGCAATTGCCTATTTGATAGGTTCGATGGATGCTGTACTAGGGAGAGGGGCACGAGGGCCAACCGTGGGTGGTGGCGGCTGTAGCGTACACGGGTCGGGACATCTGGCTCCACTGCATGAATGTGGTGGAGCCCCTCCACTACCAGTTGGTCATGAGGATCATAGGTGTCCAGTAGGTGGAGGTTGAGTTCCCGGCTCGCGAGAAGTCAGAGTAGCGCATGGGATGCCATGCATGAGGGCTGGTGCGGAGATCGACTGGAGCACCTGAGTGACAGAGTAGGTCCAGGACTGGATGGGACTTGGGCGAGTGGTACGCGCCCGAGTCACGAGTGACGAGGCCTACTTGACGGCCTACTCACGATGCTATAGAGACCAGGTCTTTCGTGGCGCATGACGACTGGTACGACTCTAACCTTATGCTTCTTAATATGCTTATGATTATGATGCATTGACACTTGATCTTCTACATGTAGCTCGACCCCCAGGGACGGATCGCAGACCTCCAGGGACTACTTCACTCCACCGTCCAGCAGTGGGACGAGCTTCAGCAATCCCTGGACCTCCTGGTAAGTTCCACTCAATCTTAGACTTAAGAGTGTGATGCGGGATGACTATGAGAGTCAAAATGTGGACACGATCAATAATAGGAAAATCATGAGTTTAGAAGTTCATACCGGTCGTCGAGCGCCTTAGAACACCTGGTCGCCGTATCGTCAAGCGTAGGCCTTCAGGTAAGCCTCATCACTGGTCACTCGGGCTTTTACTACCCGACCCCTCTGTGTCCAGTCTCTGATCTGGTCGGCCGCCCAAGCACTCCAATCGACATCGCCGCTGAGTCCCTTTGAGGACCTTCCATAGCGCTCATCATCTCTGCCAAGGAACTCAACCTCAGGCTGGTGTACTCCCCACGTCCTCATGATTAGGCGGTAGTGAAGGGGCTCGATGATGTTAATGCAGTGCAATCAAATGTCTCGCCCGTCGTACGCCAGGGAAGCCTTCACCCACAGCTGTCCCTCGTGTTCCTCATCTCGATACGGTGTCCAGTGCACCTGAGAGGGCAATTGAGTCCATGCAAGCATTTAGAAAGCATTCAGAAAGCATTTAGAAGCATTCAAGTCTTGGAGCCTACCGATGCATACGGGAATGAGTCGATGTCATCCTGAATAGCCCGGGTCAGTCTCTTGATCAACCCCATGTCCCGAGCTATGACCCACCGCCTCGCGATGGGGATCCTCTCTGGATGTAGTTGTGTCCCTCGTCCGATCCCGGGCAGGTAAAGAAAGCTCCAGATCTACATTTTAGAAGGCAAAAGTCAGCATATAGCAATCATGAGTAATCATCATATAGAAGTATTTAGAGTTCAGCATGTACCTACAGGAATGGTGAGAAGCCGCCTAGCATTGTCTCCCGGTCCATCGTGCTGAGAGACTCGAAGAGCAAGGCTAGCACTGCTACTCCCCATGCGTATCTGCCCACTCTATCTAAATCTTGCAGCAAGGGTAGGAGCCTGCAGCCGATGACATCTGCTCTGGTCAGAAATAGTAGCTTCCCAAACAGCAGGATCGGCAAGCGCCTCATAACTCTATCTCCCTCTGGCCCCGCCTCCGCTGATACTCTCGGGTGAACCTGCTCGATCACTCGGTCGATGTGCTGTTCCGGTAACTCTCCCATGGTGATTGCTATTCCTTGAAGCCCCAGGCTCTCCTGGAGTGTCGACTGTGACAACTGGGACGAGTGGTGTCCCGGCCTTACCAAATCTAGCCCCAGCAGCTCCTGAGCAAGATCTCAGTAGTCGGCGAAGGTGAAGCCTATCGCTGCCCTGCCATGCACCCTCAGCCTTGTGATCCTCGCAATATCCTCCAGTGTTAGGATCATGTGACCCTGAAGATGAAGGCCCGACTGACTGGATCCCACCTTTCGTGCAGTGCATATAGTAGTGCCATGTCAACTCTTGTAACCTCTATGCTGAGCACTTCGCCGAAGCCCATGGCAGTCAATCGCTCCCTCTGATAATCGGGCAATGCTTGGAACACCGCCCTAATCTAAAGCAATGAGATTCTGGTCCTTCTTTTCCCCTGCACACACATGTGACAGACATGGCGGAAGGTGAGTTAGAAGGGGAGGGGTTGAATAGATCACCCCCAATTCAATCTAACTAAAACTATTCGAGACCTCACAGGCAATAGGACCCAACACTCGTGAACAGAAGCACTATCTGAGAAGATATTGATCGAGTGATAGGTGAGCAATTAATCAAATAACAGATTGGACAAAGCAAACCACACGAGACAGATGGTTTTTAGGTGGTTCGATTGCTACCCGCAATCTACGTCCACCCCTTTACTCCTCGGAGTAAGGCCTCCTTGCAAGATGCAACGAGATCATAGCAGACTCAGTCTGCCAACAAATGCTGTCGAACAGCTTGCCCTCGAGGAACATCCTCCTTGAACTTCTGGACACCAGAAGTAAAAGACCAACTGGAGGAACTCCCTCCCTTCCTTTGCACACCACAAAGGGTAACCCAGTAACCTGCTCCCAGCAGATTACAGACCAGAGGAACAATCCTCTCTTCCTCCAACACAATGGAGACTCGAAATTCATCTAACGAAGGCTCCAAAATAATGGGTAATTCAAGACATCAAAAATGATGAATAAGAGAAATGACACAACTTGCTGGGTAAAACGAGTGTCAACAGATGCCCCTCTTTGATGTCTGCTTTGCAAGGGGACGAGCGAAAGCAACGCGGAGGTGAAGTGGAAAGGAGATGGAGCGAAGGAGACAGTGACGTGAAATGGAGATGAAGCAAAACTGAAGCGGAGGCGTGAGGTCGCGCGTTGTTGTCTGTCCCTGCGAGGCAAATCTCTCCTTCCTTCTTATGAAAATCATCCAAGCCTCCCTTCAATGCCTTTGGGCTTGAGGTTGGGATGTGTCGTGCAACTTTCTATCTCATTCGTGACGCCGCTGAGCATGCTCCATTCTGATGTCTGTGCTGGGTGTGGCGAAGAGTTTTATGGGACTGCGTAGGCCGACCTGTGCAGATCTGACCCAAAACCTGTAGCCCCTTACGGGAGATGCCATGACCTTCCCCCTCTAGATCTGGCCAAATCCTTTGGTCAGAATCTTCCTTCAGGTGTCACCGGTGATTCCCAGCAACTTGTGCTCCGTTCTCATACCATAACCCTTTATTTATATTTTTCTTGCTCTTCTATGCAGTTCTACACGAGCAGAACTAGAGCCGCCTTGTAGACATCGTCACATCCAGATGGTAGTAGATCTGGATGCACCACTTGGAAGGTTCGATTGGAGTCTAGTCCTCTGCGCGTTCCAAAAGACGCCACTCTGATCCAACTCCGGATCTAGCCATACCGCCTCCTGCAAGCAGACTGTGCATGCTGGCCGGAGCGGGCAGAACTGACCAGTCGGGAACTAAGCCCCGCCTCCTCGTCTCCTCATCTCCACCGAGTGCTACCCATTAGCCCGTGCTCCTGCAGCCCCGAATTTAGTGTTTATAGCCTGTTATCTCCCTGCGAGGAGTGGGCATAATTCTTTGGGTTATAATAATACTTTTGTTATTGTGTATCGGGGTTGTCAGACTCGGCTGGGGTTTCTTCCCCACGCGCGAGTCGTGGAGGTATGTGCGACATTCCTTTTTCCAGCATTTTCTTATTTAGTATGCTTTCATATATGCTGTGCTTGTGCGAATAGGGTCCCTAGCCAGTTGCGAGTCACCGCAGTTGAGAGTTGTAAGCACCCATTCTCATAGCCCCAGTCGAGCGCCGAGCCCGAACTGGATCACCCTATGCGACTTTGGTTCTTTAACCGTTGTGATCCCACGCTTCCCTCGCAGGGATGAAAGTTGGGCTAGAGAGAGTTTCTTGTTAAGAGACCCCTCCACCTGGAGGAACGCCACCGAGGTCAGCCGCCCGACTTACCCTTAGCGTGTAAGTGCTGGTCGCACTCGAGTCAGTCATAGGTCCTAGCCCATTCGCGTCCCGTCCCGCATTAGGACTTCTCCGATCATAATGGATTTGCCCGAGAGGGAGAGCCGGCCTTGCACGGTACTAGCAGCCTTCTTCGACGCCCTCCTGGTAACCAGAGTACTTTCTTCCCTACACCAATGTAGTGGACAAAGCAGCCCACCGCCTTCATTTCTTAAAGTGTCACCTCCACAGGGGTGACAGACTCGACCTCTTGGATCTCCAAGAGGTCCACGAACATGACCCCCAAGAAGTTGGGGAACCCAACTACCAGGGGAAAATTGCCGAATCGGATCGGCATGGCCAAATAGCCATGCTCCGGATGGCTCTGTAAGGTTAAAGGAGTCCAATGAGGTATGGTCTAATACCAATAGAAGGGAGCGTGAAGGAGTTACCAGAAGATCCAAACGGGGGGTGAATGGATCTTCAAAGCTTTTTGACCAATTTTAAAATACGTGTGAGGCAAACAGGGCTGGAACTCTGGTCAAACACTTTATCTACAAGAGTATACACCCTAATCAACTTGTGCAAATCATTCAAGCGGAAGCCATTCAGACCCTCATCACCCTCTTCATCTCCACCTACCCCCTCACCTTCACCATCCCCTACTCAACCTCCACAACCTCCACTAACCAAAGCTTCTGCTCAGGCAAGTGCTACCTCTCCTTCTTCCTCCATTTCTACCACCGCTCCTACTCCCGACACCGCTAGACGCATCGTGTCGATACGTCGAAGGTGGGCGTCATGACCCTCCAATTCCTCCACCTTGTCACTGTAGGTGCTCGGGGTCGATGAGGTGTGTGGTGGAATGTATGGATGTAGTGCCGATGGGAAGCGTCTCCTGAGTAGCTACAGAGGAACAAAAAATGTTAGAACGTGATCGCCAGAGGTGTTTACCTGAACCTCACAGGGGTGATGATTACGGGGAGATGATACAAATAGGGAGATGGTGGGTTCTCTATTTGTCATCCTCGGTCGGCCAAGGGCAAGGAGCCCTACAGTGCCCCTTATGTCGAAGTCCTGCAACATAGCTCAAAAGGAAAAGAAACAACAAGCCATTAGTAAGGAAAGGCATGTAGTATCTACTCTAATGGAATTAACAAGGCAGAAATGATGGTGGCAAGTTTACTTGGGGGTGGTGGGAAGGAAGGATGGCTGAGACTTTCGACCACCCACCTTCCCTTTGTTTTGGGAAGAAACCTCTAAGATTAGGAGCTAAGGGATCACTACATGCAATGCTATGTACTTACCTGGAAGTCGTGACGCATGTAGGAAATGAGGTCTAGGGGTTCAAACCAGCGTAGGGAGGAAAGAGGAAGACAACGACTCCTCTCACCCTCTAGGAACTTCGATGTTCCCCCCGATCGCCTCCTGCACCCAAAGAAAAGCAAAAGTGAATAATCCCCCTTCTCACTGGGGAGATCCTCCATTTTGTTCCATGGGCTGTGAGTTGCAAGTCGTGGGAAAAATCATGCAGAACGGGGGAGAGAAATGTGCCCACGAGTTGGGCCACATTCTCTGACCGGGTAAACAAGGGAAGGCGGCCAAGCCTTTGGTTGCCCAGCAATACAGGGCGGCCATCACCCTAGCCTCCTTGAAGGGAGGGCGGCCAAGACTCTGGCCACCTAGTAGACCAGGGCGGCCATCGTCCTGGTCACCCAGGACTAGGGGCAGCCAAGTCTTTGGCCATCCAGACCATGCTTCTTGGGCCCCTAAGTGGACGAGGCCCAATAGCTTTAAGGCTACGGGCTGGGCTTTAAACTTAAAGCATCGATAAACCAAGTACCACAATTAACGTTATTTACATGAAGGTCCATTGGGGATTTGCGAGATGTCCGAAATTAGGCATCTACATGATCTTTCAAGAATGTGGAGGAACTTGGCAATTCCGGGTGCTGCACTTGCTGTTCTTGAAGTGTCTCAATTGGTGGATCTTCATCCTCTTCACTCTTGTTGAGAATCCTTTCAGTTGGTTCATCCTTGGCCTTAGCATCATTTGGGCGTTTAGGAGCTTCATCTGCATCCAAAATTGGAATAGACTGATTTGTCAGTTTTAATTTAGATTCATCAAAAATCACATGAGGACTTTCTTCAACGACCAAAGTCCTCTTATTAAACAATCTGTAAGCTCTAGAATTAAGTGCATAACCTAAGAAAATTTATTTGTCACTCTTTTAATCAAACATAACAAGGTTTGACTTACCATTATTCAGAATATAGCAAGGGCATCCAAAAGGTTTAAGATGAGAAATATTCGGTTTCCTACCATTGCATAGCTCATATGGGGTTTTCTTCAGAATGGGCCTTACCATTGCCATGTTGATGATATAGCACGGTGTACTTACTGCCTCGACCGAAAAATATTTTGGTAAGGAACTTTCACTTAACATGGTCCTTGCCATGTCTATCTGTGTTCTGTTCTTTCTCTCCACTACACCATTTTGCTTAGGCGTTCTTGGTGATGAAAACTTGTATGTATATCCCTGCTCTTCGTAAAAATTACTGATTTTTATCTTCAAAGTTGGCACACCTGGTGGGATAGATAATCCCGAATCAAAAGAACACCCAGTGATATTTTTATCTTTGAATTTTAGTGCATCCAATAGGGCTCCAGAAATTACTTTTGGATAAAGTGATTTGATTCCATCTTTTTCCCATTGGACCATGTGGCAAGAGGCGGGAAATTTCTTCTGATAGAGTCCCTCGGATCACGTGCCAATCATTACTTCTGGGGTTCACGTGCCACTAAGTTTCCCTTCCTAAGATCACATGCTAGTGATTTACTAATCAGCAGGTTCGAGCTCCCTTATCGATTCTGGATTTAAGTTAAGGGATTCAGAGTTGGATTGTCTGAAGCATCGACCTTACTGGTAATCAATTAATACATCTGCATCGACCTTTGACTTAGTGCATCTAGGCACTATTCTGATGCTCTGACCTTTTGGCTTAAGGCAGTGCTTCGGTGTGCTCTTCTGCTACTTCATCCTTCTTTTGCTGCTGCTGCTTTGTTGAACTACCATAGAACTCTTGAGCTTTTTTTGATGACTCTTGATGACCTTAGTTGGAGGCATCAACACTTGTTAAGCTAACTATCTTCCAAACCCAAGCATAGTGTGTCACATGTATTGACTTAATGAACTGTGAGGTTAATGCAATTGAGTTGTGCTCACTAAGGCATTTCATCAACCATTTCTTCTTCTTCATTGGATTTGACTCATCTGGGCAACAACACTGATCATAGCTTTTTATATGCCTTGTCATGATAATCCAACTTGTAAGATTGCATCTAACTTCATCTAGCTTGATTAGAATATGCTTGCATGCAGCTGTAGACTTGTTAGTTGGAGCTTTGTTCTTCTGCCTCGACCTGCCTCTTAAGTGCACCGACCTCCTCAGAGATGTAGCACTTGAGTGTCTTGATACATCGACCTATCGATTTAGAAATGTTGAGGTGCATCGACCTGATATCCTTTAACCATGCCCATGCATCGACCTTGCTTAACAGGTATTGAAATAACTACATCTACCTTTCTTCTGAAGAACCTGAGGTGCATCGACCTGATGACCTTTAACTGTGCCATTGCATCGACTTGTTTACTGTGATCTTGCTTGGATGCTCTGACCCTATTTTGGACCTAAATAACTGCTCCTGTCTGCTACTTCGACCTTGTTGATTTCTTCATAGAGAATTTAAGCTAAGTGTGTCGGTGCAGTTCTTTGTTGCATCGATACTTAACTTTGAAGAATGCTTCTGAAAGCAAAACTACATCGACATGTCTTGCTTGAACGACCAATGTGCATTGACCTGATTGCTTTAACCATGGCCGCTGCATCGACCTGATCAGCAAGAAACTCTTCAACTGCATCGACCTGACTGCTTTTCTTCTAGTGGTGACCTGGCTTCTCTTTCTGACTGGTTCTGTTAAAGCTTCAATTGACTTCACTGACTTTTTGATTTGCCTGTAGAACCTGTTCTTACAGAGTTCAACACACATACTTCTATATATGATGAGTTTATGATGACTTCAACAAATGCATCAAAGCCAATGCAACATCAACACATATGACTTCATCTATGACTTCATCAAAACTACATTCACACATAGTCATAGTGTTTGACATCATCAAAACAACAGGAATACAACATGTTTGAGATCCAGCGGGATCTGACGTGGATCGAGGCCCCATTCGAGGTTTGAAAGCTTCGTGGAGATAGGGGGATGGATCCCAAACTCCCCTCTCGCATTTTCCTTCCGATTGGCTGTGATTTGGGCGAGAGAGTAGGGCGCATTGTGTTTTTGGGAAAATTACATGTTCAGGGATGTGAGCACGATTCGATCTAGTTTGTTTGTAATTTCTAGTCTAGATCGGGTTTTTCAGATGCCATCCTTGCGGGGGACAAGTTCCTTGTGTTTCTTGGGGGTTCTTGCTCGCAATTGGGGCAAGACGAGCTTGTGAGTTCCTGGAGCTTAGCGGTCCAAGGGTAGACCACTAGGCTAGCCTTAGCGATCCAGAGGTAGACCGCTAGGCTCCCTAGTGGTCAAAGAGAGGACCGCCAGGCGATTCTCCTTGTTCGCCGTGTCTGTTTCGCGTTATGTTGGTCTCCGGTCGACCCGGTTGTGATCCAGTGGTTGACCTTTGGCCTCGTAGATGTCCCAGACACTGTGGGACTTGTGTTCGTGTTTTTGGGGGTGTCTGGAGGTGCCGTGTTGTCTTAAATAGCATGCCCGTGTGTTTAGAGGGTCCAGGTGACCCCACGTGCTTCGGGCTTTCGTGTTTTCGCTAGATCGAGTCACCATGAGTCGGCATGGGTGCGGAGGGCTTTCCCCACACAATGTGAATTTCACGAGAAAGTGGTTTTCGAGTGGGCCATGTGTGAATGGCCTTGGACTATGAGTCTAGTTGACCAGCCTGGGGCTGGAGGTTTCCTGTGTTCCCTTTATGAAGGAAGGGTCTCGGTAGTCGTGAATTACCTCGTGAGTCATCGCATCATGGTTTTGGACCTAGGGATTAGGCCAGATTGACGGCGTAGTGCTGTCGCGTGCTACGGTCTTGACCCCGAGTCTCGTAACTCAAAGGCCATTGGGTTAGTAGGTCTAGTGGGCTATCCAGAGTCTGGTGGCCTCAAGTCACCCGTTACTTTGCGTTACTTGCGATGGGTGTGTGCGTGATTTTCTGTGTCCACGTTCTGTGAGCCCGCACTAGTCGTAGCCTTCTTACAGTACACATGTGCTGGCCCACTCGGGAGTGGTGGTGAGGCTGACCCGAGAGATACGGTTGTTAGGCTGGTTACCGTAGGGCCCCCACGTGCAGTAAAATTTGGGCTTCGGGGGAAGAACCAGCTAGAGGACATGCCTAGGGCATATGGTCAGAGTGTGCATATGGGATTGAGGGCTTCGGGCCCGCACTGATGAGCGTGACCTCAGCTAGTCCTTATTTTGTGTTCCTAGTTACTAGTACGATGTCTTGGCCTCCGCCTGGGGCATCATAGGCAGACACCTGAGGCTATGGACTAAGTCGTCAGTGGACGCATCTGGCCTTACTTCTGGTGGGCGGTACTCCTATTAGGTGACGTGAGTTGTCATGTCCCAGATTTTTATTTCCCGTCTGCGAGATGGGGTTTCAGGTGTTATTTTCGAGAGCATTCCCATAGCCGAGGTCTAGGGTTTCTGGTGAGCGTCACCGAGGGCTTTTTCCTAGACAGTTTGGAGCTTACGACAGCGAGGTCATGATTGTGTTTCTGGACTATGTAGTTTCGACTTGGGCCTTGTTGTGAGGGCAGGTTTCCATGACTGAGGAGTCATGGCGTTTTCCTAGTAGCGTGACTAGGGTGGTCCGTGTCTGGTTGTCCTCCGACCGTGGGATCGAGATGTCGGGTGCATGACTTGGTTGTCCCCTGACGGGAGACCAGGTCATGTTTTCATATGCAGTAGGAGTAGCTGTAGAGTCGAGGTTTTACTGGCCGCCATAGTTATCGTTCCTGCTGTTGTTATTATTCTAGCTATAGTTACTGCTTTCCGTACCACTATTGTTCTCCGTTGGGGTTCCGCGGGATCCCTGCTGAGCCAGTGATAGGAGGCTCACCCCTAGTTTTCAGGTGCAGAGACTTTTCCTCGAGGTTCATGGGCGTTGCGTGGAGGTTCCTAGTTGCCAGCTTGCCAGGCCGAGTGTTCACTTGTCATAGGGTATGTTTTACTACTTTAGACTGTACTTTCTTTTGGACTGGAATCTGTTGTAGTTAGATTGTTTATATTTATTATCCTGCTTTATTTCTTATTTCTATGTACACCATATGTATCCTTTTAGCCCTTCCGAGCCCTCTGGCTCGTGGGCGACGGTTCAAGATTCTAATGGTATCAGGTCTTCTCGGTATCCGGATCTTGGATTGCTACAGTTGGTATTCGTAACCCAGCGCGGGATTGAGGCCAACCCCGACAAGGTCCAGGCCATCCTCGACATGCGACCACCTACCTGCATCAAGGATGTTCAACACCCTACTGGGCGCATTGCCACGCTCAACCGATTCCTATCCCGAGCGGCCGAACGATGCCTACCCTTCTTCAAGCTGTTGAGGGGACCCAAAATGGCGTCTGCCACGTTCGCATGGGACGAGGAGTGTCAAAAGGCGTTCGCCGAGCTTAAAGAATTCCTGGCTTCACCCCCGGTGCTGTCCAAGCCGGTCCTAGGTGAAGCCCTACATCTCTACCTCTCGATCCCCATCCACCGTAAGCTCGGTCCTAGTCAGGAATGACGCGGGAGTCGAGAGACTTGTCTATTATACCAGCAAGGTGCTTAATGATGTCAAAAGGAGGTACCCCGCAACCGAGAGATTCGTGCTAGCGTTGGTTACCTCAACCAAGTGCCTTCGACCCTACTTCAAAGGGTACTCCATCGTCGTACTTATCAACGAACCCCTGAAGAGGGTCCATGCGCATCCTGAAGCCTTAGGATGCCTCGTCAAATGGGCCATCATGCTCGGGGCCTACAACATTTCGTACCGGCCTCGCTCGGCCATCAAGGGACAAGCACTCATGGACTTCATCACCGAGAGCACCGTCCTGACCAAGAAAAAGGTCACGATCATGCCTGGGCCAACTTGGGATCTGTTCGTTGATGGCTCCTCAAACTCGACCGGGAGCAGTGCCGACATCTTCCTTAAGTCCCCCAAAGGAGTGGAGCTATAGTACACCTTAAAGTTCAACTTCCAGGCATCCAACAATGCCTTCGAGTACGAAGCTCTTATCTCAGGGGCCCGGATGGCCTGACGGTTAGGGGCTGAGAGGGTCAGGATTTACACTGACTCTCAGTTGGTCGCTAGTCAAGTCAACGGTAATTACTCAACTCGGGAAGAACCAATGATCAAATACCTCCAATTGGTTAAGGGGTTAGCACAACAGTTCAAGGGCTTTGAGGTAGTCTAGATAGCTCGGCAGAAAAGCTCCCGCGCGGACGCCCTCTCTCTGCTGGCCTCCTCTCTTGTCCCTGAGGGCACTCGATCATCTCTCCTCGAGGAATTAGAGCGACCGAGCAATGATTCGGTGCTCATGACCATTGACTCAGCCTCCTCGAGTGACTGGCATACCCCCTACTTATCTTGGCTTCGAGACTCAAGAGAACCCCCTGACCCACGGGACGCTCGAAGGCTAAAATACCAAGCTCGGCGCTTCATCCTCCTGGACGACACTTTGTACTGCAGATCTTTCTTGGGCCCCCTCCTGAAGTGCATCAGTACCGACGAAGCCAGTCTAGCGGTGCAAGAAGTTCATGAAGGCATGTGCAGAGCACATCAGGGAGGGCAGTCGCTTGCCAGAATCTTGCTTCGGCAAGGATACTGGTGGCCTACTCTCCAGCGCGATTGTTCAGCATACGTATAGAAATGCGACCGGTGCCAGCACTTCGAGCACTTGGTCCACCAACCAGCGTTAGAACTTGTCACCCTGACTGAGCCTTATCCATTCGCTCGGTGGGGGATCGACATCCTCGATTCATTCCCTATGGCTCAGACCCAGAAAAAGTTCATCATCGTCGCCATCGATTACTTCACCAAGTGGATCGAGGCCGAAGCCACAACTAGGATCACAGAGACAGCCGTATAGAGTTTCATCTGGAAGTCGATCATTTGTCACTGTGGCATCCCCCGAGTGATTGTAAGCGATAATGGTTGGCAATTCGATTCTCATTATTTTAGAGACAGATGCACCGACCTAGGCATTCGCAACCACTTCACTTCGGTCGCCCACCCTCAGGCTAACAGGCTGGTCGAAAATGCCATTAAAACCATATTAAAAGGCATCAAGACTAGGCTCGGTAAGGCCAAGGGAAGCTGGCTTGAGGAATTGCCAAGCGTACAGGGAAAAAATCTGAGTGGATCTTAAAACACAATTCGGCACCCACGAAAGTGGTTCGAAAGCTCTCCGATTCTGATCCCAAGGATCTAGGGTATTACAGAACCGATAGCCAGTTACAAAAGATCCAAGCATAATGGATAGGGCAGCAGGTTGAGGGCCATGCAAGATCGCTGGGTAGCTGGTGGTGATGGTAGTTGTAGGAACGATGAGCGGTGAGACGGCAGGAGCATCGATGATTTCTTGCGAGGCTGCAAGGGTGAGCAAGGCACGGGTAGATTGAGTAGAACCAGTGACAGCACCAGCGAGGCTGTAGGAGCTAGTAGGGTAGAGAGCCGCCAATGAACAGCAGAGCAAAGGGCCACCGGTGAATAGCAAGGCGGAGGGCCACCAGGTGAGCTAGTAGCAATTGGGAGGCTACCTTGGCGAGTTGAAAGCAACTGGAGGGTTGTTTCGACGCAGGTCAAAGGTGGCTATGGCAAGCTGGGAGCAACCAAAGGGCTGCCCTAGCGTGGATACTGGAGAGCGACTTGAGTGTTAAGTCTAGAGGCAGCCTGGGCCGAGGGATCTAGGGGCGGCAGTGCTGTAGGCAACCTGGGCCTAAGGATAGAGATGGAATTGGCGTGAGGAAGCCAGAGGTAGCCTGGGTAGAGGGAGATAGAGACGGTAGTGTTGCAGGTAACCTAGGCATGAGGGAGCCAAAGTGAGGCGAGTAGGGTCGTCGGAGGCATGCTGGGCGAGCCTGAGCAAGCCTGAGCAAGCCTGAGGGCAAGTATGGTCTCAGAGGCATAATGGGGAGCCTGTGCAAGCCGGAGGGTGAGCAGGGTCCTCTGAAGTGTGCTGGCGAGTTGGAGAGGGCTTGAGGGCGAGTGGGGTGGTTAGAGGCAGGGTGGGTGACCCAGAGTGGTCCTGAAGGCGAGTAAGAGTGGAGAGCTACCAGAGGGCCGCCCGAAGGGTGGCAGGGTGGAGGTGCCACCAGAGGGTGAGCACGACGAAGGGTTAGTCAGGAGGAACTGGGCACTACCGGCAAGGTGGCCTGAAGGTGAGCTGGGTAGGTAGCAGTGAGCCAGTACGGAGGTGCTACAGGTGACCAGAAGTGAAGTCGAAGGCGGCCTAGATGTGAGGGAGCCAAAGGTGCCCTGGGTGGGCGCTGGAGGAGGCTTGGGCAGTCCAGAGAGGCTAGGGATGAGGCAGATCTAGAGGAGTCACTAGAGGCGGCCAGAGTAGGGCAAGGCGGACTATAGCCGGCTTGAGGGTAGAGCAATGCATGTTGGAGCTGGCTTGAGGGCGAATGGGGTCGCCGGAGGTAGCTAGGGTGGAGGCGACTTGGGCGTGTTGGGCGGAGCTGAGATATAGGGTGACCTGTGCGGAGGCAGAAGGGGGCCATGGGCTTAGGTGCTGGAGGCGGCCTGGATTTGGAGGTCGTAGGCAAGCACGGTGAGGAGGGACAGCCTAGCACAAGCATAGCAAGAAAATCGCTATAAGGTGACATGGTTGTTGTTAGGCGAGGAGGTCGCTATAGGGAGACCATGAGGCTTGCACACCGGAGGCGGCTAGGATGTGACGATAACAGTGATGGTACAACAGAGAGGCCGCAGGCAGGCGGCAGCTACGATGCAAGGGAGGTCACGGGTGGCTTGCGCAGGAGGAGCCAACGACGGTAGTTGGGAGGCTGCGGCTGCACTACAAGAGAGGCCACAGGTGGCTTATGTAGGAGGAGGCTGTGATACCATGTTACAAGACGTGGGAAATTGAAGAGAGCCCTATCTCTCTTATGACATATATGCAATGTATATGTAAGTATAACACCTCCAAAGGAGTGCAAGGCCAATGGTCAATGTCCTATCCCTAGTAGAATATAAAGAAAGGAGAGAGAAGGAAAGGGTATGCCAAGGAGAAAATCGTAGTAGAGAAAGGAGAAAGAAAAAAGTCTATACAAGGGAGGAAATCTTAACCAAAGACCTTACAATGACCATTAGGTAAGGAACAACTTGGGTGGAGAGCATAACTTCTAGAGAATGGGTCTAATAGTGGCTAAGAGGGGGTTAGTAATAATAGGTTAAAAAAGTTACAGAAAAATAGTTACCCATTGAAAAAGAGATATCTTGGCCCACATTCAAGCAAATGAGGTGAAACTTGACCCATTAGAAAGATTGGGTCCTTAACCCAAACTCTTCTGTTGAGGTGGAAATCCAATATGCATCAGAACCCAAGGTTCTGAGCCCTTTTCTGCCAGCTAACACGAAGAGGTGCGACTGTTGGGTAAATTCACACGTAATTAATGGAAAAATCATAACTTCATTTGTGATTAATGAAATTAGATGAAATCAGTGACCTTGGGAGTGGCTGGAACCTTGCAGAACGTGGGAAAGGCCTTGGGAGGTTTGAAAACTATATAAGGAGGTGGGATTCAGGGTGGTAAGCCTTTAGCACCTGTTCCCATCAACCCTCTGCCATCTTCTACCTTTCTTAGTAAGAAAGAGAGGTGAGGGACCTTGGCTCTGCATAGGAGGGCAGACCTGCAAGACAACGAGCGAAGTTGGGGGGAATCTGGGGTGTGGATCTCATCCCCGGATCGAAGGGTGAAGCTGAGGTGGATCTGGGGTGTGGATATTATCCCTGGATCGTCAGTTAACATCTCAAAGGTAGGCACCTAACCACAAATCTTAGGGGTCAATGATGCATTAGAATAGTTTTAAACATATTTTTTACACTTTAAAGAGGGACTAAGGGCATGTGGGGATGACCATCATGTTCATTTTTGGGTCTTGTTCAAGTATTGGGCTTTCATGAGTTTCTTGTGAGTCTCTAGGGCCAGGGCAGTCCCTGGGAATGTCTGTGTACATGGGGGCAGACCCATGGTAAGGTCAATGCACATATAGCTTAGACCATGGTAAGGTCAATGCACATATAGCTTAGACTCATGGTAAGGTCAATGCACATACAGCTTGGACTATGGACATGATTGTGCACATGGGGGCAGGCCCATGGTAAGGTCAATGCACATATAGCTTAGAGTCATGATAAGGTCAATGCACATACAGTTTGGACTATGGACAGGTCTGTGCACATGGGGGCAGAACCATGGTAAGGTCAATGCACATATAGCTTAGACCATGGAAAGGTCAATGCACATATAGCTTAGACCTCGGTAAGGTCGATGCACATCTAGTTTAGGCCTTGGTAAGGTCGATGCACATTTGGTCCAGGCATTAGTAAGGTCGATGCACATCCAGTTTAGGCCTTGTTAAGGTCGATTTATATTTTGTCCAGGCCTTAGTAATGTCGATGCACATCTAGTTTAGGCCTTGGTAAGGTCGATGCACATTTTGTCCAGGCCTTGATAAGGTCGATGCACATTTTGTCCAGGCCTTAGAAAGGTCGATGCACATTCAGTTTAGGCCTTGGTAAGGTCGATGCACATTTTGTCCAGGTCTTGGTAAAGTCGATGCACATTTTATCTAGGCCATATAAAGTCGATGCACATTTGGGAAAGGCCTGCATAAGGTCAATGCACATTTGGGAAATGCCTGCATAAGGTCGATGCACATTTGGGAAGGGCCATATAAGGTCGATGTACATTTAGGAAAGGCCTGCATAAGGTCGATGCACATTGGGTATAGGCCAGTACCAGGTCGACGCACATTTGGGAAAGGCCATATAAGGTCGATGAACATATGGGAAAAGGCCATATAAGGTCGATGCACATATGGGAAAAGGCCATGTAAGGTCGATGCACATTTAGGAAAAGGCCATATATGGTTGATGCACATTGGCACAGGCCAGTACAAGGTCGATGCACATTTGGGGATGGGCCATATAAGGTCGATGCACATTTGGGATGGGCCAATATAGGTCGATGCACACGTGGATAGGTCGATGCACCTATGGATTCTCTCCGAAGGGGGGGTTGAATAGATCCTTATAAAAATCTTTGACCAATTAAAATCTAAGCCAGTTTAAACTCAATCTACAGCTTGATATGCAAATGACACATCATTCAATGCGGACAAGGGTTTTACCAAAAATAGTTCAACTCGTAGAGCGGAACACCATGCATAGAGTGTCAAGAGAATGCAGTTTAAGAGGTGGCTGAGGTCGACGTAGCAGCAGAGTGGAGTCGACGCAGCCACATGATGAGTTCAGTAGTTAGCAAGATCTACTACTCATCAAACTGTTGGTGTATGTGTGAACAGAATGTTAGAGTGTGCGAGCACTAGGCAAGCTAGAGTGTGTGTTTAGTGTTCATAAACAAGGCACAAACTACGCAGATCTGAGACATGCAAACACCTGCGAATGGGGATAGAGTATAATGAGCAATCGCATAAAACAAAACCCACTACCCAGGGATTTTAAGGTGGTTCAATCTGTAAACACGCAGACCTACGTCCATCCCTCACCAAGCCGGTGAGGCTTCACTACATGAGGATGAATTCTCACGAGGATGAAGTCATCAACACACATAGGGATGAATCCCCCCCCCCACATGCTGGAACACACAGCAATGGGGACAAACCCCACACACACAAGGACGGATCCTCACGAGGACAAAGTCCTCACATTGTAAAACAACAACACACAGGGACACGCCCCACGGGGATGAACCCTAGACACATGAGGAAGGATCCTCATGAGGACAAAGTCCTCATGCTGCAAAATTCGCCGCTTAGGGCATGCCGGCGAAGGGGCGCCTGAGGCTTGCTTTACTCCTTCTTTCCCTTTCTCTCCCTTTCTTTTTTTTCTTTTCTTTCTTTTCTTCCCTTTGCTTATAGTGGGATGTTCCTCTTCCTTTATAGCTTGCTTTCTCATTGTCTGCAGTTTGTTCTGACCTTCGCCTATTGCACTTTTGTAGATAAATGGCTGCTCCAAGTGATTCTTCTGCCTTTGTTTCCACCAGTGTCGGATATGCTCCCTCGCTGGTTGTTCCCACAGTTACATGGCACAATGTCGAAGACCTGGACCGTGAACACGCCGAGGTGGCTTCATTGGCTTAGTTGTTGAACTCCAAGACCAGCACTATGAAATTCAACCGCATTGCATTTACTGACAATGGCTTCACATTCGACCGGGCTGGCGGCTACCGGAGGGATCATCCCAAGGATAAGCACCTCCTTCACTTTTTGAACCATTTCTGTTACCGGGACAGGAGGGACCCCCGAGCTATACGGGGTGCGGAGCAGGCGATTCTACAATCCTGGGACAGTCTCTTGTATAGTGTCCACCGGAGCATTCCCATGTACTTGATGGGGGAGCCGAGAGAATGCAAGCCCGTGCTGGGGCTAGAAGAGCTGCTGCCTGTGGAAGACAACCTGGTACAGGCCCCAGATTTTACTCCGGCCCGTTGGGATAATGTTGCCAGGCGGGTTCAGTAAGAGCAACACCGCTTTGGTTTGTTCTTGGCCCCGCTGAAGTGGGGATACCGGGAGCAGCCTTATATTTTGGATTGTCTAGCCATCCGCTTCAAGCATGAACTCGCCTTGGGTTGGTTTGCAGAGCTGAAGGTCCAAGATGCGCACATCTTTCGGGAAGGGGCGGTGGAGTTCACCAAGTACGTGCTGTTCAATTATGCTCCCTTGCTTATTCGGGCCGGTGTCTATCACAGCGTCTACGCCTCCCAGAACAGCTATCCAGTTTCCAAGGGCCTCTGTTGTGGGATGATCGAGGTCTTCAACGCTGAGCTGAACACCTTCGACACCGCGGAAGGTGAGACTTCACTGGATTTGTGGAGTCTTCACCAGCTAAGCAGCCTGGCTATTGATGGAGAGTCGTATGAGGAAGTATGCCTCCCCGACCTTATCAAGGACGAGACAAACGAGGATGGCATTTACGAGCTCGGCTACTTTTACTGGTACCTTACGAAGGCGTACTGAGAACTATATCAGTCATCCCATGGTGGGAAGTAGCCTCCCCGAGGAGATCGCAAAGGGTTCGCCTGAGCCTGTGGTTGAAGTACTTTGTTGACGGGCCGAAGAAATATGAGGATTTCCCTTGCATCGACACCGTCGCAGTCCGAAAGAAGCGCAACAAGAGCAAGGCTGAGTGAAGATTCCTTCTTTGAAGGGGCGTCAAAGCGGTGCCAACCCAGCAGGGGTTGACCCGATGACCCATTGCACAGCCTACTTGACATATTGGCTTTGTTCCCTTGCTCTGTCGTATGGGGACGAGACCGTCATTCGGCCAGATGCGATCTACTTGGCTTGTCAGATGGCGTGGGGAATCAAGTTGTCCTTGTGCCCGACTACATTATGTTTAATATATAAGACGATTGGAGACGTCAGTGCACACCAGCTCCCACGCCAGGCCCGGTTCATTGGCCCGATGCACTTCTTCAGCGCCTGGGTCTATTCCTTGTTCCCCGAGTATGCTCCACGCACCATCCAGGCTTGGGGGCTATTCCCGCGCATGTTGGAGTTTGCCAGTGCAGAGCCGGGCCCGACGTCTAAGTAGCTATACAACATACGGGGCCGGCACACAACAGTTCCCCATGACTCGACAGGTACAATTCATTTCTGGACGTTGGCTGCCCATTCCAGTCCCTTGGTGAACAACAAGCAGGAATGCCAAGACGACCAGGTGGAGAGATATGTCCATCCGATCAGCCAGCAGACCGTGGTCCGCCCGTTGTTGGAGCTGGAGCTTCGCGACTGGGCGTTGTCTATCTGTCCAAGAGTGTTGGTCTTCAGGAAAGGGGATTCCCTACTATTGGAGCCGTATTATCCCTTCCACTTCGGGCGGAACTTCGGGTATGACCAGCATATCCCGGTGTACAGTGCACAGTTTGCCCTGCCCGTGCGGAGTCTCTGGGGTAGTCTGACCACTGAGCATGCCCGGACCTAGTGGGACTTCCTTCACCGGGTTGACAATGTTGTATTCAGGGTGCTGGCGCCCGGACGAGTTCCACGGGTGACGGCAGAATACATAAAATGGTGGAATGCCCAGACGGGCCTTTACAGGTTATCAAAATCGATTGCTGGGACGGCGTCAAACGGAAGTTCTTGAGTAAGCAGTCGGTGCCTGTACTGGATATCGACCCGGAGCATCTGCTTTGGTTAAAGCATAACAAGGACAAGGAGGTGGCATCGTACATGGCTACGCGTCGGGAGGCTCGGGAGGCCAGGCTGTCACCACAAATCAAGATGCCTCCAGTCACTAAGGATGATTTCAGGAAGGCCCAGAAAGACCTGTGTCGCATCGGGGGAGATCGCCTAGACCTCATCAACTATCCCCTTCCAATAGAAGAAGAAGGCACCCCAGCCAAAAGCTGGCATCCAGAGACAGACCCGGCATGCCCTTATCGCACCTTTGTAAGGAGAGAAGAGTGGAAGCCCGAGAATTACAAGGACACCACGTGGCTATACGTTCTTCTCTGAGCGCACGGGCTGAAGGCGGAGGACCTAGCGGCCGTCATCTCGGACAAGCGCCTGCAGATCTCCTTCCATTATGCTGACAGGGTGGGGCATGGACCACTTCAGCCATTACTGCCACCTGGCCTCCAAACAGCCCGCGGACCTGGCACATCTCGTAGGCCACTATGTGAAGGTTGGGGATGTCTGTTGGTTGCTCTGGGAGGTGGCCCATCGGGACAAGGAGTCGGCTTTGACCTACTGGCCGCTGACGCTAAGACTATACATTGGTCCTCATGGTATGATGCTTCTTTGTTTCCGCCTTCCACAGTCGCGGCCTTTTATGGCGCTAAGTGCTAATTGATTTTAAAAAAAAATAGATCATCCCTCTGGCACCCAGCTATCGCTTTACCGGAACCTCCTTCGATTCGTGCAGAAACCCCCGCACTTCGAGGCGGCAGAATCAGCTCCCACCACACCTCCCTTGCCGAAGGCGAGGAAGCGATCCTAGGTGAGGTCACCCGTGAAGGAGGCATTGGCTGCTGCTAAGGTGGTCAAGCGACAGTAGGCAAAACAAAAAAAGGCAGAGGTTGCCTCTGCCTCGACAGCCATCCCCCAAATTCCTCTGACCCCGTCCTTTGAGGAATTTGCCGTTGATGCGACCGAAACGTCCGTCGTTAAAATCTACGGCCATCAATCAAAATTTAATACCGAACTCGCAACATAATACAAATTAACTGTAATACATTGGTGAACATGGGTCGAATCCACAGAGAGGTATGTTGAGTTTGAAAATTTAATTTTTCTTTAAAGTAAAAGAATGGATGAATGTTTGTGTTTGACTTTGGTAATTTAAATGACATGAAATAAACCTATCTATTGCGACAAAATTAAATACAAAATAAAATAGACAAATTTAAGACAGTTGGGTTTAGCCGTGGCATGATGACAGCGTCGTCTCCTCGCCGAGTCTTTGAGTGGATCACCCTGCTTTGGAGGTCGACACCGTGAGAGGACCGAGAGAGAACTCCGCATTGGGGAGATTTAGAAGAAAATAGAAGGGTGGATGGAAGAATTTTTTTACAAAATTAAAATTAAAAATGTTGAACAGGCGCTAACAATCAAGCACGCCGTCTCATAAAAAACTCATTCACAGTTGGCCTAAAACCCCTCAGGTAGTCAGTATATCTCTTCAAATCATCTTTGTCCTCCTCTATGTCAATTCGAGCCTTGATTATGGTGGTATGGTGCCTCCACGCCTTCCCGACCTTCTAAGCCACTGCCTATCCTCTTCGGTTCCCAAAAGGCACCTCACAATAAAGGCTCCCCATGAGACGGCCCATGGGATCTGTCTAGGCAATCCCACCTGGCGATGACAGCGGTGGGCTTGGTATAGCACCAAGCCTTGAGCTCCCAGAAGCCATAGCTTCTACTCTTGCGTCCCTCGTACCTTAAATTCCTCGCGTCGGTACATCATCAGCATGAACACAAATTGGTCCTCAGGTAGGAAGTTCAGATAATCTCGCCAGTCATCTCTGGTCTTCAAAATGTAGTCTTGCAAATCACTTGATCTTCGAGACCAAAGATGGCCCTAGCTGGATAGAGTGCACTCTTCTCGAAAATTTGGGAGGCAGTGGTCACTGTGTCGTCAAAGTCGAAGCTCAAGTGGATCTCCATACACACCAGCAGTAGGAAAAGCTTCCTCATGGTGCTCCCGCCTAAACTCATCTGGGTAAGCACACAATACAAGTGAGTGAGCACCGCCTGGGAGAGGGAGCGATCGATCCACAAGAGAGTAAGTGGCCCCACATACTCTCACCTTAGCACGTCTCCAGTTGTGGGGAAGAGTAAAGCCCCGCCGAGGCATAATGTCACTTCATGCATCAGTCGATCTACCTCCATCGATCTATCTTTCACCTGGCTCACTATCCACAAGGCTAGGTGATCGACTAGTATCCCTCGCTGGTCTGTCATCTGCCGAACCTCTCACTTATCATGCACTATTTCTGCCAGCACTTCCTCCCAGGGGGGAGATCGATCAGGTCACTCGCATCTAGGTCACTCCATTGGAAGAGGAAGTCGATCTCTTCCACCAGGATCGAGGCTTCGAACTCTGTAAACATGAAGGTATGAGTGTCTGGGTGCCACAACTCGATCAATGCACTAGGGCCTCCCAATTCCACCTCATGTTGTTGAAGCACTTTCCCATGATGACCAGGCATGTGAGGTGCCACTGATGCATATAAACCCTCATGATGGGTGTGATCGCTGCCAGTAGATCATGAAGCCATCCATAGCGGCGGGCATGCCTTGCCCTGGGGAAAATTGGAATAGGTTGCACAACAAGAAGAGAGAAGAATGTAATAATCGAAAGACTAACCTTGAATATCTAAAATCAATGCTAACTAGCACACACAGGCCATGGCCCTCACCTGGCCATGCTTCACCAGTTCACTGAGGTGTCCCTTCATTTCGGAGAGGACGCTGAGCTCAGCGCTTCCGGATGGATTGGAGGAAGAAGATGCCATCTTGAGAGTCCTCTCTCAACAGTGTTAGCTCTCTTCGCATGAACCCTAGCTTGATAGCAAGGGGCATCCCGTCCCTGGTGCTTTATGGAAGCAGAGTCCTACATGCTCTAGACTCCCGTCAGTCACGAGATAGGAGTAGGTGGGTGGCCAAGTCACTAGCCGCCCACCCCCATCCTAGACAGCCACAGGTGTGGCCACCCAGGCTTGCTAGGAGGCAGGCCATTTGGCCATCTTGAAATCAAGGGGGAAGGGGCTTAGGTCTGTTTGCTTTAAGCTTGCAGTATCATCAGACGAGGATTAATGTTTCATTTTCCTTGTTATTATTCCTGATCATCATTACTAGTGAACTTATCTAACGTGTGTTAATGTAACTGCAGACAACAAAGGAAGTGTCAACATGATGTCATCATGTTATTATTGCATTTCTAGGTAGAATGCTAGAGGCTAATAGCTTTGGGCGTATAAACTCTGAGTTCCTCTTTAATAAAAATTGTGTCCACAAGTCTGGCACGCCCGGTGGGACCCATCCACCTTTCATCTCTTTGCCAAAATTAGGGGCTTCGCGGCCCCCTTCTTGTAATACTGATTGTTTCATCTTTTGCAAATGCAGAGCGAGGTACGTTCGACTGCAAGAAATGGTAGTTTCCTTCAGCCCCCTAGTCGTAGAGAGCCACATCAGGGATGGCTATCTTGCCGTTCCCCTTTGCTTCTGGAGCTTCCCTCCCGTTGTCGGCTTCCCCAACTTTTTGGGGGTGGCCTTTGTTAACATCTTGGATGTGGAGGCGTCTGACACGCCCAAGACCGACGCCCCCATCTCGGGGATCACCGAGGCTGCCACCGGTCGAGCTGTGGCCTGAAACAACAACGACACCCTGTCTGAGACGCTGGGCTGCCAGGTGCACCATGTGCACCCGACTGCTGGTGCACCCCAGTAGGGATCAGCATCCCATCGAAGGAGGTGCCGAAGAGATCGCGCATCCGCCACACCAAGAAGTCGACTCTCCAGCTCCGGCAAGTCCGTCATTGTTGGAGGCATCAGAGTCCATCTTAATGGATGGAGGTCCGAGGCCATCCCAGACCAATTAATACCAACCATCCCAGTCCGCAGCTCTTTCCAAGGACTGGAGAAGATAAAGGAAGGAAAGGCGCCCATCATCTCGGCCGTCGCACCAAAAGACACGCCGACTCACAAGCCGGCAAAACTAAAGGAAGTTTGGGTTCCAAAGGAAGCCAGACCCATGGCACCTGTGCAGGCAGGGCCCAGCTGCTCCCGCCGTGCAAGGGGGCGAAGAGACGAAATGGTCGAAGAAGCGGCCATGACTCGCCAACTGGTAGCCGCTGAGCCAGTGCTGCCCGAAAATGTCCACCGCCGATGTCATAGGCACCGTTACCATGCTGACCGCCCAGCATACGTGCATCAAACCCACCATGGCATCACCACTGACACTCGACCACTGGCCGCTCTCCCCGACCAGGAGTGGGAGGGGATCGAACAGGCCATGAGAAACTACCTCCGGGGCCCAGGCAGTACTCCCTTGCATCGCCAGAGATTGCTAGGGGCAGTGGCTTCCGCCTTCCAAGAAGAAGAAGAGCTTCGACCCGTGCCTAGCGCAGAGTCGAGAAACCAATCGGAAGAGCGACGTCGGTTCCCCGCGCGGGAGGAAGCACCGCCCCGACGGTCGGTCTTCGACAGGTTAGTGTTCCCGAGCAGGCCATCAGGGAGGATAGCGAGAAGAAGCATAGACTGGAGAGTTTTCACCTGCAATATGGCAGGAGTCTCCAGTCGGTACGGGGCTTTACCTACCGACCCCGGAGAAGTCACCAGGCTCGCCGCCAGGCCCGACCCCCTCACCAGGAGAAGAAGAGTGGCGAGTGAGGCGGCGTAGGCGGGTGTCGAGGTGACCTCCCCCGAAGACCCTCCCACGGCCTTGGCAGCCAATGTTATCACTACCGGGGGCACGAATGGCGGACCCTCCACATCATCCGAGGATGCCCCAGCCGAAGAGACAGGCAGCATGCCCGCTCTCTCTATAACCGACCCCGCCATGCTATACATGATACAACAATATCAGCGAGAGATTGAATTGCTAAAGAAACAACTCAACGAGAGGAGTGCCTAGCCCTCGACGTCTAGACAGACCGAAGTCTTACCGGAAGCGCCCGGTGGCAACGGGCAGTCTTCTGAAGCAACTTTGTAAGTTGCAGCATTCCCACCAACCCCCAGCTTCCCGGCGGGCATGCCCCTACAGCAAGCACAATACCTGGCCCCACCGCAGAGCTCACCTCCCCGGGGGTCTCCCATGGCCCCTCAGGCAACTGTGCTGACCACCCCGGCCGCGCAGCCCGCCCACTTCTATCCAAGCTCGGTCGACCCGGCAGCAGTCAGCCGGCTGATGTTGGAACAAATGATAGATATGAAGTTAGCAGAAAGGGGCGACGGGGAGCCTTAGTTGATTAAATGCTTGGCCCCTTAACCTGTATCAAGGTCAAAAGGCTTCCCCCCTTGCTTATTAAGCAAGGGGCCATGTCGAACAGATAAATGAACCTGTTTGTTTGAATATGGTCTTACAGGCACAGGAGGATCAAACAAGCGCATGAAAGTACAAAAGTGACAAACATGTAACATGCAAATATATATATATATATTTTCCATTATCACAATCATGTGTAGGTACAAAAGATGCAAAAGGGCAAAGAGGAGGTGTACACAAATCCATCTCTAACTCTCGTCACCTCCCTTCTCTCTCCTCTCTCTGCTCTTTAACTCACCTCCCTCCCTACCTCTGTCCATGGGAGGAACCTATGGGGGCCTCATCGACCCCTAAGTGGAGGCTGATCTCTCGCCTTGCGCCTACACATCTGCCTTATTCCTCCGTTGCTTGAAAGAGCAGACCAAGTAACCAGTGCTGGAGTAGGCGCTGGGATGCCCCTCACGCTACACCAGCTCCCGTCCTCGCCAATAGTGCTCCTCAGCATTCCTCAAGTGCTCCTTGAGGGCACCCAGTCGAGTCCTCTGCTCTAGCATCTTACACTCACACTAGAGCCACTCCTCCCTCTCTTGGGCTCGCTCTCTCCTCTCTACCTCAAGTAGGGGTCGCAGCTCCACCACGTTATGAAGAAGCTCCTTGACCGCTAGCCATCTCCTCTCCTCCTCCAACTCCACGACCCACGCGTCACGGACCGCTAGCTCGGTGCCCCCTAGAGTATACCGGGTGAGCGTCGTCTGCGACTCCTCAACCTGTGGGAGATTCATCATCCGCATAATATAAGTACCAAATGAAATAAGCATTTATTTTTATGAGGAAGTAAAATGCATGCATGAATATTATTATTGTAAACTAACCCATGTAACAAGGTCTCTCTCGGCTGCCATGATGCGCGCGACTGCCCCTGCAAGAAGCCCCCCTATTAGAGCTATCGCAGCAGCTAGGTCTCCAGAGCTAGAAGAAGCACCCCCTGCCCCTCCTGCTACTGCTCCCTACTAGGCACGCTACATTAATCGAGACTATTAGTGGCTGAACATCGAACATTCATGAATAAGCATTATAGATATCATGCATACTCACTAGGGTCTCCAAATCCACCAGGGTGGCCACGAGCTCAGCCACAGTGTCACGGAGGTGGGCCTGCAAGTCCACCATGATGGCATCTTGTGCATCCTGCATTCATAACATTAGCATCCATAAAAAAACATATAGGAATATAAAACAAAACCAAAAAATCATAGCATAGATACCCCCACTAGCCTCATCTGAGTCCAATCGGCTTCCGTCTCCCAGTAGTGCCACAAGTACGCCTAGCTATCTTGCACAAGGGAGACGACTGGGGTGCCTCCCCTCTACCAGTCAGTGTACTTCTTAGGGAAGCATAGTTGTCAATCGGTCGAAATCATCTGCCGTCTGGACTTTCACCCGATGTGGCGAGGCTCCGCAACCTCCACCTACTCCTAGTGAAGGCCCAAAGTCCTCATCACCAGTCGCAACCTCAATGAATCCATCTCGTTCAGGTAGTGAAGCCATATCTCACGTCCGAATCGAGGTCGGCTAGCTAACACCCAAGGCTGCCCCTCATCTGGCATCCCCAGATAAGGCCTTCACACCACCTGCATGCACACATGTCATCATTATAGGGTCAAGTCATCATTAGGCATAAACATGAAGTAGAAATATGCACAATAATCACATACATACCATGGCAGCGGGGTAGTCCCGAAACTCCTACCTAAGCACCTTCAACTCATATGCGTGAGGCACTCCGGTCACCAACGGTAACCAACGTCGAGCCAAGGGGTAAGCATTCGAGGGCCGACTGAGTCCATTGGCATGTATAAGTGACTCCACATCTGCATCCACAAGCATTAGCAACATACGCATAAGCATAAGCATAATCACCTTGCATTAATTCGGTGAGGTTGGGGACGCCGTCAAATTCTTCTTTTGGCTGAGGAGGGGTTGCTATCGGTGGGGGCAGGAGACCGCTTGCTACTTTGGCAGGCTAGGGCCCCTACGGGCGTGGCTGCCCTCCAGATCGGGCCATCAAGAATTCAGTGAATGAGGGAGTGCCCCGGCTTTTGGGTCCTTCGGGGTAGAGTCCCGATGGAGGAGGGACCTCTGCACCTCGAACCTCAGACTCGGGGACTAGGTACGGTTGCTCCCCCCTGAGTAGGATGTTGCGGTCAGCCGATGGAGGGCGTCCCCATTTTCTTCCTGATCTGGTGGCATGCTGGGAGGTGGATACTTCAGCCTGATTTGCCTCCGCTAGTTCACAGGGCATCCCTTCCTCTTCCTCCTCCAGAGAGAGGGCAGTGTCGAACAGTGCCGAGAGGGTGTTGCAGGCGACAACGACCTCCTTTTTCTTCTTATTTTTGGGTCTTCTCTTACTTCTTCTTTTCTGCAGCAGTCGGTGACTTCTCTTGAGGTAATTCACCCCATAAGGGAGGCTCTCGTTCTACCTGGGCCTCTGCTTCGGGAACAAGTTCGAGGGACTCGAACTCCTCCCAGGGGACATATTCTTTCAGCTCAACAGTCCAGATCTCGAGCTGTTCATAATCTTCAAGCCCATCAATGATGGCCTGGAGTGTCTCAACCATCAGACTGACTTCTATGTGGATCCGTACCGGAATATGTTCTTTCTTGTTGTAGGTAGGCCGCCTCATGACCAGTCGAGGGGCCGTATCATGCCATACCGGGTTCACCGGTGGCGGTGCTGGCCGGGGAGTGACACCCCTCACATGAACCTCTGGGGCGGGCCCGGGAGCCCGTCTTCTCCTGTTCTTCTTTGTTGCAGATTGTCAACCCCCTTGATCCTGGGCTGGCGCTACCACAAAAGCTTCATAAGTAGCGCGGGTACTAGCCTCCGCCCACTCTTTAGGCAGTTCCTGATATAGGGATATCATGTTGATGTTGGAAGTCATGTTGGGCATTTCATGCGACTGCGGAGGATCCACCTTGTGCTCCCTCATGTCTAGGTCCCCCTTCTTGATTAAGGACTCAATTACGTCCTAGAAAACATAACAGTCCTCAATGGTATGCCCCAACATCTGATCGTAATGGTAGAAGCGAGGGTCATCTTTCTTATTTAGGTCACCGGGCCTCTTCGGTTCTAGCAACGTGATTTTGTTGTAGCTGGTTGCCCATTCAAACAGGAGCCGAGACTTGTCTCGAGAAAAAGAATATAACTTATTTCTCATTTTCTTTCTGAGCGAGGGGCCTTCCCGCCGTTCCGTGGATCGGGGCGGTGGAGGGTTTGCGGCACCTTTGACCTTTTCTTTCTACTTCTCAAAAGCCTGAAAGTCCAATGTGTGGACTTCTGGTGGAATTGGCTTCTTCTCGACTTGCCTCACCCTCTAGCTCGATGTGGTTGGGGTGGAAGAGTACCGGGCACGGAATGCCTCAATCTTAGCCACTATATTATTCAGGCGGTCAAATGTCCTGACCTCAGTGCCAATCATCCTTTCCAGGATTTCTTTCTTCAGATTCTGCTTGCAGATCTGCACGGCATCCTTCTGATGCGGGGGACGTCTACATCTCATGCTAAGATTCCTCCATCGTTTGATGTAGTCCAATGCTGACTCATCATTTCTTTGCGTTGTGACATAGAGTTTTTCCAAGGTGACCTCCCACTCGACGATATAGAATCTCTCTTTAAATTTCTTCTGCATATCGGGCCAATCAGAAACAGACCCAGGAGGTAGGCTGGAATACCACTCAAAGGCCAACCCAGTAAGTGTTGAGTCGAAAAACTTTAGGAGGTAGGCCTCATCAGCAACTAAGTCTCCCATAACATTTATATAGTAGGCAATGTGCTCTTTGGGGGACCCTTGCCCATTAAACTTCTGAAGTGAACCGTTGAGTTTTGAGACTTCGGGATGCTATAGGTGCATTGTGCTCTTTTCGAAGATTACGTAGGCTATTTTTTCATATTTTTTTAAATTTATAAAATTTCATACAAAAAATCAGATTTTAGGAAATTTGCATAATTTCCTATTTTCTTTTTCTTTTTAACCCTTAACCCCCTCTCTCCCCTCTCCATCGTGCTCATTTCTCCCTCTCCGTTCTCTCTCCGCTCTCCCCCTCTGCTCCAACTGTAGAAGGAGGAGGCTTTAGGGATGACATGGAGACGGTGTGGAGGTGTCGTGGAGTGTGAAGGTGTAAGGAATGGAGGTGGCATTGGCGCGATCCCTCGGTGGATTCAAAGCGTCGCGACATGGGTTCGTGTGGTGGCTTTGACATTTTTGACTCGGGAAATCAACGAAGGAGGTGGGGGATAGATTCCTTATCTCTTGTTCTGCTTTCAACTTGCATTCTGTGCTGATTAGTGCGAGTTTAAGTGGGTTTTCAATTTTCAGAGAATTATAGCATGTTTTGGGGTGTGCGATGGAATCGCCATTCCAGGTGATGTTTCTCGCGTTAAATGGTAGGAAATGAACCCCTGGCATGTTCGGATTCCATTCCTGCCAATTTGATTAGATTTGATCATGATTTAGGGCCGGTTGGAGTCTGATTACCCTCGTGAGTCATGGTCATTTTGTGGTTTGTTGGCCCCTTCCAGCTTGTGGAAGGTCGGCAATGTGTCTAGGGATGTTTCCCCGTCGTTCTGGAGACGATTGGGGCATGGAACGGTGTTTTCCAAGAATCTTAGTATTTTTCAGGTTCGGTGTTTTAACGTGAAACTCTCAAGGGGCACGTTCTCAGAAGAGATGCGTTATGCCGTGTGGTCACATTCATCGAGGGAGATGAACAGTTGGGAGGTTGGTAACACATCCCATGTAATGTGTGTGATCCTATGTTTACGTGACCCAGGTAAGTGCCGCGTTAGTGTTATCGCGACCTAGGTTCTGGCCGCGACTATCGTGTTATCGCTCTCGAGCTTCCGGTGGCGTCTATTATCGCGACCTAGGTGAGTGCCGTGTTAAAGCGTTGACATGCTCCAAGTGTTGGATGCATTCTAATGACATTGCAACCCTCTGTATGGGCACATTAATCATCACGACGCAAGCTATAGGCGCATTAATGTTCTCTATTTTTGGTATATTATTTGAGTTGTCTCGGGCTCTGGTGAACCCAGGATTCAATGCCTTGTTGGCGTTTGACTCGACGGATGCCTTGGGTGTTCCGTGATAGTCATACATGTGTGCCGAGGGATCCCAAAAGAGTGGCTTCATCTTGAGCTATGTGTGGTGTTTCTTCCATGTTAGTTGGCTTGGCTTCGACCCCTTGGTTAGCCCATTATCCATGGATGCCTTGGAAGTCCTATGAGGATTGTGACCATGTTATAGGGTGTTCGTAAGTGCCATTGCATCGAGTAATATTTTGTGTTATTTTGAGGGTCATTATGATTTTTGATCAACCCGGTTGTGACCCAATGGTTAACACGTGACCTCGTGAGTGTCTCGACTATCCTGTGAGAATCGAGACTCTAGTTTTGGATGCTTAGAGGTATTGTCTTTATCTCAGTTTGCATGCCTATATGTTTGGACGGTTTTGATGTTCCCTCAAGTTCCGTGATTTGTATTATACGGAATCGAGAGTCCTATGTGTAGCCTTGGGGCTGAGGACTTGTGTTTTGTGCGATGATCTTGACCCGAGTTGTATGACTCAAGGATCGTTGTGTGTACGTCTAGTTGACTATGCTGAGTCTGGCGACAGTTCTGTGTGCTGCTTTATGCTCGTAGTACGTGTGATAGTATTAGCATGTCTATACTTCGATGCTTCTATTTTGAGTCTCTGTGTCTAGTGAGCCTCCACTAGTCATAGCCTGACGACACTTCAGCGTGTCGGCCCACCTAGTTCAGACCGGCTTCGGTTCTGTTTCGACAGCCTAGATCCAACCTTCCCCTAAATTAAAATCGCTCTCGCCCCCAAAACCGCCTCTAATCGGCCCCTAAATTTGTGAGCTTGATCCATACTTTCCCCTCTATCTTCCATGGCCACCCTGCCTTCCAGATCCAACGCTTTCCCCTTGTTCCACCCTCGCCTTCCGGTGCTTGTGTTTTGTCCAGTCTGTTCTGGGTTAGGGAACCAGCCTATTCGAAATTCCTCCACGAAAAATAAATCAAAAGAAAAATTCATGTAACATCATGGGATTATAGATCTTCGAGAGAGCGTCGCAACGACGCCAGTTTCACCATGATCAGACATCGGACCTGGTCGCAGCAAGTGTTTTCGCCGGGACGCATAGCTCTGAATCTGCAGAATTGGTTCGGGCCAATAAAGAACAACGGCCAACAAGTCAGACCGCCCCGCCTTCCACAAGGCGATCCAACGCAATCCCCACCAAGGGGTCGTTTCTCCAGAAGTCCTCTTCGCAACGGGACCATCACCCCCTGATCGGCCTTCCGACCGAACTGTGGTACTCCAGATCGTCAGCACGCGTCGTCCTACCTGCAACGATCAGCAACGCGTCAGCGTCGTCGAAGCTGCCCAAAACGCTGCCCGTCAACCCAAGCTCGATACTCCCAGGTCCCACCTTGTTGCCTACTACCTCCTTGCGTGGAGTGGATATAACTTCTGTAATTGTTAGTAATTGATTGTACCGGGAGTACGAGTCTTGGTCGGGGTTGTCTTCCCCACACCCGGAGCGTGGAGGTATCGGTCTTTATCTCTCTCGGCATTTGCTTATTTGTATGTGTTTGTATGCCGCTGTTGGTGCGTGATAGGATTCTAGCTCGATATATATTTGATCACCGCTGCGAGTGAGAGAATGTAACCCGTCCCGTGACTCGATCCGAGCACGAGAGTGAGTTTGACCATCCTTGACTCTACCGATTCTTCAACCGTGCGGATCCCCGTGTTTCCCTCTCTTGTAACAAAAATCGTTGTTCAGACGGATTCGGTTCTATTTCTGCAGCCCACATCCAACCTTCCCCTACATTAAAATCGCTCTCGCCCCCAAAACCACCTCCGATCGGCCCCTAAATTTGTGGGCTTGATCCATACTTCCCCCTCTACCTTCCACAGCCACCCCGCCTTCCAGATCCAACACTTTCCCCTTGTTCCACCATCGCCTTCCAGTGCTTGCGTTCTGTCCAGTCTGTTCTAGGTCACGGAACCAACCTGTTCAAAATTCCTCCACAGAAAATAAATCAACAAAAAAATTCCTGTAACATCATGGGATTATAGATCTTCGAGAGCGCGTTGCAACGGCGCCAGTTTCACCACGATCCGACATCGGACCTGGTCGCACCAAGTGTTTTCGCCGAGACGTGCAGTTCTGAATCTGCAAAATTGGTTCTGACCAGTAAAGAACAAGGGCCAACAAGTCGGACCGCCTCGCCTTCCACAAGGCGATCCAGCGCGATCCCCTCCAAGGGGTCGTTCCTCCAGAAGTCCTCTTGGCAACGGGACCATCACACCCTGATCGGCCTTCCGACCGGAGTGTGGTACTCCAGATCGTCAGCACGCGCCGTCCGGCCTGCACCGATCAGCAACGCGTCGGCATCGTCGAAGCTGCCCAAAACGCTACCCGTCAACCCAAGCTCGATACTCCCAAGTCCCACCTTGTTGCCTATTACCTGTTGAGTGCAATACGGGATCTAGAGAGGGGGTGAATAGATCCCCTCATAAAAATATACTCGAATTAATATTCAAACCAAATCAGCTAGACTGAAATTGAGACAGCAAAAATGCTTGTGCAAATCTGAAAAACCTACAATACTCACACTAATGATCGTAGCAATTCTATCAAGCAAAATCCAACTAAACAATTAATCGCTCAGATAGAACCAACGACAAACATGGATGTCCTTTGGTCCTCCTTGTCCCCCATGCTTGTCCCCCACCTACCCTTGACCAATGTTAGTGGATGTCCTTTGATGTTAGTGGATGTCCTTTGGTCTAGATCTAGGGTTTGATTATTTATAGTCTCTTGTACCATTTGTGAAAAAATTAATGAAGAATTAAATTGGAAGAAGCTTGGTGTGCCCTCCCCCCCTCTCTCTCTTGTTCTTGGAGTTCTTCCCTCTTCCTCCTCCAATCCCCTCTAAATCTGCTCCTAAATCCTCTATCTCCCTCAAATCTCTTCCTCTTCCCTTCTTCCTCTATCTATTGTGAATGCTCACTGCTGCCGTTCGTGCCGCCGTTGAGTCACCACAAGTCGGTCTACACCCTGCTGCCCCAAAACTTAGAGTTGTAGGACAGCAGCTCAGTGAAAGGGCTGCTACAGGATATCAGACTATTGGATCATGACGAAACTTTGAGGGTAGGTTCCTCCCATCATCAGACAATCCCAGTTCAATTTTCACCCCAATCAGAGACCGTTTAGCCCTCCACCCAGCCCGCTGTTCCCCCTTCTCAAAGTCTGCCTGCGAGTTGGCCAGCGGGATAGATCTTAGGAGATGAATTTTCTTACCCAAAAAATGATGTTAGGTTGATTCAAAAGACAATGTGCATGATCATCTCCCTTCCCTATATCCACCATAAAAATCCAAGGTCCTAATTCATTCATTTGATCCTCAGTCAAATCCCTTGATTAGGGTGTTCAGTTTCTGTCCAGCATGTTCTGTATTTCAGGATAGTGTGCACAGTCAGGTTGCAGTCACTCCCATTTTCACTCCAGCCGTTGGACGAGTCTGTAATTCCAGTACGTCGTAGGATTTTGAGTCCTCTTTCCAACGGTACCTCTTGTGTCTAGATCTGACATCGTGGCTGGTCGTGGCGGCCAATCTCGTCAGAGTGCGCAGTTCTGGCCAGAAACTTAGCAGCGGGATAGCCTTGGGAAATAAATCTCAAGAAATCGCCCACCTCCACTCCGGTGACCGCCGCTCCTGAGGATCGACCCGGGACATTCCAGGAGTGCCCCCACCAGCCATCGCAGCTAGGAGCCACCCGGACATCACCGTACTAGTAGTGGGTCCCACGTGCTATCCTGCGGGCCCGAGTGAACCATGCGGAACCGACTGATTGCATCCACCTGAGCGCCACCAATTGCTGCCCGTCAACCAGAGAGCGGCGCTCCCGGACTGCTGTTGTGGCCTTTTACATCCCTGCGTGGAGTGGGCCATAATTTACTTGCTGTAATTTATTTAATTATTATACTGGGAGTGCCATTTTTTCGACCGGGAAGTCTGCCCCACTCCCTGAGCGTGGAGGTACATTCGCCACCCCCCCTTTTTATCGTCTTTGCTTAGCTAGTATACATTCTAGATGCCGCTGCATGTGAGTAGGATATTTTATTAGCTTGCTACATATTTATCACCGCTATGAGTTGTGAGTGCGAGACCCGTCCTGTGACTCGTTCCGAGTGCGAGAGTGAGCCGATCACCCGAGACTCAAAGCCGGTTACTCAACCGTGCAGATCATCGCGCTTCCCTCGATGGGGACGACTGTGAGTTCGCGCTTCTTGTTTGGGGTATATCGCCTCTTCTGGAGCTCCTTTGGTGCCGCGTTGTAGTGTCGTTGCTGGTCGCTTCGTCTCGTTAACCGCGTCAATCTTTAGAGTCCAAGGTCGCAACCCGTCCGTGTCGAGTCCTCGTAGTCATCCCGCATCAAATTGGTATCAGAGCGTGGTTGAGTCTAGGGTAGTCTTTGCATTAATCATTGCATAAAACAAAAAAAGAGAGGTCTAAGTCATGTCTTGGAGCATCATTTTTTTCAAATAAAAGGAAGAAAAGGTGTTTTGGTCAGCATCCCAACACTCTGGCATATCAAAAGACGTTACTCAGAAGGTTCGGTTACGTCGATCCGGCACCGCATAAAAGCACCTCTTTGACTGGTTACATTTCTCATTATATATATATATATATATAATGTCTCCGTTGCCCACTACTTTGATTAGCCTAATATTGTTTCAATTACTATATCTATGTTCCGAGTATATATATCCAAACCCTAATGATTGCAAATAGCCTTCTGTTGAAGGCAAATCAGATCATACGACCATCCAATTGGTTGAGCCCACCCAGATGAACCGCACCATCTGTTGCAATGTACTGATCACACTGGTTTAGCCGACAAGGCCACTCGACGATCATCCAATTGGGCAAGAACCAACCAGACCCGCCGCTACGACCAAAAAGTGGGCCCATTCTCAGGAAGAAAGAGCATGATATACGGCACGCGCTGCTTGGTTTCAGTCCTGAAGTCTAATTTGAAGAAGGTGCAACCAAAGGTGTTCGGTTCCAGAAGACGCAACCAAACGACCACACGGGGTGCAAATTGGTTTGAATGACACAAACTACTTCATTCTCACTAACCAATTTCGTTCCCTTTTTATGTTCTTCTTGTCATCAATGTGAAGCTTCGACGGAGAAACAGCTGGTGTGCTCTCCAGACAAATTTGCACCTTGGCAAGTTCCTATATTTCTTCTCCCACTACAAATTTGTAAAGACAAATCTTGCCTCCAACATATTGTGTCACCATTATCTCATTATCATCTTTTTTTTAAAAAAAAGTTTTCCCCTTTCCTTCCTCTATTTGTTCTGGGCTTAACTTTAGGTAGAGACCAAATGTTAAGAATAGCACTTTGACTTGCAAGCTGCAGCAACTAATGCTTCTTTAAAGCAAATTTTGATAAGAAAAATCCCCTACTTCCGATACATCTTCTCCTTACTAAAGGAACTTGCAACGCTTTTAATTGTCTCCGAAATATTGAAACAGCAATTTATTCACAAAATATGCAAGTAGGTCCACAGAAGATTGAGAGTCCGAGTTATGAATGTTGATCCTCCCAGGATGTGATTAAAGCAAATCCATTTCTTCCTACGTAATCTCTGCGGTTCTTTTCCTCATTCAAAGCTAAGGGGGCTCTAGCCGGGAGAGATCTTCAGTTGACAAAGTGTAAAGATCTTTGCTCAATCTCGCCCATTATCAATATGCTGCAGCATTATTGTTCTTCAGAACCAAATATAAAACGTGATATAGGCAGCATGCACAACAGCCACTACATTGAACCGCATATCTGGCCTCCAAAGATCATTGCCAGATAATATGGATTAGAATGAGGGAAAGCTACACTCTCAAAAGGGGGACAGACCAACATCTAGCACATCCTCTCTGATGAGAAAATAAATGCAACTTAGTGAAGATAATCTGGCTTTGTAGTTTCAATCTAACATGTTTCCATTACATGATAGCTTATTTTGATCATCCACAATTGTTAGACCATCAACCATGAAAGCATGGACAGTATCCTTGCCATCCACCCAACTGCAGCCATGGTCTTTTGCAATGCCCCGATCATTCATCAACCTTCTAACTGCAGACACGCCATCCCATCTTCCCAAAGAAGCAAAGATGTTCGACAGAAGCAGGTAAGGCGCTGGGTTACGTTGGTCAAGATGGAGAAGCCTCTCCACGGCAAATTTTCCCAAGTCAACATTAGTATGCAGTCTACAAGCACTAAGCAAAACCTCCCACATGGTATCATCACTGCATGGCATCCTGTCCACAAGAGTTTGAATTTCATTGAAGCGACCAGCGCGACCTAGAGCATCTATAACACATGTGTAGTGATCAGCAAGTCCTTTGATGCCATGCTCCTTTTCCATGGAATTCAGAAATGCTACTCCAAGATCAACAAGACCAGAATGACTACAGGCTGTTAGAACAGCAAGAAAGGTAATACCATCTGGCTTCTGCCCAGTTTTTAGCATATTTTCAAAAAGCTCAGCAGCCATATTGCCATTGCCATTTTGGGCGTACCCAAGTATCATTTCATTCCATGAAACGATGTTTTTCTGTGGCATGCAATTAAAGAGTAGTCGTGCCTCATCCACATTACCGCATTTAGCATACATGTCAATTAGTGTGCTCCCTACAAAAATGTCATCTGCTGACCCATCCTTCGCTACCAGAGCATGCATCTGTTTTCCTTGAAATAATGATGACATTCTAGCACATGCACTGATTATTGTAGCATATGAATATTCTGTAGGGCGAATTCCCTCTGTTCTCATCTGTCTAAAGAGATAAAATACTTCTTGATACTGAGGGTAAAGAGCAAGACCTGAAATCATTGAGTTCCAACAGACAACATCCCTTTCTGACATGCTATCAAAAACCCTTCTTGCTGCTTCAATACGTCCACACTTAGAGTACATGTCAACAAGTGCAGTACCTACAAACATATCAAGATTAAACATCATCCTAATTGAAGCAGCATGAATCTGTTTACCAAAGTTTAGAAACCCCATTCCTGAACAGGACCTGAGGACAACAGCCAAAGTAGCTCGATCTGCTTGGATGTTCAAACACTGCATGTTTCTGAATAATCCCACTGCTTTATCATAGATTTCCAGTTGACAATATCCAGAAATAATTGTGTTCCACGAAGACAAGCTAGGATTAATGATTTTATCAAAAAATTTCTGGGCAGCATCAATGTACCCACATTTCATATATGCAGCCATTAAAACATTGCAAGAGACAACATCGACGTCAGGCACAGTCATGAAAGCTATTTCTGCTTTGTCCACATCACCAGATTTTGCATACATATTAATCAATGAATTTCCCACATGAATATCTGACTCAAATCGTAACTTAACAATCAAGGCATGTATTTGTTGGCCAAACGCAGTCCCCGGGCTCTCCAGGATTTTAGCACAGTTCCCCTGCTCTCCAGCTTCTGCAACTCTTGTGCAAGCACCTAAAATACTAGAAATAGCAATGGGATCAATTCTAATTTCCTTCCTTTTCATCATCAAAAATAATGCCATGGCTTCCATAGAAGAACCAACAAATGCCAAGGCATCCATCACAGCAGTGAAGGAGACCTCATTTGGTTGAGACATTTCACTAAACATCCTAAATGCCGAAGTCATATCCCTGCATTTGGTGTACATTCCAATCAATGCATTCTCAACAAAGGTGTTATTGCTTAACCCAAGTTTAGTAGCAAGACCATGGCCTCTCCGACCATGTTCCAAGTTCATTAAGCTTCCACAAGCACTCAAGATACTAGCAAAAGTGAACTGGGTAGGGATAAATCCTTCTCTTTTCATCCAATGATAAAGATCCAAGGCCTTTTCTTCTGGCCCATCCAACACTAGAGCACTAATTACTATGTTCCATGAAATCACATTCCTCTCAGGCACTTCCCCTAACATTTTGTAAGCAGAAAAAATATCACCTTTTCTACAATATCCACGAATAATGGCATTAAGAGAATAGACATTTCTCCAAGGCATCTCATAGAAGACTCTTCTGGAATCAATGAGACAGCCACATCCAGCGTAGAACTCAATGAGCTTATTTGACAGGAATCCATCTTGGTGGAGGCCGTTTGTGATGATCTGGGCATGGACGGTTCTGCCTGGCAGATGGCCCCTCTTGGTGATGCATGCCTGCAAGAGCCCCGCGAGGTGGCTGGCCTTGGAGCCATGGCCGACCATCTCGGCCGCCAAGGACACCTCCCACAAAAGCCTCTCATGGGTAGGGGATTGCAGTATCAGATAATCCAAATGGATGCTCCGATTTGAACGATGACTCTCCCTGCAAAGGTGCCGTCTTTCTACTCTGCTCCGTGAGCTCTCTTCGGTAACACACGCCAAGGTTCGACGGCCAAGCCCAAGCTTAAGCAATCTGGAACTCAAGCTGCACCAGCAACCCGCGAAACAGGAAAAAGAGGGAAAGTCTTCTGCACTATCTCCGTTGATTAGCCTCCGTCCTCCGGAGTCCGGCATGTACTGTATGAGTCCCTGAACATTGATGTAAGGTGAAAAGGACACGTCGTAGTACTCTTATTTGTGAAGCACCCTTCAAGAGGGCCGCAACCGCAACTTCAACTTGATAATTGACTTATTATTAATTAAGGGGAATATTCACTAGTCCTAGTGCGGCCCAACATAGCCAGACCCATTGCGACCCGAGTCGACTGAGTCAGTATCACCCCACTGGCCTCTAGCCCATCCAATAAGGCCTAACTAAGGCCCAAAGAAGATCCGCCAAGCATAGGAGGAATTACTGCACATGTTGAATGCCGTAGAACTCGCTAACAGGTGAAAGTTGCCACCAGCATCACAGGACTCTCCCTGGCGAGGGCCGAGTCACATCCACGCCAGATCCCCGCCACAAAATCTCCCTTCGAAGAATGGACAAGTGAGTAACAGGCAACCCCTCATAATCAAGGAGACATTACTCCACGATCTTTACCATTTCCTAGCAAGAGAACAGCCAGCGTCCCTGTTACGCCCCGAGATATACAGCGAAAACAAGTTAGGAATATGAATAACCGGCAAAGTAAATCTCTAGCTAGCAAGATAAACTCCGTAAACAACCCAAGAAATATTTCTTTTTGGTTAGGTTTACCCATACCAGCCTCACCCCTCAACCTAGTCCGCCTGAACCCTTCTGACCCTTCATCTTCCACTATAAACCCCCCCCCTTTGGAAGCCAAGAAGAAAAATGGAAGCATCAAGCATCAAGGAGCTTACCCCCAGACTACAAGGGCGCCCTAAGGAGATTTGTGTGTGTGTTTGCTAGGCTTACGCCAAGGGCATGCCGCCTGGTCAGCCCTCACACGGCGTCTAGCTCAAACACCAATCTCCTAAGAGGCGGCCCCATGTTTTGATGAATGCATGTCGTCGCGATAGTCGTGTACGATCCCAGATCTTGCTTGGTGAAAGTAATCTGCTTGGGTCCTATCTCGATATTCATACATGACCCTGATGTCGCTGGATGAAAGCACTCTGCCTGAGCCCTGTCTCGATAGTCATGTGCCCCCAGACGTTGCTCGACAGGGACACTCTGCTCGGCCCTACCTCGACATTCGTGCATGACCCAGATGCCACTTCATGAGAGCGCCCTGCCCAGTCCCTACCTCAATGATCATGTACCATTAAACGTTGCTCGATCATGGCACCCTGCCCGGTCCCTGCCTCGACGTTCATGCACGACACGGACCTTGCTCGATGAGAGCACTCTACCCAGTCTCTGTTTCAATGACCGCGTACCATCAGACATGGCTCAAACGAAGCGCCTAGCTTGGTTCCCCATCTCTATGATCGTGTGCCACCTTGGTATCACCTCGATAAGTGAGCCCCCAGTGCTATTACCCAGACAATGGGCATACTTCACAAGTCCCAGTGCAAGATGAAGTGCTAGGCCCCTGCCCCTGTCAACGGGCCCCGGGCACAACCATCAAGGTCTCACGACGCCCATATACTTAGTCACAACGGTGTCCCCAACACCCAACTGCAAGCCACTTCAGTCACAATGGTGCCCCCGGCACCCGACTGCCAGCCACTTCAGTCACAACGGTGCCCCCGGCACCAGACTTCCAGTCACTTCAGTCACAACGATGCCCCCGGCACCCGACTGCCAGCCACTTCAGTCACAACAGTGTCCCCGACACCTGACTGTCAGCCACTCCAGCCACAACGGTGCCCCCGGCACCCGACTGCCAGCCACAACGGTGCCCCCGGCACTCGACTGCTAGCCACTACAGTCACATCGGGGCCCCCGGCACCCGACCACTCAACAACCTCAGTCACAACAGTGCCCCGGGCAACTGACTGCCAGCCATCCCAGTCATATCGGGGCCCGAGGTGCCCGACCACTCAAAAACCTCAGTCATAATGGTGCCCCCGGCACCCGACTGCCAGCCATATCGGGGCCCGTTGCACCCGACTACTCAGCTGCCTTAGTCACGGTGGCACCCCCGGCGCCCGACTTCCAGCTATTCCAATCACATCGGGAGTCACGGTGCCCGATCGCTCAACAACTCCAGTCCCACCGGTTCCCACGGCACCCGACAATCCTAAGCTCAACGGCTTTTGGTCGCTCCAGTCATAGCGATGCTCATGTCGTCCAACCGCTCTAGTCTCAACAGCGCCCGGTCGCTCCAGTGACAAGTGGTGCATCCGTCATTCGGTCGCCTTGACCTTGGTGATGCCTAGCTACTCCAGCACAACGGTGCCTATGGCACCCCTACTGCCCCGACCTCGACACTGTCTCATAATGAGAAGACATTGTGATGCCCCTCGGGTGGTATCCTGCTGAGTCACAGGTCCTCTGACGGACACTATGTATGAGTACGGAACTACCCACACAAGAATGCAATGACCCGGGGACCGTCACAAATGACGGAATTATCCCGTGGCTTGCAAGCACTTGTAATCGGACTCTCATGTCCCCCCATAAATGCCTTTCACGACATATAAGTCATGTAATCCAGTTAGGGAGCAGATCCCCCGCCTGGCTGGAACCAGTCGTAGTGAGGTGAGATGTGGGAGATGGAATAAGGCAAGGAATAACAAAACACGGAGGTTTGTGATCGCCGCCAAGGCTAGTAATGCAATGAATGCACCACGTACCTTGGAAAAGAAGTGATCGCGGATGCCGCCAATGAGAACTCAAGTGCTGGGATAGAAACGGTCCTGGATGGTCCGCACATCGCTGGGAGAGGGTCAGAGGAGGATCGTTGGAAGCACGATGATGGTTTATCGAGGGGCTGTTGCAATCACCCAGGCAGCATGCATAGTGGACGCAGGCGTCGAACCTAAACGGTCTTCGATGGGTTGTCAAACAGGTACAAATGGTCTGACGAAGGCCACTTCACCTGGCTGACGGTTTGGTGGAGACCATAAGCCGTGTCCAAATCTGAACGTGAGAACTTGATACTCCACCCCTTCCGGCTGGCCAGGAGGGATGGGCCTCGTGTAGGGAGCACTTATGACCTGCAAAACAACGTTAAAGACACAGAGAAACACCCAAATTATAAATGTAAAAGAAGAACAAAGTGCATGAATGGAATGGGGGATACCTGGGGTGGTTTTTAAACCCCTAAAGGGCGTGGAAAATAGTAGGAGGGGTAAGAAGTGATGAGAATGATGAAAACATAGAGAAAGAGAAGGAAGGACAATGCTAAGATGACCAAAAAAATGACTCAAGACAGGGAAGAGACAATGCAAAGAGACAAATGAACAGATACTCCTTGAACCAAAAGCTTGAAGGATGTGGGACACTGGTTCTTCCCGGCTGAAACTCGCTCTAGAAACGGGCAGCACTTCGACACGAGCTCCAAGATCTCTCTCCCCCCCGGTGAACTTGAGCCAAGGGTTCTATTTATAGACTCTTGAAACCCTATCCCGGATTAAGAGATTTTTAGCAAAAATCAGCTCCCATTTTCTAAATAAAAATCATAGATAATATTCCCAGGAGTCCCCAAGATCAAACAACACCTCATTTGGCTATAAATCTGCAGAGAAAATGGTGGAGCAAGGACCCCATTCGGCCATAGATGGAGAGAAAAAACCAGCCAAAGTAAAGATCTCGACCATGGAAGGCGGTCCATCGATAGACTGCCACCTTCACCAAACGGTCCATCGGGCGACCGCCATCAAGGGTGTTGGTGGAGAATAACAACAAGATAAATAACCTATTTATCTGAAGAACAAGTCAAATCAACTGACGTAGGACTCTCGGGCAAAAAATGGTCATTCGATGCACCGCCACCTTCATCAAAATGGTCCATTGCGCGACCGTCTCTCAGGGTGTCGATGAAAAATAATAAAAATGAGATAAATGCCCATTTATCCTCAAAGACCAAGCCAACGTAGTGCTCCGACGGTCGTCTGATAGCCCACTAACCTCACTAAACGGCCTGTCATGAGACCGCTATTAAAATAACAGGTCGACACAAAAAAGGGTCAGGTCAACGCAGGTAAGGGTGAGGTCAACGTAGGTAAGGGTCAGGTCAACATAGGTTCTTGGGTCACGATACAAACGGTCTTTCGATAGACCGCCACCATCATGAAACGACCTATCATTGGACCGTTATTAAGGTGGCCGGTGGAAAAATAAATATGGGATAAATATGCCTATTTATCCCGAAGACCAAATTAAACCAAGGTGCCTTAAGCTCAAATTCGAGAAAACACGGGAGTAAGCCCAACCACGGAGAAAATACCCATAAAATAGGCCCAAAGAAATGACTAGAAATAGCCCAATGAGTGATGGACAATTTGAGGCATTAAAAATAAAGGTAAGAAAAGGACTCAACTCAAAGGTAAAAAATGGGTGTCAACAGATACCCCTCCTTAACGTCCTCTTTGTAGGGGAGCGAGCGGAGGTCAAGCCACAGTCCAGAGCAGGGCATCGTTCTTCTTTCTTCCAATCACCCAAAGCGTCACCAAGTTAGCTTCACAAAGGTAGGTTTTCTATTTTTTAAATTTTTAAATAGTAAAATAATTCCTACAAATATAACCCTTCACCCCTACTCTCCTCATTCTCTAATTCTCTCCCTCTATCCTCTCGTTTCTCTCCCTCTCACCCTCCCTTCTCTGGGTGGCCGATGGAGGATGGTGTGAGCAAGGCGGCGAGGCACGCGGGTCGACGATTGGCGAGGATGGAGTGAGGGACAAGGTGGTAGCGTGGTGGAGCTCGTTCGTGAGCTTGTAAAGTCGACGTTGGTTCGAGGCACATTTTTGTGTGGAATCAGCATCCTCGGTGCGGGATCTTGTTGTGAGAGATAGGGGAATGGATCCTTGGCCCTTGCTTTCCATTTTCCTGCGATTTGTAGCCCGAGGTAAGGAAGAGAGTGAGTTTTCATTCATGTCGGGGTGATTTTTCCATGTTTAGGGCCAGTGACGATTTTCGCCTGATCGAGTGGTGTTTTCCTATTTATTTACTCTCATTTGGTGGTTTAGGAGCCAGGGTGAGGTCCCCGATGTTTTCCCCCTCGATCGGGGTCGAGTGGAGCATGGTTTGGAACCCCTCGGATGGGGTTATACAGGGTTTTCACCAGTTTTGGTCGACCGATGGGGGATTTTGGTCGACCGATCTAGATTTGCCACGGGCAGTGACCGTGCTGGAATGGTCGACCAACCCTGAAGGGGCGATCGATCGAACCAAGGGCCAGTCGACCGACTCAAGGGGCCGATCGATCGACCAGTCTATTGTAGGTTGATTGACCCTAGGGTCTGGTCAACCAAAATGCAGTGTTCTTCTCCCTTTTGGCCACCAGTCGACCCAGTTGAGACCCATTGGTTGACCTTTTACTCCGTAGATATCCCATACACCTCGTGGGGACCGAGTTCATGTTTTTGGGTGTCTGGAGAAATCACGTCACCTTGTTTAGCATCCCCTTGAGGTTTTGAGGGTCCAGGTCATGACCCTGTGTATTCTGAGCTTCCTTATTTTGCTAGTTCGAGTCATCGTGTACTCGTGTACGTACGGAGGGCTGTCCCCTCACTGTGTGAGTTTCCTCGGAAAGTGATTTTTATGTGGGCCATGAGTATGGCCAGTGACCGATAGTCCAGTGACCCAACCAGGGGCTGGGGGCTTTCTAGTCTCCCTCAGAGAGGGAATGGACATGATGGTTGAAAGCTGCCTTAAGAGTCCTTTTGACCATGATTTCTGACTCTTGGAAAAGGACAATTTGACGATATGGTGCCATATGGTATAACGTCTTTGGGATGAGTCGCGTGACTCTATGGTTGTTGGATTAGCGAGTCTAGATAGTCATCCTGAGTCTGGTGGCACTGAGCCACCCTATGTTCTGTGATACTTACGAAGGGTGTGTGCATAGCCCGTGAGTACTTTGGTGTTTCTTCTACCGAAAGCTTCTACCTCGAGTGACCCTCCCACTAGATGGAACTGATCTGGGCAAGTAGTTGCTTACCCACCGGGGAGTGTTGGTGGCTTTGCCCCAGTAGATGATTTTTAATATGGTTAGTGTAGGGCCCCTTGCCTTTGCAGCTTGAGTTCAGCTGGGGAAAAATCGGCTAGAGGACCTGACCTAGAGCAGATGTCTGTGTGTGCACACGTAGTTGGGGGCGGTGGACGCGTGCTGACGAGCATGACCCCGCGTAGTCCTTGTTATGTGGTTACTTGTGTATTGTGTCTCAATTTTCGCATGGGACGAGTAGGGAGACACCTGAGGCTGCGGACTAAGTCATTGATGGACGCATCTGGCCTTATACAGGTTTTTACTTCACTACACTGTCACACACTGCTACCTCCGTTATCTGTGTTGAGCATAATTTCCTTGATAAGTTGCATTAACTATCCCTGTGAGATCGAAAAGCTTGAGAGAACATTGTAATCTCACTTGAGTTTTAGTTAATCAACGCAGTTAATTTTACTTCGGTTGTAATTAGTTAAGAAATCAACGGCTGTGGTGGGCATTCTAGAGTTGTTGCTAGACTTGGCTCTGCCGGCTGGGGAAGGGTATAAAGTGGTGGGAAGTCACTCGGGTTGACGGCTCCCCGTGATGATTCGGCCTATATCTCAGGATGTTTGGAAGCTGAGGTTTGCTCTGTCTTCTCCACTAGCTACTTCTTCAGGAACTCTATCTCCTGCCAGTACTTCTGAAGTAACATCAGCACCGATGGGTCCATGGTTGCAGTGCTGGTGATAGTTTCTGTTGTTTCCCCTAACGCACCTTCAGTCAGGATGTCGACCAAGTCATTTTCTTCCTCCGCTGTCACTACATTGGCAGTCAGAATAATAGCCTCATCACATTACTGAGCTAAAATTTGCTTTCCCTTAGGCACTGCTAGCATTTCTCATGCGGCTTCCTCCCTTCGAGTATTCAGCCCCGGCCTCCTGGCCAATCGAGCCAGCTCCTGAGGTTCCTCAGGTCATCTTCTGTAGGGGCCAGACTCCCCAACCATATTATAAGTGAAAATCTGCATACTTTTTCTTTGACTGTGAACCCTTCTCCTTGCATACTCCGGGAAGGTGAGTCTCTCGAACATGAAGATTCTTTTTCTTTCCTCCTGGCGGGGAATAACTTCATCAGCCTCAACATCGAAGCCATCTTTGCATCCATTATCGTCGACTGACGACGTCATTCTTCTTTCTTCTTCTTCTTCTTCTACTGCCATTGATGGGCAGTGATCTTCTTCAGCCACGGCTGCTTGCAGTAGCCATTATTGGCCCAGTGAGGGGTTGCCTAGACCCCTAAAATAGCTCATGACCATATTGGTCATCTCTTCTTGTCCCCGTCCCTGATGTAGGACTGGGGACAATTGTCGTCCTCCCACTGGAAGGGTGTAAGCGAGCCGGGCTCTTCCGGCAGGCTGCTGGAATCTTCTTCCCACTGTGGGGATGTTGGCTTGTCGGATCCAAAACCGTCTCCTCTTTCCTTGGGGTTAAACCCCTCTCATTCTTCTTCTCCGCTCCAGCACATTCGGGGCGGTGGCAGACTGGTGCATCCCTGTGAGTAGGCTGGATCTTCTTGGGGACCCAGACTTGCTTGAATATCTTCAGCCTGGGGGCCAGCTCCTTTCGGACATGATGGCCAACTTCTTCTCTCTCGGTTCTCCTTCCAGAGAGGACCTGGTAGGAATTGTAGGTGGGTACAGTAGGGATCGTCTGATTCAGGATTACCCAGGCATCGTGTCCATCCAGGAAGACACGAACTCCCCCGATCAGTACAGATTTGCCTGACGCGGAGAGACGCCCGGTAACAACAGCAGCATTCTTCCAGAAGCTCCTATGTTGGCGCCTCCCAGAGTTCTTGGCAGGGATGGGGTGAGCCCCATGAGTAATATGGGGCACCATGCAACTAGCGACTTGGACTGGGCCCCTGAGTGGGCCTGCATAGTGTCGAGCCTTCGGGGCCTCGACCTCTTTCATAGTCTTCTCCCCGACGGGCTCTGGGGACTCGATTTGCAGCAGGTCAGCCAAGGGTAACCCCAGAAAGTTGGGGAAGCCTACCGCTGACGAGAATGAGCCGAAGACAGTGGGCACCGCCAGGTACCCGTGCTCAGCATGGTCGGCAACGATCGCGGGGCCAAAGGCGAGAGCGACAAATCCTAGTGACGTCATTGTTTATCTGAAATAAACAAACAAACAGTCAGTATTCTTGGGGGGATCCCCTGGAGGCATCCTCTCTTGGCAAAGAGATGAAGGGAGACAGAGGTCCCACTGGGCGTGCCAGACTTGTGGGGGATGGAATCTTATATGTTTGTGTTTTTTTGTTGATAATTAATTAATTAATAGCTAATCAATTAATTATTGCGTAGGCGTGCTGTTGAGCTATGATTTTGATGATAACTAAACTTCATGTGTGATGATATGATTTTGATGTTTGTTGAAGATGTTAGTTAATAAGGCATGTCCTAAAGATGACTTTCCTCTTCTTGATATAGATGTGTTAGTGGACAACACAGCCGGATACAAAGCCCTCTCATTCATGGATGGTTATTCAGGATATAACCAATCTGTCTACTCCGGAAGACCAAGAGAAGGCCTCATTCACCACGCCCTGGGGCACTTACTACTATGTGGTCATGCCAATCGATTTGAAGAATGCGGGTGCTATTGTGTCCCTGTGGTTTTGATGATATCAAACACTATAAGTCATGTGTTTGTATGAAAGATTGAATGATGATGAAATATGCGTTTAATTATGCATCTGGTCATTACACTGTGCATTAATGAGAATTGTTTACTGTGCATTGATTTTTATGCATTAATGTTGTCATCATAATCATTTGCATGATATATGCATTTTCCAGATAGATGTATTTTCACGCTGCATAGAACATCATCAGATTGAATGCACAGTCATTTCATCAAACAGGTTGCATGCATATATATTTCATTGAACATGTTGTGTGTGCACATTTCTCTTAGGTTGTTAAGTCATATGCACACAAGGTCAATGCATGTTTCCAACTAGTGCAAACCAAGGTCTGTGCATATGCCTTCTATTGTTTAGCCAAGGCCCGAGCACCTTTAAGCCAGCACTGCACAAAGTCGATGCACTTTTTTAGTTAACTGCATACAAGGTCAGTGCACCTCATGCGAGCCAGCTTAGACAAGTCTGTCCACATCATTCATGTTGCAAGTAAAGGTCAGTGCATGTTGTGCTTATGGCATGATAAGGTCGGTGCAGGTCTTGTGTTGTGCATGATAAGGTCCATGCACATCACTGTAGCAAGTTGGTACATGTTGTGCTTATGGCACGATAAGGTCGGTGCATGTCACTGTTCATATGCATACTAGGGTCGGTGCATCTTTTGGTCCATGCCATATAGAGTCTGTGCACTTTACTGATCACACATATAGAAGGTCGGTGCACATTACTATTCATGCATATAGAAGGCCAGTGCACATCACTGTTCACAAGCATGACAGAGGTCGGTGCATGCTTTCGTTTGCCTATATGAGGTCGGTGCAAGTTTTGGTTTGTCTATATCCTAGGTCAGTGCATGTTGCCCCTTGCACAAATCAAGGTCGGGGCATGCTATCCCTTGCACAAAAGTACGTTAGTGCATATATCAATTCAATGCACATAAGGTCGGTGCATCTTTTGTTGCATGCATATAAAGACCAAGCACATTTGCTAGAGTGCAGGTCAGGTCAATGCACTTTACTGTTCAAGGTCAATGCATGTCTTCATGTTAAGTCATAAAGGTCAGTGCATTGCTTGCATTCTGCATATAACCTCAGTGCAGTTTACTATTTAACCACGTATAAGGTCGGTGCATTGCTTGCTTTCTGCATATAACCTCGATGCAGGTTACTGTTTAACCACGCATAAGGTCAGTGCTAGTTTGCATCTTGCATAGCCAAGGTCGAGCATATGTACATGGTTTCAACACTACAAGTCTATGCACATGTTGTATCTAGTTCATGCAAGGTTTGTACACTTGCAAGGTCTGTGCACGTTTTCCCCCAATGCACATGCAAGGTTTGTGCAACTCATCATATAGGTCTGAGCATGATTGCATTTCACGTTGTGAGGTCTGTGCATGTTATTTTCATGTCTGAGCATATGCATTAAGCTTGCTGCAAGGAAAACTACCATGAAGAGAGCCTTAATCATCTATTCCTAAAAAGTCAATTAGCCAACTCTTTGTGGAGGTTTTTTATGCCTCTCTTTGATTCATGGTGCAGGCAGTCAGAATCTATTACCATCCTTTGCTAGAATGTCATTTGTTATGCAGACATATCAACACCAAATGGCTTTGCTGCTATTCTCACTATGCTATACATCATATGGGAAACTTGGAAGGCAAGGTGTAAGATGAAATTTGATGAGAAAGGCCATCATATAAAATGTTAATTTAATTTTCTGCTTATTTATATAAACTACTTTAATTTCTGTAATTATTTGTGATACTTGCGTAGTCTCTACACCATCCTTTTAACCCTTCTGAGTCTTCGGCATCGTGGGTGGCGATTTGAGTCTCGGGTTATCGGGCCTTCCTGGTAATCAGATTCTCGAGTCGTTACACCCGAGGGGACACCAAGAACCCTCAGCACACTTGGACCCATAATCGAGGTAGGACAGTACCCCGAGGCATCCAGAACACTGTCTCAAGCTTGACAGAACTGTCGAGACACAGACAAGGTCGCCTGTCAACCCCTGGTCTCACCGGGTTGACCAGAACCAGACACGACACATACACACAGACACACACAGCATTACAGAAGTAGAGAAGATGACATATTGGGAAAAGTAAACCACCACTCGACCACTACGTGAGCCCGGCAGTAAAGGGACAGCCGGTATACAACTAGAGACAAGGACGCTGGTAGTTCTAGATTGAGTGGTTAGAGAACTGTCGCAGTCAAGGAAGAGACCGCATCTAGTCACCTAAACCGACCGATCCATAAACCACTAACACACAGACACTGCCCTAGAATACAAACCTAAGACAGACCGACTCACGAATAGACACAGAATAGAACAATGGCCATCACGGCCAACAACAAGACTGTAACGCACCTCTATAGGCGAGTTACACAGCTTTGACGTACCATGGTAGGGGCGTCAGGATCGACAAGCCTAAAACCTACACTAGAATGATGTAATGGCCTACTATAGGCGCGTTACACACTTTGATGCACCAGGACTGGGGCGTCAGGGCGAACAGGCCTAAAACATGACTCAGACGAATGGCATGTAACGGTCCAATATGGACACGTTATAGTACCCTGGCACATGGGGGTTGGGTCGTTAGAGCCAACCGACATAGCCAGTCAAACTCGGTCAAACAAATTGTAACGGCCTACTATAAGCGTGTTACAGGCTCTGACGCACCAGGACTGGGGCGTTAGGGCCAACAGACCCAAAACTCGATGAACGGGGCTGTGACGCACCTCTATAGGGACGTCACAATCATGTAATGGCCTATAATTGGTCCGTCACACTGACCTTGCTTTGTAGGACCTAAAACGACTAACGGCTGTGGCGGTCTATCGTAGGACCATCACACAGTGCAACAGTCTCTGGAACGACCGTTACACCGTCACGGCGGGAGAAATAGTAGAATGGCCGAATCGGCCCATTCCACACCCAATTCATGCCGAAGCGCAGGGGAAACAAAGCCATACAACGAGAAAAGGCTCTTGGAGGCTAAAAACACCACTTGCATGCATCAAAACGTGAGATCGGGGCAATTCTGATGAATCGACCCAAATCAGGTCACCGAGGTTCCTGGACTCCTACCGACCCCGAATGACAACCAATCGACACGAAATTGGTGGGTACGGGATCCTGGCATCCCGACGGTCATTTTACAATAATTATACTGCAAATTGTCACCATTTTTTGGTGAACCCTGAAAATCCCAAAAACAACGATTTTATCTAAATGGGCCCGATCTCACTCGATAGGGCACTAAACCGCGTACAGCGATAAGAAAAACATGCAGAATGAAGTGGCGATCGATCTCCCTACCTCCACCGAAGAAACCGAGCACCGAGGCGACTAAACCGCGTCAAAAATCACAATGCGAATTGTCCATGTCAGCTTTGAATCCACGAACGAGATCGCGCCAATGCCACGCCTCCATCACGCATCTCAGCCGCCTCCCGGCGTCGTCAACTCACCCGTGGTCACCTCTGTCTACAGCCGGAGCCGAGGGAATGAGAGAATGAGAGACAACGGGAGAGAGAGAGTGAGCTGGCGTGAGTGAGAGGAGAGAGAGGAGGGTTGGTTAAATAAAGAAAATTAGGAATTTTTCCTAATTTTCAAAAATTTGTAAACCTCCGCTCTTGGGAGGCCTCGCGGGTTCCAAGTGGTATTAGGTGTATTCGATAGTCCTATCGGGTATATCTGGTATCCGGGATCCAGGTCGTCATGGTTGGTATCAGGGCGTTGTTGTGTAAAGTACATGGGAATCCGAGATATACTGTCACCAGAGTCTTGACGGTCCAATACAGTCTTCAGCTGGCTTAGGTTTTACGATTCTCTGTCACTTCATTTTTCGTGTGTCACCTTGTACATGCTAGATTAGCACTGTACGAGATGGTCCTGCTCTCGTCAGGATGTGACGAGGTGCTTCTTTTTCCATCGTGATGTCTGTCTCGATCATGTTGTACTTGGCAGTGTTCACCGAAAGGCTCTAATCTGTGGTACGTTGTTCGAGGTTTTATCCATATGTTGCTCCGGTTGCTATTGACTTTTAGTGTTTGTGTGATGACCATTCATGTTCTTACATTATTTTGGTCATCCCAGCTTGAGTCTGTGTAGCTCCGGATGTGTCTCGCTCCTATTGGAGTGCTCGATTAGATTCCGTGATCGAGAAGTTGCTCAGGTGAGCTAGGATTTTCCCTTCCTGGTGAGATTTTGCCGTTTAGTTGATGATCCTCATCCCTTCTGGTGGAGTCTTTTTGAGGTTTGCCTTGGAATGGCTGTCTTAGTGATGCCTTTGTCCTGTGTCTGCTTAAGTGTGGACAGCATTTATTCTGAGCCTGATCTGCTTCCTTGCTTTGCGGTTGCATGGCTTTGGACGCATTCTTGTGTTAAGAGCTGTTGCGTTCCATATTTATCGTGCCGTGTCCAACGGTCGCTGTATTGTGAAGGCTCATTTATTGTTGCAGGACGTGAGGGTAAACTGAGGTTAGCATCTTTCATTGTGCTTTATGCTGAAGCTGGTACTCATCTCTTGTGACCGGTTGTTCGCTGGATCGGTACTCGTGGCTTGTTACATTGCGATTTTCTTGAATTACGATGACGTCGAGCGTGTGCTGAGATACAGATACCGAGATATCTTTTGTTTCCTGTGTGCGTTGTATGAGTGCGCAGCGGACCCGTGTGGGTTGGTTACCCACTGGTCGAGGATCTTTTCATGAGATTCTGGGCAGTCGAGAGAATTATTTCTTCTCGATGTGACTTCGTCTTGGCTTCCTGTGCCTTGATGTTGTCTGTTGCTGTGCTGTTGCTGGTAATTCTTCTGGTGTTGGCAGCGGCATTTACGAGTGTTGGGGAATTTGTCGACTTTCCTACTGATTGAATACCCTCTACTCAACATTTCTTTCTCTCGGGTGTTGTGCCCTCGAGGCGTGCCTGTAGTCCTTGAGATGCGGCACTTGAGATTGTGGTTCTTCCTGTCATTTCTTGTTGTTGTGGGCCTTTCTTGGTGAGCTGTCTTATGCATGACATGTCCCCTGTGGTTGTGTGTTCAGCTACTCTTGGGCCTTGATGTGACCCTGCTTGCAGCCATGTTCCGTGGTTCTGTGTGCTGTACGGAGCCGGAATCCTGTAGGTGCTGCCATGTTGTTGTTTTGAGTGCTATTTCTGTATGATTTTGTGTTTCTGTCTTGGACCATTGTATTGTCAATTAACATTATTGTACTCCTCTTCCCGAGTGGAGTTAGCTTGCGACTCGATTAGATGTAATATCTGAGTGAGGACTGACTTGATTGCGCTTGTGGTTCAGTGTTGTTGTCATTGGCATCCTGTGTGCTAGGTGTTCCCTATTACTTTTAGCACTAGAGCCGATGATGTTGTCGAGCTGTCAACTGAGAGGATTATGTTTCCTTATTTAAGCTAAAGCTTGTCATGCCTGTCATTTCATTTTTCGTGATCTGTCATCGTGGCAGTCGTGTCTCTTTTCTTGTGAGACATAAGCGACGTTGCCTTATTTCGAAGGTGTCAGACTTGTGTCCACTTGTGTAGTGCTCAGTCCTGAGCATGTGCTCGTGATTTTGGTCTGTGAAGTAGCTATGGATGGAGCTATGGGTGCCATGGCTGCCGCTCGGCGCTGCTCTACTACGCTCCCGATTAATCTCTATGAATCCCTCCACTACCCTCTCCAGCTTCGCCACTTGAAGCTGAGCTCACTCTGCCTCGGACCGGTATCGCTCCACCTCTCCAGCCCTGGCCTAGAGTCGCTCCAACTCCACCCGTAGCAGTGCCACCTCCACTGCATCGGCTGGCCGGCTCCATGCCATCTCCTCTCAAAGATGGGTAGCGTCGTCTTCCGCCGCTATGAGCTCCTCTCGGGCAGTTGTCAGCCCAGTCGCCTGCATACACGCATCATTATTAGTTGATTGCATTTCATATAAACATAATTAACAGGGAAAGTGTAGAGGACGTACCCTCTCGGAGAGTGTCGCCTCGGCTGCCTCAGCCCGGGCCACCATTTGTCTGAACTCCACCTTTCGCTCCACTCAATCGACAGGGGTCTGAGAGGAGGAAGAAGGAGCGTCGGTCCCCTGTCACTGAGTCCCCTCGGCTCGCTGCATTTAGAAACTCCAGGGTCAGTCATATTCATAATCAAATGCATGATTAAGTTTAAGGGCTAAGGAAACTCACCAGTAGGGCCAGTGCCTGTCGGGCCTCATCTCGCTCCCTAATGGTCGAGTGGAGGAGCCCCTGTAGCTCCGCAATCCTGCCCTGTGGGTCGATCTGCATTTAGAAAGTCCACGAGTTAGTGCACAATCATGTAGAAAGCATAAGTATAATTAAAGAGTGCTAGGGTTAGAAGTCGTACCAGTCGGAGGGCACCCCGGAACACCTGGTCCCGGTAGTGCCTGGCACACACTGTGTAGTGCGCTGCGTTATTCTCTGCACGGGCGGACACGACCCGCCTGAGTGCTGTCCAGTCCGCGATCTACTCTGAAGCTCGGGCTGCCCAGTCTAGGACTGTCGCCAGGCCCCATGGGTGTCGCCCAACACGCTCCCCCGGCTTCTCCGGTGTCGGGAACTCTACTGCTGGCTGGTGGATGTCGATTGTTCTCATCAATAGCCTGAAGTGGAATGGCTCCACTACGTTTATGTAGTGAAGCCACACATCACGCCCGGAGAAGGCGATGGCCACCACTACCCAGGGCTGGCCCTCGTGCCCCTCATCTGCATAGGGTGTCCACTGAACCTGTCAAAATAGGAAAGTCACATAAGCATCATAAGCATATAGATTGCATTTAATTAAAGAGTCTAAGTTTAGAGCCTCACCGAGGTGTACGGTAGGGTGTCCATGTCGTCTTGGATCCCCCGGGCCTGTCTCTGGAGACCTCCAATCTCTTGAGGTGCGGTCCACATCCTCGCAATCGGTAGCAGCTCGGGGTGGGTCTCCTTGCCTCTCCCCAGCCCACGCAGTCTCACGTAGGCCTACACCTGCATCGCATTTCACCAAATATCAGCATATAACGCATATTGGAAGCATATAGAAATTGCATAACTAGTTTAGGGGTAGAGTCGTACCTGCAGTAGAGGGCAGAAGCCCTCGAGCATCATACGCCGACTGGTGGAGCTCAGCGTGTCGAATAGGAAGGCGAGGGTCACCGCCCCCCACGCGTAGTCACCAACGTGTGCTAAGTCCTCTAGCAGTGGTAGGAAGTGGCAGCTGATGACATCCGCTCTCGTTGCAAACAGCAGCCATCCGAAGAAGAGAGTCAGGAATCTCCTCAGCACCTGATCAGCCTCTGCTCCTGGCTCCGCTGTAACTCTCGATCTGTCTCAGTCCACGAGCCTCCGGAGATGCTGCTCGGGCAGCTCCCCTGTTGCGATCCCAGCACGCCTCAGCCCTAGGCTGTCCTGGAGTGCTGCCCTCATCAAAGTAGTGGACTGCCACTCCGGGTGCAGTAGCTCCAACCCTAGTAGCTCCTGGGCCATCTCCCGGTAGTCGGGGTAAGTCCTCCCGCTGACTGGGGACCCATGCTTCTCCTTCGCTTGGGGAGGACGGGGCCCTGGGCTCCCTTCCTTCTTCTCCCCCCTTCTTCTTCTTCTCTTCTCTCCCTCCCTTCTGTTCTTCCTCTTCTCCTCTTCCTCTTCTTCTCTTTCGTAGAGGACCATTGGGACATCACCGACATCACCGTGGCGGGGGTTGCCGAAGTGTGCCGATGGAGAGGGTTTCGGGCATGCCGGATGGCAAAGAAGGCATAGACGTGCCGGATAGAGCGGGGCACAGGGGCGCCGGGCTTCAAGGGCACAAGCGTGCCGGAGAGAATGGGGCACGTGTGTGCCGGGGTAGCTAGGGCACAAGCGTGCTGGTGGAGTGGGGCACAGGCGCGCCGGGTAGGTAGGGCACAAATGTGCTGTTGAAAGGAGCACAAGTGTGCCGTTGGGGGGGGGGCACAAGGTGTGCTGGGTAGAAGGCGATCGAATGGAGCGTGCCGGGGAATGTAATGCGGAGCGTGTCGGTTAACCCCCCCTCCGGGTGTGCCGGGTGAGGATGCCAGGGTGCGTGCCAGGGAAGGCCGCTGTGGGTGTGCCGGGCGAGAGCTACTGGGGCTGTGCCAGCAGAGGAGAGCCACTAGTGTGCCAGGTAGATCTCCAGGCCATGTGCCGGGGAAGGCACAAAGGGTGTGCCAGGTAGAGGCTTCAGGGAGCGTACTGGGCTGATAGGAGTTTCTTCAACCGGTGAAACTTCCGGTGTCGCCCTTGGGGTACACCGTGACTTTGTTGGGGCCGTCACTCCTTGTGGACGTGCACCCGTGTTTTCCCTTTACGCCTCTAGCCTAAGGAAAATAATGCCAAAATTTCATCAGAAATTATCGACATCTTGTTCATTTTAATTGTAGCATAGCCCCTTCATGACTTTCTCTTCTTCCCTTTACTTATGGCTTGTTCTGACCTTGGATTTGTTGCACCTTTCAGATAAATGGCTGCTCCTAGTGGCTCCTCTGCTCCTGCTACTGCCGGTGCCGAGTCTGCTCCCCTGCCCATGGTGCCTACAGTCACGTGGCTCACTGTCGAAGACTTGGACCGAGAGCATGCTAAGATTGCTGCATTGGCTAAGTCGTCGGGTTCTGACACTGAGACTATGGACTTCCGCAGACTTGCCAGGGTTGAGGGTAGATTTACCTTTGATCGGGCCGCAGGGGATTACAGGAAGGACTATCCGATGGATAAGCACCTCATCCGCTTTGTGAAGCATTTCTGTTATCGGGAGAAGCGAGACCTCTATGTTACGAGGGACGCCAAGCGGGCCATCCTGCAGACCTGGGACAACTTATTGTACAGCATCCCCAGAAGCATTCTGATGTATTTGGTGGGAGAGGCCTGGGAATGGAAACTCATCTTGGGGATTGAAGCAGTGCTGCTGACAGAAGACAAGTTGGTGCGAGCACCTCAGTTCACCCCGGCCAAGTGGGACTTGGCTGTCGGATGGGTCCAGGGTGAGCAACACCGCTTTGGTCTATTCTCGGCCCTGTTGAAGTGGGGGTACAGAGAAGAGCCTTTTCTATTGGACTACCTGGCAGTCCATTTCAAGCACGAACTGGCTTTGGGTTGGTTCGCGGAGTTGAAGCTCCAGGATGTACATGCCTTCCGGGAGGGAGCAGTGGAGTTCACGGAGTACGTGTTGTTCAACTACGCTCCGATATTGATCCAGGCCAGCATCTATCACAGCATCTATGCCTCTCGGTATTGCTACCCCATCTCAAAGGGGCTCTGTTGTGGGATGATTGAAGTCTTCAGTGTAGAAACAAATACTTTCTACACAGCGGAGGGTGAGACTTCGCTAGATTTGAGGAGCCTTAGTCAGCTGAGTGGCTTGCCCATTGACGGGGAGCCCTATGAAGAAGTATGCCTCCCCGACCTTATCAAGGATGAAACCAGCGGGGACGGCTTCTACTCGCTTGGCTATTCCTATCGGTACCTCATGAAGAATTATCTGTGTCATTAACTAAAGGGGAGAGCCGTGAATGCATAAAGGGGAGAGATTTTCTTTGGGGAAAGGAAATATAATTGCCATCTTGTATATTTCCTTGCATCTTGACTTACAATGTATTCATAATGACTCAGAGTTGCCATCATCAAAAAGGGGGAGAATGTTGGATATATGCTGTTTTGATGATGTCTGACTATGACTAATTAGTAAGTCTTATTTGCATTTGATGATGTCAACACTCTTACATTTCAGGTCATTGTAAGTAATGAATATGAAATCAACAATGGCACAGAAATTGAGGTAAATGGATACACAAGAATCAAGGCACTGTGTGCATAGAAATTGAGGCAAGAGACTGCACTGAAATCAAGGCTAGATTCAAAATACAGAAATTCAAAGAGCAAGAACCCTCCAACTTGAATGAGAAACTCAAGATACATAATGGCATAGAAATCGAGGCAATTGGCTATACAAAAATCAAGACAAGTCATATTACTGATGGGTGCACAGAAAATGAGGGAATTGGCAGCATTGAAATCATGCTGAAAGCCTCTTGTTGATTAGGTCTATACAGTGGCTACTGTTTATAGAAGAACTAAGGTCGAGGCACTTTACTGTTCATAAAAGAAGGTAGCCAAGCAAGGTCGGTGCAAGTTACTATAGCACACAGACCAAGGTCGGTGCATATTCTAGCTAGTGCACAGTAAGGTCGGTGTACATATCTCCTTCTTGGCAAATGAGGTCAGCGCATACTTGCATCTAAGCAAAGCAAGGTCAGTGTAGGTTTCATACCAATGCACATGAAGGTCGGTGCAAGTTACTATAGCACACAAACCAAGGTCGGTGCACTTCCATGTCTTCACGAACCAAGGTAGGTGCAGGCTTTTTGCTTCAAAGCACCAAAGTCTGTGCACATTACTGTTCAAACAAAACTAAGGTCAAGGCACATCCAAGCCAAGTCGGTGCACATTACTATTCAAACAAGACTAAGGTCAGTGCGCATGCAAGCCAAGTCGGTGCACATTACTGTTCTCACAAGCAAGGTCGGTGCACATGCAAGCCAAGTCGGTGCACATTACTGTTCAAACAAAACTAATGTCAGTGCACATGCAAGCCAAGTCAGTGCACATTACTGTTCAAACAAGACTAAGGTCAGTCCACTTGCAAGCCAAGTCAATGCACATTACTGTTCTCACAAGCAAGGTCGGTGCACATGCAAGCCAAGTCGGTGCACATTACTGTTCACACAAGACTAAGGTCGATGCACAATTCTTCTACTAGGCAAGCAAGGTCGGTGCACATGCAAGCCAAGGTTGGTGCACTTTACTGTTCACACAGACGAAGGTCGGTGCACATCCCAGACTAGCACGCTACAAGGTCGGTGCACTTTTGGTTTCAAGGTTATAAGGTGGGTGCATGTTTTACCTTATGCCATATAAGGTCTGTGCACATTTGCTGTGTAGCCTACAAGGTCTGTGCACATCCACAAACGAAGGTCAGTGCATGCTTGCTTTCAACGTGTCAAGGTCGGTGCATGCCTTTGTCCCCACAATACAAGGTCTATACACAATTTGGTGTCGAGGCTAAAGTCTGAGCATATATCAGAACAAAGTCATTGCACACGTATGCTATTTGATGAAATGCCTCATTGAAGAAGAAAGGTCTGTGCATGTTCTACCCCCAACTTCACAAGGTCTGTGCACATGTGGAAGCCAACTGACGAGGTCTGAGCATACTCCGAACCAAGGTCTATGCATACCTCCAGCCTAATAAGTATGAAGTGTTTGAGGAAATGCCTCAGTGAGCGGCCTCCAAGCCCATTTGTAGCAAACCTGTGGTCTTCTCAGAAAAGGATCTAGAGAGCAAAAATAGGAACCGCAAGTCCGCAAAAACACATCTTTTGAGGGCTGGAAGGGTCTCCTTGGTCCATCAACCTTTTTGGTTTGATGTTGGATCCAGAGTACTTGAGCCGCACAACTGCCTGCAGCCACATATTCGGCTTCAGCAGTTGATAAGGCCATACAATGTTGTTTCTTTGAGGCCCATGAAACCATACAACCCCCTAGAAACTGCCAGTGATCGCTTGTGCTCTTACGATCTATTTTGCACCCAGCATAGTCAAAATCAGTATAAGCAAGTAAATCAAATGAATTATTCCAAGGAAACCACAAACCAAGATCAACTGAACCTTTCAAATACCTGAAAATTCTTTCCACGACTGACAAATGAGATTCCCTTGGACAAGATTGATATCTTGCACAGAGACAGACACTAAAGTGTATGTCAGGCCGACTTGCAGTGAGATATAATAGTGAACCAATCATGCCCCTAAAAAGTTTTTGATCCACAATGTTACCTTTCCCATCTTCCAATTTAAGTGAAGTGGACATGGGTGTTGCAAACGGCTTGGCATTTTCTAGTTGAAACTTCTTCAGAATTTCTTGTGTGTACTTCTTCTGGTTGATAAAAATTTCATCATCCATTTGTTTTATTTGTAGTCTCAAGAAGAAGTTTAGTTCGCCCATCAAGCTCATCTCGAACTCTCCTTGCATAAGTTGAGCAAAATCATCATTCATTTTCAGATTCGTGGCTCCAAATAGAATGTCGTCTACATAAACTTGTACAATTAAGACATGTTCATCACAAGTTTTAGTAAATAACGTTTGATCTATAATACCTCTTTTGAAGCCATTATCTATAAAAAATGAACTTAAATGATCATACCATGCCCGGGGAGCTTGTTTTAACCCATACAGTGCCTTGTCCAAATTGTAAACGTGGTCTAGTAATTTTTCATCTTCGAATCCCGGCGGTTGCTCCACGTATACTTCTTCCTTGATAAGGCCATTGAGGAAGGCACTTTTCACGTCCATTTGGAAGAGCTTGATGTTCTTGTGACAAGCATAAGCAAGTAAACTTCTTACCGCCTCTAATCTAGCCATAGAAGGGAAAGACTCATCAAAATCAATGTCAAATTCTTGGGAGTAGCCCTTGGCCACCAGTCTTACCTTATTCCTAACAATCACCCCATCTTCAATAAGTTTGTTTTGAAAAATCTACTTAGTTCTGATTATGGAATGATTATCAGGCCAGGGCGCGAGGAACCACATCCGATTCCTTTGGAATTGGTGTAGTTCTTCTTACATGGCGAGAAACCAAGAATTGTCATTAAATGCATCCTCTAAAGATTTAGGCTCAATACAGGCAAGTAAGGCTAAATTCTCATGAATTTCAACTTCCCTGTATGAAGCTCGTGTTCACACTCTATCATCCACACCGCCGATTACATTCTCCAACAGATGGTCCTTATGTGTAGTCCATTGGTGTGGAAGAGTCGGATGTACTTGCTCCTCTTGTTGCTCTTGCTCCTTTTCTTTTTCTTGACCTTCTGTCTCACCTTGTTTGCTCGATTCTCCTTTCTCAACTTCACTCTCACCTGTAACCAGAAAATGATCATCATCATTTGGCTTTCTCAAGGTGAATTCATCAACTACAACATGTGGACTCTCCTCGATGACAATAGTTCTAGAATTGTAAACACGGTAAGCTCTAGATGTTAAAGAAAACCCGAGGAAAATCCCTTTACACTCTTAGCATCAATTTTTTCCAAATTATCTTTACCATTATTCAAAAAATAACAAATAGATCCAAATGGTTTAAAATGAGATATGTTGGATTTTTTTTACTTTTGTGCAGCTCGTAAGGAGTTTTCTTAAGGATGGGTCTTACCATTGCCCGATTGGTGATATAGAAGGTGGTATTCACTGTCTCTCCCCATAAGTACTGTGGAAGACCATTCTCTGCTAGCATCATACGTGCCATCTCCACGAGCGTTCTATTTTTCCTTTCGATCACTCAATTTTGTTAAGGGGTTCTTGGTGCTGAAAATTGTTGTCGCCCTTTACCTCCCTGCGTGGAGTGGGCAAAAGTTTCACCGCTGTAATTCATAGTCATTGTTGTATTAACCGAGAGTTACCGACTTGGCCGGGATCATCTTCCCCACGCCCGGAGCGTGGAGGTACACTTGGCACCCCCACATAGTCGTTATTTACTTTCTTAGTATACGCTTTATTGCCGCTGCTAGAGAGTATGTTTTGGGGTCCTTAGCTCAATCTATTTATTTCACTGCTGCGAGATAGAGCGAGCCATCCCGTGACCCGACCCGGGCATGAGGTTGAGAGTTGATCACCCTAGCTCATTGTCAGTTTCTCAACCGTGCACGTCTGAACGCTTCCTTCGCATGGGACGAACGCGAGCTTGCTAGAGTCTTAGGTGTGCATTTTCACTTGGTGTCGCATCCACGTCCGTCGTCTCGCATCAGGAAGCTTGGGTATGTAAAATCTGAATACCCTGAAGAAGTGAATAAATCATCACCCAAATGGAAAGGAAAGAAGAATAAGGCTATGTTATCTACATAGAGTGATGAAGAAGAAGATGATGATAATGAAGCAAGCTCCACGGAAGAGGAAAAGAAAGATTTCTGCCTCATGACTAAGAGAAATGAAGAATCAGAGGTGCACTCTCCCTTTGAGCATTTTTCAACTAGTGACTAGAAAGAGACTTACTCTAAGTTGATGGATAAATATGACATTGTTGTACCCAGACAATTTCCTAGCAAAATGCTCAGGAATAGGGGTTCGAGATTTTTCTCGAATGCCTTCAAGGCATGGGCTACCTGGCCCTTCCTATAACCCAGTCGGCTCGACCCAGGGCCCTAACTAGTTAGCCATGGCATACAGCTATGCCAGCAATCAATCGAGTCCACTCCCGACCGCTTAGGTGTGGGCTTTGCCTGTGCTTTACATGGCCACCCGGGCCAACCCGGGGGCGCCGCGACTACAAGACACGCCACATGGCACCCAACAACGAGACTGGGGCCTACCCCAAGATGCCTTATTTTAACCCTCCCAAGGTCAAAGGAAGACTTAATTAAGTCAACCACAGGCTTTGGGGGGCCTACAGCGCACATGTATGGCTCATACGTGTGTGTCGGGTATTTTCCTGAACACCTTGTGGGCGCATATATTCCGGCCTCTCTACAGCAAACCACAGGCCAACTCATGACTCCAGAATACCAGCTGGGTTCTATAACAACCCCCAGCAAGTCGGGGCCACCCCCAACCCTCAGATGTGTTGCGACAAGCCACTTATCCTTAGCTTTTAGGTCAACCCGAGGCTACCCTACCAACTAGCCGTGCAATGCGGCACACACCTCAAGGCCAGGCCCACGTGCCCAAAGCACCTCTTCTCGACTCCCACAAGCTCATATCCTCATCCCAAGGCCCATTCCGAGGCCCCTCAGCCAGTTATCCAGGTCGTCCGACAACCCGGGTGTGTCAGGTATTTACCCGAACACCTTGCAAGCGGCGACCACGACTCGATAACAATAGCCCCATGGGCAAATCCCAGCATCCCAGAGCCTCGTATCCTTTAAAGGACACCCCCAGATAACAAAAGAAGACCCCCGAGGGCCATCCCTCAGGGCTGTGGCTCGCTCGGGGGGAGTTCACCCTGGGCACGGCCCCGACCAGGAGGAGGGGCGAACCCCCTTGGGGAGCGCACCCTCCTCCCATCCTAGTGGCCTCCCGGCCATTCCCTAGTCCAGTCGCTTCTAGTTTGTGCTCTCGGTTCGTGTAAGGATCATGCAAAGTCAACCGACATACCTTGCGCGGAGGGATTCAACAACAACGATGACACGGGGTCACAAGTCGGGTCCACACGTGCAGTCAATGTTAATCCCAGTCTCCTCCAGCAACTAGTATCCTTTTATCCTCTTGCTATTGGTCAAACTAGGACAAAATGTCAAAAAAAATAGATTTTATAGAGAGTGGGTACCGCCATTTTATTATCCATTGCGTTGCCCGAACAAGGCTGATCGAATCCTTACATTCCCTTCCTGTGATTTTTAGGCCGAGGAGAGGTCGAGAGGGGCTTAATTCATGCCGGGAGAGAAATTTTCATGTTTAGGGTTTGAGCGCCAGATTCATCGATTCATGGGGCTTTTGACCGATTCAGGGTCTTAAATGCATGCTAGGAGGGTTGGGGGAGGTTCCCCCTTTGCTCCCCCATCATCGGGCGATGATCGGGGCGTGGAACGGCATTTTTGGGATTTTCCCGCCGTTTCGCACTCGGGTGAGCCTAGCGGTCCTTCCAGTGACCGCAAGGCTCCCCAAGCGGCCTCTAGTAAGACCGCTTGATGGCACTGTGTTGTCGACAGGCCATGCGGTCTAATAGTGGACCACTAGGCGTTGGTAGGCGGCCGCACGATAGACCGCAAGCCATTTTCTAGCCGTTGCGCCCTCGGGGTGTGTGCTTTTGACCGTTAGGAGTCATACGTCGGCAAGCGGTCAAGGGCATGACCGCTTACCCTTGCCTAGCGGTCTAGGTATGGACCGTTTGACTAGTCAAGTGGCCTAGCTATAGACCGCTAGGCCCTACCAAGATTCAATCCCTCGTGGTCTCATGTTAGACTGCTAGGTTGGCCCTCGCGGTCTAGAGATAGACAGCTAGGTTCCTCGCGATCTAGCTATAGACCGCTAGTCTGGGGCAATCTTGAGTGGGCCGCTGCCCCGTTTCTCTTTGATCTGTGGTTTCTGTGAGTCAGTTCTTACCTCCAGTGACACGTCCACTAGTCGTAGCCTTCTTACGACACGCGTGTGCTGACCCACCCGGGAGTGGTGGAGCGACTGACCCGATAGAGACGGTTGTTAGGCTGGTTACCATAGGGCCCCCACGCACAGCCGAGTCTGGGCTTCAGGTGAATAACCACCTAGAGGACAGGCCTAGGGCATATTGTCTAAGTGTGCACATGGGGTTGGGGGCGTCGGACAGTGCTGACGAGCGTGACCCCAGCTAGTCCTTGTTTGTGGTACTGGTTACTGAGTGTGTCTCTGTCTCTGCCTGGGACATCGTAGCTAGACACTTGTGACGCGGTGTAAGACATCAGGGGACGCATCCGGTCATTCTTCTTGTGTATGGTGCTCCTATCTGCTAGTAGGTACGGACTCGAGTTTTGTCGGACTAAGGTTCAGTTGTGCGGTGCAGTTAGTTTAGACAATTTATCTATTTATTTATTACTGTTTGTTGGTTTCACTGTACTCCTGTTAGGCAGCGTTACTTTCATGCTACTCGTGTCTTCTTCGCCTTATTTTTCGTGCAAGGTGGGAGTCCATGGGATCCCTACTGAGCCTATGAAAGGAGGCTCACCCTTGTGTTTTCAGGTGAGGTGGGATTGTCGCGGGACGCGGTAGGATTTCAGCATGGTTCTAGTCGCCGATGTTAGTTGCCAGTTGCCAGAGCCGAGGTATGCCCCGTGTACTTGTACCTTTATTTCTGTTGACTGTACTTTTATTTGGACATGAGATGTTCTAGACCTTGTAGCTGTTTAGTTATTTATTTAGTTGATTATTGTATTATCTCTGTAATTATTTTAGCTTCTCTTATACCCTCACACCATCTTTTAACCCTTCTGAGTCTTCAGACTCGTGGGTGATGAGCCGAGATCCGAGATGCGCCGGTTCCTTTCCGGTACTTGGATCCCGGGTCGCTACATTGGAAAAAGAAAATAAAGATAAATAGAATTCCCTCGAAGGTATGGCACAAGGTACAGAAAATTTGAATGCCATCTTGGGAACAAAGAGCAATTTTAGAAAGGAAGGATTGGGTTTTAACCCAACCAATAAAAAGAGGTTTGATGTGAGAACCACTTCTTTTGTGTTAGAAAAGGGGACATTTCAGCCCCTGATAAAAATGACTTCAGGAGGGAGTCATGATGAGAATAAAATCAAGAATGATGCACGACAAATTTTATAAATTTCCCTTTCTAGAACCTTAGTGGATCAATTTAAATGAAATTCTCTCAACATAAAGGTGCCTAACAAGGGTGGAATGGGGACTTGATTGACTCTAAAGGGTATTCTCTCGCACGGATGCAATCCTGGACTCGGTGTGGTAAGGTACAACCAGCCCGACATCCGTGTGGGAATCTACGGCTCATGGGGACTTACGGAGGTCCCAGGTAAGGTCACCTAGTCAGCTCTAAGGAATATGGAGATGAGAGGATCCACTACCTAGGTAGGAGTCCAACTAGTATGGAATAGATGTATGGGCCTATGTGCACCGGAGTGCATGCAAAATCTAGCCTAACTCTAGCGATCAATGATCAACAATAATGAGAAATATGACAATGATCATGTAGCATCAAATAACAACCAAGGGAGATCAAAATAGCACCCAATAGATATGAAATGATATGTAACAATGATCAAAATGATAGCCTCGGGTGCGCTGTAGCACGAGGAAAATGGTTTGTGGGAGACCGCACAGGGAGTTAGACGGCCTAGGGCAGGGCCGTACAGTAGTAGGGAGTAGCAAAATAAACTAACAAAATCACAAAAGATTGAAACACACGGGGACTGTGCAAACAGAAGCGTACCTGGCAGGATGATCTGTCGAACGACCGTGCAGTCTCTGGAATGGCCCTTGACAGATCGCAGAATGATCAGTGAAAACCACAAAAGAACAGCGACGTACCTGAGCCTACAGATGTGAACGGCCTGTCGACAAATCGTGGAAGCCAATGAACGGTCTGACTGGGACCGCTAAAACTAATAGGCACACAGGAATTCCAGCATCGGGACCAGAATAGCACGGCCAATCATTCGACCGCTGTATGACTGGAACGATTCTGCGTGAACCGTGCGTGCCTCCAGGGATAGAAACACAAAGTGGGCAAGATGACAACCTGAAACAACTTAAACAAAGCCTAACCAAGTAAAGAATAGAGGTCAGCAACACAACAGCACGATGGGCACTAGGTGTCCCACTGTGATCACCAAAAAAAAGGATGTTGACATGTTCCCCCCCCTTTCTTATCTTTCATTGCCTTCTATATCAATCAAGATATAAAAATAAGTGAAATGAAGCTAAAAGGGGTGAAGAAGCATGTGTATGATCGTGATCGTCACCAAGACACGGAGCACCGAAGAGTACCACATACCTTGGAAAGGGAGAAGACACTCACCTTAAGAAGCAGTGCTTGCAGTTGTACACGATTCTGGAGGAATCGCTCAATGAATGGCACGACCGCTCGATAAGCCGTTCCAACGCTGGAAAGGGAAGCGGGACGAAGCTTTGCTGGCGACGGAGCGGTTTAGGAAAGGTCGCTGACAGGACAAGAATGGTTTGTGGATGATCGCTCTCCTCTGCAGACGGACGGAAGAAGACCGCGCAGTACTACCAACCTTCAAGTCGTGGGACTTTATCTTCCACCCCTTCCGTCGGCCAGAGGGGATGGGCCTCGTGCTGTGCTGATGCTGACCTGTAAAATAACGTGGAAAACAAGAAGAAAAGACCCAAATCAGTCCTGGAATGTGTAGTAACTATAAGATGACATGGAAAATTAACATAATGAGATGGAATGGGTGATACCTGGGGTGATTTTTAAACCCCTATGGGTGTGAAAACAATAGGAAGGGTGTGAGAATGAAGTGTAAGTGATGAATACGTGGGAAGAAAGCAATAGAAGTGGACATGCGATGAACGAACTAACAATGGGACACTAAGACCAAAACCCAAAAGAGACAAATACTCCCTTGACTGGAGGCTCAAGTGGATGTAGAGAGCCTCCCTCCCTGGCTATAGGTTGCTCAATAATCTGGTAGGGCTTCGCCGTCAACGTTAGATCTCCCCCCCTTTTTCAAGCTAGGTCTAAGGGTTCTATTTATAGACCCCCCCTGTGGTACACACTATCATTTGTGCATACATTTTGGCACACACAATGGCATCCTGAGGATTCCATAGAGTTGGATAGCTTTTCTTCCTTTGCTAGTGATGATAACAAATGGTTATGGTATTGTATTATTTAACATGAACAAAACTGTCATTTTTGCAATCTTTTGTACTTTCTTTTTCCGCCAATTGAAGAATAAGTTTTGGGCCGATCCTAGCCAACCTTGGGTTTAATAGGATCCACTTGTATTGGGCTGGATCTGTTCAGGATCATGGTCAGTTTTGGCTGTTCAATCTGGCATCCAATCCCAATCCCTTCTTCCCTGTTCAGTACCCTGTGTTGCTTGTTCAAGAATGAGGAGGAAACATTGGATTATTTGTTTACATCTTGCTCCTTCTTTCAGTAGACTTTGGTGCATATCTTTCAGAAGATTGGAAGAGTCCACCGTAATTCCAATATGTTGGATTGGCTTATAACGGCCTGTAACAGGAGATGGCCACTTATATTGGGAAGAGAGAAACTATTGAATCTTCAGAAATGAATTCAGACAACCCATTGCATTCAGTTTCTTTGAGAGTGGTCTTGTCACAGTTCAAGAAGTAGCAACTCTGACTGCATCCTTTTGAGGAATTTTTATAACTGGAGAAAATTATTTGTAATCATGGGTTAAGAGTGTATATCGTTTTGGGCATTGGGTGGGATCTCTTACTTTCCCAGCTTGGTGGACACCTCCATTATTTTTTTGCTTCTGATGTTGGATTATTGTTTTTTCTGACGTTCAATGAACTGTGCCCTCTTCCCATCTCCCATCAACTTGGGGAGGGGGGATGGGACTGAAGTTGGCCACTTAAGGGCGACTGTAAACTGTGGTGGCTGATTTTGCATATGACCCTGGAAATAATAGGATTTTCAGGTGGTAGAGTAGGATCCCTGAGATGACATGGTTACATTTGTCCATGATCATATATTGGAATGGGCAAGGCTGCTTTGTAGCGAGCAGGATCTTCATTCCTCTAGTTTGGGTTGTTTTGGGAATTTGTGAGCTCTGCACTGCTTTGGTCCAGTTGTTTGTTTTGTATGTTGAGATTTTTGAGAGCATTCTAATGCTATAGCACTATGCCTTTTATTTTCTGATATTTATTTGCCATCCTGGTACCACCTACTTACCGAAAAACAGAGTACTCACATGAAGACAATTCCAATGGTGGCAGCGGGATATTGAATTTCATGAAGACAATTCCGGAGAAGAAGAATAGTCTTGCTACAGATCTTGCTTTTCCAAACCATTATGCCCCACCATACGTAGCTTCCACTCTCATCATATCTTCACTAAACAGTTTCCAATCACCACATTGTTGTTATATAATGAGCCAAATGCTCCCCGTCCATCAAACTTATGGAGCTTAGGGATCCTTGGACGATCAGGAGGGAGTTTCTTGAATTGATGATGAGCATGGTATGGCATCTTATGAGTCAGAGGTAGCCGCCTTTATGTTCTGCATGATGATCTACCTGAACTACTGGGATTTGAACAAGCCTGGCCTCCTCTCCAATGTCACCCTCAGTTAGCTGCCTTCTGAAATTCAATGTCCAGCTGCTGCCATTGGAATTTTCTTCATGAAAGTGATAGGTTATAGAGATGTCTAGAGTAATTTTCTTAGTTGTTCAGTGGCAGATAATAAAGATGTTTCAACTGCTTACAAAGATATCCTCCTGAGCACCGATGGTCTTCCCAAAATTTGATCTTTCTACCATCATCCAACGAAGATGTTAAAGAATTGATGCTAAATGTTATATATCTGGTGCCACATTTCCCAATGTGACCAATTATCTATAGGGAATACTAAATCATACCACAGCCTGCTCATCTACTGCAATGATGGGGAAATGATCTATGAGGTTATTCTTTCAATACTACATCTCTCAATGTCACCAAATTTGTGTGTATAGTTTGAGAAATGCCCCACCGTAAAGGCTGACACACTGAAACGTGTCGTAAGGCTATGACTAGTGGAGGATCACGAGACACAGACTCTAAAACGTGAGTGTTGGAGTATAGATAGGTAAAGAAACACTGTCGCACATACTACGAAGCACCAGTGGCAACACAGGAAACTGTGGATAGACTCTGGACAAGATAACTAGACCTAAAACTACGATGATCCTTGAGTCTCACGACTCGGAGTCAAGATCATTGTACAAAGCAGAACAAGTTCCCAATCCATCTAATCCTAAGCCAGAGAAAATGACTCACCGTAAGAAAGGACTCACGGAGACCTGAGGGAACACTGAGCACCCTCAGCACACTTGGATACATAGAACGAGGTAAGACGATACCTTACGGCATTCAGAACTATGTCTCAAACTGGACAGAACCATCGAGTCACACACAAGGTCTTACGTCAACCATTGGATCTAACCGGGTTGACTAGAACTAGACAATGACATAAAAAGTAGTACAGAAGACTACCCACGGCAAGAACACTCCTAGACACCTTATATCATGGTCATAGCCCTCATAGGACATCAAGGGACATCCACGGGACAACGGGCAAACCATAAGGTCAAGCTAAGATATACGAAAATCGGAACGTCGGGAAATGACACTCAGATATCGCCCTAGGACACGTACCTAAGTTAGACAGACACGAGACAAGCCATCACGACCAACAGATGAGAAGACGGATAAGACTCACTAGGTGGTCAGAAGAAGGCCACTCAGTGAAATGAACGGCCCAGATGGAAGCCGTTCAAAGATGGATGAACGATCTATAATGGACCATTCAAGGGGGATGAACGGTTGGGGGCCAATCGCTCAAAAGAACTGACCCCTAGACACTAAAAGGGATGGACGGTCAGGGCTGGGCCGCCCAAAGGCTAGCACGGTTAAGGACTAGCCGCTCAAGCCAACCGACCTACTACATTGTCGATCTGAACGGTTTTGACCAAATCGCCTGTCTGAACCGACATAAAATTGCTGACCAAAGGTCAACTGGGATAAGCGGGCAGAACTTGGCCGCTCAACCCAACGGGAAAGAGGAACGGTTGAGGACCACCCTCTCACGGAGGGATGGGCAGACCACTCTTGGCCGCTCAAACCCCAGAGCGGTCTATCGACTGACCACTCAACCTGAAATTGAGACACGATAAACGGTTCGAAACTAGCCGCCCATGCACCTTAAGCGGTTGCCGTTGAACCGCGAAGGCGTTACGACGAGCAAACCAAAGGGTTCGTTCGATCGTGGCCTTTCCATGCCCCGTTAGTGCTGAAATGAAGGGGATACAATCACAATCACCCTGGCAATCACATAGACTCCGACCGGAGTCAAAATGATGCACGAATTGCAAGAAATGGGCGATTCTAATGAAATCACCCAAATGGGGTTAACGAGACTCCCGGCCTCCTACCGGCCCCGATAGACCACCATTGGACACGAAATTAGCGACTATAGAATGCCAACATTCTAGGGAGTCCATTGACACTAACCGATCATAGAACCGTCGCCATTTTTTGGCGAAGCCTACGAACTCCGAAAATCCACAATGAGCCTAAACTCGCTCGTTCTCGCACCGTATAGTGTGAAATCACGAGGGAAGGTGTAGGAAAGGTACGTGATCCATCTCCCTACCTCCACCGAAGAAACCATGTGCCAAAGCGACTAATCCACATCGAAAACCGTCCGGATCACGAATGACGCCTTCTCTGAATCCACCGAGGGATCGCGCCACGTCACGCTCAAATCGACGCTCCATCCCGCGAACCGATCACTCCATCGCGTCCCCGCCTTGGCCAACTCCGCACGGCCGCATCCCCCGTGCCGAACGGACCAGAGACGAGTGTCACGCCCCGAGCCAGCGGAAGATAACTCGGAGGTGGCGTGACGGAGTCTGTAACGATCATATTGTAATTTATCTCTTAGGTCTATATAAACATCCTCAACCGCTCAGTTTGGGCATCGAGTTTTGAAAACAATCTTGCAATCGTCTAGCTCTACTTTCAATCCTCCTGTTCTCAGGGTTTTCGAGAGTTCGTCGGCGAACCTTAGTCCTCGCGTTACCTTAACTGGTATCAGAGCCTAAGCAGGGTATCTCAGGTCGTTCGGTCGTTCCAGGTACCATTATCGGTCTTACATCCCGTAAGTCTCTTGCTCTTCAACTCTCAATGGCATCACTATTCTCTATTCTTCAGGCATCTGGGATCCCTCACTCCATTCCTCAGGAATTTTTGAACTACAATTCACGTGTGCCCATGGTCCATAACGGTTATGAATTTGCCCAGCATTTTGTCACGGTTTGGGACCATTATGATGGTTATACTGCCAGGGATCTTAGTCACTATTACCTGTATCACCATGAACTTGGCAGCCTCGACCTGGTTATTCCTACCTTCCTCCCTATTGTCCCACGATTTTGCCAGAATATCCACTATGAAGAATGGCATACCATTCTATTTCCTATTGAGGAAATTTGCAACTGGGAAGGCATGGATATGAGTGCGGATCCGCGTCGACAACACTATTTTGCACTCTCCCATGTAGTGCCATTTGATAATGCCCACTTTGTTGCCGTATTTAAGGAAGTAAGTCTCCACAAACCTATGGCTCTATTGTCTGAATATTACATTACCTTACAAGCCTCCATCGAGGAAACACCGTTCCACAGAAATGCTTCAACAAAGGATGTATATTTTAATCTTTCGAGATGGGCACCTCCACCACCAAAAGAAGCTCAAGAAATCAAACCTCTAGTCATAAGAGCTAAATATAGCTCTTTTATCAACAAAGTAGATCCCTTGAGCTTTTTTCGGCGCCAAAATGACCCTTTGCTGTATACCAACTACCATCTTGCAAGAGGCCCGATCCTTCCTCCAAAGCAAACAGCGAACCTATTTTTATATCTGAAAGGGCTCACAGACACCTCAAAACAATTCCATGCTTGCACTCTGCAACATCCAGACAATCTCCCTTTAGATATGTCTGCAGTTATTTATGACGAGGAACCAGTTACGGCAGAAAACTTCAAAGAAGAAGTAAGAAGGACCTCTCAGATGTTGAATCCGCCCGCTCCAACTTCAACACAACCTATTGCCTCAGTGGTATGCGTCACTCCTGTACGTGTACCCACTCTTATGGAGCTTTCTGATTCTGATAGCGATGATGATTATGGTTAGGTTGATGGTGAGAATTTTAACATTCGAATTGCTGCTGTTCCTCATGCTTATATGCTCCAATCTCATTATTCCTCCGTTGATCCCTCTGACATTCCTTTATCCACCATCCATTCACATATGCTTACCTAGGAAGCCATCACTGACGACACCGGAGTAGTCACCTTTCCTACAATTGATAAAACTGAGCTTTATGCTTTTTCTCAATTTCAGGCCCGCGTGCTAAGAAGCATAAAACAGGTGGAAGTTAATATGCAGGTTCAAGGGACAGGCATCAGACCAGTCTTTTTACCCTTCTTCTCGCAAGAAGATACCAAGACATGGAGAACTAAGCAAGCCAAGATTTGTCGCTTGGCGCACATATTGAATAATATCTACGAAAAGTAGACTGTCTAACAACACATTTGTCGTATTTAGTTCTGCCAACACAATATTGCTTATGGCTTCTGGTAGAGAGGCTAAGAACTGAGCTTTGGTAGCTGATGAATTGTTTAAACCCAACTGATATACTTCTTTTGTGTCGCTATAAGATTTAAATTCTGTTGTATGTTATCCAATTCTGCGTCCATTTTTACAAGTTGTTTCTGAGCAAACGTGATCCAATGTGTAACATAATTGAGTTACCTTACTTTATCCTTTTGTGTTTGGACGGAATCTGCTCTATGGAGGAGGAGATAGCTTGCATCCGAGGTCAGAGCTGGTCGGGAGACCGGTTCCCATCAAGCTGCGTAAATCAGCACCGACTGCAGATAGAGGCGAGTTGCAGAAGCCCTCTCGCCTTCTTCCTTAGGATTATAGTCTTGATTTTTGGTCAGGGTGTTCTCCTGAGAGTCCTCTTTCACCTCCAAAAATAAGGACTCCATTCGGACACCAAAGCACCTCTGCCCGGCCCCTTTCCCCGACGTGCACTGGTTGCTCACCCCAGCCCCATGAGTTCTGCAGTAGTTGGATTGCAGGAGCCACCATTTCGTCCCCCGACGACTCCAGCTCATCACCTTCAGTGTAGGCCGACCCTGGAGCCCCCTCTTCGACTCAGCGCTAGTCTCGTCTCATTCCGATACCAAGGCTGAGAGGACCAACCCCATCAAGGCTCCCTATCGGTGACCCAGACTGCGCAACCTTGCGCGAACGGACGGCACTGGCACTCCTCACCTCAGATTGTATTCATTCTAGATCTGGATCATTCCTCTGACTTCCTTATTCCAGTCAACTCTACCCCCGACCCAATCTGGCATCAGGCCAACAAGATCTAGCCCGGGTGAGTCGGTTCCAATTTTCTATTCCTCCACTCACTCTGACCCGATCGGCATCCAAAAGTTGCCATCGAGTTGTTCGGGTGAGTTCGACAGAGATTTTTGGTGGAGGCACACTAGACTCATCACTCTTTCAGTAAAAAGTGGTCCTGCCTCGATCCGACATCCCAGCCCAGAGAACTACCCCGAACAAGAGCTCTCTGGTTAGCAGCAGGTGCAGTCTACGCACTCCCATGGGATTCGGCATCCACGGTTCATCTGAGCTCTAAGCAGGCGATTCTTCTTATTGGTGTCTCACAAGTTGATCAGCGATCCAGTGATGCCAACCTCGTTTCCATCGGCCTTCGGAGCAGGAAGTACCATCACTGACAAGCCGCGACTGCCCGACAGGGCAGAAAGAGCGCCAGACAGTGTAGACTGAAGACCCGATTGTGCACTCACGTCCGATTCCCTTTCCCGCCTAGCTGGCTGAACGTCCCTCCCTATGTGGAGGTATATTTTGGTTGTAAACTTAATTTCCCCACCCCTAAGCTAACCCTCCTGTGAGAGGCATAGTTTTGTATTAAAATTATCGCAGGTCAACTGGCATCGGCGTAGCGTGCGGGTTGTGTTTCCACGCTTCCCCGCTCGCCTTCGTCTTCGATCAAAATCGATGTTTTCACACCGATCAGGTGAGTGTCTGGTTCCCCCCTACTGGTTGACTTTTGCTTGTCTAGTATCGTATCTTAATACCCGTCAGACGGTGAGGTGAGCACCCACTCCATATTCCACTTATTGTGTGCCCACCGCAGAGTGAAAGATGAGAGCCACCCCACACCTAGGCCCACGGCGTGCCGGTCGCCCATAAGTTGGGAATCCCAACCCCTTAGGGGTTCAGTCCAAGCAAAACCACATCCCCAGGAATGTCAAGGTCCAACCCCAGACCCTCGCCACCTTCCTTAATTTGACCACAAGAGATAGTGTGCACTGCGTGAGTGAGCCCATCGGCGTGAGTCCGATCACCCGTCCTTGTATGCTTGCGGGTCTAGGTCCTAGGCACGTCAAGTCATCCTCGCATCACCCCTGGCCGTGTTACATCATTTAGAAAGGTGCATAGAATCTAATCTAGTGCTCAGCTGGGAAAAGAGCCACTTTATGGCTCGAGAAGGAATAGTGTTGGGCCACATTATTTCGGAAAGGGGGATCAAAGTTGATAAAGTTAAGGTTGATCTAATTTCTAATCTTCCTCCCCGAACTTCTATCAAGCGAATCCATTTATTTCTTGGCCATGCGGAATTTTATAGAAGATTCATTAAGAACTTCTTTGCCGTTGCTCGTCCTCTCACTCAAGTTTTAGCCAAGGACACTCCTTTCCAACTTGATGATTCTTGTTTAGAGATGGTCCTCTCTGACTGACCGTCCGACTGAGGATGATACGCTGAGCTAAAAGCTAACTCGGTGCCTAGAGCCCTCTGGAAAGTCCTCCAGAAACTAGATGTGAAATGCAGATCTCGATCGGATACGATGGAAATGGGAATCCCATGCAAGGGTACGATCCGCTCCACATACAAATGTGCCATCTTGGGCATACTCCCGCTGACTCTGATCGGTAACAACTGAGCCATCTTCGTCAGCCGATCTACAAGCAACCAAATGCTGTCATGCCCACTCGGAGTCCTCGACAATCCCACCACAAAATTAGTGGTCGCGTGGTCCCATTTCCACGCGAAAACCTCCAAGGGCTGAAGCGTACCGCCTAGTCGCTGATGCTCTACCTTCACCTGCTGATAGGTCAGGCACCTGGCCACGAACTCAGCAACATCTCTCTTCATACCAGGCCACCAGAACTGTCTCTACAAGTTCCGATACATCTTCATTGCACTCGGAAGGGTTAAAGGGATGGTATGGAGATACAGAAGAATCTAAAATAATTACATAATTAAATAGCTTATATGAATAAGCAGGAAATTAGATTAACATTAAGCAAATTACATGGTCCACAATAAAATAACAACTCATAATACAACAATAGTCCACAACTAGTATAGTGACGAAAAGGGAGGTACAACTACATGGGACATACCCCGGCTCTGGCAACTGGCAACTAACCCTGAGCACTAGAACCGCGCTGAGCCTCAGACGCGCTCCTCTGAAGCCTCGCCTCACCTGAAAAACAGTGAAAATACACAGGGAATGAGCCTTATAATAAAAGGCTCAGTAGCGATCACTCGAACCCCTACTTCGCAAAATGAGAAACTGCAACGCAAAGCAGCGAAGGCGAGTACAACATGAATAAATAAACAAAAAAGTCCTGCTACTACTGACACCGGTCTCACGATGCAAAAACCGAGACACACGCCACGGTGACACGATCAAGAGTCGCTACCTGACAAGACAGGAGTGCCACCCACAAGAAGCAAGGCTGGATGCGTCCCCTGACGTCTTAGATCGTGCCTCAGGTGCCTCGCTACGATGTCCCAGGGGGAGCCAAGGACACCGTACAAGTAACCACAGAACAAGAACTAGCTGGGGTCGCACTTATCAGCGCGTGTCCACTGTCCCCAACCACGTGTGCACACACTGACCATGCGTCCTAGGTCAGGCCTCTAATTGGTTTTCCCCTCATCCGGACTCTGGCTGTAAGACGTGGGGCCCTACGGTAACCAGTCTAAAAATAGTCTCTCGGGATAGCCTCGCCACCACTCCCTGGTGGGACCACAAGCGTGTCGGAAGGCTACGACTAGTGGAGGGTCGCTGAAGGAGTAGACTCTCTAGTCAGCAGAAAACAACGCCTGAACCGGACGAGTACAAGGTCCGCTCCTCGTACCGACACCGACTCACGGTGACACAAGCCAAGAACACCACCTCCCGAGACCCCACGACACCCTAACACATGGCCCCCACATGATGTCCAGCATCAGTCAGGCCACGGGCCAATACGTGGATCGAGATCCACTCACCCGGAACTCGAATCGGCACGGAGAAAGCTACCGGTCAGACAACAAATAGTAAACGGTCCACCCTGGGCCGTTCCTAGGTAAACAGACGATCGATGGACCACCTCAGAACCCAAATGGTTCTCCACAGGCCGTTTGACAAGCTGGGACGCTCACCTACTAACCGCCCCTCAACAAACATAAACGGTCTGCCTTAGACCGTGTGAGACATAAACGAGTCCTCTTGGGACCGCTCCAGACGGTAAACAGTCTCCCATGGGGCCGTCCAACCTCTGGACTGAACGGCAACACAAACGGTCATACTCAGACCATTTAAGGCATAAACGGTCCAACGACAGGCCGCTTGAGGAACTAAGCGGTCCACCTTGGGCCACTAAGCCACCCAACGGCACAGAAAGTAGGACAGTCATCCTCAGACCATTCAAGAGCTAAGCGGTCCAAAGCTAGGCCACTGGAGGAGCCAAACGAACCACATGGGGCCACTCAGCTGTGGACGTGCAAAATCGCACGCCCATATGTCCCTGCTAGTCCAACAGCGACAACCATGTCAACTGAAGAGACCCTGGAGGACACGTCCCGTCTGGGCCCTCCGAACAGACAACATACCACCGTGAAGCCATCTCCGGAATCACCATAGCGAAGAGAAGCCAACCCCTGGGGAAGCCCACCGCTCGTGGGCCCTCGAAGAGAATCAAGCAGATCGTCAATCGAGCCCGGAATAAGCCAGAAGATCCACTTCAATGAACACCCAAAGTGCCTTTGATGGCACACCCTAGTGCCCTCTTCAACGGCACACTCAATCCCCTTCAAATAGCCCTGGCGTGGCCTTCAACGGCATGCCCCAAATGGCCCTCCAGCGGCACACCTCTTATGCCCCTCAACGGCACACAAAAGTGCCCTTTAGCGGCACGCCCTCAACCCCTCAATGGCGCACATGAAGTGCTCTCAGCGGCACGCCCCAAAGTGCCTTCAACGGCACACCTTATTGCCATCCAGCGGCACACTTCAAACGCCTTCAACGGCACACCCCCAATGGCCTCCAACGGCACACCCTAGTGCCCTTCAGCGGCACACTTCAAATGCTCTCCAATGGCACGCACCAAGTGTCCTCCAGGGGCATACTAGATGCCTTCAACGGCACAGCTTGGTCCCCCACCCTTCAACGACACAACTGGTGCTCTCCTCAACGGCACAGCACAAAGCTTCAGCGGCACGGTCTGGCTGGCGGCTGTCCGACGGAGAAAATCTCACGCCACTTCCTACGGGATTTCTGGCGTGCAATGGCCCATCCGAGGTGTCAAGAGGAGGGTAAGGCACGCTGCCTACTCTCCTATCGCCAGGGACGCCCTGGGTCAAATCCCCATAAATGCACCATTTCCCGCCTTCGTCACCCGTGTTCGAAGAGCCCTGTGCCGCTGGGGTATAAAAGCCCCTTCCTCTTCACTGGCAAAGGGGGACGGAGAGAGGAACACAGAGAAAAAAAACACAAGAAGAGAGGAAAAAGGAGGCAGAGATATACCCAGAGGGAAGATACAGACTGGCAAAAAGGGAAGAGAAGGAGAAGAGGAAGGAGAGCTCCGCCGTGGGATCCTCCTCCGACGACCACCAAAGAAAGAGTAAGAGAGAGAGAGCTAGAGAGATTATGTAGCAGGCGGAGTGAGGGAGAGTAGGGCCTCGCTGCCCCTGGTCAACTCCAGCCTCTTTCTCCTTTCTCTCCCGTTCTTGTCTCCCTCTTTCCTCTTCTGTTGTAGTCCCCACTTCTCTTTTTACGTGAATAAGAATTGTGGTCCTGCCACGGCCCTTGCCATTTTCTTTGCACCGGATTCATGTTCGTCTTTGATGGCCTGTCCACTCCCTGCATTGCCTTCATGCTCGTCCTCCTCACCATCAGCCCCCCCATCTTGGGCGGGAGGTCTCTTTGCTCCCATCCTGCTGAACCCTGCCACCCTTCCCTAGTGCCCAGTCACCATCCCAGCCTCTCTATTGGATCGTTCTCTCCCAACCCGGCCAGGACCCAGAGACTCCTCCATGGGCCTGACCTCCCCTGCCGGCATGTGCCTGCCATCCTCTTCCCCGGTACACCCTTGCCTCTTTTTCCCTCAGCGGCACGTCTGGCCCTCTTGCCCCTGAGCCAACCCTTTGCCGGTGCACCCCTCCAGCGGTACACCCTTGGTTCTTTTTCCCTCAGCGGTACGCCCTTGACCATCTCCCCCCCAACGGCATGCCCCCCGGCATAGTCCTTTGCCCGGCACACTCGTGCCATCCTCCTTGCCCAGTGCACCTTATGGCCCTTTAATTCCTTCGCCGGCACACCCCTCACGCTTGGATCCCCTTCACCGGCACAGTCCCACGCCGGTGCAACCCAACCTCACAGTCAGTCCTTCAGCGGTACACCCTTTGGGCTTCTTGACCAGCACACCAATCCTTGCTCCTTTGACCCCAGAGTTTTAGCTTATCCCCCCGGCCTCTCTTTTCACTACTCACTTCACATTTTCCGGGGTCTGTCCAAGGTGCTGTCGTCTTCGGACGCCCACCTCCACTTGTTGGGTTCCACCACTCCATGTGGGCGCGTTCCCCGCTTCCCCCTTACGCTCGGGGTCAAGGGGAGACACTGTCGAATTTTTGTTAAAAGAAAATGATAACATGGCAAGGACAAAAAAGGAGCAACAAACAAACGGATTAACGATTAACAAACATTTCTAATTAAGACAAGTGGACCGCGGGCATTACAAAGATATTTGGACTGGGTGACGACTGAGTACCTCGAACAATTACAACCGCAGGGGGAAGAACTAATTTGTACAAAGCTATACCAAATTAAGAGACAGAAGAAAAGAAAGGCCTTAAAACCGTCAGGAGGAACGGCCCCCGCATGCCTTTCACCAGCGCACTCAACCCCTTTATTTTCCCTTCACCGGCACAGTTGTCAATCCCTTCAGTGGTGCACCAGCCTTCCTCCAAAATTCAGGGTTGCTACACATCGAATCTTTCACGAAACTTCCGCTACATATCAAGCCAGTCTAGGATTGACCCGACTGGCAGGCCTGAGTACCATTCAAAGGCCAATCAGGTAAGAGATGACCCAAAGAATTTCAGCAAATAAGCTTCATCTGCTACCAAATCACCCATCACTATCATGTAATAGGCTATGTATTCCCTGGGGGAACCCTGCCTATTAAATTTCTCAAACTTGGGTGGTTTATTAATACCGAGTGGCAACCTCTTGGCAGCATACTGTGGTGGGTAAGGCACTCAATATGCATCGAAGGTGTTGAAATCACCATCAGCCCTTTCTGACAACTTCATTTCAATCATTCTTTCTACCATTAATTTATTCACCATAGCAGGGTCTGCCAGCTCTAGGTAGAAATGTGTAGGCTGGCACATAAAAGGAGTTGCCATAGTGGTAGTGTATGGAATTGATTGTGCTACTGGTGGTAACTACTGCTTTTGAGGAGCTGGTGGTTGCACCAGTGGCGGTTGTAAAAACTGCTGGAAAGGAGCCTTTTCTTGAACTGTCAGCTGAGGAGCAGCATGGGGTGTGGTCTCTAGTGGGTTAAACGTCCCACGGGATGATTCAACATGGACGTCCTGGTGCTTGGAGATAGGAGTATGTTCAGCCCTTTCACTCAGCTGCCTCTTCAGGGATTCAATTTCTTGTTGGTACCGGTGTAACACCATTAAAATAGCTGGGTCCAACCCGGTGGCCATAGGCTCATCTTAAAACACTTTGCTTGAAGTTCCTTCTGATGGGACTGGCAGGGGAACATCTTCTTCTTCAGACGTCACCACGTTGGCAGTTAGAGTGGCGACAATCGGCATGTTTTCAGCCATTCCAAGCACCTCCTTGGTGGCCTGACTTCTTCTTGTTACAGCCCCAGGTCTACGGGCTAATTTGGCAAGTTCTTTAAATTCTTCGGTCAAGGTGCCATATCTATCAGTTACCTCTGCCATATTGTAGGAAAAACTTGCATTCTGCCCTTTTGCTTCCAGACCCACCTCCTGGCTTGGCTAGGGAAGGTTAGCTGATCGAATACAAATACTCTTCTTTCTTCTCTCTGTAGTGGGGAGTCTTCATGGTGCCTAATTTCTCGGCCATCCTCATGACCATTGGAATCTATAGATGAAATCCCCTCCATTGTCTCCACTTCCATTTCTTTTTCTTCTTCAGCGTCTAGGATGTGGAGTAGTCTTTGCTGGCCTAAGGATGAACTCCCTAGGCCATGGAAGTAGTCTTGGACCACTTTGGCCATTTCTTCCCGACTACACCTCGGAGACGGAGTGCAGGGCAGCAATTGTTCTTACATCAACAGCATATATGCTAGCCGTGACAAGTTGGCGGCTCCATTCGACCATCTTGAATATTGAAAAACATCAGCCTGTCTGGCACAGGCTCTGTGGTAGGCGGCAGGGCTACTGACACAACTCCCTCTTCTTCTGGTACAACCTTCTTGCCCCCGCTCCTGGGGCCCTCAATTGTCAGTCTTGGATCTTACGAGGCCGGAGCCAGACCCCAGTTCCTCTTGGGAACCCAAACTTGCTTAAACCTTCATGGTTTAGGGGCCAACCTCCCCTGGTTATTCAGTTCTGGGTTTGCCTTTCTGCTCGCCAGTGCTCGGAAAGTGTTGTGAGTGGGAACCGTTGGAATGATGCGGTCCAACAGAGCTTCAGCAGTGCAACCAATCAAGTACACCCACATATCGCCGATCAACATGGACTTCCCAGAGATGGAAAGTCAGCCCTGGGGAATAGCTATTGTGACGACCCAGCATCCGGGCTCGGGTAAACCCCAAACCACTTGGATCCTGAGAGGCCTCCCAAGAGCGGTAAGGCTCCGAAGGGATAAAAGGAGTGTGTGAAGGTGTATAAGAATATATTGAACTTCCAGATAAGACAGTAAACAATTCTTCAACCACAACAATCGGTCAAACAGAGCAGAGATGTCTTACATTACTGGCAGCAAGACGCCCTTGCAATCAATTTACCTTGCTAGGAGCTATACTTTGATGGCGCTTCCTGAGGCACTACTCGGAGCAACCTCAGCTCTGGCGTCACGGTGGATGCTGGAATTGTCTTCCTGACTCCGCAGGGTGGAGTTTTATACAACTCCTGTGCCCTCATGAAAGCTCTGACCAACAATCAAACCGAATATGAAGCTCTAATCATCGGGCTCCAGATGGCTCCCAACATAGATGTCAAGTGGGCCTCAAAGCCCTACGGGGATTCTCAGCTAATAGTCTGACAGGTCCTCAACATCTATGACGTGTGAAAGTCAGAGTTGGTTCCATACCACGCCGTTGTCACCCGGTTGACCCAGAAGTTCTATTTCTTTGGAATAGACCATGTTCGCAGAAGCGGCAATGCCCAGGCCAACGCCCTGGCAAAATTGGCGGCGGCCATTAAACTCCTGCCTGAGGATGAAGTCGACATCACTGTCAAACACAAAAGATTGATGCCGGGCTCACTCGAAGGTAACTCTAGTCTCACGGTCTATGAGATTCAAGACCTCAGCCAGGAAACCCTTCTAGAAGAAGAAGATTGACGTGAGCCCATCATCAAGTTCAAGAAGGGGTGGCTCCCTCCTGACTGGGCTCAAAGGGTCCAACTACTCTGTCGGGCAACATCATATGAGTTGATCGGTGACTCGCTGTACTGACTCGTCCATGAGAAGGACAAGTTCATTCTCTTGAGGTGACTCTCCTCAGCCGAGGCTCAAGCTATTATACGCGAGGTTCATACCGGGCTGTGCGGCGCGCATCAGGCTAGAGACAGAATGAAGTACAACATCAAGCTCAAGGGCTTCTATTGGCCTACCATGTACGTGGACTGCATCCAGTATGTCCGTACATGTCATCAATGCCAAGCCTTTGGCCCAGTACCCAGAAGGTCTCCTAACCCACTGCATCCCACAACCCGCACCTGGCCATTCGTCGAGTGGGGTATGGACATCGCGGGACCTTTCCCGCCATCATCCAAGGGCCACAAGTACATCTTGGCCACCACTGACTACTTCTCTCGCTGGGGGGAAGCCCTTCCCCTATGGGAAGTCACCGGCGAGGTGGTCGCTAGATTCGTCCAACATAATATCATCTACCGATTCGGTACTCCCAGTCGCATAATCTCTGACAATGGAACACCCTTCAAGAACAGGGCCGTATACCGATTGGCAGCCAAATTCCATATCGACTAGAGAACCTCTTTGGTCTATAACTCTCAGGCCAACGGTTTGGCCGAAGCCTTCAACAAGAGCCTCTGCAAGCTCCTGGCTAAGATTGTTAGCCACCAAAAATGTGATTGGGGTGAAAAGATCTTTGAGGCATTATGGGCCTACCAGACAATCTATAAAACCCCCACGAGATGTTCGCCGTTCTCCCTCGTCTACGAGGCGAAAGTCGTCATCCCCATTGAGATCCAGCTAGCATCGTACCGCGTGACGGTACACACCAACTTGGCCGGTCCTGATGAAAATGAATATCAGAGAATGCTAGAAGAGCTTGGTGACCTGGAAGGCAAACGGCTTGAAGCCTATAAGCACTTACAAGTATACTAGGCCTTCATGGCACGAGCCTACGACAAGCTCGTCAAGCAACGAGCCTTCAAGCAAGGTGACCTCATCATGATCAAAGAAATAGAAGTCATGGTAGGGAACTCCAGCGGTAAACTTTAGCTGAATTGGCGAGGCCCATACATCATTCGCGACGCCTATGAGGGTGGGGCCTACACGGTCGTCGACGATAAGGGCCACAAACCCTTCCCGCCTCTTAACGGCAAGCAAATAAAGGTATATTATGCACCAGAACACAAGTTTGTGCACCACCCAAACTGAGGCACGCACCCCAGCTACAACCCGTTGATGGACTAATATATCTATTTGTCCCACATGAACAAACTTAGCTTGCTTAGACTTCCAAGTCTTGATATCTTCTTGAGAAAAAAAGGGTAAAAAGACTGTCGGATCCCCGTTCCTTGCACCTGCATATTAACTTCAACTTGTTTTATGCTTCTTAGCATGCGGACCTGAAATTGCGGAAAAGCAAAAAGCTCAGTTTTATCTATAGCAGGAAAGGCGACTGCACCGGTGTTATTAGTGATGGCTTCCTGAGTAAGCATATGGGAATGAATGGTGGACAAAGGGATATCAGAGGGATCCACTGAGGAATAACGAGATTGAAGCAAATAAGAATGAGGAGCGGCAGCGGGTCGAATAATGAAATTCTCACCATCATCCTTACCATTCTCGTCATCACTATTAGAATCTGTAATCTCCATGAGAGTAGGTACCCTTACTGGAGCCACGTAGACCACAGAGGCAGTAGGCTGAGTTGAAGCTGGTGCTGGCGCATTTAGCATCTGAGAGATTCGCCTCACTTCTTCTTTAAAGTTCTCAGCTGTAACAGGTTCTTCATCGTAGATGACAGCAGAAACATCTAACGGAAGATTATCCGGGTGTTCCAGGGCACAAGCATGGAATTTTTTTCTCGGTGTCCGTTAACCCTTTAAGATATAAAAATAAATTTGTTGTTTGCTTTGGAGTTAGGATTGGACCTTTCGATGGATAGCAGTTATTGTACAGCAATGGATCATCTTGTCGCTTAAAGAAGCTTAAGGGATGTTCCTTGTTGATAAAAGTGCTGTATTTAGCTCTAACGGAGAGAGGACGGATTGCTTGTGTTTCTTTTGGTGGTGGAGGTGCCCATCTCGAAAGTTTGAAATTTATGTTCTTGGAGGGAGCATCTTTGTGGAAAGGTGTAGGCTCGACTGAAGCTTGTAAGGTAATGAAATATTCATACAGGGGACCCATAGGTTTTTTGGGGCAAACTTCCTTAAACACTGCCACAAAGTGGGCATTATCAAAGGGTACTATGTGGGAGAGCACAAAATATCGTCTCCTATGAATATCAGCACTCATAACTATACCTTCCCAGTTGCAGATTTCCTCAATGGGAAATGGGATAATATGCCATTCGACATAGTGGATGTCATGACAAAATCGGGGCACAATAGGAAGGAAGGTGGGAATCACCAATTCAAGATTGCTGGCTTCCTGGTGATAGATATAGAAGGTGCGCCCTTCACTATTTTGATAATAGAGACTAACGTCTCTAGTTGTATGGCCATCATAGTGATCCCAAATGGTGGTAAAATGTTGAGCAAATTCATAGCCATTATGAACAATTGGGACACATGAATTATAATTCGTAAGTTCCTGAGGAATGGGATGAGGGATCCCGGAAGCCTCGAGGATAGAGGACAACGATGCCATTGAAGAAGAAATGAAGCTCAAGACCTTGACGGTACCTGGAACGACTGTATGCCCTGAGATACCCTAACTTGGCTCTGATACCAATTATGGTAACCGAAGACTAAGGTGTGTCGAACTCCTAGAAAACTCTGCAAAGACAGGAGAATTCAAAGCAGCTAGACGAGATTGCGAAGGCAAACTTTGATCCAAAACTCGATGTCCCTGAACGGAGCCCTCGAGTGTGTTTATATAGCCTGAGTTAATGAGGGTCGTCTAAAGAAATAGTAAAATTGGGTCTAATGACACACAAACCATCTTTATATGCACCATATCTGGTTACCCTCTTGGATGTGCGGCACTTGAAGAAGAAATGAAGCTCAAGACCTTTGACGGTACCTGGAACGACTGAACGCCCTGAGATACCCTACTTAGGCTCTGATACCAATTAAGATAACCGAAGACTAAGGTGTGTCGAATGTTGAAGACAGGATGGACGCGATCTACCAGTAGAATGTGGATCTAGAGGGGGGTGAATAGATCCAACTGCGGAATTAAAAAATTAGACATATACACACATGCTCTCTCTCTTGGATGAAGTTCGGCCACTAGACGAAGGTGTGGAGGGGTTCCTGGAGCTCTCACAGCTTCCTCGCATTGCCCAAAACTGCCAACCTCTCGAAATGTCTCCCAAAGGTCCAACCCCTCTCTACAGGTTATTCGGGACGAGTTTTTGTATGTGGGGGTTTCCTTGTCGAAAACATATTCGAAAATAGAGTAAAAGTGATTTTTGACCAATCTGGAGGTGAGGACATGTGAGACTATGTGCGCCTTGACCCCCCGAGTGTGAACGACTGCGGAGGACATGCCTAGAGTAGGCGGAATCATGGAGTTGACAAGCATTTATCAGGAGGTGGCTAGGTTGATGGCCATTTCGAAGGGGACTGGGCGGCCAAGGTTGTGGCAACCTTGGGAATTGGGCAGTCAGGAGTCTAGCAGCCTTGGGAACTGGCAGCTAGTACCCTGGCCATCTTGAGGTCTGGGTAGGTAGTACCCTGGCCACCTTGGTCGACTGGGTGGCCAATAACCTAGCCACCTTGGGATCTGGGCGGCCAATACCCTGACAGCCTACGGATTTGTGCAAAATGTATAATAATACCTCAAAAATAATTTTACCTCGGGGTCTCACGCCCCCGAATCCCCGACCTTACGGGCAGGGGGGCGCTAGTTGCGCCCCGCAACCCCTCACCAATTTACCACGGAGTTAGATCCGTGAAAGGACAGGGTGGAGCCTACCTAGATAAAGATAAGATCCCACACTCCCAATCATCCATGAAAAAGTGTCACTTTTATGATGGCTAAATAAGGTCCGCGGGATGTCCAAAATTAGGCGTCTACACTTACGTCACCCGCGTGTTTAGTTTCCGGACTTCGAGTCGTGGTTCTCCTAGTGTAGAGGTATAGCATGTTCTGGCTGGGTGACTTTAGTGTGACTTCTCGATTGCGAGGTCGAGGCTTTCCCGACAATATTGTCAGGATTCTTTTGATAGTTGAGTTAGTATGTTACGGCGGCATGGTTACCTTATTGGCTTCTGTCCGTGAGGACAGTTCGTACGATAAAAGGCTTCTTCAGATTTCTCAGCAGGGTGACCGTGACTTTACTTAGATTGGCAGTTTTGACTCGAGGTCGTAGCTTTTCTTGTGAGGGTATAGTAGTAGCGTAGAGACTTCGTAGTTCCGTCGTTTTACTATTATTACTATCCTAGCCACCGCCGTTGATATTGCTAATATTATAGTTGTTTTGTCACTACTGTTGTTCTCGTTATTGTTGTTATTATTATGTTGTTACTGTTGTTACTACTTACCGCTTTCGTTGTGTTGGGAATCCGTGAGACCCCTACTAAGGCAGTGTTTGGTAACGCGGTGAGAAGGGATTCCAATCATTAGAATCCCTGACAATCTCACCAGTGTTTCCAAATGAGCCACTTCACCTAGGTTTTTACGCCGGCTGGGATTTTTGGCAGAGGAGAGATACAGACACATCATCGTGTGAGAGGCAAAATCCGCAGAAGTTCCTCTGGGGCAGCTTCTCATTTGCTTCTGCGACTTCTCAATGGTGAAAATCCCATTTTGACCCCACCCAGCCTTCTCCGATCACCATGAACGCATCCCCTGATTCCAACGCCATCTCCTCTGTCTCCCCCACACCCGTCATCGTCTTCCTCAAGATAGGCACCGTCGACAGACGTCCACCAGCCACGAGTGCCGATGTTGTTTTCACCGTCGCCCCCTTGCCGGTGCTACCGTCGTCGTCGCCCGTGCGTTGCAGCTCCGCAGAGAAGATGAACAGTAACGTGGTGACTATTCATGCGGTTACTGTTCACCCTCTCTCAAAATCGCGATTGTTACTACAATAATGTACCGTAGCATTCCTAAAACGATGTTCGTAAAGTAGTTAAATGAGGGGTAAAAAATATGTAAATAAAGGGTAAAAAAGTAACTAAATTATTCTTCAACATACCAAGGTCTGTGCATATTTTTACCTTCTGGCAAGATAAGGTCTGAGCACATATGAAGTCAAGGTCTGTGCACGGTGCTGAAGGTCGGTGCACTTATGAAGACTAGGTCTGAGCACGTTGTTAAAAGTCTATGCAACGTTTACCTGTCTACATATAAAGGTCGGTGCAACATTTGGCCTTTCAATATGCCAAGGTCTGTGCAATGTCTGCCATCACCTTATAGGGTCTGAGCATACTCAAGTGTAAAGTCGGTGCACTCAGAACAGGCATTTCATCAAACAGCGAAAGAATGGCACGTGAGCCAAGATAAAGTGGCACGCTCTTCTAGAGAGTTCTAAAGAAGGATTTTCAAATGCTAGGTGGACCAATCAAAGCTCTAGCTTCTACCTCATCTAATCCTTACGGAGGCCCTATTTTACTTAAAAGGGTGCCTCCTCCTTCGATAGTACAAGTTCTGGAAGATCGGTTGGCAGAAAAGCTTCCTACTTTCTAGGTGGACCAATGGCAAATCACCTAGAAAAGGTCTCCATCCTGAAAGGGGTCAAACCTTGAGGAGATAGTCTTGTACTTGACGAAGATATGTTCAACCAGCAAATGGGAACTACGGTGTACCACTGAAGCAGTCTGAGCAGCCAATGAGAACCCACTGAACCTTATCACTTCTGAACGAATCAGAGGTCACCCTGGTCTGGCATTTGGTCCTCTTCGATGGAGATGGATGGTCCATATTACATATTACCAAATCAGGGGCTACCAACCTCGTATGTTGCAGACAGGAAGAAAAGAATGTCTACCCCATAAGTATACCAGCTGGGAGACATAGTCTGCCTAAGCAGATTGCACAGCAAATTCAAGCAAAAAGGTGGACTTGTTCAAAGATGGAAAGAAAAGCTAGGAAGAATGAGGGGCATCAAGGGCATGAGGGAATGAGGATAAGGCTGAGCATAAAAAGGAGGAGGATCAGCTGTGAGCAATGTGTGCAGTAGAAAGAGCTACGAGCATAGCTAGCTATGAGCACATAGCAAAAGAAAAGTGGAGGAGGTAAGTAGCTAGAAGTGGAGAAGCTCCCGTAGAAGAACGAAGTCTTCTTCCTTGTGCTGCAGGCACATCTGCTATAGAGAAGATCGTTCCTTCATTGTTAGGCCCGGTGAAGGCGGTGAAACTAGTCTTCTTCTGCTCTCGTGTTCGTGGAGAAGAACTAGAGAGAAGAAAAGGAGAACCAAGGCTCCAGCTTCATCCAGTTTCTACCCAGGCAAAAGTCTATGTTTTCATAGAACTTCCATTCCATACTTTGTCTTATCCATTTTTCAGTTTTATTTGTTCCCAAAACTACACTTTTCTATTGCTCCCTACCTGCGTGTAGGAAGATGGACAATGCGTTCAGTATTTCATGGTGTTGGGTTGTGTACCCTCAAGCAGTGTGGCAGCAGATTGGAGAGTGGTTTTCTCTCCGTTGAAAGCTGTGAATCAGCTGTAGTGCGTTTGCACTAGTGAAGTCTCACTTGGTTGAGTGAGGGGTGGACATAGGTCTCTGGATAGAGACCGAACAACCTTAAAATCTTGCTTGCTTGTGATTTGCTCTCCTTTGTGCATTATCGCTAGATGCTTGAGTAGGACCGCTTCGATTTGTTACCTGTGTGTTCAGCCCATTAGATGGCCATTTATCTAGCATTCCTGCTCTTAGTTTCTATCTTAGTTTTATTTCCACATAGAAGTGGCTGATCTATTCACCCCTCCTCGCTAGATCTGCCTATCACCACTTATCACGTAGTATCAAAGCTAGTCTCTCTAAATGTGGTCTAACGACCTTGAGAGAGCAAGTGATATGGCAGCAAGGAGTCCTATGCCCAAAGGGCACTCTATAAATAAACCTCTATTTTTCACCAGTACAAACTATCCTCACCGGAAAAATCGGATGCAGGTTTTCATCAGAGCCCAAGGTACTCTTTATCTCCCTCTTCAATAGGGTCTTCATCATTCATTATTTCGTAGATGTCAAACCCTTCATCAAAGACACATTCGTCCCTATTTTTCAATACTAGCAAGATAATTGGATCCTTTATGAACTCGGGGATGGCTAGACAAGCTTGGCATTTCCTGGCTAATTCTCTGAGAAATTTGCGGGAAATTTGCTTACCCTTGGACTTTCTAATAGTTACCCGTGGACTCTTAATGTTAAAAGAGTAAGAACAACTAGCCTAGTTACTAGATGAAGAGGAGGGAGGAAGGGAAAGAGTGGGTATAGAAAGAGATACAGAGGAGGACCCCTCGCCAGAGGGGTAGAGGAGGTCTATTAGTGAATCCTGAATGAGCGGCCCCTGGGTCGAGGCACACTCAGAAAGAAGATAGGAGGTCTCCTCAACAGAGAAGGAGGATTGGAAATTTGGAAATTTGGCATTTTTTTCATTTTCTAGGATGAAGCAATGGGAAGGAGTAGACAAAGATGCTAAAATCGCAAGCTTAGAAAAGGACTTGATGAGGGAGTGCTCTCCTGGGGTTGTGATTGATAGTTGAGAAAATTACTCAAGGAGCAAAGGAGGAATCGTTGGATTTTGAAGCAAATCAGGAAAAAAAGAGATCAAGACCGCGGGTAGTCTAGGGATGCTGGGAGTGACCATTTTATCAAACAAATGAATAACAACTGATGGGTGGATGGATTTGAGAAAGAATAGGCTGGCCCACAGCCTGTCAATTGTAAAACCTTCCTCAAACGGCACGTCCGGCTCGTCGGTATCTGTGAAGTCACTGAGCAATTGTCTCTTATCGGTGATTATTGCTGGCTTCTCAATCAATTCATGAATCAATGGCGGCCATTCCGGAGCAATAGGCATAAACAACCGGCTCAAAGATATAGTAATATCATCCATGTCAAACCACCTGTACCACTCACATTCTGGGTCGTCCATCTTTCTTCTCTTGAGCGGCCTTAGTGACTCCAAGGCCTTGTAGGTTACTAACAGTGCCAGATGGCGAGCAAACTGTCGAGCATGCCCATCTTGATGATCCAACAAAGAAGTGATTATTGTGGTTTGCTCACCATCATTCTGTTGGATAGGCCCTTTTACAAAATGGGAGTATAGAGACCGCGTGAGCAGCCGCCTATTGGTCTTGAGAGTGGAGGTCATGGTGGCCCATGGTTTGTTGCTGTCTTCATCTTCTTCTTTCGGCCCTTTGTATCCTAAGCCTCCTCGTGGGATCAATTTATAACTTTTGACGAGCTTTACTCTGCCTTGGAGGTTGGCACCTAGTCCCGTGCCGGTCTTATACCCCATCTTCATCAGAATGTTCTATCCTGGGGTGTTCATTATACTTTTCTTCTTTTTCCCTTTGGATGAGAGTTGTGGCATTGGAACGTTTGCGGGGGTTGAAACTGATGGCCTTGCCAAGTCTTGCCGCGGATCGGCAACATCTAAAACTGATAATAAAGGCCTATTAGCCAGCCATATAGATGGAACTGAAGTGGCAGAGTGGATGCCATCTGTCGGCAAAATGGGCATACTAGTGACTTTAATGATGCGCCATTTGTGTGAAAATTTTATACATTGGTGATTTGTAGAGGGCATGGCATCAAGTTCTTGAATATAAGGACAGCCCAGAATGCCATTAAAGGTCGGGTCCATGTCCAGAATATGAAAATCAGCTGTAATTGTCACGGGACCTAGTCCGACCTTTAAAGTGATCATACCCAGAGGTGGCTTCTTTGTATTATCATAAGCTTTCACGGTGATTGTAGATGGCCAGATTTGAATCTTCGGAATGATGCACATCTTGAGAGTACTAGGTGGCAAAATATTAATTGATGTTCCAATGTCTACTAAACATTATTGTACGGCCACCTTGTTGATGTCAACAGTAAAACACAATGCATATTTTCTGGCAGGCTGGGGATCCTTAGCCAACTAGCTAATGGCCCTCCAATAATTACCTCACCCTGTAGGAGCACGAGGGGCTCCGTATGGAGTTCCTTGGGGGAAGGCTGTGGTGAATCATCGTCCTCGGATGGGGAGAGGACATCCTCTATGATGGGGAGAGGGCTTGGGAACTCCATAAATGGTGCCGGGTTAAGACTACTGACCATGACCTCCTTGGGCTCGGGTAGGAGTCCGTCAACATGATCGCGTGTCCTTTCCATCCTATCCAACCGGTCCGAAAATATTTTCAAAAGTTCGGCAAAAGTGTGGGTTGGAGTAGGGGCCTCATGGTGGACTCGCTCCTCATCTCTCGGCCTAGGGGTGGGCCTAGACTCGGCTACCTGTGGGGCTTCTTGCCTCCGACTATGTCCCACTTGGTTGGAGGCGAGTGTGTGGGGTTGGCTGGAGGTGTGACCCACTTATTTGGAGATGATTTGGTGGGATCGGCTGGAGGTGCCTGGGTGGGACTGGTTGGAGGGGATCGGTTGGGGAATGTAGACCTTCCTAAGTTCTCTCTTCATGTCCCACCATGACTCGAGGGGCCATTACCTCCTAACCTGTCTTAAGCCTTCAATGTCTCTCCATTTTTCGGCAGCCCAGTCATGAAGCCTCTCCATGGCAAAATAAAATTGTCTGGCCTCAGACATGGGATAGCAAGTGAAGTATTTATCCATAGACGCTTCCCAACGTAGGTAGTCGCTCGAGACTTTGGACCCATAAAAATTCGAGGCCTCAGGCCTAATGAAGGAGAGGGGATGGTTGCCCAGCCCATGGGTGCTATGCAACCAATTATATGACTGGGGTGAATTGGAGCCCATTGGACACTTGGGAACTACCAATTGGACATACCGACACAAACAGACTAGACAGACTAACTCGAATACCAACTTAGACTCTAACCAATATCCGGTACTCGGTGGAGGTATTAGTCTGAAGACCCAACTCTACGCAAGGGGCTAGCTTCCCAGTAGGCATAACCTACCTTTCCGGTAACGTCTTTTGATATACCGTTTATTAGGATGCAAAATAAAACACTTTTTTTCTTTTTCTTTTTAAAATAATGATGATCCTAGACTCGACCTAGACCGTGCAAACACTTATGCAATGACTACCCTAGACTCGACTAGCTCTGATACTAATTTGATGCGGGATGGACACGCGCGGACTCGACTCCAAGTTGAATATGTAATCCTTGGACTCTAGACAAGCTCGCAGTCATCCCTAACGAGGGAAGCGTATGATCATGCGCGGTTGAGGAACCGGCAGTGAGCTAGGGTGGTCAATTCTCACTCGTGCCCGAATCGGGTCACGGGATGGTTTCGCTCTCTCGCTTGCAGCGGTGATCAAATTTGAACTAGCTAATTAATCCTACCACATGCTGGCAGCAGCATATAAAATTGCATACGAGTAAAGCAAATGCCAAAGAGAGTAGTGGAAATGATACCTCCATGCTTTGGGCATGGGGAAGATGACCCCGGCCAGTTACGGTAACTCCCGGTACAATGGTAAAAGTTAATTACAATAGTTAATTTTATTGCCCACTCCACGCAGGGAGGTAAAAAGCTACAAGTGAGGCCCGGGAGGACCGACCTTAGGTTTACGGGTAGAAAGCTGGAGGTGCATCCGGGGTGAACTTGGCCTACTGGTCCGACTAGGTCCTGCGCCGACTCGGTGCTGCGCTGACTCGGTCTTAACTCACTGGGCAGCAAGCGAAGACTTCCAAAGGGACATTGCCCTCCTGAGATCTTCTATAGGTGCTGCTTGGCTGGAAAGTTGGCAGGACGTCCCTGGTCAACTCTCGGGAGGGGCGATCACTAAAGTTGACTTTTGATATTTATTTGTGAATTTCTCCCAGACTGCTATTTTGGACCTACACATGGAACAGATTTGCACGTCTCGACGGCAAGAATTAATTCTCATAGATCGTTGTGTGGTTTAGCTGGAAGTTTGGACTCTCCTAAATTTGAACTATTATGTACAAGGCAAATTCCCCTGGCAGAGTTGTTGATTGGAGTTGTGTGATTAAGGATGGAGGAGGAAGAAGGTTCTCGAGCTGGGGAATCAAGGCTTGAGAGTTTTGCCCTTAGCGTGGGCTTCTCGAAGATAGGTTCAGGCTTTGCTTTTTGGGATTGATCAGCTTTGAAGATGGAACCACTTTCGAAGGGCGTGAACAAGAGGAACAAAAAAGAGAAAAGGACTAACAATGTTGGTTCTCCTTTTGCTTCATGAATTTCTTCTGGGGCTATCGGGTGGGACAAGGAATCTTCAAAGAATAATTTTGATAAACCCAAATCCTCTATGTCTACATCATGAGACTTTTCTTTTGGATCCACATGTTCACTCTCATGGCATATTTCCACATTTGCGATTCTCTCTTCCACTGGACATGATTCCTTCACAAAATGATCGTGCAAATTCCACCTTGTTGATTCATCCTTGCTACCCCTAGTTAGTTGACACCCTAATTCAACTCTCTCAAATGTTCCATTTTCCTCAATCGGCTCCTTAATTCCTTGTTCTTCCTTTCCTAACCCTGCACTAGATGTATAGCCCATCTTGGACATTATGTACCATCCTACATCATGGGGTTTCTCCTTAGGGACGGGTGACTCTAAGAATTCAGGAGATGGAGTAGATGGATGGCATGGGGCGGAGATGATAGGCTCCTAGTCTTTTGACGACATGAATGTGGCCGGGTTCAACATTGTGGAGATGTCGGCCAAAATTTCTAAAGGAGGAGCAACATGGGAGTTAGGGATTTGTGGAGAGATTGATTGGATATTTGGAATGACATCTTGATCTGGGAGAGCAAATCCGGCATCTGACTCATCAAAAGGTATGGTTTCATATTGGGAAAGCTGAATCGGAGCTGGATTGATTGGGGTGAGGGTCACAAATGACTCATCAACAGTAAGAGCAGGTTCAAGCTGAGTTGGCAGTATGGTTGGGGTAGGAGTTGGATTGATTAAATCAAGCAATGATGGTAGCTCTTCCTGCGTGGTGTCTTGGTGAAAAGTGGATGAAGTTGAGTGAACCTCCACCATGAGCAGAGAAGAGACACCCTGACTTGACTGCCGAGTAGATGAGTCCTTAGGCAGAATGTGAACAAAGGGTCTTACCCCTTTAGGTGGAGTTGGAGTGGAAGGAGAGATGTCCTGACTTTGTCGAGGTAGTTCACTCTTGGGTCGGATCAAGACCAAAGGTCTTGCCCCTTTTCCATGGCCAATCATGTTTCTTGTGTCTGAACACACTATAGGTTGATCATTCACCACTTTTGCCTTATCATATTGCCAACGTTGTCCTCTTTCCATCGACCTAGACTCTTAGTTGCCCCTAACCACAACTAACATTTCTTGGATATAGGATGGAACATGAGGTGATTGATGTAAAGGAAAGGAATCGGGGATGTTTCCTTTCCCCTTTGTAGGTGCCTTGGAGCTTGCAATGGTGACCATGGGATAGGTAGAATTGGGGGGTTGATGGATGGCATTGATATGATCACCAGAACTGGCCCCTTCCGTGGTTGGGTCATCGCAATCATCTAAGAAGAATGGAAATGAGGAATACTTGAGTTGAGCTTGGACAACATGAGCTCTTTTGTAGAGCTGAGCGAATGTGTGAAATTCACCGAGCATCAAGATAGCACATAATTGGGGAGAGAGTTGGGGAGTTGCATTGTTGACTAGAACATTGATGGGTTGATATTTCGGGATGGGGATCCCAGACCTAGAAGCCATAGCTCTCCATCGGTTACCAAATTGAATGACGTCATCATGGGGCTTCATCTTTTCCATGATAAGGTCAGTGAGAGTGGGAGCTATAGTAGCCATGTGGCTGAAACGAGCGATGAAATGCTCGAACACAATGTCAAATAACCCCCAACATCCCCCCTCCACCTCCGACCAGCCACTAGCCACTCACCCCACTACAATCCCATCACCCCTTCTCCACCCCTACCACATCTATCACCACCCAGCACACCCAGCTCGCAAGTAGCAGCAGAAGCCCAACTTTCAGAGCCTGCCCCAGGGTTATTCGGTGACTTCTGGAGGTGTGCCATACATCGACGGAAAGCCCTCCCAGCTACCTTCGCAGGAGAGGTGATCTCATCTCAATCCGAGTTTGGATCTGCCCGGGAGAGCCGTTCTCCACAGACTACACAGAACCGGTTCGGCCTACAACTAGAAGCAACTTACAGAAGCTCCTGTGATCACACCACAGATCCCCTTGATGCGCCACTTAGCCAGAGTGGAGACCCACCAGTCACCTATCCAACGCATCAAGCGGGGCACCGTTTGAAGCTCAGAGCAGCCCATTCCAATTTTTCTACCCCAAGGTCGCAGATCAGGTTAGTCAGGATCTGCCCAGACCCCCTCCCACTCTTCTTGGTATATCTCTCGACCTTGACATCGTCTGGTGCTCTTCCTGGCTGCCGCTCGAAGGAGACTCGACCACGGTCGTATTCGTCTTGATCCCGGTGCATTTGGACTCCGGGAGTGGCTGTGACGTCTTCATCCAATTGTTGCTGCACCCCAGGACCAGTCTGAGCCAGAGTGTAGAGGACCAGGACCGGAGTCTGCCCCGGCTGGTGATGATGACGGGACCGCCCATAGAAATTCAAAGGCATACCAGGGCCTGTCAGCGACGTTTCGGCACCAGCCACGATGACTTCTGAGCTCGGTGGAGTGCGTGGCAGCGTCTACAGCGACTCCCTGTCCGGCTGTTCTAGACCTGGATAGAACTGAAGAAGCGCCCACCCGACAACGTCTTAGCTTCACTCCCCTCCCCGCCTGGCCGGCTTACCGCCCCTCCCTGTGTGGAGGTAGTGTTTGTCTGTACTCCACTTCTCCCCACCCCGAGGTCCCCCTCTTGTGCGAGGCGTAGTGCTTGTTTATTATCTAGCAGGGTGAAGCTCCGATCAACGCAGTGTGCGGGGAACCCACACTTCCCCGCCTGCCCTCGTCTCCGAATAGGATCGGTGTCTTCACGCTGATCAGGTGAGCTCCTGATCACTCTCCTCTGCTGGTAGCATTATCTTTGCTAACTTTGTATTGCTTTCAACTGCCCGTCGGACGGTGAGTGAGTTCCCGGCCCGGAATCCACCAAATCGAGTGCCATCGCAGAGTGAGTTGTGAGAGTGGCCCTTCACCCCACGCCCTCGGCGTGCTGGCCACCCATCGAATCTGGCATCCCAAACCCTTAGGGGTTCAGCTCAAGCTAGCAAAACCCCTGGAATCTCAAGGTCCAACCTCGGACCCTCATCCCCCATCGTCGGCCCACCTACGGACCCGGGTGTGCGCTACACGGGTGAGTCCGCTTGAGTGAATCTGTTGTTCGGTTCGCGCTTGCAATCTTAGGTCCAAGGGTCATTGGTCTTGTGGCTGCCACCCCCCATAGTGGTGTCACATCATGCCACTAAAGCCAGCAAGGGAACCGAGACAAGTAGTTCCGATAGAAGGCCAGCGGACAAGTCGACCGCTCTCTCCTTCTCAGAGCATATGAAGACTCCCTTCTCTTTCAAGAAGGAACATACGAAGATGCTCTTCGACCTCTGCATGGCCCAGAGGATCGTCGAACTACCTAAAGTCTGCAAGCCAGACGAAGCCCAGAAAATCGACGATCCCAACTACTGCTCATACCACCATATGCTGGGCCACCCCCTTGAAGATTGCTACGTCTTCAAGACACTGGCATAGAAGATGATCCGAGACGGCCTGATTCAAATGAAGAGCGGTCTCGTCGATCCTCTGCAGCCACATACGTGGTCCAGACTAGCCAAAGTAGTGCATGTGGTTCACCATCCGACTAATGTGATCCACATGATGGCAGCATTTTCTCTCTCTGATGATGAATCAGTGGAGCCCAGTGTTAACCGAAGAGAGCGTTTGATCTAGTATCTAGGGTGGAGGCCCTGGCACTATCACAGACCCCTCTCCATCCCCAGAGAAAGAACCCGACGGCTTTTCGATGTCCTCGTCGAGAGGCAACAAATCTTGCCCCGTGACCCACCGACAGACTACACTCATTGGGACTTTAGTCACCCCCAATACTGTCCCTTCCATGCATGAATATGCCATACGATTGAGTCATGTGAAGAAGTCCAATACCTCATCCAAGAATAGATCCGGTGGGAGCAGATCGATGCTGAGGGGAATTCCATGGCACTTGTTCGGCTACGGCAAGCCGTAGAAGAAACTCTGAGCACCGCCAGAAATATGCCAGAGCAGCATGATCCTCCCCAGGAAAATGGGCATGGGCTGCCATACCAACACACTCCAGAATGGCTCGAGTTTCGGACTGACAATCGAGAAGCCCTTGAGCGGCTGCGGAGGTGCAGGGAGCAAGATGCCAGCCAAGAGACAGGGCTGAGTACCTTCTCGGCCAACGTCATTCATCCTCCTGCTCCCCCGATCTCTCTCGATTCCTCGACACCGCAGGCCGGCCAACCGGCCCTTGCCATTCCAGCTACGCAGTGGCGACCCTGGTAGGAGTTAGAGTCTCTCCCCTTTCCCAGAGAAGACACTACTAGACTCCTTCGAGTCCTTCTTGGCCGAGAGGATGTCCTGGTAGGCGAGACTACGATGAGCTCCTCAGGCTCCTCCCACCTTTCCCCTATTCCACTTCTGTCTCCGATGCTCGAGGATAGGAAGGGAAAATAGAAGCTGGGTGAGATTTCGGCTCGACCAGACCAGGTCCTCCCAACAGTTCGCACGTCGGGTCTGCCATCATAAAGGCCATCCGGTGCACGAGATCAAGAAAGCCAATAGGGGCAGCAAGGCCTCAGGACTTTGTCTAGTGTCGCCCGACCCTGCCCTCAGTCAGACCACAGGGGTCAGGCCAGGAAGCAGGATGTTGCTCATGCTCCTTGGTCCACCTCTCAGCAGAAGCCTTTGCCACCGCGGCTAAGGCATCAAACCGCGCATATGTCTTCGGACGCCAGTACTGGTACATCAGCTCAACAGGAGAAGCTTCCCTCGCCATCGTGGTTAAGGCATCAAGCCGCGCACACGTCCTCGAATGCTAGTACAAGTCAACCGGTTCATGGTAAGTTCCCACAGCCACTGCGGTTAAGGCATCAAACCGTGCCTATGTCCCCATACACTAGCCTCAGCATCCCAGCTTACCAGGAACTACAATTCGAGGTCATTGAATAGACGATCAATGCCACCTTCCAACTACAGCAATCGGAAGGTGCCTAGATTGAGATCTAGGCAAAGAAGAGTCGCCGACCTCACCCTGCAAACACATTGGCCCGACGATATCCTCACGGAGATCTGTCAACATCAGTTCCAGTGCCTCCTCCTCCTCCTACTCCCCTAGAGGCGGCTATCGCCAAGAAATAGGAGAGGAACAAAAGGAAGTATCTCAAGAGCCGGCTCAAGAAATAGGCCAAACAAGCGGCCACCTTGCAATCCCCAATAGAGATGACACCTCTCCAGAGGTTACAATGACTCATCAACAACTTGGAAGAATACATTCCTCTTGGCCCTATCGGGCCTATCCCACTCGATAACTACATCCCGTGGGAAGAAATGCATAAACGAGCTCGCCTCAGAGACTGGGTCCAAGAGATGATCTAAAAAGTCAAAGGAGGCGAAGCCCTCCGCATACCAGAAGAACTCTCCATGTTCTATAAGGACAAAGAGATCACGGTGGAGTAGCTAGAGTAGATGCTTCACAGTTGTACTTGCAACATGGTGGCTATTCTACCTCTAGATAACATCAACACCTCCCAACGAGGCGAGCCGGTAGCAGCCAGAACCCGACAAAGGATTGCAACTCCACTCAGACTACAGCTAGTCCTAGAACACACCGGCCGTGGCCGGGGTCGTGGTCGTGGATGCAGTAGAGGCCACGGAAGAGTCCCTGAGTTGCCTCTTCACCCGTCCGCCTTCGATCCAGAACGGGTTATCCTCTTTCGAGGAGAACAACCTGCCCCGATCCCGCCAGTGGAGATCCGGGGGCAACCCAGCTGGAGCCGAGGAGATCGTCGCCAGCATTCTGGTCCCGGCACCGGTTCTGACCTGTCCAGCTGAACAAGCAGGGCCGCCCAGCAAGGACGGGCCAGCCCTTCAGCCTCCCTCAAAAGATCCATCTTTGGCCTCTCTCTTCCATGAGTCTGTGGGTGGCCAGAGTCAGCCCGACCCTAGTAACAAAGGCAAGGTGGTGCAACTCCCCGACGAGGAGCGACGTGGCAGCCCACAACAGATCCAGCCTGACATACTACTGTCACTAGAGGACGCTCGAGCTCGAGCTGACTGAAAGGTTCTCCACCAAATGAAGGGCTTCCCTGCCAGCATCACGATATGGGAGGCCATCGCTTGGAGTAAAGATTTGAGGGAAACCCTTATCAAGATACTCCAAGAGCCGGAAGTCTATGAAGCACACGCATCAGAGATCTAACAATCTCTCACTTTTTGATGATGGCAACTATGAGTCATTAAATCAGTTGTAGACTTATGAAATATTCATTCATACTCAATTACAAAAATCAAATATCCATTCCCATCCATTTGTGAATCAGATAAGAGGAAACAACCAATGTCATTCATTGAAGTGTAGGCAAAGCAATTTACCAATTTTTTGAACAACATTCAAGAGATCAAGAAAAAAAAGTGAACAAAATGTTTTATGTTCTCCTGACAAAATGCTATGCCTGACAAAATGCCATTCATGTATGTCTATGTCTCCTATGATGAGAATTCCTATATGATTGCTCATCTCTTCTATGACTTGACTCCAGATCTTCTCCCCCTTTGCCATCATCAAAACAATGAGGGATATCACTCCCAAGTGTGTCATCAGTCGGAGAACACATCCCTATGTGTTCGGAGGCAGCATCTTATTAGTTTATGTAGAGAGATCCTTAGTTGAGGGACCATGTTGAAGGAGTGCCATATTCTGGATTGAAACCCTTAATTCTTCAGCATTCTAATTTACCCTCTGAGCTACAGTTCTAAGATTATTGTTTGTTGAAAAATGTCTTTCTAGGAGAGCTTCATGGAAGAGTTCCATTTTTGCACTGAGCACAGCTATTTGAGTGTGAATCATATCAGCTACATGTGTGAGCTGTGCCTCATGCTGAGATGCATGAATAGGAATGTGAGAATCTGATGTTTGTTCTGCAGCACGAGCTGAAGTTGGGTCTGCAATAGGATACCACCTATCCTCTTGGTCTACAGGAGTCGACTGTGGGTAGTGATCCTTGAACACATTGACCATATATTGAACATCATCAACAATCATATGTAGTCTCTCTGATATGCCAGTATAACACCTTGCAATATGATTATGCTGAGCCTTGGTGTCATGGAAGTACTGTGCAGGCAAGGTTAGTTGCTCATAGTGATTGATGAATCTGCCATTCATTCTTCCTATCTGATTTCTTGCAATAGCGAGGACACCCTGAATATCTCACACTAGCTTATAGAAGTTTCTGTCTGACTTCTTGTTGTCCATCTGAATAGCAGCCATTCTACTTTTTATGTCCATCCTCATGTGAGTTAGCTGTTGCTCAACCTTGTTCGACAATTCTTTAATTCCAACGTTAACCTCCACTTTGAATTGGATCATCTAATGCTCAAAATAGTTTGACTGCTCTTTTATAGCAGAGTTCAGTAACCCAAATTGAGCAGATAAGTACCGGTAGAGGGTGTCGCTCTCTTGTACAGAAGATGTAGGGGGTCAAGAGGTCTGAGGATCAGCTGCTGCATGAACCACAGGAGGAATGTTCTGCTGATGTTGTTCTTGAACTGCTTGAGGCTCTTGATGTTCTAGATGTTCCAGTTGAACCTTTGCTACTTCTTGAACATCTGAAACTACAGGAGGTGGTACCTCTTGTTCAATCTCTACTCTTTCCTGTACTGCAGGATCTACTGGAGGTAGATCATCTTGTTGAATCTCTACCTGCTGCTCCAGCTGTTGATCCAGTTCTACATGAAGTGCTTCATCTAGATTCAATTCTGGTTGTTGCTCCTGCTCTAGCTGCTACTGCTTTGGCTGCTGCTACTCTGGCTGGTCATCCACTTGTGGTGGAAGGTCCCCTAGTAGCTGACTTTGAATTCTTCCTCCAATCTTTTTAATTTTTTAAACTTCTCTACGAAGTCCATTGTATAAATGTTGGACATTAGAATATCTTTGAACTTTTCACCCTCCAATGGAATCTTCAGCCTTTTGAAAATAACAGTCAAATGAGCTGCATAAGGAAGATGTCTGCCTTTATTTCTGTAGTATCCAATGATCTGAATCATCAGGTCAGGCAAGCAGACCCTGATGTTTTTAAACATGCAATAAAATAGAAATATCTTGAATTCTGTTAGTCTACCCCTCCCAGCGCCTGTTCGCCTTATCGTGTCATCTTCAGACCCTGTTGAGTTGGGAGAGCCATGCTTGTGCACAGTCTCTACTAATTCCATGCCTTAGGGAAACAATGATGCCAGGCACTCCGATATGTGCATATCACCTTGATTTTGTCCCGTTTAGCAATATGTGGACATTGATATGTTCTAACCTTTCCCGGATTCCATCCCCCTTCTGTGTGGATGGTTTCCTATTCACACTTGACACAGTCCAGGGCCAAGGGAACATGCTGCTGGATTTGCTCTGTTCTTGCTCAAACTAATAGACCAAAGTGAACCTTATACTTGTGTTCATCATTATATCACTTCTTTCCTGCATAATGACAAACTCAGTAGTTATGTTTTGAACCGCCTCCTGAGGCCTCCTACTTTGACGTTTAATCAAGTGTTGTCCTTCTTCGGAAGGACGTAATTAACGTCATAACCTTTATGGTATGACGGACTTTCAGTCCAGACACGAGCCTAACAATCGACTGACAAAGTCAGATCGAGCGCACAACAAAGTTGCCACCCCAGTGACTAGCACGCCTAACTGATAAACTAAATAAATCAATAACAAAAATAAATAAATAAATAAATAAATAAATAAAAATCACATTCCACAAGTTTGGCATGTCCGGTGGGACCGAGTCTCCCTTTATCTTTTCGCCAAAGTAGGAGGCCCGGCGGCCTCTCCCAAAAATCTAACTGTGTGTTAATCTTATCTGCAGGAATCCTGATGGAGACCGGATTAGTTTCCGTTCACTTTGGACAACAAGTTGTCGACGGCCACATTCATGGCGGGTACCTGGCGGTACCAACTGAATTCGAAACCATGCCCCCGGCGATGGGTCTGCCCAACTGTCTTGGATTGGTGTTTGTCGATCTGCTCAAGATCGACAATGAAACTGAGAAGGCTGCTATAACCAAAGCCACAAATGCGCCAAAGAAGGAGGTGAAGATGATGCCGGCTCCTACTGTCGTTTCCTGCTATGTCCACCACCTAGACAAGAGAGCTGCCATCCCTGCCACTACTGGCAAGAGAAAGTGGAACTACCGAAGAGGCCGAGCTGCTACACCCAGAGGTCGTCTATCGACTTCGGGAAAATCAATGATGGTCGGAGGGATGCAGGTATACCTCAACGGTCGCCCAGCTGAAGCATTACTTGACCGCGTCATCTCAGTCGTCCCCACCAACAATAAGTTCCGAGTATTGGCCACCAGGAAGGCCAGCTGGGAGAAGGAAGAGAGGAAGCCGCTGGCACCCAAGCCGACGAGATTCAAGCAAGTATGGGTGCCAAAGAGAGTTCAGGGCTCGGCATCGGCCCATGAAGAGAGAGATACTACTGTTATATGCCCCAGGACAGGGGGCAGGAGATTTCAGAACAAAGAAAGAGAGACTGCTATCATGTACCCCAAGAGAGGGGACAGGAGAGTCCAGATAAAAGAAGAAGAGGAAAGAAGGGGGGATATTCTAGCTGCCGGCCCATACAAGCCAAGGGCCTGCGCCAGGCAGGCGGATGTGTTTCGGTATCCCCGGAAGACTTATCAAGCTGCTCAAATCACAAGGCTGGCTTATCAGCCGAAAACCCAGGAAAGACTGATGCCTCAAGTTGATCTTCAAAGGCACAGTCGGGAGGAGATGGATAGAGTAGTCCAAGACTACTTCCACTGCCTAGGGAACTCATCCCTAGGGCAGCAAAGATTATCCCGTGCGATGGGCGTCGAAGAAAAATAAGAAGACATTTAAGGAAAAGTGATGCTAGGGGTCTCATCTTCGGACTCCAATGACTTTGAAGATGGCCAAAGGGCCAGATGTTTGAAAGATGCCCCACAGAGGGGAGAAGAGAAAGGAAGAATATCTGTGTTTGATCGCCTGACCTTCCCTGGTCATGCCAGAAGAAAAGTTTGGAAGCAGAGAGTGAAGTCCCGTGTCAATGGCACCCAAGCCCTAGGTGGTCTAGAGGTTAAGGAATGGGTTTCCCATGTTTTTCCCACCATTAGGGGGTGATTAGGGCATAGAAATGGACCCTAGGGCTGGGTCCGGATGGCTCTGCGCCATATTCGGTTGACCGACTCGGGCAGTTCGATCGACCGTTCGGGCGTTGACTCGAACTAGGCATTTTGCCCAGTTCGGTCAAACGAACTACCCAGTCCAGTCGATCGAACTAGCTTGGCAGACCGACCCGTATGGGTTGGTCGACCGAAATGTAGAGGATAGGCCCGTTTTGGGCCCTGGTTGGTCCGGTTGAGACCCAATGACCGACCTATGGCCCCGTGAGTGCCCCTGATACCCCGTGGGGATCGTGACTGTGTTTTTGGGTGTCTAGAGGTACCGTGTTATCTCGATTAGAGTGACCATGAGTTTGAGAGTTTGGGTGACCCCACGTGTTCCGGGTCTTTATGTTATGCTTGATGGAGTCACCATGTATCGGTGTGAGTGCGGTGAGGTTTCCCTAGTACGTCGTGGGTTTCTTCGGAAGGTAGTTTTCGAGTGGGCCATGTGTAAGACCTTGGACTGCGAGTTCAGTCACCCAGCTTGGGCTGGAGGTTTCCTACTTTTCCTTGGGATTGGGAATCAGCTTGGTGGCTTGTTAGCTGCCTCGGGAACTATACTTTCGTATTTTTCACGTGGGTCGTGTGTGTGGCCTGTGGACTGTGAGTCCCATTTACCTAGTCTAGAGCTGGAGGTTTTCTTAGTTCACTTTTCAAGGGAATGGTCTTGGCGATCGTGAACTGCCCGTGAGTCATCGTGCCGAGGTTTCTGATCCTAGGGTTAGGGCAGATTGATGGCATGGCGTCGTTCGGTACAACGGTCTTGATCTCGAGTCTTGTGACTCAAGGACTGTTGGATTTAGTGAGTCTAGAGGACTGTCCAGAGTCCAGTGGCTTAGCTCCACTTGGTTCTTCGCGACTTTCACGCAGGGTGCGTGCGTGGTTCTCAGAGTTTCTCCTCGGAGAGAGGTCACATCAATGACTCCCCACTAGTCGTAGCCTTCTGACACACGTGTGGTCTCACCAGGGAGTGGTGGCGAGGCTTACCCGAGAGAGACGATTTTTAGACTGGTTACCGTAGGGCCCCATGTCTTGTAGCCAGAGTCCGGCTGAGGGAAAAACTAGTCAGAGGCTTGACCTAGGACGCATGGTCAGTGTGTGCACACGTGGTTGGGGGCAGTTGGACCCACGCTGATGAGCGCGACCCCACCTAGTTCTTGTTCATAGTACTGGTTACTATATGGTGTCTTTTATCTTTGCCTGGGGCACCACAACGAGACACCTGAGGCGTGGTCTAAGACGTTAGTGGACGCGTCTGGTCTTGCTTCTAGTAGGTGGGTACTCCTGTCACGCGAGACGTGACTCTCCTATTTTTGGGTTCCGCTTCCCGTCTGTGAGACGTGACTTCTAGACCATTCCAGCGTGTTTTCCCGAGGTGGTGGCCAGAGGTACTTGGTAGGGATTACCGAGGCCTCACCGAGCTAGTGTGGGACTATGCGGTCCCAGTTGGTCGTGCCTGTGTAGGCAGGCTTCCGCGACAGGGTTGCTGTGAGTGTTTCCTTGGTAGGTCTGGTATTAGAGTGGTATGTTTCCCAATTGTAAGATCGAAATTTCCCCTTTTTTTGTCACCGGTGAGTGTAGCCTTACTGCCGTGAGTTATTGGCTTCCGCGATTTAGTACGATTGTCCCCTTCATCGTCATTGTACTCCTCCTGTCGTTGCTGTTGCTTAGCTAGCGTAGCTTTCCTTTCTACCGTTATTTTCTCGATTGGGGTTCCGCGAGACCCCTACTGAGTCTCTGTTTGGAGACTCATATCTGCTTTTCAGGTGCGGTGGTTCTTCCTCGAGGTTCGAGGGCGTTGCGTAGAGGTCCTTAGTTGCCAGCTCGCCGGGCCGAGTGTTCCGTGATTTTGTTGTAACTGGTTACCCATTCGAACAGGAGCCGAGACTTGTCTCGAGAAAAGGAATATAACTTGTTCCTCATTTTCTCCCTCAGCAAGGGGCCTTCCCGCCATTCCGTGGATCTTGGCGGTGGAGGGTTTGTAGCGCCTTTGACCTTTTCCTTCTGCTTCTCGAAAGTTTAAAAGTCCAATGTGTGGACCTCTGGTGGGATTGGCTTCTTCTCAGCCTGTCTCACCCTCTGGCCTGATGCGACTGAGGTGGAAGAGTACCCGGTAAGGAATGCCTCCATCTCAGCCACCATGTTGTTCAGACGGTCAAAAGTCTTGACCTCCGCGGCAATCATCCTTTCGAGGATTTCCTTCTTCAAATTTTACGTGTAAATTTACACTGCGTCCTCCTGATGCGGGGGCGTCTGCACCTCATGCTGAGATTCCTCCATCTTTTAATGAAGTCGAGTGCCGACTCATCATTTCTCTACCTCGTGGCGTAGAGCTCCGCTGTGGTGACCTCCCGTTCAGCGATGTAGAATCTCTCTTTGAACTTCTTTTGCATGTCGGGCCAATCGGCAATGGACCTGGGCGGCAGGCTCGAATACCACTAAAAGGCAAACCCAGTGAGCGTCGAGCCAAAGAACTTCAGGTGGTAGGCTTCATCAGCAGCCAAGTCCCCCATAACATTTACGTAGTAGGCAATGTGCTCTCTGGGGGACCCTTACCCATTAAACTTCTCAAACTTTGGCGACTTGGTGATGCCAACTGGCAGCTTCTTCACGACATAATGAGCTGGATAGGGCACTCGGTAGACGTCAAATGGCGTTTGATCCCCGTCGCCCCTTTCTGATAGCTTCATGTCTATCATTTGTTCCAGTATCAACCGACTGACTGCTGTCGGGTCGATCGGGCTTGGATAGAAATGGGCGGGCTGCGTAGCCAGGGTGGTCAGTACAGTCGCCTAAGGGGCCGTGGGAGACCCCTGGGGAGGTGAGATCTGCGGCGGGGCCAATGCCGGGTACTGTGCTTGTTGGAGGGGCATGCCCCCAGGGAAGCTAGGGGTTGATGGGATTGTCGCAGCCTGTAGAGTCGCTCCAAAAGATTGCCCATTGCCCCCGGGCGCTTCCAGTAGAATCTCGATCTGCCCCAACGTCGAGGGCTGTGTATTCCTCTCGTTCAGTTCTCTTCAGCGATTCGATCTCCTGCTGGAATTGTTGTATCATGTGTAGCATAGCAGGGTCATTCGCGGGGAGACTGGGCATGCCCCCTGTCTCTTCGACCAAGGCGTCCTCAGATGATGTAGAGGGTCCGCCACTCGTGCCTCCAGTAGTGATCACATTGACCGTCAGAGCTGCGGAAGGTTCTTCCGGGGAGGTCTCCTCGGCACTTGTCTGTGCCACTGCGCCTGTTGCTCTTCCTCTTCTAGTGAGAGGCCCGGGTTTGGCGACGAGTCTGGCCACCTCTTCAGGGTCGATAGGTAGAGCTTCGTACCAGCCAAGAACTCCTGTCATGTTGCAGGTGAAAATTCACCAGTTCTTGTTTCTCTTCACCATCCTTCTCGACGGCTTATTTAGGAACACCATTCTGTCGAAAATCGACCGTCGGGGTGACGCTTCCTCCCGCATAGGGGACTGGCGTCATTCCTCCAACCGGTTCCTTGATTCTGCGCTAGGCACAGGTTGGATTTCTTCTTCTTCTTGAAAGGTGGAGGCCACTGTGATAACTCAGAAGAACGGTGAGCTAGAAGGGGAGGGGTTGAATAGATCACTGATTTAAAAAATCCTTGCCCTGTGTAACCACGCACTCGTCGAAAACTAAACTAGGAAGATAAGGAGCGGATCTAATTGGCAGTCGATCGAGCAATTGATGCTCACAATAGGCAAGAGAACCACTTAACAACAAACCACAGGTAAGTTTTAGACCTTATTCCTAACAAATTGACTAAGTTCATCATGTGTGCTTTTCCCGTGTGACTTCAGAATACATTAAATGGTGGAATGTGCATACAGGCTTTTATAGGAGCTCGAGGAGGGAATGTTGGGCCATTGCAGAACACAAGTTCTTGGACTCCCAGCCAGTGCTGGCCCTGGATGCTGACCCGGCCTATTTGAAGAAATTGAAATTCCAGACTAATGCTATAGTGGCGGCCTATCTGGAGGCACGGAAGGTTGCTAAACAGTGCTCGCCCAAGATCGAGCTGAGATTGTCGGAGATCAGCAAGGATGGCTTCTTGAAAACACTCAAGGCTTATGCCGTGTGAGCGACGAGCGATTGATTCTTCAGCAAATTCCTCTGCCAGTGGAGGAGCCTCTTCCTTCTATGACTTCTTGGCATCCTAAGAGAGATCGGCTTCATCCCTACAGGACCTTCATTAGGAGAGAAGACTGATGGTTGACACTTTACAGTGATACCCCTTGGCTGTTCGCATTGCTGCGCTCTCATAGGCTTTCAGTAGGTGGCCCTAGCGAAGCCATATTGGGCCAACCCGTTCTCCTTTCTTTTAAGTATGCTGACGGATGGGGGCTAAACCACCTCAGCTTATATTATCATTTATCTTCTCGCAGTCATGCAGACTTGGCGTCGTTGGCCGAACGATGTGAAGTGATAGGGGATATATGCTGGTTGATTCGCGGGGTTGCTTCACAGAGCCAAGTGCCCTCACTCTTTTATTGGCCACTCTCTCCATTTTATAAGGGGCCAGCAGGTATCCTTCATTCTTTTGCCTTCAGCTTTTGGTCCCTTTCTTGTTGTAGTGTATATCATTCTTTTTCACTCTCGTATGTGTGTAGTTCAGCTCACTTCGGAGGAGACCAGGCACTTTAGGGAACTGATTATTAAGGCTCAGAAGCCAGCATATTTTGAGATTCCGGAGGTGGCTCCGACTACAACACCTTTGCCTCCCGGGGATTCACGAAAGTGAACCAGATCTCAAGTAAAGGAGGCAGTGGCTAAAGCGAAGGAGGCGGCTACGAAGGCCAAACGGGCCTGATGAAAGAGGACTGCAGACCCAGAGCCGGTGGTTGTTCCGCCGCCCATGGTATCATTTGAGGAGTTTGAGGCTTCCCATGTGCAGATGCACACGGCCAAAGGTATCTCTCTTCTTTTTGCATCCTACTTCTTCTTCGGTTGCACATGCTACTTTTTTTTATCTTACAGTTGCTGCCACTCCTTCTGTAGCGGTTGCACAAGAGGTTGCCGCCCCTGCGGTAGCTGAAGAGAGAGGAGAGGAAGTGCCCATGGCTCCCATCGAGGGGGATTTGCCTTCTCCCACACCCAGCCATGAAATAGAAGGTAATTTGTCCCCTAGGGCTCCCGTAGTTTATTATGCCTTCAGCCTGTATGAGTATTCTTCATTTCAGCTTTAGTTGAGGTCCGACCGCCTTCGCCACCCGTTGTCAAGGCTGCCGAGGGAGCTCCTGTTGAGCAGGAGACCATTCCAGGGAGTGAGCCTGCTCCCGAAGTTCATTCACCCGCCGTTACTGCTACGGAACTGACTGATCAGGTCTCCATTGAGGGAGATGTCCCTCCCAGAGATTATCAAGCCAAAGAGTCATCCGCCTTGAAGGGAAAGAGTCTGGCACCAGAACAAAATTTGTCTTCAACAGAGCAAGTGGACTATAGTGGCGGTTCCAGTGATGAGGAGTTTCTCCCAGTGGAAACGGAGACTGAAGATGCCGGGGCATCCTCCACATATGAAAGTGATTACACCACTTTTAGCCTGCCCTAGTTGACATAGAGCAGCTTCGGGCCACCCGGTCTCTCTATAGGAGAGGGGGCCGGGATGATGGAAACAATAGTCTCTGCTGTTGAAGATTTGAGCTTGGTGCCAGCTGAGGTAAGAGATCCCCTCCTTTTGGCCCTTTTAAGTCTTGTGCTTCTTCTCATTGGTCATTATATTAACCTCTGATTTTTTCGTAAACATCCGCATTCAAGCTGTGGGGTGATACTAAATGTTGGCTTCAACCAAACCTATGGGGAGTAGCTGAGGCAGTGATGCTACGTTGGGCTGCCCTTTTGAGGATAAGTATTTGATGAGGGCGCGGTGGGTCCACCTTATACTCACCCATCTGTAGTTTGCCTTTCTTGATCAAGCCTTCAATAGCGTCCTTGAACACATAGAAATCCTCAATGGGATGTCCCAACATTTGGTGATAAGGACAGAAGCATGGATCGTCTTTTCTTTTGACATCGCCTGGTTTCTTCAGCTCTGGAAGAACCACTTTGTCGTATTCACGGGCCCACTCAAAAAGAGCCCTAGTCTTTTCCCTCGGAAAGGAGTATAGTTTCATTATTTTACCCCTTAATGAGGGTCCTTGTTTCGCCGGCCCGGCGGAAGATGCCTCTTTCATTTTCTTCTTTTGTTTCTCGAAGGCTTCAAAATTTAAGGCGCAACTTTCTTCTTGGGCCAAGTGTTTGCCAGTTGGCGCATTCTTTTGGCTTGGGGATATCAAAGCCGGGGCAGAGCCTTGCAAGAACTGCTTCAGCGTTGGCTGCAATGTCACCCAGTTGTTCGAAGGTCGTGACTTCAATGTCAATGACCCATCGTAGAATTTCTATTCTCAAATTTTCTTTGCAGATTTGAACAGAGTCCTCGTAGCTTGGTGGATGTCTGCACCTTTCATGGAGATTCCTCCACCTTCTTATGTAGACCATGACAGACTCGCCATCCTTTTGTTTGGCTGCTTGTAATTCAGCCTCAGTGACTTCTTCTTCGGTTGTCTTCGTATTCATCATTTGTTCCACCTTTGGCTTGTTCGACTGCATATGCGGCCTAATCGGCACCTTTGACGGAGATGCTTTAGTTGCCCCCTGGCATGTCCCGGAGATTGTATGTTTGAGTGGTTGAGGGAGGATGCCCCCCATATGATCATGTACCATCCGGGGCATGGCTGGCTGTGCTGCAGCTTCAGGTGAGTTAGCACTACCTTGTGTTACCTCATGTAGATGTTCTGCCAGTTGCGGCATAGGTGGACTTAGATTCATTTCATTTAGCTGCCTTTGCAGCATTTCAATTTCCTGTTGCTTCTGGTGTAGCAGTGCCATCACTGCGGGACCTTGCCAGGAGGGGCCGGGAGTGCTACCTCCCACCTTCAATTTGACCGGGGCGAGTGGCACCCCATCATTAATGCTGGACGCATCCAGTTCCTTTGAGATGAACTCCTTAAGTTTTATGCCTCCGAGCCGAGGAGGAACGCAATATTGTCTCCCCTTGTTGGCTAGCGGGTGTCTTGATTTTCTCCCAGACCCGACAACACGGTGGGAGGCAAAAGTTTTAGACTAATTTGTTTCTTTCGGCACAAATTAGATTTCTCGATCTTTCTCATTAGTAGCTTCAGCCACACTAGATGATGTTGACAGCGTGTCACCCGAGAGAGCAACATATCTTATTTTAGCCTTTGTATTCTTCTCTACTTTCCCCTTTAAGGCTGGCATCTGCCCTGACAGTGGGTCACTTGGTGCGTCGAACACCCCTATCTTTTCTTTAATTCCTTTTATTAGCCCGTGGGACTTATTGTGTCCTTGAGGGGCATGCTGCATAGGCTGACTCTTGAGCTACTCTTGCTCGTGTAGCCTATCTGTAACAGTTTGTAGCTGTTCCACGACTGAGTTGATTTCTTCATGCACCTGCACCGGGGCTCATTTTTTTGTGTTGTCCACTGGTTTTCTGATAGCTACAGGAGGGGCTATTTGATGCCAAGTAGGAACTATAGGGGGCGGAGTGGGCTGGGCCATAGCTCCACTAATCTGGACTCTCGGAGTCAGAAGGGATGCTGGCCTTGTTCTTTTCTTTATTGACGATGCTTGCCAATTTCTTTGCTTTTCTTCAGGTGCTAGGGCACAGTCTTCATTGGTGTGGTTCTAATCTGCCTTGTGGATTCTGAGTTTTGGGATAGAACCATCACCCAGTTTGTAGAGCCTGTCATTTCTTTTTAGACCGTTGGATGGTTCTGGACTTCTAGTATGTCAAAGCTCTTCGAGTTCTCTTCGCAACGGCCCTAACCTCGTCTCGATCTGACATCGTGCCTGGGAGTACCGACCGTCCTCGTCAGGGTGCGCAGATCCAACCTAAAGTAGAGCTGCGGGACAACCTTGGGAATTAATTCCCAAGACATCGCCCGACTCCTCTCCAGTGACCGCTGCCCCCGGGGATCGACCCAGGGCACTCCAGGAATGCTCCTGCCCATCGCTGCAACCAGGAACCTCTCTAGACATCACCGTACCAGCAGTGGGTCCCACGTGTTGTCCTGCGGGCCCGAGTGAACAGTGCTGAATCGGTCGACCGCGTCCACCCGAGCGCCACCGACTGCTGCCCGCCAAGCCGAGATTAGTGCTCCCGGACCCCACATGTCTCCTATTACCTCCCTGCGTGGAGTGGGCTATAGAATGAATGTTGTAATTTAATATTCACTGCTGTACCGGGATTCACGGATCTCAACCGGGAAGTCTTCCCCACGCCCTGGGCGTAGAGGTACACCCACCCCCTCTGTTTGTCACTTTGCTAGCTAGTATATACTCTGGAAGCCGCTGCATGTGAGTAGGTTACTTTCCTAGCCTTATCTTATTGTGTCACTGCTGTGAGTTGAGAGAGTGTGACCTGTCCCGCGACTCGTTCCGAGCACAGGAGTAAGCTGACCACCCGAGACTCAAAGCCAATTTCTTAATCCTGTCGATCGACACGTTTCCCTCACTGGGGATGACTGTGAGCGAGTACTTCTATTTGGGGCACGTTTGCCTCTTCAGGAATCTGGTTAGGTGTCGAGTCTTGTGTGTCATTGTTGGTCGCATCGTCTGAAGAGTCGCGTCATCACTTAGAGTCTCAGTTTCGAGTCGAGTCCCATAGTCATCTCGCATCAGATGGCCTTGATCTACTCCTAGTTAGCCTCTGTTCCCCCATAGGTTATGAGGAAACTGAAGAACTTATCAGAGTGCACCCTGAATGCACACTTGCCTAAGTTTAGCTTCGTGTTGTACCTCTACAGGGTGGCGAACATATCTGCAAGGTCTCCTAGGTGGTTGGCCATGTGGAGGCTCTTAACAAGCATGCTGTTAATGTAGACCTCCATGTTACGGCTAATCTAGGAGTCGAGCATGCAGTTGATTAGGCGCTGATACGTACTCCTGCATTCTTCAGACTAAACAACATCCTAGTGTAGTAGTAGAGTCTGTGGTCGGTGATGAAAGCAGTGTTATCTTGGTCGGGCCTATGCATGTTGATCTGGTGGTACCCTGAGTACGCATCCAGGAAGTTCAGCATCTCATGCCCGACCATGGTGTCGATTAGCTGGCTAATGCGTGGCATGGGAAAGTTATCCTTGGGGGTGACTTTATTAAGGTTGATGTAGTCAACACTCATACGCCACTTCCTATTCCTTTTAGGAGCAACGACGACGTTGGAAATCCACTCTGGGAACTTAGTGGGCTTCAGTAGTCCATAGCACAAGTTTTCACTCACCTCCTCTCGGATTATGGCTTGTAGCATTGCAACGACGCCTCCACTGCTACACCGGGTGTCACTTTAGATCTAACTTAAGCTGGTGGGTCACCACCTCGGGGGGAATGTCGGGGAGCTCATCCCCCAACCAGGCAAATACATCCTGGTTGGCTTCCAGGAAGCGTTAGTGGGCTTCACATTCTTCCTTGAATAGGAGGGAGCTTATCTGGACCGTGCAGCTATGGTCCTAGCCGATTTGAATAGGAATAGATCCTCGGCGGGGGCTCAGATGCTAAGACCAGGCTCATCCTCCTGAGGCTTCTTCTCAGGCAGGCCCTGCTCGACCGACCTCTCCTGAGTGGAGATCAGGTCGCGATCCTCGGAAAGAGCACAACGCACTAATACTGTCCCAGAGTCGGAGAATGCAACGGTTCACCCTGCACAGAGTTTCGAAGGCTCATCAGGGAAAAACATATGCAAGCACAAAACACACACTAGGACCCACAGAAGGATCCGAAAAATATCTAAAAAATTCGGGGCAACAGCCCTCCCCCCTTATAAGAATTTCATCCTCGAAATTCAAGACAAGCACCATGCTACAGGGGGAGAACACCTGGACCAACTGACGACACAGTCAGAGCCCTGCAATCTCGAAACTCGTGAAAATCACGATCCTGAGGGACGCGGCCAGATAATGATCACGGGTAATGCCTTGCTCACAATCCAAGACACATCGATTATCAGAGCAAGCACATGCAGAAAGCACAAGTCTGGCGTCACCGTGGGCAACATGAAAACCAACCACCAGTCAACGCCCATGCTCGACGGACCAACCAAACGTCAGCTTCACAACTCACTGATCGCTCTCACACCCTGCACCAGGGGCAACCAACACTAAGCTTCCACCAGCTCACACCTGGCAAGCCGAATGGTCACAACAGCACCGGACCAACTTTGCCAGAAGACAAACTTCTAACAAAGTCTCAGATCCAATCCGGGAAAAGGCACACCTCATAATCGGCCACCTAAGGTCTTACTGGCACACAGCTCTCACCATTCTCGAGCCCCAACAACCAGCATCTTCCGTCTGTGAAAGACCATTCAATGGTCACCAGACACTCGCCAACGGGAAGCCTCCATCGGCCCAACAAGCACGCTCCAAATCACGATAGGCCATCCGTTGACCTTCCACAACACCACGTCCGATCCAAAATCTCACGCCAACTCCACCCTCTCAGGGGAGCATGGCAAAACCACATGACAAGATCCTGGTGTCTTCGGTCTTGACCTCACTCGACTCAGACTTATAGTGGAGGCATCCCATACTGGTCGCAGACCGGGGATCACCACATCCAACGCTAATGTCTCTTCAGAGACCTCCACACACAAGCATCGTCCATTACCTAATCGAATCCTATCTCGTCTCAATCACTCTAAATGGACGCCTGCCAATCCCGGTTCTGCTCTCATCACAAAGCCTTGGGACATAACCTCTCACGATCCACGGCACACTTCTCCAGAACTGACAATGCCGCCTGCTACCACAGTAAGCTGGTCGATGATGCCGTGACCAATGCACACGGTTCCCAAGACAATACGCTTCTTACCATGGTCGATCACTCGGCCGACCTCACCAGCTGCTCACAGCAACCAACAGGGACCTCATAATCTTGCCAGAGATCACTTCTCCAAAAACACGATCTCACCTGAGGACACAGCTTCCAACATAAGAACAGGGTACTCATGCGGCACGCTTACCAACATATTTTTCTGATTCTCCACCCTGCCAGTGCCACAACCACAATGCCTCAAGCAACTGCACGGTAGCAACACGCCTCACACCGAGGAACCAATCCTTCGACGCTTAACACATCCTCTGCAACTCCGCAGGCTCCGATTCACAACACCTCAGAAAACACAACACTAACCACGAATTCTCACAAACACTGCCCAACCGGCACTCATCCTTCCGGAATAATGCCAGCACACCCTTACACATCGGGGAATGGGCAACGCTTCTCACAGACAGCCACACTCTGCCACAACGGTTCAGCTAGCTGCTGCCACACGCTCCTCTCTTACACCTGCCTCTAATCTCGAAACCAATAACATGACAAACGCTTACCAAGGAGCGATAAAAATCCACCAAAATGTCATGCTCGAAGGCCACAACATCTGTAGCTATCGGACATCATTCTCTCGAACCTGTCTGCGCCAACACCAACCCATTCTCGAGCTGCCACCGCGCGAGCCACCATGCCAAGAGCCGCAACATGAACCATATTCGACACCCGCCAATGCTTATCCGGGCACATCTCTCAACCAGAGGGCCCGCTCTGCCACCTCGAACCACGATCTCAACACCTCAAGGGTTGGATGAACCTCAAGCTGGGGTGGCCAACCCGATAACAACTCCCTCATAGCATACGCACGGCCACTTAACCACGGACAATCCTCACCAGCCACCTGACCTCGCTGCAGATCCCTCGAACGCACCACCGCAGCAACGCACCTGTCGGCAACCTCTGTGCAACGCAGCACAATCAGGGCCACCATCGATGAGGGAGAAGGCTCTTGACCTCGATCCTTAGACCTCACGTCGACACTCCGACGACGACAGCAACCACCTTCACAACACCAACGCTGCGCACTCACGCTCTCATGCGAGAAATTAAGCAAAAAATAAGCATGAAATCCTATGCCAGCTGCCATTGCACTGGACCTTGTGGACTCTGATCACTGCAATATCTCAAATTTTCATGTACTTCTACAACCACAGCTCTGATACCAACTGTAACGACCCAAGATCCGGATACCGGGAAGATCAGATACCATTCGAATCCTGACCCGCCACCCACGAGCTCGAAGACTTGGAAGGGTTAAAGGATAGGTGTGGTATACATAGAAATAGGAAATAAAGCATGACAATAGATATAACAATAGAAATAAATAACAACTACAATAGAGTCCAGCCCAACAGAAAGTATAGTCTAAAGTAGTAAAATGTACCACATACCAAGTGAACACGCGGCTTGACGAGCTGGCGACTAAGAACCTCCACGCAGCACTCTCGAACCTCAAGGAAGAACCGTCGCACCTGAAAAGCAGGGATGAGTCTCCAAAATAGAGACTCAGTAGGGGTCACGTGGAACCCGAACCGAGAAAATCATGGTGGAAAGGATAGCGTACTAAAACAGGAACAGCAAACTGGTGGCCGGTCAAAGCTCAGCACTACAGCTACTCCTACTAGCAACCAAAGGGAAAACCCGATCTCTCAATTAGGAACCGGACCATTCTAACACCAGACCTACTGGGGAAATGCTCATGGCAACTCTGCCGCGAAAGTCTGCCCACACAGGCACGACCAACCGGGATCACACGGTCCCGCGCTGGCACGACGAAGTCTCAGTCACTCCACCAAGCACTTCAGGCCACAACCTTGGGAAAATACACTAGAATGGTCCAGAAGCCACGTCTCATAGACGGGAAACAAAACCTAAAACACAGGAGAGTCACGTCTCACGTGACAGGAGTACCCACAACTCCAACACCGGTCTCTCGGCGTGAAAACCCACACACACGTGCCACGGTGACATAGCCAGAACCCAACGATTAGCACGACCAAAATAGACAGCTGCTCTCTGTCCAGAACAAGAGTACATCCCCCTAGAAGAATGACCGGATAAGTCCACTGGCGTCTTACACCACGCCACAAGTGTCTAGCTATAACACCCCGGGCGCGAGACTCAGACACACACAAGTGACCACAAAGTGAGTGACTAGCTGAGGTCACGCCTATCGACGTGTGTCCAACTGTCCCCAACCACGTGTGCATACACAGACCATGCATCCTAGGTCTGGCCTCTAACTGGTTTTCCCCCTAGTCAGACTCTGGCGACTGACGTGGGGCCCGACAGAAACCAGTCTAAAAATCATCCTCAGGGTAAGCCCGTCCACCCACTCCCAGGTGGGGCCAGCATACGCGTACAGGTAGGCTACAACTAGTGGAGGGTTGCTGAGAGAGTAGGCTCTCAAGCCACGAAAAACGTCGTCTCAACCAAGCACAAGGGGTCCTCCTCGCACCAACACCATATCACGATGACCATGGTCGGAGAAGAAAATGAGACTGCGAACCACCCGGTACAGTCCAGAGCTTGACGGACCAACCTTGGTGCGCCACAAGCTCTGGCGGACCAACATTGGTGCGCCAGAATCACCTGACAGACTAACTTAGGTGCGCTAGGCACTCGGTGTGAAAACCGCTATAACGCGCCTTCCCGGGTGCGTTACAACTCTTGGTGGACCTAAATAGGTGCGTCAGAACCCGAGAGGAAACAAACTGTAACGCACACCACTAGGGGGGTCACAGTCCCTAAAGGACCACCGCTGGTGCGTTAGGCCACGGAACGAAGCTACCTGTGACACACTCCCCTCGGGGCGTCACACTCCCTAATGGACCACCGCTGGTGCGTTAGGTGGAAAGGAAGCGTCAGCCCTGACGCTCCTACTGAAACATAGTGTCTCGGTCAGGCGTAACACGAAAGCCCGAAACACGAGAAGTCACCCAGACTCTCAAACCCACAGGCATGCTAAACGAGGTAGCATGGTCCTCCCGACGCCCTCGAAACACGGACACAGAACCCACGATTGTCTAGGGCGTTCACGAGACCGCAAGTCAACCACTGGGTCACAATCGGGTCGACCAGGGATCCACACATCATAGAATGAACACGACAAACACGAAAACTCACCTCGGCGCAACTCAGTGCCTGGTGGTCTAACATTGGGCCGTCACAGTCTGTAACGGTCCAAACCTTGACCGCCACAACAACTCTGACGGTCTAACACAGGGCCGTCAGAAGAACAGGGCACCCTAGCTGTGACGCCCCCCCGAATCTCCCAAAATTCATAATGAGGACTCTCAGTAATCGAGACCCCTTTTGCTCATTTTTCTGTCCCTGGGGACCAGCTTGGTCCGCCCCTGCAATTATGCGCCGAGACCTCTCCCCAGCTGATAGCCTAGATTCAATATAATGCTCCAGCCCTTAGAATCTCTTATCTTGGGCTTTTCTTTGATATTCACTGGTGCAATAGCGGGCTTGCATGGTGCATAGGCCCATGGAAAGTTGAGGTCCAATACTGAGATAACGGGGTTATTACTAGGCCAAAGTGTCGACAGAATCTTCTCAGAAATAGCCTTGACTGACTAGACCATGGAAATACTTTTGACTTTAACGACCCTCCTTTGGAAAGGGAATTTGAGATATTGATGAGCAGTGGAGGGCATGGCACTAAGATTATCAATCTACGGTCGACCTAGAATAGCTTTGAACATATGGTGAATATTGAGCACGTAGAATTCAATAGGCATTGTGAGTGGCCCAAGTTCAGCTTGAATGGTGACCACCCCGTGACACAGCCTCCTTGAATTATCATATGTTGCAATAGTAGTCATGGTAGGCCTAAGTGAATCTTCTGAAATATTACATGCCCTTAAAGTGCTGAGAGGACAGACATTAATAGAAGCCCCGGTGTCTACCAATGCCGCATCTATGCTTACTTTGTTCAGAATGATGGAGATGCATAGTGGCATCTGACGAGCCTCGGGAGGTGCTAACTCAATCTTTGAAAATGTAATAGCCAGCCCCTTGGAGATTGTAGCTAGGGCAGTTGGTAAACTGCCCACTGACATGTCTTAACTGACCATGACCTTTTGCAAAAAATCCTACAGTGCCTCTTGGTGAAGCTTAGACCGCTTGATCAATTCCAGAACTGAGATTTTGACGGGCATTCTGTCCAAATGATGTAGCAGGTCATACAGAGTACCCGATAGCGGATCTGCCTCCTCCTGATCAGCAGCCTATTGTGAGGACTAGGGATTGGGTGCTGGTGCACCGGTGGGATAGTTCTGATGGAACAAACGCCTACTCCGCAGGGCAAGGTTCTAGGCCGACATGGGATCTGATGGGCTCATGGTGGGAGGCTTAATGGGCCCGACGGGGTGGATAAGCAGTGTGGGGGTAGGCATAGTGGAGATAATTGGGGTAATGGGAGTAGTGGCGGCGGTGATGGGCCGTGCTGGGAGGATGACTGGTGAGGGGTTGGATGGTGGCGTAGTGATAATAGGTGGGGTGGTCGACTGTGGGGGAGCAAGGACAGGTGGAACAATGGGGGAAGCAGGTGGCAGGATGAGAGGTTTAAAAGGAATGGCAGGTGTGAATGATGGAGGGGTTTGATGGTTTGGCAAGAGAATGATAGGTGTAGAAGGTGGAGGAGGGTTGTAGTAGGTGTGGTGGAGAGCCATGAGCTGCTGAACCAAAGTCTCATCATCATAACACCACCCGACATCGGGGGTCAGGCGTTGAACAAGGTTAACCTGAGACGGTGTCGGTGGCTGAGGTTGTGGAGCGGGCGGATGATTCAACATGGGGTTTTGATGGATCCCCAAATCTTGAACATGCTGCTATTATTGTGGCTGTAGCTGCGGCTGTGGTGCTTACTGCTGCACTTGCTATCTTGGCACTTGCCTTCTTTTCTCTTTGATTTCAACAATGGCCTTATGCATCTCGGCCCAATCAATATGTTGGCCTTCATGTAGATCATACACAAGATCTCTGAACTGGAAACAACCCTCAATGGTGTGCCTAGGCTGTCAGTGGAACATACAATATTTGGTCTGATCAACGGTCGGGTTCCAGTTAGGCCGCTTCAGAGGAAGTTGAATTGCACCAATGGACATGAGAGCTGAAAAGATATCTGGGAGGGACTCGAGCAAAGGAGGATATTGCCCCTCTTTGGAGCCGGGCGTTTGGATGCATAGCTGTTAGGTGGAGAGAAAAATGCAAAGGCAAATGACGAATACTCCAAATACACTGACTCACAAATTCCAAATGGCAAACACGCATACAGACATTAGACATGCATGCATAAGATATAGATAATAAACTAATAATAAACTACTTCTCCCCCTGTGGCATCATCAAAGAGGGGATGGGATACATGAAAGAGTGGACCAAAATGAACTAGATGACCCAACGATAAACACGAAAGGTGAGGAAACGAAAGGTCCTCAATGTCCATCTGCAGGAGGCCCTTGGTCATCAAGGTAGCACCAGATATCAGCAAGAGTATGGTCTTGAAACTAAAGATGGTGCTGAATATTGGCAAAGGCATTTCCATGAACCTATTCACGGTGCTGGATGTCGACAAGGGTGCGGTTCATAAGGTGAAAGGCCTGGCGAGAGTCATCATGGCTAGTGGATAGAGTGTTCATGTCAGTGGACAGGTTGGTCATTTGGGTAGAGAGGGTATCCAAAACTGTGGAGAAAGTGTCCATCCGACCAGTCATGGTGTCCATGAAAGTGTCAAGCTGGCCAAAGGATGTGTCAATTCAACTCCCAAAGTCAGAAAGTTGCCCCCCAAGGGTATCCACACGAGTTTCTAAGCCAGAAAGATGCCTATCAAAAGCCTCATAGTCTGCCCAAGAGGGCTGTCCAGCACCTTGAGCAGAGGACTCCCCATAATGAAACTACGAAGTAGGTGACAAATCTTGATCTGCATCTGGAGGAGGAGGTGGCTGCTCCTCGGGCTAAGCTGGAGGTGGGAGTGGTGCTTGAGCCTCCTGTTGTTGTGGCTCCTCGGCTTCCTCATTGTCAGACTCTTCTCCATACATTCTCACATTTCATTTGAGCTCTCCATTGGGATCCCAATAATACCCAAAATCTGTGAACATCTTGTGTTTGTTATATATTTCACTATGTTACACCTCAATGAACACTTCATCGGCCAAGGGAATCTCGGCATAAATAAATACTCCTGTTAGTTGAGATGCGTAAGGTAAAGATCTTCTACGTTGTGTACGGCATGACCCAACTAACTCCGTTATGAGGCGACCCATGTTGATAGTCACTCTATTTATCACATGATAGAATAGAAACCTGTGCACTTCAGTGACTTCATTTCGACTTCCACCCTTGGGATAGATGAGGGTGGTAAACATGTGGTGCAAAATTTACTGTAGTGGAGGGAAGTAGTTGAAATTTAGTATGAGTAGATTGCTAACTCAATCCACTTATTCACTGCAGGTCATAAGCATAAAGGTCTCCGGAACATGACCGTGCCCAAATGTCATATCAGCTCCCCTAGCTGAAACTCCTAGGGCCCTCGAAAATAATTCTGAATCGACAGGAATCTGAACTCCTTTGACAACAGTGTACAGAATCTCATTTCTCATAGTTAAATTCCCATAGAACTGTTGTACAAGGTTGGGATAGTATTTGGTATATCTTGTCATAAAATCAATCCAACCATCCTGAACTTCAAAAATAGCACCTAGATCAGGTAAAAATCCATGCATCTCATCAAAGTTGACTAGATGGGGGTTGAGAATGGGCCGTGGGAACATCGACGAAGCCCGTGGAGGTGGGGTTGCCCACTGTGGTGGAGAAGTTGGGGCCTCACCTAGTCTGGCACTTGACTCCCCCTAGGTAGAACGTCGAGTTCTTCTTCTAGACGCCATCCTAGCCTTGAAAGCCGTTGTAGAAACCCTTGAAGGAACTGACCTCTTCCTGTGGGAGTAGATAAACACTAAAGGACACACCAAAATGCAGTGGAAGACTCTTCTCCACAATCTGGAACCCTAGGAGAAAGCTTCAAGGCCGCTGCACAAAATCGACCCTGGAAGATGGTGAAGATCCTGATCTTGTGCAGATGGAAAAGAGAGTGGTTTCTTGGGTTGAAAATGAGGAGAATGGGCGTTCTAGGGTTTGAGGAGGGTATGAGGGTGTGGTTATGTTCGGCAGCCCATTGTATTGATGCGAATGTTCAATTATTCTGGATCTCCATGGTTCTTTTGTTATTTTGGCAAAGCCGCTTCAGTGGTGTTTATTCTGTTTATTTGTTATTCCCTTTTTTTCATTATGGCTCCTCTTTTATTGTTATTGTTATTATGTTAATTCTGGTGAAAATTTAGCAGCATCTCCCCTGGACTCAGATGGTAAGGGGGTGTAAAGGGGAACACGCCCACAAGGAGTGGCATGACCCAACAACTCGAGGCGTGTGCCAAGACAGTAATGCCTTTAAGAAAGCTTCGGAAAACCTGGGGCATCGATGATCGGAGAACACCACATAGATCCTGGACCAAGCAATTAGGACACCGAGCTAGATCTTCACCGACCTAGAGAGGGATGGTGATTGAATAAGTGGGGAACAAGGCCTTTGGGTCATAGGCCACAGGTGTGCCGGGACAGGGGCACAATGAGTGTACCGGATAGGGCAGCTAGGGAATGTGTCGGGCTGGAATGACTGGGGAGTGTACCGGGCAAGGCACAAGCCAGGGGTGCGTCGGGCTGGGTTGGCTGGGGAGTGTGTCGGTGAAGGCAGGCTAGGAGGTGGGGAGCATGTTGGCTGCTGGATGGGCTTGTGGTGCGGAGTAAAACATCGGTCCTGAATCACCACGATATCAAGGGAAAGAGGTAGGACTAAGCGTGAGGGGGCTGGACTTGCTGAAGGGGCAAGCAATGCTCAGAAGCGACCCTTCGCTAGGCCAACCGAAAACTTGGGATGAAACCCGCGGGGGAGAACACAGAGGCTGACCCGATAACGAGAGTAAATGAAGGAAAGCCCACCTCATGCCATGATGCCAGAGACACCATCCATTAGACTGGATGGACTCTGCCATGCTTTGGAGAGCAAGCAGCCCAAAGGGCAATAAAATCCCAGAGACGAAGAGAAAAAAACCAGCCATGGAGTGCACCGTATGGTGGAGGCTAACTAGAACGACAGAAAGAAGAAGGCATTTTCTTTTATTCATAGTGAACAGAATGGCAAATACAAAGCTATACAACAAGATAAGAAGAAAGGAGAACAAGAAAACCAGAGAGAAAGGGAATATGAGGAAAGGGGCAGCGAGGGACCGAGGCCCTCCTTGCCCCTTCCTGCTACATTCAGGGACCCTCTCTCTCTCTCTCTCTTTCTCTCTCTCTCTTTCCACTAGCTTCTTCTCCTCCTTCCTTGGAGCTCTCCGGGCGGTGGGGCAGCTGCTCTCTTCTTCTCTGTATACCTCTTGTTCTCTCTTCTGCGTGTTCAGCTCCTCCCTCCTCTTCCTCTCTCGACCAGAGAGGCCTTTATACCTTTGGCCGCGTTGACACCCGCTGACGGTGGGAGTTACTTGGAGGTTGACCCCCGGTCTTGTCTCCTGGCAGGGATGCCTGCGTGCTTGCACCAGAGGGCGACACCATGGTAGGGTCGTAGCTGGCTGGACATGATCGTGCTGCGCGCCAAAGGTCACATGCAGTGACCACTGTGTTTGTCACCGGTTTGTACCGTTTTGAAGGTTTTAACGCTGCACCGGGTGCGAAAGGGGTTGGCAGGGTGTGCTGCTGAGAGGGCATAACGACTGTGCCGTTGAAAGGGCCTTGATGGTGTGCCGCTGGAGGGCGCAATGGGTGTGCCGCTAGGGGCACTTCAGGAGTGTGCCGTTGGAAGGGGCACAAAGAGGTGTGCCGTTGGAGAGGCACCCAGGGTGTGCCGTTGAGAGGCTATCTGGAGTGTGCCGTTGGAGGCGTTTGGCAGTGTGCTGTTGAAGGGGCACAGCAGGTGTGCCGTTGGAGGGCACTTGAGGGTGTGCCATTTGAAGGGCACGTTTGAGGGGTTTACTTTTCTTCTTTTCTTCTTCTCATCTTCTCTTCTCTTTTCTCCTCTTCTTTATTCCCCTGCACGTAAACATGGGGTGGAAGAGAAGAAGAGAAAGAAGAGACACAAGACAGACGTGATCTTTGCACCCGCCTCTCCACCAAAGGGAAGAAAAGAAAGAAGAGACACGAGGCAGACGTGGTCTTTACACCTGCCTCTCCACAAAAATGAAGAGAAGAAGAGAAAGAAGAGACACGAGACAGACGTGGTCTTTGAATCTGCCTCTCCACAAAAAATGAAGAGAGGAAGAGAAAGAAGAGACACGAGGCAGACGTGGTCTTTACACCTGTCTCTCCATAAAAATGAAGAGAAGAAGGGAAAGAAGAGACCCGAGGCCGATGTGGTCTTCACACCCGCCTTCTCACACGAAGAAAGAGGAGAAGAAAGAAAAGAAGGTCTTTAGGCAGACATGGTCTTTCACCTTCGACCTTTGGCCATCCACTCGATAAACCTCTCATACGGTCGGCGTCACGACCTTTCGCATGAACCGAGAGCATTCTGCCAATGGGGCGTTAAGCCGACAAGCATTCCGTCGACGGGGCATTAAAGCGACCAGTATCCCACCAACGGGGCATTAAACCGACTACTATTTTCACCATCGAGGCGCTAAACCGTAGAAATTTTGCCATCGGGGCATTAAACCGTAAGCATTCTACCAGCGGGGCGTTAAACAGACTACTAGTATTCCGCCGATGGGGCGTTAAACGGACTACCAGTATTCCACTGATGGGGCGTTAAACCGACTAGCATTTCGCCAATGGGGTGTTAAATCGATTAGCATTCCACCGATGGGGTGTTAAACTGACTAGCATTCCACCGATGGGGTGTTAAACCGGTTAGATGACACATCATCGGCCCCTGAGCCGACAGCTTTTCAATCATCGGCTCCCATGCCGACAGCTTTTCAATCATCGGCTCCCATGCCGATAGCTTTTCAATCATCGGCCCTTACGCCGACAGCTTTTCAATCATCGGCCCTTATGCCGACAGCTTTTCAATCATCAACCCCTACACCGATAGCTTTTCAATCATCGGCCCTTATGCTGACAACTTTTCAATCAACAGCTCCCATGCCGATAGCTTTTCAATCATCGGCCCCTCCGCCAATAGCTTTTCAATCATCGGCCCCTGCGCTTACAGCTTTTCAATCATTGGCCCTTACGCCGATAGCTTTTCAATCATCAGCCCCTACGCCGACAGCTTTCAATCATCGGCCCCTGCATCGACAGCTTTTTAATCATCGACTCCCATGCCGACAACTTTTCAACCATCGACTCCCATGCCGACAGCTTTTCAATCATCAGCCCCTGTGTCGATAGCTTCTCAACCATCGGCATTCGAGCCAATAGATGTCGAGCCAACAAGCAACGCCACATTTGGCCCTTGGCCACCGAATTAAAGAATAAACCCTTTCACTTTGGTTCAGATCCTTCCCCGGCCAGAGAATCAACAAAGAGACTCTCTCACTTTGGTTCGGATCCTCCCCCGGCCAGAGAATTAAAGAATAGATCCCTTCACTTTGGTTCGGAGCCCCCTCCGGCCAGAGAATTAAAAAATAAACCCTTTCACTTTGGTTCGGATCCTTCCTGGCCAGAGAATTAACAAAGAGATCCTTTCACTTTGGTTCAGATCCCTTCTCGGTCAGAGAACTAAAAAAGAGACCTTTCACTTTGGTTCGGATCCTTCCCCGGCCAGAGAATCGAAGAATAGACCCTTTCACTTTGGTTCAGATCCCTTCCCGGCTAGAGAATTAACAAAGAGATCCTTTCACTTTGGTTTGGACCCTTTCCCGGCCAAAGAACAAAAGAAGAGACCCTTTCACTTTGGTTTGGACCCTTTTCCGGCCAGAGAACAAAAGAAGAGACCCCTCCACTTTGGTTCGGACCCTTCCCCAGGCCAGAGAATAAAAGAGACCCTCCTGCTTCAGCTCTCGCAGCCCGCTCCCTAATTTTGGCCCTTGTAGCCCGCTCCCCTAACATCCTTTCGGCGACGCTCGCGTTTTTCTCGTGGTCGCTGGTGCTGACCTATCTTGTCGTCGGCCCGGCGTATCGCATGTCGATCCTGGGGGCCTTCACCGCGCCGGTGGTTTTCCTGATCAACTTTTTCGCGCTGGCGACGCCGATCGATGCGCCGAGCAACCTGCCGCATCTCGGCTGGCAGCTCGAGCTCCACGCCACGCTGGCCCTCCTTGGCTTCGGCGTGCTTGGCGTGGCGGCGCTGGCGGGCGTGGCCTACCTGATCCAGGAGCGGCAGCTCAAGCGCCACGCGCTCACGTCGTGGTTCTACTCGCTGCCGAATGTGGGCCGTCTCGAGACCGTGCAGGAGAACGTCCTTTTCTGGGGCTTCGCGATTTTCTCCGTGGGCGCGGCGCTCGGCTTTTTCATCCCGCACCGCGGGCCGGATGATTGGGTGAAGATCGCGTGGTCCGGCGTGGTCTGGAGCCTGTACGCCGTGCTGGTGACGGTGATGGCGCTGGGCTGGCTCAGCCACAAGAAGACGGCGCTGCTGTCGGTGGCCGGTTATGTCTTTATTCTGCTGACATTCTGGGGCATCAATTCCTTGAGCGAGGCACACGTTTTTCCGCACGTAAGCTGATGAATTCCCGGGGCGCGCATGTTGTTTGTGGAGGGCTGACCTTTGACGAGGTCCCCGTGGAGCTGCGCGAGAAAGTCGCCTTCCGCGACGCGCAACTGCCCGATGCCCTGCGCGAAATCAAGCGCATGCTCGGCCTGCGCGAGGCCGTGCTCGTCTCCACCTGCAACCGCGTCGAGTACTTCGGCGCCACCACGAATCCCGACCATGCCGCGCAGGCCTGGCCCGAGTTCCTGCGCCATTTCCATTCCGTGACCGACAACTTCGCCGCGCTCTCCTTCCAGCTGCGCGACATGGCGTGCGTGGAGCATCTCTACTCGGTCGCCTCCGGCCTCAAGTCGATGGTCATCGGCGAAACGGAAGTGCTCGGCCAGCTCAAGGACGCCTACGACATCGCCCAGTCGCACCGCCAGACCGGCAAGTGGCTCAACCGCCTGTTCCAGTCGTCGTTCGCCGCGGCCAAGTCGGTGCGCACGCGCACGGGCATCACGCGCGGCCACGTCTCGGTTGGCTCGGTCTCGGTCGAGCTCGCGGAAAAAATCTTCGGCGACCTGGCCAAGTGCCGCGTCATGGTCATCGGCGCGGGCGACACCGGCGAGCGCACCGCGCGTTCACTCCAGCGCCACGGCGTGCCGACCATCCTCGTGGCCAACCGCACGTTCGACCGCGCGCAGGAACTGGCCGCCGAGCTCGGCGGCGAAGCCGTGAAGTGGGAGGACTGGGAGAGCCACGCCATCGACGCCGACATCATGATCAGCTCCACCAGCGCGCCGCACTACATGCTCACGCGCGAGAAGCTCGAGACGCTCCTGCCCCGCCGCGGCCGCCGCCCGCTCTTTCTCATCGACCTCGCCGTCCCGCGCGACTTCGAGCCCTCCATCAATCTTCTCGACGACGTCTTCCTCTACGACATCGACGACCTGCAATCCATCGCCCACTCGCACCTGCGCGAGCGCCAGACCGAGATCGCGCGCAGCCTGGAAATCCTCCAGCCGCACGTCGCGCGCTACATGGCATGGGCCGCGCAGCAACAGGACGCGCCCGAGGCGGGCGGCCTAACCGGAGAACTTGTCACAGCATGAAACCGCTTATCCTCGGCACGCGCGGCAGCCCGCTCGCGCTCATCCAGACCCGCCAGGTCATGGCCGACCTCAAGAAGGCATGGCCCGGCCGCAATTTTGAAATCCACGTCATCAAGACCGAAGGCGACAAGCTCGCCGAGAAAGTCCAGACCGAGCCGGTGAAGCTCGGCAAGGGCCTCTTCACCGCCGAGCTTGAACGCGCGCTGCTCGAGGGGCAGATCGACCTCGCCGTGCATAGCCTCAAGGACCTGCCGACGTCCATCCATTCAAATCCTATAACAAATCATTTCCTCCTAGGCGTAACAACTCTAAAAACTTTAAGAAAAATCACCGACCATTCAATAATAATAAACCTCAAAAATCAAATCCTCAAAATAAAAAGCCAAGTGAGAATAGTGAGCATTGTTGCAATGTGTGCGGACGGACCAACCATCTCGCCTTCCAATGCTATTACCGGAAGAAGCCTAATCAAAAGGCGAAAAGTAATGGTCCTCCTTCAACTAGTCCCCAAGTCAATAAGGTGACTAGAGGTGCTAGTACACTTGATCCTACATTTAGGTCAGTTCTCTTAAACCCTAAAGTGAACTTGGCCAATTTGCATGTTAATTGGTGGATTGACACTGGAGCCAATATCCACGTATGTGCTGATCGCTCTTGGTTCTCTACTTATCAGGACTCGAGTGTAGGAGCTGTAACGATGGGGAACAATGCGGAGGTGCAAGTGTTAGGGACTAGAAGAATAGATTTGAAGTTGACTTCAAGCAAAATCTTGACCCTTCACAACATTCACCATGTTCTCGACATCAGACGGAACCTCATCAGTGGGTCCCTCTTAGTGCAGTAAGACTACAAGTTGGTCTTTGAATCAAATAAAGTTGTGATAACTAAGCGGTTCGTGCGGTGTTTTCTTCGTGGATCGACATCCACATCGCCTGAAATCTTCGGTGGAGGTAGGGGGACAGTTCCCTAGCTCGTGCACTTCATTTCCCATGAGTTTCGTAGGCCTTGGTGAGCCGAGCGGGCTTATTTGGGCGTTTTGGGAAAAATCCATGATTTTGGGGTGTGCGCCTGATCTAGCGATTCGATCATGTTTTCGGGGTTTAATCGGGTCCTCTCGGTGCTAGAGAGGTAGGGGACTAGTTTCCCCTTGTTTTCCCCTTCACGTTGGCGTGAACGGGGTGTGGAATGAAATTTTTGGGGTGGTTCGCCGATTTTGGTCTCAAGACGATTTGGCGATCCTTACAGAGACTGCCACACCCCTGGCAGCCCAAGGTAGGCGTGCCACAAGGTACTATTTTGTCGGCAGGGCGGGCGTCGGCTGGCGGCCGAAGCTTTGACTGTCAACTCCATTTTTTACCGTTGCGTCTCAGGGCGCGTGTTTTGACCGTTGGGGTCACGTGCCCTCTAGCGGTCGTAGGTACAGGCACCAGAGGGAGTATAGCGGGCCAAGGTTGGGCCGCTAGAGCCTTGCGGTAGCCTGAGATAGGACCGCCAGTCCCAACATGACTCATCATCTAGCAGGCCAAGGTTGGACCGCTAGATTCCTTGTGGCCGACTAAGGCTGGGCCGCTCAAGTCGTGTGGCGGCCCAAGGTAGGACCGCCAGCGATCCTCCATGTTTGCCGCATTTGTTGTGCGTTGTGTTGGTCTTCGGTGAACCTGGTTGCGATCCAGTGGTTGACCATCAGCCTTGAGAATGTCCCGGACACCGTGAGACCTGCGTTTGTGTTATGGGGGTGTCCGGAGGTGCCGCATCATCTTGATTAGTGCGATCGTGAGTCTTGGGGTCTGGGTAACCCCATGCGTGTGTTCCAAGTTTCTGAGTGGGCCGTGTGTGTGACCTTAGACTATAAGTCCAATCTCCCAGCCCGGGGCTGGAGGTCTCTTGTGTTCTCTTTTTCGAGGGAAGGGTCTCGACAGTTGTGGTCTGCCTCGTGAGTCATCGCTTCGTGATTTCAGACCTAGGGAATAGGCGAGATTGACGGCTTAGTACCGTCACGTGCGACGGTCTTGACCCGAGTCGTGTGACTCAAGGACCGTTGAGTTTAGTAGGTCTAGTGAGCTGTCCAGAGTCTCGTGGTCTCGGGTCACCTGTTACTTCGCGTTACTCGAGATCGAGTCGCTATATAAAAGTTGGGGAGAGTCCTGACCAAACCCTTAGGGGACCAAAAAAAATGTCAACAACCCAAAAGGGACTCACGAGTCTAAAATGAGTTCATCCCAAAGTGAAGGGAAGTACATTGCAGAAGGGGGAAGGGAAGAGTTACACAGACGGAGGAGGGGAAGAGGGCACAAGCTCCTTCCCCTCGGACTCACCTCTCACTCTCACCCCCCCTCTCTCTTTACCTCTCTGGCGAAGCCTCTTCTCTTATTCCTGAGCTTCTCCTCTTCCCAATAGAAGGCCTCTCGTTCTTCTCTTTCTTCTCTCTCATCGCCCCTTTTTTGGGTTGTTGGAGCATGCCTCATTTTTATATGGGGGAGATCCCTCCTGAAGCCAACTCCTCCTCGTCCTCTTTCATCCTTCCCACTCGAAGGCATCGAGTAGCCTACGAATAGGGGCAGGGTAGAGTAGGGGCGCTGCTCGCCCGGGATTGGCCGATGGCGACTGGTGGTGACGTGATGCTTGGTGTAGTGCTTGAAGACTCCCAAGGTAATGAGAGGGGGCACGTCAGTTTAAGCACTCTTGGAGGGGCGAGCCAGTTTAAGCATTGGCCACGCCAATTTAAGTGTTGAGAGACTCGATCCCGGCTTCGTGGCAATTCAGACAACTGCTTGCGCTCGCGCGATACTTTAGTTGTAAGGCACTACCTCCGAGATGTTTAAATTGAAGCTTCTAAGCCCCGATTTAGGACTTCGAGTGATTTCTAGCACAAGCCGAACCCATGTCCAAATTCTCGAGTTTTCTCTCGATTCAGCCTTCGGCACAGCCAGTTGGAGAGTTGTGGCCATATCATCTGCTTGAGGGGCTTCCTTATCAGGTAGCGTACCACCAAGCGCATTCTCGTCCTGATCGGGCAAGGTATGGAGTTTATTCGGCATTTTCGTCTTCGACTTGCTCTCGGATGCAGAGACGTACGTGCCGTATGATCATTATCATCATTTTTGATGTCCACAAGCCATCAACAAAATCACGGTCAACTATAGGTTTCCCATCCCTTGGCTAGATGACATGCTAGACATGCTTGCGGCAGCCACCATCTTCTCCAAGATCGATCTCAAAAGTGGCTATCACCAAGTTTGCATTAGGCCCAGGGACGAGTGGAAGACTGCCTTTAAAATCAAGGACGGCCTCTATGAATGGCTTGTCATGCCCTTCGGCCTTTCCAATGCACTTAGCACATTCATGCGCCTCATGACCGAGGTCCTCCGACCCTTCATTGGCATCTTCATTGTCGTCTACTTTGATGACATTCTCATATATAGCCAATCCAAGGAAGCCCACCTAGATCACCTCAAACAAGTTTGCGCCATTCTTAGGAAGGAGAGTCTCTTTGCCAATCCCGAGAAGTGTCATTTCTTGACCAATCAACTAGCCTTCCTAGAATTTATTGTCTCAGTCCAAGGGGTATCCATGGACCCCGAGAAGGTCCAAGCCATTCTTGAGTGGCCTGATCCCAAGACCCTCCATGAGGCCTGAAGCTTTCATGTGCTAGCCACCTTCTATAGGAGATTCATCCGTGGGTTTAGCACTATCACCACTCCTCTCACATATTGCCTCAAGAAGGGCACCTTTGTTTGGACTAGGGCAGCCTCCAAAGCATTCCTAGAGCTCAAGGAAACGATAACCCAAGCCTTAGTCCTTTGCCTACCCGACTTCTCTAAAGTCTTCGAGGTCACTTGTGATGCATTTGGGGTAGGGATTGAAGGCATTCTTAGCCAAGAGGGTCACCCAGTAGCCTATTTTAGTGAGAAACTATGTGAGGCAAGGACTAGGTACTCCACATATGACAAGGAGCATTACGCCATGGTTCAATCCCTTCGGCATTGGAGGCACTATCTCCTACCCAAGGAGTTTGTGATCTTCTCAGACTATGAGGCCTTGAAGTACCTCAACACCCAACAAAAGCTCAATGCCCGTCATACCCGTTGGGTAGAATACATTCAAGCCTACACTTTTGTCCTCAAATACAAGATGGGAAGTGAGAATCGTGCCGCCGATGTGGGACTTCATCTCCCACTTCCGCACGGAGGCACTCTAGATCCCACACCTCGACGTCGGCATCGCGACTACCGCGCTTACCCAAGGAACGCGGGATCACATCCTCCGACGAGCACTCGGAGTTGAAGCTCCGATGATCCTTCCAGACCTCCTCGCCCTGGCACAGAAGCACGCACGTTGCGAGGAGAATACCACAACCTTGGGCCGTGCGATCGGAACCGAGCGGTCTGACCGAAAGAGAACCACCGACCCGCCACGGGAAGGGCGGAGTGAGCGAGAGTGACGCGACGGAGACTGCCTTGACCGCCCAGAAAGAGAAAGGGGTAACTATCGCAACTACACGTCCCTGACGGCTCCACCCGATCAAATCCTGATGGAAATCCGCGAGGAGTCGTTCCTTAAATGGCCTCCCGGGATGAAATCGGATCCCAGCTCGAGGAGTAAAAAGAAGTATTGTCAATATCACCGTGACCACGGCCACGACACAGCCGAGTGTATTAACCTAAGAGACGCCATCGAGGACCTCGTCCGCAGAGGGCTTCTTGACAAGTTCCTCGCCAAGGCCGCGGAAAGGCGACAACGGACTCCACCCCCTCTCGATAACCAGCCCAATAGAAAGGAGATCATGATGATCTCTAGAGGAACAGGCGCGGGTGGAGACAGCACAAGCAGGCGGCGACGATACGCTTCAGCCATCCACCCTATGGAGTGGGGTGACGACACCCATCCGGGGGTTGCCACCTCAGGGCACCTGAGGAACTCAATCGTCTTCTCCGATGATGATCTAGAAGGTGCAACCACCCCCCACTCGGATGTGCTAGTGGTCTCAGCCACCATTAATCAGCGTACCATGCGTCACATCCTAGTTGATAATGGAAGTGGTCCTGACGTTATTTCATACGATTATCTTGTGCTCATGGGTGTGGATGTGTCTAAACTCACACCGCTACACACTACCTTGTATGGATTCTCTGGCGCCACAATCCGCCCGGAAGGACGCATATCACTCCTGATTACATTCGGGACTGCGCCAATGGAGGTAACATTCCTCGCAGACTTCACGGTTGTCCGCACAATGACCAGGTATAATGCCATCATTGGATGAGGGATCCTCAGCACACTCTGTGGTTTCCCCTCCTCTTACCACAATAAGCTCAATTTTTCTAGCCTTGGGGAGTAGGAGAGGTCCGAGGAGATCAGAGGGAGTCTAGGAGATGCTATCTCATCTCAACACCCAACCAGCAGCCCGAGGAGATGCCCCCCGAGAAGAAGGCGAGAACCGAAGACCTAGGTCCAAGCACGAGGATCCCGGCGGAAGACTTATATCTCATCCAAGTGGGGGAAGATCCGAACAAGATGCTGAGAATAGGGGCCGCTCTGTCCGACCATGATAGAGAAGCCTACATCAGATTCCTCACGGATAATCAGGACATGTTGGCTTAGTCCAAGGATGAGCTCCCCAGAATCCTGCCAGAGGTCATCAGACCCAGCCTGCCGCCTATGGACGTGTAAAATCACACGTCCGCGCGTCTCGACCAATTCAGCATCAACAACAACTTTAACCGAAGAGATTGCGGAGAGCACGTCCTGTCCGGGCCCTCTGAACAAACAACACAATGTCATGGAGTCACTTTCGGAGTCACGATAGCGAAGAGGAACCAACCCCCGGGAGGCTCACAATTCGTGGGCCCCGAAGAGAATTAAGTGGATCGTCAATCGGGCTCAAATGGGCCCAAATCTCCTTCAACGGCACGCCCATACGGCCTTCCAGTGGCACGCCCAGCGCAGGCTTCGACGACATGCCCCTGTGGCCTTCGCCGGTACGCCCCCAGTGCCACTTTGCCGGCACGCCCCTATGCACCTTCGCCGGGCTCGGTGCATGCCGTACTGGCGCTGGTGCTGACCTTCTTCAGCACCGCCTGCATCTGGATGCTGGCCGAGGCCGAGTGTCTGAGCCACTGTTTTATTCGCCGGTGCCGACAGTGAATCGGGGACCGATATAGTTTATTAATTGACACGGGATTAGTGCCAAAGTAAGGGTCTTTTTGTTCATGGCTTCTGACGAAAGGTCTGAGCCACTGGTTTATTCACCGGTGCCAACAATGAATCGGGGACCGACGTAGTTTATTCATTGACATGGGGTTAGTGTCAAAGAAAGGGTCTTTTCGTTCATGGCGTCAAATGAAAGGTCTGAGTCACTGGTTTATTCGTCGATGTCGACAATGAGTCGGGGACCGACGTGATTTATTCATTGACACGGACTAGTGCTAGAGCAAGGGTCTTTTTGTTTTACCGACTCGGGCGGGTGGTCCAAGTCAGAAGTTGTATGCATCGGTGGGACAAGATGAGGTAGTGTTGAGCTAGCTATGAGGGCTTCACTACTGCATGGGATGTAGTTGTTTGGTTATTCGACTGAGACGAGATGGTCTGTGCTGGAGGGGTGGAATTTTGAATTCCCGTGGGACATGATGAATCGACGTACCCCTGATGACTTCGAGTTTTCTTCTTCTTCTTCTTCTTCTTTTCTTTTTTTTTCTTTCTTTTTTCTTTTTTTTCTTTTTTCTTTTTTTTCTTTTGAATGGATATTGCATAGTCTCACGGGAGATCTAAGAAACATTCTTGTTCTGCGTGAGGTGCGGGCTTCAATTGTTCATTAAATTGGGGAAGTGATGCATGATATAGCTTCAAATGTCTTCCATTGAGGAGTGGGAATTGAGTCTCCCCCCTATGGTTGACAAGCACATACGCGCCTCCTTTGTAGACTTTCTGGACAACATATGGCCCGAGCCAGTATTCATTCAACTTGCCTTTATGGTTGGCAGCTATGACCTCTTTTCTTTTGACCATCACGAGGTCACCTTTCTTTAATTCACGCCCCTTGATAAGCTTGTCAAAGGCACCTATGCGGGCCTGATAGACCTATATATTCTGCTGGGCCTGGAGTCGCTTCCCTTCTAGATCAAAGAGCTCTTCCAATCTTCGTTCTACATTTATCCGGTCGTCTTTGACCAATATATGTTGGATAGCGACCTGAAGTGAGGGTACTTCTAGCTCAATAGGGACGACTACTTCTAAGCCGTACACCAAATAGAAGGGCAAACAGCCCATTGGGGTTTTGTAGATGGTACGGTATGCCCACAGCACCTCATACATCTTATCTTCCCAGTCCCTTTTGTTGGAGTTGACTATCTTTGCCATAAGGGTGCACAATGTTTTATTGAAAGCTTCTGCTTGCCCATTTGCTTGCAGATCATACGAAGTGGATGTCCTCCGGTCAATCTTGTATTTTTCGGCCAATCTGTAGACCTTTTGATTCTGAAAATGGCTTCCGTTGTCTGAGATGATCTGGTTGGGAATGCCAAATTGGAATATTACATTTCTCTGGATAAACCGGGAGACAATTTCTCCTGTCACTACTTTCAAGGCCACAGCCTTCGCCAGCGGGAGAAGTAGTCTATTATTGCCAGGATATATTTGCATCTTGAAGAGGACGGGGACAGTGGACCCACAACGTCTGTTCCCCATTGGGCAAACGGGCAACTGGGTGCTGTTGGATGTAGCTGTGTTGGAGGTCGTCTAGGGACCATTGTATGTTCTTGGCATTTCTGGCACGACTTGGCGTACTTGTAGTAGTCGTCGAACATTGTCGGCCAATAGTAGCCCAACTTTTTAATTTCAATTTTCATTTTCGGGCTGGCTTGGTGTGCTCCCACCGACCCGGCATGAATCTCTTTCATCACCTTCTAAGCTTCTTCTATTCATAGGCATCGGGGAAAGATGGAGAATAGCAGGGAACTTCCGGAGGAAAGAGATGAAACACGACCCTTTTAAGGGCGTCAATTCAAGAATTGACGACCTGACACAGGGCGTTAATCAAATACACGACTTGTATAAGGGGAAGATCGAGAGAAAGCCCTACATTGTTATAGAGTCACGAGTCAACTATGTAATTTTCCTTTTATTGAGTCTAGTGATTTAGAATGTCCAAAAGTCGAATATAAGTGTACTTCGATTATTATTCAATAACTGGATTTTTGAGTCCATATCCTTGTGCATTCATCTTTTATGTGGATATTTATTGCGCTCTGATTATATTGCTAGCTTGATACGTATTGCCGACTCCTCACATCCCCAATTTGCTTCCGCTGTACATATATCTTGGGGCGTGACAGTTAAAATTGGTATCAGAGCCTAGGCATAAGTAAGTCCTAAGAAAATGTCATGTCATAGACTAAGTCCAAAGTTTAAGAACCCATACCTATGAATTAGGAGTAAATATTCTGAACCCATGTGAGAATTGGGTAGAGTCCGGGATGGGATAGTTATTTAGAAATTGTCTCTAAGGTAACTCCTTTAAGTTCTATAGAAACATTAATTAATTAATTTTCTTAAGCACCATATTCTCGTAATAGCTCACCGTGCGAACTGGGAAGCGATGCAACAAACCGTTGCGAGTCTCACCCATGCCCTTCAAACTGTGGCCCAAGCTGGCGCGAGGGCAAGCGCTGGTGATCTGCACCGAAACTTTCAGAGTTTGAACCCTCCACAATTCTCAGGATCCTCTAACCCTGATGAAGCTGAGAGTTGGATGGATGAAATGGATCGAATCTTTAATGGCATGCAATGCTCAGACCGGGAGAAGGTCCTTCTAGCCACCTTCCAACTGCACAACGACGCACGCACGTGGTGGAAAGGAACATCGGCCTTTCTCCAAAATAGAAAACTAACTTGGGCAGAATTTCTTGAACTATTCCGTGCAAAATACTTCTCCGAGCACGTCAAGGAAAGAAATGTTGCAGAATTCGCCTCTCTTCGCCAAGGCATGATGTCTGTGACGGAGTATGAGCTCCAATTCTGTCGCCTAGCCCCTTATGCTCCGCATCTGGTCAACACAGATATCTTAAAGGAAAACCGATTTATGGACGGTTTAAGGCCTGCCTTTATTCAACAACTCGGCCCACAAAACATCCGGACCTATACGGAGATGGTCCAACGAGCAAATCTTTGCGGAAGGACCTTGGAGAAAGTCGAGAAATTTAAAGGCAGAAAAGAGGAGTCAAGCCAGAAGTTCGATCGGCGAGACAAGAAAGACGAAAAATTCAGCATCACGGGGTCCTACAAGTCCCGTGATAGTAAGAAGAGATCCCGGAATGGGAACGGTAACGGGAATGGCAAGAACAAGAAGGCCAAGGAGGAAGATAAGCAAGTCATGGCGACTAGTTCATTTTGCGAGAAGTTCGGTCACTCGACCGAGGAATGCTGGAAGCACCTTGGCGCTTGTGTACGTTGTAGAAGCCCGGAGCATCAGATGCCCAAGTGCCCCCTCATGAAGGAGCAGTCTTTTAGTGGTGGACGCAAGTGGCAAGCTCGTCTTAATGCCGTGCTGGATGATGAAGCGCCCAAGGATGATGGGCTAATAGAAGCTACCGTTCAAATTTATTCACATCCTACATTTGTGTTATTTGATACTAGTGCCTCTCACTCTTTTATATCAACTGCCTTTGCAAAAACTTTGTCAATTTCACCTATTCCTCTATCCTCGGACCTATCTATCACAACACCCTTAGGCCTTGGAACTAAACTTACAACCCACTACCCAGATAGTGAGATAACTATAGAAGGCCATAATCTCACCGCTAACTTGGTATGCCTTGACATGGAAGGTTATGATGTCATTCTAGGCGTAGATTGGCTTGTCGATCACTATGTCTACATCAATTGTCGCCATAGGAGAATTTCCGCCCATAAACCGGATCTTCCACAATTTTCTTTCCTTGGAATCAAATATAGGAAGCATCCTATTCTCATCTCTTCTCTTCACGCTTGCAAGCTTATCACGCAAGGGAATCTGTCCACTGTGCAGATCCAGTTCCAGCAAGCCACCACCCGACCCCTTAGCCTACCCTAATCATATCCAAATGCCATGACTATTTAACTGGGAGTTCTGTCCACCAAATACCACGTCTCATAATTTTTTTACCCTTCCTAAAAATTCCTGCAAGCTATATTTTCCTGTTTCTCCCCTGTTTTTCAGATCTGACCCCCAGCCAGTATAAAACCTAACAAAAATCTAAACCACCACCAAAGTTCACAAAAAAATATCCTTATTTTTCTTTCTCCCACCTCTCCAACTTTCATGAAGAGTCCAACTCCCAGATCCAGCGTTTGAGCCACGGTCAAAGCCTGTTCTCAGGCAGATCCAGTTCTGTCTAGACAGATCTAAGGTTGAGAATAGCCCGGTTCTAAATTCCACCGGCAAAATTATAGACATGATAAAATTCTTGGACTCACAGTGGGTCGAAGTATTTCGAGTTAGCTTTCCAACGACACCGGCCTTACATCGATCTGATACCTGTGCTGATCGCAGCAAAATTTCTCATCAGAACACACGGGTCTGAAACAGTAGGTCAGATCTGAGGGCAGCAAGCTTCAGCGTGATGGTCGGAGCCGCCCGGCTTCCTCCCAGAGTTCCAGCCTGACCGCTGTCCCGGGGATCGCCTCTCGAGGAGTCCACTTCACAGCGGGACGCACCCCACTAGATCTGGAGGACCGAGCAGCACATGGATTCCACCAACCCACGGAACGTGCTGTCTGGACAGCACCGAATCGAGACTTTTCGGCACTGGTGGAGTGACTCCAAGATGCTGCCTGTCAACCCACTGTTCAATACTCCCGAGTCCCACATGTAACCTGTTACCTCCCTACGTGGAGTGGGTTTCAAGTTTGTAACTCATTAAATTTGTTTAATCGGGAGTGCGACTTTGGCCGGGGTTGTCTTTCCCACGCCGGGTGCGTGGAGGTAACGATCTCAACTTCTTGGCATTTGCTTTCCTAGTATATGATTGTATGCCACTGCTTGAGAGCATTAGAAATCTAGCCCGTGAGTTCATGTCACCACTGTGAGAAAGAGAGTGAACCCGTCCCGTGACTCGATCCGAGCATGAAAGTGAGCCGACCACCCTTGACTCTGCCAGTTACTCAACCACGCGGATCCACGGTTTCCCTCGCTTGGGGCTATGAGTGAGCTCGCATTTCTGTTAGCGATGTATAGCCCATAGGAACTCTTAGTGTCGGGCCAAGGTTTCTTCCTTATTCGTGTGTCGCTGGTCGCATCAACGATTAGCGCCTGAGGTTCGCATCCATTGGCGTCAGGTCACTCAGTCCATCCCGCATCAGTTGTGATGAAAACCCGTATGGACGCCTAGAGACGAAGTCCTATAGATGGAGTGTCTGTAGGAGATCCAAAAAGGGAGGATTGAATGGATCTATTGCCCGATTAAAAATTTTAGAGACTAGCAAAGTCTAATGTGGAAAGTGAACTTAGATCGAACAGGTTTTGTAACCTGGAACTCACAATTCGTTTATCAAACACCAACTAAGCGAAGAACAGGGAATTAAAGCAAGACAAGTAGCTAATTCAAACGCACAGTAGACGTAGGGTTTTAAGGTGGTTCGATCTCAATCTAGAGATCTACGTCCACCTCACACTCCAACTGGAATGTGGCTTCACCACTGATTCACAGCTTAAACTGCTAGGCTATACAGCTTGCTAACACCGCCGACTAACAGCTTGCGCTGGGGAATTACAGCTTGACCCGACCAGAGAACACTTTTCTGCACACTGAGGAATTACAACTTAACCTCTACTGATACACAGCTTAAAGAATTGGTTTAGAAAGACAAAGAAACAAATGCAAGAAAACACGAAATTCCCAAAATGGGAAATGTAGCTCAACACTGAGCAATCTCAGCTTTGGTTTTGAACCAGAAGACTGAGTGACCCTTCTCTCTCGGTAGGAAGGGAGGATGGCCGAGACTTTCAACCATCCACCTTCCCATTTTTTTGGGGGGAAAAACCTCTAAAAACAAGGAACTAGAGACTATACCATGATGACTGTACCTACCATGGGAGCCATGATGCAATAAACGTGGAATGAAAAGGTCCTGAAGTTTAAACCAAGGGGGGTGAGAGTGAAAGGGAGGAAGAATCTCCTCCGTATCCTTCTTCTCCAACTCTACCCAAGCTCTATCTCTGGACGGGCTCCTCTCCACCAAATCACCTCTCCGTCACCTCCAATCACCTCCATTGTCCCCAATGACCTCTCCCTTCCATCTCCTTTTTTTCTCCCTTTTTACCACAGTGTCAAAAAAAATGTGGAGGAGATCCTACTAGATAGGGGAGGAATAATGCTCAGGAACTGAACCATGTTCTCTGACCGGATAAAATCAGGAAGATGGCCAAGGAGTTGGCATTCTAAAAGGGGCTGGCGGCCAAACATGTGGCCACCCAGCCGAGGAGGGTGGCCATTGACCTGGCTGCCCAGCAATGAGGGTGCCACTACTATGGCCGCCCAAACCCAAGAACTTGGGCCCCTCACATGAGAGAGGCACAATAACAATAGTGTTACGGGCTGGGCTTTAAAACAAGGAACATTGATGAACTGAGTGCAATGGCTATGCATCACTTCACATGAAGGTCCACTGGGGTCCGCAGGATGTCTGAAATTAGGCGTCTACAGTACTCTCTTCGCGGATGTATGGATCCTTTTATTTAGTTGTCTTATTTCTACATCCTCTAAATCCCACCTCGGTGTCTGGATGGCTCCCACCACCATGTTACCGAAGGGATGAGGCACATGGGATCTGTCCTCATAAATCCCTTCTTGCTGCCTCCTCAAATTTCTGATTTCTCTTGGATCTCCAAGGGCTCATTCCTTAATAATGTGGACCTCGGGTGACTCCTTTGAGTGAGTAAACATTGATGGCATCACACTTCGAAAAAAGACTTTCAAGACCATGTTCTGGAAATAGAATAGTGGCACCCCCGATCAAGAGGATCCCTAGTAGGCTAGCCCTCAGGACTCCGCTATAATCGGCTCAGATTTACGGGGTCGTTGCTTTCGGGAGCACCCTCTGTGTTTCGGGGTCACCTCGAGGTTTCCTCCTTGGATGGTGTTCCCCATTTATCACCCCAAATGCCCTGGGTCAAGGGGAGATGCTGCCGAATTTTCGCTTGGAGATCTTAAGCAAAAATCAAAGAAATAACAAAGGGAATAAATGAAATACACATAAGTTAAAAATCTGAACTAGTAGCTCTTACATACACATAACTGAACTGATGATCAAAACTGAAACTCTAAGGACGTATGTCCTGAAATTTGAAATCCGAAGATGTTAGGGTTGCAACAGGCAAAACAAAGAGGGAAATTGCTCAAACAACAGGTTTCAAGGTTGCTACGAACACAAATGCAGAAATATGGTGGTTGAATGTAATTCTGAACATACACAAGGTTGTTACTCAAACAAAGCAAAGAAGAAGAAGTATCAAGGGAAAGAAACAGAATTTGAACAGCCATCCTTGCATTGCATTTAGGACCCTCAGTCCTTCCCCCTTCTCCTTAGCATTTCATGTTTCCCTCATGGGCATATGGTTAGGTTTGCATGACTCATGCACCAGATTTCATACAGGAATCCCACATGTGCATTCCTTAAACATTTAGAATCCCCCTCATGCTATGCATACCTCTTTTGCACGACAATCAAAGCATGTGCTGCAGCATTTCAAAAAAAAAGTGAGGAAGAAAGAAGTCAAGCTCAACCTGCTGGGGAGTGTCGACTCTAGGAGTCGACACCTCCCTGGCTGCATTCTGCCCAGGCTACATCCCACATAAGGGTCGACCCCAGGGGTCGACACCCTTGCAGGTCAGCCCATGGTGCATGGCAGACTAGCTCTTTAAATAGTCCTCTTTTTCTCTTGATTTATTGATACTTTTCTTTTTAGCGATCATGCCTCTATTTATAGACTCGTGAAGAATTGGGCACGTGGAAAACTCATTCCCACCCAAGGAATCTCAAAAGAAGACCTCCGCTTGAAGTCCATGTGTCAGGAGATGAAGATGTTCTATCCACGTGTCAGGATCTCCAGATGAAATCCCTATCTTGAATCGTGTGCCAGTAACTGGGATCGCGTGTCTGAGGATAAAGACTTAGAGCCACGTGACTGTGCTAAGTGAGAGGCATGCTGCCTTTCATATGTTTGATTCTGGGTCCATGTGTGACTTAAGTCCCTGCCAATCAGAACAAAGACATTTTATCAAACACCTTATGCGCTTAATTCACTCTTGGAAAATGATAAAAGAATTCATATGCTCAGACTTATTTCATGGATGTTCTGGAAAGCCTTACACCATGAATTATGATGCTTAGACTTAGTGACGTGAAAACCAGATGTGCATTGACCTAGTTACATCATATGCATAGACCTTGACTGCTGAATGTGCATGGACTTATTCAGACAAGTGTAAGAAATACACAGACTAGAATGAGCATTAATTCTAGATGTGCTCTGACCTATGCAATGCATGTGTAGAGATAAAAATGTTCTTAGACTTTAAATGTTGTATGTGCTCAGACTCTAAATGCAGTTATGAAAATGTGCACCGACCTTAGTGTATGCAAATGACTATGTGCATCGACTTTACTTGCCATCGCTAACATGTGCACAGACTTCGGTCTATACATATGCATCAACCATGATGCAACATGTGCACAGACTTAGAAACATGCATTGATCTTCTATACGCCTAAGGACAATGTGCATCGGCCTTGTTATGTACAAGGCACAATGTGCACCGACCTTATTGTGTAGGATGTGAACTGTGCGTAGATCTTAGAATGACTAAGGCACGATATGCATCGAACTTAGTAAGACTAAAGAAGATGTGCATCGACCTTTATGCATAGAACACAAATGTGCACTAACTTGCCTCTGCCTCACTATGCAGCATGCATCGACCTTGTTTTGAACAAAGTCTATCATGCATCGACCTTAGTATGGACAAGGTCTATCATGCTTTGACTTTAGTATGAAATGTATGCACATGAAGCTATAAAATACTAACAGTGTTGTCATAATAAAAAATAGATTTAGAATATCACTATTACCAATATCCAAGAGGTGAAGACAAAATGTATTGTTGCTAAATCATTAAAACTTAATAGGAAATTAAATTCAGAGAATATAAGACACATCATCCCACACAATCTCCCCACAACAGACGTGATGGGGTTTGGGCCCTTTCTTTGAATTGAGCCAATCATGCTCGACCTCGCCCTCATCCAAGCATTGCACGGCAGGTGGGACCTAGCTAGTCGAGCCTTCCTGATGCCTTGGGGGAACATGGTGCCTAGCATAGAAGATATGGTCTGAATCACGGGCCTCAAGGTGGATGGCGAGGTAGTGACTAGTGTCATCTACTCTGATTACAAAGACAGTGCTCAGAAGTTATTAAGGTTGGACCTAGATGATCGGGAGAACAGGTCAGTAGCCAAGGCGTCTATCATGGAGGCATTGGGGCTTACTGATGCTCGTCCGCGTTATGATGAGTCCTTCGAAGAGTTCATGGAGAGGACTGAAAGAGGGTGTCGCGCTGTGTACTTCATAAATGCCGGCAATTAGGAGAGATTCAACATGGATTTGAGGAGATTCCTCCTCTTCCTGTTGGGGAGGCTGCTACTGGGCTCGAAGGGGCACAACATCCATTGTCGCTTCGTAGAGCTCCTGGTAGACCCTGGAAGACTGGGGCGATACACCTAGGGAGTTGTCGTGCTGGCGCATCTATTTGCGGGTCTGTCTGAAAGGTCAGATCAAGAGGTAACAGCGAGCGGCTTTAAGCCGTTTGTCTAGGTCTTTCGTTGATCTATCAAAGGTCGAGGCAGTGAAGGATTGGGAATGACCCACTAATGCTACCAAGATCTGTAGCTTCTTGGGGCTGGCTGGTTATTATCAGTGATTTATAAAGGATTTCTCCAAGATCGCTGTCCTTCTTACCAGACTGACATGAAAGGAGAATCCGTATATCTGGTTTGAAGATTGTGAAGAGAGTTTCCAAACCTTAATGGATCGTCGGACTACTGCCCCTGTATTAGCACTACCACCGAAGGAGAGAAGTTTGAGGTATAAATCGATGCATCTGGTATTGGCCTCGGATGTGTGTTAATGCAACAAGGGAAGGTTATTGCCTACTCTTCCCGGCAGTTAAAGAAGCATGAGGAGAACTACCCGATTCACGACTTAGAGTTGGCCGCGGTAGTATTTGCCTTAAAGATTTGGAGACACTATCTCTAAGGAGAATAATTCACCGTGTACTCCAATCACAAAAATATCAAATATTTATTGTCACAAAAGGAATTGAACATGAGACAAAGGCGCTGGCTAAAGTACCTTAAGGATTTCGACTTCACCATACAATATCATCCAGGAAAGGGAAATTCCATAGCTGATGCCCTTAGTCAAAAGCTGAGAGCATTTCTGGCTAGTTGCCTGATTCAAGAATGGAGGATACTGGAACAATTCTCTGAGCTAAACCTAAGTCTGGATGACGAAAAGGGACATGTTACTCTATCGCACATGTGTTTACATCCGGATCTACTCTCTAAGATCAAGGTATTACAAGATGATGACCCGGTACTAGTAGAACTCAAGGGCAAGTTAGATGAACGACTTGACTTCAAGCAAGCACCTAATGGAAGATTGTTATTCCATGATAGGACTTATGTTCCAGATTTTTTAGAATTGAAAAATAAGATTTTAGAAGAAGCACACCAATCGAAATATACTATTCACCTCGGTGCCACCAAGATGTACCAAGACTTGAAGAGAAATTTTTGGTGGACCAACATGAAGAGAGAGGTGGCAGAATTTATCTCTCACTGCCTTACCTGTTAAAGGATCAAGGTAGAACATCAAAGACCTGCTGGTAAATTACATCCCTTAGACATTTCTAAGTGGAAGTGGGAGAACATAGGGATGGATTTCGTCATGGGTTTGGCTAAAACCAAGGGTCGACATGATGAAATATGAGTGATTATAGATCGGTTGACCAAGTCTGCACACTTTCTACCCATCAAGAGTAAATGGTCGGTTGATGTGCTAGCAGCTTTGTATATCAAAGTGATCGTCAGGCTACATGGCATTCCTGTTTTAATCATGTCTGACCGAGACCCTCGCTTCACTTCACACTTCTAGAAGGGTCTATAACACTCTTTGGGGACGATACTCAACTTCAGCACTGCATTTCATCCCCAAATCGATGGTTAGACCGAGAGAACCAATCAAGTAGTGGAAGACATGCTCAGGGCCTGCATTGTTAATTTTGGTGGGAGCTAGCACAATCATCTATCTTTAGTGGAATTTATCTGCAATAATAGTTATCAGACAAGCATTAAAATGGCACCATTTGAGGCACTTTATGGAAGGAGTTTCCGCTCACCCCCATGCTGGGATGAAGTTAGAGAAAGATAACTTCCAGGCCCAGAGATGATAAGAGATACAACCGAGAAGGTTTAGATCATCAGAGAAAGACTTCAAACGGCTCAGTCTAGACAAAAGACCTATGCCGATACGAGAATAAGAGACCTCGAATTCTAAGTTAGAGACCATATATTCCTAAAGGTATCCCCTGGACGAGGCATTAGAAGATTTTATGTTAAGGGTAAACTTACACCGAGATATATCGATCCCTTTGAAGTTTTAGAAAGGGTTGGCGAGGTTGCTTACTGGATCACCTTGTCACCACAATTATCTGAAGTACATAATATATTTCATGTCTCTATGTTCAAGAAGTATGTGCATGATAGGTCTGTAATGTGATTGGTCCAAGACAAAAAGTAGATTTCTTGTCCTTAGACTTTTTCAGATCTATCTTCTGATAGACCACAAGAAAATAATTGAAAATTCTATCCTAAGACCTTCTAGAAGCCAACGTACGTATCCCAGACTCAAGGATGTTGACTTGGAGCAAGTAGTCACGTGACTACTTAAGTTCTCACGTGACCAGTTGACCCTGCTTGGCAGACTGCATGTGTTGCGGCATCTAGGTAATATTAGTCGATTGATATGCCATACCAGTCAATTGACTTTCCCTTGGGTCAACTGATTTTTGCCTTTTCAGTCAACTCAATCTGGGAAAATTGACTAACTTTTCCTTATGTTGTTGTTGTTGGCTGTTGTTGTTGCTACGTGCTGTTGGCTGCTATGTTGGCTACTACTATTGCTGCTAGCTGTTGATTGCTATGTTGGCTGCTACTGTTACTGCTAGCTGTTGATGCTGATGCTAGTAGCTGCTGCTTATGCTGCTGTTGCTGCTAGTTATTGCTATTGTTGTTGCATGAACATCAGGTGATACGAGTCGACTTGAGGCTTGCTGGGTCGACTCAGTACTTGTTAGCTTTAGATGATGTAAATCGACTTGGTTAGCTACATAGGTCGACTTAGTATGTTCTGGTTGAGTAAATATCTATCGACTGAGTCGACTGACTTTTCATAGGCTGACTGATTTTTCCTTAACTCTGTCGACTCAGGCTGCCTGTCTTCAACAATATCAGTTGACTTCTGGGAATATCAGTCAACTGATTTTCGTATCTGTCGACTGAGTTGTAACTCAGTCGACTGACATTTCCTTGTCAGTTGACTAGCTGGCTAGCTCCTTTGCCTATCTTCGTTTTTGCATGTCCGAAGACCCTTGCACCTTGAGCTTCATGGTTCCATGTCTTTTACTTGCACTATTGTTGCTGCTGACTTGCCTTGTTGCTGGATCACTAGTTTGGTCAACCTATCATGAAAGTTAGGTCAACACACTTTATCTACTGTTGTTGCTTTGCTTGTAGTCAAAGTCTGTCGACTTGGGCACATGTTAGTCGATTGAACTTGAAAGTTTATCGACTTGGGCACATATCAGTCAACTAAAATTGAACTTGGTCAACTAATTTGTCCTTGTTTTACCAACTTGACACTGCACTTGGTCGACTGAATTTCCTAAAAATCAGGCACTTAGTGAACATTTTAGAACACTTCATGCAATTCATAAGTAATAGTTAGACATCATCAAAACATTTAACACAACACACTCTCCTCAGACGCCTACCTCTAACCCTTAAGCCACTGCCTATATCTCCTTCCCAGTCTCCGAGGATGCCTACTGGAAGGTGAAGATGCCACCAAGGATGGCTGGCTCGAAGGCTGCTGAACCTCTGCCTATTGATCCACAACTTGTTGAACCTAACCCAGCAAAAATTACTCTACCTATAACTCCCAGGTCCTCAAAAAGTCTGCCTCCAAAGTCGTCACTGCCTGGAATGCCGCGTCCAAGCCAATAACTTGAGTCACAATTAGGATATGCCACAACTCAGCTCTCAAACCTCGGAGAAAGTGATGGGTCCTCAAAACTTCATCTGCCATAACATGAGGAACATGACGGCCCAATTCCATGAAACAGGCCCGATATTGCATCACCGACATCTCATCCTATCGCAGATTCAGGAACTGGAACATCCTCTCCGTCTGTAGGAACTCAACACTATAAGTCCACTCAAAAGCTTCAACAAACTCCTGCCAAGAATCTGCTAAAGTGGTCGAGACTGGAAGGTTGTCTCCCACTCCGTGGTCCACCATGAAGAAGCACCAAGATGCAGTGCGTAACATGATCATGACTGAAATGCAACAATGCTAATGAACGGAAATGAACTGAACCGAAATGCAACATAAATGACATGACATAAAAATGTAACATATAATGGAACATGATCTAATCACACAATACACAAGCAAAATAAGGAAGAAAGCACACTGTTATGAGGAGAATACAGGAAGAGGATAGGGGGCAGTTCCTGTCCGCTCACAGACCTGGGCGGCCAGGTCGAGTGTTGCCCAGAGGGGGAAGACAGCCAGAGTGGTGGACTCTAGGAAAAGAAGAGGGTGCCTAGGTCGAGGGTCACCTGGGGCCCAAGGTGACCAGGGTCCTGGTCTCCCAGGAGATGGCCTAGGCGGCCACTGGGTTGGTTGCCCAGAGGCTTAGGCTGCTAGGAGTTTGGCCTCCTTCTGTTCGACTTCCAGAAAATGTAAAACAGAGCTACGTAAACTAGACTTATGTAAATGCATGGTTCAATTAATCCTAGATTTCAAGCATTAGGGACTTACAGTAAGCAATAGAGGGTCCCACCGTGATTGGCACTTCGCTTGTAGGCACCCAGGAGAATATGTGGTGTGGAATGTCTCCGTTCGGCAAAAGGAAAGAGGGGAGTGATGAGAAGAGGATGTCATCCGTGCTCACCTCTTCGACCTTCCTGTGCTTGAGTACCTACAGAGCAACAAAAAGAAACATTACAACATAGTGATTGCCAAAGGTGTTTACTTGAACCTCACAGGGGTGATGATCGTGGGGAGATAATCAAATAGGGAGACAGAGGGGTCCCTCTTCCTCGTCCTTGACTAGCCAAGGGCAAGGAGCCCTGCTATGTCCCTTATGCTAAAGTCCTACAACATAGCTCAAAGAAGAAAGAAAAGAGAGGTCGTTAGTAAAATAGGTGTAATATCTACTCTAATAAGAATGAACAGAATGGGAATGATGGCGGCAAGATTACCTGGGGGTGGTGGGAAGGAGGGATGGGCGAGGCTTTCGACCACCCACCTTCCCATTAGTTTTGGGTGGAAACCTCTGAGTGTAGGAGCTAAAGGGTTAAGCTACATGCAAGGTACTTAGTTGGAAGCCGTGATGCAAGTAGAGAGAAGGAGCTATAGAGTTCATACCAGACCAAGGGAGGTAGGAGGAAGACGACTGGTGCGGCTCTTCTCACCCTCCGGGAGAAAACTCCGCGAGACTCTTCCACGAGAGCCCCTCTTTCGATTCTCCCCAATGCCATAATCTGCTCCGATCCACCCAATGGCCTCTACCTCTCTCTCTCTCTATCTCTCCCTTGTGCATTGGGAATCGACAGTTTTGTCCATTGAGCTCAGAGTTTGGGGAAAAGATCATACAAAATAGGGGGAAGAACCTGCCCACGAGCTAGGCCACATTCTCTGACCGAGTAAACAAAGGAGGGTGGCCAAGTCTTTGGCCTCCATGAAGGGGAGGGTGGCCAGGCCTTTGGCCACCCAGGAGAAGAGGGCGACCATCGCCCTGGCTGCCCAAGACTGGGGGCGACCAACTCTTTGGCAGCCCAGACAATGTTCCTTGGGCCCCTTAAGTGGACGAGGCCCAATAGCTTTAAAGCTACAGGCTGGGCTTTAAAACTCAAAACATCGGTCAACCAAGTATAACAATTAAGCATCATTCACATGAAGGTCCATTGGGGATCCATGTGATATCCAAAATTATGCATCTACAGATACCATCGCACCAAACTTGGCTATGATAGGACGAGAAGGTGAGGGGCACAAGGCACCAAGTGTTGACCGAGATGGAGCTGTTATTGATCCAAGAAACTTGGTATGGGCTAGGGTGGGGAGTGATGGCAAGCCCTAGGAGATTAACAGTGTCGGGGGACATGACGTTGACACAACTCCCATTATCTAGGATCACTTTCCTCACATGACCCCCTATCTTTATAAAAGTGTGGAAGATCGAGGTTCCACGCCAGTCCTCATCTTGGGGAGTAAGGGTGCATCTAATCACTCCTAGGTGGGAGTCGGTAGTGTGGTCAAGACCTAACTTATGGTATTCTAACTCATACTCTTCCTCCCAGTCTAGTGAGGCTTCGTGGACCTCAACCATTCCCTCAAGTTCCCCTTGGGGTGGGGGAGTTTCTTCCTCAACAAGCAAGCTAGGAAATCCTCTAGATGGGCATTGCCCTGCGAAATGCCCAAACCCTTGGCACCTATAGCATTATTGAGGGCCACTACCCGGGGCTGCCCCTCTTATGCTTGGACCCTTGGAAGTTTCTTCCCTTCATGGAGGGAGATGGCTAGGGGCGGGCTTGGTTGGAGTGATGGTGGGATGGCGATTGTAAGGCCGCAATGGGGCACTTCCACTTAGGCTAGGGGCCTTCATGGGAGGGGCTGGATTTATTCGGGGTCCCATGCCTTTGGGATTGGCCCGTCGGGGAGGATCAAACTTAGGGATCCTAGAGAACCTCTCAGTATCTCTAGCTATTTTGTGGGCTTGTTCAACATTGTCGACATCTCTCATAAAGAGTTCTCTCTTGATGTGATTTTGGAGTCCATTTCTAAATCGGGATAGGGTGATGGCTGGGTCCTCATGGACTCCACACTTCAAAAGGTAGGAGTCAATTTTTTCAATGTATTCAACCACGATCTTCCCTTCTTGGGTGAGGATTTGCCACTCATCTAACAGAATTTGGTGGTAGGATAGGGGTAGGTACTTATTTCTAAGTTGGTTCTTCATGCCTTCCCAAGTGTTAATAGGCTCTTCCCGCCTAACCCTTCTTAATCCCTCTTGGTTTAGCCAATAAGTTTTGGCTAATTTGGTGAGGTGCATCTTGGCCAATCTCACTCTCCTTTGGTAAGACATAGGGTACCATTCAAAGTATTAGTCTATGGCGGTCTCCCATTCTAAGTACACACTTGGTTCATGGGAACTGTCAAAGTTTGGGACTTCCACCTTGATCATTCTTAAGAAATGGTCATCAAGGTCGTCTCGTGGATGCCTTTCATTATGTTGATGGTGGCGAGGCCTCTCATAGTCATGGTAAGGGTCAGCATTCAGGTTCTCCCTATCAATTTTAGCTAGTGGAGGATGATCTCTTGGGCCATTGTTCCTAGGGTGGGGATTATTTACCTCTAGCCGAGCAAGCCGAGTTGAAAGGGACTCTAGTTGGTCAAGGATGGTGGCAAGGGCAGCATCCACCTGGTCCATTTGGCCTTGGGGTTCCTCCCTATGTGCATCTTGGTTGATTTGGGGATTGGGATCCAAGGGGGGAACCGAAGAGGATGGATCGGGTCGGTATACGGCTCCGCTACGGGTGGACATGCAAGGGAGGGAAAAGACTTGACATACGACCGACTCAATGCAATGGTCCTAGGACTTGACTTAATAGAGACAAGTCTAGACTTGCTCAGATACCGATTGATGTAACACCACCTTAGAGTGATAGCCACAAGATCGATGCACCTTGGAACTTATCAAGCAAGCACACTTAGCAAGAGGAACGGACCGATATCGGCGGCCACTCACCCGACAGTCACCCAAAAGCTGGGGTAACTCGGTGATGTCGAGGTGAGGTTGTGAGGTCTAGAACCTTGCTGGTAGAGGGCCAGCAAGGTCAAGGATCTTCCCAAGGGTAGGGAGGCCCAATTTAAAGGGGCCGATCGGGTGTCGAGGGCACTGCTTGCACTCTCTCCCCACGGCGGTCACTCGAAAGCAAAGGTGCTCATGGGACCGGGCACTCACTCTCCTCCCAGTGGAACTATAGACGATTATTGAGCAAACAAGCACTAAATGAGGGCAGGGAGTAGAGCACTTACTCGACCGATTTGAAGAACCGGTCCCATTTGGAGATGTGGGCGAGCGAGGAAGCGTGGGATCCCCACACACTGCGCCATTGAAGCTTCAATCTGTTTAAGGAATTGCACCACTACTCCCCATGCAAGGGGGTTGAACAAGGGGAGGGGAAGCCAAATTTACATCCAAGCACTACCTCCCGCAGGGAGGGGCGGTAAGCCAGCTAGGCGGGGAGGAAAAAACTAAGTTAGAGAACTAAAGCCATAAAATCATCAAACCTGTCCACTCTAAGGAACAGTGGATAGACAGTCATTATCGGCGCCGCTGCGGACTCCCCTGGACTCCATTTGTGACGAAACTAGTGGTAAAACACCCTGGGTTGTCCCAGGAGGATGCTGAATTTTAAGTGATTTTCTGGTTGCCAGCACTGGTCGAGGTAGAGTCGTGAACAGGGATGTAGGCTTCTGGATCTGGTAGCTTCTGAGACACTGCAGTAGGAAGGCAAAGCCACCACAGAAGCTCCCGAGCTCTGATTTTGGCGAGGACATAGTCATTGGAACCGTAGTCGAACCCTCTTCGAACGGAGACCCATGGGGATGCCGAAGGAGGTCGGAGTAGATGGCAAGGGCCCGAACAGTGACCAGGTATCTGGTCAGTTCCAGAGGGAACTGATCTACGCACCCAAGGGAGAAAATTAGGAACTTACAGTTTCGGGGTCCAAATGGAGAGCCGATTCATGGTACTAGAAGGAGACTCGTAGTAGAAGCTCTCAGCCAAGCCCTGCTTCAAGAACTTCAGAGGGATGTCCGTGGGAGCCTCTGCAAGTCATGACTAGATGTCTGCCAGGGAGGAGATGCGCAGTCTGGCGTATCTCCTCAGGGAGGCATACTTCACAACTCCTGTGCCCTCATGAAGTCATTAACCAATAATGAGGCAGAATATGGGGCACTGATCATCAGGCTTCAATTAGCACTGGAAATGGAGATTAGATGTATTAAGGTGTACGGGGACTCCCAACTCATCATTCGTCAAGTACTGGGTGACTATGACCTACTGAAGAAGGAGTTGATCCCCTACCATGAAGTCATTATTAGGCTTAAAGAGAAGTTTTATCTATTTGAGATAGATCATGTGCTGAGAAGCAGCAACTCTCAGGCAGATGCGCTGGCGAAACTCGCAGCAGCATTAAAACTCCCACCTAAAGGAGAGCTGAATATAACCGTCAGACACTGAAGGCTCTTGCCCAGACTATTTACAAGGTCAACCACCTCCAAGAGGAGAGTGCTCCCGAGGAAGAAGATTGGCGCGAGCCGATTATACAAATCAAGAATGGGTGGCTTCCCCCCTGAGTGAGCCAAATGGGTGCAGCTGCTACCCAGGGCCACATCATATCAGCTGGTCGATGGCATTCTTTTCAGGCTCGTCCATGAAAAGGACCACCCGGTCCTCTTGCGGTGCCTCTCGCCCAAAGAAGCTAGAACCGTTATGCAAGAGGTTCACTCTGCCTTATGCAGAGCCCATCAAGCTAGAGCTAAGATGAAGACAAACATCAAGCTCAAAGGATTCTATTGGCCCACCATGTATGAGGATTGCAACCAATATGCTCGTGCATGTCACCAGTGCTAAGCATTTGGGCCGATCCCTCGAAGGCCTCCCACCTCCCTGCATCCGACGGCGCCGACTTGGCCATTTACGGAGTGGGGTATGGATATAGTGGGGCCGTTTCCTCCCTCATCTCAAGGGCATAAATTCATCTTGGCAGCCACAAATTACTTTTCTCGCTAGGCTGAAGCCATTCCTCTACAAGAAGTCACTGGCGAGATAGTCGCCCGCTTCGTCAGACACCACATTATGTATAGATTCGGCACCCCCAGCCGGATCATTTCGGACAATGGTACGCCCTTCAGGAATAGGATAGTGTATGCACTAGCTTCCAAGTTTCACATTGATTGGAGGACGTCCTCGGTTTACAACCCTTAGGCCAACAGGTTCGCTAAGGCTTTTAACAAAACACTCTGCAAGCTATTGGCCAAGATCATAAATGGTCACAGATGAGATTGGGGAGAGAAAGTCCATGAAACTCTTTGGGCCTATTAGACCATCTATAAAACCCCCACGGGGTGTTCCCTATTCTCCTTGGTTTATGGGGCTGAAGCAGTTATTCCTATAGAAATTGAACTGGCATCGTATCGGGTGGCGATTCATTCTAGGTTATCAGGCCAAGATCAATCTGAGGTCGAAAGGAGGCTTGAGGAATTATCCTATCTGGAGGGCAAGAGACTCCAGGGTCAACACATTCTAACTTTTGGGTCTGGCCTCAATACGCCCTCTCGGGCTGCCAACCCCTTTTGCCTTTCGACACATTCCACCTTCTGGGATTGGCCTCAGTATGCCCTCTCGGGCTGCCAGCCCCTTTCGTCTTTCGACACATTCTAACTTCTGGGACTGGTCTTAGTATGCCCTCTCGGGCTGTCAACCCCTTTCACCTTTCGGCGCATTCTACCTTCTTGGGTTGGTCTTAGTATGCCCTCTCGGGCTGCCAACCCTCTTCGCCTTTCGGCACATTCCATCTTCTAGGGATTGGTCTCAGGACGCCCTCCCGGCCTGCCAACCTATCCAACCACTTGGCTCATTCTACTTTCTAAGGGTCGGCGCTAGTATGCCCTTCCGGAATGCTGACCCATCACCCACCTTTCGGCCATCAAGTCCACTCATCCGTCTCACCAGTGCGGCATATACATCCCTTCAGGAATGCCACGCTTTCTCTTTCTCAGCCTTTCGAGGTCATAGGTTAAAAAAGGGGGGGGGGTTAAACATTTGTTAGCAGACTGAGTCTGCTGTGATCTCGTTGCATCTTGCAAGGAAGCCTTACTCCGAGGAGTAAGGGGTGGGCGTAGATTGTGAGTAGCAATCGAACCACCTAAAAACTATGTCTCGTGTGGTTTACTTTGTCCAATCTGTTATTTGATTGATTGCACACCTATCACTCGATCAATCTCCTCTCAGATAGTGCTTCTGTTCGTGAGTGTTGGGTCCTATTGTCTGTGAGGTCTCGAATAGTTTTAGTTAGATCGAATTGGGGGTGATCCATTCAACCCCTCCCCTTCTAGCTCACCTTCTGCATAGTCTATCACCAGCGACCGTCACGGCTTGTGACGCCCCATGGAGGGTCCGTTACAGACTGTGATGCCCCACGGTGGGTGTGCCACAGGATGCTGTCTTGTCGGTTGGGTGGTCCGTAGGCCTGACGGTCTCACGATAGACAGCCAGAGGGTATGATGCCCTCAGGTTAGACCGTTAGAGTGGCGATCCGACCGTTGGCTTCTGACCGTTGGGTTTTTGACCGTTGGGGGGTCAAGGGTCTCTGACACGCCAAAGGTGGACCGTTAGAGTTTCGTGACGCCCCTAGGTGGGTGTGTTGGAGCGGACGTAGCCCCTCTTTCTAACATGCCTGGGTAGGAGCGTTAGAGACTGTGACCCCCGAGCGATGTGCGTCACAGCCTGCTTCGTTCTGTGGCCTAACACACCAGAGGTGGTCCGTTAGAGCATGTCACACCCCGAGTGGTGTGCATCATATCTGGTTTCTTCTCGTCTCCTGACGCATCGGGTTAGTTTCGTCAGAGTCTGTGACACACCAAGGCTGGCGCGTCATAGTCGATTTTGCACCGAGTGTCTAACGCGCCTGAGTTGGTCCATCAGACTATGTGGCACTCCAGGGTTGGACCGCCAGAGTCTATTGCACACCTGTGTTGGTCTGTCAGGCTATGGACTGCACCAGGCAGTTTGCAGTCCCGTTTCTTCTTCGACCGTGGTCACCGTGTGACGGTGTTGGTAGTCCCCATACTTCGTCAAGTTCAGACGTTATTTTTCATGGCTAGAGAGTCTACTCCTTTAGTGACCCTCCACTAGTCGTAGCCTACTTACACGTGAGTGGTCCCACCACGGAGTGGTGGAGAGACTACCCTGAGGATGGTTTTTAGACTGGTTTCCGTTGGGCCCCACGTCTGAAGCTAGAGTCTGGCTAAGGGGAAAACCAGTTAGAGGCCAGACCTAGGACACATGGTCTATATATGCACATGTAGTTGGGGGCAGTTGGACACACGCTGACGAGCGTGACCCCAGCTAGTCACTTGCTTTGTGGTTACTTGTATGGTGTCCTTGCCTCTACCAGGGGCTATCGTGCCAGGCGGACACCTGCGGTGCGGTGTAAGATGTCAGGGGACGTTACCGACTGTGCTTCTAGTGGGAGGTACTCTTATCGAGTCGAGGAGTGACAGACTGTCTGTTTCAGTCACTTCGACCTTCGGGTTTTGGTCGCATTGACCATCAGATTCTAGTTGTTTCGTCGTGCCATGTGTGTCAGCTTTCACGCCGTGAGACCGGTGTCTGTAGTTGTAGGGCTTTTACTCCCGAGGTACTCGCTTAGCTACTAGAGTAGCAGTTTTCTCTTTTCGTGAGGTAGGGTTCGAGTGATCCCTACTAAGTCTTATTCCGAGACTCATTCCCTGTGTGTTTTTACCATGTTTTAGGTGAGGCGAGGCTTCAGAGGAGTGCGTCTGAGGCTCAGCGTGGTTCAGGTGCCCAGCGTTAGTTGCCAGAGGTCAGAGCCGGGGTATGTCCCGTGTAGTTGTACTTTTCTTTCTTGTCTCTGTGCTAGTTGTGGACTACTATTGTTTAATTACTTGTTATTATATTGTGGACCATGTAATATGTTAATTTAATTTCCTACTTAATTATATAAACTGTTTAATTTCTGTAATTAAGAGCCTATTTTGATAAATTTGTGCATGTTCAGCGGCGGCCAGACACTTCTCGTCCAAGAGTTCCAATTATGCAAGGAGGGGTTCATGGCACTCATCGATTGAAAGCTCCTTGTCCAATTGTACCCTAAGAGAAGGTTTAAGGATCTCATAGGGAACTACCAACTCCATCCCATAAGTAAGGGTGAATGGGGTTTACCTAGTGGGTGTATAAATGGAAGTATGGTAGGCCCATAGAGCTTCAACGATCTTTTCTGGCCAATCTGAAAATTTATTAGCCTCACGTATTTTCTTAATGATTTTAATTAAAGTTTTATTGGTTGCCTCTACTTGACCATTATCCTGTGGATAATAAGGAGATGAGTGATGCAATGCAATTTGATACCTGTTGTAGAGGTCTCAAAGCTCTTGAGAGATAAATTATGGTCCATTAGGTGATAATGGAACTTAGAATACCGAACCTAATGATGATGTTCTTCATAACAAATTTACAAATTGTTTACACTTTAATCTCCACATAAGCTTTTGCTTCCACCCACTTGGTGAAGTACTCCGTTGCCATGAGTACAAATGATTTTGGTTTAGTGAGGAGGTTCGCATTGCCAAGAGGTCCAATGATATCGAAAGCCCACATGGAGAAACACCATGGGAAGGACACATGATGGAGTGAAGAAGTAGGAGAATGAATCTTGTCAGTGTGTAGTTGGCACTTGACACACCTTCGAACATATATGGAATAATCCTCTTCTATAGTGGGTCAATAGAAACCTAGCCTAGGATCTTCTTCACTAACATCTAGTTATTGACATGACCCGCACAAACTCCTGAATGTGCCTCTTCCACGACCTTCCATGATTCGTCATTATCGAGGCATCTAAGAAGAGCACCAGTAAGACCCCTTCTATATTACACGCCTCCAACTAGGGTGTACCTTTGGGCAACTCTCCTTATGGCCTTCTTTTCTTCCACCGTGGCTTCTTCAGGATAGGACTAATCTTTACAATATTTTGTAATTTTGTAATACCATATCTTTTCCTCATTAGCCAATTCTTATTCTAAGTCCAATAACATGACTTTTTTGTTCTCAATGATTTCTCCTTCTTTAAACTTCTTCAGCAACTCCTCCTTAACCCTAAGGAACTCGAGATCCTTGACAGCAGGAGTAAGACGCCTATGGATGATGATGGAATGGAAGTTCCTTCCTAGAGGAAAAGTCAAGGAGGAAGCTAATGAAGCAAGAGCGTCAGCTAAGATATTTTGGTTGCGAGGAACATGGGCAAAGATCAGTTTGAAGAAGAGCTTGGCATAGACAGATGTGAGTTCCTAGTAAGGTTTACGCTTAGGATCAAGCGTGTGGCATTTTGTGAGCACTTGGCGAAGAATAAGCTGACTATCACCTAGAATCTACAATTGGGTGACACCATATAGATGGGTGGTCTCAAGTCTAGCCAGAAGAGCCTCATATTCAGCTATATTATTAGTGACATGGAATGCATGCTAAAAGGCTTGTGGAATGGTGACTCCCTCGGGTGATAGGAGAACAATGCCAATCCCCTTACCTTGAGAGTTCAGAGCTCCATCAAAATATAATGTCTACATGGGATCTAAGGGTTGATTGATGGACATTAGTTCATCATCAGAAAACTCTAATTGGATAGAATCAAACCTAGGGAGAGGGTGATGAGCAAGATGTTCTACTATGGCATAGCCTTTAATCACTTTTTACTGAATGTAAGTAATATCGAACTGAGAGAGGAAGCTTTGCCATCGTGCCAATCGGTTGGTAAGGACTGATTTTTCAAGAAAGAATTTGATTGGATTCATGCGAGCAATGAGATGAACCTCGTGAGCTAGGAAATAATGCTTAAGTTTTTGAACTACCCAGACTAAAGCTGCGCAGGTCTTCTCCATGGCTGAGTACTTCTGCTCACAGGGGTTGAGAAGCTTTGATGTAGTGTCCGACTCCATTGTGTCCGTAATTACATTTCGGATATCTTTAGTATTTGGATCGGCACGATCCGTAGTTGTTTCGGAGGCCCGGAGAAGTTTTGTGACTTTTTTCACACATTTTTCAGATTCTCGACCCGATTTTTGACAAATCCTGCGGAACTCCGCTATGAGCGAACCGAGTCGTTCACCCAGGCGAGAGTGGTACCGTTGCGATCCGTGCATTCCGAGGATCGTAGAAATGTGATTTTATATTTTTTGGCATTTTTTAGAAAATTTAAATTTTCTATAAATATTTCATTTCCTTTTCTCTTTTTTCCTTCTTCTTATTCCTTCTTCTTCTTCCTCCTGTGACCGCGCCCCTCTCCCTCTCTCTCCCATTCGACCGCGACGAGCTCCATTTCGATGGTAGACAGTGGCAAGGTGATGGCGCAACGATGTGGGTGATGGCGAGGTGATCGCGTGGGCGCACGACGGGCGTGGGAAGGGTGAAAGCTCGAGCTTGCTAACGACGTTCTTCATGGATTGAACAAGGATCGGTGCGCCTCGACGCGGACCAAAGGTAGGGTGATGATCCCTAGCTCACCGCCTTTCCATTCCCTCAATTTGTAGGCCGAGGCGAGGCCGAGAGGGGGTTCTTTCGTGTCGGGAAGGGTCGAGCATGCATTGGGGAGAGTTCAACCGATCCATCGTTTTAAGCCGTGATTCCGCATTTTGGGGGCGTAGAATCATGCTAGGGGGATTGGGGGTTCATTTCCCTTCATTTTCCCCTCCGTGGGGCTTGTATGGGGCCAGAATGGGCTAAATCTGACGGGTTCACCATTTTTGCACCGGTGACGGTTGTGCGGTCGAACCAGGCCCCGTACATCCCATCTGTGGCACTGTGGGGACCATACTACGGCACGGAGCGTAATGGGCTTGTGTGGCCTATCGTGGGACCGTACGTCCCCTATGAGCGGCCACATGTCAACTGCCCATCCCTCGAGATTTTGAGTGTTGCTTGTGACCGTTGCACAGTGCACTGGGGTGTGCGGCCAGGGTCTGGCCACATGACCCTTCATGCGGACATGGGCTGGCCGCACGTCACCTGACGCCGTTGGCTCAGCGCGTAGTGAGGCACGTGCGGCCTATCTTTGACCGCACATCCGTTGAGCTGCCCAAGACCAACCGCGTGTCCCGTGAGTTTTCGACCGTTGCTTGTTGCTGTTACGTAGTGTTTTGGGGGTGAGCGACTAGGGTCTAGCCACATGTCCCTTGAGTGGCCATGGTCTGGCCGTTCATCTCCTAGTACCGTTGGTATATGAGCGGCCCAGGTGGGACAACTCATGCCTTGGAATGGCGGGATCCTAGCTGCCCTTCCCCTGAGCGACCAGTGTCCGACCGTTCATGTTTCTTACCGTTGGGATCGATTGACGGCCAGGTTGGACCATTTTTCTCCCACACGTTGCTGAGACTTAGCCGTTCATCATTGAGCGGCCAATGATGGACAGTTCATCATCTGAGGCCTAGCTGGTGGCTTCTTCGATGTCGATTCGAGTCCCGGGTGAGTAGACCTCGATCCATGTGCTGACTCGTGGTCTGACTGATGCTAGGCATCATGTGGGGACAAGGTGCGGGGCGTCATGGGGGTCCTGGGATGTGGCGTCTTCAGCTTATGTCACCATGAGTCGGTGTTGTACAAGGAGCGATCTTTGTACTCATCTACCTCCGGAGTCATTTTTCGTTACTTGAGGGTCTGTACTTCTGGTGACCCATCCACTAGTCGTAGCTTCCACGGCACGTGTGTGTCAGCCCACTGGGAGCACTGGTTTGGCACACCCGAGAGAGACGGTGAGTAGGCTGCTTAACATAGGGCCCCAGCATACCGCCGAGTATGGGATGGTGGGGGAATTACCAGCTAGAGGACAGACCTAGGGCGTATGGTCTGAGTGTGCACACGAGGCTGAGGGTTATTTTGGACATGAGCAGTGGAAGTCATTTATTCTTAGTGTATCTCCTGGCACTCGGAATATGAGGGTAGTCCTGAAAAGAGAAAGAAATAGAAGGATTAAGGAGCATCATGGAAGCTAAGAGTGTATATAGAAGCCTTGGTAGTATGGCACGAAAGAAGATGATACCGGGAGTTGAGGGGTTCTGAGAAGTTAATGGTAACGAGTGCAACAGTGAACAAGAAAAAGGGATTTGGCGAAGATGAACTAACCTGGTTGAGCACAATCTTCCTACTAATGTGCCCTGCGATCTCTGTGATCTTGGGCAGTGCCACCTTGGGTTTCTCCTCCAGACATTGAATCATGCGGTCCATGAATAAATCTCTGTTCTTGAGGGATGCTGCTGAGCTGTAAGATGACGAAAGAAACTCTGCAAGCAGTTTCCTGTGCGTTGCAGAACGATGGAGGAAGAACTTATGAAGAGTTAAAACAAGGTAATTGGGGAGGTTTCCTCTCGAGAAATGTGTTTATATAGGAGCATCTCAGAAAATAGCAAGGTTTGGGAGCTCAGGGAGTTGTTTCTGGGAAGGTTACTAATTTCTAAAATCGTCAGGGAATCCGCATCCAGTGTACCAGACGCTGTTTCAATAAGCGTCTGCCTATATGGACGCTATTTATTGATTTCCCTATTTCAATTTTTTGAAATACGGAGAATGAGCGTCTTCCACCATGGACACTATTTCTTATTTTGTTTGATTAGTGACTGATTAATTATAAGAATTTACGTTCATGATTTTAGACGCCATTTTTAATTGGTGACCAATACTTTTGACGCCATTTGTCCATGGATACTTGGTTGGCTATTCATTGCTATGCTTGAATATTTGTCTATTTTACTGATCAGTTGTCAGCGCTGGAGGACAAATTTCTACAGATTTTGAGGTACTCAGGCAACACCTTGGTAACATCACTCCATCTCTGTATGCATTTTACTATATGGTATTTACGTTATTATATCACATCGAGGACCTTGCGGTTCGGATGAACCTGGAATTTGAGTTCCCCTTCATCAAAAACAGTGATAATTTCAGGAGAGTCCTGATCACACGGATAAGTCGTTGAGTCATCTAAAGACTTGGGACGATGGTTCCAATTTTTAAGTTGATGCGTGGATAAATGAGCTTCGGCTTAGTGTCAACTTAGAGATCTGGGTTCTTAATCAGATCTGGATGGCTTAGTAATATTATCCTTGATTATTTTTTTTTTTTAGTTTATTTTAATTTTTCTTTTAGCCCAGCATGCATCATGTAGGATCTTTTGAGCTTCATCAAAAATATTCCCTTATTCAAATCTTAGTGGAATCCACTCATCTTTGATTGTTATTGATATGAGATATTCCACTCTGAATCAAGTACTACGTTCTCTTTGAAGCCATTAAAGGCTGGTTCCTTGGAAGCATCATTGATCGGACTCCTATCCCAACTTCTTTGTTTTCTTTTCTTTCTTTCACCTTGGTTGTAGCACGTCCACATTGGCTGGTAATCGCTCTCCAACGGTGTCCTTTGTGCACCACGTACATATTTTCCTTAATCTAGTGTCATCTGAGCAATTGATCCTTTCTTGTAATCATTTGAGATTGTTTCACTCTAAGCTGATGGAAAGATTCCTAACAATTAGTGTCATAGCATGTCACACCACATCTTGACGTCCGCTTTTCAGTTCATTCCCACTCCATTTCTCCTCGTTTTCACTACACTCTATTTCGTCTCACTCCCTTGCAAAGCAGGCGTCAAGGCAGGGCAGCTGTAGACACGTTAAATTTGACATTAGCATTAGTAAATCTCATATCACCATGCAATGCCCCAAGTGGATTCCATCTTAGAATTGAATAGTATGAGTATTTCTAATTTCTAAAAATTTCGTGAAAATTACGTCTTTTCTGAATTAGCGCCCTCCTGAACGGACGCTTATCCCCTATACAAAAAGGATACAGAGATTTCCCTACCCTTAAAGTAGGGGTAAAATAAGATAATTACATTTCTCCCCTCAATGTCCCCCCAACTTTTCACAAAAAGAAATATCAAAGCTATACAGTTAGCAGGATCATGTGCTTCTATTTTGAAAGTTCTGTCATTCCTCTCCCTCCAAATGATCAAAAATGTTGCATGTTGTTAGAGGTCCAGACCCTAACCCAAAACCTAAGTGTTGAGTTAACGGAATCCACCACATATATAGAGAAAAAATTCCCTTGGATTTCCGATATGGGACTAAACACCCCACCTCATGCCAAACCAACTGGTTTAAGGCGTATCAGAAGTAGGGCCAAATGTCCACATATGGATTCAATGGGTAAATGAGGCCATGATATCATGTTAGAGATCCAAACTCTAACCGAAAACCTAAGTGTTGAGTTGAGGGAATCCACGTGTATAAAGGAAAGACTTCCATGGATTTCCGATATGGGACTAAACCACAACACATGCAAAATCAGCCACCACAATTGAAAATCAAACTTTGCAATCCATTACACTTGCCAATTTCTGATAACTCTTCCACGGGGCCTTTAACAAGTTTGTTGTGCTTGAACTTACTGAGAATATGTTGTCAAACTTCTGAAGCATAGTCACACTCTAAAAATAGGTGATCCAACAATGCCTCTGCCTTCCCACGCATGTTGCACATAGTGTCCACCCCAGTCATGAACTTGGCCAGTCTATCCCATGTAGGTAGTCGAGCAAGGGATATCCTCCACATGAGCAGCTTCACCTTAAAGGGGCTGACCGGTTTCCAAACTAGACATAACAGAGGATATCTCACACCCCCGTCAACAATAAAGAAGCAAAAAACACTCCCAAGAGGCTCCATCTCCACACCCACTAAACCCTAGAAGTGGAATCCAGCTTGTAATGCTCTAGTAGGCAGAATAGCTGAGTCACCTCCGAAATCTCATCCTCCTTTAGGCCCCCCCTGAAAGTCGGGCACCATCCATCTTTGAAGTCATGTGCCTATCTAACCAGCATCCGCTTGTCAGTAGCAATATTGTAGAGCATGGGAAACCTGCATACCAGGGCCTCACCTTTGCACCATCTGTCTAACCAGAAGAGTCTCACCTGTCCATTCCCAACTTTAATCGCCATAGAGGCCTGGATAACATCTGCAGCATGCAAGATACCTGTCTAGACTGGACATAGCAAGTAGGCCTGAGAGGGGGTCAGGTCCAAGGTGCGACTTATAGTGTAATACTTGTCTCTTATAAGCTGAAGCTATAGGCCATTTTATGTGGTCCCAATCTTCGACAACCACTTTGCAAGAAGAGCTATGTTGAACAACCTAATATCTTTAAAACCTATACCACCACTCCTGTTGCCTTGACATACTAGACCCCAATTAACATCATGCCAACCTCTCACCTTTTTTGCACCATCCTGCCAGCATGGTATTCAGTACCGCCTGGTACATATCGTACTGGGGCGATATGTACCAGTACCAGCCTTGGCCGGTACAACTTAGTTTCTTCATGTAATGGACAGTACATGCCAATACCAGCCGGTATGTACCGGTACCGGCCCTGTCCGGTACCAAAACCGGTATCAGGTTTGAAGACCTTGCCTGCCAAAAGAACATGTTTTGAATGATCTGAAGTTTTGCAGTCACCAAACAGGGAATCCAAAACATGGAGAGGAAGTAGACTAGTAGGCTCTCTCGAACTAAGCTACAACAATAACTGCCCTTCGTCCATAAGAGAGTAATCTTCCCTTCCATCCGACCAATATAGTCTCAAATTTCTAGATAATTGGCTGCCAATCTAAGCAGTGAATGGCACTGTTAGCCAAGGGGACACCCAAATATGTGATCGAGAACTGGCCAATTTGACATCCAAAGATAAGGGCTGCTCTCTGTAAGGTGTGATCCTCCATGTTCATTAACTTTCATATTCCCTTAGTGACTTATTGAACAATGTTTTAAGTTCTAGATAATCCATAGACCATCTAGGAACATAGGAAGATCAACCCGTGGGTCAAACGTCAGGTTAAGAACACTTGAGACAGCAAATGGTCATGCCAGGGCCGCTTCTTTGAAATAGCGGTCTTTAGCCTGGCCGCAAACAGATGGTAGCGGTCCTGGGATGGCCGCAACTAGACAGAGTCGACACCAGAAAGAATGAAGGGTCGACGCAGTGAAAACTCTGGGAGATAGCGGTCATGGGAGGGCCGCTAACTGACAATAGCGATCCCCTTGATGGTCGCAACCAGCCAAGTCTCAGAAAAACACCGGCCATGTGAGTGCTTTCTAGACAATTCGACTTTGAGGGTACAACCAGCTTGAAATCCTAGTAGGAATCTCAGGCTCGCAGAGACTTATGGTGGTCTTGAAACATGATCCCCTAATTTGACAGAAGGAATATCTGGCGGAGAGGTTCACAAGTTCAAGAAAGTGTGCCTATCATGTGAAAAGTGTAACTAATGACATCGTACCAGAATATGTGCCATGTACTTAAGAAAGACTCAAAGATGAGAGAGAATCGTGTAGAAAATAATGATCAATTCACCATTAAATGAATGCATAAAGCATATGAAATATAATGTTAATACAAGATTATATGATTTTTTCATGAAATTAACATAGGATTAAACTAAGTGTATAAAGCATACAAGTCATCAAACCTAGCATGATTGATGCACAATATAACCATTAACTTGAATCCAGGGTCGAAACTTGGAATCAAACCTAATTACCAAGGCTAAACATATAATTAATACGGCTAATATGTAATCTATTTAGAGTTAACAAAGTGTAGAAAACAGAAAGTAAATAGTAGTCAGATGAGGACTGCATACTAGTGTTAGTGGTCAGTCGCGAGGTCGCTATCTGATTATGGCAGTCTACGGGAGACCGTTTCTTGTTTGTCAAAATCAGAAATAGAAAATCGAGGTGTAGGCCTAATCTAGGGTAATATATGCATGAAAAAGATGACAGGCAGAAGAATAAAGCATGTCACAATGAAGTTAAATCATGGAAATGCACGAGTTGCATGCATTATGCCACAATTATCATCTTTTTGGTTAAGGGTGCATGGTTATGAGGCTATGAAGACTATGCGTGTGTGATCATAGGAAAACATGAAATTCTCGAAGTAAAAAGCACGAAATCTAGCAAAACAAGAGGACCTTTAATCCTAACTTAATGTTTAAGTCATTCATGAGATAACCTACCTCTGGGAATACTCCTAGAGTGTGAATTTCTAACTGGAAGATGGTCCTAGTTCCTGCACATCCACACAAACCCAACAACTTCTTGCCCTTCTAACTCTTCACTCTCTTGTCCTAAATTTATGAAAATTAGAGGGTAGGTAGAAGACATATAGGGGAACAAAAACTTCTAAAGACTCAACTTAAAATTACCTCGATTAAAGTTCATAATCTACTAATCTTCCTCGAGAAATCTCACTTGTTCCTGCGCACCTTGCAGCGAACCAGCAACTTCTGAGACTTCTAACTCCTTAAGGGCTTGATCTCCTAAAGTGAAATTTGGAGAGGAGTTAGTCAATAGTAAAAGAAACATATAGTTCTAAAGGACTAGTGCGAAATAATGTCTACTTACCGTCGAACCAGGCGAGCTAAAAGTAAGGTTCACGCAGGTCAAAGTGTAGGCCTATTTATAGGGTTTGTTAGGGTTTGAAGGATTAGATCAAACTTAGAGTCCTAATCTGGGGTAGGATCGATCCCAAAGAGTCCTAGGCATGTTTACATGTCTACACACTTCATTTCATGAGGATTTGGAAACCAAAGATCTAAGCTTTCCACGCTTCTATAGCTCACGAAATTGGAAGGAGATAGCGGTCACGGCAGGACCACCTTCAGCAAGTGACTATGGCAAAACTCTACAGCCACGGGCAAAAGGATAGTAAATCTACCACAAAAAATATCAAAGGGTGGATGGACCTCTGCCAAAGATGCAAACCTCCTCTAGGCCATGAAGCTGCTATCGAGGTTTGCAAACGAGGTCAGAAAGAAGAAATTTTCCAAAGGATAGTAGGCATCAAATTCTAATCCTTTGATCACTTGAGCATAAAGGCAGCTGATATCGAAGCCCAGCTATCGAAGCACCACCTAGTCATTGCCACGGCAATATGGGAAAACCAATCTTCAAGTACCAACTTCAGTGCCTTCGAGTACTTGAGGAGGAAGGCGAAGGAGGCAACTGGTCCTTCAACCAATCAGCCAGGGGAACAAATCCCATCATTGTAGGGGAAGATGAAGAAGCCCTATTCCTTCTCGAGGGATAAAACTTGAGTGATTTTTGAATGGGCTCGCCGCTATAGCAAGAATACTTTGCCAAAGCCCAAAAGGCCAAAGGATGCCAGAAAAGGTGATGACCCCTGATTCTGGCTCTATCACTGATTACTAGGGCATTCTATCGAAGATTGTTACATCTTAGAGGATATCGCTCAAGACCTAATCAAGAAGGGCGAATAGTAGATGGGTGAATATGAAGTAAACCCACCATGGCCACATGAAGCGGGCATTTATAAAAGGGGAGTCTACATGATCTCGATCCATTACCGGGCCCCCGAAGATACATCAGAGGCCAAGCAATGCAAACCTCAAACCAAAAAATAGTTGTTTGGACCACAAATGTTGATCTTAAAAGAGGAAGCATGTAGCTCCACTTCCTTAATCACGAAGGACATCGACCCAGCCAATGAAAGATGCTATGTAGTAGATATGGTTTCACTCCTCACCCCCATGGGTGATGCCCCCGCAGAGGTTGTCTACGATGATTATCAAGAAGATCATGAAGAAATTTTGTAGCTCCCTACGCCAGGAGATACCCCGAGGCCCCATACAACGATACATGTAGGGCCGCGAGCCGATGCCCCCCTACAAATGTTTGGAATCCATCACCTCTGATAGTGCTCCACGAAGGCAAGAGGCTGAAGAGCTTCCTACCACCTCTAGGGGTAAGCCATCCACGGGCCAATGTCTAGAATGCCTGGAAGCTGCACCACCAGCAGTGATCCCAATTTGAGAACCAGAAAAAAGAAGCTACGTATGCCCTGCCATCCAGCGAGATAATGCAGGGAGACACTCACAATGTCTTCGAAGCTGAAGAAGATGATGAAGGCTTCATCGATTTGCATCTGACTCCCCCAAAGATAGAAGATTGTGGCCAGGCCACCATCGTGAGTTGATCGAAGTAAACCTTGGGACATAAGATGAGCCTAGGCTAACCTTCCTCAGTGCCCTCCTACTCCTAGAAGAAAGGGAGCGATACATAGAACTGCTCCAGGAGTTTCGGGATTGTTTCGCTTAGAACTATAACGAGATGCTAGGCCTCAGCCCTGAGGTTGCTCAACATACACTGGCTATCTGCCCCGAAGCAGAACCAGTGAAGCAACCACCCTAGCAGATGAGGCCAGAACTGATAAGCCAGATTTGCAAGGAAGTCCACAAACTTATAAATGTCGACTTCGTGGTAGAAAACCAGTACACCACATGACTGGCCAACATTATGCCCATCAAGAAGAAGAATGGACAGATCAGAATATGTGTGGACTTTCGAGATTTGAACAAGGCATGACCGAAAGACGATTTCCCAATGCCTATCACTGAGGTCATGATAGATGCCACTATTGGCCATGAGGCACTGTCATTCATTGATGGATCATCTGGATATAATCAAATATGGAGAGCCGAGCATGACAGAATTCATATGGCTTTCTGATCACCCAAGGGGATATTGCATTATAAAAGGATGCCTTTTGGCCTCAAAAATGCTGGCGCCACTTATTAAAGGGCAATGCCAAAAATATTTGCTATCAACAGGTTAGGACTCTCCCGGAGAGTCCCGCTCAGATTTAACTGAGTTTTCACCCTTGCGGTCTATCACGCGTTCGCTAGGCTCACGTAGCAATTGTTAAACGACCGTTTGTCCTCTTTCTTCACCACCTTCTTTCTCGCTCCCCTAACAGTTTCACCTTGACCGTTTAACCCCATTAGCGATCTCATGAAGGTTTTTTGCCTACTCTTGTCAATTTGTGATTGTCTCCCCTTTGCGGCCTTTTGTAGGACCGCCACCCAGGGGGTAGCGGCCCGGTTGAGACTATTTTCTCACCTGACCCACATGTTTTCCCCATGTTCTCTCTCTCCCCAGTCTTCATGCCTTAAACTCGCTCTCTCTCTCTCTCTCTCCCCCTGCCAGTCTTAGGGGCCGTCGTTGAGTTAGTAGAGTTAGTGTTAGCATCCACATAATTACATTCCAAAGGTCGAAAGATCATATTTTCACTAAGGCAAAGTCATGTACATGCACAAGGGAAAATAAATAAATAAAAAAGTACATCATGCTGGTCCCTCTCCTGGACCGCCACTGCCCCAGTGCCCTCGTGGCGCTTCATTGGCGGGGCCATGGCAGTGCTCCCCTCCTCACAGTGTCGCCATCGCTCCTTCTCCTCGTTCCTCCGGTAGCCAGAGGAGCCAATGAAGTAACCTCGATACGTGCTATTGTGCGCACTGCTCTGGCTCCTGCTGGGCTCTGATTTCTTGCCTAGAAGTCGGAGGGCTTCCTTCAGTCCCGTTATCACGCGCTTCAGCTTGATGAACTACAATCAGGACCACTCCACCTCTGCTACCTCGGCTCTCAGATGTTCCACCTCCGTACGAAGGTGGGCCACCTCTGCTGCCTCTGCTCGGAGCCACTCTACCTCCTCCCTCTGTCAAGTGGCCTCACTCACTGCTGCTTCTAGCTCCCTCGCCAGCACATGCATTCATTATTGTTAGTCACTTGCATTTTTTCATAATCGTCAAATAAAGTCAATGGGGAAGTGTGTTTAGTTTGCTTACCCTCTCTGCGAGAGTGGCCTCGACCTCCTCAGCCCGAGCAACCACCCATGCAAAGTCGGCATCCCGCTCAACCCTATCTACTGGTGGCTGGGAGGAAGAAGAAGGAGCATCCAGACCCTACCGTTGTGCTCCCTTCACCCGCTACATTTGGAAGTCAAGTCAGTCAGTCTCATAACATTTGCATAAAAAGTCTAAGGTTAAGTTAAACTCACCAGAAGCTCCAGCGAGCACTGGAACTCATCCTGTTGCTTGATGGTAGAGTGGAGGAGACCCTGGAGCTCCGTTATCTGCCCCGGAGGGTCTAGCTGCATATAGGAAGATCAAGTTGTCTATGCATCAAAAATCACTTGGAAGCATGAGTTTAGAGAGTTGTACCAGTCATTGGGAGCCACGAAAGACCTAGTCTCCGTAGCACTTAGTGTAGGCCTTCAGGTAGGCCTCATCACTACTAGCTCGGGCTTGCACCCCAGGTAGGCCTCATCACTGGTACCTCCTGGGTGACCCAGTCAATCTCATCGGTCAGTCCCTTGGAAAATCATCCCACGCGCTCCTCCTCTCTCGTCGGGAACTCCACCTCTGGATGGTGGACGCCCCTGGTCCACATGATTAGGCAGTGGTGTAGTGACTCAATGATGTTCATATAGTGAAGCCACATGTCTCGTCTCGCATACGTCTGGGCCACCTCCACCCAGGTCTGCCCATCGTGACCCTTGTCACAGTACAGTATCCAGCGCACCTGAAAAGGGGAAGTCAGTCAGTCAAGTGTTAGCATCAAAAGTATTTAAGTAGAATTTAGAGGTCTAGAGTTTGGAGTTTTACTGATGCATAGGGCAACGTGTCAATGTCATCCTGGATGGCCCGCACTAAGCATCGCAGCTACCCGGTATCCCATACCGCCATCCACCGCCTCGCTATGGGAGCTCAGTCTGGATGTACCTCCTTCCCTCTCCCTAAGCCGGGGAGGTACACATAGGTCCATACCTACATTGTCAAGTGTTAGCATGTAGCAAGTCATAGAATCATAATCATAATTGCATAAGTATCTAAGGTAGAAGGGTTACCTGAAGCAGAGGTGAGAACCTGCCCAGCATCGTCTGTCGATCGGTAGTGCTGAGGGAGTCGAACAGGAACGCTAGTGCAGCAGTGCCCTAAGCGTATTCTCCAACTCTGTCCAGATCTGCCAGTAAAGGGAGGAGCTTGCAGCTCACTCCGACTGCCCTCATCGCTAAAATCAGCTTCCCGAATAGCAGCATCAGGAAGCTGCGAAGGACTACGTCTACCTCTGGGCCTAGTCGAGCTGCTACTCTTTATCTGGCTCAATCTGTCAGTTGCCCCAACTACTCCTCTGGCATCTCCCCCACGGCTATAGCCACTCCTCGTAGCCCCAACCTCTCCTGGAGGGTCGCTCATGCTAACATGGACGAGTGGTGTCCCGGCCTCATCAACTCCAACCCTAGCAGCTCCCGCTCCAACTCTCGATAGTCGACGTATGTCATCCCTGTCACCGGTGCTCCGTGGACCCAGTGTCCTGTGATCCTCACCACGTCCTCCAGCGTGGGGATCATATGTCCCCACGGGAACAAGAAAGCCCTGCTAACAAGGTCCCATCGGTCGTGGAGCGCGTAGAGGAGGGCCATGTCTAGCCTCATCACCTCCATCCCAAGAAACTCTACAAACCCCATCGCGGCTAGCCTCTCTCTCTGGAACTCTGACAGCGTGAAATACATTGCTTGGACCTATAGCCATGTTATCCTTGTCCGGTGCTTGCCCTGCACGCATTTAACATTTAATATTAGTCATCCATGTAATCCATATAATTCATGCATGAAAAAAAAATAAAAAAACCCTTAGAACCCTAATGGTCCTCTCTTGACCGTTTGTTTGGCCTTAGCGATCTGGGTCTGACCGTCTGGAACCCTAGCGGTAGCTAGAAAGGCCGCTAGGCACTCACCATAATGACATTGTCTCCCTCGTTTCCCCAAGCTTGGGAAATGGCCCTAAGGGCCTCTACATGTCTTCTATGGGTCCTCTGGCCCATTCCCTTGCTATCCTACCCTCACGCATGCGATTGGAAAAATTAAAAATGGTCTTTTCGAGGTCTCGGCCTACCTCAGACAAGCGGGTTCTGCCGCCACCTTGGGTGCCTCCTTGGCCGTGGGCTCACCGTCGCTCTCTCCGGTAGCCTCCTCAGGCGCTGTGGGCACCGTAGATGGATCTCCCGCCTCGGTTTGGGCCGGCGGTGGTTCCTCCCCATCCGGTTGGTTTGTCACCGCCGCAGGGGTGTCTTCCTCTTCCATTTGGTGTAGGAAACGACAAATGACTGCCCTCTTCCTCCCCATTGTCTCCTGAGCGAGTGGGTTTGATGGTCGGGTTGGCCGGTGGTGGTGATCGTCGGTGGTTAAGAGGGTTTGGTGAATGTTTGAATGGAATGGGAGAGAGAGGGAGTGAACGGTCGCCTCAATTTTGATTTTGCCCAGAGCCTTGCGGTCGTGCGATGGACTGTTAGGCTATCCTTGGCGGTCCTCAGTTTTTCCCCAGAGTCTCACCCGTTGAAGAATGTGAACTGCCTTGAGGGTAGCAGTCTGACATTGGACCATTAGGCTCCCCTTGCTGTCTTGGCATGACCATTTGATTGCTGAAAGTGTGCTTATGTTGCTATATTTGTTCATCTTTGTATGGCCTTTGCCTTATTTGAAGCATCATGCTTACTTCTTTAGTTTAATTACTGATGGCTAATCTCTTAAATTGTCAAATTCATGAGCGCCATCGCGTCGCGTCATTTCTTGCCAGGCAGGTAAGTCAGGTAAGTATCTCGATTCCTTGGTCTCTTAATGCATTACTATATGGTATCTATGATATATTATCTTGAGAACCAGCTAATCATTCATGTGTTCTGGGATCTGATATTCTTCTTTAACAAAAATGATGATGATCTAGGTACACATTCTTAATCGTTAGATAGGCTATTAGGTTAGAAGAGTTAGGGGATGATAGTTCTATCTTGCACGCCATGGTTGCAGATAGTGTCTTGACCCTGATTTATTCGGTCTAGTAATACTATTCTCGAGTATCTTCCTATTTTTATGGTTTCTTGGCATTCGTTTTGATGATTTCTTTTACTTTAGCCCAACATGCATCATGCACATTTTTGAGCATTCATGTGCCCTGATTGGTCTGTGATGTCTCAGTAATGGCGATAGCTGTATATCTATGGTCTTGGATAAGGAGAGTCATTCTACTCTGTGTTGGAAGGTTTCCTTCAGTTTGTTTGCTTGGTTTGGTTAGCTGAGGATTCTTATCTGGAGTTTAGTTCCTCGTCTTTACTTATTTCTTTCGCTTGCTCCGATCGCCTATCAATTGTGCATTCCACTGATCAGGTTGGTCGTGTTTTATTTCCTTTAGTTGTTAGTTCCTCCAGACATGCATTGTTTGGTTTGGTCGTTCCTTGTGATTGGTTCAGAGTTTTTCGGAAGATTTCTATCGCCCGTTGGTAGATTGGTTGCGGTGTCCAAGCGAGGTGTGGCACGAGTTGTGGTATTGGTCTGTGGAAGGTCAGCGGATGGCCTGTCGCAGTTCGAATCGTGCCGGTTGGGCCGGTGAAGGTTTCCCGTTGACGCGTATCTGGTGACCAGTGGGTGGTCTTTCACAGATAGAAGATGCTGGTTATACGGGTTCAAGAATGGCGAGAGCCATGTGCCAGCGAGGCCTTGGGTGGCCGATCATGAGGTGTGCCTTCCCAGAATTGGATCTGGGATTTGCTAGAAGTTTGTCTTCCGGCATTATTGGCTGTGTTGCCATAAGTGTTCGGTTTGCCAGGTGTGAGCTGTTGGGAGCTCCGTGTTGGTTGTCCCTAGTGCAAGGCGTGAGATTGGTCAGCGAGCTGTGAAGCTGGCGTTTGGTTGGTTCACCGAGCATGGGTGTTGACCGGTGGTTGGGCTCTCGTGGCGAGGAGTGTGTCTTCTCAGTGAGCGTGGTGTTGTCGTGGTTAGTTTTTTTGTGTTGGCTGAGGTGACGCCAGACTTCTACTCTATTGCATGTGCTTGCTCTGATGTTCGAGGTGTCTTGGATTGAGAGCGAGGCATTGCCTGCGATCATTGTCTGGCCGCGTCCCTCAGGATCATATTTTCACAATTTTTACGAATATCGAGGTTTGGTTGGGGCCCTGGCGGTGTTGTCAGTTGGTCCATGCGTTCTCCCCTGGTCGCTTGGTGCTTGTCCTGAATTTCGAGGATGAAATTCTTGTAAGGGAGGAGGGCTGTAATATCCCGAACCTTTCGGATCTCTCTTTTCAGGTCCCAGATCTATTTTCTCGGAGTGTCTGGCTCTATTGTGTCCGAAATTACATTTCAAACATCTTTCGTGTTCGGATCGGCGTGATCCGGAGCTGTTTCGGAGGCCCGAAGGTGTTCCACGGCTCTTCCGCACATTTTTTTGATTTTCGGCACGTGTTCTGGAAGATCCTGCGAAACTCCGTTACGGGTGAACCGGGTCGTTCACCCAGGCGAGAGTGGTACCATTGCGATCAGTGCATTCCGAGGATCGCGAAAGCGTAGTTTTCTATTTTTCGATATTTTTCGAAAAAGTCAGGATTTTGGAAAAATTTCCTAATTTTCCTATTTAAACCCTCAACCCCCTCTCTCCCCTCTCATTTCTCACCTTCCCTTCTCTCTCTCGTCTCTGGCCCATTCGGTGTGGGGCGCGCACCGTTACGGAGCTGGCCGAGGCGGGGACACGTTGGGGAGATCGATTCTCGGGATAGAGCGACGGTTGGAGCATGGCGGGCGCGATCTCTCGGTGGATTCCAAGAAGGCGCCGTTTGCGTTCCGGGTGATTTTCGACGTGGTTTAGTCACTTCGGTGCACGGTTTCTTCGGTGGAGGTAGGGAGATGGAACACCACTTCGTTCTGCTCATTTTCCCTGTCATTACACGTTGTTCGGTGTGAAAATGGCTGAGTTTGGGTCTGTTCTAGCGAAATCGTGGTTTTGTAGGTTTTGTAGGGTCGGTCGAAAAACAGCGACGATTTTCGAATCGGTTACTGTCAATGAACTCCCTGGGACGTGGGTGTTCCATAGTCACCGATCTCGTCTCGATTGGTGGTCCCATTTGGCCAGTAGGGCTCCGGGAAGTCGTGAAACCCTTTTTGGGTAACTTTGGTAGAATTGCCCATTTCTTGTGATTCATGCGTCGTTTTGACACTGGTCGGAGTCTATGTGATTGTAGGTGTGCCCAGGGTTATTTCCCCTTCGTTTCGGAACAAACGGGGCGTGGGAAGGCCTCTGTCAGGCCAACCCCACTGTTTGCTCGCTGTAAGGTTGTGCGGTAGAACCAGGTGCCGCCCATCGGTATGAGCGGCCACATGTGGACCGTTTATCCCCGGTTAGTTTTGGGATTGAGTGGTCTATCGTGCGACCGCTCAAGGTGGTGCAGCCCGTGAGGGTCCAGGGGAGGGTGTGGAGGCTGGGAGGGGTGTGAGAGAGGTCTCCAAGGGGTGGAGGAGGGAGGGAGATTCAAATCTTACCTAGGGAAGAGTCTCTTCAGTCTTGGGGAGGTGAAAAGGTGTATGGGGAAGGGAAATGGGTAGTTGGGGGTTGGATGGTGAAGCTAGGAATGGGTGGGGATCTCTTGGGATTGTGGGGAGTAAAGAGAGGGGTGTGAGGAGTTGGAGTAGCTTAATGGAGGGATCTTTTAAACCTTTAACCCCTTCTCTCCTCTCTCGACTATGCTCACTCTCTCCCTCTCTGTTCTCTCTCCTCTTTTCCCCTCTGCTCCAGTTGCAGACGGAGAAGGCTTCGGGGATTACGTGGAGATGGCGTGGAGGTGTCGTGGAGCGTAAATGTGCATGGAATGGAGTGTGGCATTGGCACGATCCCTCAGTGCATTCAAAGCATCACGGCGTGGGTTCGTGTGGTGGTTTCGGCATTTTTGGCTCGGGAGATTGGCGAACGAGGTAGGGGGAAAGATTCCTTACCTCTTGTTCTACTTTTCCCTTGAATTCTGTGCCGATTAGTGCGCGTTTGAGTGGATTTTTGACTTTTTGGGAAATTATAACATGTTGTGGGGTGTGTGATGGAATCGTCGTTCCAGGCAATGCTTCTCGAGTTAAATGGTAGGAAATGAACCTTTGGCATGTTCAGATGCCATTACTGCCTGTTTCGTTGTGTTTGGCTGTGATTTGGGGCCGGTAGGAGGCCGGTTTCCCTCGTGAGTAGGTTTGGGTGGATTTGTAGAAAATCGCTCGTTCTATGTCATTTTGTAGTCTTCTAGATCCCTTCCGACTTGTGGAAGGTGTATATCTTGTCTAGGGATGTTTCCCCGTATTTTAGAAGCGATTAGGGCATGGAAAGATCAAGTTTTAGGGATTTTTGTAATTTTTGCACCGCGATGAGAATGCGCTGGTTGCATTAGTCGCGTTCCTAGTATAATGTGTTGTGTCGTGTGGTCGCGTTCATCGAAGGTGATGAACAGTTGGGCAGTTGGGAATGTGATCCTTGTGTTAGACGCGATTCTGAAGAACGCGACAAAGGCTTAGGCCACGATCTTGGTTAATGCACCCGAGGTTACGATAGTGTTATTGTGTTATTGCGCTAGAGGCTATGGCCGCGTCTAATAACATGACCCAGGCTTATGCCGCATCAACGCGTTGAGGCACTGCGAGTGTTGGACGCGTTCTGGTGTCATCACGACTCTCCATAGGGGCGCATTTACTATTGCGACGCCAGCTTTGGACACGTTAATGTCTTCTATTTTCAGTGTTTTAATTGAGTTATCTCGGGCTCCGGTGAACCCATGATTCAATGCCTTGTTGGCATTTGACTCGATAGATGTCTTGGATGTTCTGTGAGAGTCATATCTGTGTGTCGAGGGATCCCGAAAGATTGGCTTCATCCGGAGCTATGTTCGATGTTTCTTCCGTGTTCGTTGGCTTGGCTTCGACCCCTTGGTTAGCCCATTATCCGTGGATGTCTTGGATGTCCTATGAGGGCTGTGACCATGTTATAGGGTGTTCAAAAGTGCCATTATATCGAGCAGTGTTTTGTGTCTTTCGAGGGTCATTATGGTTTATGGTCAACCCGGTTGTGACCTAGTGGTTGACAAGTGACCTCGTGAGTGTCTCGGGTACCCTGTATGGATTGAGACTCTGGTTTTGGATGCTCAGAGATATCATCTTATCTCAATTTACGTGCCTATGTGGTCTGAGGGTTTTGATGATCCCTCGTATTTCATTTTTATGTGTTATGCGAAATCGAGAGTCCTATGTGTAGCCTAGGGGGTGAGGACTTGTGTTTCTTCATGATTTTGGCTTAGGGACTAGGCTGATTAACGGTATGTTGCCCTGATGTGCGATGATCTTGACCCAAGTCGTGTGACTCAAGCATCATTGTGTGCACGGAGGACCCGGATATGAGGGTATAGAGGGGTGCAATACCCGAAAAGGGAGGTCTGAAAGTTTCAGAGGAAAGAAATAGAAAAGGGCGCGATGCCCTAGAAGGTTCAGAGGTTGCGGAAGGATATAGGGAAGGAGGGGGCGATGCTCGGCAAGCAGAGAAAAATCCAGAGGATCCAGATACAAGAGATGGGAGTGGGCATTATGCCCTGAGGGAAAACTGGAGGGGGTGCGATGCCCAGTAAGTGTAATAGGACCCGGAGATCCTGAAGATAGAGATGAATAAGAAGGAGGATATGGAGGATCCGGAGGTTCCGGAAGGCGGGGAAGGTACGAGTTTGGAAACCCGGAGAAGAATGAATGCAAATGTAATGTAATGGATGCAGGGAATGCAGGGAATGCATGGGATGCAAAGAACACAAAGGGCAAGAGGATGAGAACTCCCTCCTCACCCAATGGGTGACCCATAAGGTGATAGATGAAAATGTAGATGAAATAGAATAGAGAGTGGGTAAGGTAGCGGAATGCCCCTTAGCAAAAGAATAACCACCCCTCCATGGCAATGAAAGTGTATGGTCAAATGGCCTAGTGGATAAAATTAAAGCTCGCGATGAAGCTTCAACAATAAATGATAACCCCCTTTGAGGGCGAAGAGCAATGAGGTGAGGGAGTTGGAAAGTTGGAATGGGAAGCTTCGTCTTGCCCAAGGATTGTAATGTATAAAAAGCATTGAAAAAATTGGGCATTCGCCCCTTGCACAGAAGAATGGACTTGAGATTGGAAGGTTGGAACAAGGGGTGCCCTGCCCGGCCCTTGGGCATGGACTTACACGGCATCAAAGCTTTACTTTTCCTTTTGGTTGAGCAGCGGCGGGGACTCAGCCTCTTCAATCATGCTCGGCACAAAAACACAGATTGGCATCTGGCAAATAAAGTCTTGCATCTTGAATGGCTTTGTCACGGCCAAATCCTTATTGTCTGGCTCTTACATATCATCCTTGGCACAAACACTTGTAGAAGGACACCCATTCCGAGTGGTAGAGGAGGGTGAAGCAGAGGCGGGAGGCTGCATAGATGGTGGAGATTCAATGGAAGGTGTTGGCAAAATGGTAAGTGGGGGTGGAGGTTCAAACACGTCAAGCTTGTCCCCTTGCTCGGAAGCAGACAGGGTTGGCTCAAGTGTAAAAAATGGTGGACCCTGCTCAGGATCTGCCACGGGTTTGGGTAAAGGGGTAGGAGAAGGGATTGGCAAAGTTGGTTTTGGGGTTATAGGGATATTGGAGGGCCCAGGTGGCTGCAATGGGAGGCTAATTGGAGAAGGTTTGGCGGTGGTCTCGGCGGAGTCTGATGGAGTGGAGGCTAATGAAGGTATAGTTGATGGAGGTTTAGTGGCAGGTTCGATGGAGGTTGATGACGGTATAATTGGTGGTGTAAGAAAGGGAGGCTTGGTGCATAGGAAATGCCGGATGGGACGAGAGGTGTTAGGGGTAGGAAAAGACTCATGATGCACCGACGTAGGTGATTGGAGTATCGACCCATCGTCGTAACACTAATAAGTCTCAAAAATAGGGGTTGGTTCGAGGACGGTGGCATCATCCTGAGCAGGAGGTTCAACTGGTAGTCACGGAGGGAGAGGAAAGCAAAGAAAACTCGGAAAGGGTGCCTTCGGGACTTCATCATCACGTGCCGACTTCAATTCTTCATCTGTCAGCTCTTCATTATCGGGCTCAAGTGGACGTTGTAGTGGAGGTGCATTAATGGGTGGTGAAATATAATGGTGTTGCGTATACGGAGGCGGAGGGCCATGAGGATGATCAGAGTGAATAGGTTGAGTGCGGATGGCGTCTGCTTGATCGTTGAAATCTGCCGGCTCTTGCTCATTTGAACTGTTGATGTTGTAATCATCTCTCCTCTCCTTCCATTCTTTCTCCATTTTGGTAATGTTGTTCAGGGGGGGCACCCCACCCCCCTCCCATTGGCACCGCTGGGTGTTTGGTCCTTTGCTCAAGTCCTGAAGGCTTCCCAAGAATTCCAACAGGTCATAACACCGATTCATGAACAGGCTTTTACAGATCAGGGTGAACATGCATGTTTCTTCTCCGAAGAGGAGGTGGAGGCTTCTTTGGCTCCTTTGCAGTTTACTATCGTGGCTAAAACAGCCTATGGCCGGCCTGCATATCCTGAGATCCGCTCCCATATTACGGCCAGATGTGCCCTCAAGAAAACTTTCATTATCAGCGCTTTGGACAACATGCATCTCCTCCCGCGATTCAAGAACAATGATGATTATCTTAAAGTGTTGCTTCGGGAGTCTTTGTACATCATGGGTAAACTTTTCAGGTTCTTCAAGTGGACTCCTCTCTTCAAGCCATTTGAAAACCGTCTATCCTTCCAGTTTGGGTTGATTTCCCGGGGCTTTCTATCAATCTTTTCCAGAAATCCTTCATTCATTCTATTGCTGGCAACATTGGGACGATCCTGAAGGTTTCCCCTGCTATGGCTCAATTAACATATACCCAAGCAGCAAAGGTTTGTGTAGAACTTGATGTCCTGCAGCAGCTGGTTAACAGACTTTGGATTGGTTTGGGTGATGAAGGCTTTTGGGAAGAGGTTGTGTATCCTAAACTCCCACGTCTTTGCACTGATTGTCACAAAGTTGGTCATCTGCCTTCTGACTGTCGATCTCACATTCCTAAAAAAATCCATGATGGGAAGAACCCTGATGGGAGATTGTTGCACCCATAATTTTCTTGAAATATTTCGAGAATTTTATTCCAAAGTAACCGAAGAAAAATACAACGTAGCGTCGATGTCATCGGACTGCGGAGTACCTCCACGATTTAGGGTCCATTGGCCCGACTACATAATCACAAGTGGCGTCACAGTAAGGGAAAATTAAGGGGAAGATATGTATGCACACCTGTCGAAGTTGCCGAACGACTGTGTATCACACGGCACGGAAGGGTGCAAAGACTTCACCCCAAGCAAGTGGCGCGCAACCAAACAACAAACGGACAATCCTTCGCTCCCACGCGGTTCTCCACCAATGTATTACTGCCACACGGCGAAAAGTAGACCTCAAGAGCAATAAATACAGATCCGCGGCTTCTCCTCGACCTAGGGCGACAGAAAAAGGGCAAAAGGACGCCAAGAGGGGCCAAAAGGACTGCCCCGGGGCCAAATGACCCCGCTGGCCCCCCCTTGGGGGTACGATCAGCCCGGGTGGGCCGCGGCCACCCCGCTGGAACCCAGAGGGGTTAACCGGCCCCCCGCGGGTCGCGTCAACCCGCTGGGCCACCCAGCGAGGTCGAGTCACCCCGCTGGGACCCTAGCGGGGTCAACGTGACCCCGCGGGTCACTTGACCCTACTGGGTCTCGTGGGCCAGCCCCCCCTTCGAGGTCCGTGTTTCCAAAAAAGAAGAGGAAAAAGAAAAAAAGAAGAGGAAAAAAAGGTTGGGCCACCCAATCTTGTCAGAATCAGGGCTGAAGCCCACTTTTTTCTTGACAACTTCGACCTTAGAAGGATCCACAGCGATACCTTCCTTTGATATGATGTGGCCAAGGAATGAGACTTCCTTCAGCCAGAACTCGCATTTGTTGAGCTTCGCGTAGAGTTGATATTCTCTTAGTGTTTGCAAAGCAATTCTTAAATGCTCTTCATGTTCCTCCTTGGTCTTGGAATATATGAGAATATCATCAAGAAAGACGACCACAAATCGGTCGAGATAAGGCCTGAAGACATTATTCATAAGTTGCATGAAAGCAGCAGGGGCATTGGTTAACCCAAACGGCATAACCACAAACTCATAGTGCCCATATTTGCTACGAAATGTAGTCTTGTGAATGTTCTCATCTTTAATTCTTAGTTGGTGGTACCCAGACCTGAGGTCTATCTTAGAGCCTATGCTTCTTGGGTCCTGACCCAAGGGTGAACTCTCCAACTCATAAATCCAAGGAAGTCTTTCCAACTTCCAATACGGGACTAAACATTAAATGAGGAATTTGAATCAACACAAGGGCTCACAAATTCCAACAATAATGTGGAACACAGAACCCAACAAGCTACTGTGTTGACCAAGACTCGTAGAGAAGATATGTAGCCTCGTTTGGCCTCTATGGCTGATGTTCGGAGGTGCCACATCGAGTTTCTAATTGAAAGTCACCAAAGGAGTGAGAATTAGAGAGTTGGTTGCTGAAATTCAGTCTTCAAGTGGGTGATATAGAGTCTGATCTATTTTTGACCCGATCTCATATCGTGGATTGTCGATCTGTAGTGAGGTCTTGAAGGGGCCAAGAAAGGGGCAGCATCTCCCCTTGTTGGGGGTTGCTAGACGGTGGAGCTCTCCAGTTAAAAAAAAAATTGGGAGATGTAGAGACTAGAAAATGGTCTCTCGAATCTTGTACTACATTTTTAATATTTATTTGTTAAGAGAAGATCATCCGACTACCCATGAAAGCCAGTAAATATCAGAGGAACGACGTCGGAGGGAATCCCGGGCGTTATTCCAGAGGACAACCCTCTGATTCTTAAGTCAGAACCTTGGAAGATGGGGAGTAAGGAGAGTCGAAAGAGAGAGAGAGCCGAGGGGTCACTGATCAAGTTTGAGTGGTGGTCGGGCTTCTGGACGAGTGCTCGTCACGCTCAGTAGACGCTCGGAGAGTGCTTACTAGGCGAAGCTAACCAAAGCTCTAATTTGCAGGGCCCGCCCTCTAGACTTGACAGCGTAGCGTGTGTCGGAGTCTGTCTTGCCGTGCCTGTGTCTCCTCTTCTTTGTCGTCTGTCTATCACTAGACGAAGATCCATTTATAGGGGTTGTATTGACAGTGGAGGCCTATCCCTTAGTAGGAAAGGATGTGAGTGGTGGGATAACGTCTCCCCGCGATTGTGAGGAATTTTTCGTTGAGCGTCCGTTCTTTTGGAGTCAGACAGCTTTTAGGCGAGTCTTACAGCACCCGTAGGGAGTGCTCGCATTTAGTGGAGGCAAGGTTAATGATGGTGGGAGTAACATTCGGTCGTCGAATAGTCGTCCGGCATCTAATATGCCTGGGTTGATACCCCTCACGAGTTGAGGAATCTAATGGACGGCCCTAATGGGTCACTTATTATGGGTTGTGGCTATCGGAGGTCCTCCCGGTGGCTTACGGGTCTCGGGCCAACGTGGGCCTGACGTCGATGAGCCTTGTATGGGTCATGCCGATTTTACCCTCTGTAGGAGGTATTATAGTAGTACTACTCTGCGGGGCCGGGTGTCCTATATATATATATATATATAATCTTTCTTATAATTGTAACATTCTAGGTATGGTGAAAACCTCATCGTGACATAAAAGTAAGAGGTTCTTCCTTGAACTATACGTACGTACATAAAAGTTTCCCATGTTCTTGCGTGCATGGTTGTTTTATATTCGCTTTTTGACTCCTTATTCTTTCTTGATCTGGAGGATCATGAGGGAGGGCCGGATACCCGACAGCTATATCACGTACTGCACGAGGGTGCTCGATCGAGGTTATCTGGTGCTGAGTTGGGTCCAGCTCAATAATCGGGTTTTATTTTTGATGAGTCTTAGAACATGCTAAGGTAAGTTGAAAATGAGGGTGTAACATAACACTCTTAACCTAATAATCTCAAAAGATAACAGAACATGTTTTTGGGGGTTTCTTCTCGCAACAACAAAAAGAGAGCAGCAGTAGCACCCGAGCAACAGCAGCAACAACATAAAATGCAGCGGTGACTTCTTCTGGTGATGGTCTCTTGCGAAAGAGAGAAAGAGATAGAGGAGTGAAAAAGAAAAGAAAAGTGAGAGAAAGAGTAACCCGGTGAACTTGAGTATTTTTTATTTTCTCATTCTTTGCTGGCTGGGAGAGTGCTCTTGCTTGGTTTTATTGTGCTTAGCCTGCTGTGGTCTTTTCCTAGGGCTCTTGGTAGTGTTGGGGTGCTTTGGGTGCTTGCTGCGTGCTCGGTGCGGCTTGCGTGGGTGGTTTCTTCCTGGATTCGCACCCGCTCCTCCACAGAGTCCACCCACCCCACCCGCAGCTCCACCACCACCTCCGTGTGTTGTGTTGGGTCTGCCTCCTTTTCCCCCCTTCTCTCTCTCTCTCTCTCTCTCTCTCTCTCTCTCTCTCTCTCTCTCTCTCTCTCTTCACTGGTGTGATATGATAAGTTCGAGTGGGTGTGGCCACGTGTGCTGTCTGGTCGTCGGTGGGACTATGCCACGGTTTGAAATTTGGGGAAAATAAGGGAACCTATAGCTGCAAAGTGCTCTCGGCTCTTCACCCCGGGCTTTAGGAATACAGACTCCTCTTCGACATCGAACGAAGGTCTTCTGATTCAATCCGATGTAAATAAACACCGACTGCTTGCGATCTGTGGGGAAAGTGTCCTGTACACGACTCACCACAGTCGCCTGCGCACTCGCACCCACGAAATCGTTCTTCCCTCCATGTGTCACTCACCCCCTGAGTCCACGTGCCGTGCCCTGGCGGCGCATCCCTAGTTAAATATTTGGTTCCACGGGTGATTGTCGAGAAATCGACTAGTACACCCGCATCCCAGCCACGTTTCCCCTAAACCCAAAAACTTCCTGTGTCACTCGGTCTCCCCTCAACTCTCCGTAAAAGGTGAGTGCACGGTACCGCTTTAAGACGGATACGGTCATGAGAGGGGGAGCCCGAGGCCCATTACCTTCTGGTATCTCTCCCGTAGCTATATCCTACCCCTCACTCCTGTCACCGCACACACCGCCCCGGACCCGCCGACAACATCCGGTGGACCCTCGGGGAGAAATAGTCAACTATTCAAAATTGTGAGTCAGATCCTTGACAGGTAAGGTCTATGCTCAGTTAAGTCTTGGAAGGTCGGTGCACATTTTTGTCTAAGTCTTAACAGGTCGATGCACATTTTAGTCTAAAGCATAATGAAGGTCGGAGCACATCTCGCTAGCATGCAGCCAAGGTCGGAGCACATTTTGCTAGCTCAGAGCTAAGATCGATGCTTGTTTTGAAGGTCGATGCATATTGTGCCAAAGCAGAACAAAGGTCAATGCACATTTGTATGGAAGGCCTGTGCAACTTTTCTAAACTACCAGTAAGGTCGATGCACCTTAAGCAAATTCAAGTGGAAAGGTCGATGCACATGTCAAAGGTCGATGCACATTTGTATGGAAGGTCTGTGCAACTTTTCTAAACTGCTAGTAAGGTCGATGCACCTTAAGCAAATTTAAGTGGAAAGGTCGATGCACATGTCCAATGTCGATGCACATTTGTATAAAAGGTCTGTGCAACTTTTTCTAAACTACTAGGAAGGTCGATGCACCTTAGCCATTTCAGAAGAAAAGTCTGTGCAACTTTTTCCAATCTGTTATTAAGGTCGATGCTATCTATCAAGGTCGGTGCACATGCCAGACTAAGGTCGGTGCACATGATGAAGACTGGCACTAAGGTCGATGCACATATGCAGTCTGGGCAACTAAGGTCGATGCATCGTGAGTTTTCAAAAATCAATAAGGTCCAAGCACATGCAACCTCAGGAGAGCATTCAAGACCTCAGAAGAGCATCTGCAACCTCAGAAGAGCATTTGAAGCCTTAAGAGAGCACCTGCCATCTCGGGAGAGCATCTGCAACCTCATAAGTGCATTTGAAGTCTCAGGAGAGCATCTGCAACCTCAGAAGAGAATTTGAAGTCTTAGGAGAGCACATGCGACCTCAGGAGAGCATCTATGGCCTCAGGAGAGCATCTATGGCCTTAGGAGAACACCTGCTACCTCAGGAGAGCATCTGTAACCCCAGAAGAGCATTATTTTAATTTTGAAAAATCTATAAAAATTTCTCGGGTGTTACAGGCTGCGTTCAGCCGTGTGTGGGGGGGCATCGTCCCCATCGTGAAGCTATGAATCAATGGATAGCAAGCTATGTTGCTCAGTAGATAGCAAGCTGTGAGGCTCAACTGTCAATCTGTTAGTCAGCAGAAAGTCTCATCGATTTGGTGAGGTGTGGATGTAGATCTGTGGGTTTGCAGACTGAACCACCTTAAAAAGACCTATGTAGTGGATTGCACCTTGTGTGATTGATCATTATCCTCTATCCACATTCACAGGTACGTATGTTAGCTTCAACGTATGTGGAGAGGGGGATTTCTGCAGCCCACGTAAGAGCGGCCGAACTAGGTCCAGCAAGACCAAACGAGGCACAGCTCGCCTGAGTGACAGCCCATAGGGCCCACTTATCATGAAAGCCCAATAAGTTCATTCGAAATCAAGCACCTCCTAGGTGGCCACTAGGCTCGGAGGTCTGAGCGTCGGTCTGGTCAGAGGAAGATTCTTGCCCGAGCTATGCCCCATGTCGGGATAAGGGCTGGCGCCCCACTCCCACTTCGACCGAATTACACCCAAGCTATGCCTATCGTCCGGATAGGAGCTAGCATCCTCCATGCTTGGGTCAACCGATGGGTGCTTATCCATGTTGCCATTGAGTGCCCTTTATTAGCAGGAGTTTATGAGGATAAGGGAGGCCAAGAGTCCTTAAGGCTATAAAGAGCCCACGACGAGGACGTAAAGAGCCCACGTCGAGGACGTAACCCCTGCCCAAACTCCTCCGCTTACGGGACTCATGAGGTAGATGCACTATTTAAACCAGGGACTCCCTCCGGCAAAAGGTAAGGCTTGACATGCCTAAACTCCCTCAGCAGGAACTTCCTCACCACCTTGGTGGAGAGGGATCTCACGCAACCTCTTCCTTCTCCCTACACAGCTTCCACCACTGCTCTACTGACTTAGGCATCGGAGGGTTTTTCCCAGGGAACCACCCCTGGGCCCCCTGATCTGTTGCCCTTCCTTGCAGGTCTCGACACGGTGATCACTTGCTCCATCTCAGGACCAGTGCGAGATCGCCCCTCTTCATCTGGCGTCGTCTGTGGGAAACGATCAAAGAGCCAATATGGTGCGAAAGAGTACGGGGAGGAGGTCCGCTGGCGATAGGGGCAAGGCCATAGGGGCGGTGGGAGAGGCCCTTTCTCAGGCCACACAGAATCCCCCCTCCAATGCCAGCACCCCAGCCGACGAACCACCTCCACCCGCGGCCATGGGGCTACCACCCACTGGGAACGCTGACACTTTCCAAGCCCTCAATGCCAAACTAGACATCCTCGTGGAGCTCCTGAGGACTCAGGCGGCCAGGGAGGAAAGATCGCACGTCCCCCCACCAAGCCCCCACCGCGGCAACATGTCCCAGCAAATCACCGGAGGCCGCTTCACTCTCCAAGGGCAGCGGCTTATTCACAACAGGTCAGGAGGGCCTTCGCAAGCCCCTCCTCCAGAGCAAGAGACATCCTCCATGCCAAGAAGGGTGAAACATGGGGGGCGCCGTCCGCGCCCGGAGACTGAAGTCCCCGGGGAACATCAGGACAACCCGCCGGTACGCCCTAATAGCCCTTCAGCGCTACGACAACCAGAGTTGTCCCTTCGACTGCGAGAGTTCGAGAGACACTTTGCAGAGCAGGAGCGTGCCCTACGGGCCCTGCAAAAGACCCCTTCAGTAGAGGACAAGGAGAAATCCCCATTCTCCGACTGCATCCTGAAGGCAGAGATTTCTCCCAGAATCTCTATTCTAACCTTCAAGTCTTATGACGGCCAGGGTGACCCGACCGACCACTTCAATAGCTTTGACGCTCTGATGACCCTCCACGGGGAGTCCGACGCCATCAAGTGCCGAGCCTTCGTGACCACCTTGGTCCAAGGTGCCCAAGCGTGGATCTCTGTGTGCACATCAAGAATATCGAGTCTTGCATGAAACACGAGCAACTCCCAAATGAATCAATTTGTGCAAGAATCATGTAGAGAAGGCACAAAGTTTTGGAGAGATGCAAATGTCAAACAGATCAAACTCCCCCTGATTATTTCAACAAATGAATTCATGCATTTACAGCAAAACATATTGTCCAACACATTTGGACTAAAACAGTTCAGCTCCCCCTCAATCTAGTCATTCACATCAAAACCTTTTGAACTCCAACTGGCTTGCTTACTGAAAGGGTATTTGATAAAACAGAACTACACAACTGAGCATATGTAGTTCTAAAATGAATTGAATGATTGGCCTCTGGTACCTGGCAGAGGTGGTCCTCTACGCATAGTGATGGCTTCGAGATAGACCTAGTCCATCCTTCCACACATGACCATTTTATATACCAGAGGGTCATGACATGATAATGCATTGAAAGGGTCAGAAATGACTACAATGAAAACTCCCCCTCAATTTGACACTACATGCAATATGACATATAAGTGTAATGTGAAATCATTTTGATGCATGCAGACCCAGACATATTCAATTAAACATCAATTCGAAGATAACATATAGTTTCAAATGCTACTATCATCCATATGAGTATTGTTCTGCAAGAATTAAGAGGGACAGCACCTGAGTTCTTTGCATGGAAGTTTTTCATCTTATCTTTGAAGAAATGCATAACTTCCAGCATAGTCTGTGTACTTGACTTCTAGATTGAGAGATGAGCATCAGATACATATTGCTTCATGCTTCTCATTCTCGAGGCACCCCTGTAAGATTCTCATCCTTATTGTATACAGGTCAACAATTTTTGCTCATGTAAAGTTAAATTAGGTTCTCTCAGTCAAGGAATTAGATTGAAAAGCCATATGATTGAGCATTCCAAATTATTTTAAGAGAACAAGGAGTGCAATCGGCCCATTGAAATATATATATACAATAGAGAACATGAGAGGTTGTTCATCACAGATTGATGAGTCAACCTGAACTGATCAGTGAGTCGACTTAGCTTGGTATTCTAGAACATAAGATTTGATTATTTTGAACTGCTAGGTCGACGCAGCCTCATCAGTGTGGTGACGCACATGTGTCAGTCAGAAAGGTTTTCAAAATAGAATACCTGAACAAAATCATGTTTACTGCAATTTGCTACAATATTAAAACATGTAATTTAAATGCAAAAATTTTAGACATTTAAACTCTCACTAAATGCATGCATGAATTTCAAATATTCTTTTTGAGTTTTTATGCACTTGATTCTGAAAGGGAACATGCATATGAGCAAATCTATTTATGTGCATGAGCTTCCATATGCATAATGATGTCTCACATAAAAAGGGCGCATCCTATGACCTATATGAATGATTGACTGATAGTACCAAGCGGAAGCCCATTCTCATGCATGGTGATAGCCTTTAGGCAAGGTTAGCCTACCCTCCTTCTAATCACCATTTGATATACCATGATGTCATGGCATGCAAGCACACTTTGGAGGATGCAACACACAAGACACACAAGGACATTACACATTGGAAACATTGTGTCTTATGCAAACATGTCTGCAACATGCAGATTTCATTGTTAGCATGCACTCTATGGATGAGTATGCTGAGCATGCTGATGTTTAAATGCATGTAACAATCTATACCTGGACTACAATATGGATGAGCGAAATTTCACAAATGCAAGGTACAAGAATTTTATTGCTATCTCTCCAAAGGCATGAATATGTAATATTTCAAATTAGAATGAGAGATAAACCACATTGAACACAGATTACAAATCATTTTCTTAAAGTGGGTTGAAATATGAGCATTATCTTATAAGCTCACTATCACCTTCCCCTGAGAAGATGCATTTACGGACATCATCAAATAATCAAGACAAATGAATTTCTTACAATCTTCATTTCCTTTGTGGGGTTGGAAAAAGATCTAAAACGGGTTTTCAACGAGGTACAAAAGAGGTAACTTATAAGTATGGCGAGAAAAGCTAAAGGGGGAAGTCTTACAAGGGGAAGGCAAGGAAAAGTGAGGAAGGAGAGGAGAATAGGAGTGAGAAGGAGGGGGAGGAAGGGGGGAACAAGGATTTGTCATCATGAGGATCGTTTCATGGATTGTGAGGGGGGTTAGAGGGAGTGAGCAAAGGATGGCTTAGAAGGAGCTAATCAGGAGGTGCAAGGTAGACATTTTGTGTATTCATAAATCCAAGTGTGATGGGGATGGGGAGGCTATTATGAGAGAAAGAGGGGGAGCTAGGCTTTCCAAATGAGTGGTGTCACTGGCGGAGGGAAGGTCCGGAGGCATCATGATCCTATGGAATTCCTTTGAGCTAGAGGAGGTGGTGGAGGATAGACATGTTGGGAGAGGGGCTATTTCCCTCCACTTCAAGAATGTCAAACATGACTTCCCCTGAGACTTCTCGGGGTATATGGATCGCGAACACCATAGATCAGGTCGCCCATGGTGTGTGGGGGTGACTTCAACGCAATTGCGATATCAGATGAAAGGACAAACAATCATCTGCTGACTGCGGACATGGAAGACTTTATTGATTTCATTGGTGATGCAACACTATTAGACATTAGCATGTCTAATGGGCAGTTCACTTTGTCCAACATGAGAGTTGATCCTCCTTACTGAAGGTTGGACAGGTTTCTTATTTCTGTGGACTGGGAAGACCACTACCCACGTGTGCAGGCATTTTACTTGGCAAACTTGTTTTAGACCACAAATCTATACTGCTAAAGACTTCCAAAAGGCAAGTGATAAGGAATAGTTTTAGACTGGAGAGATATTGGTTCAGTGAAGCGGACTTCATGGACATTGTCAGAAGAGCATGGAATGTTTAGAGGAAAGATCAGTCTTCGATGGCAAGACTGGTGGATAAATTGAAATGTGGGGCACAAGTGTTCAAGAATTAGGGTGCAGGCAGGACACTACTAGGAAAAGAGGCTAAGGATAGGATTTTGGAGCAACTTGAGGGACTTTGATTGCTTGAAGGAGGTAGGTACGCTAGATGACTCTCATAAACAGCTGTTGAGCCCATTATTTTTCTTGAGTCAATCAAGATAAATAAAAATCAAATCAATTTAGTAACGGTCGGTAAATAGCATAAAGCTAGCATCGTCGCTACGGTAGACCGTTTATGAACTCCAGAAGCTCCGTTGGATGTCTCGTCATTTTCTCGAATTAATCGAGATATTTGGAATTAATTTAGTACGATGACGACCGATCAATGGCACAAAGCCTAGTGCCATCATAATTCCGAGCAAAATTTCAAACCTTGGGAACTCCCGTCGGATGCGCAACATTAAAGGAAAATCCCTTGTAGCAAGGAGACAATTAGACGTGAATCTTCGTCTCCCTTGCAGGGTGTCCGACATGTGTTAGCAAGACGGTTCAACAGGATGGAAGCTTTCTCCCTCGATCAATGGTGCCGACGGAGCAAGAAAAACAACCACAAAGTGTCAAGGAGGAGTTGCTTTCTCCTCTCTACGTGGCTAAGTACCAAAACCAAGGCAAAAAAAAGGAGCCCCTTTTATAGGGGTGAACCACCTCTCTCCACCTCTTTGACCCAATGGGACCATGTAGGTCCTCTGGGGGACCTACCCGGTTCGGATAGGCCCTGTAGGCCTCTGAGCCTATCCAGGCCAGGGAAAAACCAAGAACAGGGGGGGTGGGGCCATTTGGTCTCGGATAGGTCCCTTCCCCCAATCCGGTACCAAATGAATCCCAATACTCTATAAGTACCCCCGTGGGTCCCATTTGTGGAAGACGGAAGAAAAAGCTCACTTGGAGACATCACAAGGAGTGTTTGGAGCATTTGTTCTTTGTGTTTGTGTGAAGACCCACAATAATGCGTCCTCCTTGGAGGCTAAAACAGCCTCTGGCTGTCAACCGGGAGGCTTCTATGCTGGGGGGATTCATCTGGGAATGCTGAGACCATTCCTCCCTGGCTATCTGAGTCCTCATCAAATTGATGAGGATATCTAGTTTAGCTCTGAGAGATTAGAAGGTGTCTTGATCCCCGAAAATGGGTTGCCCCCTGCAGCTGGTGGAGGTAATACATTGGCCTGGTTGTTGGAAAGGGGACCAGTCAAAGAGTGCGATGGCACAAGTTATCTACCCACGACCGTTGGTACCTTCCCTTTATCACCGGTATTTCTCCTACTATTTCTCCTTCACACCATATTGGCTCTCTAATTGTTTCCCACGGATGGTGCCAGATGAAGAGGTGAGATCTCATGTCGAAGCTTGAGCTGTCGGATCTAGGGTGATCGCTGCTTGCAGGCATACTTCAGTAGAACTCTGCAATGAGGGAAGAAGAGGATTAGGGGGGTCCAGTGAGACAATCCTGGGGAAAACCCTCTGATGCCTAAGTCAGTAAGGCAATAGAGCTTTATTCGAAGGTGGATTAGAGAAGGAGATAGGGGGCACGGTATTGCTCTCCACCAATGAGAGTGGTTGAGAGTGCTCAGAATGGCTTGTTTTTTCTTTTTGGAGGGATTTCCTGGGTTTATATGGCTGATCACTTCTCTCGCTGGGGAGGAGAGTAGTCGCAGGGGGCGTTTCCTTCAGGTTGAGGGCTCTTGCCCTTCCCTTATCCACCAGCATAACGCTCAGGTGGTTATGAACCTTCGGCCCTTCATCTCCCTAGGGAGTCGGGCGGGCAGTCGATCCACACATGCTTGATTCTAGCTCGATTATCCTTTCAGCTCTTCCTGACCAAGCGGGGTGTTGAGTGGTCGGTATCCGAGCTAAGTTTTCACCCGACTTCTAGGCCATGTACTTGAGGCTTCCGGGATAAGTGGCCCCCATGGGGCTATCACCTGGTAGGCCTTGTACTTGGGGCTTTCGGGCTACCTGGGCTGAGCATCTTATTAGGCCGCAGATTTCTCCCCCTCCAGACTTATTTCAATAGACTCTTCCATTAGACTCTAAGACACAATCTTCTAAATAGTCGCTCAGGTTCACTCCAAACCCAACCCATCCGATTGAGGTTCTTCATCTTCAAGACTACCTGAAAAATATTGAAAAACACTAGGTGAGCGAAAGCTCAGTAGGGATTACTCCTCATTATTCAGACAAAGATAAGTAATTAATTGTTTAATGTAATATGGTTACATATCATGGTATGAAAATCACATGAAATTTAAAGGACACTACTATGACATGATCAATAAGGAAAGTATTTTAGAGTACGAACAATGTTAAGTAATAAACTTATGATAAGGAAAATAGATCATTAAAGAGTTCAATGATAAGCTAGCATAATACATCAACAGACTGGACACTAGGGTGAACATAACATTATAATTGGCCCATTAACAATCAAATTCCAATAACAATCTACCATTCTGGGTCAAGGACAATAGTTTATTCAATTCAATCATTTATTCATTTGGAAATGTTTAGCATTAATCTTACATTGGGTAGGTGTAATGCCAACACCCATTTGATCATTACTCCCGCGGTTAATGAGTAATTTGGGTGCTCCTCCCAGGACCTAATCGGGTCCTATCGCACTGGATTTATGGTTGATTAGAGCATTAGTCACAATCCATTAGTTTCTAGACAATTCCATTCATTCATTAGTAGCCAATGAGTCCAAAGAAGTTATGTTCCGGTAACATGAAAGGAATTAGTAAATATAGGTCATTATAATCTCATTGAAGTATGAACTAAGTTAAAGCTTAGATCAACTTATGGAGAATTTCAATAAGGACAACGCTAGTGAGGAATAAGGGTGGCAAATAGATGGTTAAGGTAGACAAATGGGCTCTGCGGGTGAAAAATACCTCCACTGAATAATTATTTTCATCAATAATATTGTTATTACCAAAACTGATAGAGATAATCTTTAGATCAACAATGGTGTGGTCTCCCACTTGCACAATGGGTCCCTTTTTAAAGTGAGAATACAAAGACCATTCGAGGGGCTTCCCATCAGCCTCAATTGGCCCTTGGAAGCCTAGACTATCCCTGGGAATTAGCTTTGTGCTCTTGACCAGTCTCAACCTTCCCTGCAATTCTATTCCCAATCTTTTTCCCGGTTGATAGCCCATGTTCATCATGATCCCCCATCCAAGACATTGGAGGGACAGGTGGTGTAGGCAGGGGGGCTATTTTTTTAAGCATTATGGGATCATGGCGAGGGTCATACATGTCAAGAACTGAAATAACAGGCTCGTGGGTTGGCTAGACCAAAGGTAGTAAGGTAACAGAGAGGGCATCCATTGTGGGTATAATGGGCATGCTGATGACCTTGACGATATGCCCTTTATAAGGAATCTTTAAAAATTGGTTGTTAGTGGAAAGGACGACGTCCATTGCCTCAATTTAAGGATGGCCCAATATGGCATTGAAAGTAGGCTCCATATCAAGAATATGGAACTCAGTTGTATCTCCTACAGGACCCAGCTCTACCTTTAAAGTAATTATGTCGTTTGGCAGCCTTTTGGTATTGTCATATGCTGTGACCGAAATGGGTGACAGCTGCATTTCTATCTCAAGGATCCCCCATAAGTTCATGGTGCTAGGAGGAAGTGTTAAGTCTCTTGGTTTTGATGAACATCAACCACTATTTATTGTGCATTAGCTAAAGTATTTTCACTTAACCTCTGGTTTGATCAAGTGCAAGAGAAGAACATGGAAGTGTTGACCTGATGTATGGATGTGTAGACACGCCATGAAGACAGCATCATCCAGCTCTTTGGGTTGAGCTCGGGTTAAGGAGAACACACAGGAAAAGTGTTGACACGCCAAGCCCAAGACTCGACACTTTGCTGCAAGCTGTACATGAGCGGCCGGTGTCTACCAAGTCGGTGCATATCATTGCCAAGGTCGGTGCACATCCAGCCTTCAGTGCAAGAACCAAGCAAGGTCGATGCAAGCTTCTACACATGTCAACTACAAAGTCCGTGCACGTCTACAGCAAGGTCCGTGCACGACTACAACAAGGTCGATGCAAGTTTCCATAGTCGTTCTAGCAAGGTCCGTGCACATTTGCTAAAGTCCGTGCACACTCAAGCCAGCACAAGTCAAGGTCCATGCAAGACTACTATGAAGTCAGTGCTAGTCTGTGCGTTGCTCTATAAGGTCCATGCTACTCATGCGGTGTGTCGACACCCTGCCTGAAAAGTGTCGACACATTTGGATTCTTCCAGAACAGATCTAGAACCACAAGCGCCCATTCCCTTACATCCGTAAACCAATTTGGTGGATCTGTTTCACTTAAAAGAGCCACCGGAAGGACTCTTCTAATAGGAGATAAATGTTTAGCAAAGTTCCCTCTGCTTTGCTAGAAATGTGGCAATCTTTGATCCCTACCTACCCACATACTAGCTGGGGTGGTAGGTGAGAAGTCAACTTTAACAAGAAGTCCAATCAAAATAATGTGGATGTGACATTCTGGTTGCAGTTTTCACCTGAACAACATAAGAGATGCTTCAACCTACTATTCATACATATATACATGCATATGGGAAGAGCAAGTGAGAGGCATGGAAGAAGAGCCGAACAGTCAAGCTTGTTGAGCAAGAAAATCTTCTTCCTGGTGCTGTTGGAGATTGTGCAGAATCAAAGATCTCCTTCCTCTAGCTGAGAAGAACGCAAGGGATAGAAAACCTTTTTCCTCTGCAGCCACAGTCTCCCTTGAGTCTTGGTGAAGACCTAGGAGACAGACAAAGAAGACACATGCTTCGTCTCCTCCTGTCCAGACAGAAGCTTCCTTCTTCTACAAAGCTTCCTTAACCCTTCCGAGCTTCCCAGCTCGTGGGTGGCTGCGTAGGATCCGAATGGTATCAGGTTAGACCCGGTATCCAAATCTTGGGTCGTCACAGATGATATTAGAGCGTGGTTGTGAAAATGCATGGGAAATTGGAACAATCGTAGTGCTTAAGAGTCCAGAGAGTCCAGTATAGTCGGTAGCGGGCTTAGGGTGTTTTGTTTTATTCACCCTTCTACATTTTCCTTGCTATTTTTAAGGGTTAGATGGTGTCGAGGGGGCAGACCGGAGCGTTGCCTGAGGTACCGACGGGGGGTCGAGAGGAGTCGACCAGAGAGGAATCCGGTAGAGAGTTGTCTCCCCCAGTGGTAGAGGCCCCGACTGAGTGTTATGCAAGTATGCATCGGTTTTGTGTAGATGAGTCGGTAGCATCATGGTGTTAACACCTAAAATATTGCTATACGGCAAGCATGTTGTAAGTGCCTAGAATGTCGGGCCAAGTGAGAAGAAGCTAGGGAAGTGCAAAGAAGGGTCCTTCCAGACTACTGAAGCTTTAGGTCACTTGACAAGAGTATCAAGGACTCTGCAACTCATCACCTCGGGACGTCCAGAGAATTTTACAACATACCAGAAATGCCATACGGCCTGTCAAGATCAACAAGCCCAACAAGCTGGCACCGACTTGGTCGTGCTAAACAAACCCCATACCTCATCTGATCTGGATAGAAACATGCCTGGTGGTCCGCCACTTGATAAGGAACCCTCCCGTGGTGAAGAAAAGTCCCTGGTCCCTCAAAATGGTGTACCGAAGGCAATATCCATAGAAAACCCGAGGGACCCAACCCGAGTACACGTATTGCCGTAAAGGTCCGTATGTAGTCGAAAGAGCCTCCCAGTCAGGGTGAAAGTACTCCGAGTGATAACCCACTCGATGAATATGCCACGCATGTGCACGGAGCGGGCTTGGTCACACAAATCACAGTGTCGAAGGCCAAATCAGGATAAAACCTGAGTAATCTGACGCACGTTTGGTACCTGTCGAAAATCGCTCGACATCATAAATCAGGGCCTGGAGGCGGGGAAATCTACACTTTGAGATTACTGTATCAAACCCCAAGCTGCACCGGACGTTAGGCTTCTGTCAGGTTTAGTTTTGAAGTAGCAAGCAAAAATTACAAAAATACCCTCACGTTAGTGAGTCGACGCCATCAATCGCCGATTGAATTGGCGCCTAGCATGAATTAGCCCCCAACATTAGTCGGCGTCCCTTCATAAGTTGGTGCCCCCCTTTCGTTGCATTCGATCAGTGCCAGTGTTCCCTGAATCGGTGCCCATGTTCGCTGAATCGGCGCCCGGCCTCCGCAAGGTGTGAAGTGGTGGGTCGACGTAGGGTTGCCCGTCCCGTCGCCCATACAATGCTCTTTTTTACCTATAAGAAGGGGACTTACCTTCGAGCATCGTAGAAGAGGAGAGAAGAGAAAAAAATGGAAAAAATAAGAGAGAGCAAAGAAGAACAAGGAGCGGAAGAAGAGAGCTGAATAGATAGACAGACAGAGAGGAGAAGAGAAGGGGCGAGCAAGAGAGAATAGTGAGGGAGAGAGCTTCTAGGTGGTTCTCTACTGCAGATAAGCCCAAGGGGGCCAAGAGCTCCTTCTCCTATCTTCGTCTTCTCTTTAGCTTTCTTGTATTTTTTTTTACGGGAATGGAAGAGGTTTTGTTGCATTCTTCATCTTCTGTGTCAATATGTCTACGTTCCGGTGTTTGATTTACTAAATGGTCGTATTCATTCCTTTAATATTTTGCCGTTTTAATCACCTTTCGAAAATCTCTACTTCTCCACTGAGCAATGGGATTCTACATCCCGAGCATAAGGAGGCTCCGTAAGGGCCATAGTCACATATGCGATCCTTTGATCATTCGAGAACCTGTGGTCTCCCGCTCTACACCTCATTGCTAGAATGGCCAATGGTCCAATAGTAAAGAGGCTAATATAGCGGGGACTCAACTTCCCACACCTGCTAAATCGTTTCACACCCTTCATAGGCGATACCTTCACAAATACTCTATCCCCCAGCTCAATTTAATCGGTTGCCTTCGTTGATCTGCATAACTTTTCTGTCGGCTCTATGCTGTCTGTAACCTTTATCTAATCAGCTGAACTACATCCGAACACTACTGTACTAACTCTGGCCCTGTCATAACTCTCTCACCAACCTCATACCAATCAAGTGGAGTACGACATGGTCGCCCATACAAAGCCTCGTAAGGTGCCATGCTGAGACTCGAATGATAACTGTTATTATAAGAAAACTCTACTAATGGCAAGTGATAATCCCATGACGTCTGTCATTCCAAACAACATGCTCTCAACATGTCCTCCAAAGTCTGAACAGTCCTCTCAGACTGTCCATCTGATTGAGGATGATGTGCTGAACTAAATGCCAAATCTGTACCCATTCATTTCACATATAATCTGACCAATCTCTGAACTCCCCAACTCATCTTGATCGGTAACAATCTAGCTATTTTTGTCAATCTTTCTATCATCAGCCAAATACCATCATAACCACTAGAATTCCTCGGCAACCCAACTACCAAATCTGACGCCACATGATCCCACTTCTATGTAGGAATCTCCAAAGGCTGTAAAGTACCACCTGGACACCGATGTTCTGCCTTTACTTGCTGACAAATTAAACATCTAGCCACAAACTTTGCTATATCGTTTTTCATCCCTGGCCACCAGAACTGTCTCTTCAAATTATGATACATCTTGGGCTCCCCTAGATGCACAGTATATCGTGATCCATGTGCCTCCTGCAAAACAACTCTCCTCACCTACTCCTCTGCAGGAACATACAGTCTACCTCTGAATCTCAGTCTCATCATCACAAAACTCTACCTTAGGCATCATGAATATGTGAGGTAACTCAGGGTCTACACGCTGTGCCTTTATCACCTGACGAAGTACCGTTGGTGTAACTGTTAGACTAGCCATAATTGCTGACCCTCTATCATGCGGAATCCTGATCCTAGAAGTTTATGCTGCCACCTGCTCCCACAGTTCCATTTCTTCATCATCAAGTGACTGACCATCACCTTTCTATTCAAGGCATCTACCACCACATCAATCTTCCCTGGTTGATAAGATAGACAAAAATTGTAATCTTTTATGTACTCCATCCATCTTCTTTGTTTCAAATTGAGATCTTTCTGTGTAAACACATACTTCAAACTCTGGTGATCAATATATACTTCAAAAATTTTTCCATAAAGATAATATCTCCAAAGTTTCAATGCAAAAATCCTCGATGCCAATTCAAGATCATTGGTAGGATAATTTTCTTCGTGAGGTTTCAGCTGGCGGGATACATATGCTACTACTCTGCTATGCTGCATCAGCACTGCTCCCAACCCAACCCTGGATGCATCTGTGCACACTACAAAACCACCTTGTCTAGAAGGTAACACAAGGATTGGGACGGTAGTAAGTAGCCTTTTCAACTCCATAAAACTCTGTTCACAATTATCAGACTAGATAAAATGTACATCCTTTCGAGTCAACCTCATCATCGACACTGCAGTCTTCGAAAAATCTTGAATAAATCTCTTGTAATAACCTCCTAGACCTAAGAAACTCCTGATCTCCGACACAGATCATGGTCATTCCCACTGAATTACTACCTCAACTTTGGCTGAATCTACTGATATACCATCGCTTGAAATCATATGCCCCAAGAAATGAATCTCCCGTAGCTAAAATTTGCATTTACAGAATTTTGCATACAATTGGTGATCCTTCAAATTCTATAATACAATCCTCAAATGTTGAGCATGCTCCTCCTCTGATGCTGAATATATGAGAATATCATCTACAAACACCACCGCAAACTGGTCCAAATCTTGACGGAAAATTTAGGTTCCCAGTTTGTTGAGCAGCAATTCATGATTGATTTTTGTTGGCTCAGTGGCTTTGTTCTTAAAATTATATAGTCTGGTCAATATGCCATTGTCTTATGTGCCATGGTCCATCAAATCGTTTGGCGAAAATCTGGTAGCACCTCCCCTAGACCCGGAGCTTTGGGGGTGTAAATTAGGTGCTCGCCCATGGATAAAGTCCGAGACGGCCCTAAAATAATAGGATGCACATGGAAGCGGCAACAGTCGATAATTCGAATTAGGTATGAAAATCCTGAGGACTAGCCTACAAGGGACTCCAATGACCCGGGGAACCGCCACAATCCCATTTTTGGGATGCAGACTTAGATATTGTCGCGTTAATGGCCTTTGATATTCACTCATTTTTTAACGGATCGCTTGGGGCCACGCTATGAGAAAGTGAGCCCCTGGGGGTCTGAGAGTGACTAGGAAACCTCATAAAGGAATCAAGGTTTGAAATCGACCAAGGGGGAGTCAAAGAAGATCAGGAGCGGATCACGGGGGCTCGGGTAGCTTGGTAGCTTGGTAGTTTGGCTAGCACGGGTTGGTCTGATAGCTCGGTACAACTAGTTCGGCTGATCGCTCTGGCAAAAAACTGGCAGCACCTCCCCTAGACCTGGAGCTTTGGGGGGGTTTAATTGGATACATATCCACAAAGAGAACTCCAAGATGGCCCCAGAACAGAAGGGTGCGCACGGAAGCGGCAACACCCGTAGAAACACGATTCAGAAATTCGTTTGGAGACATAAGCGTGGGGGCAGCAAGGAAGTAGCCTAATCGGGGCCCGAATGGGCATGGATCCTGAGTCATACTCACGAAAGTAGTGTAAACTCGGGACTCTTCCTTGGGACTATGGAGTGCATCTCTCGTTCATAGAAAGTGGTATGGAAACATTATAGAGTGTGTAGTTGGGGCTAAGTCCCCATGTTCCTCACCTCATTGGCACCATGACCATAGAATGGGTCAAGTCCCAAGGTGAGGTTTTGAGAAGAAAACCACAATCATAGTGAAACCATGAAAATGTGCTGTAGGCTTCCGGTGGTTGGCAACCCAGGGCCACACTCATGGAGCGGAGTGAGCTCCAGGCCTATGGCCATCGTGATAATAACCAGATCGCCATATGGGTGGCCAATTAAAATGAAATAAGGGGTTTATCCTATCTACTGGAAGAGTAGAAATAAGTGCATCTTGCCTGCCGGGAGAATAGAGAAAGAAAAAAAAACATGCAGGGCTATAACGAAAGAACACAAAGATGTGGGCGAGAGAAGAAAATCTGAACTATGGTCTAAGGCTCTTTATTCATTCAAAACATGAAAGATTACATCAGAGGGGGCTTCATTGACCATGCAAAGGAAAATAAGGAGTACAAGACCCCCCCTCAATCGCACTCCTTCCCTTCTCTCCCATACTACCTGATTCTCTACTGAGTTGGAGCTTACAAGCAGGCTCTCACTCACCCTCTTTTCTCCCTTTCTTTCTTCCTCTCTTCTCTATGAAGCCCTAGCAGGCCGGAGCACCAGTGGCAGTAGAGAGCAGTAGTGGGGGGATCCGAGCACCAGAATTTCAAAGGAGGAAGAGAGAGCCAGCTCCTTTTTTTTGCTTTGGAGGTGGCCTACATATATAGGGGAGTTGAAGTCCCCTGCCTTCGATCATTGGTCTTCATCCCTTTCGCATGGGTGCAGGTGGGTAGGTGCCGAAGGATGGGCTCCCATGACGATCAGAGAGGGTCAGCCATGCTGCCTGACGTCTGAGTCTTGATCGCGCGGGGAGGATGTCAACGCCCATCAATGCTCGCATGCGGGTAGAACAGGAAGAGTGAGGCCACGGGGGAGACAGAGAGGAAGGGAAATCGCGAGCTATGATACAAACACAGTCACAATTTTCCTCCTATTTTTGATGATTTTTCTTGAAAAATATCTTCCCTTTTCCTGGTCGACCGGCCCTGGGCCTCTGGTCGACCAAAAATTCTGATCGATCGACCCCATGCTTTTGGTCAACCGAAATTACCACCGAGCCTCTGTCTGGACCCTGTGGATTTCTGGCCGACTGACCACCTCGTGTTGGTCGACCGAAACCGACAGGCGACCCATTTTTGTGACTCTGAAACCCATCTTTTGGAGATCCAATTAGGGCCAAACTTAACCCTAATACCCCTAGGGCATTCATATACATATTAGACTATATTTGAAGGGGTTTTAGCATGGGTTTAATGGTCTTTTCCCTATTCTATCATGGGTGTGTAAATAAGCTTCGAATTTAGGAGAAATTCTCCAAGTGTTAATGTTCTATCTTTCTTGTAGGAGAAGAGAAAGGGAAAGGAGAGGAGTTGAAGAAGATTGGTGGATATCATCTACATCCAGAAGGCTTTTGTGATCGTGATAGAAGAAAAAGTGGAGTGGATCGAAGAGAGGATCGTGGTGACGTTCATATCGATGGCATCTGGCTTTTCTCCTACCCGAGGATCGAAGAATACCATCTACAGCTCTCTCTACATATGGGGATTTATTTCTAGACTTTGTTTATATCTATTTCAGTTATTCACTTCTAGTCTATGAGCTTGTATTGATCATATTCTTATTTTCGGAACTTGAACTCTGTGTGTGGAGAACCATCTGCATACTTTTGTGGTTATAGTGTGTTGCGGTTGTTACGGTTTGTGTGTGTGTGTTTGATCCGTGGTCGGATTGTGTGGGAGACTTCGTCTCCGTGTGTGTGTGTGCTGGAGCATGTCCCCGTGTGTGTTTGGAGCGTCGTCTCCGTTTGGGGATTTATCTCTGAGTGAAGTCTCACCGGGTTTGGTGAGGGGTGGACGTAGGGAGCCCGCCGTGGTCCCGAATCACCTTAAAATTCTCGTGTCCTGTGGTTGCTTGCTTGCGCATTATCTTTTCCAACACAATCAAGTGTGATCAGAGAGATTGAGTGAACTAGAGTTATTTCTATTTAGCTTATTTTCATCAATTTCGTTAATTTCATATATTAGTTTAAAATCTGTCAACTCGTTTAAGGGGAGAATTCAACCCCCCTTTTCTGTCCGTGCGCCATCTATCTGGGCCAACAAATAATTTTTGGAATCTCTTGCGCATATCTTCTTCTGTAGCCCATGTTGCATCCTAGTCTATACTTTTATTCCATCGGACTTTCACCATGGGAATAGTCTTATTGCGAAGTTGACGTATCTCTCGGTCAATTATTTTGATTGGCCTTTGCTTGAATGTCAAATCCTTTTGTATCTCCAGATTATCATAACTTATGACATGAAATGGGTCTTAAACATACTTTTTGAGCATTGAAACATAGAATACATCATAAACTCCAGCTAATTGAGGAGGCAAGGCAATTCGATATGCGACCTCACCAACCCTCTCAAGAATTTCAAAAGGGCCAATAAATCTCAGAGTGAGCTTGCCCTTGATGCCAAATCTTCGCATACCTCGCCCTGGAGAACCCTTGAGGAATAGGTGGTCTCCAACTTGGAATTTCAGGTCTCATCTTTGGTTATCAACATATGACTTCTGCCTATCCTGAGCCATCTTGAGTCTTTCTCGAATAAGCTTTACCTTCTCCATACTATCTCGGATAAGTTCAGGGCCTAAAAATTGCTTTCCTCCAATTTTATTCCAACATATAGGTGATTGGCAACATCTCCCATATAATGCCTTGAATGGAGCCATTTGAATACTGACTTGGTAGCTATTGTTGTAGGCAAATTCCACTAGACGCAAATGATCGTGCCAGCTCCCACCGAAGTCAATAGTACATGCCCTGAGCATATCTTCTATCACCTGATTTATCCTCTCAGTTTGGCCATCCGTTTGTGGATGAATGGCAATGCTAAAGTTTAATCTAGTCCCCAATGAATGTTGTAGACCCTTCCAGAAAATATGTACAAATTTGATATAATTATAATGTGTTATATGAATAAATTTAAAATTTGTAATTAAGAGTCAGACTAATATTAAAGTCTTAATGGGCCTAAAAATATTATTTAATTCAAAGTTATATAAAGCCCTAATTCTAAGTGGATTAAACTAAAACCCAACCAAATGGGCCTTAAATCAAAATTATATTGAACGCAATAATGTTTGAGTTGTTCTCTATTGAAACCCTACCCTAATTAGGGTTTATCTTGTGCTAGGTGACCTAGATACGATTAGGGTTCAAAATTTTCAAAGGTTTTTCCTATCTAGGGTTCCTTAGCCTAAATTAGGACTCTAGGAGGTAGAAATCCTATAAATAGGACCCCATAGCCTCCCGAGTAGACCTTAGTTTGTGTGAGAATGCTTCTACGCGTGGTAGGATCGTGCTAGGAGGCGAAATTGTGGGTTTTCTTTGAGCTTTCGTGGGGTTGTCATTCTTATTCCTCTTCTTCCTTATTCAATTAAAGGTAGGTGTTCTCTCAAGCTAAACATCAAATAAATTGATCAAACACATTCATTTGCATGTCTATAACAATTCTGCATCATTTTATCTAAATTTTATCTATTATGTTGCATGTATATCAAAGATTATGGACTGGATATCACTGTTTTAGGATTTTCCTGCCAGAAATGGCTATCTGTTTGAAGTCGTAGTGCTAACAGTGACCACATCTTTGAATGCGGCACCGCGATAGACCGCATCTATGAGAGTTCTTTTTATTTAAAAATTATTTATTATCTATGAATGTGGCATCCCTGTGGACCACATTCTACATGATCGCGACACCTCTATCGACCACGTTCTGGCACGAGTTTTAGAAACCCTAATGTCTTATCAGCATATTATATCAAAGCTATTGAGTTTAGATGCATGTTTTCATGTATGTATGTAATCTGAACGAACTAATGTAACTAGGGAACATGTACTAAACCTTAATATCTTAAGTCTTCATGATCCATGTTCATCTTTCCTTTGATTCCATGAACTCATCCTATCTTTATTGTTCTTAGCATGTTAAAAGAGTAGACAATTCTTATTAACCTAAATTTGGCTCATCATAGCATGATTTAACATTATTACATGCTACTTATATTGATTGATGACTTCATGTATATATCATGTGATATATCATGTATAGTTGTTTCGAAGGCTATGTCACTCCAGTGATGCTAACCTATCGCTATTGATTGTTTCCATTTCCCACTTGAACCCCTTGTTCTCGACAAAGTTAGGACCCTGTGCTAGATATTCCTTACGTCAAACTGGAACTTTCTTCATCTAGATCTTCATAAGTCTCCGTGAGCCTTAGATTCTTACAAGGATGCTGAGCTGGTTGTACCATAAATGCCCTAAAAATATTGAGAATCCTGTCCTACTAGTGTAGGTCGAGGTTCAACCGGCCTTTGGACCCACAGAATGATATTCTGTTTGGGTTCTGTTTGCTCTGTTCTGAATGCGGCCTCTTCAGAAATTGCATTCAAGCCTCTATTTCGTGATAGCAGTTGACCCAAAGATCGGGTTCACTTGAATCCATCTCTTTGATCATGGCTGACCTCTAGACAGCATTCCTGATCGCAATACTCTTCCTGACCGCGTTCTGTGGGAGACCTCCATCCTACAACTACATGGATCATCTTCCTATGGTGGCAAACGTATGACCAACCACGTTAACTTTGATCGCATCACTATTTATGACTGCGTCAATAACCCAGTTTCATGAGCATGTTTCCTTAGTTTGAGTATGTTTTATAAGTCTAAGAATTGATTATTCACTGTACTGTTGACTTAATCTTCCTCAAGAATATCGTGCCTATTGGTTGTACCATTATATTTTCTTTTGGAATTGCATTTGTGATATTTCTGGAACATAACTCCTTGACTTCACTTGGCTATAGCTACAAATATGGTTTCACAATGATGATGGGAGATCTTCCATTTGCCAAACACACAGTTTTAAAGTAAGAAAAAATGAACAGTCATCAATTGAGATCTCTTTTGGATATCTGCTTCTATCACCTGGCATATTGACGTAAGAAGTGCATTTCAGATTGTATGGTCAAAATTGTTCCTTGCACTATAAATTTATTTGAAATATTTTCATGCATTTTGGGAAGATTCTCAGTTATGCTTGATGGTCAGGTGGTTGGAGACTTGAGTAGAAGGGGGCTCCTAGAGGACCCCTTGTCACTGCTTGTTGCATGCTTGTACTCATTTCACACATGAGAGGCATGTGGAAGATGGGAAGCATGGCTGTGCTTATTCATGGCTTTTACATCTTTTCATATAGAGAGAGGCATTCCCTTCACTTTTTTCTTTCCCTTTTTGTGTCTTTTAGCCCAGCCTTTTCAACATTCCATCTCTGTTACCTTCAAATTGTTCTCATGTGCCACCATATATCTCCAACTGTAACATAATCGGCTTGATTGTCATCCTATGAGATTTGCCTTTATACCTAGCTCGTTAGTTCACTGCACACCAAATGTTTTTCATTACTTTATTATCCAAGCAATCGTTGTTGTGGGCATTGTTATCCCATTGCTTCTGCATTATGGAGCTCAAGTCATACATATTTGTATGATCAGCCACTGGCTATTTCTCCCTTGATGGGTGGGATGTGGCTGTTGAGAGGCAGAAGATTCCTACCATGTCGATGATTATTACCCACTACTACTCTGGGTGATTTCTTCTTTTTCATGGAAATCTTCACTATGTTGAAGTTTATTACCTACTACTCTTTGCTTTTTTAGAATCTTACATCAATCTCTTAAATGTGCTTGTTCTGACTATGTCATGTACCTTTTGGGCCATAGAATATCGTTCACGGGGACATAAAACCTGATAATCTCTTGGTGACAAGTGGTGGCAATGTGAAAATAGCAGATTTCAGTGTAAGCCAGGTTTTTGAGGTAAAGTTACCTTTTGACATATCATTTTTAATGCTAATGTGAGTTATTATTCCATGATGTGTTGTTACAATGTTGACATTGTTTCCTACTTATCTCTTTAAGTTTTATCTCACAGTCACAGTTTGTCTCTTGGCATGTGTGCAAACATGCTTTTCTTCTAGAACTCAATTAACAGGATGGAGGCACGTATGCTCTTATGTGCACATTATCATATTTGGAACTTGTTGATTATCCTTTTAATTCATATATCCGTAAATATATTTTTTTGAATTTGTCTAGATCTAGTTTTTCATTTTTTTATTGACATGCCTTATTTCTTTATAATCCAATATTTCTCTGTTCATTTTATTGCTATGTTATCAAAGGTGCGTGAGGTGCTCGCCTAGGCGATGAGGTGAGGCGAGGCGTCAATAGTTCACCTCGCTTCAGCCAATCTCGCCTCGGCGATTAGTTAGTGCCACATTCGCCTTTGGGACGAGCCCAATTGGGCCTCCCAGCCCATTCCTATGACATATATACATGTATAAATTAAGTATTCTTATAGGTTTTATGTGTTGACATATTTAATAAAATATGTACATATCTTACCTATTTATAGCTTTCATGAAATGTTGCCTCAAGAGCCCTTGGCCATCGCCTAGGTGTTTGAGACTTGATGTGACCTCTTGGTTGTCTCTCGCCTCTCGTCTCTGACTACATAGTTTTGTTGTGGTTTCCTCTTGGTTGCCTCTCGCCTCTCGCCTCTCGTCTTCGACTATATAGTTTTGTTGTGGTTTTATCTTGTCTGATGCTGGCTAGGTGTTCATGAGTTGGCTATTTCTGATAAAGCCAAAGATGCACATAATCATGCAGTATTGATGGGATATTGTTTAAGCCAGACACCTAGGTATTGTTTAATCCAGAGCCTAATTGTTACTGAAGTGTTGTTGATCTCAAGTTGTGCATGGATAACATGTGTATTTCTTGTTTTAGTTAGAGCATGTCAAGTTAGGGTGTTGATCCTCTTACCTTCTATAGATTGATTCAATTTTTGGGTATACGCAGGCTCAAAACCTAATTAATCCTGATATATTGTGCATTCTTATGTCCTCTTTTCTATGATATTGTTTTACCCAAATTTTATAAATCATATCGCATGAATCTAAGTGTTGGATTGGGATCTATCGGAGTTCGCCGGAGGCCAGATGCGAAGACCTGGTTGCGGTCGCACCAGGAACTGCCTCTGCCTGTAGCGGTCACGCAACAGACCACCCCTACCTTGTTTAAACTTTGAACATAGTGTCAGAAAGCGGCCTCGGGACAGACCACCACCCTTGGGTAGCGGCCCTGGATAGATCTTCATTAACATACTGATTATATGCAAATCGTTGTTTTTATTAATTATGTTTCATCTTTTTAGGCTACATACGTAGGATAAGAACCCACTAAAATAACTAGATTATATGGAATAATTTTAATTGGAACTGAGATCTTACCCTTTCATCAATAGTCATATCTCATTACTTGTTCAAATGATAAAGCATAAATTGTAAATTATTGTTACATTGATTATAATGTTAAAACGTGGAAAAATTTACTAGGCTTGTTCTGACAGTCACGCCACTCCGGTGGTGCTGGCTGACCGTTATACACTATTTTCTGATGTTTTATTAGCCCTTAATCTTGTAATAGTTGGGACTCTCAACAAGATATTCCTTCTGTCGGACTAGGACGTCTATTATGAGACCTCTATAAGTCTCCGGGAGCCTGGGATTCCCACTAGGACGCTAGGCGGGTTGTACCCCCAAATCCTGCATGTATTGACTCGATCAGATCGTATGGTTTTACAGCCCAGAATCATGATTATCCTATTTAATCGCAGCCCTTCTAGGACTGCTACCATCAGATTGCGGCCCAGGTGTGACCGCCTAGACCTTAAAGCGGCTCTATTGTGACCGCGTCTAATTGGCTAAGTGCCAGGTTCTGCTAGTCGATTTTCCTTGAATTTCAGTCAACCTAGCCATGTTTGAATCGACCTTTAGCCTCTAACTCGACCTGAGAGGTGTAGGCTGGACCCTGGTTTGATTCCACCATGTCTTGGGTGGGCTGGGAGCCCATTAAGTCGATTGCTTTAGTCTTCCTGGGCCCAAACTAGTTACGGTTATCACTGGACTATCTTTATCTCCTAAACGGGCTTTTGAGGACCGTCTGTGTGGTGGAGCGACCCAATGGAGACCGTTTCCTTTTTGTTGCGGCCCAGGAACCTTCATGTTCTAAACGACCCATCTAGGACTGTCCTTGTCTTCTTGCGGCCCAATAAGGACTGTTTTCATCCTTTGACACTAGGCTTTGTCCCTCTGGCCCAGTATCGACTGTTGCAGTCCATGATAGACCATTTTTGCCTTGTTGCGACCTATGTATGATCGCAACTCATCTAGAAGCGTGTTTCCCGCATATTTCTTGTGTGCCTCCGTAGCCGGGTGTTATACCCGGACTATTTCCCGACAAAATCACGAGAAATAAGGGTTCGGGCATTTCACCGAACACCTTCCAGGCACGGGCTATCCAACCCTTTCTACAACCCCGCGGGTCCTTGTAAGGGCCCCGACCAGCTTTCCGTGATACATGGTGACACAAACAATTCCCCGGGGTCAAGCCCGATCACTAACATGCGGGCTTTACCCGTATCCGACCCCGTCGCCCGGAGCCACCCGAGGGCGCCCCCGACGTCGAGCCATGCCACGTGGCACTCAGCTAAAGGGGCCAAGGGCCCACCCAGAGACACATTTTTCAACCCTTTGAAGTCAAAGGCAGACCTAACTAAGTCAATCACAGGCTTTGGAGGCCCGCCGCACGCATATACGACTCACATGGGTGTGTTCGACATTCTGTCGAACACCTTGCGGGCGCGTACGTTAAGTGCCGATCATACACAATTCGCCGCGAATGTCGGCTTTGCAGCCCCGTATCGACGGACGCGATCGACAGATGGGTGTATCAGGATGAAATCTAAAATGGGCCGGTATGTTTAAGATGGTTTTTCTCGGGCTAAGCCTGCTTGCCATGGATCTGTCTCAGGCCCAAACCACATCACCTGCCAAGTCGCCGGATTTGTCCGTTCCCGCGCTCCGAGCAATTGATGCAGTCAAGTTGGCTGAAAATTACCTGGTGCAGACTAAACACATCGACAGAAATAAATTTCGCCTTGGCGGTGTCGAGTATAGATATTTGTCCACAGTCCCAGCGCCGCCAGGGGATATTGATGTTGGCTGGACCATCGAGTTTGAATGTGTACCGGACAAGTTGGATTGTCATTACACTGTTGGCGTCTCAAATTCGAAGACGCCGAAGATTGTGATGTATCCGGTTCGCTAACGAATATCCGAGCTCGATATAAGCGGCCGTCAATGTCAGCAAGTCGAATCCCGAAAGTGCCGCATTGATGAACGTCCTCATGAAATATCGGCCGCGAGAATTCAATTGCGAATCGATAAAATGACGGATTGATCGGTGCAAACAAAGCGTCAAAAATCTTTGACGTGCTGCCCAAAGGGCATGAGTCGAAATCAACAGGCCGGTGGCGCGAAGGTGCGTCCGCACCACCAGCCCCGTCAATATCAAATACCTGCCAGACCTTGCATCGTGCCGCTTCCATCCGTAACGATGGAGGCCGGCGTTCCAACTTTGCTCAAGCTTCCATCGCCATTGATTGCGTAAGCGTTTACCGTGCCGTTTTTCAAGTAGGCGGTGTAGAGGAATTTCCCGTCTTTGCTGATCCAGGAATCCCCAGCCACTGCGATGCCCTCGTTCGCTGCCGTGGCATTGAGTAGGGTCAAGGCGCCGGTGCTGCTGACCGAATAAGAGGAAATGGAACCACCGCCGTTGCCCACATAGGCAAAAGTACCGCTCGGCGTGATTGTCAGCCAGCAGGATGCTTTTTGCCCGGTGGCCAGTACGGGACCGCCGATTGCAGTCAAGGTACCGCTACTCAGGCCGAACGATTCCAGCGCCGCGGTTGCCGCATCGGTGGAAAGGTAAATGCTGTTGCTCAGGAATGCGCCGGCAAATGGGGCGGCAATGCTCGTCGAATTCACGACGGCGTTGCCCAAGGTACCGTTGCTATTGATCGGGAAGGCAATCACTTCACCTGTTTTGCTGCCGACCAACAGGGACGTGCCGTCCGGCGATACGGCAACCTGAGTCGGAATGACACCGGTCGTCGTCCCGCCTGGCGCCGATGGCAAGGTGTAGGACCCGTTTGGTGTCAGGGACCCGTCGCTGTTGACCTGGAAGGCTGCCAGTTGATCCGACCCATTTACAAATGACACGAAGAGTGTGCCATTGCTGTAGGCCAGACTGTTCGGGAAAGAGCCGCTGGTGGTGGTTTTCTTTTCCAGGGTCAAGTTGCCGGTGGCCGGATCAATCGAGAAAGTCGAAATCGAATTGTCTGCCGCATTGATCGCAAACAAGGTCTTGTTGTCCGATGAAATAATGACCGAATGCTGGCTCACCAAATCATCTGCCGGGACCGCCGTGCCGCTTGGGCCCAGGCCATTTGTGCCGGCGCCGCTCGTGGAGACTTGATTTTGGACAGTCAGTGAACCATCTTGGTTGCGCACCATATGCACAACCATATTGGCAGTCGCATTCGTTTCGGTATAAAGCTGATTGGCGACGACGGCAGGCGGTGGGGAAGAGGCGGCTGAAGCGGTGCTGCTGTCGCCGCCACCGCAGGCGGACAATACCGCCGCCGAAACGGCGGTCAACAGGGCTGTGGAAATGATTGACCTCGACGAAAATGGTTTCATCATTGTGGCTTTCTTTTAAATGTTCAAATTAAAAAATGAATGCGTATGCGCAATGTGATCAATTAATTACCAAGTAATTAGTCCCACTTAAACCAAGTCCATAAACCCAATTGTAAGGCCTATAGGCCCGAGACCAATTCTAGAAACGTCATTAGGATAATTTTATAATTTTATTAGATAAATAGGATTAGAATTTGACCAGAATTTAAATTTTGGTGCCTGTGGTTAGTCGCGCGACAATGACTTGATGAAGGCAGTCCAGAGGCTACCGCTACCTTCTTTCATAAAAAGGATGGTGAGAGGCATGAAAAATTAGATTTTTGCCATCCCAACCGCCATGGATTGATGCTATCCAATGAGGAAATATGTCTAGGACTCTCAGGGGATCAGATTGATGCCCTATAGGACTCCTAATTTGATCTAATCCTTCAACCCTAGACCAAACTGTATAAATAAAGCCCATATTCGACCTGTGCGAACCCTAATTTTGGCTCATGTGGTTCAAATGTAAAGTGTTGGTATTTTGTGTTAATCCTTTAGAAGTTTTTGCTCCCCTTAGTGTCTTCTAACTTCATTCTAAATTTCGTGCTAGGAGAACAAGCCGTCGAGAAGTTAGGAGATCTAAAAGTTGCGGGTTCCACACAAGACGTGCAGGAACGAGGGTGCTCTTCTAGCAAGGAATTTGAAGTCTAGGGATCAAATCAGAGGTAGGTTATCTTATGAACGGCTTAAACATCAAGTTAGGAAAAAAACCCTCAATTTTCTTGTGATTTCATGCATTATACATAGAGTATTTAACGTTTTCCTATGACTGTGCAAGCATGATTTTCACAGCATTCTATTCCTGCATCTTTAATTAAAAGATGAGAACTTTAGGGTAATTCCTACTTGTTCCATGCTTTTATTTCTTCCAGAACATGGTATCATATCATATTCCTTCTATCTTTCACAGTTTCCATGCATAATTGCCCTAGAATAGGCCCTATACATTGTTTTAATTTTTGTTTGTTACAGATAGAAAATGGTCTTTGCAGAGATCACTATCACTAGATAGCGGCCCCCGACAGACCGCAACTTGACAGTAGCGGCCCTTATTAGACTGCTACCTAGTTTTTGTAACCAGCTTAAACCATGTGTAATCCCTATTAGAATTAATGGTAATCATGCCTTATTTTCATTATTTTGGCTTCTAATCATGTTAGGAGTTCATCTTAGTTTATAGTATTCATGATTTCTACTATGTCACGGTGCATGTTTAAAAGGTATTTTTACATATGTTAATTTGATGCCCAAAATATTATAGTTTTGTACTTATAAGAATTTTCATGACTTGTGTTCACTTGGATCTGTGTTTTGGTGCGTTCCCTTCTCATCTCTTTCTGTTTTATTAATTCACACAAAGCCCGTACCCCGATACGTTGCTATTAGTTTCACTTACACTTGATAGGAACGCGTCTTAAACTTGTGATCCTCTTTGTCAGATATTTTTTCTACCGGACTAGGTGATCATATTTCAAGGCCTCCGTAAGTCTCCACGAACATGAGATTTTCACTCGGACGCCGAGCTAGTTGTACCCTAACAACCCATTGGTCTAGAAAGTACTTGAGTTTTCCTACGTTTTCTACACTCCAGATAGATAGTGGCCTTCAGGTGACCGCCACCTCAAGGTAGCGACCCTGGCGCTATCATCTTCTGCCAGGGGATACTCTGCGTCAACTTGTTCCTTTCCTGCGTCGACTCTATCTCTAATTGCCTCCTTGACTTGACCGCTACTTCAAGAAAATGATCCTGGCTTGACCGCATTCTTTTGAACTTGTTCCAACTGAGGTTTTGACCCTATGGTTGACCATATATTGACCACTTGATCCTATGAGTTTTTAATATTGCACAACCTTATTTAACAAGTCATTGTAAATTATGGAAGTTAATGAATGTACGGTTATGCTGTCGGATTCCTCCCGTAGCATGACCTTATCACTAAAACATCCTTGAACTCTCATGTTCGGTCCTCAGTCCAACTTCTCCAACCCTCTAACGGCATACGCCCCCCCCCAAAGTACCCTCCAGCAACATACGATGTATACGTCTTCAGCGATATCCCTTCTGGCCAGCCCATCATCGATATGCTCCTTGGCCAGTACACCCTGAACCCTTTCTTCAAAGGCACGCCCCTGGCTCACCCGCTCGCCGGTACGGCCTCCTTGCCCCCCCTGGCCGGCATACCCTCAGCCCTACCCCTCAGCGGTACGCCCTCAGCCGCCCCTTCAACAGCATGCCCCTGCTTTGCCCGCTCGCCGGCACAGCCCCCCTTTGCCCCTCGCCTGGTACACCCAATGCCCCTCGGCCCCTTCGCCGGCACGCCCCCTGGCCGGTGCACCCTCAACGCCTCAGGGCCTCCCCTACACATCCCTTTTGGTTAGCCCTTCACCGGCACACCAGCCCTTGTTCCTCACCCTTAGTGTCCATAGCTAGTGTTGGAGTTCTCTCCCTCACTACTCCCTCCGAGTTTTCTGAGTTCTGTCCAAGGTGTTGCCATCTTCGAACGCCCACCTCCAATGGTCAGGTTCCGTCACTCCATGTGGGCGCGTTCCCCGTATCTCCCTTACGTCATGGGTCAAGGGGAGGTGCTGCCAAAATTTTACCAAGGATTGTAATAAGTTGAAGAGCCAAGGGGAGTAGTAAAGGAACTGGACGATCGACTGTGAATGTTCTAACTAAGTTAAAGGGACTGAGAACAACGTGGAAAGAAAGACAATAAAAATGCTTAAAGAAGGGAAGAGAGAGTCCGTTGATTAGTCATGCGGATCAAATAATTAAAATAGAAAAGAGAGAAGAAAAATAGAAGAAAAGAAAGGCCTTAAATAACTAGAAGAAATGTGCCCTTCGTGACCTTCAGCGGCACACACTTAAATTTCCTTACCGGTATGCCCCCCTGTCTCCATTCACCCTCCTTTCTTAGAAAACCTGCACGAACCTTCTCTCTTGACCCCTTGCATCTCCCTCCTTGTCCTCATGCAGGTTTGAACTTCTTCTCCCCTCAGCCCCGTGCACGATTGGATCCTTCTTGCCTTCGCCGGCACGGCCCTCAACTCCTTCTCCGATGCACCCTTCACTGACACACCCATCCTCTTTTCTCCTTTTCTTGAAGCGATTTCTGCACGCACCACGTTTTGCTGAAAAAGTTGCACGGGGTTTACCCCCCCTTCTTTGAATACCTGCATGGGGTTTATCCCTTTCTTTAAGAATCTGCACGAACCCTTTCCCTCAATTCCTTTTGTCTTCTTTCCATACCTCATGCATCCTTCACCGGTACACTCCCTGAGTTCCCCCATTGGCACACACCCTCAGAAGGCTTCACCGGCACGGCCCTCAAGCGCTTCACCGGCACAGCCCTCAACCCTTCGCCAGCACACTCTTCCCCGGCACACACCAATCACCTTTTTTTTCTCTTCTTTCTTTCTTTCTTAAAAAGTTACACGCACCACGTTTTTCCCCTTCTTTTGAAAACCTGCACGGGGTATGTCCATTTCTTTTTCTCAAAAACCTGCACGAGGTATGTTTTCTCCACTTTTTGAAAACATGCACGGGGTACACTCTCCCTTTTTCCCCCTTTTTTTGAAAACTTGCTCGAACTACCCCCCTTACCCCATGCAGACGTGCACGGGGTATACTCCTCGACCTCATACACTCTATGCACGAGGTATCCTCCCACCCCGCGCACAATGTGCACGGGGTATGTCCCCTACTCCGTGCACCATGTGCACGGGGTATGGGTGTCCCATACCCCGCGCAGGTATGCACGAGGTATACTTGCAACCTCGTGCACATCCTGCACGAGGTCTCTCTATCTCACCCTTCAAACCCCCTTTCGCCGATACGCCACCCTGCCTTCGCCGATACACCCCCCTTTCCTCCAGCGGCCCACCTTTCCAAAGAGAAACATGAGTAAATACTGGCCCTTGACATCTTTCTAAGGCACATAGGAGATGTCAAACTCCATGAGAATCACCACCCATTTGCCTAAGCGGCTCTTGAGTGTCGGTTGGGAGAGAATATATTTCAGTAGATCCACTTTGGATATTAGCTTTATTTCATGCGACAACATATAGTGTTGTAGTTTCTTGGCTGTGAAGACCAGTGCTAAACAGACCTTCTCAATAAATGTGTATTTCTCTTTAGCTCTAACTAGCCTTCGACTGAGATAGTAAAGGGCTTATTCTTTTCCTTCTTCATTATTTTGGGCTGACATTTCCCCTAGAGAGTAATGTATGGTGGCTATATTCAAAATCAGTGGCTGTCCTTCCACCGGTACGCCAAGCATTGGAGGATTCTTCAGATAATCTTTCAGCTTGTCAAAAGCCATTTGGCACTCTTCATCCCAGTAAAAGGGGACATCCTTCATCATTAATTTGTGAAAGGGGTGACATCGACCTGACAAATTAGATATGAACCGTCAAATATAAGCCAAACGACCTTGCAGGGATCTCAGCTCGAAGAGGTTCCATGGCAGAGGTGACTCCTGGAATGCTTTGATCTTTGCGGGGTCTATCTCAATTCCCTGATATCTGACAATGAAATCCAAAAATTTACCACTAGATGCTCCGAAGGCACACTTCATGAGATTCATCTTCAATTCATACTGCCTAAGCCTCTGAAATATGACTCGGAGGTCCCGCAGATGGTCTTCCTTCCTTCTTGTTTTGACTTCCAGGTCATCTATGTAGCACTCGACCTTGTGGTAGAGTAGCTCATCAAAAATTCTGGTAATTACTCACTGGTAAGTTGCACTAGCGTTCTTCAATCCAAACAGCATCCGCTTGTAGTGGTAGATACCCTTGGGAGTTCAGAAGGCTGTATGGACCCAGTCATGCTCCACAATCTATATTTGATTGTAACTAGACTATCCGTCCATAAATGACAGGGCTTCATGACCGGTTGTAGCATCAATCATGACTTCTGTTATTGGCACCAGAAAGTCATCTTTTGGACACGCCTTATTCAGATCTCGAAAGTCTACACATATCCGAATCTCCTCATTCTTCTTTTTCACGGGAACGATGTTAGCCAGCCACGTGGTATATTAGTTTTCTTCGACGAAACCCACATCAATGAGTTTGTCCACTTCTTTGCATAACTGAGTGATGGGTTCTGGCCTCATGCACCATGACAGCTGCTTTACCGGCTCGGCCTCAGGATTTATTGCCAGCTCATGCTGTGAAACTACAAGGCTAAGCCCTGGCATCTCCCTGCAAGTCCAGGCCAAGCAATCACGGTATTCTTGTAGCAGGTGGATATACAACTTCTATTCTTCAGATGATAGTTGACCACTGATGAAAGTCAGCCTAGGATTATCTTCAGTTCCTAAGTTGACTTCTATCACCTCATTGACTGTGGCTTTGCCTCTGTCTTCTATTTCCGGGGGCACAGACTGGAGGTCAACGAAGTCTGAAATGTCATCTTCGAGCTTGAGCACCTCGGTCTCTCCCTCTTGTTTCCCCCGAACCTCGTCGGGAGTTTCTAGTTCAACTGGTGGTGGCTGCATGACTTGCTCTATCAGCAGGTCCTCTGTGGCTGTGGTTTTATCGGATGGGCTAGCAGCTTCGACCTCCGTTGATATGTTGGCAATCTCAAAGGATTGACAGCTATTCTTTGTCAAGTTGGAGGAACGGCATTGCAACTTTGTAGCATATGAAGACAACTCTATCCTGCTGCCTCCTTGAATCACCCTGCCTTTAGCGGAGATGGCCCATTCTTTTCCAGTAACGGGCACTTCCGATCAATTTCAGCAGAAACTTCCTTGATCGGTATAACAGGTGGTGAAATTTCTGCCCTGGGAGAGCTATAGGAAAAGGATAGGGGTAGCCCTACTTCCTCAATATCTTCAGCTTCACTACTACTGGATGAAGCTTAAGCCATCTGGTGCAAGGGTCCAAGCTTAGGAACTAGCAGATCAGACTGAACAACAAATGGCAGAGTAGCATGTCAAACTAGTGGAAGAAGAAGAACAAGTAGTGCAACCTGAGTAAGAACAGCTACAACAACAACAAGATATAGATCGAGTGGAACAGCTTCAGCAGGATGCACAAAGTTAGGGGGAGCAGTAGCCACAATTGGCTGAGCAGGAAGTGGCAGAGCACATAGAGCAACAGGTTAATGATGAAGTGTTGCATTATGAGAACCTCCAAGAACAACCAAAACAAGAGGCAGAACAGGTTCAGGAAGAACCTCATCCAGAGCTGTAGGAAGAGCAGTAACCAGAACAGCAAGTGGAAGAAGAAAGAGAAGATCTGGAAAGAGAGGTACAACAAGAACAATAATTTCATGAGTTAGAACAACAATTTTTGTCAGATGAACAAGTTATGTAGCAGCTAGATCATCATATTGATCAGCTAATAGAACAAATAGAGTAGCAACAGTAGCAGTTTGAAATGCAACCAGAGTAGTAGAATGAGCAGATGGAAATGAATGAGCAAGAAGACCTACAAGAGCAGCCATCTATTGAGCAGCACCAAGAGCAACAAGGGGTGGAAATGCTACAGCAAGAAGAACCAAAGGAACCGCAAGGAGTTGAGGCTGAAGTGGCACATGTAGTCACATCTAGGTCCTGCCACATATCATGGACCTCATCATGGACCTATGATGGCGTTGGGTATTCAGCCACCTTTATCTCTTGAGGAACCTCAAATTCCACCAGAGTTTTAGGCCTCAAGTTCAGCTGGACCAAGTTCAGGTCAAAATGCTGCTGATGTTCATCCATCTCTGGTAAATCTTTTATTGAATCAGTTTAGAAATTATGAATGCTTCCTTTATGCATTTAAAGATGGCTGTAGAGAGGATTGATGCTAGGATGGTACATGTAGAACAAACAATCAACAGCCAATGAGAAAAATTTATGAGGGACAAGTATAGATCAGATACTCCATGTACGTGAACAAGCTGGTACCCTGATGAAAAATCTGAGACTGAACCAAGTTGAGACACGTATGAAGACAACTCAAATGCTGGTTCATGCATATGACATCAGAAGGGAACAACAAACAATTAGAGAAGAACTAAACATCATCCGCCAAGAACAGTGAGCACTATCCCAGAGAATAAACACTATGACAGATGAAGTCCAGGGTAGTATAATTCAAATGGGGAACATCTATGCCAAACTTGACACTGTTCAAGCAGAAGTGTAGAAACTGTCTTGCTGTTTTAATGATGTTATCACTCCACAGGCTACAAGTTCTTCCACTTCTAGGGCAGAGATCCACCACCAACAGACATCTCAGTTAGAAAACATGTGCAGCATGTTACAGAATTGGTTTGTGGACCTGAAAACTACAGTTAAAGAACTGCAAGCTCAAGTACACCAGAATGATCAAATGGTCATGGCCAAGTTTGCTGCACTGGGGACAAAAGTAGATAGAATTCCCAACAATTTTTCAGGAGCAATTCCCTTGAGAGGAAGCTCTAGCAGGACACCCACCAGAAGACCTAGACATAGATGTGGCAGCTCTAGCAGAACATCTGCAGCAGATGTCTGATGCCCTAGCAAGAAAAGATCATCAGGAAGACAGCTTACCTTTGATGCTTTTTGATAATGACAAAGGGGGAGAGAAGTCATGTATGCTGTGATGAGCTATGTTGTGATGAGCTAATGATGAAATGCTGATGAGCTGTGATGAGCTTGTGCTAGAATGTTGTGGGCTCTGAAGTTTCAGTCAAACACTATTTTTTTACTTATTGTACACAGTGTGTCAGTTAGAGCATTATAGTTAGCCTACATGTTAGTTTTGCATTTTGTTATGTCTGCATGTCAGCCTTGTATTTGTTTTGGTTTGATGAATGAAAATGTTGGTTGAAATGCTGAATTCTAATCTTTAGAGGCACAGAACCCAACTGGAGACCTCATCTGCTCATGCACAATTTTTGTGAAGCAGGATGGATGAGCTACGGGCAAAATTAAGTGCCATTGAGGCTGAAATGCCGCTAGTGGAGATGACACAGTCCCAGAGTGTTGAGGAGATTGCCTGGCTGGAGGGATAGGTGGCATCACTTCAAGATGAAGCAACTCGCCTCCGGCAAGAAGAAGCTCATCTTCATGAATTAGGAGTGGCTTCGAATGTCAGACTCCTTGATTTTGAGGACATCTTCCGGGGACCTTAGTCGTTCTGTGCTTTCTAATACATCCCTTTAAGGGCCCCGATTGCATTTGCCCCCTTTTTTTGCAATGGAATAGTGTCTTCTTATTAATGTCTTGGGTGCACATCTCCATTTCTTTATTTTGTAATGATTAACAACAGTTTGGTAACTGTCACAAAGTATACCCGTATCTGTGCCGTAGGAGAGCGCCCTCCCTTTCATGGAAAGGATGGGGGAATCGCTCCACCGCGTGACGGGGTGTTGAGAGTCCTCAAACTGGAATGTTGACATAAGTAGATGTTTCATTAGCCAAGGATGCCGAGTGTAGGAATGTTTGTTGATGTGTTGATGAAGGGTTCATAGGCCTCATCAAAATAGACGGAAGGTCTATCCAGGATAAGTTTTAGCATCGATTGAGGTGATGATACTGTGTGATCGATGAAAATTTCATCATCGGCATTGGGTTTATGCTGATGCAAGAAAATGAATAAGTTTCATCAGGATAGATGGAAGGCCTATTCCAAATAGATTTTAGCATTGATCGAGGTGATGTGCCATATGATCAATGAAAGTTTCATCATCGACATTGGGTTTTTGCCGATGCAAGGAAATGGATAAGTTTCATTAGAATAGACAGAAGGTCTATCCCGGATAGGTTTTAGCATTGATCGAGGTGAGGTGCCATATGATCAATGAAAGTTTCATCAGTAGGATGTGAGGTTGTTGAGAGAGATGCACAACGCACACATTTTTTTTGACCACATTACTGACTCAAGTGCCCTTTCAAATTTTCATTGGAGCCAGCCCCCTCTTGCTTTTGCCCACGCACTCTTTCGAGTTTTCACGTGGCAGGGTACCCGATTTTGCATGCAGTGCCCCTTCAGGTTTTCACCGTAGCTAGGTTATAGCCCTTTTTGCCCCCGTTTAGGATGTTTGAACAAGTCCGGCGGGGCACCTCTATTTTAAGCCCCATTTTTTTAATGTAATGTTTGAGTTCGCATGTCACCTTTTGATCCTGCAAAAGTATTCATCATTGATGCGGGGGTTAACATCAATGTAAAGGGAGATAAGGTTTCATCATCTGTCCAGACGGACAGTCTGGATTGACGTTGGTATGCAGCAGCTTAGGTGCGAAATCGTTCACCAAAAAGTCTGAGTTTTATCGTTGATGTAGGGATTAACATCAATGCAAAGGGATATAAGGTTTCATCATTTATCCTGACAGAAGGTCTAAACTGATGTTGGCATGTAGCAGCTTAGGCGCGAAGCCGTTCGTCAAAAAATGTGAGTTTTATCATTGATGTAGGGATTATCATCAACGCAAAGAAATATAAGATTTCATCATCTGTCCAGACGGAAGGTCCGGATTGATGTTGGCATAGTGATAAAGTGTCAATCATCACAGTCTCATCGTTTAATCTTCATCATCATCATTCATTTTTCTCTCTCTCTCTTTTTTTTAGAGACTCAATCATTCATCACCCCTTCAAAGGGTGATGGCGCAGCATGATAGAGCTTTAGATGCTTCCCATTGAGAGGTGAGAATCGCACTTCTCCATGATAGTTGACAACCACATAGGCTCCGCCCTCGTAGACCCTTTGGACCACATACAGACCTAGTTAGTTAGCGGTAAGTTTCCCTTTTGGATTGGGAGCCATGACTTCTTCCAGCCGGTCCTGCTCGACCGCGCGCGCCGGAGCCTCCGCGGGGGCAGACTCGGGCAACGTGGCGAGTTCGACAGGCGTCAGGACGGACATGAAGAAACCGGTGGGTTATGGGGCCGCCATTCGGCGCTGCAAGGGCGGAGCGGAAAATTTTACCGAGGGGACCACCCAAGTTTCGTGGCCAAGAAACGGCATTACACCCACGGTCGGAGACAAGGCATCCGCCTCCGGAGTCACTCGGCGCGTGGCGGCACGCCTGTTTTCAAGGAGGGTCGTGAAATGTCATCAGTCCCCGGCGCCGTGAGATGCCCACCCGTGAGCAGCACACCGGCGAGCCGCAGGGCGATGGACTGCGGGGCGCAGGCGGCAAGATCGCGGGCGACGGAGGCGATGTCATAGGCCGCGCGGCTCAGCGTGATCTCACCGTCGTCCCACACCGCGTAGGCTGCGCGCGGATCGCCGTCCTTGGGCTGACCCACGCTGCCGGGGTTGACCACCGTGACCTTGCCGATTTTCCGGACGAACGGGAGGTGCGTGTGCCCGACAAACAGGTAGTCGGCGTGAAACCCCGCCTCGCACTCGCGCCGCCAGCGTTCGAGGTCGTCGCCCTGCACGTAGGCGTAGAGAGGGTCGGACGGCGCCGCATGGCACAGCGCAAAGTCGATGCCTTCCCTGGTGAGAGCCAGCCGCTCGGGAAGCCGGGCGAGCCAAGCCTTGGCCTCGACACCGAGCTTCCCCTCGGTGAATCGCTGCATGGCCGCCGCCAGCGGACGATAAGGCGCCGAGCAGCGCGGGGCCTCGCCGCGCCCGACCGCCCGGTCGTGGTTCCCCTGCACGACGGCATCGACGGGCGCGCGCGTCCGCACCCAGTCCAGGCATTCGGCCGGATGCGGGCCGTAGTTCACGATGTCTCCGAGACAGAGAACACCGTCCGCGTCCGGCTCGGAAGCGGCCACCGCCTGCAACGCGGGCCAGTTCGCATGGATGTCGGAAACAATAAGCAGCTTCATGGGGAATCAGCCCCTGCCCGTCGGCGAGCGAGATGCCTTCTTTTAGGCACATCCCCCATAGTGGACGCCTTCATATGACATTTTCAAAAAAAACATATATTTATTTTCATAATAGCGGCCCTCCCAAGACCGTCTTATGGTGATGGTGGTCTTATGAAGACTGCGTTTTAACCTTATTTTCCAGCAGAAACTAGGTCATTTTCTTGCATATTTTGACTCATTTGTTCACTGATATCCATTTGTGTCACAAAACGTACTGCAAACTAGGGAATATAAAATAGTAATCTAATTGTAATTATCTCTATGGTTATTCCTTCATGATTAACATCCTTATGTCATCTTATGATTTTGAATTGAAGTAGATTAACTAGTTAATCACATCGCTTAGATCATGAATTCTGCTATTTTTAACCAGCTAGCTTGATGTTCTATACTTCATTAGGCTTGTTTGAGGGTCAGGCCACTCCGGTGGTTTTGACTTACTGATTACTCTCATTTTTCGTGGATTTAAGCCCCTTAATTCTTGGACATAAAATGTCTCTCCATCTGATATTCCTTCTGTCAGACTAGGTGTTCATGTTTCAAGGCCTCCGTAAGTCTCCGCGAGTCTTAGATTCTCACTAGGACGCCGAGCAAGTTGTACCACCAAATCCTGAACCCACCGGACACTACGAAGGGCGGAACTAGGCTCTGTCCTAGTTCTGCTGAGTTTCTGCCCAATTTTTCTAATAGCGGCATTAGCACGACTGCCTCCTGCTAGTAATGGTCGCGCAATAGACCGTGTTTTTGTGAATCAGTCGATTAGCTTGTAACGCGTCAGGTTACTAAGACGCTTTGATGTAAAAGCGTCAGCCATCTTGGACGTGCTCTTTACTCGGACCGACTGAGTCTAGTCTGACCCACCTGATTGCGGTCCTCTCAAGACCGCCACCTCCTGATTGTGGTCCAGTGCTGACCGCCACTCCATCCAGTGTTCCAAATTTTTGTCGTTTCTGCGGTTTTTGGGTGTTAGACCTCCTAGCTGCTCCAGGCTATAATATCTCGAGATTATGACCTTTTTAGGTCTATTTTTGGAAATATATATTCTTAGAAATCATTCACATCCTTTCTTAAAGTCATTTTTCCTTAAATGACTTACTTCCATTGATTAATAAGCTTGTTGGTTGGAATCCTCTTCAAAATCCATATCCCTACTTATATTATCTTGGTTACATGGTAATGACCCTTGGAATTCTTGGCCATTTACAAAGTGAATGTCCAGATTGGGATCTTTGATACACCCCTCAACACTAACGCATCATAAGGGCCCAGTCTAGTCTTGGGAGGAGCGCTTGAAAGTTCTTGTGCCCATGGGAGTTTGTAATGATACGGTGTGGCATTACACCGAAGTACTTGACTAACGTGTTAATCTACGACATTCTACTCCACTTGGAATTTTCATGAATTACTTGCGTGATACTATATGCGTGCTTGATATGGCCATTCACATGGAAAATCTTGTTATACTTGCACTTATACTCTCTACTTGAAATATCTAAATTCCTTTCGTTCATTTGTTAATTATCATCTAGTTATACTGTTACTTTAGTCCATTTTATTATGTTTTTACGCATCTTTTCATTGTTATATGTTAAATAGTTAATCACTTAAACTTTGCCTAGCGATAGAGATATAAATCCTACTGAGCTCTCGCTCATACAGTTTTTCCCCAATCCTTTTCAGGTAGCTCGAATGAGGACGCATAAATTGATGGGGATGGGCACAAGTGAAAGCTTGGAACGGGCTAGCCTAGGAGTCATGTCATGTCCCTGTCCTAGTGTAAAGTGTGTCAATTAGATTAGAATTGTCTAATGTGGAGTTGTAATTTTTGTTTAACTTTATTTTGGATAATGATGTAAGATGATGGTTTAGATGGTTGGAATATTATTGGTGATATTTTTATTTAAAGTTGGAAGTTTATTGAATATAAATATTCTTTACGCAAATATAAATTAGCAGCCTTCTCGATGACCGCAGATTGACTAAGATTAAAATGAAATGAGTAAATCTGGCATAACCTTAGCAGAAAACCTAAGAGGAAGAAAAAGAGAGAAGTGAAAAGTGTGAGCAGCCCCTTAGCATTAGCAGCCCAGCCCTGGTTCGACCCAGACCAATGTTGTAAAGAAAGGAAAAAAAAGAATAGAGAAAGAAAAGCAGTCCTCGTTACAACCAGTCAAATTTTGAGAAGGAAGAGCACAGATCGAATTAGTGTTCAGATCTGCTGATAGAGCTTCTAGACTATGCTCTGAAGCCACAGAGTGTTTCTCTGGTTTTTTGTCTGTTATTCTTCTTTGTGACCTTGCATCTGTAAACCATGTGTCTTGTTGTGCTTACAGTAGTGTGTCAGGTGCTCTGTTTAGAGACCAGAAGTGGGTCTTTGACTGTGCTCAGCTGTGTGTGTTCCTGGAGATTTGTCCCCTTATTTTTACTACACTTGCAGCGTATTTCCTTTATTTGTTTGTCAACATATTTCCTTTATTTGTTTGTGTGTGTGGGCGGGGGGTTTCGTCCCTGTGAGGAGCTTGCTCCTCGTGTGCATGTGGGGGCGGCGTCATCTCGGTGTGGTGCTACGTTTGCAGCGTGTGGTAAAGCCTCACCGGGTTTGGTGAGGGGTGGATGTAGGTCTGCAGGTTTGCAGACTGAACCACATTGAAATCCCTGTGTTGTGGGATGTGTTCTTGTGCGGCTGCTCCTTATCTTCTATCCCCATTCACAGGTGGTTGCATGTTTCAGATCTACATAGTATGTGCCTTGCTCGTGAATGCCAAACATACACTATAGCTAGCTCCGTGTTCGCACACGCCCATAGTTGGTCTTGGGTACACACCAGGGGTCTGATGAGCAGCAAATCTATCCAACAGCCAAACTCATAGTGAGGCTGTGTCGACCTCGCTACACCACTACGTCGACCTCAGCCTCTTCCTTCAGCAATCTGTCAGCTTCTTATGTATGATACTTTGTTCTATTGCCTTGAACTATTTCTGTTGAAACCGCTATCTATATTGGATAGATTGTCATCTGCATATCAAGCTAAAGATTGTGTTTCAACTGGTTTAGATTTTAATCGAGGTAAAGTTTTCAAGGGATCAATTCAACCTCCCCTTCTTGATCCGGTTGCACCTTGGGACCTAACAAGAGCTTCTGGGCCGAAGTTGTTCACACTGCTTGCTGTTTGATAAATGGGTCTCCTTTAGTTCCTTTGGGTTTAGAAACTCCAGAGAAGATTTGGTCAGGGAAGGAGGCATCCTACAATCACTTGAAAGTATTTGGATGCAAGGCATTTGTGCATGTCCCCAAAGACCAAAGGTAAAAACTTGATGATAAAGCCACTCCTTGTATTTTCTTAGGCTATGGAAATGAAGAGTTTGGCTTCAGGTTATAGGGTCCAGAGAAGAAGAGGATAATCAGGTAGAGAGATGCGATCTTTTATGAAGATCAAAATATTAAAGGCATCGAAGAAACAAAGTAGAAAGGTCAAGCCTCTACAATGTTCCAGATCTCACACTCATTCCTTCTCTAGTGTAGCAACCTACAGATGGAGAAGAGGTACAAGATAAAGATGATAGTAATGAGATGCCAGAATTGGGTGACAGTGATGGTGAGCTAGAGTAGGAGGTTTCTGAGCAGGGAGAGCATCAGGAATTAGAGATCATGAGATCTTCCAAAGTGCCCCAACCATCATCCAGATATCTTCCCTCTCAGTATGTATTGTTTATTAAGGAGGGGGAGCAAGAGAGCATTCAGGAGGTACAATCTCATAAAGATAAAAATAAGTTGTTCCAAGTCATGCAGAGTGAGATGAACTCACTTAAGCAGAATAATACTGATATATTTCTCTCTCTTAGTCGCGTCATTTTGATGTAATTTTCTCTTTATTTGAGTCTGGTAGTACAAACTCTTGCACTACAGTCACTGCTGTACAAGGATGTTTGAGAGCAATAAAGTGAGCATATTTGGATAATCTATCAATAACCACCAAGATTGTAGATTTGTTGTGAGAGGGTGGCAGGGCATCAATAAAATCCATATGTTTGTGAGTCCATATGTGCTCAGGATTTGGCAAGCGTTGCAACAATCTAGATGGGTATTGTTGAATATACTTATTCCTCTTACATATATCACACCCTTTTACAAATTCCTTGACTGAATGAGGCATGGTTGGCTAGTAAAATATTCTCCTCAACCTGTGTAGGGTTTTATGATACCCTGAATGGCCTCCTTCTGGAGTGGAATGGTGATCATGTAATAATCTTGGAATAAATGGGTGGAATTTAGAGAGAAATATTTTCCCTTTGTAATATAGGACCCCACCCTTGACAAAATGTTTATTAGGATTCAAAGCACCTGCATGCCACTGACTTATCATGGTCTTGAAGATATCATCAATATTGTAAGAAGCCTATAGGTCCTGAAATCAGGTTGGAATCATAACTAAAATAGCATGATAGATATGGTCAACCTGCTCTTCAGAAATTTGAGACAAGGCATCAACTGTCTTATTATGACTCCTTGATTTATATTCAAGGTTAAAACCATAACCTAACAATTTCACTAACCAATGTTGCTGTGCAAGTGTATGGACCTATTGATTCAACAAATATCTAAGACTTTTATGATCAAGTTTGATGACAAATGGTGTGCCCATTAAATATGACTACCATTTCTACATAGCAAAGATTATGGCCTCCATTTCTTTCTCATAGACTTACTTCCCTAGCTACACAAGATAAAAAGCTCTGCTAATATATGCTCGTAGTCTACCTTGTTGCATTAAAGATTGGAAGGAGAGAAGAAGTGAAAATGGCATCATAAATATGATTGAGAAAGATGATTTGTCAAGTTTCAATGATCAAGTGGACGTCGTCTGCCCACCATCCGTCCATCCCGTTCATTTATATGACCCATCGTCTCTGCATCCATATCCACAAAATCCTTCATACCACCACACTCCACCAGCCACCACGCCTCTGCCACGGTGTCCATTTGAATCTGATTACGAATAATATGACACGACACATGATGAAGTTTTTCAAGATATACCTACTCCGCGTTTCCTTCGCTTTCTTTTTCCACCACCATCACAAGAACCCCCTGCTCAGGATAATGTCACCATCCTTACCCCCATTTCTGAAACCACCATGCACTTTGACGATGAGTCGATACTTCAACAACCCACGTCGATACACCAGGAACCCTATACCCAACCTCTTCTAGCACCAAAATCCTTACGACCCACCAAAATTAGACGCTTCGTCCGTACTAAACTATCGTCATTCATCCATCTTCCACATGTCCAACTACCATGCCATCAACCTCTATTAGCCACTCCTCCATCAAGCCTTCCGGGCCTTCAGTTGATTCTCTTCTTCCCCAACCAATTAGCCCTCCATCGCGGCCATCTAAACCCTCTGTCATCCATGTGATCCCACAGCCAACTATCCCTAATCCTTGACTCAACCCTTTACCCGAACCCGTGGCTAACCCTGAACAGGGTCCACCTATTTTTGTACTCGAGCCAACCCCGTCTGCGCCCGAGCAAGGGGTGAAGCTCACCGTGTTTGAACCTCCACCTACCCTTCCAACAATGCCTTCTATTAAAACCTCATCATCCATTGAGCCTACCACTTCCATCACACCTTCCTCCACCACCCCTCGGAGTGGGTGCACATTTATAGATACGTGTGCAACAGATGATGTAGCACCCCTGGTATTTTTCAATTTTTTTTCAAAAATTAAATAGAATTATTTAAATATTTAATAAATATTTTTAGACTAAATGGACTAATTAATGGATTAATAAGTTAAAACTTTTTGACAAAAAGGCCCAGCTAGTTACGCGGCATGATTCCGCCGGGCGATTTCATTCCCATCGCGGAAGAAAGCGGGCTGATTCTGGAATTGGGTGAATGGGTGTTGCGCGAGGCGTGTCGCGTAGCGGCGTCCTGGGAAACGCCTTACCGCATTGCGGTGAATCTCTCGGCGACCCAGTTCTCCCACGCCAATTTGCCCAAGCTGCTGGCCAGTGTGCTGGAGGATACCGGCCTGCTGCCGGAGCGCCTAGAGCTGGAGCTGACCGAGTCCACCATTTTCATGGATCGCGAGCACGCGCTGGCACAACTCGGCGAGATCAAGGCGCTGGGTGTCACCATCGCGCTGGACGATTTCGGCACCAAATATTCATCGCTCGATATTCTTCGCAGCTTTGCTTTCGACCGGATAAAGATCGACGCGTCGTTCGTGAAGGATGCCGAGCATGATCCGCAGACCTTCTCGGTGATCCGCGCCGTGCTATCGCTCGGCAAGAGCCTCAACATTCCGGTGCTGGCGGAAGGCATCGAAACCCGCAGTCAATTTGCCATGTTGAGCGACGAAGGCTGCGACGAATTCCAGGGCTTTCTGCTCGGCCGGCCCGTGCCGATGGAATACATCATCCAGGGCGGCCAGATCGACCTGGCCAGCGACGCTATCGCCTGAGTCGTACGCACTTCACATTTCACGAGCCCTCCCGGCCGCCAGGCGAGTGTGAAGGCGTTCCTTCACAACGTCTTCACGTAACGTTGATTTGAATTCGACGTCCCGCACAAAGTTGCGGTCGATTGGGGACAAGGTGAATTCATGCGTAGGGATGCCCGTAGAAAGGGCCGACTCCTGGTGGGTCTGTGCGCGCTGCCGTTTGGCAAGACGGAAGTAGCTTTTCGCGCCCGGTGGAAGGCGCGACTTTGAAGCGCGCGACTGTTCCGGAATGTGCGTGCGACACGTGAAGAACATACTGCTTTGCTCGGGACAGGGTTCGCACCACTTCCAGATGGGGCGTGAGCTGTTCGAGCACGATGTATCGTTCCGCGAGACATTGCGTCGCATGGATGACGTCGTCGTCGAACACGGCGGCGCGTCGATATTGGGCGAACTCTTCGCCGAAACCAACCCGATAGAAAAGCCCTTCGACCGGCTGCTGCATACGCATGCGGCGATTTTTATGGTCGAGTACGCACTTGCGCGTTCGTTGATCGACCAAGGCATGCGGGTCGATGGGGTGATAGGTGCGAGTCTTGGCGCCTTCGCCGCCGCCGCCATCGCGGAATGCATCGATCCCGACGATGCATTGCGTGCCGTGATCGAGCAGGCGCTGCAGGTGGAAGTACAGGCTGAAGCCGGCTGCATGATCGCCGTGATGGCTGCACCGGAACAGTATTTCTCAGGCGCGTTGCATGAGCTGTGCGAGCTTGGCGCGGTCAACTTCAAGAAGCATTCGGTTATTTCGCTGCCAGCGATGCATCTGCAGCGCGTGGAAGAGCACCTGCGCCAAAGTGGCGTGACCTATCAACGGTTGCCGGTCAAGGCGGCCTTTCATTCACGCTGGATCGATCCCGTTCGCGCGCCTTACCAGGCCTATCTGCGCACTTTGGCAAGCAAGCCATGCCGTATCCCGATGTATGGCTGCATAGACGGGACCGCGTTGCGCGAATTGCCGGAACATTATTTCTGGTCGGTGGTGCGCGATCCCATTGCGCTTCCCGCCGCGATCGAGCGGGTCGAAACAGAAGGTGGCGGCAGGTATATCGATGTCAGCCCCGGCGGCAGCATGGCCGCCTTCGTCAAGCGCAATCTGCGCGAAGCGTCACCGTCTTCCGTTCATCACCTGATGTCGCCGCTTGGCAGCGACATGCAGCGCCTGGCGGCGTTGCGGGTCGCGTTATCTGCGACTGAGCCATCCGACTATCCCAAGATCAGTGTTGCAAGGAGTGCGCGCGTCATGACATCCACGGCAAAGGCCATCCTGTTTCGGAAGAAAATTTCATGACATTTTGTCTTGAAATGTAACTGCAGTACAGTGAAAGCTTTTGATGGCGGAGACGAAAATACAATCTTTCGGATATTTAGAAAATGCAATTATAGGTTTCCTTCCCCCATAAATGGATTCGGGCTCTATTAAGGTACTACACGATACTTGGTCTGTGTATACTTGAAATACTATGATTTCTGACATATATGCATTGGGTTGTGGGTGAATATTATTAGTCAAAAATGACTATTGTTACTCCTTTTAAGGTTTGATTGTCAAAATTTCTCTGATCTTTGAAGGCAAAAAGGCCATTGTTATTTGTTTAGAGAAAGCTATATGATTTTGTGGCTATAATTTGATATGCTGAGAAGTGGGAACCTCCCAAATATTTTTTGATCTTCAGTGCCCTTTATTTCGCAAAGCAATGATATATTGTGCAAATATCCAGTCATACCAATTCATGTAGGACCACCGTAAACTTGAAGTTGTATGGTTGATTTTATTAGTTATGTTCATGTGGTCTTTTGAAATGCCTTATCCCTTTATTTACAAAGTACTTTAAAGACTTTCGTACGTGTTGATCCTTTTTAAGGCTACCATGGGGATATGTTTGTCCAATTTGACGTAATAACCCCTCTATGTTTATCAGCAGTTCAAGATGCTTTTGTGACCATGATCTAGTAGCCCTTGCATGTAAAAAGGAAGAATCCTCTTGATAAAGAATCATTCTTTATGGCATGCTCCTAGTTTAGATTCTACTGTTGTTCTACTAGGTTATTCAATTATGATCATGGGATTCTTATCACCATTTCTGTTGGAAAGAATCTATGTTGTATTACATATTTTTCTGACATCTCCAAATAAAAAACCATCTTCCAAAATAAAGATAGGTGTTCGGGTGGCGTTTGGTAAAGCTCTTTGACTCACGTTTGGTCATATGGTTGGCTGACTCATACCATACCACAGAGATTCCGGGTCGGTCCGAGTCGGCCGAGTCAGCCCGAGTCGGCCCAAGTCATCAAAGGAGAAGTTGGGCGATTCGGCTCGAGTCGGTCTGAGCCCGGGTCGGTCTGACTTGCCGAATTGGCTAACCTTGTGTTTGGTATCAGTATAAGAAGGTATAGACCCAATTTATTCTCTGATCTCTGTTTTTTATGTCCAGAAGTTGAGGATATCCCAACTTAAAGTTCTCCCAATTTGTGACTTAAATACGGGGATAAGGAGGGCCGTTTGGTATCAGGGAAACCTCTGGATTAAAGTTAAGTCTAGCTTATCATCATTTTTAAGGGTTAAATCTTGGGATAACCCATTCCCATGATTTCATGGGAAGAGTTATTCTTGTGCCATCACTTGCTTTATCCTCGCTTGACTTATTCCAGTTAACCAAACAAGTTAGGAATAAGGATGGACACTTGAAATGGCCTATTCTTATCCCAACTAAAGTTAAGCCAATGCCAAGCGTGTGAAGGAACTAGAGAATGTCCTTTGTAAGAGAGTTTATTTCAGGTCTGATACTACGTAGTTAGAGGTAAGAGGCGACCAAGGGGTCGCCTCATGCCTCGGCATGGCTTAGGTGTTTGAGGTGATATTTTATTAAAATAGTGTATATAATTCAAAAAATATAAATATATGTCTAAATATCACAAAAAGTGCATACATACAATCAATAAACTTCCTAAATTCATTCATTCCTATAATCAAACCAACTTAAATAAAATTAACAACAAATTTAAACAAAAAGTAAACAAATTTAAACAAAGATTTCAATTTACGGTTTAAGCTCCTTGAGAGAGAGAGAGAGAGAGAGAGAGAGAGAGAGAGAGAGGCTCAGCTCCTCTGTCTTTGACTATGAATGTGTGTGAAATAGAGACAAAGAGTGATAGAGAGAGAGTGTGTGAGACACTCAGAGAGAGAGAGAGAGATGCGAGAGGGGGGAGATGGGGTCAATTACGGGGGAGAATATGAGGTTTTGCATTCATCACTTGGCTCATAGTCATTCATTTTTTCTCTTTTTGATTATGGATTACCAAAAGCTGCATATGCTCACTGAAATTGCATGGGCACGGGCATATCTGCCCTTCTACTCATCTTTCAGAAATATGAATGGCACTTGCACCCGCATAGGTGCCTCGCCTACAAATCGCCGGCACAAGCTAGAGTGCCACCACCAATGGTCCGCCCTACTAACGGGCAAGATGATGTTACCTAGGCCATAAGAGGATACCTCCGTGGCCTCGAAAACATTTTGTTGAGAACCCAACGGCTCCTAGAAGTTGTAAATGATGTAGAGAGAAGCGGGGAGCAACAAGCCAACCTGGGAAGCATAGGAGATGTGGAGTCGGGATGCTATGGTCAGCCCCTCCATGAAAAAACTACATCGAGAGTCTCGGTATTTGACAAATTAACTTTCTCTGGACAGCCAACTAGGAAAGTGATCCGAAGGAACAAGATGCTGTAGATTTACACCTGCAATATGGCTGGAGTGGCCAACCAGTACTGAGCCCTCCCCGAAGATTGTGATGAGGTGGCCAGGCTTGTTGAGAGGCCAAGTCCTATCTCCAGGAGAATAAGAGCCATAGTCGAGGTAGTACAAGCCCTCATCGGTGAAACAAGCTCAGGTGTGGTCGCCATGGTGGCAAACGTGGTTACTATTGAAGATGAAGGTGAAGGGCCAGCAAATTCACCAGATACTCTGTTGGAAGGGGGAGGCCAAGTTCTCAGCCCATCTACCCCCGATCCAGTAATGATGATGCTGCTCCAAAAGTATCAACAGGAGATTGAAGCATTGAAAAGACAAGTAAGCGAACTAACCATGCATGCTTCTACCTCAAAGCAGGTCGAGGCCCCTCCTGAAACATCCCGGTGAGGTGCTGATGAATTTGAGGGCTCGCCCCACATGATGGCTTCACAACCGGCACTCCATTACACTGGGGGCATGACCCCAATACCACTGGCTCCTCAACACCAAGGGACTGCCACTGTATCCGAAGTGATGGTGTTGGCAATGTCGTAGATGCAGCCCGCTCATTTCTACCTGGAACCGGTGGATTCAATAGTGGTGAATAAGCTAATGATCGAGTAGATGATCGAGTCGAAGCTGGCAGATCGAGACAGTGATGAATATGCCTCTTTTGATGTGTACAAGGTGCCTTACCCTATCCATCATGTAGCTAAAAGATTGCCTCCCGGCGTCAACAAGCCACTGAAGTTTGACAAATTCAATGGGCAAGGTTCACCGAAGGAACATATAGTCTATTACATCAACGTGATGGGCAATATGGCGATCGATGAATCGTACCTGTTGAAGTTTTTTACGTCCCCGCTCACAGGGCTCGCCTTCGAATGGTACTCAAACCTGTCGGCAGGGTCCATCACCGACTGGCCGGATATGCAATGAAAGTTTCAAGAGTAGTTCCACGTCACCAAAAGGAAGGTTACCGTGGCCGAACTCTAAGCAACTAGGCAAAAGTATGATGAAACTGCTCTGGAATACATCAAGAGATGGCGGAATCTCAGTATGAGGTGCAGGCACCTGCCACACCAGGAGGATGCGGTTTAAATCTGTAAATAAAATTTGAAGCGGGAGGTCCTCGAAAGGATGATCGGGATGAAAATTAGGTCTTTTGACCGACTAAATAATGTGGTGATGGAGATTAAGACTTTCCTCTCTTAATTTTCTTTGGCACCAGCTACCTTAAGCCAAAAGGCGAAGTCGACTGATAAATGGCCCATACCCAAAGAAGTCAATATGGTCAACTTCAAGGCGTTTGAGCAGTAGAAGGACAAAGATAAAAGACTTGCCAACCCTCCTCCTGTTAAGCTGACTGAACGACTAGAAGGCCCCTCCTTGTGGGCCAAGATGAAGAACTATATTCCTTTCCTAAGGAGAACACCTGGAAGAGAGTTGTTCCGAAAAACCAAAGGGACTTAGGTGAGCTCATTCCTCAATTTAAGTGAGAATGAATTTACTAGAATGGATGTCAAAGAGGCCCTAATATTTCCTGATGTGCAGCTGATCATGAAGCTTTCCAAAAGACTCATAAGTAGTCACATATATATCGTACATGCATGTGTGTCTTGAGAAATTGATGTTGGTTAATGAAGTCAAAATTCTAACTGGAAAAAGGATGGCACATTTTCACCTGTTCCTTTTATTTTTATCGAGTTAAGCAACACAGAAACATGCAAGGGCATGAGAGTACCTTTCAGTGTGAGGGTAATCTTAAGGCTAGAGAATCTTATCAACGGATAGAGAGATTTAGATGGAAGTCACACAAAGATGGTAGTGAGTCTTGTTGATAAATCCCAAGTAACAAAATAACATGGGCCGAGTCGAGACATACCTTAGCACAGCAGAATTGACAGATCCACACAACATCGTGGAGGCGGAGAAGTAGCCTATCATAGTTTACGTCTTAAAATTCACGCTCCAAGACCCAAAGAAGAATGGCGATGTCCTTCTAGAAGGTGAAGGTGAGATAGCGGTGGGATGACGGCTCACCCACAGGGTCGAGTGCAACAGCTAACAGCTTGTCGACATAAGGGTGCGGCCATTCTCTTCTTATTCCTCCTTGCAGTAGCAAGAAGGAGGAGGAAGATGGAGAAGGGGGGAAGGGAGATACAGGGGGAGCACCCGCAGCCTCATGGGTCGTGGTGCTCTCTCTCTCTCTCTCTCTCTCTCTCTCTCTCTTTCTTTCTCTTTCTCTCTCGCACGATGAACAGAGCAAGGCCGGCAACAGCCTGCTCTTTCCTTCCACGTAACACAAACACGTGTGCATAGTAGGGAGAGGCTGAGTAGCAGTGGTGCTAGGCAGACAGGGCGATGCCAGCTGCGAGCAAGGGCACCGACGGCGAGGAGCAACAGTGTGGCAGTGACATCAAGCAGGGGCGGTCAGTGAACATGGTGGCACCAATGGTTCGTAGGGGAGCACGATGAGATTCCTCCTAGAGCGAGCTCGCAGGGAAGCACCTCTCTCCTCCTCGGTGCAGTAGACTTAGATATGCCTCCTCCTCTCTCTACTTTCTTATTTATAGAGATGTGGAGGGCAGGTCTCCAACTTGGAGCTGGAGAAGCGGAGTCCAAGCCATGCTTGAATATGGAGGTTCTCCCAAACATCAAAGTCTCAGTGGGGCTAGGAGAGAAAGAGAGGAAAGGGCGGCTGACGGTGGTACAAGTCCAAACCGGACTTGGATAGCTAGCGGAGGACACCCTCCCATGCAAGGCAATCCCACCCTAGGTGGGATTGGGTAGGTCGCGGGCTACCCAAGTCTCGGTCAGACTTGAGTCCGCGCTCCCCATAGGTTGCCCTTAGTGAGCACCCAACTAATGGGCCGTAGGCCATATGTTAACAAGTCTGAACTAAGATATCATCCAAATATTTTTTAGGATTTGATGGATCAGACAAATAAATGTATTCACCTTTGAGCGGCCGTCAGAATCAGAATATTTCAAGTTAAAAAAAAACACAACTTGGTATATATGTACGATTTTGAGATCATGTTAACGAGTCAGAAAAAGGATTGTCATCAGCAAGGGTCACTTTGGTAACGAGTTAAGTTAGGTTAGGGTGAGTTAATCGAGGTCAGGTGGGTTGTTCTTTGTTTGATAATTTTTTTCTTAACTCGTGTCAGATAGAGTTAAAGTGGATTAACTCATTCCTAGGAAATGAGTGGAATGAGTTAATCCACCCCGGTTAGAGTTAGGGGTGGGGTAAGCTAACTCGGGTAAGCCACCCACCCCTAACCTAACCCATTACCAAAGTGGTCCTAAATGTATAAATAGTGCATACTAGTTTACAATTTGGAGTAAGACTTGCTGTAGATTAATATCATGGTCTGCGTATGTGCAGAAGGATGTCCGTGCACGTTGCTTCATCTATTCTATAAGGTCCGTGCAAAATCTATCTTTCCTACTTCATAACATTGACTATCGTATTTGTTCTTTGTCTTGACAGATAAGGCCCATGGTCAAACACCTGATGGGCATAACCACAGACGCATGTGAGCTCGAACAGAGAACATGCACGTGATCCAAGGTGGATGGTGGTCAGTAAGGATCTGCCACGTGGACCTGATTCTATCCAGAGTCCAACACGTGGACTTCCTATGGCGTTCACTTCTTGGTGGGAGTATTCCCTCCACACGCTTCCTGGGGGGATCTAGTAGGGACCACAGGACCAAGCTGGAAGTCTACCGCGTGGTGCCACCTGACGGGGTGAGCATCATCAACTTCATCCATCTTGCTCCGTCGCCACTGGTCTATATAAAGACCGCATCATCCTTCGAGGAGTGGAGCCGATGCCTAAGCTGCTGTGTGCCAGAGTCTGAGGAGAAGAAGAAGGAGAAGAAAAGAGAGCTGCAGCCAGATTTGAAGAGAACCTGAGAAGAAGAAAAGGGAGATAGCCAAAGAGGAAGAAGAGAGAGCAGTTCAGCGAGAGAAGAGTGTAGCAAGCTGATCAGTCTGTTCATGGATCAAATCCAGAATGACTGTGCTCTTTTGAGCTTCTTGTTTTTTGCTCTTAGTTTTGCATTTCCTTGTTACCCTTTTAGATTTCCTGAGTGTTCTTCTGATTCCCTAGCTTGGGATCGAGTTTCTCCTCTGGATTCAGGAGATGGGAGACTTGGTGTCTCCGGTTGCAAGTGATTGGGTGTCGCTTGTTGTTTGGTTTCAGAGGAAGGGAGACTTGGTGTCTCTGGTTGAAAGTGGCAAGTTGTCACTTGTGGGTTCCCTCTGGGTTAGAGGAAGAGAGACTTCGGTCTCTGGTTGCTAGTGACTGGGCGTCACTAGTGGTTCCCCTCCGGATTGGAGGAAGAGAGGAGAGTGTTCCTCTGGGTCAAGCTGTAAGGCAGCATTTGTTGCAGACTGAGTCTGCTTTGAACTCTAGCTTGTGCTAGTGGAATCCTCACTCGGTTTGAGTGAGGGGTGGACGTAGGCAGACTGTGGGTCTGGTCGAACCACCTAAAACTCTGCTGTCCCGTGGTTTGCGTTGTGTGTTTGTGCCTGTCTTCTACCTCCATCACAGGGGCTCTTGTCAGGTTGGGTGTGTGCCATCTGTTCGATTCATTACTTGCCTGATTCGTCAATTTTGTAGAGTGGACGTTTTCTGTGCATGTTGTTTCAGTATTACTCCCCACTAGCTCACAGATCGGCCTTTAATGAATTCAAGGTCATCCCTATGTTGTTCCCTATTCTGAGAAATCTGCCTTGCACTTGTTTGGTGCTTTACTGTGCTTTCACGTATTGGTAATTCATCTAGTGGAAAGTTATTCAGACCTAACTATTTTAAATTGACAAATCTTTGTATTTAAGACCCATTCACCCCCGTCTGGATCTAACACCTATAAGTTGGGGATCCGCTGGTGGGACGTTATGCCCTAGACTGCGTTGACCCTCTGGCGAGCCCTGAGGAATTTCCCCTCTCGAGACAGCCCCATCGGGTTGTGGTATGCCATCATCTACAGCCTGGCCTGCGGCTATTCAGGTAAACAACGCTACAAGTATTTGTTAACATAACAATGAAGCGACAAAGATATGCAGCACAAGCCCACAGGTTTCTTGCCTCAAGGATCAGCCGTGCTATCCTCGCCGATACTAGCATGAAAGGAATGCCCCAGCGGAAGTTCCCTCGGCGCTGCGGTTTCAACAAACCGCCACCTCTACGACCTTTGTAGTTTTGGCAACATCGCCACAATTCAGGAGTTCCATGAAGGAGCCAGACTCCATAAGTTGTGAGAAATCCTCCATCGAGCCGGCCAAGTAAACTCCTGTTCAATAATGAACCGTATGAGCCAAACAAATCTTTATAAGAAGAGGTCGGACGAAAAAGGCAAAAATGTATATACGCTCACCGCAAGCATCCTCCAACTCTCCCTCTTACCGGGAGTCACTCCCACCTGCAGAAGAGCTCGAGGTCTTAGCACCTGAAACAGAACTTGAGCTCCCTCTAGAAAGGGAGTCAGAAGCCGCAGAACTCCCACTCCCAAGAGTGGACCCACTCCCAGAAGTGGATCCGGCATTGTCTCCTGTTGTTAGGACAGGAGGAACAGCATCAGGAACTCCCGCACAGCCAAAGTACAACACTAAAGAATTAGTGATCTCCACTTCATGTATCAATGAAGAGACAAGGCTGGGTATATTATCTGAGGGCTGACCACCCATAGCCCCCACGGCGATAGGCGAGGGGGAATTAGCCGTCACCAGCGTATAATTATCTGTGGATGAGATTAACTCTTCAAAGCCGAAAATGTTGTTGGGCATAGGCTCGTCCAGAGGTATATCTGCTCCCGCAGGGGCGTTCATCTGGGAAGGAGAGAAACTCGCGTCGGCCCTGACCTCTGGGGGAGCTACATTTAGCAAGGCAAAATATGTTTATGACATTGCATATGAGCCTAAGGGCAACAAGTATCAAAATATGTCACTCACTGAAGACAGTCTCAATTGCGGGAGATTCTTCCTCAAGCCGAAGGCGGGACGAAGACCTCATGTCCTCAACAGGACTCTCAGTCTGAGGTCTCTTTGAGGCAGCAATATCCCTCTCTGGCCCTGTATCAGGAGGGTCCTCTAATGGGCCAGTGCCGGCTACCCTAGCAACCCCACCTGCAGTCATCAGAGGAATGTGTATAATACATGTTCCAAAATATGAAGAATATACATACATATAGAAAAGTCAGCAAGGGAAATAATTACCTATGGTCTCTATCGATTTTACAGGCTTCAAAATTATTTGCTCCGACTTCAATCGGAGGACATGGGCTACTGCTTTGACAATCTCAAAGATAGCAATGGGAGTCACCGCCATCTCCAGACTTGAAATAAACTCCAACGGACCTGCACAGCCCACGGCATTAACCACGTGGGCCCTCCACTCTACAAAAGTGCTACCCCCGAGTGCTCCATCAGGTGTCGGCTGGGACAACTTAGATATCCTCCTCACCCCGCAAGATGCCTACAAGTCTTCCCACCAAGAATAGGCCTTTGAAGGGCCTGGGGCTGCCCCTGAGGTAGAGGAAGAAGGGGTTCTAGATGCTGTTGTCGGCGTGCTCTTCAAGGGCTTCAAAGCCCCATTATATTGGCTCCTGTCCATAGGAACTGTCCAGCCTTTCTCTCGCCACTGCTCCTCAATGTCACTAACAACCCGGGTGGCTCCAGAAAAATGAGATCTAATGAAGGCTGGGTCCACGAACAAAGGAGGGAGATCCTCCTTCCTCAGGCACTGCTCCTCAGCAGCTCGAATAGCATCGCGGTGCTCCCGGAAGACATTGCTGGCTTTGAACCACCAGCGTGCATAATGGATATCAAACTGGCCTCTGCACTCCTGCTCTGGAACGGGGTACCCCTGTGTCACCTCGTGGCAGAGCAAGTCCTGCCACGCTGTCGCCACCAAGTGCACGTCCCTGTGCCTGTATAGTCGAAGAGCCAGAGGAAACTCTGCGCTCGAAGAGATGCCCTGATCATACCCAAAGTTCCTGGCGAACCGATGTGGGTAATAGGGCTCAAGTATAGCTGTGCTGGAGCGCCGGTAGACTAGAACATTGGGGCGGATGCTCATAACCCACTCTGCTAAGCCGTGGGGGGAGGGTAAAGCATGTGTAGACACTCTGCTGACGACAGTGTCGCCCTCCTGCCCAACATAAGGGCGGTGAAGGAAGGAGTAGTCAAGGGCTAGGCCCTCACCTCTCCTCACGGGGACAAAAGACAAGCCCCGTCGGGCCCCTACAAGCTGAACCACGGCTGTCCTATGAATAGAAAAATCAGCGGCGCCGTCAGATTATCAACTGGAGTCCTCCGGGAGAGCTTTGGAAATAACAACCCTGCCTACGCACTTAAGTAATGGGTGGGCAGCATAATATTCTTTTCTCGCGGTGATGAGTGAGAAGACAAAGTCCCAAGGGAATGATAGATGTTCGCCAGGGCTGCTGGTGCAATGGAAAGTCTCTTACTACAGGCCAGTAGGCAAGCTGGATATATTACCTCAGGCCGCAAGACCCCATCCTCCCCGTGGGGAACTACAAAGCTGGCCAACCAATAGACCAAGTAGGCCGCCAAGTATGTAATAGGAGGCAGCCCTCTCGAATTCCATCCCTGTGTCGGTGTAGGCAAATGGTGCGGATGGGGAGGAATGTCTACTCTGACTTCTCTGCATTCTTCCCATGTAGTGCCGGACTGAGCAAACTCCTCGTGGAAGCAGAAAGGGCCACTATAAAAATAGCTCACCCATGCATTCAAAGTCACCCTCGGAGTGTGAGGGGTCCGGTCTGTGCCAACTCGAGCTAGATCCCTCCAGGTCTTCATCAAGAATCTGAAATAATATGGTAGGGTGTTGATGTGACACAAAATTCAAACCCAAGATTTTCTTTTCTTTCTACTTCACCTTCCGAATTGGTATTAATAGGGGCAGGGCCGGGTGATCCGGAATTGTTGACGGTAAAGGCCTGGAAGGTATTGGGGCGGGCGGATGTCATATTATATGATCATCTGGCCAATCCGGCTTTGCTGGAGCTGGCGCCGGCGGCTTGCGAGTGTATCTGTGTGGGTAAGGAGCCGTATGGGCTTGCGACGCCGCAGGAGGTGATCCATGCGTTGATCGAAGAGAAGGCCCGGCGGGGCGGGCTCATCGTCCGGTTGAAGGGGGGCGATCCGTTTATTTTCGGTCGGGGTTTCGAGGAAGTTCTCGTGGCCAGGGAACTGGGGATGAAGGTCACGTATATCCCGGGCATCACGAGTATGCAGACGTCCGGGCTGGTTGGTATTCCGTTAACCCATCGGGCCGTTAGTGATGGTATCTGGATGCTTACGGGTACGAAGAAGGATGGGGCGCTTTCGGCGGATCTGCGGCTGGCGATGAAGAGCCGGAGCACGGTGGTGATCTATATGGGGATGAAGAAGCTGCGGGAGATTGCCGATGCTTACCTGGCTGAGGGGTTGGGTGAGGTGCCGGCGGCGATCATTCAGCAGGGCAGTTTGCCGCATCAGCGGATGGCGGTGGGGGTGGCTGCGGCTTTGCCTGCAATGGCGGAGGCGTATCGGTTGAGCCATCCGGCGGTGATCGTGATTGGGGAGGTGGTTGCGGTTGGGCGGAGCGGGGGGCATCCGGGGCTTCAGCTGGGGGCTCATCCCGGAGCTCAGCCTTTTACGAGCGAGTCGATCTCGGCATTGAATTCCTTTAAAAATTCCTGGTAGTAGGGTCCGGTGGCGGGGCCGCTGTAGCCGGTGTGGATCTCGGCTACCCTACCCTTACGGTCGATAACGATGGTCGTGGGGAAGGCGAGAAAGGTGTTGAGGGAGGGAAGGGAGGCTGCAACGGCCTCTTTGTCGGCGAGTCCGCCAAATACCTGGACATATTTTATATCATAGCGGTCGCGCATACGGGTGAGTACTTTGCGGACGTAGGCGGCGTCGGCGGAGCGTTCGTATTGGATCGATACTATTTCGATGCCTCTCGGATGGTTTTCTTTATACCAGGGCGCGAGGAAGGAGGCCTCGTCGACTATTAAAAACTTACACTATGACCGCGTACAAAACCAACATCCGGCTGAACAATGTGTTATACTGTTTGCAGGAGACGCAGTGCGCCTTGTGCCAGCAGTGGAGCGCCATATTTAATACACTCTTCGTTGAAGGTCACCTGGGGATGATGCAGGAAGTAAGCATCGTTCTGCGTAGTTTTTGCGCCGAGGAAATAGAACTGGCCGGGCATTTTCCGGGAATAGAACGAGAAGTCCTCCCCTACCAGGTAGGCCAGACTGGGCACGGTGTTGGTTTCACCGAAGAGCTGCTGTTGGACAGGTTTTAGCTTTTCGTGAATGATTGCGTCGTTTACTAAGCTGGGATAGTAGGCGCTGAAGTCGAGCTCGATGTCGCAGCGATATTGTTGCGCCAGTTTTTCGAAGAGGGCGTGCATGCGGGCGACGATGTCCTGGTATACATTGTATTCATGAGCGCGCATGGAGCCTTGCAGCAGGACTTCGGAGGGAATGACGTTGAAGCTTGGCGGGGCGAGGCTTTCGAGATGGGTGATGGCGAGGACGGCGGATGGCGGATCTGGTTGCGGCCCTACGAGCGCATGTGCGCCGGCGATGACCTGCGCGGTGACGGCGATGGGGTCGATGACATGTTTCATTGCGCCGGGGTGGCCGCCTTTACCTTTGATGCGCGTGTGACGATCTACGCCGTGGACGACTGCGATTCGCTCTCGGGCGCGCAGCAGATCGCCCTCTTCAACCTCTTCAACGAGGTGCGCTCGCATCCGGCCACGGCGCTTGTCGCCACCGGTAATGCACCGCCGATGGGCCTCGCGGTGCGCGAAGATCGACTACATTGGCTTATTCTGGATTCTTCTACATGCTTGTATAGTCCCCTAGGTGTTATTCATGAACACTGTGGTTGTATTGACACACCTGGAACTTTTCTAACACCTATCCCATCCTTTTGCACAAAAAGGGGGAGCTATGTTGCATGTAAGTATACATGTCTGCTTGTTTGCACAGTGCATAGTTCATCATTGCATTGTGTGTGTCGCATATCAATCATGTGTATCTGGTTCATGCATTCTTAACAAAAAAACTAAAAACTTGAAAATCAAAGAAAACTCAAATCCATGGTTTCATAATAAGCTGCTCTGATTCTTCACTTTTGCTAAATAGGTTTTCGGCATTGAAGTTCACTTGATCTAGAAGTCTTTAGTCTACATAATTTCACATCTATCTAATCAGAATGTTCAGATCTACATGCATGCTTTGACTGGTGCAACTGTTTTGATTCAGTTTTATGTGCTTTATGGTTTGGACATCCAATTGCAGCTTTGTCATATCTGACCATGATCATTCCCCTTGCATTTAGCATGTTCATATTGTAATACTTACTCCCACTTTCTGATGATGTCAAAAGGGAAGAATAGGTAGAGTTGGTGTGCTTAATTTCTCAATCTGATAGGGGGAGAGGCAGTGATTGTGCATAGGTGCATTCGACACTCAGTGAGAAATTCTTGAATGATCATACAATTCTGTCACGAGTATAGCATTTTGCATTTTCCATATGCATAGTCCTTGTAAATAGTCCTTGCATTTATACTTCGTATTCTGCACTGCATAGCTTTGAAGTATTACTACATAAGTTGGTGGCTTAGGCCTTGTTAAGTTCAGTTCATGACTATTGGATATACATTGTTGAAGTTTGCAAGTCTGATTTTAATATGCTTTGCTCTTCTGCTTGTGGTTTTCCTTTTAATTTTGTCTCATGTCAAATGATTTTGCTCCCATCATGAATTCCACATAATGATCCCCATTTCTGATTATGCCAAAGAGGGAGAGAGCAATAATGTATAACATTTTGTCATCATCAAAATGAGGAAGATTGTTGAGTATGTGATTTTGATGATTACAAAATATTTCTTTACTATTTGCTATTGTGGCTTTCTAGTTTATGTCTGGGATACAAGTCATCTTTGTATGGATTTGCCATATGCTGGTTTGTCATATGCTTGTTTGTTTGAAGAATTGGTTTGAAGAAGTCTAGATGTGAATGAGAATGTGCTGCAAAGATGTTGGTATTATGGGAAGAAATGATTAGACGAGTACAAGTGAATACCGACCTTGAATGGTTATAGGGGTCGACACCCCTTCACTTCAGTTCTGTACAGAACAGTGCGTCGACCCTACTGTATCAATGCGTCGACCCCTCTCATGTGAACTCTGCAGGTTTCTTCAGTGGAGACAACCCCTTCATTGCTTTGAGTCAACTCCTCCATGTATTATGCACGTTGTTCATATTCATTGGGTTGAATGTGTTAATTGCATATTCTTCATAGGCCTTTTCAGTTTATATTGTCTTTGACGCAGTCACATTTATCATGATGAAAATGGGTTAGATGTTGCTCATATATTGGACAAATGCATGGATATAACATTCCAGGTTGTGGTTGTGAACTTATGCATTTTTCTAGCTTGATTGGAAATATGGTGTTATGTGTGGCCTTATGCATTGTTGATTACCATCTTCTTGTTTTGTTCTTGTTCATACAGGACTGGGAAAATTCTAGATCAAAATCCTCCAAGTATTGGCAATCAAGTGTGGCAAGACCACAGTCATTGGTTTTCATTAACAAGTGACTAAAATGGCTTTTTCTTTGTAGAACTGGAATGTATCCTAAATCTCCTAATAATAGTTTTTCTTGTTGAAATCTTGAATGGGTTGTCATGTATATTCCTCATGGGTTACTAAAGACTTGAATATGTTTTGAACTAGTGGAAACTTGGTCTTGCAACATTTTTGTATGAGGGTTTATTCTGTGGGTGTGCATCATTTGTGTTCGGGTGTTGAACCTTTCCCCACTGACCGCAGTCAGTGTTGATTTACATAGGCCTAACGTCCGAACACTTTTGTTTGACTGTCAAAGAAATCTTAAAGTCCCCCACGTAGGTTCTGATGTTGAGGGCATGCGCACTTGAGTGACTCTCAATTACCATTCATTCACGACCTACAGACTGAAAGAATTAGGGTTTCATCGAAGGCCTCTTAAATTCATGCGAAATCCTAGAATTTAAGAGTATGAAGGTAATTGTGCAGGAGTCAAAGGCATTTTTTGAAGTAGCAGGAGATTTCTTGAATCCCAGGGGTATTTTGGTAATTTTATGTTTCAAGAGATATTTTGGTAATTTTACCAGGCCAGAGGTGTTTCTGAAATTTTCGGGTTGGAAGGAAAGTAGAGTAGGATCCCTGACTTCCCAAGGTGTTGAGGCCATTTATGGAGAGTTTTAGGGGCTACTAGGTCATTTTTAGTCACAATGGTATTTTAGTAATTTTATCAAACTCTACACGAACCTAGGTTTGAGGTGGCACCCAAGTGTCGGACTGAGCTGACATTATCCTCGAACTAAAGGAGTGACGAGGGACTTCATAGAAAGCACACATATGTCAATTTGCAAAGGTAGGGGCATGTATGTAATTTCCCAAAAGTCAGGAGTATCCTTATAATTTTACTTGATCGGTGTGCAGAGAAAATCTGCGGAGTACACCCAACATACTTATGGCCTAAGTGGGTACAAGGGTTGTCGACGAGTTGTCGCCTGTACAAGAAAAAGAGGTCTTCGCACTGACGCGGGATGTAGGGGCATAACCCTACTTACATAACGTTGCAGGATAGAACTACGAACCACAGGACTTGAATTTTCTTACAATCCCAGAAGAGACATTTTTGTAATTCCTTATTATCTGAAGGAATTATATGATTTAGCCGTCCCATGACAAATCACATATATAGCCTCTAGGGGCATAAACACAAGACCCAGGGGTATTAATACAACATACCCTTAATGGGCCTTTTTACAAACAAACAAACTTCGCCGAGTGTTCGTAGATCTTTCTCCGCATTTGTTAGTCCGTATCTCTGTGTGTGTGTCTTTGGCCCAGGGGGCTATTTATAGAAATAGGAGGACCCAAGTTGTCAAAAATGTAAGGATTTGCCTCATCTTTGACAAAAAATGGGTTTTAACTCCAATTCTGATAGAATGAGGTGGCCAACCCCTTTTTTTTCTTTTCTTTTTTTAAATGGGAACACGGACCCCAGGGCAAGGGCCAGCAGGGGGTCACGTTGACCCCGCTAGGGTCCAGTAGGGTCAACTGCCCCCGCCCAGCGGGGTGCCACGACCCCCACGGGATCGGCTGACCCCGCTGGGGTCCCACGAGGGTGGCTCGACCCCCCGCAGAGGTCGGTCGACCCCGCTGGGGGCCCAGTGGGGTCATTTGACCCCCGGGGTGGCCTTTTGACCCCTCTTCACATGCTTTCTGCATCTTCTATCACCCTGGGTGGGAGAGGAGTCGCCACCTTGCATTTATTGCTCTCCATGACCCACTCTTCGCCGTGTGACAGTAACACATCGGTGGAGAACCATGCGAGAACGAAGGATTGTTCATTTGTCATTTGCTTGTGCACCACTCACCTGGGGGAGAGATTTTTGCATCAGTTCATGCCGTGTGATATATAATTGTTTGGCCACTTTGACAAGTGTGTATGCATATTTTCCTCTTAATTTCCCTTCCTGCGATACCGCTTGCAATTGTAAGGTCGAGTCAATAGACCCTAAATTATGGAGGTACCCCGCGGGCCGACGATATCGGCGCTACGCCATTTTTTTCATCGGTTGCTATGAAATAAAATCCTCGAAATATTTCGAGAGAACTATGGGGGCAACAGTGGGCCAGGGGTTTAGACGAACATAATGGCATACACCGACGAACAATCCAATCTTTGAAAAAATGTGGAGGGACAAGGAATGCCCCCATTAGCTGTGGGCCTATATCAACTATTTTAGAGCGGAGGCTCTGCGGATCCCCCGCCTGGACGTAACCTCTGCCATCACTACAGTGGTAGGAGGGACCCGCAATGAAAGCCTCCAGAGAGAACTGGTGCACCATCCCCCCTCCTCCCTCACTGATCTGATAGCCTTAGCTCTGTGCCATGCAAAGTGTGAAGAGGTCCTCAATGCCTACCAAAATTTGACGAATTCAAGGTGAGAGGGAGAGAAGAAGCGGCCATTCGAACAAGCCTCTGGGCATGGGAAGAGGTGGAATCGAGAATGTGAGCATAGGGAACCCCCGTGCAAGTTTGAGAGATACACTCCTTTATCTACCCCTATCTATGAGATATACTAAGAAATCAAGGACTCAGGCCTATTCCACCGACCTGAACCGATGACAGTCGACCCAGGACATCGCAATTGTCGGAAGCACTAAGGACCATGGCCATCATACTGGTGATTATCAACAGCTCAAGGATGAGATTGAGAGTCTCATCCTCCAAGGACACCTCTCCCATTACATGGCCGACCGATGGAAAAAATTGACAACTGCCTCTGAGGGATCCATATTAACGTCATCTCGAGGGATCAGCATCAGGAGGTGATAGCAGCCGAGGGAGGAAACGTCACGCCGAGCGAGCTTGTCGAGCTTCTGAACCTCCGGATGCTCCTACAACAAATGACCAGCAGGCCCTGGTCTTCTCCGACCGAGACCTAGAAGAGATGGGAAAAGATCCATCGAGGCTCCGCCCGATTCAAACCCCCCCTTGTGGGTTCAAAGGCCAGACAACTTATCCTAAGGGAGCACTAAGCCTACCTGTCACCCTCAGTGCCCCTCCTAAAGACATCACATTCATGGCAAACTTCATGGTGATCGAGGGAATGTCGGCCTATAATGTCATTTTTCGCCAAGGTATTATCAGTCGAATAAAGGTAGTGCCCTCCACTTATCACCAAAAAATAAAGTTTCCCACTAAATATGGCCCGGGAGAACTCCGAGGTAATCAGACAATAGCTAGAAGGTGCTATGTAATCTTGGTAGAAGCCGTAAGGCCTGAGGGCAAAAATAGAGAGCTTGAGGTAATCGAGGACAAGTCGACGACAGGGAAACCCGGTGAGGAGCTACTATCGATCTTCCTCAGAGATGACCCAGCTCTTGAAGTTAAAATTAAAGTAGATTTGCCACCCAATATGCAGACTCAATACAAAGAATTTCTTTCAAAGTATATTCAAGTTTTGGCATGGTCTGATGACGATCTTCCCGAGATTCCCATGGAAACAGTAACACATCACCTCAATCTCGACCCAGCGGTAAAACCAGTTCAGCAACGAAGAAGAAAACATGCCCCCGAACAACAGGCGATCATTAAGGAGCAAGTCAATAAGGGGAAGAAAACTGGGCTATTTAGCCCGGTCCCATACCCAACATGACTCGCTAATGTCGTCCTTGTACCAAAGGCTTCAGGCAAATGGCGTATGTGTGACCTCAATAAAGTCACTCTGAAATATTGCTATCCATTACCGAGCATTGACCAACTGGTCGATTCAACCTCAGGTAATGAACTGCTGAGATTTCTGGATGCTTATTCCTGATATCACTAGATCCGGATGAACCCCAAAGACATCGAGAAGACTGCCTTTATTACTGACTATGGCGTATATTACTACACTTGAATGCTGTTCGGGCTAAAAAATGCCAGAGCAACTTATCGAAGGCTGGTCAACCAGATCTTCGAAGACCAGATCAGGCAAAATGTCAAGGCCTACATCGATGACATGCTCGTCAAATCACCCAAGGCCAAAGAGTATTTTGTCAATCTAGCCAAAATTTTTGGCACCCTCCAGAGGTACAACATGAAGGCCGGTGCCGCTGACCCCGAGCCGCCTCATCGCACGCCGCTTCAACCAGTCGGCGGTCCTGGCGCAGGAGGTCGCCGGGCGCACCGGAGTTCCCTACGAGCCGATGGCGCTGCTGCGCACGCGTCGCACCCCGCCGGGCGTGCGCGCCCGACGTTCGCGGCCATCTACGACGACGGCGCCGCGGAGGCGGCCCCCGACGAGCAGATCGGCGCACCGCCCGCCAGTGCGCCGCCGGTGTAGATGGCGCCCAGCACTGCAGCGATGGAATCCGCAGGCTTGTTCTCTGCCCAGTCTCCGGCATGCTGGCCCTGTTCGGTATCCTGTAACGGATTGTTGCGACGATCGAACTGCACCACCGGATCTTGCTTGGCTACCTTCGCCATGGCCGAATTCGTCTTGTCGGCAAAGCCGGAGAGCATGTCTCCGTATTTGTGCCCGAAAATCCAATAGAGCGGATCGGTATACTGCTGGCCGAACTGACCCAGCCGCGCGATGTAACTCTTGCTGTTCTTAGATGAGTCGGCGTCGCCGACCATGTCATCGAACGATCTGAAGTGATCCCAGAAGGCCATTATTGATACCCGAGGTATCCGCCGCCCAACGTGCCGGCGAGCTGCGCCCACCAAGGCAGCCCCTGAGTCATCTGATATCCCGCCATCGCGCCGCCGAGCGCGCCCGCCGTACGGCTACCGGCCGGTCCCGTCGTTGCCTGAGATCCGTAAGGGCTCGCCGTGCCATTCACGAGGTTGCCGTACCAACCAAGCTGGTCGTAAGGCTGATCGCGCATGTAGTTGAAGCGGTCGATGTCGGATTGCAGCGCGTCCTCCTGTGTCGCGCGATCGTAGTTCGCGTAATCGAGCGCATCGTTTCCCGGAGCGCGTCCAGTGTCATAAATGCTCGGAAACAGTGCTGCGGCTCGAGCGCTGTCCCCCGCCTGCTGCGAGGCCATGTTACCGGCGAGATTCCCATAGCCCAGCACATCGCCACGATATCCGCCTAATGCTGCCTCGCGTGCTTGTTCACGCTGCAGCCCGAAGTTCGCCTGATCCTGCGAGATGCCATAGCGCGCCATGTCGGACTGCAACTGCTGAGCGTTATCGCCCTGACCAAGACTGGCGCGCGCCTGATCCGCAGAGAGATTCATTCCGGCCTGCGCCTGCTGCAATCCTGCGTTGCCTTGCGCCGTCTGAAGGCCGAGGCCATAGGTCTGCAATCCACCTTGTGCAACGTCACTTGCCGCCTGCTGTTGAGCCAGCAACGCCCGGCTGCGCTCAGCGCCGTAGACGTTCTGTGCGTTCTCGTTGAGACGGTCCTGCAATTCAGGGATGGCCGAGTTCAATCCCTTGATGCCGCCCGTCATGTTGTTCGTGAACGTCGTGCGCTCGTTCAGCGCTGGCAGCACCGTGTTGTTGAACTGCCGCATGGTGTCGGCATTCGCGGCGTCCAATTGCCCTTGCACGCCAGCATAGTCCGGCTGACCGGAGAGCATTTGCTGGTAGGCGCCAGTCGCATCGAGCGATCCAGCCTTGCCGTACTGCGGGGCGTACTGATCCGGCGTCAGGTTGGTGTTGAACTGGTATTGCCCGATCTGTCCCGACTGTGCATTCGGGGTACTGACGCTTCCTGTAGGCCCTTGGAGCGCATCGAAGCGTCCCCCAATGTCGTACGGTGATCCGAACGCTTGATTGACGACATCAGACGCACCGGAATAACCGGAGGTCATTTGGCCCAGCGTGTTGGTGCCGTTCAGCGAACCATTGAGTGCGCCAACCGCGGAGCCATATTGAAGCGTCGGCTGATTGCCGAAGACGCTGTTGTTGTACGCAGAGCGAGCGCCCCATGCGGAATTTTCCGCATCGGTGGGGCCGACCCTTCCCTGGGAACCCAAACTTGTTTCAGCTTTGTTGACTTGTGAGCCGACGTGTCTCTCGGCACTACAGCTGAAACATCCAGTTAAACCCCAATTGGGATATTTAGTCCGGGTAAACTCCCTCATTTCATGGGTTTGGACCGGATACAACCCTGGATGGGTACCTTTGGACCGGTTAAAACCCTAGATGGGCACCTTTGGACCGGTTAAACTTGGTAACCTCCCCAGGGCTCTATACATACCCCCCAGTGTGACCTAGGATAGGGAGAGACAGATAGACAGTCAGAAAGAAGAAAAAGGACGCGTGCTTGTGCTTTGTGCCTTGTGCGTGTGTGTGCCTTGTGCTTTGAAAAGCCCAGAGCAAGGGTATGTCTCCCCCTCGAGATTCCACACATATATTTTTATATTTGTGATGATTGTGATGTTTGTAATTGCTACATTGGGGAACGTCGTGTGATCCTCTAGGACAATCAGATATCGTACAAATACCTTGGCTTTTACAAAAAGGTCCGAAAAAGTCCTATGATTATGTAAAGCCTCGAGATGCTTCCGGGAATTGTGTACAAGTCCTGCACACTTGTGGGAAAAGCTTTCCAAAGACCAAAATTCGTCGAAAAAGTCTTGTACTTTCAGAAGTTATAGTAATGCCATTATTCAGCTCGCGAGAGGTTTTTTTTTGTTTTGTTGTGGTATTTTCTTTTGTTATTATATATTTCTCGTGGCAGTAATATACACTCGCCTTTTACGGAAGGTTGAGATAAGTTGACTTGGCACATAAGGTTTCCGGGGGTATCAACGGGGGTGAACAGAGGATGATGGATGCGCATGGGAGCAGGGTGGTTAATCATCCTAGGTGACTGGAATTAGGATGACTGGGTGGAATGCAGGCGTGCTAGTCGATTTATCGACGATCACATGTGGAACCAAATTTTGACCGGGAAAGCGCCGCTAGGGCATGGCACGTAGGTACGAGGGTATCGGGCAACATGTGGAGAGCAGGAGGTTCCGCAGGTACGAGTGTGCAGGCGATTGTGGGGGTTCGTGTACAGGACGTCTTTCCCCACCGACTGCAAGCAGTCGGTGTTTGTTTTACATCGGATTGAATCCGAACACCTTTGTTCCGTGCTGAAGGAGGGCCGGGATGTTCCTGAAGCCATGGGTAGAGGACTGGATGTACACTGTAGTTATAGGGTGATCGTTACACTCGACTGGTGATGTTAATTGACTGGAATCTGGGAGACTGGTCGCACACCGGCCGGTGTGGGGGCAATACTGGAACTCAGGTACGGGTATACATGAACAACTGGTTTCTTTATGACTATTCTTTCCTTATAGATGCCATGGAGGCTTTACAGGTGGGCCTTACAGGCCAAAATACATCTGGTGCAAGTTGCGGGACAATTCCGATGAACGGGTTGGACCCCGGGTCAGTGCAGGATAAAGCAGATATCCGCACATTTTTACAGAGTTCCTCCACGAGGAGCAAAGGGCATGACGGAGTTGCCGAGGGAGGGCTAGACTGGATGGTAGGGGTGGACACGGGCTGGCACCTGAGGGAGGCCGGACGTGGCTCGAGATGAGTAGTCGGGTGCAGATCCCGAAGGGCGAGTGTCGACATGCCGGAGAGGTAAAGCTGGTCCCGTGAATATTGCTTCCGGGCCAGGGTCCGGCTACCTCGGGTCAGCGGTTGGGATCGTCGGTGGCCGGCTCGGGGCGAGCGACGGGCCCGTGGTCCCATGGCAGGAGCAAATCTGGGATTATGGTGTTTGCCCTGTTATCATAACGCATCATATGCGGGCAAACCTGATGTGCGGCTGTAATCGCCGTTATCATAACCCCCCATATGTGAAAGGATGAGCATGAGTGAAGCGGCTAGACGCCATGTGAGGGGAGTACGCTCGACATGCGCTCGGCATGTACAAAGTCGATCAACATGCCACCCAACGCGCCTTGCTCCTAGTGTGCTTGCTGGAAGTCTTGTTGTCTGAATGTCCTTTTGTGTAGATTAGCATGCATCTATCTGTGTGGGGCCGCCGCCTTACAGGAAGCCCGCCGCAAGAAGCAATCCATGTTGTCGCCTGAGGGAGCGCAAGACGAAGAAATCTTCCTCTGGGACCCCCTTCGCCAAGGACGTGCAAGAAGAACATCCCCCTCCTCCAAAGGATCAGCTTCCAGGGGTCATGTCACCAGGGCCCCCTCACCTCCGCCTGTTAGCCAGGCAAGAAACAGCGGCTCGGGTCAGATTCCAGGCCCGCCCCGGTATGACCCCGTTTTGTTCACCTTGTACCACCAGCAACAACAAGAGATTGAGAGGCTGAAGGCACAATTGGCCAAACTAGCTGCACTGGTGGCAGACTTGACCCAGGGTTTCCTCCGCCCATAGGGTGAAGACGTGGCTTGGTCCCGAACCACCAGCCCCGATACCCCCGTCCAGTCAGCAGGGAGGGCAAGGAACACGGCAAGCCCTATAGTCAGACGGCCGGCTGGGCAAGGCCTCACACTACAAGAAAAGTTACGGAAGCCCTACTCCTTCCCAAAAGAGAAGACCCGAGGCATCTTTGATTGAGCCTATCACTACGGCAAGGTTTCTCTCCTGAGGTCCAAGAGGCCTTAGGATGTTCGGAGGAGCGGTGACCCGCTGTTCTGTCCTTGTCACCAGATACTCGGTCATCCTATTGAAGATTGTTACGTCTTCAAAGACATAGCTCAAGACCTATTTGACAGAGATGAACTAAGAATGGGAGATTACGTGGTGGCCCCACCGCGTCCCCATATGGCAGGCGACCCCAGGAGAGGAGTCTACACTATATCCATCTAGCACCAGGCCCTTGAAGATGCAGCGGCCTCAGCCCCAATCGAAGCCGTCTATGATGATTACTTGGAAGACTCCAGGGTGGCCCTGTGTCCTCCCGCGTCAGCAGACCCCACAGGCCTGTCGGCTACAGCCCCTGAGGAATGCGAAGTGAATGCCGCTTTAGCGCCGGGCCGAGACGAGCAAGAAGAGGCCTTCAACGTCCCCGAGGCCGAGGAGGGCAAAGATCAGGACTTTGTCGATTTGCTGCCAGCCCCGCCGAAAATTGAAGATGGCAATCAAGCTACTATCGACGAGCTGATCGAAATTAATCTTGGCATGGAAGACGACCCCAGGCCGACCTTCCTGAGTGCCCTCGTACCTCCTCGGGAGAGAGAGGAGTATGTGAAGCTCCTACAAGAGTTCCGCGATTGCTTCGCCTGGAACTACAAGGAAATGTCCAGCCTCAGTCCCGAGGTGACTCAGCACATATTGGCCATCGACCCCAAGATGGAGCCGGTGAAGCAACCTCCCCGGCGCATGAGACCGGAATTGATAAAACAGATCTGCAAGGAGGTCGACAAGCTTATAGATGTCGATTTCGTGGCAGAAAATCAGTACACCACCTGGCTGGCCAACATCGTCCTCGTGAAGAAGAAGAATGGGCAAATCAGGATTTGCGTGGATTTTCCCTACCTGAATAAAGCATGCCCAAAAGATGACTTCCCGGTGTCAATCACTGAAGTGATGACCGATGCAAACACTGGCCACGAGGCCCTTTCTTTCATGGATGGTTCGTCCGATTATAACCAAATATGGATAGCCGAGCATGACCAGATTCACACAGCCTTCTGGTCACCTAAGGGGACCTTCCACTATAAAAGGATGTCCTTCGGCCTCAAAAATGCCGGTGCCACGTACCAGCGGGCGATGACCAAGATATTCGACGATCTGCTCTACAACAAAGTCGAATGTTACATCGATGATTTGGTCGTGAAGACAAAAAGGAGAAGCGACCACCTGAGTGACCTCAGGATCATTTTTCAAAGGCTTCGACAGCACGAGTTGAAGATGAATCCGATGAAGTGCGCTTTCGGCGTCTCCAGCGGAAAGTTCCTGGGCTTCTTCGTCTGGCACCGAGGGATCGAGATCGACCCCTCTAAAATAAGGGCCATCCAGGAGCTGTCACCTCCGAAGAACTTGCGTGAACTAAGATCCCTACAGGGGCGGCTGGCTTATATCTGCAGGTTCATCTCCAACTTGTCAGGCCGCTGTCAACCCTTTCACAGACTAATGATGAAGAATGCACCATTCAGCTGGGGCGACGAATGCCAGCACGCCTTCGAGCAACTGAAGGATTGTTTGAAGACCTTGCCTGTGCTGGGGGCGCCTGTCAAGGGCAAGCCACTCATTCTTTATATAGCAGCTATCGAATACTCACTAGGGGCAATGCTCACCCAGAATAATAACGAGGGAAAGGAGCAAGCTCTCTACTAGCTCAGTCGAAGACTAGTGGGGGCAGAAGCCAAATACACTCCGATTGAGAAGGTCTGCCTCGCCTTGGTCTTCGCAGTTAAGAAGCTGAGACACTACATGCTGTCTCACAAAGTGAGCCTGATCTCTCGGGCTGACCCTGTCGAGCACATTCTCTCCCAGCCAGTCCCGAAGGGGCGCCTTGGCAAATGGGCCGTGCTGCTGATGGAATTCGACATCACCTACATACCACAGAAAGCCATCAAGGGGCAAGCCGTCGTAGATTTCTTCGCGGTGCACCCCGTGCCTGAAGACTCCCCACTGGCCACCGAGCTGCCCGAAGATGAAACAATGGAAGCGGCTCAGGTTCAACAGGCCGTGTGGCAGTTGTACTTCGATGGGGCCTCCAGAATAGAGACAGCTCCCTCTGGACGCACCAGAATACGGGCCGGGGCGGGCATCATCCTCAAATCTCCTGACGGGGAAGTGGTGCACACCTCCTGCTGCATCAATAAGCCCTGCACGAATAATGAAGCAGAGTATGAAGCCCTGATTATCGGTCTCCAAGTCGGTTTGCAAATGGAGATCAAGATGTTGCAAGTGTTCGATGACTCACTGCTAGTCATCAGGCAGGTCCAAGGACAGTTCGATGTTCGGAAGCCCGAACTACTTCCTTACCATGCCAAGGCAAAAGGGCTCATGGAGCAGTTCTACCTCCTCGAGATAGGCCATGTCGCCAGGGGAGAGAACGCCCAAGCCGACGCCTTGGCAAAACTGGTGAGCTCGCTAGCAAACTCGCCGGGTGGGTCACTCGATATTCGAGTGATCAACCAATGCCAGGTGCCTAGCATGATAGAAGAAGAGCCAGAGGAAGAAGAAGAATTGGAAGTTGCCACAGCAGAAGCCATCAGCCTACCTGACTGGAGGGCCCCCTATATGCAGTGGTTCAAGTACCAGCAATTACCCATGCAAAGGGAAGAAAAGATCAGATTGATCAGAACGAAGGACTCTTATGAGCTCTGGAACGGGATCTTATTCCGAATCATGGCCGATGCCAGACAGAAGGTACTCCTCCGATGCTTGTCCATTGAAGAGGCCCGGGGAGTTATGAAGGAGGTTCACGTCGGAGCAGCCGGTGCACATCAGGCGGGGTCGAAAATGAAAATTGAAATAAAGAAGCTTGGCTATTATTGGCCGACGATGTTTGACGACTATTGCAAGTATGCTAAGTCGTGTCAAAGGTGCCAGGAGCATGCCACTATACCCAGGAGGCCACCCATGCCGCTGCATCCTACGGTGCCCAGTTGGCCTTTTGCCCATTGGGGAACAGACGTCGTGGGTCCATTACCCGCTACATCCATAGGCTGCAAGTACATCTTGGCGGTTACTGATTATTTCTCCTACTGGCTAGAAGTTGTCATCTTAAGGGAGGTCACCGGGGAGGTCGTCACCAGATTTGTCCGCTGAAACATTATATTCCGGTTCGGCACCCCTGATCGAATTATCTCAGGCAATGGAAGTCACTTCCGTAACCAAAAGGTCTACCGGCTGGTAGAGAAATATAAGATTGACTGGAGGAAATCAACTCCCTACAATCCACAGGCCAATGGTCTGGCTGAGGCATTCAACAAAACTCTCTGCACTCTCCTGGCCAAGATTGTTAGCTCCAACAAGAGGGACTGGGAGGAGAAGATGAACGAGACGCTATGGGCGTACCGGACAGTATACAAAACCGCAACGGGCTGCTCACCTTTCTCCTTGGTGTACGGCTTGAAAGTAATTGTCCCTATCGAGCTGGAGATACCTTCCCTCAGGGTCGCCATCTAGCACGAACTAGTTCGGGAGGGACAAACAAATGTCGAGCGAAGACTTGAAGAACTCTCCAGTCTGGAGGGAAAACGGCTTCAGGCCCAGCAGAATATTCAGGTCTATCAGGCTCGAATAGCGCGCGCCTTCGACAAGCTCGTCAAGGAGCATGAATTCAAGAAAGGTGACCTCGTTATGGTCAAAAGAAGGGACATCATGGCTGCCAACCCCAAGGGCAAGCTGAATGAAAATTGACTCGGCCCCTATGTAGTCCAGAAAGTCTACGAGGGTGGAGCCTATGTAATCGTCGACCACCGCGGGGAGGTTTAGTTCCTGCCTCTTAATGGAAGACACTTGAGGTTGTATTATGTCCCGGTGCCCCCATTCAATAAATAAAATCATCCTCCACCCTGCTTTGGGGGTGGATTTGCACGATCATCGTCTGGGCAGCTCGATCACTGCTCGTGTTGTCCTCAGTGAAAAATGAGATATGCTACTTCTGATTGTTTTCCCCTAACAATCAGGAGCACGTTGTGGCTACAATGTTTGACTCTAAAGGAGATCCAGATCGTCGCTTGCCAACACAAGCCCGCTCAATCCAACTTGCACAAGACAACTGAGTCCTTCATTTTGCAACCCGGATATACATAGGTTCATTCAACTGGACAGAGATGAAGGAGAAACTCGGTTAGGTTTGCACTGACTGGGAATACTCCGAAACAACTTTCACTGAGTCAGACCAAGTTTGCACAAACCCAACAAGAGAACTGCTAGTTAACTCGATTGACTTGAGTGTCCGTGAGTCCACATGAATAACCTCTCGTTAATTGAAGAACCTTCAAATAACTAAAAAAAAAGGGTTAGCTCATTGCTCACTGTAGTTAACCTTTTGAATGGGTTCTGAGTACCTCCTAAAGAATAGCTGCCTTTATTAGTTAGTTTGCTTATTTCATTTCCTTCCTTCTCATGCCTAAGGGTAACATTTCCAACATAAAAGAAGAACAAGTATATTCATGTCAAATTTAAGGAAAAACCTAAATTTGCTAGAATCACTAAAGCACAAATGCATTCCAAAGGTAGAGATCACAGACACAGTGATTGAAACAAAAAAGCACTTGAGCATCACTTATTAAGTTGTGATAAACGCCCCGACAGAAATCTAAACCTTACATCCAACATGGGAAATCAGACTAAGCGAACGATCTGCACAATATGCACATCGACTAACACGCCATTTCATCACCATAAATACAGCGAAAAATTTAAAAAGAAAATAAAAAAAGGAAAGAAACAACCGATATGCAAAAGCCCGTACACGAGATATCCACGGCAAGCAACCCTTGCGAAACAATCGGGAGTCAAAAAAAGGCAAAGTATAACGGGTCGACAAAGCGGGACATGATGCTAATCTGAGACGAGATCGCCTCCGCATCCTCAAAAGCACAACAAGTACACTCCTCCCACAGATCGCTCGCCAAAAAAAAGATGCAAGGAATGTCATATCAACCAAGCAAGCACCATCCACACGCATCATATTAAGCTCAAACCCAACAAGAAATCTTCACAGATACACATGAAAACTGTAATCGCACTATCTACAAACCAAACTGGAACAAAAAAAGGGAACGAGATCAAGCAGGTTCACCGCGGAGATTGGGGGATTTCCTTACCGACATGAATTCCTGTGTGTGTGTGTGAGAGAGAGAGAGAAGGAGCGGAATGGAGTGCCTTCGGGTGGGGGAAGTGGTTTTATGTTGGTTTCGACTTCGGATTAGGGGAAGTGAGGTGATATGACGCATGTGAGCTGTGTGTGGAGAGGGCAGGTGTAGCAGGGTGGGCGCCGTTAAACTTGACGGCGATGGCGGCTCGGATTTGTGGCGGGGAGTGGGGTCCGCAAGTTTAGTCACGCAGATGGCAGGGGTTAACTAACGCTACTAAAATATTTGTTCTTCTTGTTTTTAACCTCCATATTTTTTTATGTTTATGGATTAGCCTGTTAAATGCAGATATTTATTTTTAACTCTTTAAAATCTCAAATTATTACGTCGGTGTTGACACCCGTTTTAGCCCGCAAGTTGCGTTATTTCTCATATTCATCATTTTTTGATATCTCGAATTACCCATTATTTTGGAACCTTCCTTGGATAGATTTCGAGCCCATTTCACTGTTCCCTAGCCTTTGAGCTTTGGAGATCATGATTTCGTAGAGCCATGGAGTCTATCTTATCAACTTCCGGCGTTCCAAGTCGACTTACGGCCCATTTAGGTCGACTTTCCTCAAGCATTCGGCTCTATTTCACTGCGCAGTCCTGAACACAATCCTTTTTCATCCCCTTTCTTTTCTCTATTGAAAAAGTGCCCTTCACTAAAGTTGTTTGATTTTTGGAGATCTACAACTTCTTCTTCTACGCCATTAGCCAGGCCGCCAGTGGACTTGCGCGCAGGCCGCCGTCCGGTTGGGGATGCAGCGCAGGGTTGTCGCTGATCTGCTGGCGCAGGTCCGGCGAGGCGTTCAGCAACACCCAACGCCGGCCGTCGGCGCTTACCGCGATCGATGATTGCGTTGCCGGCCGCACGGCCGGATCGCCTGCACGGGCACGCCGGGCGGCATTGTCGTTGGAATTCCACTGCGGGAAGCCGCCGCCGGCCGCCGCACCCAGCACCAGGATATGCATGTTGTCTCCGCAAAGAACGAAGCCGCCGGTATTGCGCCGGCGGCTTCGAAAATGCGCGTCAGATGTCGGCGCAGGCGTAGCAGTTGATCTCCATGCCGACGGCGACTTCGATCACATGCGGGGTCTTCCAAGACATTGGCGTCTCCTTGTTTCAACGCGTGCAAAACCTAGAGGCGCGCGGACGCCGGTGAAAAGCGACAAGGCGCTGACAACATGGAAACGGGAAGAATTCCTCGCCGGTCGCTCCTGACGGCTGCGCGGTGCGGTGTCAGACTGCGCGTGTTCGGCGAACCGTCGTCCGGGATAAAGCAAAGGCGCGCTGCAGAGCGCGGCCCTTCCATCATGCGCGCGGCGCAGACGCGGGGCGAATCTGTCGGTCGAGCTTCGGGAAAAGCGACGTATATACTTTTGTATATGCAGGAAAAATGCGACCGCTAACTGTGTCACTCATCGGCAACGTGGATCGCTTTTCCCTCAGGCACCTGTCGTACACATTCGACAAATTCCACGTGCGCGTTGCGATCCGCCACAACGAAAAGGAGTGAAAAGATAAGCCGGAGGGCCGGACATCGTTCTATTCCGGCGCGTCAATGCTGGGTTTTCACGACCGCGCGAACGCCCTGAATACAGTAGTCAACGACCTTCTCAATTTGTCGCGCGCGGCGGCGTGCATGCGGACGCCGGCCGGCCCGTCTTGACAGGACACAGGCGGCCTTAAAAGGTGCAAGAACGGTCCCTGATTGGATCGATAATAACAACACCACTCCTGGGGGGAGGGGAAGATTCGGCCGCTCTGGCCGGTCTCCGTGCGTGAAGACAAGGGACAGGCATTCGCCTGAACCCTGGTGCGCTACTGCACAACACACGGGGAGAATTCATGACCAGACTTGCACAACATCTGTCCATTGGCGTTTCGGCACTGGCCGTAGCCGCCGCATGGATATCGCCTGCCGCGGCGCAGCCCGCGTCGGCCGCCGTTGAGGCGGTGACCGTGACGGGCACCAGCATCCGCGGCGCCGAAGTCGTCGGCTCGCACGTGGCCACGGTCGACGCCACCACTATCCAGAGCCTGGCGCCGGTCAGCGTGTCGGACGTTCTGTCCTCGCTTCCCCAGCTCTCCAACGCCGGCACCGCCGGCCAGGGTGAGAACACCTATTCCTTCTATTCGCCCAACATCCACAACCTCGCGGCCAGCGCCTCGAACTCCACCCTGGTGGTTGTCGACGGCATGCGCATTCCGGGCGGTGGCTCGCAGTGGGCCGAAGCCGATCCGAACATCATCCCGGTGATCGCGCTGCAGCGCGTGGAAGTGCTGGCGGACGGCGCCTCGTCGATCTACGGCTCCGATGCCGTGTCGGGCGTGGTCAACTTCATCACCCGCAAGAGCTTTGACGGCCTTCAGATGGACGGCCAGATCGGCTTCGGCGACGGCTACAACACCGCCAATGCCGACGTGCTGTGGGGCACCAACTGGGACAACGGCAATGTGATGCTGGCGGCCAGCTATACTTATGGCAGCAGCATCGCGCTGGCCGACAGGCCTTTCGCCAGCATGGGCGACTATACGTCCATCGGCGGTTCCAACCGCAACTCCGTCTCCTGCCCGGTGGCATCGATCCACCCCAGGGCTCCGGTGGCCACCGGCGGCAACAACTACTGGTACGCCGGTCCCGGCGCCACGTCGGGCTTTGCCGGATTCGTCGGCGCCCTTCATGAAGGCCTCGAAACCGGCGGCGGGCGCGTTGAAATAATCGACCAGCCCATCGGCGCCGTCACGGATTTCGGATGTCTTCACCGCCGGTTTATCCGCAGGCCCCTGCGTCAGGCGCGCGCGCGCGGAAGGCGGCGCCAGGCGGTATTCCCGCTTGCCGCAACGCAGATAATGGCTGAAAGGGTCGGTTTTCGCCTCAAAGACATCGGGATAGATGGCCAGGTACTTATCGACCGAAAAAGCCGGTGTCGGATCGAAGCCACGTTTGTAGCCGGCGCTCAGATAATCACGCAGCAGCTTGGCGTCGCTGAAATCGTCATTGCCGACCTGCCGGGCATAGAAAACCGGATCGAACTGGCCGCTGGATTTCAGCAGGAAATAATCGCGGGCGGTCTGATAGGCGATACGTGGCCCGCGTGTAACCGCGATCCGGGTGAGCCAGCTCAGGTCGCGGCCGATAAAAGACTTGATCACCCGCGCCGATTTGTGGCTTTCGGCCTTGAGCGCCTGCACGGCGGCGCGTTGCGAGGCCAGCCCCTCGTTAAGCGCGGCGATCAGACGGTCGTATTCACCGAAACGTTCGGCATGGACATGCGCCTGCTCGGTGAAGGCTTTCTCAAGCGCGGCAAGTTCCCGCTGAAGCTTTTTATAATCAGGCTCCGTCTTGCGTATTCCCGTTGCTGCGGTCTTTTTCGGAGCGGTTACCATGAATATTTTTCTGAACTATCAAGAATAAAAAGATTTTGGATGTACCGGGAAAGGCGCGGGGCCGTCAATCGCCTGGCGTTTATTCGTTCGCGCGGAAAACCCAGTGGGGATAGATTTGCTCGGATAGCCGGCCATCGCGCCGAACCACATATTCTTCCACGGCCGCCGTCGCGCCGATGCAGCTCGCCTCGGTGGCGTCATCGAAAACATAATAGCCCTTCGGCACCATGTAGTCCCTGATCACATCGTAGGCATAGGCGACGCCGCTGTAGATGTCCGCATCGATATGCGCCAGGGCGAAGCGCTTGCCGGGCAGAAGTGTCGGGGCCGTATCCTGAAATAGCCCCTTGACGAAGACGAGATTGGTCAGCCCCAGCGCATCGCGTGCCGCCTCGATTTCGCTGAGCAGAGAATCATTGAAATCACCGGCCTTGTGGGCATCGAGGGTCTTGTCCGTCTGCGGCATGCCTTCATAGGTATCGAGCGCATAGACCGTGGCGCCGGGAAGAAACTTCCGCGCCAGCAGGGCCATGAAGATGGCGCCGCCGCCGCGATAGGAACCGAATTCGATGATGTCGCCGCTGTCGATCGCCGGCAGAAAAAACTTGAACAGCAGGAACAGGTTGCGTGCGCGTGACGGCTCGATGATGCAGCGCCCCTGCACCGGCGCATAGGCCGCCTGAAAGTCCTCATCCTCATCGACACGGGCGTACAGGTCGTCATATCTCAGTCCCCAGGATCGCTGATAACCCTCACGAATATTCCGTCCCTCAAGCCAGCCGCCAATGTCCGTCATGGGAGGAAGATAGTTTACTCCCCTGTCGGCCCTGATCGTGATTTTTACCGGCCCGGCTGCCAATGTGGAGACAGCCCGTTTCAGCCCCGCCAGACGTTCGGGCGTCGCCAGGGCCGGCATGGCGCGCATTTCGGCATAAAGATCGAGATAGTCGTCAACCGAAAGGTCGGCATTCGGCAGGCGGCCCTCGCTGAAACCGTGATTAACAAAATGCGCCAACGGATCGACGCCGTTTTCCCGCACATCGGCGTAGAACCGCGTATAAAAATCCGCGTCAAAGGCCATGCGATCACGAACGAAAGCCTCAAGGCTGGCGGCGGTGGCGCGTGTTTTCAGTTTCCCAAGAAATGACATCAAAGCTCGCCTTCATCGGAAAAAAGGTCTGTCTGACCGCTGAAAGCTTTCAATGCGGACTGATCGGCGCGGACGACGAGTCTAACATCCCGGACAGCGCCCTGAATGCGGCGGTGACTTCGCTGGCCCTGCGCATCTGCCCCGCCATCGGCAAGACCATGAGCGTGGAAAGCCGCCAAGCCTATGCGCAGGCCATGAGCGCGGTCAGGACGGCTTTCGCGCTCCCCGTGGAGCGCCCGCTACCTCGCACGACCCCGCGGGGGATCGGCAACAAGCCCTGGAGCGTGTGGCAGCCCTATGGACCGACCTCTGGAACGTCGGGGGCGTAGATGGTCAAAATCCCGATCCTCAAGGGCGCCTATGCGGACGAGAACGCCGCCTTTCGCGCATCGTATCCGTACAATCTGGAGCCCGACATCATCGAGACTGGCCTGTCGAAGGGCTATCTCTCCAACACGCCGGGTATTCGGAGCATCGGCACGGGGCCGGGCGCGGACCGGGGCGCGATCACCTGGCGCGACGTCTGCTATCGGGTTATGGGCGATAGCTTCTGCCGTGTGGATCATGACGGGACCGTCACCGTCATCGCTCTCGTGCCAGGGACCGAACCGGTGACCATGGACTACAGCTTCGACCGGCTCGCCGTCGCGGCGGGAGGCAACCTCTACTACTGGGACGAGGCGACCTTCGATCAGGTGACCGATCCCGACCTCGGGACCGCCCTGACGGTGCTTTGGCTCGACGGCTATTTCATCACGACGGACGGCGAGAACATCGTCGTTACGGACCTCAACGACCCGTTTTCCGTGGATCCGCTGAAATACGGCAGCGCGGAAGAAGACCCAGACCCCGTACTCGATCTGCTCAAGGTGCGGGGCGAACTCTATGCCTTGAACCGATACACGGTCCAGAACCTCCAGAACATCGGCGCGGAGGGGTTCCCGTTTACCAATAACCCCGGAGGCCTTATCCCCAGGGGGCCGGTCGGACGCTGGGCGTCGGCATACTTCCTTGAGACCTTTGCCTTCGTCGGATCGGGGCGTAACGAAGGGCTCCGCGTCTACGTCGCGGGTGCGGGCGACACGGCGGCCATTTCCACGCGTGAGATCGACAGTCTCCTTGCGGCGCTCACGCCCGACGAGCAGGCGGCCATTGAGGTCGAAAGCCGGGTGCATAATGGCGAGCAGCGGCTTTACGTACACCTCCCCACCGTGACCGCCGTTTACATGCACGAGGCGTCGGAAGCGGCTGGCGAGCCGGTGTGGTACTATCTGGCCTCAGGCGCAGCGTGCGACGGCGCCTATCCGGGGCGTCACTTCGCCCTGGCCTATGGGCAGTGGATCGTCGGGGCGACAGATGGCCTGATCGGCGTGCTGGACGACAGCCTCGAAACGCAATTCGGCGACGTGGCCGGGTGGCGGTTCGAGACCGTGTTTCTCTACAACGAGGGCCGGGGCGGTATCATCAAGTCTCTGGAGCTTATGGGGCTTCCGGGCCGAGCGCCATTCGGCGTCGTGCCCACCTGCGCCCTTTCCATGACCATGGACGGCCAGACCTGGGGGCAGGAACGGTTTATCTCCATGGGGGCGTTCGGTGAGCGACGCAAACGGGTCCAGTGGCGCCCGAAAACCCGCTTTTCCAACTATGTGGGCTTGAGGTTCCGGGGCGCGAACACCGCCATAGCCTCTTGGGCCACCTTGGAGGGGGATATCGAGCCCCTGTCGGTCTGATGGCCCAAACCACGCCGCTCCTCACGCGCGCCCAGCTCGCGCAGGTATTCAAAGACCCGCGCGTCCTGTTGGCTTTTGAGCAGTTCCAGCGGCAGGTCGCGCTCGGGATACCAAGCGACGTTAACCACGCGATAGACGTTGCGGATAACGCCCAGATCGCGGCGGACGATGCGCAATTCGACGCCTCGAATGCCCTGGCTCTAGGGGCAGCGCTTCAAAATCCGTCTTATGTCACCCTCGCGACCTCGACCACGCTCAATAACGAGCGGGTGCTACAGGGCGCGACAGGGGTCGTAGAGCGGAAAGATCGACACCGCGACGTCGGCGTGCCCGGCCCGCCCTCCGCACCCGAACACGAGCGCCATCGCCACGATCGCCGCCGCCGCACGCACCCCTCAAGCCTAGCCGGTTTGGGCTGTATGTCCCGGCCGAGTGGTGTAGGTTGCGCCACCCAAACTTCGAGGTGAGAGATGCGTACCCTGGCTTCTGTGTTGTGCCTGTCGGGCGTGCTCGCGGGTTTCGCGGCGTGCGGCAACGAGAATGACCCGTCGGTGAGCGGCGTGTACCCGACCGCCGGCTTCATCGGCCGCAAGCTGCGCGTCGAGGTGTCCGGGGACGCGACGCACTGGGATCCGTCGACGACCGTCGACTTCGGCCCGGGCATCACGGTCGATTCGATCGCGCTGGGCAGCGAGACCGCGCTGTTCGCGGACATCACGATCGACGACACGGTGTCGCCGGGCGTGCACGACGTCGTGGTCAAGGGCGACGGGGACATCACGCTCAAGGGTGGGTTCACCGTCGAGTCGCCGATCAGCCTGAGCTACCAGGGCACCCCGCTGCTGGAAAAGGTGAAAATGCTGTCGACGGTGTCCGGCGGCACCATCACCGGCATCGTATATACGCTCCACCGCCAGCAAGGTAAGTCGTTCGAAGCGATCTACCATTTCCTGCTGGAGAAACTGCGCACCCTCGACCTGCTGAAGTTAGGCATCGAAAAGCTCAACCCCGGCGCAGTTTGGCAAAATACAAACAAGCAAAAGAACCTCATCAACGCCTTCGCCGAGCTCTATGACGAACACTTCACCGGCGGCGCCACCTTCGCCGAACTCGACCACATGCGCTGTCATCTCGAAGCAGTGGCCTTCAACAGTACCGAATTCAACAATGCCGTCGACTTCCGCTTCCGCAACCGCGGCGCCGCCATCTTCGGCAACTACTACCTTCGGGTGACGAATGCCCAGGCCGCCGAGATCCGCCTCTCCGACGCCATGGCCGCCTCCTCGTGTTTTCCCGGCGGCTTCGAACCCATCCTTTGGCCCCACGACTTCATCCACGAAAAGGCCCCGCATCTTAAAAGCCTAAAAAGCCAAGCCCCCGTGGGCATCATGGACGGCGGCATCTACGACAACCAGGGCATCGACACCATCCTCCGCTACAAAGACGCCGCGGAAAGCGAGACGCCGTATTTCGACTGCATCATCATCAGCGATGTCTCTTCGCCCTATATGAACCCCTATGCCCCGGCGCCCGAAAGACCCAAGTTAGGCATCCACCGCATCACCCTTCGCCAGCTCTACCGCCGCGCGAAAGCCGTTAACCGACTGACCAACTGGCTCGCTCCCTCCCTCGCCCTCTTCCTCTGCTGTCTCCCCCTGGCCTGGCGATATACCAATACCATTGGTACCGGCGTAAGCCTCACCCTCGCAGGCGTCATCCTCGTGGGTTGGTGTATCAAGCGCATCCTGCTAGGAAAAGCGACAAAGCTCCCGGATCGCTTCATGAAATTTCTGCTGGCGAAAAACCCGCACATGGGCTTCTATGTGCAAAAGCTCTCGAACCTCGACCTCGGCGAACTCTCCGGCCTCACCTCCGAGCTGCTGCGGCAGGAGATCGAGCGGCCCCGCGTCGGGCGGCGCGCTCGCGATGTGATCCACGATGCCCTTTTCGAGGTCCTTCGAGCCCGAGAAGAGCACCTCGCGTTTGTCGGTGAAGTACCGAAAAAACGTGCGCTCCGTCAGCCCCGCGCGCGCCGCGATGTCCTCCACCTGCGACTCGGCAACCATCAATCGCACCTGCAGGAGGTCGCGAACGTAAGGCTTGGGCAGGTAATCATTGGCGCCGGCTTTGAGCAGCTCCACGGCAGTGCTTACATCTTCCTGCGCGCGGATAATAATGATCGGCACATCCGAACCGGCCGCGCGTATGTTCTTCAGCAGCTGTATGCCGGTAATATCCAACAGCGGCGGAAACACTCGAAGCGCCAGCGAGGCGCTGGTGAACCGCTCGTTGCGACCCAGCGCCGACAGGATCATGTCGCCCAGGGCGCGGGTGGCCTGGGATTCCTCTGGCACCTGCAGATTGTGCTTGGTCTGGCCCGACTGCGCGCCCGCGGTAATGCGCCCGTCCACCCAGTCGGTGTCCGTGAGCACGCCGCGAATCTGCGCGACCTGTTCCTTGGACAGCAACTGGGGAACGTGCACCAGCATGTTACAGCGCGGCCTCCAGCGAGACGATGAAGGTGCGGCCAGGCGCGGGCGTGCCGCGGTTGCCGAAGGACTGGCTGTAATTCAGCCGGTCGGCGAGGTTGTTGACGTTGAACTGGATGCGATAGGGCTTGAAGTCGTAAGCCACCACCGCGTCAAGCTCGACCGTCTCGGGAATGCGCACGATGCGGCCCAGCGGATAGGCGGTGGGATTGGACGCCGTATAGCCGTTGAACAGGTGGCTCTGGTAGACCACGCCGCCGCCGACGGACAGGCCCTCGACCAGATCGCCCGCATCATAGTCACCCCACAGCGAGGCGGCATGCTTGGGCACGAAAGTGACCTGCTTGCCGATATTGAAGGGCGTGGTGGCGTCCGCGGTAATCACCGGGTTCAGGTAGGTATAGGCCGCGGTCAGGTTGAAGTGCGGCAGCACCTGGCCGGTGGCCGAAGCCTCGAAGCCCTGCACGCGCTGCTTCTGGCTGGACTGCAGCAGCACCGCGCCGCTGACCGGATCGGTCTGGAGCGCATTGGACTTGGTGACGCTGAACAATGAGCCGGTCAGGCCCAGGCCGCCGTCGAACAGGCTGAACTTGGCGCCCAGCTCGATCGATTCCGTTTTGTCGGGCGCGAGCGCCGATTGCGCCGCCGAGGAGATCGCGGTTGGCGTACCCACCACCGAAGTACCGATCGGCACGGCACCTTTGCTCCAGGACAGGTAATAGGTCTGGGTCTGATCAGGCTCGAACACCATGCTGGCGCGCGGCGAGAACAGGAAGGATGGCGCCTTGTACTTGGTCACCGGATAGGGGTTGGTCGTGGTGCCGACCGTGGTGCTGCTGTAGTTGGCGCGATACTGGTCGACACGCAGGCCCGCAATCAAAGACCACTGATCGTCGAACCAGAAGCGGTCGGTGACGAAGAAGGCCGGATCGGTGGCTTCAGCAGTGGACTCGACCACGCTGGTGGCGGTGTCGCTGCCCAGGTTGGCGGGCGTCGGATAGAGGGGCGCATAGCCGGGAATGGGCTGATGTGTGGGGTGATACAGCGACCAGCCGATGTTGCGGCGGCTGGCCGAATTGTTGCCGATCGGATAGAGCGTCGCGTCCGGGCCCGGCGGCAGGCTGTAGGCCAGCACCGTCCGGTCAGCGCGCTGATAGCTGACGTCGACGCCGGCGATCACGATATTGCGGAAGCCGCCGACATGGAAGTCGGCCGTCGCGCTGAACACGTCCTGCACGCCCCAACTGTTCTGCAGATACGGACCGCTGCCGCCGGTGACGGCCAGGGTCTGGGTCGGATCGAAGGTGCCGACGGCGGCGCCCGGCGCGGCGATGCCGAACAGGTGCAGGTTGCAGTAGCTGGTGGCGGCGGTGTTGTCGCACGCGTCCACCGAGGAGTAGCGGAAGTCGCGGGTATAGGTGGCGTAGCGCAGGTCGTTCTGCAGCGTCAGCCAGTCGTTGGCGACATGGCTGACCTTGGCCGTCACCAGGTCGGCGGTGTTTTTGTCATGGTCCGCCATCAGGCCCATATAATTGTCCCGCGGCACGCCGAACTCGCTGGCCGGCGCGGCATAGGGCGAACCGGGCGGCGTTGCCACCACGATGCCGTAGTCGGGGCGCGCCGAGGTCTGCTGGTGGATATAATTCAGGTTGAACACGGTGTTGGTGCCCAGGCCCAGCGAGAGCGACGGCGCGATGGTACGCCCTGCAGCACGTGTATCCCTTCATTTTTTGAAATAGAGAAGAAACTATTGGTGTACACCCTTTTGAGTGCTGACCCAAGAATCTGTTCTTTCTCATCTCTTGGTTCTGTCTTCCTCCCTCTTTCTGTCCCTCGTCAGAACGTAAGCCTGTGTCGAAAGCTCGACCTAGGAGTGCCCCGGCCAGGCTGGCGGAGGTGCGTAGGAGAGCGCTCGTCTCCCCAAGGGGGAGACGAGGGGATCACTCCACCACGCGGACCTCGTGGCCCTACCGAGTAGTTCCATAAGGTGGGCTAGACGGGACGAGGGGCCCCGGGTCGAGGTGTGTGTGCGTCACCCGTGGGGCCGTGAGGGGGTCCATCTTATGGGAGTGACTTGGTCGGGAAATCCGAGCCCGAGGAATATTCGTCACTCGAGGGGACGGGGAAGTGGGCTTGTTGGTTCACGAGGCCCGGACTAGATGCCCCTCTGTTGAATGATTGGTTCTCCTGTTATTTTCCTTTCTCTTTTTATGCTTGAAGATAACCAATCTTCACCCTTTCAGATCTTCAATCGAAGGGTTGACGCAGCCTGCTTTAATGAGTTAACGCCGTACTTCAGGGAGTCAACGTTGCACCCCAGTGCGTTGACGCTGTGCCTCAAGGGGTTGATGCAGGGGCTGAGTAGGGTCGACGCAATGGCTGGATGCGTTGACGCAGGGGCTTGTCAAGGTGGACGCGGGAGCTGGATACGTCGACGCAGAGACTTTCCAGCGTCGACGCAGGGCCTGCAGGGTCGATGCAGAGGCTTCCCAGCGTCAACGCAGGGCCTGACAGGGTCGACGCAGAGGCCTTGCTGAGTTGACGCAGAGGCCTTACTGTGTTGACTCAGAGGCCTTGCTGGGTTGACGCAGCCCCTTGCTGAGTTGACGCAGCCCCTGGCTGGTGAAGCTGCAACTTGAACGGGAGGTCCAAGTCAAAGGATTGTTCGTCACCCGAGGGGACGGAGAGAATAGCTTATTGGTTCCAGTGACCTAGACGGGAGGTCTAAGTCAAAAGATTGTTCGTCGCCCGAAGGGACGGAGAGAATAGCTTATTGGTTCAAATGATCTGGATGGGAGGTCCAAGTCAAAGGACTGTTCGTCGCCCGAAGGGACGGAGAGAAGAGCTTATTGGTTTAAATGACCTAGACGGGGGGTCCAAGTCAAAGGTCCGAGTCAAAGGACTGTTCGTCGCCCGAAGGGACGGAGAGAAGAGCTTATTGGTTCAACTGGCCTGAATGAGAGGTCCAAGTCAAAGGACTGTTCGTCGCCCAAAGGGACGGAGAGAAGAGCTTATTGGTTCAAATGACCTAGACGGGGGGTCAAAGTCAAAGGACTATTCGTCGCCCGAAGGGACGGAGAGAAGAGCTTATTGGTTCAACTGGCCTGAACGAGAGGTCCAAGTCAAAGGATTATTCGTCACTTCGACCCGAAGGGATCCGGGCAAAATGCTACTCTGTCGATACCGTCAAGGTGGCGAAGTCGTCATTGGTTCAACTGGTCTATCGTCTCTCTCTTCTCTCTCTTCCGATGGCAGCAGCTTTTATAAGAGGGTGAGTGAGTCTGTTAGAGAAGGGGTCCCACAGAGTGTGGAAGACACACGTCCCACGTGATTCCTCTTCCCGCGCACGAAACGAGGGATTCGTGCTGCTCTGACACTTCTTGGATCACGTGCCCCTCTTTCATGATTGAGAGTACCTCGGATATATAAAAGATGGCTTTTATATAAAAGGCATGGGCCCCTCAAAATTATCCAGAAACTGGTCGTGGATATGGCCTTGATGCGTCGACGCTGGAGCCTGGGTGCGTTGACGCTTGGCTTGAAGCTGATGAGGATTGACGTGTAAGCTTCAGATGCGTCCACGCTGCCAACAAGCAGCGTCGACGCTCGGTTGGGCTTTGAAGCTGACGAAGACTGAAGTGCCGGTGCACTCTAGAAAAATGATATTCACATCGCACGCTAATGAAACAAAGAGGACAAGCCTTCTGTTATTTTGGGTATAATGTCCGAGATTCTGCACTTCTTAAAGAAGAGATCTTTTATAAAGCTTTTTGCCATTAAAAGAGTTTACAAAAAAATATAACACCATGAAAAATGCTCCGATTCTGAGTAACCGGGCCTACTTCACCTAAGACGTGTTGAGGTTCGCGTCAAAAGGAAAAGGGAACTTGGATCTGTGAAACTGGGCCTACTTCACCTGAGACGTGTCGAGGTTCGCGTTAAACAGTGAAGGGTAGTGCAGCATCATGTGTGTAGAAAAATATAATAAAAATCCCAAGGGGACAAAACAATAAGGCAGACAAAGCTAGTCTTAATGCTCTGATTAAGAAGTGTTGGGTTGAAAGACACTTACTCAGAATAGCAAATGGGGGATGCAATTGTCCATACTGTCGACTTAGCATGCACAAGTGTTACTGAATTTTGACTAGGATTCTTGATCATGTCTCTCAATTTCCTACTAAAAGCTAGTATGAGATAATGATTCCAAACCCTTACTCTTTGGTTACTTCTATGAAAGGAAAATTTGATATGAGGGTATGACTATTTATCAACTCTTGCTAGTTCCTAATTTCGAAATCATTTGCATTGCTCAGGGACTAGCAATGAGTAAGTTGGGGGGTGTGATAAGTGTGTATTTATACATGTTAATTTATAAGTTACACACCTTTTATGCACTTTAATGTTAATAAATATGCACTTAACACACTTAATCACAATTTAGATCAAAATGTGTAATTACCTGATTTAATTCAATTTTGATTCTATTTTGTAGGGAGCCCATGCCGATCAAGCCCAATCTTAATAAAAAGAAAATAAAAAAAGAGAGAGAGAAATACATAAATTTTAATAGATATTTATGTATACACTTAATATATTCATGTATATATGATGCACGTCATGCCTTACTATATGATTGAGTGCTACATTATATATGCTTGAGTGTTACATAGTTCGTGGCTGCTGCATGATTGACTGGTACATTATATATGCATATATTATATTATATACATGCTTTACACGGTGGAGTTGATAATGCCATGCTTTACATTATATATATGATACAATCGTCGCAGGGTGGCCAAAGCGGCTGGGTTCCATGCGACGTGGGGTCTTCAACAGGTGGTCAAGGTTTCAGCATTGGGCTTCGCATGCAGGCGAAGCATCTCCACGCACCGGCTGGGGCCAGCATGCAACGGCAGCAGGCTTTGACCGGGGTCCACAGGAAAGCGGCCAAGCTTCTCCATCGCGGGTGCGGTAGCAGGCACGTCGGCAGCGGCCATCCCTCTCCACAGCACATGCAACCGGCAGGTGGGCTCCATGCAGCAGGCACACAAGCAGCTCGCACACGCCCTGCGAGCTCTTCCACGCCAGACTCCTCCACGCGGGGTGGCCAGTGGCTTCTCCACTTGCATGAGCTTCCACGACGGCAAAGGCTTCAACGCGCACGGTCGGCATGCAACAGCTGGGCCATGGGACCATGCAACAGCACAAGCCAGCTTCTCCACACACGGGACCGCCGATAAAGTCAAAAGAAAAGACGTAAGATGTTGGCAAAGCATATCTTAAGCTGGTGGCAAAGCATCTACGGGATGCTTTTCTTCCCAAATGAAGGCATGAACAGTGATCAATGGGAAGGCTATAAAAGAAGGGGGGTGGCTTCAGCAATAGGGGAACACATTCTGTAACGTAGTAGAAGGCCATTAGCAGTAGAAGCATTAGAACGTAGGAAGCATTTCAGTAGCTAGCTCTCTCATTCCCTTAGCTTAGCTTAGGCTTTTCTATTTTTTTATTTTGTTATTTGTTGTTGTATTTTCTTTAGTAGAATTTCTATAAAGTTTTTCTAAAGTCCTAAATTGTTGTTTATTCACTTTAAATATGACATTTTTTAACTCTCATGTTTCTCTCTCTCTCTCCCCTCACTCTCACTCTCTCCTCCCTCACCCTTTCTCTCTCTCTCACGTGCAATTGTCTCTCCCCCTCTCTCGGTCTCGGTTGATTCGGGCGACTACAGGAGGCGTGGAGGGTACTGCTGGGAAGGTCTCGATGCAAGGATCACGTTGACGCTAACCTCGTCCCGATCCGCGGAGCGTGGAGGCAGGTATGGGTGGAAGAAAGGCGTGACTCCATTCGGCGGTTTGGCACTGGAACGCCAGCCTCATCGCGCAATAGGTAGGGGGATGGATTCCTCACTTGGTTAGGATCGCGATGGTACCCCATGCGTCGCCGTCCGACACCATTTTCCTCATTTTCTGTGCAATATACCATGTTAGTATATTTTAGCCTAATTTCCTGAAATTGATTCTATGGGCATCATCTTTAAGTTTTGATGGCATGTATAGCTATGGAATGGTTGTGGGAGTTGGGAAGGTGCTGTAGATTTTTGTTTCCCGTCGTTTCGAGCCGTTCGGGAGGGGTTTCCACCGAGGTTGTCCCGTTCCCGTCACTGCGGTCATGGCGCGGTCACTCCGCGACCGTTCTGTAGTGAGCGGTCCACTCTAGACCGTGTAAGGCCATTGGAAGGTCCACAATGGACCGTTTAGCACTTAGCACAGTACACTCCTGACCGTGCAGTCCCTGTAAACAGTAAGGCGGTGATGATTGAATGGCCAACCCTGGTCTGTTTCAATCCCACTGCGCGGCATGTCGTTCGACCGCCCCAGGAACCCTTCATGCCCTGAGCGGTCAGTCCCAGGCCGTCTTGTCCATTGAACGACTGACCCCTGACCGCGTAATGTTCAGAACCTTGCATAGAATTAGAGTTGAACGGCCCCAATCAAACCGTTCATGCCCATTGAGCGGCCAGTCGACCGACCGCCCAGTCACTGAGCGGCCGTGTCCCATCCGTTTAATTCGTGCAGATTCTAATTATTAGCATATTCATGTCATTATGCATTTAATTGCTGCCTATTCGCCATGTTTAACTTATTTTATAAACTGTGGCACATCTTTACATCCTAATAGAGTTACTTTCTCTTTCCTTATAATGGAACCACTAGTCGTAGCCCAGTGACCTTAGTGTCGGCCCACCTGGGAGAGGTGGAGGGGCAGTCCCGTCACACGATTTTTAAGCTAGTTCCGTGGCCCCAGTCCAACCGTAGCATCCTATGGAGGGGAATAGTAGCTAGAGACCTAGCTCTAGGCACGAGGCAGTGTGTGCACATGTGGTCAGAGGTTTGGACTGACACTGACGAGTGTTACTCTAACTAGTTACTTGGTTTTGGTACTATTACGTCTCTCGCTTGTCGTGTTCTGAGACTTGCGAGTTGTTTGAGACGCAGTATAAGTCGTCAGTGGACGCATCTGGTCTATACTTTCTAGTGGTCACCTCCTTTCTTGTTTCTCCTGTCACTTGGTTAGCTGAGGTCTATTCTATTGGTAGATTTAGCTCCTGATGCTTATATTTAATTTAAATTGGCATAAAGTTAGATGTTAGAAACTATTTAGATAGGTTTTACAGCTTTACTATAATTATGTTTAAATTATGCCAATGCATATTTATTTTCTTAAATGCATGCTCTAATTGCCTTTGCATGATTGTATGTTTAGTTGCGAGGTAGGGATCCGCATGATCCCTACTGAGTCTGACTGTGACTCACCCTTCTTCTTTCAGGTGATCCGCGACAGTTGTCTCCTGGAGCTTCTCGAGTTTTTGGCGACCGTCCTTAGTTGCCAGCAGTAGTCACGTAGTTGGTTTGTTGTTGTCCTCTTCTTGTACTTTTGGCTGGGGTATGTCCCGTGTAGTTGTACATTTGGAGTTTTGTTAGTTATTAGACTTGTTCATCTGTGAATCTGGACTATTATATATGCTTATCACTCTGATATGTTTAAATTGCTTCTGCATTAAAGTTCTAATTCTTGCTTTAATTAATACTGTGTGCGTGCAATTACAATTCGTTATGCATCCCCTCGACAAACTCCTCCAACCCTTACGAGGCCTCATCGGCCTCTTGGGTGACTTCCCCGAGTTCCTGGTATTGGTAATCCGATGATATCAGGTTATCGGTATCCGGATCTTCTGGGTCGTTACAGGAGGGCCCTATTGCTTGACCGGGAAGAGGAGCTGGGAGTGGTGAGTGGTTCAGTCATTTACGGGAGAAGACCGGTCTCGCTAGGTGAGGCCGGGAGCGCGCTCTAGTCTGGGTGGTGCGCAAACTCATGTTCTGGTGCATAATATAGCTTGATGTGCTTGCCATTGAGAGGAGGGAAGGGCTTGTGGCCCTTGTGGTTTGCGACCATGTAGGCCCCACCCTCATAGGCGTCACGGATGATATATGGACCTTGCCAATTCGGCTGAAGTTTGCCACTGGAACGCCCCGCCATGACTTCCCTTTCCTTGATCATGATGAGGTCACCTTGCTTGAAAGCTCGCTGCCTGACGAGCTTATTGTAGGCTCACGCCATGTGAGCCTGGTATACTTGTAGGTGCTTACAGGCCTCGAGCCATTTACCTTCCAGATCGGTGAGCTCTTCCAACCTTCTCTGGTATTCATTTTCATCAGGGCCAACCAAACCAGTATGTACCACCACGCAGTATGATGCCAATTGGATCTCAATGGGGATGACCGCTTTGACTCCTTAGACAAGGGAGAACGGCGAACACCCCGTGGGGGTTTTGTAGATCCTCCAGTAGGCCAATAATGCCTCGAAGATCTTTTCACCCCAGTCACATTTTTGATGTCTAACAATCTTAGCCAAGAGCTTGCAGAGGGTCTTATTGAAGGCTTTGGCCAAGCCATTAGCCTGCGAGTTGTAGACTGAGGACGTTCTCCAATCGATGTGAAACTTGGCCGCCAGCTGGTATATGGCCTTGTTCTTGAAAGGTGTTCCATTGTCAGACATTATGCGACTGGGAGTACCGAAAAGGTAAATGATGTTATGTCAGACAAATTTGGCGACCATCTCGCCGGTGACATCTCACAGGGGAAGGGCCTCCGCCCAGCGAGAGAAGTAGTCGGTGGCAGCCAGGATGTACCTGTGCCCCTTGGATGATGGCAGGAAAGGCCCCGCAATGTCTATACCCCACTCTGCGAATGGCCAGGTGGGGGTCGTGGGATGCAGTGGATTAGGAGGCCTTTTGGGGACCGGGCCAAAGACTTGGCATTGATGGCATGTACGGGTGTACTGGATACAGTTTGCAGACATGGTAGGCCAGTAGAAGCCTTTGAGCTTGATGTTGTCCTTCATTCTATCTCCGGCCTGATGTGCGCTGCACAGCCCCGAGTGAACCTCGCGCATGATGGCTCGAGCCTCTGCTGGAGAGACGCATCTCAAGAGGAGGGACTTGTCCTTCTTATGGATGAACTGGTACAGGGAGTCACCAATTAACTCATATGATGTTGCTCGGTGAAGTAACTGGACCCTTTGAGCCCGGTCCAGAGGGAGCCATCCCTTCTTCAATTTGACAATAGGCTCACGCCAATCTTCTTCTTCTGGAAGAGTGTCCCGGTAGGGGTCTTGGACTTCGTAGACAGTGAGACTAGAGTAGCCTTTGAGTGAACTCGGCATCAATCTTCTGTGCTTGATGGTGATGTCAACTTCACCCTCGGGCGGTAGCTTAATGGCCGCAGCCAACTTTGCCTGGGCATCAGCCTGGGCGTTGCTGCTTCTAGGAACATGATCTATCTCAAAGAAATAGAACTTATGGGTCAACCGGGCGACGGTGGCATGGTATGGAACCAATTCTGACATCCACACGTCATAAATACCCAGGACCTGTTGGACGATCAGTTGAGAGTCCCCGTAAGCCTTAAGGTATTTGATGCCCATGTCGAGCGCCATCAAGAGTCCAATAATCAGAGTTTGGTATTCGGCTTTATTATTGGTCAAAGCTTTCATGAGGGCGCATGAGTTGTACAAAACTTCACCCTGAGGAGTCAGGAAGACAATTTCGGCACCTGTCGTAATGTCTGAGCTGAGGTTGCTCCAGGTAGCACCTCGAGAAGCACCATCAAAGTACAACTCCCAGCAAGGTAAGCTGGCTATAAGTGCGTCTTGTTGCTAGTAATGCAAGACATCTCCACTCTGTCTAGCCAGTTGTTACTATTGAAGAGCAAGAGACTCTTCATCTGGAAGTTCCGCATTGAAGGGAGAATCTTCTGGCACTGGATGGGCTGCCAAGAATTCAGCCATACCCTGCCCCTTAATTTCTTGTTGATGGGAATTGACTCCGGACATTTGTATTTTTGTTTTACCTTTGTGTCCTTTAGGTTTATATTTATATCCTTGCATATATATGTGTGCAATTATAAGGCTTTGTAAGCCAAGTTGTTAGTCTTTAGGAGTCTTTGGGTTTTTATGCAAAAGTCCATTGGGGGGTCCCAAGAGCCACCTCACCTCTCCCTCATTGGTCCACCTATGCTTTGGGCCCATGTGGGGTCGGTCAAAGCCACTCTTCTTTCATCGGGCATGGGGTACCATTCAAAGTATTGGTCCATGGCGGTCTCCCATTCTACATAGACACTTGGCTCATGAGAACCATCAAAGTTTGGGGCCTCTACCTTGATCATCCTTAAAAGAGGGTCATCCGGGTCATCCCGTGGATGCCTTTCATGATATTGGTGGGGGCGAGGCCTCTCATAGTTGCAGTAGGGGTCATTATTCAAATCCTCCCTATCAAGCTCAACATGTGGGGGGCGGGCTCTTGGTCCATGGTTCCTTGGGTGGATCTCATTCCTATCATCATCATCAAATGGAGGGTGGGCTCTTGGTCCATGGTTCCTTAGGTGGTTCCCTTATTCTTCTAGTCGAGCAATTCGAGTGGAGAGGGACTCTAATTGGGTAGCAACGGTCATAAGAGTAGCATTCATCCGGTCCATTGGGCTTTGGGGGTCCTCCCTATGATCATCTTCATTGGGTTGAGGATTGGGGTCCATGGGGGGAACCGAAGAAGACGGATCGGGTTGGTATATGACTCCACTACGGGTGGACATACAAGGGAGAGACGGAATGATGGGTGGGCACATAATGCAAGCTCCTAGGACTTAGGCTTGATAGAGACAAGTCTAAACTTGTACCGATACCAATTGATGTGACACAACCTTGGACCTATCTTGCAAGCACAATTCGTAACCCGATCGGGCCAATAGTGGCAACAACTCACTCGACGCTCAACCAAAAACTCGGGGTGACTCGACGATGCAGAGTGGAGGTTGTGAGGGCTGGTACCTTACTGGTAGAGGGCCAGCAAGACCAGAGGGTCTGCCCAAAGGGTACGGCAAGTCCGATTCTAGAGGCTGACCCGGTGCCGAGGGCACGAGTAATCACTTACTCCCATGGTGGTCACTCGAAAGTTCGGGACTTGCGAGATCGGGCACTCTCTACCTGGCCAGTGGAGACTAGAGCTAAGATTGAATGAAAATCACTAATGAAAGATCAAGGTGAGAGTACTTACTTAACTGATTTGAAGAAACTGATCCCGTTTGGAGACGAGGACAAGCGGGGAAGCGTGGGTTCCCCACACGCCGCGTCAGTGATGCTTGAACCTGCTCAAGATCTTACATCACTACACCTCTTGTAAAAGGGGGGATCTTGGGGTGGGGGTTAAGTTTGTATAACCAAAACTACCTCCAAGCAGGGAGGGGCCTTTGGCCAGCCAAGTGGGGTGGGGAAGAAGTAGACAAGAAGCTTCAAAGAATGTCGGAGTCGATTCTATCCCCTCTCAGGAACAGAGGGCAGATAGTCATTGCTGGAATTGTTGTGGTGGATCCCAAACTCCATTGTAAGCGGGCCTAGTGCCAAAATTTCATAGGTTGACATAGGAAGGTGCTGAAATTTTGGTAGAAGCTTTGGAAGCCAGCGCTGGTCGGGGTGGGACTGGAAGCAGAGGCTCTGTTCTCTGGTTCTATCTGTCTCAGCGCCGCAGCATCAGGACGCTGCCACGAGCTGTCCAGAACTTCAAATTGAGTGCGGTTGATAGCGTTTGAACCGTTGATGAGTTGCCTTCGAAACATGACCCACGGGGTTGCCAGTCGATGTCAGAGTAGGTCACAGCAGCCCAAACAGTGACAGGGTATCAGTTCAGTCCCAAGGAGGACAGAACTGTGCACCCTGGGGAGAAAATGAAGAAGAATTCACTCGGGTTGCCGAATGGAGTGTCTCTTCTTGAAGGAGGAGGGAGACTTGCAGTAGAAGGTCTCGGTCAAACCCCGCCTTTAGATCTTCAGGTGAGCAGGCGTGGCGGCTTTTGCAAGCTACCTCTAGATGCTAATCAGAACCCTTCTGCGCAGTCGGAGTACATTGCTTACCCCGGACAGCCACGAACTCAGAATGAGACGAGACGACTGCCGTTGTGAAGAAGACTCAAAGACGCTTCTATCGGTAGCTCTTGTGCCTCCTTTCTCTAAAGTCTTCGAGGTCACTTGTGACGCATCCGGGGTTGGGATTGGAGGCATTCTTAGCCAAGAGGGTCACCCGGTGGTCTATTTTAGTGAGAAACTTTGTGAGGTTAGATATGGCCTCCCACAGATCGGAAGATCAGAAATCCTTTGAAAAGCCCAGAGGTCCAAAGAAGTCTCTCCTCGAGCAGTGACAAGGGTGTTCAACCGGCGGTTGAATCTCTCTGCCAAAGCCTATGGCAGGCTTGTATGACAAGGGTAGGAGTACAAAGCGGTCATCACTACATGACGGATCCCCACCCTGTCCAACACTGACCGGTACACAGTCAGGATGCCCCAAAGCAACTCTGTCGCGCTGCGGTGGTAGCTGTGAGACAAGACAACGGACCATTTCTCGTACCAACTGGAGGTCTGCAGCGCCAAAATCCTCTCAACCATGCAATCATGAGCGTACTCCTGTGCAAAACTCGCCCCCGAAGGCGTCAGGAAGAGACCATCCACGATCTGATCCATGCATGTGCCAGGTCGTTGGAGCCACTGGTGCAACTCGAACTGTGATGCTCTCATGCCATTGAAAAGATCCCAGACTCTGCCAATCTGGGTACTGTCTCTGCCGAGTGAAGCCCTCCGAAAAGCTCGGGTGTGTCAGGGAACATAATCCCTACATGCTGTCCCTCCCTGCTAATATGGCCCGCTCAAGGCGACGCCTCTCCTCGGGCAGTGAGGGGTCGTCATCCTCCATGCCGATCGGTGCAAAGCTCTGGAAGAATCGATAGAGGTGACGATCCAAAGAGTAGTGACGTGGATATCCCCCCGAGCGATCGTATGTATAAATGTCATCCCGCCTCGTAACGTGAGACACATCTACAAAGCCTTCATTGTCGCCAACACTTTCAGTTGGGCCCTCAGCAACCCACAAATAGCCGAAGTACACACGGCTGAAGTTATCCTCCGCAATGACCCAGGGAGGGAAAGGTGGCGTGCGCTGGTCAGTGCGCTCAATACGGTAGTGCTCCGTGCCTCTAACCCTCTGCCTCCTCGACCAACTCCTATCTCCGCTGCTGCGAGCCATGCCTACAAGTGCAGAGAAACAAAATAGGAGAGCAATGTCATGCCAAACACTCCAGGACAGCAATATAAACATTGAATGCAGTCCTACAAAGATTTCCTTTAAAGGGCACGGGTCGTCTGCCCCCGCCTCCGGCTGTGACGGATGTCCCGTGGGGGGCATTTGTTGCACCCATAATTATCTCGGAATATTTCGAGAATTTTGTTTCGAAACGACCGACGAAAAACATGGCGCAGCGCCGACATCGTCAGATAGTAGAGTACCTCCGCAATCTAGGGCATATTGGCCTGACCATATAATCACAAGTGACATCACAGTAAGAAAAATTAAGAGGAAGGAACACATGCACACCTATCAAAGTAGCCGAACAAGTGTATCACACGGCATGGACGGATGCAAAGATTCCTCTCCAAGCGAGAGGCGCACAACCAAATAACAAACGGACAATCCTTCGCTCCCGCACGAGTCTCCACCGACGTGCTGCTGTCACGCAGCGAAGAGTGAGCCTCGGGGAGCAATAAATGCTGAACAGCGGCTTCTCCTTGACCCAGGGTGACAAAAAACGGGAGAAGAGACACGGAGAGGTGCTAAAAGGGCATCCCAGGGGTCTAATGACCCCGCTAGGCCCGACGGGTCCAACCGACCCCTGCGGGGGTCGCGGCCACCCCGCCGACCCCTGCGGGGTCATGGCCACCCAACTGGGTCCCAGCGGGGTCGACCAACCCCGCGCGGGGTCGTGTCACCCCGTTGGCCCCCAGTGGGGTCAGTGCGACCCCCGCGGGGTCATCCGACCCCACTGGGTCCCACCCGCAGGTCAAATGAGCCAGGGTCATTTTCTCAAAACCAAAAAAAACAGAGAAAAAGAAAAAAAGGAGAGAATATGGGATTAGCTCTAGTATTGTGGCTGAAGGGAGGGCTCTCCTTGATGGTCTTAGATTGGCAAAGCTGCATAATATCTCTATTCCCATCATATACTCAGATTCTAGGATACTGGTTGATCTGTTGAATGGGCTGGGTTCTCCCCCATGGCAGCTCCTCCCATGGTGGAAATCCTTGGAGACTATATTTCATTCGAGTTCTTATACAATTACTCATGTTTATAGGGAGGCTAATCAACTGGCTGATTCTCTGGCAAAACAGGCAGTTGAGTTGGGTTGCAATTCTGAATTTTTCTCCCTGAGGGAGCTTCCAGTTGCAGCTAAAGGGTATGCCAGGGCAGACGCTCTTGGTATGCCGAATTTTCGTGTTCAGTGGTCTACAGCTGCGTCGACGCATTAGTTCTTGACGAGGCGAGTCATCTTCTGCGGAATTGGTGATAGAGTGGACGCAGCCGGTATTCCCTCTTCGTGCGTCAACGCAGGATGCTGTTGAGTGGACGCCTTTGCTGCTGGAAGGACCTATGCGTCAACGCCACACTGTTGCTGAGTCGACGTCGTGTGCTGCTGGTGTCACTGCGTCAACGCAGTGCGTTTGCTGCGTCCACGCTACAGCAAGGGTCGAGCGACGCTACTTGACGCAACACTACCAAAAGCGTCGACGCTGACATTTTTTGCTTGAGATTCGAGAGCAGGCGTCGACGCATTGGAGCTTATGCGTTGATGCAGCCCCTTTTTCGTTTCTGATATCACTTTTTGTAATCAGATTTCAATCCTCCTTTCTTTGTGATTTTCCTTTAGCGTTGTAATTGATTTACTCAGGGGTATGCCCCGTTGATTTTGTATTTTTCCACCCTTCAAAAAATCAAATAAAAATCAGGGCCAAGGTGTTTTCCTGGAGGAGTGAGAACACATCTCCCCCCTGGGGAGGCTGTGCACTCGACCAGTTCTTGACACTGAGGGCCGGTGTTGGATTAAAAAAAAAACATGCACCAGTTGTACAGCAGGGCCCAATTTATCTAGGCCCAATTTAAGGACTCCCCTATCCACTCCTTGTTCGAGGCCCAAAAGCCAAAACCCCCTAGAAAATCTGAGGGCCCAGTCACTGAAGGAGTCTAAACAAATGAGCAGGTGCAGGCTGTTAACCAGTCCGCCCCACCACGCTTCCAACAACCTCCCCGCAACCCCCAGTTCACCGCTCCACTAGCTACCCAACCGTCATTCCCTGCGCCTCAACAGCCACCACCGCCACCGCAACAGCCTCAACAGCCACCCCAGTACCACAATGTCCTGCCACCGAATGGTTATGCGCCTGCTCGACGGGGTCCTAAAAGAGCTCATTACCCTCCACTTCCTGAAACCCTTCCAGATATTTTCTCAGCTCTAATGTACACTGGTGATCTTCAGCTTCCTCTGGAATGCCCAAACTGAAATCTGGCCACCGACCAATCCAGATATTGTGTATATCATCGACAGCCCGGGCACACCATCGAGAGGTGTTATCAGTTTTGTGATCTTATCTATGATTTACATGAAGGACAGAGAATTGATTGGGCACAGATGCATAAGTTGACTGAAGACATTAAAGAGAGGAGAAGACAGGCACCGAGGCCATAGCAGCCGGTGCCGCAGTAGCAGCAACCTCAGCAAGTACAATCGCAGCAGTAGTAGCCTACACCAGAACTAGCAATCCATCAGAATCCCATGTTGAACCACCCGCCCGCTCCGTAACAACAGCCGCCGGCACCGGCTCAGGTGAATATTGTTCACTGCCCAGCTCCCAACGCTGGGTGGTCCTATGATGATGAGACTCCTGCTCATCTTTTGGCCCTCCACCATACATACACGAACTCCCCTTCACCTTCTACCCCTGTCATCATTCGGCCCACTATTTTAACCCCCGCTATGCCCACCATTCCCTCCAGATCCCCTATTGTATCGACAGCATTAAAGCCCTGTGAAGTAGTCCACGTTGTGCTTCGTGTCTTTCGGTGGAGTAGTTGATTCTACTCTTTCCTTGTTGTATCCAATTGTCCGAATTCGTAGATTGTTTAGTGTTATTGCTCGATGGCTGTCTTTTATGCTGTTTGCGCTGTTTGAGAATCCCTTAGTGTTATTCTTGTTGGTATTTCCCATCTGGTCGGGATTTGCTAGTATTAGATTCTTTTGTCAATTGCTCAGGGTGCTGTTGACCATTCGAGTTATGGCGATGGCCGTACATATTATTATGATATTTTGGTCATCCCAGCTTAAGTCTGGTCAGCTCCTGACGTGTTTCACTCCCGTTGAAGTGCTCGATTGGACCCTTTTGGCTGAGAAGCTGCTTGAGCGAACTAGACTCTTCCCTTTTTGGTGAGCTTCTGTTAGTAAGCTCGATGCTTCCCATGTCGTGTGGTGGATCTCTTTGTGAGGTTGGCCTTGGAATTACCATTTTAGTACCACCTTGTCCTGTGTCTGCTCAAGTGTAGACAACTTAATTTAAGCCTGATCATCTCCTTGTTTTACAGTTGTGTGGCTTTGGACCTAATTTCTGTGTCGAGAGCTATTACGTACCATGTCTCGTTGTGCCGTGCCCAACGACCGACGTGTTGAGAGGCTCAATTGTCGTTTACAGGACACAAAGGTAGGCCGAGATTAGTGCTTTTTCTTGGGCTTTGTGCTAAAGCTGGTGCTCTTCTCTGTTGCACTTAGGTTTTTTCTACTCAATTGCTCACTGGATCAGTGCTCGAGGCGTGTTACATTACGATTTTCTCGGATTGCGATGACGCCTAGTGTGTACTGAGATGCGAAGGCCGAGGCTCTTTCTCATGCCTTCATGCGTTGTTGAGTGTGCAGCGGAAGCGTGTGGGCTGATGACCCACAAGCCGAGGATCTTTTCGTATAATTCTGGTTGGTCGAGAGAATTACTTCTTCTCGATGTGACTCCGTATTAGCTGCATGTGCCTAGACGTTGCCGTGACCGTGCCTTTGTCGAACATTTCTCTGGTTTTAGCATGGCATTTGCGACTGTTGGGGGAATCGTCAACTTCCCTGCTGATAAAATACCCTCTATTCTGCATTCTTTCTCGTGGGTGTTGTGCTCTCGAGGCGTGTTCGTAATCCTTGAGGTGTGTTCCCCGAGATTGTGGTTTCTCTTGTCATTTTGTGATCAGTTTCAATTGTTGTGCGTCTTTTCTTGGTGAACGGCCTGATGCATGACTCGCTCCCTGTAGTCATGTGCTCAGCTGCCGCTTGCCTTGATACGGCCCTACTTGCAGTGTGTTCTGTGGTTCTGTGTGTTGTACGGAGCCAGAGTCCTACCGGTGTTGTTGTCATTGGTTGTTGTTTTTACAAGTGCTGTTTTCATATGATTCTGCACTTATGTGCTGGACCATTGTCTCGTTAGTAGCTTGTTGTGCTCCTTTTCTCGGTGGAGTAGCTCGCGACTTGATCAGATGCGATATCTGAGTCAGGACTGATTTGATGCTGTGTGTGGTCTAGTGTTGTTATTTTGTTGTCGTTCCTCCGCATAATTATCATTGGCGTCCTGTGTGCCTGGTGTTCCCTGTCTCCTTTGGCACTGGAGCCGATGATGTCCTTAGGCTGTTAGCTGAGAGGACTATGTTTCCTTGTGAAAGCTGATGTTGGTTGTGCCTGTCGCTTCTGTCGATTCGTTTCTCGGTGTTTGTTACTCTGACAGTCGTGTCTTTTGTCTTGTGAGACGTAAGCGACGTTACCTTGTTTCAGAGGCGTCAGACTTGTGTTCACTTGTGATCGTGCTCACTCCTAAGCATGTATCCGTGACAACAGTCTGACGTTGTTCCTTTGAACTCGATTTCTCGTGTTTTATGTATGTAATTATCGGGTTGTTCTTCCCTGCCTTACCCTTGTTGGTCCTTAAATTTCTAGGAGGAAATTTAGATTCACTTTTGGACTTAGGAAAGTCTTTTAAATCATGATTAGATATTGCGGAACGTGGGATGACCCCCATCAGGTCGATGTGATCATCTCATCAAGATTAATAGTATGTCATCATCAAAAGTAGAGATCCAACATGATCTTCTGGTGGAAACACCTTCAGACTTGGCAGGCACTATGGAACGTTCATAAGGACTAGGCATATGCGGACAGAATGCTTGTGGGCCCGTCATACTACCTGAGCAAAAGAGAGCCGGGGAGAAAAAGACCCAATAGTAAGCGAAGGCTGGGCACTGACTATGCCAGGAGAACCAACAACATCGCCTATGCATGGGCCCAAGCTCACTGAGGGAGCAGTTGGAGGAGACCAAGCAGGAGCCTCAGCGTTGAGCACTAGAACGGTAGGAGCAGGTGGCCACCCAGCAAGTAGAGTGCCCCCCGCAACAGCAATAAGCCCTGGCGGGCAAAGATCAATGATAGGAGTAGAGCGACGAGATTCAACACCCTAGGGGTGGGAGGTGACCCCCAGGTGGCTGGTGGAAGCTGCGGGCGGCACCAAGAGAGCAGGCAGTCACGGAACAAGAGGACCGTCAAGCAAGCTAGCCTCCGAAGCAACAAGGGCAACTGGCGAGGATGCAGTCGCAAATGCCAGAGAAGGCCCAGGGCATGCGCCATCGGCAGAGGCAACATGGGCCAAAAAAGGGCGAGGATAAGGTTCTGGCAAGGACAGTGCAGCTATTGCAGGCGGGACAAAGGGAGCATCAGGTAAGCGGACGGCCTCCACAGTAGCCCAGGCAAGGGCCAATGTGACTTAACGGTCTGGAAGGACCCTAGTAATAGCGCCACGATCCAAAGGCACGGGCGCAACAGCCAGAGGCAGGGCAGATGGGCAAGCAGCAGGCTGCACACCCAATGCAACAGCACCAACCCAAGACTACCCTATAACCTCAGCTGGAGGAGATGCAAGAGGAGTAGGCCTAGCAGAGAGCACCTCGGGGGGAGGGGTAGGCACACCAGGGCACGGAGCGACCAAGGAGGGGGATGGGAGCTCAGCCCCAGGTGCCTTGGAACCACCAAAAGATGGACCAGTGACCACAGACGAAGACGGGGTGGATGCATGACAACGGGGCCACCAGCCCTGTGTAGGCAGGGCCCAAGCATAAAGGATGGGCTGCAGGAGTAGACTCCCACCAGAGAGGGGTCGACCACCTCCATGGCAGACCTGGTAAGAGACGATGGGCAAGGGCCAGGCCCCGATAAGGAGGGAGTAGGGGCTGAGCACTGTAGGGGCTGAGCACTGTAGGGGCATAGGGGGAACAACCAGCTCAGGAGGGACGCAGCCCTCCATTGTAGCAAATGGTGGGGAGGCCGACACTGTGGCCTCCTGTGCTGACGTATCACCAGACATAGAGGGTTGACGCAGCGCCACACATTGTGTCCTTCGCCGTGACTGCAGGCACTGCAAGTGCAGCAGAGGAGACACCAACGACGGCAATAGAGAAGACACAAGGAGGGGTGGAGGTAGATGCAGTGCCATCGTGACCCAATGCAACCGGCTGGGTGATGACGGGGAAGGCAACAGCACTGAGGGAGCAGGGTGGAGCAAAGCAATGAAAACCCATGGCCTGGTCACCCGCCAAGATGGGGGAGGCCTGAAGCCCTAGAGGAGAAGAAGGCTGATCAGTGCTTAAACAACTAGATGAGGATTCCCTCATAGGAGCAAGGATAACAATGGCATCAGGAGCTGGAGAAGCCAACAAACCACCATGCAGACCAGTGCCCACTGGAGGCATTTTAACAAGCACTTGTGGAGCATCAGTGGGAACATGCTCACTAGCAGGGATTAGCTGCCAAACCTGGCTTGAGTCGGTGAGCATGTCTGCTTACCACCATGAGTGCCGAGGTCATAGGGTTAGAGAAGATGAGAGAGGCCTATGTTGACTGTCCTGAGATAATGATAAAAACCACGTACTTACGCCAATATGTTACCTTGCAACCTTTGTTGAAACAGCTGCCACCAGACAGAGATGGGATTTGTCCTCAATTGGCAGATAAAAGGATTGGAAGCAGAGGATTGAAAGTGGCTTAACAAGAAGGAGTGGTGCTAAGACCGGACTAAGACGAATAAGGAAAAAAGGAAAAGAGGCGACGACGAGGGCTAGAACTCCCTTGTTAAGGCGCAGAGACCCTGATCACATGGAACGATTACAGAAGAAGCGAAGAATTAGAAAGGGGGGTGAGGACTAAAGCCTCGAAAGCAGTGGGAGAAAGGGCAAATACCCAAAACGATAGATGTGGAAGAGGTCGGGTCAGACCCGGGATCAGGAGGAATTATGAGGAGAAATTGATAGATGGAAAGAGGCGGGTCCGGAGGATCCGGGGGCAAAGGTGGAGAATCATGAGGGTAGGAGGAATCCGGAGGCTCCGGAGGGAGAAAATACCGAGGGTCGCGATGCCCTGGGAAAATGCGCGAAAAGAGATGATTTAAAATGAAGAAAAGAATGAAGGATGCGATATCCTGGAGGAGAAGGATGAAAAATCGGAATAAAGGAAAGGGGTCCGGAGGTTTCGGTGGTGGAAGATAGAAAAGGGCGTGATGCCCTGGAGAAGGGGATAAAAAATCGGGAGGGACGCGATGCCCTGGAGGGAGTTGATTGGAATAGGAAGCGGGGTCCGGAGGTTCCGGATGGATGGAATGGAAAGGGGCGCGATGCCCAGGGGAGATTGACAGGATGCCCGGAAGATCCGGACATGAAGATGTAGAGGGGCGTGGTGCCTAATAAGCAAGATCCAGAGGTTCCGGATGGAAAAGGGGAAAAGGGGCGCGATGCCCAGGGAAAGGATCCGGAGGTTCCGGAAGAATAGGATGGAAAGGGGCGCGATGCCCTGGAAAGATATGGAAGAAATCCGGAGAACCCGGATGCAAGAGCCGGAAAGGGGCGTGATGCCCTGGGAGTTGATTGGGGAGAGGGCAATGCCCGATCAATGTAAGGGGACCCACAGATCCCGAGGGTGAAGGTGAATAAGATGAGAAATGCGGAATATCCGGAGGTACCGAAAGGCGGGGTAGATACGGGTTTGGAAACCCGGGAAGCAGGAGATGCAGATGCATGCGGATGCAATGCAATGGGTGCAATGAATGTAATGGGTGAAAGAAATAGGATGGAGGGTGAGAGGACGAGATCCTCCTCTTTCCCCTTGGAGTGGCCCATGAAGAAAGCGTGATAGATAAGAATATGGAAGGAGTTGAATGGAAGGTGGATAAGAGAGTGGAAGGCCTTTTAGCACCGGAATGATCGTCCCTCCATGGCAGTGGAAAATCATGATCAACTGGCCCAATGAAGGAAGCTTCAATAAATAACAACCCCCTCGGAAGGCGAGGATTAATAATGCGAATAATGCGAGGGGATTGGAAAATTGAAATGGGAAGCCTTGTGTCGCCCATTGATTGTGGCATATGTGGAGTGTTGAATAAAATGGGCGTTCGCCCCTTGCATGGAAGAATGGAATTAAGATTTGAGGGTTGGCACAAGGGGTGCCCTGCCCGGCCCTTGGGTGGCATCAATGAAGGCTGCGACTTGACCTCTTTAACCATGTTTGGTACAATAATCCGAATTGGCATTCGGCAAATAAATTCTGGTATCTTGGTTTCAGCCAAATCTTCCTTGCCCGGCTCTTGAACGTCCTTGGCACAGGTACTTGAAGAAGTGCTCCCCTTCCGAGTGGTAGAGAGAGGTGAAGCGTAGGCGGAGGACTCCGTGGGTGGCGTAATGGAAGGTATTGGAAGAAAGGCAGATGGAGGCGGAGGTACAAACACATCAAGCTTCTCCCTTTGCTCGAAAGCAGCAGGGGTTGGCTCGAGTGCAAAAAGGGGCGGATCCTGCTCAGGATTAACCAGCGACCGATTAGCGACCTAAATAAAATCGGTCGCAAGATCAGCGACCGATTACAGACCGAAATAAATTCGGTCGCCAAACGGGTCTCAGATGTGCGACCGATTTTATTGGTCGCTATATGGTCGCTATTTGGGACTGACTAGCGATCGATTTATTCGGTCTCTAATTCGGTCGCTATTGCCTCTTTTTCTTGTAGTGGATGATGGTGGAAGCAGGTCTGACATGCCCTGGCGAGAGGATGATAGGCGATGGGGTAAGTGAGGGGGTGACAATGGAGGGCGTGACGGGTGATGGTGCAAGGATTGGCAAAGCGGTGGGGGATACGATAGGCAAGATGAGAGGTCTGGAAGGAATGGTGGGTATAGTGGGGGTCACCGTGGCAGGCTGAATGATAGTGGGATAGAAGGCGAAGGGGGATTGCTATAGGTGTGGTGGAGGGCCAAAAGGTGGGCTGGAGTCTCGTCATCATAGGACCACCCAGCGTTGGGAGATGGGTGGTGGACAATGTTCACTTGGGCCAGTGCCGATGGCTATGGTTGTGGAGCGGGTGGGTGGTTCAGTAGCAGATTCTGATGAATCCAAAGTTCTTATGCGGGCTGCTACTGCTACTGAGGTTGGGGTTGCTGTGGCTGCTGCTGCTACGCCAACTACTGCGGCCTTGGAGCTTGTCTCCTTCTTTCTTTAATATCTTTAATCAACTTGTGCATTTGTGCCCAGTCAATTCTCTGTCCTTCATGCAAATCATAAACAAGATCACGGAACTGGTAGCACCTCTCAATAGTGTGCTCGGGCTGCCGATGGTATATGTAATACCTGGACTGGTCGATGGCCGGATTCCAATTCGGGCATTCCGAAAGAAGCTGGAGATCACCAGTGTACATAAGAGCCGAGAAAATATCCGGGAGAGTTTCAGGAAGTGGGGGGGTAATGGGCTCTCTTGGGACTCGGTCGAGCAGATGCGTAGCCATTTGGTGGTGGAATGTTGTGGTACTGTGGCTGTTGCAGTGGTGGTGACTGTTGTGGCGGCTGGGGAGTAAGAAATGATAGTCGGGTAGCTGGCAAAGTGGTGAACTGGGGGTTGCGGGGAGGTTGCTAGAAGCGTGGGGGAGTGGATTGGTTGACAGCCTGCACCTGCTCATTCGTTTGGACTCCTTTGGTAACTGGGCCCTGGGGTTTTCTCAGGTCTCAAATAGGGAATGAATAGGGGAGTCCTTGAATTGGGTCTGGATAAATCAGGCCCTACCGTACAACTAGTGCATATTAGAGATATCGTTCATAGCCAAGATATTCTGGAATGTAGGTGTGGCATTAGAAATCAACAGTTTTCCTTTTTCTTCTTCTGGAATCTGCCCGGGCACACGGGAAGCCATCTGCCTCCATCTGTCAGCATAGGTGGCGAAGTCTTCATCGGCCTTCATCTTCTTGGCCACTAAATCAGTGAAGGAATATTCCGAGCCCACCCAGTCTTGGAACCTCTGAATAAACTTTTCTTTAACAACTTTGAAACTTTTTGCCTCCTCTATTGGCAAGGTATAGAACCATTCTAACGCTACCCCGTCCAGCGAGCGGCGAAAAAGATATGCCATAAGGCGATCGTCATATTGAAATTACACCGACTCGTATAAGAACTCCCTTATATGGATGAAGGGGTTGCCATTCCCATCGTACTTTCAGTACGCGGGGAGCTCAGACTGAGGCGGGAAATGGATATCTCGAAAATTAGGAATTGGGATGTCAGCTAAAGACTGTAGGCCGACTCGTTTGTGAAGGAGGTCAAGTTGTTGCTGCATGGTAGCCCACTTGTCAAGAAGCTCCCGTTCCTAGGATGGAGGAGGCAAGACTGGAAGGGTGGACCCCGCATAAGGGGCCGAGGGATAGGCAGATGGAGGGGGGAGCCCATAAGAGGGATAGTGGGTCGAGGATGGGCCCATATCCACGTGAACTAGCCCTCACGCCCCAGCCCTCTTCCAGCCACCTCCCACTGTGTTCCACACCTCCAGCAACACTCAAGCTCGCTCCCAGCCGCCCGGAGTCCGCCTCGTCTTCCTCGGCCTTGCATTGGAGCTACATCGACCCTGCTGCTTGCAGTCTCGAACTGAACCTGAGGTCCAGTTTACATGCTCTACCACACCCCAGATGATGCGAACCAGTGTCTGCACTCTTCAGAGATGTCGTGCTGCTTCAAGACGACTTCACTCCAGAAGTGGTCCCGCCCCATTTTGACTACGGCACTGATCGCGTCGACCATTTTTGTGCAACTGTGCTATATTCACACCTGAACCTGAGTACCATTTAGTAGCGGCTACACCGTCTTCTACAGCGCGAATCAGCCCGAACTCTCTTCAGAAGAGTTCTTCCTCTTCGAGTCACTGTCAATCCAGTGTGGTCCTGTCCATTTTTGAGATCATCATAGCCCAGGGCATCCATTCTCCTACGACTACACCTGACTGGTGTGACCTAGTCTGCCCAGAACCTGCAGCAGACTCGTCAGCCTTGGCACACCTTCCTCTGCTAGTTTTCGGCCCAAGGCATCTTCACCAAAGTTGTGCCCCTCGACGACTCAAAACCAACCCAGGTGGGTTCGTCCTGTTCCAACTTCGGCACCGGAAATTCCACCATGGCCATCGTCAACCTGTCTGGCTGTTTGCCCAGGAACCAGAAGCCAACCATTTCGGCGGCCACGACCGGCACAGTGATCCAATGGCATCCATCTTTTGAGGCATCATAGTGCCCTCTGTCTTCTATGCCCCTGAGTTGGTCCCGCCGCATTTGGATCTCTACAGCGAGCGTACGAGTCATCGCACCTTGACCGCGCCAACCTGTCCGGCGTGACAGACCCATGTAGGCCCTCCACTGTGACCTTCCCCACCTTCCAATGACCTCAGATCGGCGTACAGATCTCAGGAGCTCTTAGGCATCCACCAGGCTTCGTCCAGGCACTGACAGCACCTCATTCAGACGTCGGAGCTGGGTGCACAATATGGAACAAGCAGACCTCATCCCGACAAGGCGGTGCGCAGATCAGCAGACCAGATTCCCTTCCCCTTGCTTCCCCCCTCCTACGTGAGGGTAGTTCATGTAATAATTTTCCCATCCACGTGATCCCCTCCCTGCGTGGAGTGTAGTGATTGTATTAGTAGGGATCGACGCCGAGCTACACCGACGCAGCGTGTTCGCTGGGTGCGCACACTCCCCAGCTTTCCCTCATCTCCGACCGGAGACGGTCCATAGGACGGGCTAGGTACGTGCGGTTGCTGCTCCCATTTGCTTGCTTAGTATTGGTTCCAACTGCAGTGCCCGTGTGAGGAGTGCCCGATCCAAACTTTCACTTTTCGTGAGTTCTTGCTATCAGTGAGTGAGTGTACATTTGAACCGATCCCCTCAGTATCGGTCCGCCCGGTTGAGTCCGGTGCCTACTACGTTGTCTCCCGGGTGGTTTCCTACCACCCTCCTCACTGCTCGGACTGTGTCCGGCCTCCTCGTGAGCCACAGCTCACCGAACCATCACTACGAGTCTCATGGAGTCCGCTACTCACGTGAGTGTTTGCCTTGTCGCTTAGACGATCTATGCTCGTTGTTTGCTGGCTTAGGCCCCAGTGTCTCGACCGGGTTCGTCCCGCGTCAGATTTGGTATCAGAGCAAGTTTTCGACTTGCCCTAGCTTGTCGAGTCCTAGGCTTTAGTCTCTGCCTTTACCCCTCATGTCATCCCCCACCATCCCATCCACTCAGTCTGTCCAACAAGTCGGTCTCCCCAACACCAAACTCCCCGATTGGCCCGCCATGACTGATCCTCGCCCCGAGGACCAAGACACCCTTAGGCTAGGAGTTGTTCGTTGTGTCCTTGCTCAATCTGTTGACGAGGATTGGAGAAGAACGGCCATTTTTCAAACCTCAGATATAGCAGTAAGCAATTAAATTTCATTAGATCGGGTTGCTAAAATAGCAGAAATAAAATTACTTTTTAATTAATAGTTTAAATTCAACAATTATAGCCCAGAGTCAAGTCCAAAGGAAAGATAACAAGTGTCAAGTACAGTCGATAGAAAAGTAAAGACGTACCAGAAAGTCGGGGGAAGCTCGACGAAGGTACCAGCGGGCCACGACAACACGCTAACTACCTCAAGATCCGCGGAAGCAGAATGAACAACGACGATGGTGACCACCTGGAAAGCAGGGGTGAGTCTCGTGTCACTGGCTCAGTAGGGGACACATGGATCCCCACTAGAAAATACACAGTAACATGGTAAACTAGTAGGTAAACAACAGGTAACAACAATAGGTGTAGTAAAGCAAGAAACTAAACTACAAAGCTGTAAAGAAAGGATAACAGGAGTAGGGAGCAACTGAGTACAGGGGAGCTCTAAGGAAGGGAAGAAGCCATACCAGACGAGCACGACTACCGAACTAACCTCGGCCCCTGAAACTACTCCAAGTAGACACTACACCAAACAAAGACAGAAGGGTGAACTCTGAACTGGGAAAAGTCAGAAGCTTACTGAACTGTCGACACGACACTAGGCTCCAAATGAAGACCTACAAGATCAACAGTAAAGCCTAGGGAAAATCTAGACAGACTCAGACAACACGACAAGAACATCGTGCACACTGCCCCATACACGACCGAAACGCCGTGCAGGCGACAGACACTGACCTCGAGTATAGCCACTTGAGGGCTAACCCAGGAGGTCATGATGCACAAGAAATGTGAAAAGAACCGCGAAGGGTCACGTGTCACGTGACTGGAGTGCCCCACACTAGAAGAACAGCTAGCTGCGTCCACTAATGTCTTATGCTGTGCCTACAAGCATCTCGTCTGCTATGCCCACAGTCAGGTAGAGACCAAGACACTATCAGAAATAGAACAGTAACCAAGTCGCGAGTGACTAGACAATGGAATGCCCATCGGCGTCATTCCAAAGCCCCTGACCACGTGTACACACACTGGCTTTTGCCTAAGCCAGGTCTCTAGCTAGTTTTCTCCCCCCGTAGGATGCAACGGTAATCGCGAGAGTCGACAGAAACTAGCTTAAAAATCGTGAACCGGAAGTGCCCCGTTGTAAAAGTCGTCACGCGAAAGCGTGCCGTAAGGCTACGACTAGTGAAGGCTCACAAGACACGGACTCCAAAACACAAGTGCCGAAGTACCTACAAGCAAGAGTGCCCTGTAACAGGTACTTCGAAGCACCAAAGGTAGCACAGGGGACTGCCAACAGACTCAGGACAAGGCAACTAGACCTGCAACTACAACGGTCCTTGAGTCCTATGACTCTGAGTTAGGATCGTTGCACATAGCGGGACAAGCCACCCATCGGTCTAATCTAAAGCCAGGGAAAATGACGCTCCGAGAAAATGACACACGGAGACCTGAGGGGACACCGAGAACCCTCAGCACACCTGGACATGCAAGCCGAGGTAAAATAATCCCTCGAGACGTCTAGAAACATAGTCTCGAATTGGACAAAGCCATCGAGACACAACAAGGCTACCTATCAACTACTGGGTAACCCTGAGTTGACTGGAACCCGACAATGATGACATATACAGACACACACACACTGCATGCACGAACAATCCTGGCCATCCCATCATGGTCACTACCCTCATAGGATGTCAACAAACACCCACAGGTCACAGGAAAACCACAAGATCAAGCCAATACAAGTAGAAACTGAAGTAGTGGACAACGATAACACATTGGGCTAAGCGAACCATCACTCAACCGCTAGGTGAACCCGACAGTCAAGTTATAGTCACTATGCAACCAGAGACAAGGACACTGGCAGTTCTAGATTGAGTCGTTAGGGTACTGTCGTAGTCAAGGAAAAGACCACACCCAGTCAAAACACATGAAAAACACACAATATATTGGAATCATCAAAATCATTGTCAAAGACAACGAGGGGGCGCACTAAACCCAACAGAGGTTGGGTAGCCACTATGATTTTCGAGGGGGGCGTACGTCTTTCTCCTGAAAAGGATAGGATTATTACTCGCCTCTTGGAGGCTGGGTAGCCACCATGATTTTCGAGGTGAGTGTATGCCATTCTCCTGAAAAGGAGAGGATTATTGCTCGCCTCTTGCAAGCTTGGAAGCCACCCTTGGCGATTTTGGACGTGGGCATACATCTGTCTCCTGAGGAGGAGAGGATTATTGCCTCCTCTTGGAAGCTCGGAAGCTACGAACTGTTGAACCTGGGACACGACTCATTAGTGCTGGAGATGGGTTAAGGAGACGAGAAGGAGCAACTCTGTCCATTCATTGATAGAATGTTCTAAGATTTACAGAATTCCAGGTGTGTGGAACTTCTTGCCCATCTAAGGCTGATAGCCTATATGCACATTTGTCGAGCACTTCTGTTAGTTGATACGAGACTTTCTAGTTTGGGGCTAGCTTTCCTGTGATGACTCTGGGGTCGACGACACCAGCATGATACAATACAAGATCGTCAGGGAGGAAGTGACGCTATCTGACTCAGGCATTGTAGAATTGCGCCAGGTGCTATTGGTAAGCAATCAGTCTGACCCGAGCCCGGTCCCTTTCCTCTGTCAGTAGGTCCAAATTTTCCCACATTGCTTGATTGTTCATTGCCTCGTCGAACTGGCTAACTCTCAGTGCTTGGTTAGAGATCTCGATCGGGATGATGGCTTTAGCTCCGTAGACTAAGTGGAAGGGCATTTCTCTTGTGGTCACTCGAGCAGTGGTCTGGTGTGCCCATAGGACTCTTGGGTTAGAATCCACCCATAACTCACCTACTTGCTCAAGGCTGGTCTTAATACCGTGGAGGAGGGTCCGACTAGCATTCTCCACTAAGCCATTTGCCTGGGGATGGCCTACTGAGGTATAGTGGTTCTAGATCTCTAGTTCCAAGCACTTCTCTCAAAAGATAGCGCTAACAAACTACTTTCCATTATCGGTGGTGAGAATGCACGGGATCTCGAACTGGTAGATAATGCTGCACAAGATGAACTTCCAAGTCGCTTCGCTTGTGATCTTCCCCAAGGGCTCTACCTTGACCCATTTGGTAAAATAATCTATGGTGACGATGAGAAATTTCTTCCTCCATTGGGCTTCTATAAAGGGACCCAATATGTCTACCCCTCAATAAGCAAATGGGCGAGGCTCCATCAGTGCGTGCAGTTGTGTTGTTTACTGGTGGTGCAAGTGTGTGAATTTTTGGCACTCGGGGTAGCTCTGTACGAAGTGAAGATAGTCTTGCTGCAAAGTGGACCACCAGTATCCTTGTCGAATCAAGCTCCTGGCAAGTGCTCATCCTCCGATGTGACTTCCGCAGAGGTCTTCATGGACTTCACGAATTGCTTGTTTAGTCTCGGTGGGGAACAAGCACTTTAGTAGTGGAGCGGAAAGCGACCATCTGAGCAGTTGCCCGTCGACCACTATAAAGTGCGCTGCTCGTGCTCGTACGCAGTGGGCCTCTGAGCGGTCGTCGATGAGATGTTGACGTAGGAGGAAGTCGAGGATGGGATCCATCCACTACGGCTCGTAATCGACAGAGTTCACCTATGGATCAAGCTGTTCAATGCTCGGTGCTCGTACCTCCTCCACCAATATCACCCTCGAGTTCATGACAGAAGTGGAGGATGCTAGGCAAGAGAGAGCGTCTGCTCAGGCGTTCTCAGCTCTCGGGATATGGATCATCTTGAAGTAGGAGAAGCCCGCGGTAGCCTCCTTTGTCTTCTGGAGGTACTTAATCATTGCTGGCTCTAGGGCCTCAAACTCCCCACGAACTTGATTGGCAATAAGCAAGGAGTCGTTATAGGCCCGAAGATTGGTAGTTCCGAGATCCTTGGCCATGCGGAGGCCAGACAGCAAGGCTTCCTATTCGGCCACGTTGTTGGTGGCCGAGAAGTTGAACCGAAGGGCATATTGTAGCTCTACTCCTTCTGGCGACAAGTGGACCAGGCCAGCTCTGCTGCCAGATGCGCAGGAGGACCTGTCCACATAGAGCTCCCATATAGGTCCGGGGGACTGCTCGGACATTCCCTCCTCAGGGACTGTACACTAGATGACAAAGTCCTCTAGTGCCTGGGCCTTGATACCTGTCCTCGGGCGACAATTGATGTCGAATTCTCCAAGCTCGATGGCCCACTTTATGAGTCTTCCCGAAGCGTCAGGGTTCTGGAGGATCTGACGTAAGGGCTGGTTGGTGAGGCCCGTTATTGTGCGGGAGAGAAAGTTTGGTCGTAGCTTGCGCACGACCGTCACCAGGGCAAGCGCGAATTTTTCTATCCACGAGTACTAGACTTCGGGTCTCTAAAGAGGTAGGCTAACGTAGTAGATCGGCTTCATGGTTTTGTTGTCTTCTCGGGTGAGCTCTGCATTGTGTGCTCATCATCACGGACGAGTACAAGAGCAACTATTCCCCTTTGCGGGGTTTGGAGAGGATTGGATGCGAGGACAGGTACCGCTTCATGTCCTCAAAGGCCTACTCCCATTCCTAATCCCAATCCACCCATCCCCTTCTCTCTAGAGACTAATTGGCCTACTTAATGAGCCGGAAGAAGGGGAGGCATCTCTCAACGACTCTGGACAAGAATCGGGTGAGGGATGCCACCCAGCCAATGAGGCACTGCATGTCCCTTACCCATTCTAGCCACTTCATTTCTAATACTGTTCGAATTTGGTCAAGATTTGCTTCGATCCCTCGGTGGGTTACCAGGAAACTGAGGAACTTTCCCAACCTGACTTCGAATGCACACTTGCTCGGGTTGAGCTTCATATTGTACCTCCGGAGTGTCACAAACATTTTTGCCAGATCCTCTAGATGCTCGGTCGCACGTAGGCTCTTGACGAGCATATCATCGATGTAGACCTCTATGTTGCGACTGATCTGGGCATGGAACATGTGATTGACGAGACGCTGGTATGTAGCTTTGACATTTTTCAAACTAAATGGCATGCACGTGTAGCAGTAGAGTTTGTGGTTAGTAATGAGTGTGGTCTTGTCCTAGTTGGGCTTATGCATGCTAATATGATGGTACCTGGAGTAGGCATCTAGGAAGCTCAGTATTTCACGTTCGGCTGTGGCGTCGACTAGTTGATCGATCGGTGACATTGGAAAGCTGTCCTTGGGAGTGGCTTTGTTAAGGATCGTATAGTCCACGCATATACGACACTTCCTGTTGCTCTTGGGAACTAAGACCTGTTGTGTCTCCTCTGGATTTGATATTTAGTTTTGATGCGGGCAACAGTGTAATTGACCTTAATTTTGATACTGTCAACACTGTGACGATTTGAAGTCTCTACTTAAGTCAGAATTAGTTACAGTTCATTATTGGGTCACTACATGCTCATACTATTCATTATCAGGTCAATGCATACTCATACTGTTGTATTATAAGGTCGATGCATATTCATGCATTGAGAGAGTCAGGTCGGTGCATATATTTATTCTAGTCTAGAAGGTCAATGCATATGCAGAAGTATTGTATTGAAAGGTCGATGTATCTCCCACTACATTAAACAAACAGGTCGATGCATATATGTCGTTGAGTCCAGAAGGTCGATGCACATATAGATTTTAGTCTAGAAGGTCGATGCGGGTGTACACAGTGTGCGCTATCAGGTTGGTGCACTTTGTTCATAGTATGGTCCATCAGGTCGGTGCACCTTATTCACAGGTCGATGTTGCTAGGCACTATATGCTAGATGCTGTTTCATCAGGTCAGTGCACATCATAAGCAGGTCGATGCTAATGAGCCAGCAAAGGTAACATAAGGTCGGTGCGATAGAGGTTATCTTTCTTAAGGTCGGTGCACCTCGTGCATTTGCATTGAAGTCAGATCGATGTTGTAAGTTCTTTCGTCGATGCATTAAGTATTTCCTTATAAATCACCAGGATAGGTCGATGCACTATCAATTCAGATTTGGTCTATCTAACAGAACAAGGTCTACCTGTGTGGCTTAAAGGTTGATGCATCTTGTTTGTGCATCGATGTATATGCAAACTGTGATACATTCACTCACATGGTTCATTCGGTGCTTATGATATGCTTAAGTCAAAATTCTCTGATCTTTCAGTATGATTAGATCTTCATTTCTGTCTTAATAGGAAGATCACAAAATGGGAACAACAGAAGTGATTTGGCCAAAGACTCAAACATTGAGACTGCAATATCTGAAGGATTGAGTAAAGTCATGTGGGTCATAAATGACCCTGATTGGCACGTGATCCTAGGTGAGAAGCCAAACTGAATATCTTGTCACGTGGATCTACTTCTCTTCTGCACTAGACACGTGGACTCTCGAAGCGCACTTTTTGGATAAAGTTATTGGGCAGGAATGTGCCCTCCACGTGCCCTATTTGAAAAATCTGTGGGGACCACAAGATTCACGCTCATCCACCCTCCTTCCCCTCCCATTTACCTCATTTCCCACCTCCCATCTTCAACCTACACTTCTCAGTTCGCAAATAGCAGAGTACCATCAACTTTCAGAGTCGACCTCAATTTCATCTCGATGCTCCTGGACACTCAAGAGGCACCGTCGGAAGCATCTTCAAGTCCTCTATGCAACGGTGGTGGTCTTGTCCTGTTTTGAGCTCGTGTCTGCCCAGGGGAGTCGATCTCCCCAGACTGCGCGTCTCCCTCCAGACTGCCAACCTGAGGTTGCTTGCAGAGGCTCCCACGACCAGACACCTGAAGATTTGGAGGAGGGGCTCAGCCGAGACCTTCTAAAATGAGTCAGCTTCCAGTACTAAGAAGCGGCTTCCCGATTGGGACCTGGACAAGTGACTTCCTAATTTTCTCCCCAGGGTGCGCAGTTCTGTCCCCTCTAGGACTGAACTGACCCCTGTCCACTTTTTGGACTCTCCCAATCTGCTCCAACATCTTCTTGCATCCCCGTGGGTCTCGTTTCGAAGAAGACTCGACAACAGTTCGAAAAAATCTGGCTACGCTCAATTTAGCGGTCAGGATCACTCCTGGTGCCCTCATCTTCCTGATGCTGAGGTACCATAGTAGTCAAGACCAGAAAGCAAGGACCCTGTTCGTGACTCTTCCCTCATCGGCAACGCCAACCTGGAGTTTCCCCAAAAATTGGACGTCATCCTGATCCAGTCCCGAAGATTTTGCCACTAGTCTCGTCGACAACCGAGTTCAGGAGTGGTCGCGATGCTGACATCGACCGCCTATCCCCTGTTCCAGAGCGAGGATAGAATCGGCATCCTCTGATTATTTAATTCCTAGCTCATTTTCCCCACCCCGCCTGGCCGGCTTACCGCCCCTCCCTGTGGGAGGTAGTGTTTGGATGCAAGATTAACTTCCCCTCCCGTTGTTCAACCCCGTTGCATGGGGAAGTAGTGGTGTAAATCTTTAAAACAGGTCGAAGCTTCACCGGCGCGGCAAGTGGGGAACCCACGCTTCCCCGCTCGCTCACGTCTCCGAACAGGATCGATTTCTTAAAACCGGTCAAGTAAGTGCTCTGCCCCTTGCTCATATTTGGATGTCCTATTCTTTCAATATTAGCTCATAGCTCCCCTGGCTTGTGAGAGTGAGCATCCGGTCTGCAAGCTCCTTTGCTTCGAGTGACCGCCGTGGGAGAGAGTGTGACCTATGACCTGGGCACCTGGTCGGCCCCATTGAATCGGGCCTCCATACCCTTGGGAATAACCTTGCTCTTGCTGGCCCTCTACCAGCAAGGGCCCAGCCCACCAACCTCGACTTGGCATCGCCGAGTTACCCTGGGTTTTGGGTGAGCGTCGGGTGAGTAGTCACTGATATCGGTCCGTCTCTCTTGCGAACTGTGCATGCTTGCAAGGTCTAAGGGAACATTGGTTAGTTAATGCATCCCATAAGTCTTAGCATACCCATTGAGGTCCCATCATCATAGTGGTCTATCAAAAGATGTCATGAGACGTTCCGGTTACGCCGGTTCGGAACACGACCTTTCTAGCATCGAGGAAACCTTCGGGTTAGTCCTTCGCCATGTACCACTCGGTGTTTGGGTTACCACTACCATCCATAGGTTGTGTCACATCATCCCCACTGGGAATCTAGTTCTTTTCCTGATCATTAAGGGTGACCTTTAAGTATGGGTTTTTACACACTTCACGGCAAGCCATATCGATCTCCTCTAGAGCGCGTGTTGATGCTTTGGCCATACCATGGGTATGCACAAAGGCCTTTTTTCTTCTCTATTCGGTTGAGTGCAGGGACAAGAGGTTGATGGATGAGATAACCGACCTAGGTGCTCCCCAATACGGGAGAGGTCTCAAATAGGGGCAGTCTTGACCCTCAAAAAATGAGCGTTCATGCTATATCTAGCCAATAAGGGCTGTCTAGTCGAACACGCAGTAATACGGAACAAGTAAAATAATAGGTAGTAAAGTAGGAAAAATTATACTAGAAAGCTGTAACAATATGCAAAAAAATAGTAAAAGAAGAGACAAGGAGCAGGAGTATAGAATAGTCTAAGAGGAGAGGAAGAAAACCTCGACACCCCAAACTACTCCAAGCAGCAACAGGAAGGCGACTCTGGGCTGACAAAGTCAGGAGTTGTCAATCCATCGATGCTGTAAGGGACCTGCAAAATTGACAAAGAAACCTAGGCAAAACCTAGACAGACGTAGACCCAGACAACACGACTAGAATGTCATGCACACTATCCCACACATGACTAGAATGCCATGCATACGACAAGACACTGATCTCGAGTACATCCACGAGAGGGCTAACCCGAAAGGTCGCGACACGCAAGAACCGTGAAGAGAACCGTGAAGAGTCACGTGCCACGTGACTGGTGTACCTCTCACTAGAAGAACAGCCAGCTACATCCACTGATGTCTTATGCTGTGCCTACTAGTGTCTGGTGCGCGTACCCTACCGCAAGGACTAGGCCGAGACCAAGACACTGTCAAAACCAGAACCAAAGTACCGTCACGAGTGACTAGATAGGGGAACGTCGATCGGCATCAGTCCAAAGACCCTGACCACGTGTGCACGCACTGGCTCTTGCCTAAGCCAGGCCTCTAGCTAGTATTCCCCCTCTATTAGACGCTATGGTTGGACCCTGGGCCCACGGGGCTAGCTTAAGAATCGTATGTCGGGAAAGTGCCCCACTACAAGAGCCATCACATCGTAACATGACGTAAGGCTGCGACTAATGAAGGCTCACAAGATATAGAGACTCAAAAGACGAGTGCGGAAGTATAGACAAGCAATAGAGCACTATCACACGTACTTCAAAGCACCAATGGCAGCACAGCCGTTGCCGATAAACTCGGGACAAGGCAACTAGGCCTACTCATGTAACGATCCTTGAGTCAGATGACTCGGAGGCAAGATCGTCACTAATAGCAGACCAAGCCACCAATCAGTCTAATCTTAAGCCAGAGGGAATGATGCTGTCGAAGGAAACGACACGCGGAGACCTGAGGGAACTTCGAGAACCCTCAACACATCTGGACACATAGAACGAGGTAAGGCGATACCTCACTGTATCTTGAAACATAGTCTCGAACTGGACAAAACTGTCGAGACACACAAGGCTACCTGTCAACCACAAGGTGATCCCGGGTTGACCGGAGCCAGACAATGACAACTCAACAGTAGGAAAGAGAATCCTACCACAAGCAAGAAGACTCCTGACTGCCTTATGACGTAGTCTTAGCCCTCATAGGATGTCAGGAGGCATCCACGGGAAAGCGGGTAGACCACAAGAACAAGCCAAGACAATCATAAACACGGAAGGATGACACTTTGGGCAAAGCGAACCATCACTCGACCACTAGGCAAACCCGGCAGTCAAGTTACAGCCGCTTGTGGACACTAAAAAAATTCTCACCCCTTGTTCACGTGCAGGGGAATAAAGAAGAGGAGAAAAGAGAACAGAAGATGAAAAGAAGAAGAGAAGAAAAGGAAACGCCTAGGTTGCGCTTCCAACGGCACGCCTTCAGACCCTTGGCCGGCACACTCCCTATGCGTCACACCATGGAGGCCCTCTCGCGGCATGCCCTACTGGCTGTCCAGCGGCACGCCTTCAAACGCCCTCCAGGGCACACTCTTGTTAAAGCCCCAGCAGCTCACCCCTCACCATCTCCGTCTCTCCCCCTGCATCTCTCCCTACGTCTCTCCCTCTGTCACGTCCCGAGTGCGGAAGCATACCCACGGCGCGACAGTTCTTTATATAGGACCAAAGCAAGCGAGCTAGATAGCAAAATTTCTTTCCTTAGACCAATTATAGAGTGCGCAATTAACTATCTAATCTTAGAGTCATCTCAAATGATTTTTAACCCTTCTGGAGTCATTTCCTATCGATTGGATGTGTTTCCCCTACGCTACGGCGTGCATGGGGCGTGGAACGGGCCGATTCGGTCATTCTACTGTTTTACCCGCCGGACTGATTTAGCGGTCCTACCAGAGACCGTTATAGGCATAACGATCCCTCGACAGACCGTTATGGTTCGTTCGTTGTTTTTTATCTTTCGAGGTCATGGAGCATAACGGATCAGGCCTGGTCCATTATTTGGATATAATGCCCTAGGCTAGGCGCGTTATATTCGGGTTGTTTTTGAGGCTGTCTGCCATTATCAGATCCCTCGATGACCATGCTTCCTCGAAGATCGTGTCAGTCAGTTCATTTAATGGATCGTTCCCCGTGCGTTACGGTTCAGGTGACACACTTGTGTGGATCCGTTATGTTGTGTTTGACCGATGTTTGACTGGGTATGGCAGTTGATATAACATGCCTAACCCTGTGTGCCATGTGGCTATGGCGGACTCATTATGGTCCGTTATATGCCTCTTGTCCGTGTTAGTGTTTTGGGTCCGTTAACGTGCCTGTTGTGGTGCGTTAAGCTTGTGTAACACGCCTATGGAGGTCCATTATATTCCCCTTTGTTTGAGTTCTGGTCCGTTGGCCATAACGCCACTGTGCTGGTGCGTTATGGTAGGTAACGCCCCTATAGAGGTGCGTTACAGTCCTCTTGTTGGCCATGATGGCCGTTGTCTCGTTCTGCGTCTGTTCTGTGTATGTGTCTGTGCGTTATCAGTGTCTGGTTATGTAACGCACCTTGGCTAGTGCGTTACGTCGTGACGGAGCGATATGGGTCCGTTACGTTCTGTGTGACCGGTGGATTTCTGTGTGTTCAGGCGTCTGTAACGATTGCTTGTAGGCGCATCACCATGGGTGTAACGCCCCTACCCTGGTCCGTCACGTATTGTGACGCGGTGTTCTGTGACCGTTACGTCTTCAGGCGCATCAGGTGTAGCCTGTTCAGTCTTTAGCGCATTTCACTTGGCATATGCATTGTGTTTATGGTATTGTGTAATACTACTTTAGATCCCGATAGATTAGCCCCCTCATCCCTCGTGATGGAGCCACTAGTCGTGGCCCTGGACTTTCAGTGTCTACCCACCTGGGAAAGGTGGATGGGTACTTCTCGCTAGAAAATTTTTAAGCTAGTTCCGTGGGCCCCTGGCTTTGTACTGCAGTGTCCGCAAGGGGGGGAATACTAGCTAGAGGCCTGGCACTAGGCCGGAGTCAGTGTGTGCACACGTGGTCAGAGGCTTGGACTGACACTGACGAGTGTTACTCTGACTAGTACTTGATTCGGTTCCATTACGCCTCTTGCTTGTTGTGTTTGACTGACTTACAAGTTTCTTGAGATGTAGTATAAGCTGTCAGTGGACGCATCTGGTTTCTCTCTTCTAGTTGGTCTCTTCTTTTTCCTATCTCTGGGGGGAGTTGTGGTTTTTCTTCTATTCGTGGATGTAGTTCCTGCCGCTTATATGTATAGTTAAATGCATGCCTTAATTGCTTATATATCTGCATGCCTGCATGGTGACTCTCGTGTTTCTCGAGTGTCGTGACCTGGTTGGGTTAGCGTATCTGTGGCATTACCCGAGGTCAGTGTTGGGTCATGTGCATGACGTTCAGGTCGTGAGTGGTCATGTCTGGAAGTGCGTGCATGACATTCAGGTCATGTGTGCCTTCTAGTTCGCGTCTATGTCCGTCTAGGTCTTTTCTATACTTATAGTCTGGTCTCGTAGGCCATGCTTTTGGCCTCATGTTTGTCGATGAATCGGTGTCTCCTGACCTTTTGAGTTAGGATCGCCCCTTCTGTCGTTGCTAGGAGTAGCTTCGGGTGCTGAGGTTAGTTCGGCAGCTGCTAGTGTGGCACGGGTTATTCCCCTCGTCCCTTCCTGCTCCCTACTCCTGCTTCCTCTTCTCTACAACTTTGGACTTGTTCTTTTGGCAATTCTGGACTAGTGTATATTGACTAACACTCTGATATATATAAATATTTTAATTACTTCCGCATTTCAGTTTATAATAACTGTTCTAATTTAATCTGCGCGTCGTGTAATTCCAATTCGTTATACGCTCCCTCGACAAACTCCCCCAACCCTTCAGGGGCCTCATCAGCCACTTGGGTGACTTCCCCAGTTCCTGGTAGCGGTAATTTGATGCTACATCAGGTTATCGGTATCCGGAGCTTTGGGTCATTACATTTGAGTACTTCACCTATTACTCAGGGCCATCGCTGACTTCCCAAGGGTCCCTTGGGTCATGCTCCTTTTCCCTTGATGTTCCCCGGTGCCCCCCGTCTGCACCCTGTTCTCAGGAAGCCATCTATAGAAACACAGTCCGCAGACTGCGACCGATAGAAGTTGCGCGCCCCACCAGCATCTCCTGCGACACTGGATCAACCACAGCACACCTCTTGGGTGTTGAGGATGTCATCCATGCTTTCCATGTTGAAGGTAGCGACCAGACTTCACCCCAACTCGTCGTAACACCACCGAAGGTCGAGCTTCTGACGTTCTATGTCTGCAGAGTCTACTGGGACCAGTCAGGACTTCTTGTCGCGTCATCGGCTCTCCGGCCATCATCTGTCCTGCCCGTTCGACCAATGAGTTCCCAAGATGCCCAAAAATTCCCCCACCATATTTCGTCGAAAATTGGTGACGTTACGGTCCCCGTCCATCCTGTTCTTTGTGGCTCTAGACTTGTCACCCAGTTCTACACACCTGACAGAGGGCCTGCAACTTGCATCACCACTACCCCATCCCGGCTCCGACGGCCCCTCCCCACCTCTGAGGGCCTCCTCCTCGTGTCTTCTGCCTCCCCCTCAAAGCAGGTCATCATTTGACCGCCGAAAGGTGACGTTCCTCTCTCTCTTCGATCACTACGTAGTTCTGCACAGTCAAGAGCAGACTTGACAGTCAGGCCCCGTCTGCACCGCCATGCCCGCCTGCGACCCCAGATCTTCCCCAGCTCTTCTGGAGTTCTTCTGCATGCCTTTCACAATGCTTGGGAATAGACGACGTCTCTATCTGACCCCTGGCTGAGGTGTACTAGCAGAAATGACACAGTTCTATCTTGCGGGATAGACATAGGGCAGTCGACCCATTCCCCCTTTCCCATGTTCCCCCCTCCTGCATGAGGGTAGCGTTGTTTGTTTCTTCCCGTTCCCCACATTCCCCTCCTTGTGTGGAGACTAGTGCCATAAGGATGTACCCATAGGTACCCCTCCAAGCTATAGCGGTGCAGTGTGTCTGTCGGGTGCGCACGCTCTCGGCTCGCCCTCATCTCCAATCGGAGCCAACCCCTTGGGTCCAGCTAGGTACGTGCTGTCATTTTGCTCTCTCGTTACTACTATTCCCCTATTGGTTTCTGCACAGCACCGTTGTGAGTGGAGTGCCCATTCCATATTTCCTGTACATGATGTGATCTTACAGCTAGGTGAGTTAAGCGTACATCTGAACCTGGCCCTTGGTGCCAGTCTGCCCGGTTAAGTCCTGGTGCCTTCCCGTTGTGGAAACCTTGTGATGTTGGTGTTCACATGAACATCCACTCAATTAAAGGAGAAAAAGAGGAAAAGATAAGAGAGAGAGGAGAAACTACCAGGGAAAAATACTAATAATGTACAAAGAGAGCATGAGATGCTTTAAGGGAAAGTGTGATCGCCAGAGGGGTTACCTCAAGAAGAGTGATCGCGAAATACCTTGTGAGAAGTGGGGGAGATTGAGAGTTCCTTCTTCCTCCTCCTATCGGCGGCCGATGAAGGGGGTCTACTTTGATTACCCTCGTAAGACAAGCAAAAACAACAAACACACAATATGGATTTAGCCAAAGTGTAGTATCAGTGCTCTAAAGAAATAAAGATATGCAACATAAGCATGAGTTGTGGGACTTGTATAATTACAGATCTGGACTATTGTATATATTTTACCGCTCTGATATTTTAAAAAATTACTTCCGCACTGATATTAATTTCACTACCGTAATTAATATTACGCATTTGTAATTCCAATTCGTTATGCAACCCCTCAACAAACTCCCCCTAACCCTTACGGGGCCTCATCAGCCTCTTGGGTGGCATCCCCAGTTCTTGGTAATGGTAATCCGATGATATCGAGTTATCGGTACTCGGAACCCTGGGTCGTTATAGTTGGTATCAGAGCTGTGTTGAGGATTTGTATAAGGAATTGAAATTGCATCGCATTCGTCCAGAACAAGTCTATTTGAGTCATCTATTACTGGCTTAGGATGTTTTTCGTGTTACTAATGTGTTTTCCGTCGTCATGTGTTTTCTAGATTCAAGATGCCACCCCGTAAAAGAAGAGCTCCTGTTCCCCAAGAAGCGAGTGGCATTGTTCCTCCTCCTATTGTGCCTGCTCCTCCTCCAGTCGTGCTAGCTCTAGCTATGCCTGTTCCAGGTCCTCAAGATGACTTGCCTGGTGGTCGTGGTAAAGCACTAAAAGAATTTCTGTGATTCCACCCGCCGACATATGAAGGTCAGTCAGATCTTGATGCTGCCAGAGCATGGATTGAGATGACTGAACGTGTGTTCCACTCAATGGAATGTGCAGAGGACGAGAAGGTTATGCTTGCTACTTTTCAGCTTCAGGGTGTAGCACTAATGTGGTGGAGTTCGGAATGGGAGGTTACTTTCCGTTCCCGACCGCTTCGGCAGATCACTTGGATAGAGTTTGTGGCTACCTTCGAGCGTACTTACAGTCTGGCCTGTCTCTGGATGAACAAAATGCATCAATTTCATGATTTGGCTCAAGGTGAGATGACCGTGCTGCAGTATCAGAATAAGTTCATTGAGTTGGGTCGGTATGCACCCCTTGTTATCACTGATGAAGCCTTAAAGACTGAGCAATTTCTGCTTGGGCTGAAGGCTGAGTTGCGAGTGCCATTGCTTGCCACTTGTGTAAGAGAGATGGATGAAGCGTATCAGGCAGCAGTTGCAATAGAGCTTGATTTGGCAAGATCTCGAGGCCCTACTCAGGTTGACTTTGTTCAGCCGACTACTTATCAGCCATCTGTGATAGGAGTCCCGTCTGCTATGCCTACTGCAAGTAGCACTTCAAAATCTGAGTTCAGGTGGATGTTCAGGAGGTCTAAGAAGTGACATGATCGACAAGCATCTTCTGGGACTATGCAACAGTAATTGGCACCATCTTCTTTTCATTCGGCCTCCTCTGATTCCTTTCAGCAGTCAGCTCCTTCTTTTCAAAACCGTCGAGATTCTTCTGTGAGTCAACCAAGACCGTGTCCGAGGTGTGGTGATAGTCATCCAGGCGTGTCGTGTTCTTTCTAGGTAGTCTATTTTCGCTGTGATCAGTGGGGTCATGTTGTTCAAGACTATCTATTGAGGTTGGTACCAGTGCAGTTCTCCCAGTTTACCCAGTCGCAGCCATCTCAGTTTCATCTTCCTCCACCACCTCCACCTCAACCTCAGCCATCTTATCGGCAAGTTTCAGTTTCTTCCCAGTAGTCTTCTGCAGTGACCAGTCAGAAGCTGAGAGGCAAGGTTACTCATATCACTCATGCAGAAGCCGTGGCATCCAACCTCGTAGAAGGTACAGTTTTGATTTTTAGTCGTACAGCTCGTGTTCTATTCGATTCAGGTGCTACTCACTCTTTTATTTCTGAGGATTTTCTTGCTTGTATTGAGGAGCCGGTAGCTGAGTTATCCTGTGAGTTGCTCATTGAGTTACCATTTGGAGATTTCATGTCCACTCCATTGTGTCTAGAAGAATCCCCTATTATCATCAGTGAGCGACAGTTGACAGCGAGGCTGTATACATTGCAATTAGCCGATTATGATGCTATTCTAGGCCCCTCCCCGGGAGCAAGAAGCCTCCTCCACCCCGAGGAGGGAGAAGTCCGGAGCGCATCGACCACTCTCGGAGACTAAGGCCCCCGAGGGGCGTCAAGGCAACGTGTAGGACCGCCCCCATACCCCCTCGATCCAGCGACAACTGGAGTTATCCCTCCGACTGTGAGACTTTGAGAGGCATTTTGCAGAGCAAGAGCGCACCCTCCGCTCCCTACGGAAGACCTCTACCACCGAGGACGAGGAGCAATCCCCATTTTTCGACCATGTCTTGAAGGCCAAGATGTCCCCTAGGATCTCATTTCCAACCTTCAAGGCATACGATGGCCAGGGAGACATGGCTGATCACTATGACAGTTTTGACGCCCTCATGACCTTGCATGGGGCCTCCAATGCCATCAAGTGCTGAGTGTTCGCGACCACCTTGGTCCAGGGCACTCAGGCTTGGTTCCGAGCCCTCGCCCCGGGTAGCATCCATGATTTCTAATAGTTCGGGTGAGTATTCAAGGAGAGCTTCACTGGCAGCGGTCCTCCAAGATCAGTAGTGGGGCTATTAGCCCTCAAACAGGAGCAGGGGGAGAGGCTCCAGGCCTATATTAACCGATTTAAATCGGAAGCCCTACGTATCCCTCGCCTTGATATTGCCTCAGCCATCACCGCACTGACCGGGGGCACTCGTGACGAGAACCTGAGGTGCGAGCTGGTTCTTCATCCCCCTACCTCCCTCGCTAAGCTAGTGACCCTGGCCCTACGACACGTGGAGTGTGAGGAAGTTCTCACCGCCTACCACAGCACGATGGGCTTGGGCCTGGAGGGGGACAAGAAGCAACAGTCCGAGCAAGGTTCTGGACAAGGAAAAAGGCGGAACTGGGATGGAGACACTAAACAGCCCTCTCGAAGGTACGAGCGGTACACTCCCCTAATCGCCCTCATCTATGCAATTTACGAAGACATCAAGGGCTCGGGTCTTGTCTACCAACCCGAGCCTATGAAGGCGAAAGAGTGCAACTGCTAAAAGCACTATCTATTCCACAATGACCACGGGCATCACACCGGCGATTGTCATCAGCTCCAAGATGACATCTAGTGCCTCGTCCACCAGGGGCACTTATCCTGATACGTGTTCGAGCACCGAAAGGATGCCGTCGCCCCCGAGGAGATCGACAATGTCCCCCAAGGAGTCCACATCAACGTTATTGCTGGCGGTGCAGCATCAGGTGGAGATAGCAGCCGAGGAAGAAAGCGTCATGCCGAATGGGCAAGTCTGGCCTCTGAGCCCCCGAAGGCCGTGCAGGCAAGCGAACAGTAGGCCTTGGTGTTTTCCGACCAAGACCTGGAAGGGTTAGCAACCCCGCACGATGATGCTGTAGTTGTATCGGCTACTATAAGCCATTGTAATGAAGATAGGATATTAGTTGATAGTGGTAGTGCCCCTGATGTACTTTCTTACGATTGTTTCCTCAAGATGGGTGAGAATCCGTCTAGACTCCACCCGATCCGAACCCCACTTTGCGGGTTCAACGGCCAGGCAACTTATCCCGAGGGAGCCCAAAGCCAGCCGGTCACCATCGGCACCCCGCCCAAAATCATTACGATTATGGTGGACTTCAACGTGATTAAAGGGATGATGGCCTATAACGCCATTTTCGACCGAGGCCTCCTCAGCCGTACGAAGGCGGTGCCCTCTACCTATGACCAGAAAATGAAGTTTCCCACCAAAAATGGCGTAGGGGAGGTCTGACGTAACCAGGCAATGGCCAGAAGGTGCTATATAATCTCAGTCGAAGCCATAAGGCTGGAAGGGAAAAACAAAGGTATTCTGTGGACCGAGGAAGGGCCGGCGACATCCGAGCCTGGGGGCGAATTGTTAACGGTCTTCCTCAAAGATGACCCTACCCTAGGAGTGAAGATCGGAGCCGACCTCCCCTCTGATGTTCAGGAGGAATACTGCGACGGGAGAGCGGTGGTCCATTAAGGCCCATTTGATTGCTATTCGTGCTTGCATGCTTAAGTCCGAGGTTGTGTGACATCAACTAGGCTCCCCAATCAAAGGTCCCTTACCCTTATCCTCTCGATGGATAGGAGGTGTAGGCAATAGGGGACGAGCAAGAGGTGCGGGTGCACTTGGACGGATAATGGGTGTAGGTTGTTGGGGTCGAGGAGGAAGATCCCTCAGTGGAGGAGGGCGAGGCCTTGGAGCGAATAGCTCCTGACCGGCAGGCTCCTACGGTCTAGCCATGGGGGCCCTCTGATATGTGCCTAAATAGGTATAGGGCTCGACACTATGATGAGGGAAGGGGCCCAACCATTGGGTAGACTCAAACTCTGCCTTGAACTGCTCCAAGTCGAGAGCAACTTGATACGCTTGTTCCAAAGTGGTCACATTGTGGCTGAAAAGTGATATTGTGGCCGCAGACCTCTTCGAAAGCGTGAGATGGTCATGGTGCTCTCTTCTGTAACTCCACACCGTAAATAATACTCATCAAACTCAGTGGTGTACTCGGTCACAGACCGATTCCCTTGGGTGAGACTCTACCATTTGTCTATGAGACGTTGGCGGAATGTGGCAGGAAGATACTTTTGCCTCAATTTGGTTTTCATCTCATCCCAAGTACTGATCTGGGGTTGACGTCGCTGTATTAGCAGACTCTCCACATTTGTCCAATAGGTTTGTGCCTGCCCATGCAACTTCATCTTGGCATAGCGAACTCTTCGGTGGTTCGTCATCTCAAACCACTCAAAGTATCGATCCATGCCGACCTCCCAATCTAAATAGACCTTCAGGTCCAAGGGCCCATCAAAAAGAGGAGGGTCCGAACGCATGTTCCTATGAACATAGTCGTCATCATCGTAATCCCGATTCCCTCATTGGACTCGACGGTCACGAGCAAAACCCCCACGTTCTTTATCAGATGCATAGTCATCCACCTCGGGCACTCAGTGCCTCCTATCATCTACCCCTTGAGCCCTCAGAGCAACAGGTTGCTGAACCAGCTCCTGTTGTCCATTTGTCAGCGCAGGGTGCACCTCACCCAGGGCTCTCTCGAGGATGACAATTCTCCCCACCAGACACTGAATAGACTGGTCCGATGCTTAGGCCTGATCCTCTACAGCTTTCATTCTCCCTTCCAGATGTGTACCTATGCCATCTACACGGGTACTAAGCCCATCCATACGTGTATCAAATCTATCCATGAGAGATCGGAACATCTCAGCCACCAAAGGCTCATCGGGACTACGGACTCGGGGATCTGCGATAGGTGGTGGTGGTGGTGAGTATTGGGTACCTCTACGGGTGGGCATGCAATGACACAGAGGTTGGAATGCACTGACTAAGGTGAAATGGAGAACCTAGACTCAAACCAGTATCTAGTACTTGACGGAGATATCGATCCAAAGTCCCATCTCACGCAAGGAGGCTACCTTCCAAATAGGCTTAACCTATCTGTCCAGTAACGCCTTATGATATACCGGATACAAGAATGAAATGCAACACCTTAGACTGACCACCCTAGACTCAACTTGGCTTTGATACCAATTTGATGCGGGACGAATGAGATACTCGATGTCGAATAGTGCGAACCTGGGACTCTAGGTGACGACGCGACCGGCGGCTATGCGAACAATAGAGCTACCTTGGCTCGACACTAAGAGCTCCAATAGGGTGTATGCCTTTAATAAAAAAAGTAATCTCACGAGTCGTCCTAAGCAAGGGAATGCGTGGATCCGCATGGTTGAGAAACTGACAGAGTCAAGGGTGGTCAAACTCACTTCCATACTCAGATCAAGTCATGGGACGGGGCTCACTCACTTACTCGCAGTGGTGATGATATTGGAATGAGCTAGATCCTATCACTCACTAACAGTGGCATACAAACACATACTAAGTAAGCAAAACAATTGAAATTAATCAGTTCTCAATCGGTCCTAGACATTCATCTAGCGTGAAGTAGAGTGAAATGTGAAATGCACGCAGCCAAGAAACAATCACATGTGATTTTTAGGTGGTTCGATCTCCTGCAGAGATCTACGTCCACCCCACACTTAAACCAAGTGTGGATTCATGACTGATTCAGAGCTTCCAACCCACTGATCCATAGCTTTGGTTAAAACTTCTCAACATCCGCTGAGCCTTATAGCTTAAGCTTCTCAGAGGAATCCTCCTCTGCCCCTGGGCACTACAGCTTGCCACAACCGCTGACTAACAGCTTGAGAAACAATGTTTCGTAACAAAAAATGAAAACGGGATAGAAAACAGAAATGAAACAATGTAGCTCCAATTGGAGCGGACTGGCTTAGTTTTGAATTAGAAGCCAGAAACACAAGCAGAGCCTCACTCTCCCAACTCTGGCACTCTACTTTTCTCTCAGAACACCCTCCTACACGATTTCACAGGGTCTCACGAAATGCTCTCCTCTTTTCTGACCTTTCTTCTGCTGCTTCACTCTCCTGGATCGCTCTCTCTTGCTTTTTCCTCTCCTCTCCTCTTCTTTACTTGTTCTGCAAGCCTCCCTCTTATATTCTATGCGATCAGGCCTCTATATATAGGCTTACGAGAGATGGGCGCATGGAGACCACATTCCCACCCAAGGAACTGGGAAAAAGTCACTCCTTTGGAGGCCCACGTGTCAAGATCTGAGCGTGCGCTGTCCACATGTCAGAATCTCCACTTGAGGAATATCTTGGATCACATGCCCAACTTATCTTCTACGAGCAGGAGACAAAATGTGCCGTCTTGGTTTTAATTATGTCCCTGTAAAAAGAAAGTATTTTGTCAAACACTTATGTGATCATAAGTCATAGTTAGAGTGTAGTCAAAATAGAACAGATGCATTGACTTTGGTTTGGTCAAATGAAAAAGAGCATCGACCTCAGTATGGTCAAATGTAAATGAGCATCGACCTCAGTTACTGTGCATGAACTGAAGATGGAACTCACATCAACCAAAGAATGCAGTATGCAAACTAGCATCGACCTCAGTATGAGTTTATATAAAACTCACATCGACCTTATATGCATGCATGCAAACTAGCATCGACCTCAGTTTGAGTTTATGCAAACTCACATTGACCTTAAATGCATGTACGTAGACTAACATCGACCTCAGTGTGAATTTATGCAAAAACTCAAATCGACCTTATTATGCATGCAGACAACTAGCATCGATCTCAATGTGAGTTTAGACAAAACTCACATCGACCTTAGCTAGCATCGACCTTAAAAAGACAATGTGCAAAATTCACGTCGACCTTTACTACCATCGACCTCAAAATGCCTATGTGCAAAAACTCACGTTGACCCTAACTAGCATTGACCTCAGATGCATGCAAGCAAAAACTAGCGTTGACCTTAGTTGTGCATGATAGCTTAGCTACAGTAAACATGCATCGACCTTAGATGCTTAGAGTCACAACTAGCATCGACCTTAGTTGCATGAGGCCTAAACTAGCTTCGACCTTAGATGCATGAGGCCTAAACAAGCATCGACCTTATGACCAAAATGAACGTGAAGTGCTCATGTATGCAAACTATTTGATGAAATGACTTGTTACAGTATGAAGGTGCAGACACGTTTTATGTCTGACATATAAAAAATCATCAAAATACACAAAATTATCATGGTCAATGTAAAGTCACCAAAGTCAACTCTACAGTCCACCAAGTCAACTTCATTATTGCCAATCATTCAAAACACAATCAACTCACAGCAGTCTACACACTACTGATCAGCTCCAGAGGAGACCTAACATTCTCCCCCATTTTGATGATGACAACACCCAAATATATGATGTATTTTGATGAGATGTTAAACACAGTCAAATAATGCAGCAGACGAATATACGAGCTGTGCACGTCTTTCTCTCCATAAACGCCAAATGGTGATTCTAAAAATTAGCTGAGCAAACTTTTGAAGTGGAATTTCTCTTAAAGCATGCGAGCTTCGTGTTCCAATCCATATCCAATTAGCCGATGAATACCAAAGCGAAGTAAGATTTGTTTCCAAATCCAGTGTGCATTATGGGCAGGCAAAGAAGATGTGACCTGCAGTCTCCTCCGCATTCATGCAGAAGGAGCATCGACTAGGGAGATGGCAACCTTTAGCTTTCATATTATCCATTGAAGCCACTTGCCAAGTGCAAAGAGAAGCTCTTTGGACCGTCGGCCTATGCCATACCCAATCAAAGTGAGAGAACGGATATCCTCTTTCTCGCAAGATATCCCATGCATTTCTCACAGAAAAGCATTCATTATTGTGCTTCCACCGTATACTGTCTCTCCCCCCGCCATGTGAGATTGACTCAGGTTAAGTTCCGAGAACCATTCAGAATAAAGGAGGGTGCCGTTGCTTTCTTATCCATCTCCAGAGCAGCACGAATCAACTCACCATGAGTATCTGAAATACTTTGCCCCCCTACCCATGGGTCAAACCAGAGATTTGTATGAGCTCCATCAACCATCTCATATCTCGAGTGTGTTGGTAAATGGCCAACAATGACGAAAGTTCATTCGGTGCCTAATCTTGATTTTGTCCACCGGAAATCACAGAAATAGGTTGGGTGCATAATGAGATTGGGACGGAGGGAAGGTGTGTGTAAGCACCCTATATAAATCGATGGGTTACCCATCGGAAGGATCATCTAACAAGAGATTGGAAATCTCCCACCTCGTCGGAGTCCCAAACCCCCTTCCTTACTCACCTCGTTTCCATCCTTCACTGGTATCAGAGCAAAGATCGTCGGAGCCATCCGCCCCTACTGCTGCCAGTTGATCCCACCGCGGATCTAACCGCTGCGGTCACCACGTTGCCACCGACGCCGTCGCTTCGTCGCTGCGCCCTTGCCGCCGCGGTCTGCTGCCAGCAGCATCGCCGCACCGACGCCGCTGCTGTAGCCAGACCCCGTCGCGGCCTGATCTTCCAGCTGTTGAAACACCGACGGCCGCTCTCCGTCCCTGCTGCTGCTCAACAGAGAGAGAGCAAAGACCCTCTCCCAGCAATCGGCCCCCGTCGCAGCGAGGACCCTCTACCGCCGCAGCACCGCCCAGACGCCGTCGCTGCCATCCCCTGCTACGGCAGCCCCGCCACTTTCTGCTTCTGCACCTGCTGCGGCTCCCACAGCGCCAAACCCCCGCCGCTGCAACTGCTGCCGACCTCTTCCGGCGAGTTTCCACCGACGTAGGTCCACTGCTGCTACTCACACCGGCGGTCTGCTCTCGCCGGCGGTCTGCATCTCTTCCTCCACCGCTGCCCCTCTGCGCCCAGATCTCGCCGCCGCTGCATCCGATGCTGTCGCCATAGCCCCCTCGCCGCCGGCCTCCATCCTGCGTGCTCTGCCGTGAGAAAGCCATCACGCCGCCTACCCACACGCGAAAACCCAGTCGCCGTCCCCTGCCGTGAGAAAGGTCAGTCGCCTCCCTTTTTCTTCTTTGCATGATAAAAGGAGGGTGGTTTTCTCTTCTATCTAGAGAACACTGTAGTTGACGCAAATTTACTCTGCCCTTGTCCCCCGAAAACAAACACCGTTATTCACTTTCACGTGAACAAGATATATAAATAAACAAATAACAACAGCCTCCCATCAGTCCAAAAGGACAGACATGCTCACGTGAAGAGTGTTCTCTTGTTAAAGAAAGAGATTTGATATATGTATATATATAAAGGGGACATGCTCACGTGAAGAGTGTTCTCTTGTTAAAGAAAGGGATTTGATATATGTGTATATATAAAGGGAAAGGCAAATCTATCATCTCATTTGGAAAAGAAGGCATCATGATATAATCTGTGTGTAACGTGAAGATTATCTAAAAAATTTTAAAAAAATATTAAATATTATATTAATTACACTGGTAGATGTGATTAGTGCATTGAGTGCACTAAACATTACTCTAATTAAGTAGACGGAGTGTTTTATATGCATTGGGACGTGAGAAAGTGGTGAGCTTTACTGAGTCAACGTAACCTTAGGGAAGGACCGTGTGCATTCTCACAATTGGGGATGTGCCCTAACGAGATCAGTTAATGTGGTGTTTGTTTGGTGCTCTCTCCCCTCCCGAACTCTACGCACTGAACTATCGTTCTTTGACCGACTCACGAAAATTTAGCCACGTCACTGGCGCCACCTGTGGGACTTATTTTAAAAAAAAACTTATTATTCCCGAACACCTTATTAAGTTATTTACCACCTACCATTCTCATCTCTTACCAACGGCAAAACTGCCCTTACCCTTCCCCTTCTTCAGACTGAGGCTCCCCTCCGATTCTTCTGTCATCGCTCGTCACCATATTTTCGTCCACATTTCTACTTCTCTGGTCAGACACTAAAATTAATTAAATAGGTATGCAAAAGCGAGAACATCCTAGGAAATCCCCCCCCCCTTTCTCGCCCCAATGCTGCCGAGGCTGGAACAGCATCTCCTTCTTCCTCCCCCACACCCATCTCCGGAATGAGCTCCTCCCATCTTCCCCTGCTTTGCTTCGTGCAGGAACCAATTCTCTTCATCCGTCCTCCCATTTCTCACAGGAGAGAGACTCTGCCTCCGTTTCCTCGTATCTTGATGAAAAAACTCCCATCTTTTCACCGTCTTGCTCCGTACGGTCTCCCTTCTCCTCCACGGGCCTAGCTAGCTCTCTCTGATCCCATGGTTACGTAAAGTTGCCACCTTTCCATGTTCATCTCCTCTTCGGGTGCCTTCTACGCCAAAAGGGAGAGGGGGAGCAATTTGGGTCCGTCGAGAATCGAGGAGGCGGGAAGATGGTCTCAGCTCCGGCGGATGCCCCATTTGCCCGCCCCTCTCCGTCTTCTTCCCCTGTTGCGGAGCCATGCGCGGCGCCTTCCAGGTTCTCTAACCTCAGGGGCGTGCGGTGGCGCATGGACCTGGGGATCTTGCCGTCCTCTCCTGATGCTTCGATCGAGGACATCAGACGAGTCGCTGCGGATTCCCGAAGGAGGTAGGGTAGGCGTCGGCGCCGTGCTATTCCTGTTTTGGAAAATGGAGACACATGGATTGATTCTAACTAGTTGTGGACAATTTGTGAAGACCCCCTATTTCATTCTGCCTCCTCTGTTACTTGTTGATTCACCAGTCTCATGAGAATTCTGCAATGATCTCTTCGTTGATGATAGAGATTTCATATTTCATTAGTGGCCTTTCTATTGTTCTTTTTTGGGATTGTCTTCTCCTTTGGGTGGGACTGTCTTCTCCTTTGGCCTTTCTATTGTTGTCAAAAACTTTTTCCCCTTCGTCTTTTAGAGACAGACACAAGTCAACACAATCTCGTCATTTTATGCTTGACGATTCATTCTCTCAATTAATATAAGTATAGAAGAGTTCCTGCAATACAGCTTTTAAATGGCCACCAATGAACAATCAGATTTTTCTGTCTGTCTCAGACATTGCCTCATGAAGATGCATTCTTCTCGTGTAAGCAGCTTGTGTTAGCTAAGCAAGTGTACTCTGTTGCTGCACATAACTTGGTGGGAAGTAGACTTTCAGTTCCATACATTTCAAAAGTAGACTTTGAGTTTCATGGTGTTTCCAAACGTTAACATGTTTATCAGTTTATGCAAGTTATGCTACGCGATTTTACGTTTTACAAAGAATGAAGTCTAAAAGTTAGGATCACACCTTGTATTTAACATACATTTGCTTTTGTAGATATGCTAGTTTAAGACGGCGCCTTTTAATAGATCCTCATATGTATAACGATGGAGATAAATCTCCTGGTCTTGTCATGGACGTCCATTCATTCCTATTTTTTTGTATTTTTATTGTGGAGGAGTGGGCTGTTGAAAGGCCAAGAAAGGGGTGTGCCAGCGAAGCCTGGCTAAGCGCTGGGAGAGTGTACCGATGAGGGCATCAAAAGGTGTACCGGGGAGAAGCAGAGTAGGCCTACCGGCGAGTGGATAGGTGAGGGTTGTCAGTGAAAGTCCACCACAGGGTGTACCGGAGAAGAGCTGAGGAAGGTGCACCGGTGAAGACAGGGAAAATGTACCGGCAAAGGGCATGGGGAGTGTGCCGGAGAAGGCTGGGGTCAGACGTGCTGGCGAAGGCATTGAAGGAGTGCACCGGTGAGGGCAGAAAGGGTGTACCGACGAAGGATCAAGGGTAGGTGTGCTGGGGAAGGTCTTCAAGGCCTACGCCAGCGAAGGGTTGAAGGGGGTGCACCGGTGAAGGTCTGGGGGGGGTGAAGTCCATGGAGGTTTCAGTTGGGCTGGATGAAGGGTTAAGGCCCGTGCACGTCTGGGCAAGGTCCGTGCACATTCTGGGACGAAGTCCATGCAGATTGGGGCAAGTCCATGTAGATGTCTGGATGTAAAATGCATGCGAAGTCCGTGCAGGTTTATGGGAAAAAGAACAAAGTCCAAGCAAGATTTCAAGCAAGTCCGTGCATGTTTTACACGGGGTTAAGGGACAAAGTCCATGTAGGTTTTGGGCAAGGTCCATGCGTATGTGCGAGCAAAGCCCATGCATGTTTAGGTGAAGTCCATGCAGATGGGACAAAGTCTATGCGTGTTTGGACGCAGTCCATGCAAGTTTTGGGGTTGAGAAACAAGGTCCATGCACATTGTGCACGGGGTTGAAGAATGAAGTCCGTGCATGTTATGCATGGGGTTGCAGAACAAATTCCGTGAATGTTTTGCACGGGGTTAAAGAACAAAGTCTGTGCATGTCATGCACGGGCTTGAAAAACAAAGTTCATGCATGTTCTGCACGGGGTTGAAGAACAAAGTCCGTGCATGTTCTACATGGGGCTGAAGAACAAAGTCTGTGCATGTTCTACACGTGGTTGAAGAATAAATTCCTTGCATGTTTAATGAAGTCCACGTAGATCTGGGCCGAGTCCATGCACATACAGGTTAAGTCTATGCAGATCTGGGCCAAGTCCATGTAGATGTAGGTTAAGTCCATGCAGATCTGGGCCTAGTCCATGCAGATGCAGGTTAAGTCCATGCAGATCTGGGCCGAGTGCATGCAGATGCAGGTTAAGTCCATGCATATGGGGGCCAAGTCCATGCAGATGCTCGTTAAGTCCATGCCAATCTGGGTCGAGTCCATGCAGATGCAGGTTCTAGAACAAAGTCCATGCAAATGTACAAGGTTAACAGACGAAGTCCGTGCAGGTGTTCAGGTTGCGGGATGGAGTCTGTGCATATGCACGGACGCAGGTTTTTGGCGAAGGGGCTAAGTCCATGCATGCCAGGGGCAAGGGCAGCGCAAGGTCCATGTAGGGCTTGTGCAAGGACGGTGGGCATGCGAGCAGGGTCCGTGCAGGTGTGTAGGCTGTTTGACGAGTCAGTGTGACTCATTTTGTGTTGCCATCATCAAAAAGGGGGAGATTGCTATGCCCCCTAGGCTTTGATGATGGAGTGTTATTTTGATGTTGTTTTGATGATAGTAACTTCTTGAGTCACCACATTTATTCCTAAATTAGTGCCTGATTGAGTGATCATTAGGAAACTGTCATGCTTGATTAATGCTATGCTTGGTATGCTTGGTATGCTTTGTTCACTGTCCTGCCTATTGCATTTGTTGCTGCAATGCTTGGTATGCTTCGTTCGCTGTCCTACCTATTGCATTTGTTGCTGCAATGCTTGGTATGCTTCGTTCACTGTCCTGCCTGTTGCATTTGTTGCTGCAAGTCTGTGCATAGTCATTGCATATAGGAGGTCTGTCAGTGCATATATCGGGCTCTTGCTGCTGGATCGGCCCTTTTACAAAATGAGAATATAATGTCCACGTGAGCGGCTTCCTACTAGTCTTGAGAGTGGAAGTCATGGCCGCCCATGGCTTGTCATCTATTTCTAGCTCTTTTGACCCTTTGTATCCCAAGCCGCCTCGTGGGATCATTTTGACATTTTTGACGGGCTTTGTCCTGCCCTGTAGATTGATGCCCAGCCCTTTGCCTGACTGGTACCCCATCTTCATCAAAATGTTCCATCCAGGCGTGTTTATCAAACCCTTCTTCTTTTTGCCCTTGGATGTTTGTGATGTCATCTAAATAGCTGGAGGGGTGTAAGGAGCAACCTTTTCCAAATTTTACTGCAAATCGACAATATCAAACACTGACAGTAATGGCCTATCAGCCGACCATATAGAGGGGACTAAAGTTGCTGAGTGTATGTCCTCAGTTGGCAGAATAGGCATGCTAGTTACTTTAATGATGTGCCCTTTGTGTGGAAATTTGATGCATTGGTGGTTTGTGGAGGGCACAACATCTAGTTCTTGTATGTAAGGTCATCCCAGAATGCCGTTGAATGTGGGGTCCATATCAAGAATGTGAAAATCTACTGTAATGGTAACAGGACCCAATCCTACTTTCAATGTAATCATGCCCAGAGGTGGCTTCTTGGTATTGTCATAGGCAGTGACTGTAATAGTAGACGGCCGTATCTGGCTTTCCGGAATGCCACACATCTTTAAAGTACTTGGAGGCAGAACATTAATTGAAGCACCGGTGTCTACCAAACACTACTTAACTGGCACTTTATTGATGTCTACTATGATACACAAAGCATATTTTCTGGCTGGCTGCGGAGCCAGTTCATGTTCATGAAAAGTGATTGCCGGCTGACTACTAACTGGAGCCAAGACCGTAGTGATTTGCTCCACTGCTATGTCTTCATTTACCATTACTCTTTCAAGATATTGCTTTAGAGCTTTCTGATGTGCAGCGGATCTTTTAATTAACTCCAGGATTGAGATCCGGGCCGGTGTTCTATCAAGGTGCTTTAGTAAGTCATACTCTGTGCCCGGCACAGACTCCTGTTCCTGCTCTGGCTGGTCTTGTGCGGGCTCCTGCTCCCGCTGGGGAAATATTCTGTGGAACATACGCCCACTCCGGAGCACCATAGCTTCAGACGCCTCTGTCGGGGCGGGTGGAGATTGTGAAGAAGTGGAGGCTGATGTGCTGACAGTATGTGGAGGGTTGGTAGTAGGAGGGGTTGTCGTGGGAGGCCTTGCCGACGATGGGTTGTTGTAGGGCGAAGGGGGAGGTTGGGTAGTTGGCGGGCGGAGTAGGAGGGATCGCGGAAGCGTGGTGGTGGAAGGTGGAGTGGGTTGTTGTGGCATTGGCTGTGGAGTTTGCTGTGATGGAGGGGTGAATTGTGGAGGATTGGGTTGCGGAGGAGTGGTTACCGGCAAGGGGTGAATGAGGAGAGGTCTATTTGGCGGAGGGTTGGCGGGGGGAGGTGCATTCATGGGTTGGCGAATAAGCAGGGGCCGTGCGGGAAGGGAGTTCGGGTGAAGCGGCCCTGGCGTGGTAGAGCATATGAGGGGACGTGAAGGTTGGGGAGTTGTATGTTGAGGAGTCCTTAGCAAATGGGGTGGTTGGTGGGTTTCTTGGTTGATGGCCCTGACAAAGGCACTTTCTTCCTACCATCCCTGTCCTCTTTCCACTTCACGGATTGAGGAGATAGGGTTAACTTGTTGGTTTGGTATCGGATGCTCCGGCAGTGGATTATTAACTATCCCCATGTTAGACTGGGGAGCAGGAGCCGGGTGCTGCTGTTGGCCCTGCTGTGGCGGTTGTTGCTAGACCTGTTGCTGACGAGGCGGCCTTCTCACCTTCATGGAGGCTATTACCTTTCTCATTTCCTCCCAATCAATACCTCCCTGGTCATTCAAATCGTATATGACTCAAATAAAATATGAAAATTACATGACTCGACTCAGAAAAATAAGACAGACACAATGGAACCATGTCGAAGAGCAATCGGAGCTGTGGAAAAAATGTGAAGGGCGAGAGATGCCCCTATCAGGTACCCCCTTCAGAAACCCCCTCGATATCGATGATCTCCTCGTCGCTCCCAGTCGAAGCCGTGGCAGCGGGCTCATCCCCTACTACCCTGGTTATGTCACGGGGAAGCTCACCCTCCTCCAGATGGGAAGAAGTACCTATAACCAATACCAAAGGGAGCTTAGCATTAACGGGCAAACCAGGAAACCCCACCACAAATGGCTAAGTATTCAATCGCATACCTGAGGGTCCCACACTAGAGGACCCGACCAGTCCCACGGTGTAGGCTGACACTACAGTGGGCAAAGGCGGGAGAGGCATCCTCGCCAGTAGCTGTGGTAGTATGCCTAGTGCATCCCCAGTAATAGATGGAGGCAAGGGGGCCACCTGCTCAGACTCGCCATCAAAGGATGGGAGAGCCACTGACGGGCCAGCACTGGCCAACTCCTGGATCATTTCTAGAGTGGCAGCCACGTCCTCACCTAGCAAACGAACAACACAAACCCAGTCAACAATTCCAGCCCGTCAAAAGCACAACAAAGATAGGGTGATTCGCTTCACAGTAATTCGACACTTACCCGAGCTATCTCGGACCACTATTGGTGCTTGCTCTCCCACCTGTCCGGGTGCTCCACCCTGTGCCCCAGAAGGGGCCATAGCCCCCGGCGCATCTGCTATCCCTACACAAAATAAATGGTTATATCAATGACCAGCATCAGGCAAAGTTGCAGCCAACATATGTCCAGTGTCAGAAGCCCTCACCTGAACGTGCCTCTTCTGAAGCTTTCCACGAGTCGAAGTCAGGGAATGTCTCAATGTTGGGGGTAACCTCGTCCATCACGTAGAGGAACCCCTCCACGTCTATCTCGTACTCAGCCCCGTCATTGGGTAGAGGGTCGATCTCCTGGGGGGCGAGAAGGTTGTCTCTACGCCAGTCTCCAGTGGGGATACAAAAAATAAATCCACCAAGATAGGGTTAGTCAGTCATCATGGCTAAACCATCAAGAAGCAAAGAGGTGAATGTGATGCTTACTTAAAGCTGGCTCTGTCTCGACCTGCTCCCCAGCCTCGAGTCCCCTAGAGGACTCGCTGACTCCAACTGCCTCAGCATCCACTCGAGGGTGCTTTCGTCTAGTCTGTAGGCCCCCGTCTCCGCTCCTTGAGGATGTCTCCGTGGAGGGGTGATCACCCTCCGCCACAGAGCCTATCAACAAGCATGGCAATACACAACACCTCAGTCACATACCCCAGAAAGTAATGAAACTGAGACAACATTGTAAGGAAATGATCTTACCTGAGGCCCCGAAAGGGGTCAACGGTAGAGGAACCAGCTGCTCCGGCCTCAGCCCCAACACCCGGGAAGCCTTCACAACTACCTCCCGAACGTCCCTTAGAGTGTGGGCGCACTCAATATGTGACACAAACTCTACGGGCCTAGCCAATCTGATCGCGTGGCCGATGTGTCACCTCCAGTCGTCGGCCGCCGTATCAGCAAAGCTCCCCTCAGGGAGCACCCGATCCAGCGAGCCCTTCTTCCTGAAGCCACAATCAGCTAGGAATTGGGCCCACCAAGTCTTCGACGCCCTCGGTCGGGACACCCCTGCTCCAGTCGCCGCGGTCACTACCTACACCTGCCTCAGGGGCTTCAGCGCCCCATTGCTGCCTCAACCCGTAGACAACGAACCCCAGCCACCCCAGGGCCATTGCTGTGCTATCCGCTCCACTTCCCAGTGGACCCGAGCAACATGAGTCCTCAAGTACCCGCCGTCCAGTGGGATGGGAGGTAGATCCTCCCTCAGAAGATGACCTTCCTCAGCCTTCCTGATCGCTGAGGCCCTCTGTAGTGTTTGGGGCGAGTTGAGGTAGAACACCTCAGATTGGGACTCTCCAAGAGAGTCCCGATCGGACTGACTGCGTGGTGAGTTCGGCGGTCTAACGATAGACCGCCCTTCTTCTTTGAACGGTCCATGATAGGCCGCACAACTCTGGATTCGTGCAGCCTATATGCGGCCATTTACGGGCTGCCCAACTGATACATACGGCCTAGAGGAGGCCGTATAAGTCCTGTACGGCCTAAGGGCGACTGCCCATCCCTTTGCCATGCTTGCTTGATGCTCGCCCTCATTCCTCTCGTCAAGCGTGTCTCTTCTCTCGCGTCGTCTCTCGTAGAGTTGGCGTACCTCTCCCCTCTCGTGTCATCTCTCTCGCAGAGTCGACGTACCTCTCCCCTCTCGCGTCATCTCTCTCGCAGAGTCGACGTACCCCTCTCCTCTCACGTCGTCTCTCTCGCAGAGTCGGCGTACCTCTCCCCTCTCACATCGTCTCTCTGGCAGAGTCGGCGTACCACTCCCCTCTCGCGTCGTCTCTCTCGCAGAGTCAGCGTACCCCTCTCCTCTCGTGTCATCTCTCTTGCAGAGTCAGCGTACCCCTCTCCTCTCGTGTCGTCTCTCTCGTAGAGTCGGCATACCTCTCTCCTCTTACGTCGTCTCTCGCAGAATCGACATACCTCTCTCCTCTCGCGCCGTCTCTCTCGCAGAGTCGACGTACCTCTCTCCTCTCACGTCATCTCTCTCGCAAAGTCGGCATACCTCTCTCCTCTCACGTCATCTCTCCCGTAAGGTCGGCGTACCCCTCTCCTCTCACGTTGTCTCTCCCATAAAGTCGACGTGCCTTGCCTCTCCCGTGTGTCTCACCTGTAAGTCATCGCCTCTCTCCTCTCACCTGTCTCCCCGGGTTTGAGGATTTGCATTTTCATACATTCATGCATAGCATAAGGAAATCGATAAAAAAGAGAGAAAAAAAGAGGAAAAAAGAAAAAATAAACTAGGTCACTATCATGTCACATCATGTACAAGTGTCGGAGTACAAAGCAAGAATTAGGCCGCCCCCTCTGGCCTGTCGCTATCACCTCCTCCCTCCTGCCTCTTCGAGGGTGGGCCCATCGCAGAGGTCGCACCCTCCTCCATCTCTCATCGTCGGCGCCGGTCCTCCTCCTCATTCCTCTATGGCTGAGAGGAAGTCGCAAGGAAATGCCCAACAGAGCTATGAGTAGCCTGACTCCCGCTCGGGGCCGCGCGGCTACCGTTCATTTCACTGCGGGAATGGCTCATCTCCTTGTATGCCCGCAACTCGCCGCGCTGCTCAAACGCCTCCTATCGATACCGCTCTAGCTCCGAGGCCACAGCTCGGAGTCGCTCCACCTCTGCCTGAAGGACTACCGTCTCCACTGAGTCCGACGGTCCGGCCTGTGCTAACTACTGTCGAAGGCGGGCTGCCTCCTCCTACGCCTCAGCCTGGCCTCGCTCCGCTGACGCCCACGAGAGAACGCTCTGCTCTAGCTCGGCACGTAGGTGCTCCATCTCCTCCACCGAGTGAAGGCTCTGCTCCAGCTCGCCCCGTAAGCGGGTCACTTCCTCTCTCAGGTCATAACTCTGCGCCATCTCCTCTCGCAACTGGTCTCCTACGCCTATGGCGGCGGTCAGCTCTGCCACCTGCACACATGCATTCACCATTAGTCAACTGCATTTTAGTATAAAAGCATAATTCGCAAGGGAAAGTGTAGGACGGACCCACTCAGCAAGCGCTGCCTCGGCCGCCTTGTCCCGCTCCACCATCAATTGGAACTCTGCCTCCTGCGCTGCTCGGTCAGCAGGAGTCTAGGCTGTAGAGGTAGACAGAGCGTCGGCCCCCTATCTCTGGGCCTCCCCCCCGTTGCAATCAAAACTCCAGGTCAGTCATGTCTCAGCATAATAGCAATGCATCAGTCAAGAAAACTCACCAAAAGGGCTAGTCATAAAATCCCCATCACCCAGATCCACCGTCTCCTCTCCGGTCAAACTCAATTCCCAGGCAGATCCCAGTCTGCCCAGTCGGTTTTGAGTTTGGGAAGTCAGCCTGTTCAAAAGTCCCCCAAGGGAAATACAATGACTGGAAAATTCCTATCAAAGACCGGGATCGTAGATCTTTGAGAGAGCTTCGCAATGGTGCTAGTTCCACTTCATTCCGACATCAGTCCTAGTCGTGGTGGCCGTTCTCGTGGGAGCACATAGTTCTATCTAGAACCAAGACAGCAAGAAGGGGTGACCGTAGAAATTCATCGAAAAATACGTCGAGGAAGATTCAGTGACGGCCACTCCCAGGGGTCGACCAGGGACCCTCTGCCTTTGTCCCGGTGAACCGCTGCAGTCAGAAGCTTACCGGAGGTCATCATCCCTTTGGAGGCCCTTGTCCGTTGTCTTGCTGGCCAACAATCGTAGAACCGGAGCCGTTGCTGCCACCGCCCGGCACCCGCTACCTTGCTGCCTGCCAACCCAAGTTCGGTGCTCTCGACGCCACTGTGTAGCCCTTTACCTCCCTGCGGGGAGTGGACAGTAAAATCTTTGCTATAAATTAATGTTACTATTGTACCGAGAGTAACGAAACTTGGCCGGGACGTCTTCCCCACGTCCCGAGCGTGGAGGTACACTCGCCTCTCTACTTTTGTCTTATTTGCTTAGCTATTATAAGTTCTAGATGCTACTACATGTGAGTAGTTTATTCCCTAACTAGTTAAAATTAGTCACCGCTATGAGTTGTGAGTGTGAGACCCATCCCGTGACTCGTTCCGAGCACGAGAGTGAGCTGACCACTCGAGACTCAATGTCAGTTTCTCAACCATGCAAGTCGACACGTTTCCCTCGCTGGGGATGATCGTGAGCGAGTGCTTCTTGTTGGAGGCATATTCGCCCCTCTTGACTACTTTAGGCGTCGAGTTGTTCGTGTCATTGTTGGTTGCGTCATCCAATGAGTCATATTGTCTCCTAGAAGTCCAAGCATCACATCCAAATACGAGTCAAGTCTCATTATCATCTCGCATCAAATTGGTATCAGAGCATGGTTGAGTCTAGGGCAGTCTTTGCATAAAAATAAAATAAACAATCTTGAGTCTAGGTCGTCTTGTCTTAGGTTTGCATTTCATCCCAGTTCCCGGTATATCAAAAGACGTTACTTGAAAGATAGGTTACACCTATTTGGAAGGTATCCCCTTGCGTGAGGTTTCTACCTCCACCACGTGCCGCATATTAGTTAAGTCTAGGTTCATCATTTTACAATGGTCCATCCAGATAGGTCATACCCTTAGCTCCCCTTTAGGTCCCCTTGCATGCCCACTCATGGAGGTACTCAGTACCATCGCCTGACACTATGGGTGAACCTCGAGGCCGTGCCACCCAGGGAGGCCGTTCTCTGGAGGACATGATAGCTCTACTCATGGAGTGCATGGATAGGTCTGAGCAAACTCTTAGGGAGCATACTGACTACATGGAGAGTCGACTCAAGGCCATGGAGGACCGCGCTGAGGCTTCCGATCGATCTGTCCAAGGTCTGGTTGGGAGGTTAGAGAGTGTGGAGAAAACTCCCTGTCGGGACCACCCCGGAATTCTTCTGGCCCCTCAGGCGCCTGCTGCCTAGCCAGCCCCACCTAGGGTTGAAGAGCGACGGCCACGTGCCCTCGACCTTCAGGACTATGAGTCTGACACTGATTATGAGGGAAATGGCCGATGCCGACGTGGTCACCGACCACATAGGTATGATGAGGACGAGCAGATCCTCAAGACCGTTCGTGCGGACCCTCCCATGTTTGACGGATCCATGGCTATGGAACTGAAGGTCTATCTAGATTGGGAGGCCAGTATGGACCGGTACTTTGAGGGGTTTGAGATGATGGACCACCGGAGGGTCAAGTATGCCAAAATGAAGGAGAGGAACCTCACGGCGGAGCTCTCTTCTTCTTCTCTTCTTCTTCTTCTTCTCTTCCTCTTCTTCTCTTCCTCTCTGTTTATGTTTGTTGTGTATCTATCTATTCTCTCTCTCCCCTTTGTTTGCAGCGAAGGGAGGGGTTTTTATACCCCAATGACGGGATCGTTCGAAGGTGGGAAGCGCCCACGGTTGGAGGCATTGAATGGGGATTTGACCCGTCGTCCTTGGTGGTAGGGGGGAAGTAGCCCCCGTGCCTTCTCCTTCGGTCGACAGCTCAGTGGGTTCACTACACGCCAAAGATCCCTAGGGGATGGGCATCACGTCGTTCCGCCGGATGTGCCAGGTAGAGGAGGAACCAAGGTGTGCCGCTGAGGAGCTGGGCCGTTGTGCCACTAAGTAGCTGCCCAAGAGTGCCGCTGGAAGAGCTTGCAGGCATGCCGTTGAAGGGCCGGCCCAGGTGTGCCAGTGAAGAGAACGCTTGGGCGTGTCATAGGACGCCACAACCAGCGTGCTGCTGAAGGGATGGCACCGGTGGACAGCCATCCTAGGCGTGCTGCTGAATGGACACGTAGGGGTGTGCCTGTGAAAACACCCAGCTGGGTGTGCCGGGGAAGGTATTAACCTAGGCGTGTGCCGGCGAAAACACCCAGCCAGGTGTGCCAGTGAAGGCCTTGGGGTGGGCGTGCCGGGGAAGCCACACAGCAGGTGTGTCGGCGAAGGCTTGTGAGTGTGCTGTTGAGGGGGCGTGCCACTGGAGCTTCACGGGGGGCGTGCCGCCAAAGGCACCCAAGAGGCGTGCCGAGGAAGACCTGCCAGGTGTGCCACTGAGCACCACGGGGGTGTGCTGCTGGAGGGCGGTAGGGCGTGCCGCTGGAGGGCGATGTTGAGCTTGCCGCTGAAGGGGCACGGGCTGGGTGTGCCGCTAAAGGGCTACCCCAGTGGAGTGTGCTATTGAGATAGACTTGGGCCTGTTTCAAGCCAGATTAACGGCCCACTTAGTTCTCTTCGGGGCCCACGGGTTGTGAGTCTCCTGGTAGTTGATTTCTTTTCATTATCGTGACTCCGGAGGCGGCTTCACGGCAGCATGTGCATATTTGTAGAGTCCGGATGGCCCATCTCCTCCGTGATTTCTTCATTTGAATTTGTTGTTGATGCTAGATTGGACGGGACATATGGACGCACAATTTTACACGTCCACACTTAGCCATACAGAAGTCTGTGCATACACTGTAGCAGTCATTACACATATGGCATGCTGCTCACCAAGGTGTCAAAGTCTATGCATGTCTACCTGTTGTATAAACAAGGTCCGTGCATACTTAGTTGTTTTGCATGTAATGACAGTGAACGTCCTTGTTCAAGCAACATGTAGGTCCGTGCACATATTAGTTTAATGCACATTAGGACCATGCACTTCATTGTTTAGGTCATTGCATCGTTTGTGTGTCTGAAGCAAGTCTGTGCACTTTTCTGTTGAGGTCCGTGCATATAGGTCCATGCACGATAAGGTCCGTGCAATAGTCAAGGTCTGTGCAAATTGTCTAGATTCGTGCACATCTTCATTAGGCACAAAGAAAGTCTGTGCTAGTTGATTTCCACACATACATAAGGTCTGTGCTAGTTGGTTTAGGTTGATTATGAAGTCCGTGCACAGTCATGCATAATATCAATCCAAGTCGGTGCAAGTTCTATCTTGTGCTGTGCCAAATCAGGTCCGTGCATGTAGAAGGTCCATGCAAGCTTTTCCCGTGGGCATACATAGTCTGTGTATATTCTTGTTAGACGGCATATAAGGTCTGTGCACAAATAAGGTTAGTGCACATTTTTGAAGAATGCACATTTGCATTGCTTAGAGTCTGTGCATGTTTCAAGGCTCGTCTCAAGTCTGTGCATTTCTGGCATAAGCGTGCATGGGTCCGTGCACACTTTTAATCTATGCATATAAGGGGGGCATACCCCAGCTCTTGCAGCTGGCGACTAACCCTGGGCACTAGAACCATGTGGAGTCTTAGACGTACTCCTTTGAAGCCTCGCCTTACCTGAAACGCAAAAAAATGCAGAGAATGAGCCTCATAACAAAAGGCTCAGTAGGGATCACTTGGACCCCTACCTCGCAACCGAGAAAATTGCAACATAAAGTAGTTAAAGGTGAGTACAATAGGAATAAATAAACAGAAAAGCCCTGCTATGCCTGACACTGGTCTCACGGTGTGAAAATCGAGACACACGTCACGGTGAAAACTAAGAGTCACTACCTGACAAAGACAGGAGTACCTCCTACTAGAAGCACAATCGGATGCGTCCCCTGATGACTTACATCATGTTGTAGTGTCTCCCCACTCGCCCCAGGTGAAAATTGAGAGACACACTCACAAGTAACACTGACAAGGGTCTAGTCGGGGTTGTGCTCGTCAGCACGCATCTAAAGTCCCCGACCACGTGTGCACACACTGACTGACTGCGCTACGTTAGGCCCTCTAGCTGGTTCTTCCTCCCGGCCTAGACTCAAGCTGCCATAGCAGGAGGCCCACGGTAACCAGCCTAAAGCCGTCTCTCTCGGGTTGCCACGCCACCACTCCCTGGTGGGACCACACGCATGTCAGAGGGCTACGACTAGTGGAGGGTCACTCAAGGAGTAGACTCTCTAACCAACGAAAATAATGCCTCAATCGGACAAAGTACAAGGACCGCTCCTCGTACCGACACTGACTCACGGTGACCCAAGTCGAGAGCACACCACCTCTTGGGACCCCACAGCACCCACACACGTGGCCCCCACACGATGCCCAGCATCAGTCAGACCGTAGGTCAGTACGTAGATCGAGGTCCACTCACTCGAGATTTGAATCGGCACAAACTAAACTCCGATCGGACAGAACCCAGGTGGCGGTCCACTCTGGACCGTCCTAGGGCAAAAATGGTCAAATGCCAGACAGCATTACAAAGAGAGGCGGCCACCCACAGGCCGCCGCCCAAAGGAGAGGAACGGTCTCCTTCAGACCGTTTGAAACATAAGCGGTCCCCTCCTGGCCACCTCAGGCATAAAATGGTCCCCTTGGGCCTGCCACGCCACAAAACTGCACGAAAAGGTGAAACAGTCACCTTGTGACCGTTGGGGAATGAAACGGTCTCCCTTGAGACAATCAGGCAGGCTTAAACGGTCGCCTCATGATCGCCAATCCCAAAATGTATTCAACAGTCAAAACGTAACGGTCAGAGATGCCTCGGAGTCATGCTGACTTCTTGAGGGAAACGGTCAGCCGCTTGGCTGCCATAGAAGGTAACGGTCAGTTGTTTGACTGCATACCCTGCCGACACTCCCTGGTCGACTAGCTGTCTCCATGTGGGCCACTAAACCTAAAAACGGTTCCCGTTAGGACCATTTTCACTCTGAAAAATTGAGAACGGTGGGAATGGGCCAAAAACGCCATTCCACACCCCATTCACCCCCAGGTGAAGGGGAAACGAAAGGGAAACTCTTCCCCATGCCCTAGAGCATCATTGGATGCCATCAAACCATGAAATAATGTGTTAAAATGCTAGATCTGGCGCTCGATCCCCAAAGCATGGATTTTCCTTCCCGGCATAAAATAACCCTCTCTCGACCTCCCTTCGGCCTAGAAAGTGTGGGGAAGGTAAATAATGAGCTAAGGATCCATCATCCTACCTCAAGGTCGCTCGAAACGCGACGGATCGCCGCCAATCCACGAAAAACCCACTTGAAACCCTTAAGCTCCCACGAGCTTCCATGAACTGCACGCTACCACGATCACCTCACCGCCACCCTCGTCGCCACGCCGTCACCTCGCCGTCGTCTGCAGTCGGGGAAGGCGCCACTGCGATCGTCGCTGGAGGAAGAAGAGAGAGAGGGGGGGTGCGGTCGTTCTTACGGGGAGGTCAAACTCTGCAACCCCCATGGGCACCTCACACTTCTGGTTAAAGCCAGCAATCTTGACATTCTTCACTTCGACTAGGTGCACGTCGAAGTAGTGCTTCTGGTACACCCGGTAGGGGAGTATGTTGACTACTGCTCTTGGGTCGATCAGGACCCTATTGATAGGCTGCCCATCCAGTTGTCCCTTCATGTAGAGCGGCCTATTATGACTACAGGTGGGCAAGAGCATGTCGTCCTTCGTGAAGGCCACAGCCACCTCCAGGGACATCTCCGCCAAACAGGATCCAAGGTATGCTGGCATCTGGAGTGCGGCAATAATGGCTTGCCATGTTTCTTCATCCAGGGATAGCATCTCCTAGATAGTAAACCAAGTCGGGATCTTCTTAAGATGCCTGACTATTTGGTCGGCAACCCGAACCTTGAGCAGCTTCATCTCTTCGGCCTTGCCACGTCTGCCCCCAGCCTGGGCCTGGGGTGCTGGGTCAAGAGGCGACTCCTCCATCGGATCTGGCACAGCTACTTGAGCTTGCGGGGCCTACTAGATTTCCTCTTTTTCCTTCATGAATTCAGTGAGGTTAGGGATGCCGTCAAGTTCTTCCGCTGGCTGGGATGGGACCGCCGCCGGTAGGGTCGGAGGGTTACTTGCAGGCAGAGCCGGGTGGCTGCTGGCCCCCTTGGTTGGCCGGGGTCTTTGCAGGTGCACCTGCTTTTCTGTGCGAGCCCGAAGGAACTCGGCGAAAGAGGGAGTGCCCAGACTTTTCGACTTCTCAAGATAAAGACCCAATGGTGGGGGGATCTCCGTACCTCGAACCTTGGGTTTGGGGACTTGGTAGGGCTGCTCGCCTCTTAGCATGATATTGCGGTTGTCCTGAGGAGGGCATCCCCATTTCTTCCCTGACCGGGTGGCATGTTGGGAGGCGGATGCTTCGGCCTGATTCGCTTCCTGCGAGTCATAGGGTGCCCCTTCTTCTTCTTCCTCCAGAGAGAGGGCAGTGTCGAGCAGCGCCGAGAGGGTGTTGCAGGCGACGACGACCTCCTTTTCCTTCTTACCTCTGGACCTTCTTTTTTTCTTCTTCTTTTCTGCAACAGTCAGTAGTTGCTCTTGAGGGAACTCACCCCACAGGGGAGGCTCTTGTTCTGTCTGGGCTTCTGCCTTGGAGGTCAGCTGGAGGGATTCGAACTCCTCCTAGGGGACATATTCTTTCAGCTCAACAGGCCAGATCTTGGGCTGTTCATAATCTTCAAGCCCATCAATGATGGCCTGGAGTCTCTCAACCACTAGGCTGACCTATGTGTGGATCCGCACCGGGATATGCTCTTTCTTGTTGAAGGTAGGTCACCTCATGACCAGCTGAGGGGCCGTATCATACCAGATAGGGTTCACCGATGGCGGTGCCGACCAGGGAGTGACACTCCTAACAAGAACTATCGTGGCGAGATGAGGAGCCGGTCTTCTTCTATTTTTCTTCAACACAGACTGCCAACCCACTTGATCTTGTGTGGACGCTACCACGAAAGCTTCATAAGTGGCACGGGTGCTAGCCTCTACCCATTCTTCTGGCAATTCTTGATATAGAGATATCATGTTGGCGCCGGAAGTCATATCGGGCATTTCATGGGGCTGTAGGGGATCCACCTTGTGCTCTCCCATATCAAGCTCTCCCTTCTTTATTAAGGACTCAATAACGTCCTTGAAGACGTAGCAGTCTTCGATGGTGTGCCCTTACATCTGATGGTAATGGCAGAAGCGAGGGTCATTGTAACGACCCAGAGCTCCAGATACTGATAACCCAGTGTAGCATCGGATTACTGCTACCAGAAACTTGGGAAGTGACCCAAGAGGCTGATGAGGACCCTGAAGGGCTGGGGGAGTTCATCGAGGGAGCGTATAACGAATTGAAATTACACCACGTGCAATGTAAATTAGAACAGTATTTTAAACTAAAGTCGTGTCTGAAATTTCATTTTGGACATCTTTCATGTTTGGATCGGCATGATTCAGGGTCGTTTCGGGGGCCCGGAGACGTTCTGCGACTTTTCTCGCGTGTTTTTTCGATTTCCAACCCAATTTCTGACACATCCTTCGACACGTCGTTACGGGAGAACGTGGTCGTTCACCCAAGCGTGAGTGGTACCGTTGCGATCGGTGCATTTCGAAGATTACGAAAAGATGATTTTCTATTTTTTAGTATTTTTTTAAATTTTGAGATTTTCTATAAATATCTCGTTTCTTTTTTTCATTTCTTATCCTTCTTCTTCTTCCTCCTACATGCATCCCTCTCCCTCTCTCTTGCCCATTCGACCGCGGTGAGCTCCGTTCCGGCTACAGACGGTGGCGGGGTGATGGCGCGACGACGTGGGTGACGGTGAGGCGATCGCGTAGACGTGCGACGAGCGTGGGAAGCGCGGGAAGGTGAGATTTTCAACGACGTTCTTCATGGGATCGAGCTTAGATTGACGTCTCGTCGCAAACCGAAGGTAGGGTGATGATCCCTAGCTCATCGCCTTTCCATTCCCGTGGTTTGTAGGCCGAGGCGAGGCTGAGAAGGGGTTTTTTTACGCCGGGAAGGGTTGAGCATGCATCAGGGAGAGTTCACCCGATCTGTCGTTTTAAGCCACGATTCTGCATTTTGGGGGCGTAGAATCATGCTAGGGGGCTTGGGGGTTCCTTTCCCTTTATTTCCCCCTCCGTGGGGCTTGTATGGGGCCGAAATGGGTGATTCCGGTGAGGTTCACCATTTTTCGCATCGGTGAGCCATGTGCGGTCGCACCAGGGACCGCACATCCCTTGTGTAGTCCAGTCCCAACCACCCATCGGCTCGGCGTGCTGCGAGTCAGGCTCGGCATGCAGCGGGGTTGAGCGGTCTATCATGGGACCGCATGTCCCTTCGTGCGGCCCCAAGCTGACTGCCCATCTCTCAGAGTTTTGACCGTTGTTTGTGACCGTTATGCAGTGCACTGGGGTGTGCGGCTGGGGTCTGTCTACATGACCTTTCATGCGGCCATGAGCTGGCCACACATTGCATGACGCCATTTTGGCTCGGCACGTAGTGAGGCATGTGCGGCCTATCCGTGACCGTACATCCCTTGAGCGGCCCAGGACCGACCACTCATCCCGTGAGTTTTCGACCGTTGTTTGTTACCGTTACGCAGTGTCTTGGGGTGAGCGGTTAGTGTCTAGTCACATGTCCCCATGAGTGGCCATGGCCTGACCGTTCATCTTCTGGTACCGTTGGTACATGAGCGGCCCAGGTGGGACCGCCCATGCCTTGGAACGGGGAGATCCTAGCCGCCCTTCCCCTGAGCGGCTAGCGTCCGATCATTCATGTTTCTTACCGCTGGGAGTGAGGGACGGCCAGGATGGCCCATCTTTCTCCCACAAGCGGCTATGAGTTAGCCATGCATTCGTGAACGGCCAATGATGGACCGTTCATCGTTTGAGGCCTAGCCGGTGATTTCGTGCCGATTCGAGTCCCGAGTGAGCGGACCTCGATCCACGTGTTGACCCGTGGCCTGACTAATGCTAGGCATCATGTGGGGACCAGGTGTTCGGCTTATGTCACTGTGAGTCGGTGTTGGTATGAGGGGCAGTCCCCTGTACTCCGTCTGGTTCAGACACTATTTTCTGTTGACTGGAGAGTTTGCCTTCCAGTGACTTGTCCACTAGTCGTAGCTTCCTGCGCACGCGTGTGCGGACCTACCTGGGAGTGGTGGAGAGCTTGACCTGAGTTAGATGATTTTTAGGCTTGTCTCCGTGGGCCCCTTGCCTTTGCCACCAGAGTCTGGTGGGGGTAAAAATCAGCTAGAGGACCCGACCTAGAGCAGATGGTCTGTGTGTGTGCACATAGTTGGGGGCTTAGGACACGCACTGACGAGCGTGACCCCAGCTAGTCTGGCACTCATTTGGGTGGAACGGAGCCTGATCTGCAAAGACCGTATGTTGCTCCCCTCCTTTGGCATATTTAATGCATTGGTGCAGAGTTGATGGGACAACCCAATTCTCATGGAACTAGGGTCTCCCAAGCAGTACCTTATAAGATGTGTCGGCATTGATAATGTAAAACGTGACTCGGGTGACAAACTCGCCCAAAGCCAATTTGACTTCAACGTGACCTAGCGCCTCCTCGGAATCCTGATTGAATCCCTAGATCTTGACCGCGTTCACCTTCTGTAAGTAAGGTGCCAAATATAAAGACTTAAAAGTCTTCAAAGGCATGATGTTAATGGCCACTCCAGCATCAACCAAGATGCGGTTCACATCATTCCCATTAATCGTCCCCCACATATATAAGGGGCGATTGTGGCACGGAGAGGACAGCAACATGTCTTTGTCCGTAAAGGAGATGCTGGCTGTAAGTGCCTCATATGCCTGGGCTTTCTGCAACATGGGCTTCATAGGCCTCCGGGTCTTGAAGTATTTGACAAGAGCCTCCCTGAGATCCTTGCTCCAAGCAATGGCCTCCCAGATGGTGACATTCGTCGGGAACCGCTTCATATGATGAATGATCTTGCGGTCCGCCCGAGCAAGGGTCTTGTCAAACAACGGAATAATCTCCTGCAAGGTCTTCGAAGCCTGGCGAGATTTCTCCCGCTTCTTAGAAGGACGCTCCCCTTCGTTCTGGCCTTCCGCATCTTCTTGGAACAGCGGGGCCAGAGACTCCTCCAGAGGTGGCAAAGCTTCACTGTGGTGGCCCTCGTTAGAAAGACCTTGGCTTGCAGGTTTGGCCCCATTAGAGGGTCCAGCCTCGTTTGACGCCTCCTCGTGCACTAGAGGATTGGCTGGCTCTTCTTCTTCATCAGAAGAGACGACTATGACGGGGACGCTACCCGACTTGGCTTTTGAGCTAGGGCATGAACCCTCTGGGGAGTTCAAGATGAAGGGGATTCCCCGCACTTGGGTCTCCGGAACAGAATCCGGCTTCTCCCCTCTAAAAATTATGACTCGGTCGAGAGTGAGGGGACCTTCACGTCCACGTCCTCGGCCGCGACCCCGACCGTTTCTCGCCGAGCGACATTAATATGTGGCCATAGGAATAGGAGCCTTGCCTCCGGTGTTATCAACCGAAGGCGCATTGATGTTGTCGGGCGGCGGGATCGCCACCATGTTACAGAGAGCTCTTGCAGCATTTCCTCGAGCATCTCGATGGTGAGCTCCTCCTCTTTGTAAAACAAGGAGAGCTCCTCCAGGATTGGAAACTCTTCACCTTCTTCAAGACGTCGAGCCATTTCCCGGAGCCATTGCAGAAGGCGGGCTTTCCGCCCAAGCTTGTCCCAGTGGATATATTCGTCTAGAGTAACGACCCTAGTGGGACGAGGGGGAGTGTATTCTTTCAGCTCATCTATGAGCTTTTGAAGTCGCTGCATAGGAGTTGGGTCCTTGGGGGCCTCCATAGCCGCTGCCTGCTCAGCTTGCTTCTTTAACCTCCTCTTCAAGTTATTCCTGCGATTCTTCTCTTGCTTCTTTTGGCGCGCTGCCTCTTGAGAAGAAAGGGGAGCTTGTTTTGCAGGTGGGACTGGTTTGCCCCCAAAATTTTACTTTTTGCTCTGGGATGGCTCCTTAGGAGCCTTGGTGCCGCGACTTTTTCTGGGGACGACTTTAGTCCAGTTGGCCTCCTCCGGTTGAACCTGGAAAGTGGCATTGATTGCCTGAACAATTATCTCAGGCGGCAGCTCCTAGAACTCCGCCACTCTGGAGTGAGGCCCTTGGGGGCATTGTGACTCAGTCGTCTTGGTTTGGACTGGTGGTTCTGCTAGTTCAAGAGGTTGAGGCCTTTCTGCAACCGGCGGCCTCACTGGCTTGGCAGGAGCTTTGGCTGAAGACTCCCTCACCTTCGCCTTGCCTTTATTGTCGGGAAGAGGGTTTTACCTCATGACAATGTCGGGCTACCTCGACCTGGGACAGGATTTGAAACCCTCTCCCATAGCTTGGCTTTTTGGACTCTGGGCTTTAGGCCCCTCGTCCTTACCCTTGCCTTTGGGTCTAGCTGAGATTTATTATTCTCTGTAAGCTCACTCGGTCAAGCGAGTCGAAAGAAAATCTCAGTTTCTTGTCGAATTTGTTGGAGAGTCTTCTGGATGGCCTCTTGAAGACGCCGCCTTGACATAGAGTTCCCTTGCGCATCGATCTCGCCTCTTTGGATGAGGACCTCAATATAGTCTTGGACTTCTTGGCACTGCTGAGTAGGATGAGACACCCTAGCATGATATTTGCAATAGCGGGGGTGACTCTTGGCCGTCTCATTGTAGTAGGCTGGTGGATTATGGGTCAACACCCGCCCATCTTCCATAAGCTTGTCAAAGATCTTCTCAGTGTCTTCCTTGGGAAAAGAACGCTGATGGGAAGGTCACCACCCGGGGTACCATAGTGTGGATTTAGGTGGTTGGGAACTGGCTCCCTGGGAACTGACTCCCTCTTCCTGCGGCTCGGGGAGCTGGAAAGCTGCCGCAGTATGTACAACATTGACGGAAAAGTGAAGACTCTCTCGTGCATGTGGTTGCGGTGGGTCGACCAGGGATTGCCCCATGTTAACCTTCCCTCGCCTGATTAGGTCCTCGGCGAGGTCCTTGAAGGGCTAGCAGTTATAGATGATGTGGCCAACCACCTCGTGATATGGGCAATAGCCTTGATGAAAAGCAGCACCTGGTGTCTACTCAATAGGTGACGAGGTGATCAGTCCCGCGCGTTGGCGTGCAGAGAAGATGTCGAGAGTCTTCTCGAGGGGGAAAGAGTATAACTTCTCGGGTTGCCCGCCTGTGGGTGTATGCTCCTCACCTTCAGATGAGCCCTCCTCGTCTTCAGATGAATCTGAGGATTCTTCAGAGAGCCTGCCCCTGAGCGGAGCCCGGCCAGTAGGTGATACACCTACCTCCCGTATATGAGCTGAAGCTAACCCCCTGGTAAATGGGCCAAAGGGGAAAGTGGCCAACTGCTGATCAATGCTCTCCAGGAACTGCAGAAGACGCCTCTATTCCAGTTGCAATTGTCGGATTTCCCACCGGACCTTCCGAATAGTTCTCCACAATGCCAAGCATTCTGGGAGTGAAGGAGGAGCGTTTCCGCGGCCAATGTTGGGCTGTTGGTTTGAAGGCCCGACCTCGGAGGCGTTGGAGCTTGAAGCCGTCGCCGCCACGTAGACCACATTAGCCGATCGGCTCGATCAGCTCCAGGCATTAGGCTGGGGTGGGTCGACTGCATGACCCAGCATATTTATCAAGTCCTTTTGAATGAGCTCTTCTGCTATGTTCTTAAAGACATAGCAGCCCCCGATGACATGACCCAACCTTCGGTGATACACACAATAGGTAGATCCTCTGTCTTGTCCACCTCTGAGGGCGTCCGCGGATCTGGCAGAGTGATGAGCTGCTCCTTCATGCATAGATCAAAGAGCATTTTAGTATGCTCCTTCCTGAAGGAATAGGGCATCTTCATGCGCTTCGCTAAGAGAGACGCATTTGCCTTATCATCAGGCTTTTTGCCATTGCTTTTAGATTGTCCTTCCCCCTTGTCTCCATTTGTCGGGGAGAAGTCTTCTGCATTCATCTCCTTGTCGCTAGCCAGACAGTCTTTGGAGGATTTGCCTTAGGCAGAAGTTTGCACAGGATGGTCGGCGAAGAACATTTCAATCTCCGCCACCACTGTGTTCAACTGGTCAAAACTCCTGATATTAGAGCCCAGAAGCTTTTCACTGACTTTCGTCGATAAGCCTCTGCGGCAGATGGTGATCGCGTCTTCGGGCATCGGAGGGTGATCGCAGCGCATGCTGACGTCCCTTCATCGCTTGATATAGTCCAACGCCGTTTCACCTTTCTTTTGTCGGAGGGAACAGAGCTCCGCAAGGGAGATTTTACGTTCGACCATTTGGAAACGGTCGACGAACTTCTTCTGCATATCAGCCCAATCAGCAATAGAATTGGGCTTTAGTCTGGAGTATCACTGGAAGGCGGTGCCAGTCAATGACGTGGCAAAGTACCGTAGCAAATATGCTTCTTCCAGTGCCAACTCACCCATGGCCGTCATGTAGTAGGCTAGGTGCTCATGCGGCGAGCCCTGCCCGTTGAACTTCTGAAGCTTCGGGGCTTTCGGGCAATCAGGCGGAAGTTTCTTGAACAGATGATGGAGAGGGTAGGGCACGCTGTATAAATCAACGGTAGCCACGCCCTCACCATGTAGGGCAAACTTCACCTCCACGATACGCTCGATCATCTGCTTCTGCGCCATGAGGCTCTCTGTAGCAGGAGTAGTAGATGACCGCGCATTGGCTTCATGTTGCGGAACTTCAAAGGCCACCACCAGTGGCAATTTTGCAGCGGTGACGGAGGCGTTAGCCATGACTAGAATGGGGGAAGGCTGCTGTTCCACTCCAGCGGGCGTAACTTGAGGTTGAACATGGGTCTCCTTTTCGCGTAAGAACAACCCACAAAACCAAAAAAGGCATATAGTTTTATTCCAATTAATTGTTTCCTTACAAAATCAAATCCAAATAAAATGCTGAACAGGCGCTAACAATCAGGTGTGCCGCCTCATGAAAAACTCATTCACTCTAGGCCTAAAACCCCACAGGTAGTCGATATACCTCTTCAACTCATCTTGGTCCTCCTCCACGTCGATTCGAGCTTTGGTTACAGTGGCATGGAGCCTCCACGCCTTCCCGATCTTATGAAGCCTTCGTCTATCCTCCTCGGTTCCCAGAAGGCACCTCACAATTAAAGCACCCTTTGAGGCAGCCCTCGGGATCTATCTAGGTAGCCCTACCTGGCGATGACAGTGATGGGCCTGGTACAACACCAAGTCCCAAGCTTCTACTAGCCACAACTCCTACTCCTGCATCCCGCGTGTCTTGAATTCCTCGCGCCGGTACATCATCGACAGGGACACGAACTGATCCTCAGGAAGGAAGTTCAAGTAGTCTCGCCAGTCGTCTCTGGTCTTCAAGAAGGCTGTCCTACATATCACCTGATCTTCAGGACCAAAGATGGCCCTAGCTGGGTAGAGTGCACTGTTCTCAAAGATTCCAGAATCCGTAGTCACTGTGTCGTCGAAGTCGAAACTCAGATGGACCTCCATCCTCACCTGTAGTAAGTAGAGGCTCCCCATGGTACTCCCTTTTAAACTCATCAGAGTGAGCCCGCAGTACAAGTGAGCAAGCACCGCCTGGGAAAGGGAGCACCCCATCCATAGGAGAGTGAGTGGCCCCACGTGCTCTCGCCTCAGTACAACCCTTGTCGTAGGGAAGAGTAGTGCCCTACCTAGGCACAATGTTACTCCACGCATCAACTGATCTGCCTTCATTGATTTATCCTTCACTTAGCCCAGCAGCCACCAGGCCAGGCGGTCGACTAGTATCACCTGCTGATCACTCATTTGTCAGACCTCACACTTGTCTCAAACAATCTCTGCCAAGACTTCCTCCCAAGGGAGGAGATCGATCAGGTCACCCACTTCTAGGTCACTCCACTAGAGTAGGAAGTCAACTTCTTCCACTAGCGTGGAAGCCTCAAACTCAAGAAACATAAAGGTGTGCATGTCTGGGTGCCATAGTTCGATCAGTGCACCCAGGGCCTCCCAATTCCACCTCATGCTATGGAGACGCTTCCCCATGACGGCCAGGCATGTGAGGTGCCACTGATGCATAAATACCCTCATGGCAGGTGTCACGCCCGCCAATAGTTCATGTAGCCAGCCGTAGCGGCGGGCATGTCTTGCCCCCGGGAAGGCAGAGATGGGCTGAAATAGTGGGAAAAAGAGTAGAGAAGAGAACAATCAATCAAAAATCAATTTTTGAATTAAAGCTAACGCATACTGCCCTTCCCTGGCCATTCTTCACCACTGCACTCAAGTGTCCCCACATCTCAGAAAGGATAGTAAGCAGTCCTATCTCCGGATGGATTGGAAGAAGAGGGCACCATCTCGTGATCCTCCCTCTGCTTTCTCCCTCAATTGTGAAACCCTGGCTTGATGCCAAGGGGCATCCCTACCAGGTGATTTATGGAAGAGAAGTCCCATCTGTTCCGGACACTCTGGCTTATGGATAAGAACAGATGGGTGGCCAAACCGCTAGCCGCCCACCTCATCCTAGAAGGCCACATAGGTGGCTGCCCTCCATCTGAAGAAGGCACGGCCTTTGGCTGCCTAGAACCCAGGCAACGGCTTGGTTATGTTTGCCTCCAAGTTTATTTATTAAATAATGATTAATGCTTTATGTTCATATTTATCATTGCCATTTATTATATTTGTGAACTTGGCTAATGTGTGTTAGTGTAGCTACAGTTAACAATGGCTATCCAAGCATCAGCTCGATGTCGCCATATTATCATCTACATTTTAGGTAGAGCGCCGGAGGCTAATAGCTTCGGGCTGTGGCCATGCAAGTCCCAAGAAGTGGGGCCCAGTGGCCCAACCCTGACTCCAGACTGCTCTACTCTACAAAAGAAGCCCAGACACTCTGCACTAGTGAACTGGCGCTGCCTCCAGTAGTCCTCCGAGAAGCTCGGATAGCTACAAAGTGCAACACCATGCAGGCTGTCCCTACCTAGCAAGATAGCCTACTTAAGACGGCGACGAGCTCCCGGGATCTCTGAATCGCCCTCCTCCAAGCCAGGAGGGACATAGCTCCTCACAAACTCGAAAAGGTGGCGGTCTAAGGGAAACTCCATGGGGTAGCCTCCGCTCTTATCGTAAGTGTACTGACCTCCCGCCTCCTGAATCCGGGCCACCTCCACAGTCCCGACTCTAGCTACCCTCTCCCCAATGGGGCCCTCAGCCACGATCATGTGACCATGGTCCAGTTGACCCACACTAGCCACGGTAGCAACTGGTGGCCCCAGAGGGGCATCGGCTGCTCGGTCCGTCGCACCTAGTGGTCCTCCTCCCGAGCCACACATCTCAGGACCCACTCATCTCTGCCCAAGTGTGCCATAGCTGCAAGACAGGGCACACAAAAATGGTCAGAACACCAAAAAAATCAACATATACAATATAGCAAAATAAAGGCACAAGAAGTGTTAAAATACAACTACAATGGCCTGAAATAACAAGCTCATGGGCCGTACGTTGTCATCTTCGCCTCTGACGCACGATTCGTGGGGGGCATTTGTTGTACCCAGACAACTTCCTGGCAAAGATACCAAGAAATAAGGGTTCGGGAATTTCCCTGAACACCTTTAAGGCACGGGGTACCTAGCCCTTTTGAAAATTCTGTGGGTCCCGCTGAGGGCCTCGATCAACTCACCGTAGCATACGGTCACATAAGCAACCGACCGGGACCAATCTCGGCCACCCAGCTACGGGCTTTGCCCGCGTCTCACACAGCCTCCCAGGCCAACCCGGGGGCACCCCGACGCTAAGTCACGCCACGTGGCACCCAGTGAAAAGACAGGGAGTCAGCCCCGAGATGCCTTCTTCTAACCCTCCAAGGCTAATGGGAGACCTACTCGAGTCAAGCACAGGCTTTGGAGGGCCGCAGCACGCGTACACAGCTCACACACACACGTTCGGCATTTTCCCGAACACCTTGTGGGTGCATACATTCCAGCCCTTCGGCATTAAACCATGGGCCAACCCGTGGTGCCAGCATATTAATTGGGTCCTACAACAACCCCCTAGCAAGACGGGGCCACCCCTGACCATCAGACGTATGGCGATGAGCCACTCGTCATTAACTCTCGGGCTAACCCGAGGCTACCCTACCAACCAGTCGTGCAACGCAGCACGTAGCTTGAGGCACGGCCCATGGGCCTAAAATGCCTTCCCTGAGCTCCCACGAGCTCCTATCCTTAGCACAAGGCCCATTTTGAGGTCCCTCGGCTTGCTACCCGAGCCGTTAGGCAACCCAGGGTGTGTCGAGCATTTACCCGAACACCTCACGAGTGGCTACTACAACCCAGAGAACAACGGCCCCCACGGGCCCATCTTAGTCCCTCGAAGCTTTGTGTCCCTCAAAGGACACCCCCAGAAGACAAAGGAAGACCCCCGGCAGCCATCCCTCTGGGTTACGATCGGCCCCGGGGCCAATCCACCTGAGGGGCAACCGTGCACCCTAGGGAGGGCGAACTCCCTGGGGGTCGTGCCCCCTCTCCAGCTCGGTGGCCCCACAGCCCCGCTCAGCCCTAGTTTGCCCAGTTCATGGTCCTATTGTGCGATTCATGTGCCGTACCAGTTCATGGAAGCAACCCGCGAAAGCACAGAGCAACAACACATTGGAACGGTCCTCGGCAGTCAACACACTCACAAAGCCTTCCACGTGTCCTTCTAGCCACTTGTCCCTTTCTTCCTTAGTCAATTTAGGAAGAAAATAACCCAAAATCTTCAAGATACCGCCGCGTTGGCGAAGAGCCCCAGTTCCTTGAAATGAGGCCAGTGTTTCACCTGCTCCTGCTATACTGGTAACTGCCCAGGCTACACCTATTCCTATTCCGCTTGCCGAGTTACCCGGTGATCATGGACGAGCACTGAAAGAATTTCTACTGTTCCACCCACCGACATTCGAGGGCCATTCGGATCTCGAGGCAGCGAGGGAGTGGTTGGATGCCACTGAGCGCGTCTTCCAATGCATGGAGTGCGCCGCAGATGAACGGGTTATATTGGCTTCATATCAACTTCAAGGTACTACACGCACGTGGTGGACCTCGGAATGGGAAGTTGCCTTCCATTCCCGTCCGCTTCGACAGATCACATGGGCTGAGTTCATTGCTATATTTGAACGTGTTTATACTCCAGCCTGCCTGAAGTTAGCCAAGATATATCAATTTCTGGAGCTGACACAAAGCGAGATGTTAGTGCTGCAATATCGCGATAAATTTATTGAGTTGGGCCGATATGCACCACACATTTTTGTCGATGAGACTGTGAGGACTCAGCAGTTTCTACGCGGACTGAAAGCAGAATTGAGCCTGCCGCTATTCGCTACCCGAGTAGCTGAGTTAGATTCTGCATATCAAGCCGCTGTCGCGCTAGAGTTAGAGTTGGTGAGGACTCAAGGATTTTCTCAGACTGGGATGGTTCCGTCGGTCGTGCAGCATCAGCCGCCCCACCAGTCATCTATTTCAGGAGTTTCTCCCGCTTTCTCTCCTGCCGATAGTGCTTCCTTCTCACAATCTCAGGGCAGAGGTTTTCGTCATAAGAAGAAGATGAGGAGATTCGATCAGCCAGTGTTTTCTGATCCAAGTCAGTAGTCTGGTTCTTTCGTTCGGCCGCGTCAATATTTTGCTACTTTTCAGTCGAGATTGTGTTCCAGGTGTGGTGGCAGTCATCCTGATGCGGGACGACTATGAGACTCGAGGTGTGGACGCGTACCTTGGACTTCTACTAGATGACGCAACTAGTGGATCGATGAGACCAGCAACTACGTGACCAAGTCATCACCTAACGTGATTTCTGAAGGGACAAAGATGGCCCGAAACAAGAAGCACTCACTCACAGTCGTCCCCGGTGAGGGAAACGAGTCGATCTGCACGGTTGAGAAACTGGCGTTGAGTCTTGTGTGGTCGGCTCACTCTCATGCTCGAAACGAGTCATGGGACGGGTCTTGCACTCACAACTCACAGTGGTGATCAACTACAGCAATCTAGGTGCCTAACATGCTCACAAGTAGCGGCATCAAGAGCCTATACTAGAAAAGTGAGCAACTAAAGTGGGGGTGCGGGTGTACCTCCACACGCCGGGCGTGGGGAAGACGATCCCGACCGAACCCGTACTCCCGGTACAGCAATGAATAATTATTACAAAGGTGATGATCTCTGCCCACTCCACGCAGGGAGGTAAAGGGCTACACATGGGATCCGAGAGTAACGCGTTTGGGTTGACGGGCAGCACTCGAGGCCGCTTTGACGGTGGCACGTGCCAGTACTCGTGGGGCCCACGTCCTGGTTGGTAGACCGGGGATGTAGAAGGCTGCTGCTGCATCGGAGACTCCTAGTTGGGCGGTCCCGGGGGTGGGAGCATGCTGGTTGGCCTCGCAGAAGGAGAGCGTGCCATCCACGGACCGAAACTGCTATTCTATTACGCGCGACCCGACGAGAATTGTTGCTGCGATCAGCACCGATGTTGGATCGAGGCGGGGTCAGTGGCGTTGGAAATCCCTTTCAAAATACTACCACCCCATTCTGAGAAAGGAACTTTTAATCTTCTGTGCTGGCCATGGCTGAATTTAGAGGCTTCTAATTCTCAGATCTTGGACTGAGAGGGCTGACAGTGAAGTTTCCTAAGAACAGGCATTGACCATATAGTAGATGGTGGATCTGGGTGTTGCATTCGGGGGACATTCTGTAGGGTGCTTTGGAAATAGGTCTGACACCCAGAACGAGGTCTATTGTGAACAAAACTTCTCTCTCTGGTGGCAAACTGGGTAGGTCTTTAGGAAAGACGTTGGGAAACTCCCGAACAACTTGAATGTCCTCTAATCTGGCCACCTTAGCTTTCGTGGCGGTCACAAAAGCCAAGAATGCCTCACATCCTTTGTTGATAAGTTTATGAGCTCGAAGAGCTGAAATGACTGGCGATCTCTTCCGGAGAGTAATGTATGTTAACTCCAGGTAGTATACAAAAGTTACTTTCCCATTCCGGCAGTCTACAGTTGCCCAATAGGTGGATAGCCAATCGACACCTAGAATGACATCATACCCCTATAGATCTAAGCATATTAGATCGGCAGGTAGATTGTGGCCTTTAACCATGACCTTACAGTTAGGGTAATGGTATGTGACATCTGACTCATTCCCTAATGGAGTGGAAATTACTAAGTTCATCCATTGTGGTTCCATAGAGAGTGATGCAGCAAATTTCTTTAAAACAAAGGAATGGGTTGTGCCGGTATCAAATAGAACTTGAGCAGACTTGGAACAAATGGATAAAGTACCTTCCACCAATCCGCCTTCCATTGGTTCAGCCTCCTGCAGAGCTTGGAGACATCCTTGCTTCTTGGTTGGGCGCTTTTCTTCCTTTGTCACTTGTTCAGTTTGTTCATTCAGTAGGTGGCAATTAGGGATCCTGTGCTCCCGACTTCCACAACGGAGGCATGCTCCTAGCTTTCTCTAGCACTCCTCGGCTTTATGACCAGGCTTGTCACAATAATAGCAATTCTCTTTGGCGGGTGCGGTGATGGAGAAGGGCTTGTTGTTACCCTTGGGCTTCTTGTCTTTGGAGGACTCTCCTCCCTTAGAGGGTCACTTTTTGTTAAAGGTAATCTTGGAGTTGTTGGGGCTGGTCACATTCCCCTTGTTGTCTTTCCCATGAATCTTGTCTGACAGTTCCATGGCGTCTTCTAGCAGTTGGGCACGTCAAACAATTTTTGGATACACTTGGATATCCATTGGAGCCAGTTGGGTAATAAACTGGGGTCGAAGCCCATTCAAGAATCGTCTTGCTTTCATCTTCTCGGTAAGCACCAGGTGAGGTGCGTACCTAGCCAGTCAGGAGAACTAGGCCTCATACTTGGCCACAGTCAAGGTTCTCTGTTTCAGAGTGGCAAACCCCACAGCTTTTTTCTCCTGGACACGGTTAGAGAAGTATTTGTTGTTAAAATGGCCAACAAAGTCGGCCCAGGTCACATTATCTTCCATCAGGGCGGCTTCAACAGACTCCCACCAACACCTTGCATCTCGTTCTAGCTGGAATGTGACTAGCAAAACTTTCTCATCGTTGGCACACTGCATAACGCGGAAGATTCGTTCAATCTCCTTAAGCCAATTTTCAGCATCGTCGGGGTTAGAAGAACCCGTAAACTTCGGAGGGTTCAGGTTCCTGAAACTCCTGTGGAGATCTCCTACTCCACGGTGTGCTCCACCCTGCGCCATATGTTGTAGCGCTTGGGTAAAGTTCTGGACGATTTGTTGCATCTTACGCCATTGTGCGCGTTCAGCAGCCATAATCCTACAAGGATTTAAATTCTTAATTAGTTTTTTTATACGTTCATACTTATAAGGTTGTAAGTCCTATGACTTAATCCCTTGGCTCTACCCAATCTCACGGGTTTAAAAGTTGACCTATCCTTGGACTTGAGTTTTTCCTAGGAATTTGAAATCTTAGGCTCTGATACCACAAAAACTGTCACGTCCCGAGCGCGGAAGGAACCCAGAGAGCGCGACGAGTTTATATCATTCATGTCAATCAGAGCGATAAGAATTTCGACAACGACAGAGTGCACAATAAATAAAGACATCACTAACAATCAAGCCGATACCATCAATACTAAATCACATAACGGGAAAACACCATTCCCAACAACAATCATCATAATAAATAAAATTTATTTTTCCCCCGTCGAAAAGTGCGTCCACAATCGGCCGTAATGGTAGAGGGCCGACTCAAAGAAGGGGGGTATAGGAAGGTGGAAACCCGCCCGGAAAGACTCTACAGGGACCCTAATGCTACCTAGGGGACGACTCCACAGGATATCGTCGACGGCTGGACAGGCGATGTCAAAATCGGGGGGAATCTGGAAAGCCTCCCGCAGTCCGTGAACCACCCTATAGGTGACCAACGGAGGAGAAGATGGACGACCGGAACCAACTCCCGATGTGCTCGGGGCACCCCTACCACCAACTCCTGCCTCCTCATTAGAAGATGCGGAGCTAACATGGAGGATCCTTTTACGGGGCACCATGAGTCAGAGAGTTAAGAGAAAGAGGAAGCCCTCACCAGGACAAGAGGAAGTCAGAGAAGAAGCACTCGTGGCAAACACAGGAAGAGCGGGTAGGGTTTCCTAGGAGGCCCCGTGTGGGTCTTATAGCCCTCAAAGGAGGAACGGCCACTTTGAGACCACACGAAAGAGGAAAAGGCGCCTATCACCATCATTGTACGGTCGTTGAACCCAAGCGACCGTTCGCACCCGCACCCCCAGGCAGAGGTAGCTCACGCCATGATTACCATGGCGTCGCCCGTCGCCACCGAGGGAGCCTTGCGCGCCAAGCATGCAGGCGGGCCCACTGGCCCAAGTGATAGGAGGGAACGCTCCTTGGAAGCTATCCACCAGCATACCCTCTCGAGCTCGCCTCTCAGATCCCGAGAAGGTGCTCGGCATCTGAGACTGGGAGGCTAGTGAGGAGGGTAAAACTGGCTCGGCCCATATAGGGCTCACTTACGTCGAACCCAATTCAACTCGCAGACCACGACGTGCCTAACGGGCTTTGACAGGTGCTACCCATAGCGGATAGCCCAGGAGAAAATGTCTTTGGATTCGCCAGCGCAAAAGGCATTGACCCAGGCATAATAGCACCCGTAGGACTCTCCGATGATCGATGGTTACTCCCTATGACATTGGCCTCAATCTCACTAAGAGCGAGCACACCTTACGGGCACCGTAAGACTCGCCAGGGAACCGGCTGACTCCAAGATACCAGTCCCTCAACGAGAAACTCCCTCCATGATCACGGGGAACGTCACTCCACGACCGACGCCTTCCCTGCTAAGGGACGAGCTTCCCCCCTCTAGGACAAACCTCTATAAAAGGGACTCCAACGGACAGACAGAGGACACGGTGGACTCCACCAAGAAACGCACAAAGAGATCAAGGAGAAACAGGCTAGACAGAGCTACACATCCTGCTACGACTACGGAGGTCCCGACCGTCCACCTATAGAGAGCGGATCCCTTCCGAGCACCTTTACCGCCCAGTGAGCACTCGTTGAATGGTCACTGGCAACGATGAACACTCCTCAGGAAGGCCAACAGCTCTCACAGGCCTCAACAGACGGCCTCCTTCCCTCTCTTTCTCACCTACTCTTCTTCATCCTCTATTCTGCTCAGTGCTGACTTAAGCATCGGAGGGTTGTCCCCTGTGGTAACGTCCGGAGCCCCTTATAACACTCTCATTTTCTGATGTTTGCCAGTTTCCACGAGTGCCCGATGGCCTTCCCATATAAATAAATAGAAAAGTGTGGTATGAGAGTTAGAGACCAGTTAGAGACCAGATTTCTGTCTCTACACATCCATTCTTTTCTTTCTTAAGAAAACAACTCACTATGCTAGTGCACTACTCACACAACTCACCTTCAAATAGGTATGACTATTATCCGTTTAAAATTTGAACTATAATATCCCGTGATTTATTACCAAATTTTTATTTAATTTTTTTATGTTAAATCAAAATTTTAGGAATTTATTTGAATTTTATTGATTTAATAAATGAACAAAAATTAAAATATACCCTTTAATTGGTACATGCTCTGATCGACACGCTTGAATACGACTCGTCGCACCCTCGATATTCCTCGTCGGGACGTGACAAATGCAATGCCCCTAGGACAAGACTTAGTAGAGACAAGTCTAGAACTTGCTCTGATACCAATTGATGTGACACCACCTTGGGGTTGGCAGTCACTCGACCGATGGCCTTGGACCTACAATCACAAACAAGCAACTTGAGCAGCGGACTCACTCTAGCGAACTCATTAGCGTAGCGCACACTAGTGCCCGTAGGCAACCCGGTGATGGTGGTGAGGGTTCGAGACGGGACCTCGCTGCTCCGGGGGTTGGCTAGCCTAAGATTGAATCCCTAAGGGTCCTAGGATGCCCACAACTCATGTGACACCACCTTGGGGGTTGCAGCCACTCGACCAATGACCTTAGACCTACAATCGCAAGCAAGCAACTTGAGCAGTAGACTCACTCTAGCGAACTCATTCACGTAGCGCACACTAGTGCCCGTAGGCAACCCGATGATGGTGGTGAGGGTCCGGGACGGGACCTCGCTACTGCGGGGGTTGGCTAGCCTAATATTGAACCCCTAAGGGTCCTAGGATGCCCACTCTCGGGGGTGGCCAGCACGCCGAGGGTGTGGGATGTAATCGCTCTCTCACAACTAGCCCGCGGTAGTCACTCGCACAATAGTAATTCAGGAATAGGCACTCACTTACCGTCCAACGACACTAGCGGTAATACTAAACCAGCAATGAAAAGAAACCAGCAAGAGCGTAACCGAAGCTCACCTAACTGGTGTGAAGACACCGATCCTGGCCGGAGACAAGGTGAGCGGGGAAGCGTGGGTATACCGCGCACGCTGTGCTGGTGTAGCTCTAACCTGCAATTTTAGAATAGTACACCCCTACGCCTCTAGCAGGAGGGGAATCTCGGTGTAGGGGTTAACGTGAATTACACCAAAAACTACCTCTACACAAGGAGGGGCTGTAAGCCGGCTAGGCGGGGTGGGGAAAACTATGCTAGAATCTGAAGTGGATGAAAACTGTCGGTTCTACCAGCTCTCTGGAACAACAAGATAAGCAATCATTGTCGGCTCCACTACGGGCTCTCCCGAACTCCGTTGTTGACAAAATTAGTGCCAAAATCTCTTGGGTTGGCCTAGGACGTCATAATTATTGGAGAATTTCTTGACGTCATCGGTGGCTAGGGCAGGGTCTAGATAAGGGCCAAACTGCTCTGACTCTGACTGCTCCTAGAGGGCTGCTGCAGGAAGATGAAGGTGCCACGAGCACTCCCACGGTCCGATTGATGTGGGACTAGAACCTCTGCGATCATGGTCAAGTCTTCTTCAAATGGAGACCAACGGGGATGTCGTTGGAGGTCGGAGCTGACCGCAAAGAGAGGAATAGTGGAAGGGTGTCAGACAAGGCTCTAGGGAACTAACCGTGCGCACCTCAGGGAGAAAATATGAAACTCTTGACTCTGAGCTCCAAAAATTGTTCTGCTTCTTGGAGGTGGCAGAGGACTTGCAGGACAAACCCTCAGCCAATGGGCTCCTCAAGAAGCCTAGGGTGCTGGTTGTGGAAGTCTCTGCAAGTTGTTGCCGGTCATCTTCCTGAGAGGAAATGCGCAGTCTGGGGAGATCGACTCCTCTGGGCAGCCTCAAATTTGGATGACGGCGAGAAAACCACGCCTGGAAAGCTACTTCGAAGAGCTTTCCAACAATGTAAGGCTTGCCACCAGGTGATGCTCTGTGAAGACATGGAAGACTCTGCAACCTTATAGTATTCTGCTACTGTAGGATCCAGACTGGTAGTGGGGAGTTGAGGGGAAGAATGGAGGGTGTAGGAGGAGAAAATGGCGGGAGATGGACCTGGGATGCTTCTTGATTGAGAGAGGGGCCAGGGGGGGAGGTCCCAAGGTGTGGGAGGGGGTGTAGGGGCTACTGGGTTGAAGCTAAGACTACACAGATTGACTGGTGTAAACAAAGTGTTTGCTTGGAGCTCCACCGAGTCAACTGAAGTGTATGCTATGGTGATCAACCAACATCCATATGTGTGCACGCAAGATAATCCTCATTTGCTGGAGAATATTCCTTAGTGACTGTATGCAAGGGTGCAGCAGTCCGCCAAGGGAATGTGAATGTAAGCAAGAGATAACACGTATTACTAACGATGAAACAAGCACATCTACCTGCGAAGGGGGATAGAAGATATGGAACAAGTCTACAAGGTATACAACCCACAACACAAGGATTTTAAGGTGGTTCGATTGTTAACCCACAACCTACGTCTACCCCTTACCAAACTCGGTGAGGCTTTCCAGCTAACACACAGCTTGATCCGCTGAGCAACACAGCTTGCTCACATAGCTAAGCAACACAGCTTGCTATCCGCTCACTAACAGCTTGACCCGCTGACTGACAGCTTGCTATCCACCCAGAGGATCTGATCCTCTCTTCCTCTGAAACCACAGAAGGAACCCGGTCCTTAAATAGGGGATCGGAGAAACAAGATGAATAGGAAATTGGCGAATCAAAACAAAATAGAAAAGGAATATTGCAAGTGCAGTGGAGAAACCAATAGTGACAATGTAGACACCAGCTGAAGGAAATAGATCAAGACAAGGGAGCTAGTGATTGCAGCTACAACGATGGATCCAAGGATCCTTTTCTTCAAACACCGGTAGACTACAGGATTGTCTTCTTTCTGAAGGCTGCTCTCTCTTCTTCTTCTCAAGGTTACTCTTCTTCCCTTCTTCTTAGTAGCGTTGGACTGAGGTCAACACGTGCTGGGCTGCTCTCATGCTTCTTAGGGATGTTCTTGGTGGATGCTCGAGAGTGTGGCACTTGGTGGACGGCAACAGCAGCTTCTTCAGTTGAGGAAGCTTGGTATATATAAGAAAGCCAGTTGAAATGTCTGGGAATATTACGCGCCAAGAAGTCTTCTGTTGGACCAGTGGATCAATGAAATATTCCCTCTAAAAACTTCCCTTGAAGTGTGCGCTAGGAGGTGAGAGCTAGAGAGTTTTCTTGTTCAAACACCATGAGTAGTGGTGGTAATCATCAAGAAGAAGGTGACCATATCCCATAGCATTTAATGCACTGCTTGCTATGATCTTCCTATTGGTTGGTCCCAGTTTAAAGTACAAGGATAGGTACGATGGCAGATAGTGAGAAGGAGCAGACCAGATTTCCCTTTAGACAGCTTCAGATATTCACATTAAATCTCCCTTCAGATAGGTGGTCTTCTCATTCTGTTGAAGTGAACCTTTCTACGTACTTTGCCTGGTTGGACAGCCGATTAGTTGACATCAAGGTAGTGGCAGGCTGTGGAGTGACCTATTCATAGTAGCAGACTGTATGAGATTGGCAGACAGTAAAGACATTCACAGTGGCAGATTGAAATGTCCTTCTCTAGTTGGATTTCTAATGAAACCATCTCCAAAAGGTAGATAAGTGAGTGAAAAGATGGTAGAGCAAAGGTCACACCTAGGGATGTAGTCCAGACCCCAAATTTCTTTATTTTAATTCTTTGCGGTACCCTTTTTCTCTCTCTAGATGGCCCACTTGATCTGACAGACAATAGGCTTGATACTTCTGGAAGAGCAAGAGTGTCGACCTCCTGCTTGGAAAGTGTCGACACTGCATAGTGAGATAGCCCATATCATGTTCTCTGGAATAGTCACAGGTTGACCTCATGAGGGAGATAGGTCGACACATTCCTTTGACCTTCCTTGGATAGATGGTGCTTGGGAATAGTGTGCACCGACCTTGGTTGAGTATGCTCATCTTTCCAGAAGGTAAATGTACACAGACTTCATCTTGAGAGAAGGTAAACGTGCACAGACTTTCATCAACGTGCTCAGACCTTGTCTTCATGTATGCACGGACCTTTGTATCGAATCCCAGGGAACAAATTAACGGGGAATAGTCTCCCCTACATTCCGTCGTCTCGAGTTGGACTCACTTATGACCCTCAAATCTAATGGTCTCTGAGGGAATATCTACCGATGCCATGGGCATGTACAATGTACGAAGGTTCAGTCCTCCTCTCTTTCGACTTTCATCTCGGCACTCCGTGGATGATAGTCTATTTCTCCCTGGGCATGAGCCGATATAAGGGGAGATGCTGCCAGAATTTTGATTTAATGATGTCAACCCCAATGAGCCGAGGGAACATCACCAATACGTACCCCCCTGTGGCTCTATCTCTCGGGGAAAAACTAACGAATTGGGACCTCTACTCAAATACGTATATCGAGGGAGAACACCCTAATGACTGTTTAGATTTCGTCTCGCCACTGCGTGGATGGTCTCTTATCCTTACTAGGCATGACTTGAAGTCAAGTAAGATATGTCGCCGGATCTAATCTGTGCATTCGAATAAGCCCATCGCTTACCTGTTAATTCAGCATACGCACGTTAGTACTTTCAGTTGCCTCCTGAGGCCTCCTGTCTTTGGCGTTTAATCAGGGGTTATCCTTCTTAGGAAGGGTGTAATTAACGCCATAGCCTTTATGGTATGGCAGACTTCTGGTCCCGACCTAAACCTTATAATTGACTGACCAAGTCAGATCGAGCGCATAATAAATTTGTCACACATGTGACTGGCACGCTAATAAATAAATAATAAATAAGTAAATAATAATATTTCAAAGTAGCGCGTCGCCAATTGGCATGCCTGGTGGGACCAAGTCTCTCTTCATCTCTACGCCAAAGCATGAGGCCCAGCGGCCTCTCTCAAAATTCTAATTGTGTGTTAATCTTATTTTCAGGAATCAAGATGACGAACGGACTTGTCTCGGTCCACTTCGGCCAGCAGGTCGTTGACGCCCACGTCCGAGGGGGCTACCTGGCAGTGCCCACGGCATTTGGATCGATGCCACCAGCTATAGGATTGCCCAACTACTTGGGCCTCATCTTCATCGACTTGCTGAAGGTCGACAGTCAAGAGCAGGGCACTGCCACAGAGACCCTGCTTAAGAACGAGAAGAAGAGCCTGAAGAAGAAGACTACCCTAGCAGTCGTCGCCTGTTTTGTCCACCACGTGGATAGGAGGAACACTGCCCCTGCCCCTCCTAGCAGAGGAAGGAAGAACAATCGAAGGAGTCAGTTTGCTGCTATGGGTCGTCATCTTTCGCTCTCTGGGAAGACGATGATGGTTGGGAGTATCAGGGTGAACCTCAGTGGTCACCCTAGAGTTGTGCAACTCGATAGGATCGTCCCGGTGGTCTGGACCAACAACAAATTCCAAGTGTTGGCCACCAAAAAAGCTAACTGGGAGGTCGAAGAGAGGAAGCCGCTGGCGCCCAAGCCAGCAAAATTTAAACAAATCTGGGTGCCGAAGAAGACACGAAGCCCGACTACGACTCAAGAGGAAAAGAATGTTGCTACTGTCCGCCCTGGAGCAAGGGGCCAAAGATGCCAGAAGGGGGAAGAAGACACTATTGTTGTCCACCCCCAGGCTGGGGGCAGGAGGTGTCAAAAGAAGGAAAAAGATTTTGTTGCTGCTTACCCCGTGGTTGGGGGCAGAAGCTACCGATCCGGAGGTCAGGCTATTGCCGTCACTCACCTCGGGAGAAGAGGTGAAGATTTTCGAATGGAGGATGAAAGAAGGACAGAGAAGGCCATCTCTGTTGCTAAGAGATTCAGGGCCTGCGCTAGACAGGCCGATGTATTCAGATATCACAAGCCAGACCACCTAGCTGCTCAGGTCTCGAGGCTGGCCTATCAGCTGAAGATTTCAGAAAGATTACTGCACCGGCCAGAGTTGCAGAGGCCCAGTCAGGAAGAAATGAACCGTGTGGTTCAAGATTATTTCCATTGCCTAGGGAACTCTTCCCTAGGGCAAGATTCACACAAGAACAAGTCTCATAACTAAATAAAGTCCAAATGTACAACTACACGGGGCATACCCTAGTCAAAAGTACAAAAAGGACTACAACAGTCTGAAGACGCAACTACTGCTGGCAGCTAAGGATGGTGGCCGAAAACTCGAGAAGATCTGGGGGATGGCTGTCGCGGCTCACCTGAAAGAAGAAGGGTGAGTCACAGCCAGACTCAGTAGGGGTCGCCCGGATCCCTACCTTGCAACTAAACATACAATCATGCAAAGGAAATTAGAGCATGTATTTAAGAAAATAAACATGCATTGGCATAATTTAATCACAATTATAGTAAAGCTGTAAAACCTATCTAAACAGTTTATAACAACTAACTATATGCCAATTTAAATTAAATATAAGCGTCAGGAGCTAAATCTACCAATAGAATAAATCTCAGCTAACCAAGTGACAGGAGAAAGAAGGAGAGAGGTCATCACTAGAAAGTGAAACCAGATACGTCCACTGAACGCTTACACTGCATCTCAAGCAACTCGCAAGTCTCGGAACGCGACAAGCGAGAGGCGTAATAGTACCAAAACTAAGTACTAGTCAGAGTAACACTCGTTAGTGTCAATCCAAGCCTCTGACCACATGTGCACACACTGGCTCGTGCCTAGAGCCAGGTCCTTAGCTAGTATTCCGCTCCGTAGGATGCTATGGTTGGACCGGGGCCCACAGAACTAGCTTAAAAATTGTATGACGAGACTACCCCTCCACCTCTCCCAGGTGGGCCGACACTAAGGTTGCTGGGCTATGACTAGTGGTTGCATCACAAGGAAAGAGAAAGTAACTCTATCGGGATGTAAAGAGGTGCTACAGTTTATAAAATAAGTTAAACATGGCGAATATGTAGCAATTAAATGCATAATAACATGAATATGCTAATAATTAGAATCTAGATGAATTAAACGGATGGGACACGGTCGCTCAGTGACTCCTCGGTCGGTCGACTGGCCGCTCAATGGGCCTGATCGGTTTGATTGGGGCCGTTCAACTCTAACGCTATGTAAGGTTCTGAGCATTACGCGGTCAAGGGTCAGCCGTTCAATGGACGGGATGGCCTGAGATTGACCGCTCAGGGCATGAAGGGTTCCTAGGGTGGTCATATGACACGCCACGTAGTGGGATTGAAATGGACCAGGGTTGGCCATTCAATCATCACCGCCTTACTGTTTACAGGGTCTGCACGGTCAGGAGTGTACCACGCTAAGGGCTAAACGGTCCATTGTGGACCTTCCAATGGTCTTACATGGTCTAGAGTGGACCGCTCACTATAGAACAGTCGCAGAGTGGCCGCGCCATTACCGCAGTGACGGGAATGGGGCAACCTTAGTGGAAACCCCTCCCGGTCGGCTCAAAACGACGGGAAACAAAAATCTACAGCACTTGCCCAACTCTCACAACCATTCCACAACTATGCATGCCATCAAAACTTAAAGACGATGCCCATGGAATCAATTTCAAGAAATTAGGCTAAAACATACTAACGTGGTATATTACACAAGAAACGAGAAAAATGGCATTGGACGGCGATGCATGGGGTACCATCGTGATCCTAACGAAGTGAGGAATCCATCCCCCTACCTATTAGGCGACGAGGCTGGCATTCCAGTGCCGAACCGCCGAATGGAGTCACATCGTTCTTCCACCCGTGCCTGCCTCCACGCTCCATGGATCGAGTAGAGGTTAGCGTCAACGTGATCCTCACGTCGAGACCTTCCCAGCAGTACCCTCCACGCCTCCTGCAGTCGCCCGGATCAACCGAGCCCGAGAGAGGGGGGAGAGACGATCGCGCGTGAGAGAGAGAGAGGGTGAGGGAGGAGAGAGAAAATGAGATGGGGAGAGAGAGAAATGTGAGTGGTTAAAAAAATATATGTTATATTTATTTTTTTTAATTTTTAACCCCAAATCACGGTCTGAGAATACCAGGGCCTATGGTTCACTCGGCGGGGCCTGGGGGGGCTCAAAAGCTCAACTCGCCCGTTCGGCATGACGTTTCCTTTCTCGGCTGTTATCTCTACTGGATGCAGCTCCTCTAGTGATGACGTTAATGTGGACCCCGTGGGGGGCATTATCGATCTCCCCAGCGGCGCCTCGATCTTCCTTGTGTGCGGACACGTATCGGGGTAGGTGTCCCTGGTGGGCGAGGTGCTCGATCTCGTCTTGGAGCTGGTGGCAATCACCGGTGTGGTGCCCGTGGTCGCTATGGAACAGGCAGTGCTTGCTGCGATAGCGATGTTTCACCTTCATAGGCTCGGGCTGGCGGAGGAGACCTGAGCCTTTGATGTCTTCATAAATTTCGTATACTGGAGCGGTCAAAGGAGTATACTGCTCGTATCTCCAAGACGGCTCTTTGCGCTCTCCGTCTCGATTCCGCCTTTTCCCTTGGCCCGAGATAGGCTCGGACGTCCGCTTCTTGTCCCCCTCCTGACCCGAGCCGGTTGCACCTCGGCATGCGCTGAGGACCTCTTCGCACTCAGTATGTCGTAGAGCTAGAGTCACTAGCTCGACAAGGGTCGAGGGAGGGTGGAGGACGAGTTCGCGGTGGAGATTTTCATTGCGGGTGCCCCCAGTCATGGCGGTTATGGCCGAGGCTACGTCCAGGCAGGGGATCCTCAGGGCTTCCGATTTGAATCAGTTGATATAAGCCCGGGGCCTCTCCCCTTGTTCTTGTTTGAGAGCCAACAACCCCGCCACCGACCTGGGGGGGGCCCTACCCACAAAACTTTCTTTGAATACTTGCCCAAGCTGCTTGGAGTCCCGGATGGATCTAGGGGTGAGGGCTCGGAACCATGCCTGAGCGCCCTAGACCAGAGTGGTCATGAACGCTCGGCACTTAATGGCATCGGACACCCCGTGAAGGGTCATCAGGGCGTCGAAACTATCGAAGTGATCGGCCGGGTCGCCCTGGCCATCGTATGGCTTGAAGGTCGGGAGGGAGATCCTGGGAGAGATCTCTGCCTTCATGATGTGGTCGGAGAATGGGGATTTCTCTTCATCTTCCGCAGGAGAGGTCTTCTATAGGGCGCAAAGGGCGCGCTCCTGCTCTGCGAAACACCTCTCGAAGTCTCACAGCTGGAGGGATAACTCCAGATGTCGTTGGGTCGAGGGGCTAGGGGGGCAGGCTTGGAGGCTACCCTGGCACCCGTCGGGGGCTTCAGTCTCTTGGAACGGGTGACGCACTCTAGGCGACGCACTCTAGGCGTCTCCCTCCTCGGGGTCGAGGAGGCTTCTTACTCCGGGGGAGGGGCTTGTGTAGGTCCGCCTGACCTGTTACAGATAAGCCGCTGTCCCCGGAGGGTAAAACGGCCTCCAGCAGTTTGCTGGGAGGTGTTGCCGCGGGGGGGACTTTCCTGGGGGAGGCACGGCTTCTCCCCCCCAACTGCCTGGGCCCTCATGAGATCCACGACGACGTCCATCTTTGCGTTGAGGGTTTGGAAGACGTCAGTGCTCCCACTCGGGGGTAGTCCCGCCGCCGCGGGCAGAGGTTGCTCATTGGCAGGGCTGTGGGTGTTGGAGGGTGGGTTTTCTGTGGTGTGGGAAGGTGCTTCTCCCGCTGCCACCACGACCTTTCCCCTATCGCTAGCAGAACTCCTCCCGGAGCTCCTTCACAACATGCTGGCTCTTCGGTCGTTTCCCACAGACGGCGCCAGATGAAGAGCCGTGATCTCGTGCTGGTCCTGAGCCGGAGAAGATGACCATGAACTGCAAGAAAGGGAAACGAATCAGGGGGCCCAGGGATGGTTCCCTGGGGAAAACTCTCCGATGCCTAAGTCAGCGAACTTGTAGAGCTGTGATGCGAAGCTATGAGTGGAAGAGGAAGAAGGTGCACGAGATCCCTCTCCACCGAAGAGGTGAAGTGGTTCTTGCTCAGGGGGTTTAGGCGTGTAGTGGCCTTACCTTACACTGGAGGGTTTCCCAAGTTTAAATAGTACGTCAGTTTCATGAGTCCTGCTAGCGGAGGAGTTTTAGGAGGGGATTATGTCCTCGACGTGGGCTCTTTAAGGCCTGAGGACTCTTAGTCTCCCTTATCCTCATAACCTCCTGATATTATAGGACTCTCAGCGGTGGTTTAGATAAGCATTCGCTGGTCGGTCCAAGCATGGAGTGCCAACTCTTATCCGAGCGATGGAGGCGTAGCTCGGGTAAGGGGCATGAAGCCGCGGTGGACGATCTTCCCAACCAAACCAATGCTCAGACTTTCAAGCCCTGAGGCTGCCTAGGAAGTGTCTGATTCTGAGTGACTTATTGGGCTTATTTCATAATAAGTCGGCCCGGTGGGCTATCACTTGAGAGAGCTGGGCCTCAGTTGGTCTGGCAGGACCTTGTTTGGCCACTCATATACGGGCTGCGAAAATTCCCCTCTCCAAGATGGATCTATAATTATTTGTTATTTACTGTACCAGGAGTTACGCGTCTTGGCCGGGAAGTCTTCCCCACGCACCGAGCGTGGAGGTACGCATACCATTCTCCTTTGTCACATTTGCTGATTTTGTATGCGTTCTTCAAGCCGCTGCATGTGAGATTGATAACTCGCTCAACTTCAATCATCATTGCAAGTGAGAGAGTGTGACCCGTCTCGTGACTCAATCTGAATACGAGTGTGAGTTGAACACCCTTGACTCTTGTCGGTTTCTCAACTATGTAGATCCACGCATTTCCCTGGCTTGCGATGAATTTTGTGCTTGCGCTTCTTGTTGAGGACACATACTTCTCTTCTGAAGCTCTTTTGGTGTCAAGTTGTTCATGTCGTCACTAGTCGCATCGTCAATTTAGTCGCATCATCGCCTAGAGTCTCAGGTTTGCATCAAATTGGTATCAAAGTCGATTGAGTCTAGGGTAGTCCTGTCCAAGGAGTTGCATTCCATTCTTATATCTGGTATATGAAAAGGTGCTGCTGGAACCATAGGTTACGCCTATTTGGAAGGTAGCAGTCTTGCGTGAGTTGGGTCTTCGGATCAATATCTCAGCCATGTACTGGATATTGGAAGAGTCTAGGCTCTTCATTTTGCATTGGTCCATCTAGATAGGTCTTAGTGAGTCACCCCTTAGCTCTCTTTAGGTCCCCTTGCATGCCCACTCATGGAGGTACTCAGTACCATCGCCCTGACACTATGGGTGAACCTCGAGGTGCCACCCAGGGAGGTCGATCTCTGGAGGACATGATGGCTCAACTCATGGAGTGCATGGATAGGACCAATCAGACTCTTAGGGAGCATACCGATCACTTGGAGAGCCGACTCAAGGCCATGGAGGACCGCGCTGAGGCTTCCGATCGATCTGTCCAAGGTCTGGTTGGAAGGTTAGAGAGGGTGGAGAGAACCTCTCGCCGAGAGCTTCCTGGAGCTGTTCAGTCCCCTCAGGCGCCTGCTACCCAGCCCGCCCCACTTAGGGCTGAGGAACGATGGCCACGTGCCCCCGATTTTGAGGATTATGAGTCTGACAATGATTATGAGGGGAATGGCTGACGCTGACATGGTCACCGACCACAGAGGGATGATGAGGATGAGCGGATCCTCAGGACCGTTCGCGCGGACCCTCCCACTTTTAACGGGTCTTTGGACTCGAAGGTCTATCTAGATTGGGAGGGCGGGATGGACCAGTACTTCGAGTGGTTTGAGATGACGGACCACCGAAGAGTCTGATTCACGAAAATGAAGTTGTTAGGGTAGGCGCAGACTTATTGGAAGAGCGTGGAGAGCTTGTTGTTTCAGTGTCAAGAGTCCCAGGTTGAGACATGTGATGAGATGAAGGTCAAACTTTGACAAAAATACCTTCCTGCCAGATACCGTCAGTGACTCATTGATAGGTGGCAAAGTCTCAACCAGGGAGATCGGTCCGTCTCTGAGTACATCGCCGAATTTGATGAGTATTTTCTACGATGTGACATCTCAGAGGAAAGCTCCATGCCTATTTTTCGTTTCTGACATGGTCTACAGCCACACCTTCAGTATGAGCTTTTCCGCCGCAACGTGACCACGCTGGAAGCCGCATATCAGGTTGCTCTCGAGATGAGCAGTTTGAGGCAGAGTTTGCTTCTATCCCGTGCCAGGGGGTCACCTATCCGCGGGGGTCTAATCCTCAGACCATGCCTAGTTCCTACACTCGGTGTCCTGTGTCTCATCCACAGGAACCCCCTCGCCAGAACCTCGCTGCTCTAAGGCATCTCCTCCCTCCGAGGGATCCCCCCCTCGCCAGCAAGCACCAGTCCCTACCCCTAGACCTCATCAGCCCACCATGCCGACTCGACCCCTGCTTCCATCACCCTCAGTCCGTCGTGAGGAAAAGGGTAAAGGGCTAATGACCGATGGAACATCCCATGTCACGCCCCGACGCGAAATATCGGAAGGTACAGTCAAAAATAGCTAGAAATAATATTAATATGCTAATCTAAGTATTTACACATGTGCTATGGAAAGAAATAATTCTAATATATTCCCCCTCGTCCAACTAGGGCTGTCCCTCTTTATAGCTATAGTCCCTTGGAAGAAATTTAAAAGTGAGCTTGCCTAGGAAACTGGGTCCAACAAATGATATAGAAAATCAAAAATGGCAAAAGGCTTCTCATTCTCGAGGAACTCTCCCTATTGTGTAATGATAAGGAGATCACCACAGAGCACTTGGAGGAGATGCTCCGAGGCTACACTTGCAACATAGTGGCGATCCCACTGCTTGACAATATCAATACTTCTCTGCGAGGTGAGCTGGTGACCTCCCAAATCAAACAAAGGAGCTCGACCCTACTAGGATTATAGCCAACTTCTGAAGCTATCGGTCATGGCTGAGGCCGTGGCCAGGGACACTGTAGAGGGAGTGGAAGAAATCCCAAACAACTTCTCCACCAACCCACCTTTGACCTAGATTGGATCAATCTTTCTCGAGTGGAAGAACCTAGTCCTATCCTGGAGGTTGAAATCTAGAGCAAGCCTTATATTTCCGACCCCTTTGGCAAGGAGGAAGCTTCCACCAGTCCCCTAGTTCTAGGCCCAGCTCCAGCTATGGCCGAGAACCAAGTAGGTCTGTCCACCCCTACAACAGCCACCTCTAGCGCTATTGTTTTAGGAGTCCACAGGTGATCATGACAAACTTGATCCTAGCGAGAAAGGCAAGGCAATGTGACTCCCTGATGGGGAGGGACGTGATAGTTCACACAAGGCACTGCCTAACATATTACCCTCGTTGGAGGAGGCGTGTACTTGAGTTGACCAAAAAATTCTCCACCTGATGAAACGATTTCCTACCAATATCACAATTTTGGAAGCCATCGCCTAGAGTAATGAGTTGCGGGAGGCTCTCATTAAAATACATAAGGAGTTAGAAGTCTATGAAGCACATGTTGTAGAATTAAAGGTGGCAACGTATGAAGCCTTCACAGCCACCCTCACATTCATGGAAAAGGATACGTTACTATCTTCTATGTGCCACAACCGCCCTCTTTACATGGGAGGGCAGATCAGTGGTCATGAGATGAACCAGATCTTGGTGGATGCCGGTGCTACCATCAACATCATGTCGTTGAAAACTTTCAAAGCTTTATACTTGATGCCATACCTTTAGAAGGTTCAAGCGGTCAAAATATCCAGTTTTAACTAGAATACCAAGGATGTTCTTAGCCGGGTAGACGTTGGCCTTACGCTCACTGATTTCACCACAAAGGTGATGTTCTACATCATCGATGTCAGCACGTCTTACAAAGTATTGCTTGGCAGACCCTGGCTACATGAAAATTGGGTCATCCTCTCAATACTCCACCAATGCATTATATACGCAAGTGATGGAAACCAACACATGGCCTTTGTTGACCAATCCCATCCCATTCAGTCTAGCCGAATGCAACCTGACTGATGTCTCACTGTATTTTGGGGGAGGGCATACCCCATAATTAGGAGCAAAAGTAATGGGTGGCTTTCGGAGGAAGATAAGGATGACCTCTTCTCCATCGATGAAGAGAAGGCCAAGCTCCATCGGCTACGACTTGATGCCAAGTCAACCGCAGACATCCCTGAAAGGCACAAAATTAACTTTGATGCTAATAGCATTAGCCGACCTATCGACAGGAGTATATGCCTGCTGCCGATATACATACAACTCTCTTGGGCATCAGAGGAGCACAAGGTTGAGCCCCTCAAGATGTTCATCATGACCTATAATGACAACTCAGAAATAAGTAGAAGGCTAACAGGGATAAGCCCATCGTCTTTTACAAAGGAGATATGGCACCTCAAACCCCACCAGAAGAAGACTTCAGTTGGCCCAAGCGAACCGATGATACTCCTAAAACAGTCCAGATAATAGATGATATGCCACAACGCATCCAAGAGATGTGCATAATGATAGGTTGGTACTTTTTTAAATCATAAGCATCCCTTGAAAATTAACCCTCATTTTCTTTTTCTTTTTCTCCTTCTCCTTTTCTCTTCTTCTTCCTCCTTCCTTCTCTACCGTGATCCGCCCCGCCCCCGCCCCCCTCTCTTTCTCTCTCTTCCTCTGGCGTGTGACCGCGATGGCACCCCCTCCGGTTGCAGACGGCGGCAGGGCGACGGCGTGGCGGCGACGGGACGAACATGGCGGTGTGCAGCTCGTGGGATTTCGTGAAGGAACGAGAGTTCTAAAAGTTTCTTCTACGATTTGACGGTGATCCGGCGCATCTCGAAGCGAGATCGAGGTAGGGTGACGATCCCCTAGCTCCGTAGTTCCTTCCCCGTGATTTCTAGCCTGAGGCGAGGTCAAGAGAGGGTTATTTTGAGCCCGAAAGGGAAATTCATGTTTTGGGGACCATGGGCCTATCTAGAGATTTGCCGCGTGGTTTGGAGGTTTGAGGGCATCATTGGATGCCTAGGACCATGGGGACAAGCTTCCCCCTTGTTTCCCCCTCAAACGGGGTTGTTTGGGGCTCGGAATGGAGTTTTTCGGTGAGATTTGCCGTTCTCGGGTCGGCGGGATGTACACGGTCCTAATAGGAGCCGTGTACGTCCTTGAGCGGCCCAGTGATAGACCGTTTACTGGCCCAGGAGCGTCGGTGGCGTACACAGTCCATCATTCGATCGTGTACACCATGGACGGCCCATAGGCTGACCGCGTACCTCGAGAGGTCAGCGTGACTCCCGAGATGTTTCTGACCGTTGTGTTTTGACCGTTGGGGATACACGGCTTTGAGATGGTCATTCGGCCCCCTTTAAACGGTCCCAAGCTGGACCGTGTGAGAGTTCAACGGTCCCAAGAGGACCATTTCATTTTTGTGCCATTGGGTGACTGGACGGCCCCAAAGGGGACCGTTTAGGAACTCAAATGGCCTATCGTTGGGCCGTGTAGGTCCTGAACGGCCTAAGTAAGGCCGTGTGGTTCTCGTTCCATCTGGAACTGGAACGGCCCCCTTGGAGCCATTCATGGTCTGGAGTGGTCCTAGGAGGGACCGTGCATGTATTGAACGATCCAAGGAGAACCGTTTGTGTGGTTTATAAACGGTTAGGAAATGACCATGCCAGATCATCAAGCGGTCTGAGAAGAGCCGTTTGAGTCATGGGGCGGTCCATCGACTGGCCGTGTGTACAGGAGCGGCCCATGGTGGACCGTTTACTGTGTTTTGTCTAACCGGTGGTTCTTTCCGTGCTGATTCAAGTCCCGGGTGAGTGGACCTTGATCCATGTGTTAACCCGTGGTCTGACTGATGCAGGGCATCATGTCGGGACCAGGTGTTTGGGTGCTGTGGGGTCCCGGGAGGTGTTGTTCTCGGCTTCTGTCACCGTGAGTCAGTGTCATACGAGGAGCGATCCTTGTACCTTGTCCGGTTCAGGCGTTGTTTTCCGCTTACTAGAGAGTCTATTCCTTCAGCGAACCTCCACTAGTCGTAGCCTTCCGACATGCGTGTGGTCCGACCAGGGAGTGGTGGCGAGGCTACCCCGAGAGACGATTTTTAGACTGATTACTGTAGGGCCCCACATCTTGCAGCTAGAGTCCGATTGAGGGGAAAACTAGTTAGAGACCAGACCTAGGACGCATGGTCTGTGTGTGCACACGTGGTTGGGGGTAGCGGACACGCGCTGACGAGCGCGACCCCAGCTAGTTCTTATTTTGTGGTTACTTGTACGGTGTCCTTGGCTCCACCTGGGGCGTCGCAGCGAGGTACCTGAGGTGCGGATTAAGACGTCAGGATACGCATCTGGCCTTGCTTCTAGTGGGAGGCACTCCTGTCTTGTCAGATAGCGACTCTTAGTCATTTTACCATGACGTGTGTCTCGATTTTCGCATTGTGAGACCAGTGTCGGTAGTAGCAGGGCTTTTCTATTTATTTATTCCTATTGTACTTGCCTTTAGCTGCTTAGCGCGCACTTAGGTGGGTTGAGTTTCATGTTGTACCTTCTGAGCATCGTGAAGGTCTCCTCTAGGTCATCCAGGTGCTCGGCGACTTGGAGGCTCTTGACGAGCATGTCGTCCATGTATACCTCCATATTGCAACCGATCTGTGAGTTGAACATGTGGTTGACGAGATGTTGGTAGGTTGCCCCCGCATTCATCAGCCCGAATGGCATTCAAGTGCAACAGTAGAGGCCATGATCGGTGACAAACGCGGTCTTATCCTGGTCAGACTTGTACATGTTGATCTGGTGATACCCAGAGTAGGCATCTAAGAAGCTCAAGATTTCATGCCCGGCCGTTGCGTCGACTAGTTGGTAGATTCGTGGCATGGGGAAGCTATCCTTGGGTGTAGCTTTATTGAGGTCGGTGTAGTCGATGCACATCCGCCATTTTCTATTACTTTTGGGGACCAGGACCACATTGGCTACCCATTCTGGGTATTGAGTAGGCCTGAATAGTCCTGAGTGCAGCTTCTCGCTCACCTGCTCCATGATGATCGCCTGTCGCTCGGGTTGCAACGCCTTCGACGTTGCTGGACCGGGTGGCAAGTAGGGTCCAACCTTAGTTGGTGTGTGATAACCTCCGGTGGGATTCCGAGAAGCTTGTCCTCGGCCCAAGCGAACACATCTTAGTTGGCAGAGAGAAACCTCGCATAGGCTTGCCTATCGTGCTCGGATAGGTTCGCTCTGATCCTTAGAGTTCTACTCGGATCCTCTCCCACCTAAATGAGGTACAAATCTTCCACCGGGGCGCTCGTGCTCGGGCCCGGATCTTGGGTCCTCGCCTTCTTCTCAGGCAGTGCTTCTTCAGAATGCCGATCACGTGTGGAGATGAGGTAGCATCTCCTAGACTCTCTTTGGTCTCCTTGGACCTCCCCTACCCCTCGGGGGGTGGGGAATTTTAGCTTTTGATGATAAGAGGAGGGAACACCTCGAAGCATGTCGAGGATCCCTCGGCCAATGATGGCATTATATCCTGTCATTGCATGAACTATAGTGAAATCGGCGAGGAAGGTTGCCTCTTTCGGCACGGTCCCGAATGTGATTGGGAGTGAAATGCATCCCTCGGGGTGGATGGTCATGCCTGAGAACCCATACAGTGGCGTGTTTAAGGGTGTTAGTCGAGACATATCCACACCTATAAGAACAAGGCAGTCGTAGGCAATGACATCGGGTCCGCTCCCAATATCCACTAAAATGCGACGCACAGTACATTGGTTAATGGTGGTTGAGACCACCAAAGCATTGGAGTGGGGTGTGGTTACACCGTCTAGGTCATCGTTAGAGAAGACAATGGGATCTCCTAGGTGGCTTGGGGTGGAATTCCCACGCGGAGTGTCGTCGTCTTGGCTCGCAGCGCAGACTGCCGTCACGTACTGCAGCCTCCTACTCGCGTTATCCCCCCCCGCGGCTGGTCCCCTAAAGATCATCATGATCTCCTTTCCGTTGGGCCGGTTGTCAATCGGCGGGGGCGTCTTCTACCATCACTCTATTGCCTTGGCGAGGAACTTGTTGAGGAGTCCTCTCCGGACGAGGTCCTCGATGGCATCCCTCAAATTGATGCAGTCGGTGGTGTTGTGGCCATGATTGCAATGGTAGAGGTAGTACTTCTTTTTGCTCCTTGTGCTCAGATCCGATTTCATCCAGGGAGGCAACTTGAGAAATGGCTCTTCGCGGATCTCCATCAAGATCTGATCTGGCGGGGCTATCGGGGGCATGTAGTGGTGATAGTTGCCCCTTTCCTTCTCGGAGCAGTCGCGACCGTCTCCGTCGCGTTGCTCTCGCTTACTCCGACCCTCTCGCGACGTGTAACGACCCAGAGATCCGAATATCGATAAATTGATACCAAGAACTCGGAGACACCACCCAAGAGGCTGATGAGGCCCTGTAAGGGTTGGGAGGATTGGTTGAGGAGATTTTCTCGATCCTCGAAACATGCTGATCGCACTGGTACCATCCTGGAGTAGGAGAACGTAACGGTTTACCCTACACAAGGTTCCGCAGGTCTACTGGGAAAAAATACACGTGAATCCCAAAACATGCTCTAGGAGCCCCGAAACTGATTCAAAACTCACAGATCTAGATCCGAAAAATATCTGAAAAATCTGGAACATTATAGCCCTCCCCCCTTAAACAAATTTCGTCCTCAAAATTTAGAACGAAGTACAGGAACAGGGGGAAAGACTCAAGCAAATAAGTAAGGATATTACTGTCGCATCTTATTCTCACGCTCCCACGACGCCTTACCACTAGAATGACGCTGCCAGACCACCTTAACCAGAGGAATAATCTTGTTCCGCAAGCGCTGCTCATGCCGATCCTCAATGTGGACAGGATACTCTGGAAGGGACAGGTTGGGGCTCACCTCAAGCCAAACGGCGTCCTCCAAAACATGGGAATCATCGAGCATATATTTTCAAAGTATCGACACATGAAATGCATCATGCACAGTAGAGAGCTCTGGAGGTAACTGCAACCGATAAGTGACTTCCCCAATACGCTCGACGATGAGGAAAGGACCAATGTAGCGGGGCACAGCTTCCCACACCTGTCGAAGCGCATCACACCCTTCATGGGAGAAACTCTCAGGAATACTCGGTCTCCCACAGCAAAGCTGAGAGGTCGCCTCCTCCGATCGGCATAACTCTTCTGCCGGCTCTGTGCTGTCAACATCTTCTGTCGAACGAAATGCACCACCTCAACACACTACTGCACCAAATCTGGTCCTGTCAGGATACGCTCGCCCACCTCGAACCAATCAAGCAAAGTCCGACAGGGTCTTCCGTACAACGCCTCATAAGGAGCCTTACCAATGCTCGAATGATAGCTATTGTTGTAGGTAAACTCCACTAACGGTAAATGATCGGTCCAACTCCCTTGCCACTCCAGGCAACACGATCTCAACATGTCCTTCAAAGTCTGGATGGTCCTCTCAAACTGACCGTCCGATTGAGGATGATAGGCCGAGCTGAATGCCAACTCGGTGCCTAGAGCTCTCTGGAAACTGCTCCAGAATCCCGATGTGAAGTGCGGATCATGATCAGACACAATAGAGATAGGGACTCCATGCAACAGAACAATCTGCTCCACATACAAATGGGCCAACTTCTGCACACTTCAACTGACTTTGATCGGTAATAACCGAGCCGTCTTCGTCAGTCTATCCACCAGTAACCAAATACTATCATGTCCACTGGATGTCCTCGGTAATCCAACCACAAAATCAGTAGTCATGTGGTCCCACTTTTATGCGAGTATCTCCAAGGGCTGAAGTGTACGTCCTAGTTGTTGGTGCTCAGCTTTCACTTGCTGACAGGTCAAACATCTGACCACAAACTCCATCACATCTCTCTTCATGTCAGGCCACCAAAACTGTCTCTTCAGGTTCTGGTACATCTTAGCCGATCCGGGGTGCACGACATACCGACTCCCATGGGCCTCTCGCAACACCGTACGCCTCACCTGCTCCCCGACCGGGATGTACAACCTATCTCTGAACCTCACAGCTCCATCCTCACCCAACTCCACCTCGGCCATAGACAGAATATGGGTAGCTCGGGGTCCGCACACTGAGCCTCAGTCACCTGTCGACGAACAGCTGGCGTGACAGTTAAACTCGCAAGAATAGCTGAACCCTGATCTTGGGGGATCTTGAGCCTAAAAGTCGTGGCTGGCACCTACTCCCAAAGCCTCCACTTCTGCAACAACATCTGACTGACCGTCACTCTCCTGTTCAGAGCATCAGTCACGACATTCATCCTGCCAGGTTGATAAGACAGAGTAAAATCAAATCCTTCATGTACTCCATCCATCTCCTCTGCCTGAGGTTAAGATCCTTCTGGGTAAACACATATCTCAAACTGACCGTTACACAGTTCTCTGTAGGTTTTCAAATCAACTCTTTCCCTCTCTTTTGGTCAAACCTGCCATTCTCTCTCCATCTCTCACTCTGTCCCCCGCCTCCATTCATTCACATTCATGCATTCATACACATCTTCGCATTCATTCACATTCATGCATAAATAAAATAAAAAATAATAAAAAATATTTTCATTTTAGCTTAACTAACATAGTCATGTACAAGTGTGTGTCAAAAAAAAAAAAAGAAAGAAAAGGAGAATGCAACAACATCACTCGGCCAGTCTATCTCCCGGGCCGTCGCTGTCTCCAGTGCCCTCATGCCTCTTTGCTGGCAGGCCCATGGCTGTGATCCCCTCCTCTCATCCTCGTCTTCGGTCTCCCCCCTCATTCCTCTGCCGATCAAAAGAACTGGTGAGGTAGTCTACTATCGACCTGCTCTGGGTACCACTACGTGCATCGCTCTGGGAAACACTCCTCTCAGGTCCTCGGCCAACCATCCTCAGTGCTCTCTCCATTGCCCAGAGCTCGACCTTCAAATCATGAGCCTGAAGTCATGCCTCCCGCGCCTCGATCTAGTTATGCTCTGAGTCAGCTACCCCAGCCCGAAGTCTCTCTAACTCTTACCGGAGGTGAGGAACCTCCGCTGCCTCCGCTCGAGCCCGCTCTACCTCGGCCATCGCTGTAGTAAGCTCTCTCGCCTGTATTTGCATTCATCATAATCGGTCTAAGCATTTGCATAAACACAGTCTAAGGAAATTCAGTTTAGTATTGCTTACCCACTCTGCAAGGGTGGCCTCCGCCTCCTCGGCCCGAGCCACTGCCCGAGCAAAGTCTGCATCTCACTCGGCCCTGCCTCCCGTAGGCTGTGAAGATGAGGACGGAGCATCCAGTCCCACCCTCTGTGCTCCCTCGGCTCTCTGCATTTAGGAGTCAAAGTCAACCAAGCACAAGCATAAGCATCGCATGATGAATTAGGTCCAAGGTTTAGAAAACTCACCAGAAGTTCCAGCGTGGCCTTATACTCATCTCGCTGCTGGATCGTCGCATGAAGGAGTCTCTGGAGCTTGGCTATCCTACCCTGTGGGTCTAGCTACATATGCAAGTCTCAATGTTAATGCATGTAGGAATAAATTAATTCAATAGGAAGAGTTAGAGTTTAGAAGCTCGTACCAGTCGTCGGGTACCTCGAAACACCTGGTCGCCGTACCGCTGAGAGAAGGCCTTCAGGTAGGCCTCATCGCTGGCTGCTCGGGCCTTCACTACCTGACCCTTCTGTGCCCAATCCTGCACATGCTTTGCTACCCGAGTGCTCCAATCAACGTCACCACTGATGCCCCTCAAAGATTTTCTAGGGCGCTCGTCGTCTCTGCCAGGGAACTCCGCCTCAGGCTGATGCACTCCCCGAGTTCACATGATCAGGCGGTAGTGGAGGGGCTCGATGACGTTGATGCAATGTAACCAGATGTCTCACCCACCGTACGCCAAGGAAGCCTCCACCCACGGCTGCCCCTCATGTCCCTCATCCCGATATGGTGTCCATCGCACCTGAGAAAGGGCAGTTGAGTCCATGTCAACATTAGAAAGCATTTAGAAGCATTTTATAAAAAGCATATATGAAGAGTTTGAGTTTTTGGAGCTTACCGATGCATAAGGGAAGGTGTCGATGTCATCTTGAATAGCCCGGGTCAGCCTCTTGATCGACCCCATGTCTCGAGCAACGATCCACCGCCTCGCGATGGGGATCCACTCTGGATGTAGCTTTGTCCCTCACCTGATCCCGGGAAGATATAGAAAGCTCCAGATCTGCATAAGTCATGTCATTTGTCAGTATCAGCATATAGCAACTATAAGCATATGAAGGCATATAGAACCATTTAGAGTTTAAGTTGTTTACCTAAAGGAAAGGCGAGAAGCTGCCCAGCATCATCTGCCAGTCGGTCATGCTGAGGTAGCCTTGTCTTTTCTTCCTTCTGTGGGACTTGTATATTTGTGGCCACTGTTGTAATTCTAGACTAGTGTATATAAATACCACTCTGATATTTTTAAATTACTTTCGCACGATTTTAATTAATTGTTGCTAAAATTAATAATGCGCGCCTGTGAATTCTAATTTCTAATGCAATCCCTCGACAAACCCCACTAACCCTTCAGGGGTCTCATCAGCCTCTTGGGTGGTGTCCCCAGTTCTTGGTAGCGGTAGTCTGATATTTATATCAGGTTATTGGTACCCTGAGCTCTAGGTCGTTACAAATGGTATCAGAGCGGTGTTGGGGAATTATATCAGGAATTGAAATTCGCATTGGTCCAGAGCAAGTCCCTTTGAGTTGTTCATTGCTGGCTTAGGGTGTTTCTTGTGAGTGCTGACGTGTTTTTCATTGTCGTGTTTCCCTAGATTCAAGATGCCACCTCGTAGGCGAAGAGCCCCAGTTCCTCGGAATGAGGCTAGTGTTTCACCTGCTCCTGCTGTACCAGTTCTTGCCCAGGCTGCACCTGTTCCTATTTCGCCTGCGGAGTTACCCGATGGTCGTGGACGGGCACTGAAAGAATTTCTGCTATTCCATCCACTGACATTTGAGGGTCAATCGGATCTCAAGGCAGCGAGGGAGTGGTTGGATGCTACCGAGTGCGTCTTCCAATGCATGGAGTGTGTCGAGGACGAAAGGGTTATGTTGGCTTCTTATCAACTTCAAGGTACTGCACGCAAGTGGTGGACCACGGAGTGGGAGGTTGCCTTCCGTCCCTGTCCGCTTCGACAGATCACATGGGCTGAGTTCATTGCTGCATTCGAACGTGTTTATACTCCAACCTGTCTGAAGTTAGCCAAGATGTATCAATTTCTGGAGCTGACACAGGGTGAGATGTCAATGCTGTAATATCGTGATAAATTCATTGAGTTGGGTCGGTATGCACCCCACATCTTTGCCGATGAGACTATGAGGACTCAGCAATTTTTGCATGGACTGAAAGCAGAATTGAGCCTGCCGCTGTTCGCTACCTATGTGACTAAGTTGGATTCTGCATATCAAGCCGCCGTCGCATTAGAGTTAGAGTTGGCGAGGACTCGAGAACTTCTTCAGACTGGGATGGTTCCGTCGGTCGTGCAGCATTAGCCGCCCCACCAATCATCTATTCCCGGAGCTTCTTCTGCCCTCTCTCCTACCGATGGTGCGTCCTTCCCGTAATCTCAGGGCAGAGGTTTCCGATTCAAGAAGAAGAAGAGGAGGTTCGATCAACCATTATTTTCTGATCCGAGTCAGCAGTCTGGTTCTTCTGTTTGACCGCGTCAAGATTTCGTTGCTTTTTAGCTGAGGTTGTGTTCTAGGTGTGGTGGCAGTCATCCGGGTGTGACATGCTCTTTGCCAGTTGTTTGTTATCGTTGTGATCAGCTGGGGCACGTTTCTTGAAACTGTATGTTGAGGCAGTAGACGGTGCAGTTCTCGCAGACTTCTCAATCGCAGTAGTCGTAGTTCCGTCTTCCTCCGCCGCCTCAACCTCAGCCATTTCAATCGCCAGTTCTTGCACCTTCTCAACAGTCGTCTGTAGCTACCCGTCCATCGAGATTTAGAGGTACACACATCACTCGTGCGGAGGCATTGGCGTCTAATTTGACTGAAGGTACAGTTTCGATTTGTGATCGCTTAGCGCGTGTTCTTATTGATTCAGGCGCAACCCATTCTTTTATCTCTGAAGATTTTATTACTCGTATCGAAAAACTGGTGAATGAAGTTTCCTGTGAGATGCTCGTGGAGTTGCCATCGGGCGATTACATGTCTACTCCTCTGTGCCTGAAAAATTCTCCGGTTATAGTCAGTGGTCGAAAACTGCCAGCGAGGCTTTATGCATTACAGTTGGCCAACTATGACGTGATTCTTGGTATGGATTGGCTGGAACTTTAAGCGGTGCTCGCCTTTAGGAAGTCCTTAGGCTACCTCATCATTTTCAAGGGGAGAGGTGCTCACCTTTAGGAAACCCTTGGGTTACCTTCTCGGGGTACATATGTAACTTACTTTAGTGGAGTATAGCTAGCGACGTTTCACTGAAAGAATTTCCTGAGGTTGACGGAGTTCCACGTCCTGGGTACCTCTCCCCCCCAGCATTACCAGCCTGTACGCTCCTTTGCCGAGTGCTTTCGTTACCCTGTATGGGCCTTCCCAATTCGATGCGAGCTTCCCGGTGGCCCCCCTTGGGTTGCCCACACTTGCTCACCGTAGTACCAAATCTCCTGAGAAGAAAAGTCATTCTTTGACTCGGGAGTTGTAGTATTGGGCTAGCTTCTATTGATATGCCATGAGCTTCACTTGGGCATTTGCTCTATCTTCTTCGAGCAGGTCCAAGTTTTCCCATATTATTTGGTTGTTCCTAGCCTCGTCGAAATGTCCCACTCGTAGAGATGGATTGGATATTTCTATTGGGACTACCACCTCTGCACCGTAGGCTAGATGGAATGGTGTCTCCCCTGTTGCAACTCTCGCGGTCGTTCGGTGGGCCCATAGAATGCTCAGAATTGAGTCTATCTAGGAATCGCCTGCTTGATCTAGCTGAGTCTTGATGCCATGGAGGAGCATTCAGTTGGCATTCTCTACCAGCCCGTTAGCCTGGGGATGTCCCACCGAAGTATAGTGGTTCCAAATCTCCAGCTCCGAGCACTTCTCCTGGAAAGCGGTGCTTGAGAACTATCTGTCGTTGTCGGCTGTGAGAACCCTTGGGATCCCAAAGCGACAGATGATGCTTTGCAATACGAACTTCCAAGCTGCTTCGCTCGTGATCTTTCCCAATGGTTTAGCTTTGATCCATTTGGTGAAGTAGTCAATGACAACCATGAGGAACTTCTTCCTCCCTTGTGCCTCGGGGAAGGGACCCAGTATGTCCACCCCCCACCGGGCAAATGGGCGAGGCTCCATCAGGGCATGCAGTTACATAGCCGACTGGTGGTGCAGGTGAGAGAATTTCTGACACTGAGGGCACCTCCGAACATGGTCAAGGTAGTCTTGCTACAAGGTAGGCCACCAGTATCCTTGCCAGATCAGTGTTAGCGTGAGTGCTAGCCCCCCAACGTGGCACCCACAGAGTCCTTCATGCATTTCCCGGATGGCCTGGTTGGCTTCCATGGGGAACAGGCACTTTAACAGTGGAGCTGAGAGGGAGCAGTGATATAGTCTGCCATTCACCATTGTGAAGTGGGCTGCTCTTGCTTGCGTGCGTCGAGCCTCGGCGTGGTCGCTCGGGAGCTATTATCGAAGGAGTAAATCCAAGAGGGGGCCCATCTAGGAGGGCTCGTAGTCGATGGCATTTACCTAGGGTGTTGGCTCGTCTATGCTCAGCGCCGATAATTCTTCTATCAGGACCAACCTCGAGTTAGAGACCGTGGTGGCTGACGCCAGGTGAGACAGGGTGTCTACTCAGACATTCTCCTCTCGTAGGATGTGGACCATCTCGAAATGGGAGAATTCCTCTGTCGCGGCCTTGGCTCGGTCCAAGTATTTAACCATGAAGGGTTCGTGTGCTTCAAATTCTCCATTTACTTGGTTGGCGATGAGCATGGAGTCGCTATATGTTCGCACGCTAGTTGCCCCTAAGTGTTTTGCCAAGCACAGCCCTGAGAAGAGTGCCTCATATTTAGCTACGTTGTTTGTGGTCGGGAAGTTGAATCGCAAGGCGTATTGAAGTTCTAGTTCTTTTAGTGAAAGTAGGACCAACCTTGCTCCGCTACCCAAGGCGCAGGATGATCCGTCGGCATATAGCTCCCACGTAGGCCTGGAAGATTGCTCAGGTGAGTCTTCCGCGGGTATTGTGCATTCGGCGACGAAGTAGGTGAGAGCTTAAGCTTTGATCACAGTCCTCGGACCTTATATAGCCCATCCCCAAATGTGCATCGACCTTACATGGCCTTTTCCCAAATGTGCATCGACCTTATATGGCCTTTTCCCAAATGTGCATTGACCTTGTACTGGCCTGTGCCAATGTGCATCGACCTTATATAGCCCATCCCCAAATGTGCATCGACCTTACATGAGCTTTTCCCAAATGTGCATCGACCTTGTATGGGACTTCACCAAATGTGCATCGACCTTACTTAGGCCTGGACCAAATGTGCATCGACCTTACATGGACCTAGACCAAATGTGTATCGACCTTACCATGGGCCGGACCCCATGTGCACAGACCTGTCCATAGTCTAAGCTATATGTGCATTGACCTTAACATGGGCTTGCCCCCCATGTGCACAGACCTGTCCATAGTCTAAGCTATGTGTGCATAAGAAAGGAACCATAACTACAAGTGCGGATTCTTTGTAAGCACAGAGTTTTTACAGTGGTTTACTAACTTAGCCTTCTACCATTTTTCTGAATTAGGATGGCCCCCTCAAAACTCTATTGTTCTTAGTCTCTAGAAGCTGAGACAGAGCCCTGGATGCATCGACCCAGCCAGTGGATGCCTCGATGCATCCAACATTCTGAAGTCTGATGCCTCGATGCATCCAGCACTCTGAAGACTGATGCCTCGATGCATCAAGCACTCTGAAGCCTGATGCCTCAATGCATCCATCACTCTGAAGCCTGATGCCTCGATGCATCAAGCACTCTGAAGTCTGATTATCGATAAAATTTTAGAGAAACCTCATGAAAGCACGTAATTTGATGGAAAGTCCAGGAAAAAAGCATAGTAGTAGAGCCTCCATACCCTTGGTCCCTTTTTAACATATAGAAACTAATTCGAAATCATTCTAATGCTTCGTTGACCGCCTAAGACTTGAGGTTAGGTGCCTACCTTTGAGAAGTTACACTGACGATCCGAGGATGACATCCACACCCCAGATCCTCCTAAGCTTCTTCTTTCGATCCGGGGATGAGATCCACCCAAGACTTTACCTGTTGCTTAAGAACTGCAGGTTTGCCCCTCCTTCGCAAGGCCAAGGTCCCTCACCTCTCTTCTCACTCAAGAGGAACCATAGGTGGTGGATAATTGAAAATAGGTGTTGCTAAAGGCTGACCACCCTTGGAACCCACCTCCTTATATAGTTTTCAAGCCTCCCAAGGCCTTTCCTACGTCCTATAAGGTTCAAACCGCTCCCAGTGTTGCTGGTTTAAAGAGGGGTTAATGCCAAGCACCCTTTCGAGTTTGAACAGGTGTGACCCTTCAACCACTGGTCATAAGTGCTAGTGGGCACACTCTTTTGTTGGGAATTAGGTTGGCACGTCTTCATATAAAATCAAGAGGACTTCTTAATCTAACTTTGGGTCATGGTTTCGTCGAGTTTCATCAATCCAAGCAAGAGTTATGGTTTTCGAAAGATCAATATCCATTCTCCCCCGTTCCAGTCGCAACCCTTCGTTTACCAAGTCATAAATGCGAGTGGGCACATTTTTCTGTTGGGATTTGGGTTAGGGTGCCTTCAGATGAAATCAAGAGAACTTCCAGATCTAACTTTGGGTCATGATTTCATCAAATTTCGGTATCCCTAGCATGAGTTATGATTTTCGCAAGACTAAAATTTATTTTTTCCCATTCCAGTCGTGACCTTTCGGTAGTCCGAGATAACTTGAGTATAACTCTAGTATCCAGATGGAATTAAGCCTTGGCCTCAGCACAGAAGATGTGGCTGACATCCCATTCGAAGTTATGGCTTTGGTTTCAGGTCATTTCATTAATCATAGACAAAGTTATGAATTTTCCATTAATTACGTGTGAATTCGCCCAACAGTCGCACCTCTTCATAACAGCTGGCAGCAAAAGGCTCAAAATATTAAGTTCTGATGCGAATTGGGTTTCCACCTCAACAGAAGAGTTTTCCTTCCCCTCCCATTTACCTCATTTCCCACCTCCCATCTTCAACCTACACTTCTTAGTTCGCAGGCAGTAGAGTACCAGCAACTTGCAGAGTTGACCATGGTTTCATCTTGACACTTCTGGATGCTCAAGAGCCACCGTCAGAAGCGTCTTCAAGTCCTCTAAGCAATGGTGGTGGTCTCATCCCGTTCTGAGCTCGTGGATGACCGAGGGAGCCATCATCGCCGGACTACACATCAGATTCCTGACAGACAACCTGAGGTGACTTGCAGAGACTCCCACGGCCATTCTCTTAAATATATGGTGGCGGGGCTTGGCTGAGAGGTTTAACTACACGTCTGCTTCCTGTACCACAAAGCGGCTCTCCGTTTGGACCTCCGACGGGTGAGTTCCAAATTTTCTCCCTTTGGTGTGCTGATTAGTTTCCCCTGGAGCTGACCAGACACCCCGACACTATTTGGGTTCTAAACATCAACTCTGACCTCCTATGATTTCACTACTGGTCTTCGTTCGAAGAGGGATTGACCAAGAATACAGAAACTCCAGCCACGCTTGAATCAGAGCTTGGGAGAGTTTGTGGCAGCTTCATCTTACTGCTACTGTGGTGCTGAAACTGTAAGAACTAGAAAGTAGAGGCCCTGTACACGACTCTGCCCTGAACATCGCCGCCAACCAGAGGTTCCTCCAAAAATCAGACGTCCTCTTGGGCCAACCCCGAAGATTTAACCATTGGTTTCGTCGACAACGGAGTTCAGGAGTGGCCGCAGCGGCACCGACATCAACTATCTATCCCCTGTTCCAGAGGGCTGGCAGAACTAACATCTTCTTCATTCGACCTTTCTAACTTAGTTTTCCCCACCCCGCCTGGCCGGTTTAAAGCCCCTCCCTGTGTGGAGGTAGTTTTAAGTGTAATTCAAGTTAACTCCCACCCTGAGATCCCCCTCCTGTGAGAGGAGCAGTGGTGTAAATCCTTGAATAGGTCGTAGCTTCACCGGCGCTGCGTGTGGGGAACCCACGCTTCCCCGCTCGCCCTTGCCTCCAAACAGGACCAGTTTCTTCAAACCGGTTGAGTAAGTGCTCTACCCCGTGCTCACATTTGGATGCCCTATTCTTTCAATATTAGCTCATAGCTCCGCTGGCTCGTGAGAGTGAGTGTCTGGTCCAAAGCTCCTTTGCTTCGAGTGATCACCGTGGGAGAGAGTGTGACCCGTGCCCTCGGCACCTGGTCGGCCCCATCGAATTGGGCCTCCATACCCTTGGGAAGACCCCTGGCCTTGTTGCCCCCCCTACCAGCAAGGGTCCAACCCTCACAACCTCGACTTGGCATCGCCAAGTTACCCTAGGTTTTGGGTGAGTGCCGGGTGAGTGGTCGCCGATATCAGTCCGTTCTACTTGCGAATTGTGAATGCTTGCTCGGTCTTAGGGAACATTGGGTAGTTGTTGCATCCCATGGGTCTTAACATACCCATTGAGGTCCCATCATCATAGTGGTATATCAAAAGATGTCACGAGACATTCCGGTTACACCGGTTTGAAACACGACCTCTCTAGCATCGAGGAAACCTTCGGGTTCATCCTTCGCCATGTACCACTTAGTGTTTGAGTTGTCACTACCATCCATAGGTTGTGTCATATCATCCTTGGCATTGTAATTGTTTGACATAGTGTTGTCATCATCAAAATAGGGGAGACTATTGCATTCCTATAATTTTGATGATGTCACACACTACTTGTCAAAATATGTTTATTTTGATTATCTCACATCCTTTTCTAATTTTGCAATGAAGTTCTTTTGCAATAAAGCTCTTACGCAATAAAACTCAATGTAGTGTTAGTTGAGTACGCATTCCTATCCTCAAAGCATGCATCGCTTAACTCTGTGCATATTTGCTCATGCGTAGTTTAAGTTCTAGAGTCCATGCATGTCTTGGGTTTGTTGAAACCTTAATTAAAACAATAAAGATTGGCTTATAGGGCATACATCTCTATCATAGAGATGTAGCAGCCTTCGAGCCTGGCATCTTTTATGGTTTCTTTGCTCCTCGGTAAGTGTTCTGGCATATTAATAGTCTCGAGATCAGAGACAGGCGTAGGTGGGGAGCGTGTGGCAGCGGCTAGCTCAACTGTTACAGTAGAGTGTGGCTGGGGATCAGTAGAGCTGGTGCTCGAGGCGTGTCAAGTTATAGTTCGAGGAATTGTAGCGGTGGTGCATCGAGAGATGCGGCGAGTGTTGTCGGAGGAGATAACCTGGCAGAAGCATGGTGGTTTTCCTAGTGCTAGAAGGTGCGGTTCCCAAGTGTGTGAGAGGTTCAAGGTCAGGTCTAGTGTGGAGATCCCCCGATCTGTGGGAGGTGTGCTAGTTTGTCCTTCAGTCAGAGAGATCACATTTTTGCTAAGTTTCGTCATCTTGCATAGTGTGTTCGGATTTGGTTGGCATCCTTTTGGGATGCCATGAAGTTCATGCAAGACGTGTTCCATATTTTGGCAAGGTGGTTGCCTGTGAGAAGCGATGCCCATTCCCTTGATGTGTAAGGGTGTTGGCGCTATTCCGGAAGGATGATTTCTAGTTGGGCTGTGCTTACGAAAATTTACGATTGGTGTTGTAATTCCCGATGTGTTGGGGATCAGTGCCAGTAGAGTTGCAAGAGGATTGCCAGATTAAGAGAGAGAGTCTGTGCCCTGGGTTCGAGGTAATGGAGCTTTTCTCACCCTATTTTTCGAAGTTAGCCAGTCGAGTTGAGAATTGTCAGGATGGCGGATCCTGGGTCATTTGTGTTAGTTGTGCACGTGGATTCAGAGCGTTCAGTGGAAGCTTGGTGGGCCCATAACCCACAGGTCAAGGATCGTAGCATTGGTTGCTACGGGCGGTTTTCCTAAAGATTGCTAGAGCATCTGAGGATTGGTTCCTCGACGTGAGATTAACTTTGGCTGAGTGAGCCATGTTGATTACCATGCTATTGCTTGAGGCATTGTGGTTTGTGGCACTGGAAGGCTGGAGAGTTGGTGAAATATGTTGACAAGTTTGTCACAAGAGTACCCTATTCATTTTTCTAGAAGTCGTGTCAGGCATTAGAGTTAGACCCAGATGGGATTGCTAAGGAAATCACCTGATAGAGGATGAGGACGCAAGTTTGGAGTCGCTGAGCTTAGTACTCGACTCATGTTGAAAGCTGTGTCCTCAGATGAGATCGTGATTCTAGAGACGTGATCTCTGAGAGATTATGGGTCCCAGTTGGCAGCGGTGAGTGGCTAGTAAGACTAGCTGAGTGGTCGACCATGGCAAGGTCTGTATTATCAGGGAACCCGTGTGCATTGGTCGCGACGTCGTCCACCAAGCTGCTGTGATAGCATGCGGCACATGGTTGCCTTGGAAATGTGTGTCATGGATTGTAAGAGATCATGTCATTTGGCTCTATGGTGAGAGCGGAGCCGAGGATTGGCCGACGTCCATTTAGAATATTTGAGACAAAGAATTTAATGAGATAGTGCGATAGACCATGCCTATGTAATGGAGGTCCCTGGAGGGACGTTGTCATTAGATGGTGAGCCTTGGTCTCTCGGCCAGCATGGGAAGATTTCCCTATAAGCCTGAGTCGAGTGATGTGAGGACCGAGGATTTTGGAGTCTTATCATTTGGTTTCACCATGCTCCCCTGAGAGGGTAGAGCGAGCGTGAGGATCAGGTCGGATGCGGTGTCCGAGTGAGGTTTAGCTTGAGATTTAGTGATGGTCCATGTGAAAGTCAACAGATGACCTATCAAGAGTTGGATTGTGCTTTGGGCTTGATGAAGGAGCAGGCCTGAAGAAGCTGAGCAAGTGAAGGTTTCCCGTTGACGAGTAGCTAGTGTTGGGGTACACAGTGCTATGGATTCAGAGGGGGGTGAATGAATCTTCCTCAAGTGCTGGTTCTCCTTCATAAGAGTCTCAAGAGTCACCTCTTGGACTTCACCGGTAGGAGGATCATTGTTGATCGCCTCCGCATCGACAGGGGCGGCTTGCTCCTCAATGGGAACTTCTTCCACTCGTGTGGACACCTGAGGTCTGGCAGAAGTGTCGATGTGGCCGACTGGAGCCAGTAGCAGAGGCGGGTGATGAGGCCTCCTGAGGTGAGATATATGTAGGTTCAGATCGTCAGTCTAACACTCAGGTTGGTGTCCGGCAGTATAACACTCGAACACCCTGGCTACATCATTGAGGAGTCGAACCGTCCTCCTTTTCTGGGCATGCCTCTTGGGGCAGACAGGTGTCCCCAGACTATCAAAGACCGAGGTATGTTGCGGAGGAGTCTCCATCATGGCGTCTGCCTGAGCAGAGCTTGGGGCTGGATGTTGGTGGGGCCTGGAACAAGCCCATCTCTATTTCCGCCTATCTGTGCGAGAAGCGATGAAGGGTTGGGCACCGCTAGATGACGTGACTACGGGGTCAGTCGCACCATGTTTGGCGTGACACCTTGGTGCCCAAAAAGGGTTGCTGAGACGTGCTTTTCAGACAGCTTGAGCTTCCTTCGGGGTGACTCAGATCCTTCTCAAGTTCGACTGCTGGTCTCCCTCATCCTTGTTCCTCCAACGGGACTTGGGAGCTTGAGTGCCAAACTGGTGCTGGTGCTTTTGGGCCTTGTCTTTTGGCGTTCAACATAGGAGGCTAAAGTGGTTGGTGATAGGGACCGTAGGGACGATCCATTCTGGATGAATAATGGGTTCGCCCCCATCTAGGTGAATCCGTAAGTCTCCGACAAGAATGGTCTTACCGGAGTTGCTTGTGGTAGCAACGGGTCGCTTGCCTTTACAACTACGATGGTGCTTATTCTAGGAGGTGGAAGATGACTTCGCTCCAAGGTGGTAGGCTGAGAAAACCCAGCCTGGGGGTGCTGGTGGCACAGGGCCATTCATCGGGAATATCGGGATAGGCCCCCAAGACGCGAAGTCTGTAGTGAAGGCCGACGGCTGGGTGGCTCGAGTGTAGGCTTTCGCCCGAGCCGATAGTAGTGTTACGGATGCTTGCCGCGACGTGTCTGCGCCCGAAGTTGTCACTACAGGGGGTACCGAGATGCCGGTGACCCGAGGCCTTGAGCCTGAACCGAGAGCTGGCAAGACCAGAACGTGTGATAGAGGGCGCTCAGTCCGTACCGAGGTCACCACGTCCCACAAAGGCTGACCCGTGCTGGGGATCGACGTTGTCAGATTGCGGGAGGAATGCCCCTGAGGTAAAGCCGAGAGATCTGAAGCCTGACACAGACCACTCATAACAGACGTCGTCCGCAGGAAACCCCAGAGTTGTACGTCTGGTCTGGATGCTAGGGCGCCTCGTGCCAGGGGTTGGGGACCTGGGTGAGGCAGTCGCGCTTCTGCGGTTCGAGTCGAGTGGCCCGAACGGGGTGCTGGGGAGCCCTGCCCTCGGGCTAGGAGGCCCGTGTGGGGAGCTAGCTCTGTGGGAGCTTGGGGTTAATGACCCGAGCTGAGTGCTGATGAGCCGAACACCGTAGGGTGGAGACCCACACTGGAAGTCGGCTTGGCTGGGGCTCGGGGCTGGAGACCCGACCGAACTGCAGGACTGGAGACCGAAACTTGGGATGTAAGGCTTGTGTCAGAAGCTGGTCGAGACTGCGCCCGGGGACTAATGCTTGCCCGGGCTGGGACTGGTCCGGAACCCCTACGGGCACCGATGGCAGGAGAGTCGAGCCTGACTGATGGGGACATCACCCACAGTTTTCTCTGGCTCAGCACCTCTCTCCCTCCTGGAGAAGGGTAGGGTGCGGCTCGGCGACTCGACGGGTCCGCCCCATCACTTGGAGTAGCTATTGAGGCATCTTGGTGTATTCTTCTTCTTTTATTGAGTCTATATGATTCTCTGTGTCTATCTATGTATTCTTCTTTGGAGCGAGGGCTTTTATACTTCCGGACGTGTTGACATCCGCTGGCGACGGGAGTTAGTTCGAGGTTGACTCCTGGTCTTCTCCCTTGGTAGGGAATGCCTGCGTGTTTGCATCAGAGGATGATAGCTGAGCAAGGTCCAGGTTGGGTTTGACAGGATTTTGCTGCACGCCAAGTGTCACAGGCAGTGACCGGTGGATCTACTGCCGTTGGCACCGGTCTAAAGACTGCGACGTGTCACCGGGTGCAAAGGAAAGGGCGCTGCAATGGGTGGAGGGCGTGGTAGGTGTGCCGGGTAGCTCGAACAGGCAGCATGCTGGGTGGAGTATCCTGAAGATGTGTTGATTGAAGAGTTGGCAGAAGTGTGCCGGGTAAGGGGCACTGGGAGCATGCCACTGGAGGGGCACTGAAAGCGTGCCACTGGAGGGGCTTAAGAGTATGCCACTGCAGGGGCCTGAGAGTGTGCCGCTGGAGGGGCACTGAAAGTGTGTCACTGGAGGGGCTTGAGAGTGTGCCGCTCCCGAGGCTCTCTCAATTCCAGTAAATGACTTGATTCGCCATCCTAAACATAAGCTGACAGCATGAACTCCGTCATTCGCAGTAGTTGCGATTTGTTGATTTTATTCAGGGACTCAGAAGTTGTAAGCCTCCTGGGAGTGATTTTTTTTCACTGTCGGGACTCCGATGATGGCTCCGTGATAGTGCATGTGTTCGGGGAATTGTTTCGTTTTCCCGGTGGTTTCAAGTGCTCGTGCAAATGTGAGGGCTTGCCGGGAGATAACACCCTTCGGAGTCTGGGCGTCCAACCTCTCCGGAAAGGGGTACATGCCCACAAGGAGTGGCGTAACCCAACAAGTCGAGGTGTGTGCAAGGGCAACAACACCTTTAAGAAAACTCCGGAAAGTCCAGAAGTCAGTGAGCAAGAAAACACATAGTTAACACAGGTTACATGTGCATCCGGTAAGGGTTGCTTAGGGCGTGCCGGGTCAGACGGGCTAGGGTGTGCCGGGCTGGATGGGCTGGGGGCGCACTGGGTGGCGAGAAAGCTGGTGTGTACTGGTTAAAGGCTTAGGGTGTGCTGGTCGAGTGCCTGAGCGGGGTGTGCCAGGTAGAGGCTTAGCTAGGGTGCGTCGGGTAGGGGCAGGCAAGGTGTGTCGGTTGAAGGTCTGGGTGGAGCGCGTCGGGCGAGGCCTAGGACAAGCGTGCCAGATAAAGATGGGCTAAAGGTGCACCAGATGATGGTATATATAGAGTGTGCCGGGTAAGGGCAGACTAGGGTGTGTCGGGCATGGGATTAGTTTGGGTGTGCTGGTTGAAGGTGACAGGGGTGCATCGGGAGGAGAGCCAGTTTGTTGAGAGGAAACAGCGGGTTCGAGTGCTTAGAGGGGGATTTCCCTGTTAAACTGAGTAAGAGATTAGGGGAGTCGAACCCACAAAGGAGGCCACGAGGGTAGGGAAACCCTGTTACAAGAAACTATTGGAAGGAGGTCAACCTGATGCCATTGCGCCGGAACACTACCCATTGAGTTGGATAGACCAGTATTTTGGAGAGCAGGCAGCGCAAGGAGTAAGAAAACTAGAGGGAAGAAGAAGACAAACCACGAAGTACACCGTACAATGAGGGCTAACCAGCACAACATAAAGGAGAAGACACATTTTTTTATTCATAGCGAACAAGATGGCGGGAACCTCAATGGAGGGGCCAAATACAAGGCTACATAGCAAGATACAAGGGAAGGAGAAACAACAAAACCAGAGAAGGGAATCTGAGGAGAGGGACGGGGTCAAGGAGGGGCGATGGCTCCCTGCTCTCTTTCGTTCCCCCCCAGCTACATTCAGGACACTCTCTTTTTCTCTCTCTCTTCACTGCTTACTCTCTCTCTTTCTCTAGCTTCTTCTTCCCCGGGGGCCCCTTGAGCTTGGATGCACCCTATTCATTTCGCCAATGGTGACGAAAGTCTGAGAGTGCGGTTCATTCATCGACATGGGTTATATGTCGAAGTATTGACAGTACGTCTACCAATGAGGACGGAAGGCCCGATTTGAGGGGTGGCTGACTGGGCTCGCCGAAGGTGGTGAGGGTCAAAGAAGGGTAGCGACCAATCTTGCCGATGGTAACAAGGGTCGAAAGGGTAGCGACCGATCTTACCGATGGTGACAAGGGCCGAAAGGGTAGCGACCGATCTTACCGATGGTGACAAGGGTCGAAAGGATGGCCGATCTTGTCGATGGTGACAAGGGTCGAAAGGGTAGTGACCGATCTTGCTGATGGTGACAAGGGTCGAAAGGATGGCCGGTCTTGTCGATGGTGACAAGGGCCGAAAGGGCAGCAACCAATCTTACTGATGGCGACAAGGGTCAAAAGGATAGCGACCGATCTTGTTGATGGTGACAAGGGTTGAAAGGGTAGCAACCAATCTTACCGATGGTGACAAGGGTCGAAAGTATAGCGACCGATCTTGTTGATGGTGACAAGGGCCGAAAGAGTAGCGACTGATCTTGCCGATGGTGACAAGGGTCGAAAGGATGACCGGTCTTACCGATGGTGACAAGAGTCGAAAGGGTAGCGACCGATCTTACCGATGGTGACAGGGGTCGAAAGGATGGCCAGTCTTGCCGATGGTGACAAGGGCCGAAAGGGTAGCGACCAATCTTGCCGATGGTGTCAAGGGTCAAAAGGATGGCCGATCTTGCCGATGGTGACAAGGGCCAAAAGGGTAGCGATCGATCTTGCTGATGGTGATAGGGGTCGAAAGGATGGCCAGTCTTGCTGATGGTGACAGGGGTCGAAAGGATGGCCAGTCTTGCCGATGGTGACAAGGGCCGAAAGGGTAGCGACCAATCTTGTCGATGGTGACAGGGGTGGCCGGTCTTATCGATGGTGACAAGGGTCGAAAGGGTAGCGACCGATCTTACTGATGGTGACAAGGGTCGAAAGGATGGGGGAAGTAGAATGGTGAGCGAGGGTAACCTCGCTACTACATCATCAATTTTTTTTATCACATTACTGACTTAAGCACCCTTTCGGGTTTTCGCCGAAGCCAGCCCCCTCTTGCTTTTGCCCACGCGCCCTTTCGGATTTTCACGTGGCGGAGTACTCGATTTTACCTGTAGCGCCCTCGCGAGTTTTCGCCACAGTCGGGTTACAGCTCTCTTTGCCCTTGTTCTAGTACAGGAACAAAACCGGTGGGGTATCTCTATTTTTAACCCCATTTTTTTTGGTATTTTATATGCATTTGTGGGAAGGAGTCGGGACTCAGGAGAGCTCACCTGCCAGAATGCCGACTGGCCTTGTCGATGATGACAAGGGTCGAATCTTGGTTTAATTCATCGACATAAGTTAAATGCTGAAGCAAAGGATACGGTTCTCAACAGGGACAAAAGGTCCAAGTTAAGGGATAGAGGTCGATCGATCTCGCCGCTGATGACGAGGGTTAAACATAGGTTTGTTCATCGGCATGGGTTACATGTTGAAGCAAAAGGGATATATTCATTAACAAGGATGGAAGGTCCAAGTTAAAGGTAGAGATCGACCGATCTCACCGATGATGACGGGGGTCGAACATAGGTTTGTTCATCGACGTGGGTTACACGCCGAAGCAACGGTAGTTTCATTAACCAGAACGAAAGGTCCAAGTTAAAGGTAGAGATCGACTGATCTCGCCGATGATGGCGAGGGTCGAGCATGGTTTGTTCATCGACATGGGTTACATGCCGAAGCAAAAAAAAAGTATATTTATTAACAAAGACGGAAGGTCCAAGTTAAAGGTAGAGATCGACCGATCTTGTCGAAGATGACGAGGGTCGAGCATGGCTTGTTAGAGAATCCCTGGCGGGACCTTTGATGATTGTTCCCAAGGGAGGTTCCTGAATAAAATCTAACTAAAACTAAAAATTAAAGAGCTAAGAGGGAGAGAGTAGTCGGGAAGATGAAAACGTCGACATCCACGCCTTTGGGCCTTTGAATGGCCACCCAATCTAGGAGAGTACGCTACCGTGAGCCGTTAGAGAGAGAGAAGATAGATAGAAGGTAGAGAGAAAGTAGAGAGAGAAAGAGATGGAGGTATAAGGGAGGCAACAAAGAAAATAAAAAATGAAATAAAATGAAAATAACTTGTGCGGTGTTTGCAGAGGAGGGGGTGACAGAGGGAAATGAGAACGGAGAGAAAGGGGAGCAGGGAAGAGGGAGAGGGACGTGTGTACGAAGTGTGTTATGAGAATGGAGAGAGCGAGCAGAGAGAGGGATGAGAGGGGACGTGAGAACGGGAACCCTGGTGGCTGTGCGATGGAGGTGGGACGCGTGTGTATGCAGTGTGTGCAGTGTGTGGCGCAGAAGAGAGTAAAATGAAGAGTGAGAGAGAGGAGAACGGGGAAGAGGGGGGTGACTTTTAGAGAGAGAAAGAGTGGCAACGGAGAGAGGGAGACGCCTCGGAGGGGAGGCGAAGTGGCCGCGGTGTGTTAAAGAGAGAGGGAGAAGGTTGACGGAGTAGCCGTGGTGCACGTGTGAGGGAGGCTGTTGGAGTTACGATGCAGTGTTACAGGGGGAGCTGGGGAGGATGAGAGTGTAGAAGAGAGAAAGGGAGAGGGCGACAAGAGATGGGAGGCCGCGAGTGTGTATGTGTGTGTGTAGAACAGAGAGAGGGATGAGAGGAGCGAACAAGCGCAGGTTGCAGGCGGTGCAGAGAACGTGGGGTAAGAGGAGAGAACGGTGGAGGGGAGGCAATGCCACGTCTGTGTGTGAGTGAGATAGAACAGAGCGAGGTCGACGCCGGTGCGGAGGGGAGTCTCGATCGATGCTAAGGTCGGTGCAGGGATGACAGGGAGAGAGGGGGAGAGGGAGTTGCAGGTGAGGACGGAGAGGGTTGCGGTGCTATGTGGCTGTCCGTGCAGAGAGTGAGAGAAGATGAGAGAGGGAGACGGCGAAGAGAGGAGGCCGGCTGCGTGGAGTGTAGTGTAAGGAGAGGGAGGCCGGCTGTGGGGATGCACTGCGGTGTGTGTGTGTTTACAGAAGATAGGAAGAGAGGAGACGAGAGTGTGTACAGAAAGAGAGGGAGAGAGGGAAACAAAGCGGGTCGTCCGGTGCAAGAGAGGGGGAGCAAGGGACAGAGAGAAAAGAGAGAGGGGGAGAGTGAGAGTGAGAGGAAAATGAGAGGGGAGAGGTTGGCCGGCGCCCTTGTTCTGAACAGGGGCTCCGCTGCTAGCCAATAGGTGAAGGGGAGAAGAGGAGAAAGAGGAGGGGAAGGAGAGAAGAAGAGGAAGGGAAAGGAGGAGAAGGAGAGGGGAGAGGGAGAGTTCTCGCAGGAAGGAAAGGCTCGGCGGTTTTATAGGGCCATGGAGGTGCTCCCATCGCGCTGCCATGCTACCACTGCCGTCTGCTGCACAAGGGAGAGAGCCTACTGTGCATGGGAGAGGCCTACACCTACTGCCTCACTGCCGAGCATGTCATGCATGCCCCTGCTGTCTGCCTGTAGCTGGATCTCGCCATATCCCCATGCGTGCTCCCATCTTCCTGTTGCCACTGCCATGCATGCCAACGTTTGCCAGTCGCCTGCTAGTTTGCCGGCTAGCTGGCTCTCCATTCGATCGTGCGGGCTCCCTAGGTGATGTTGCAAATTCCCCATGTCTGCTGCGATCTGCTATTCGTCGGCTTCCATGCTTGCATGCCAGGAGCTTCGCCATCTCTCCCTACTCTGGACAGGGGCTCCGCCACGTGATCTTGCAGAGTTCCCTATGCAATCGTGCATACTCCTAGAGCTTCGCGTGATGTTGCTAGGTGTCTCCATGCCGTCGTGTTCAATTGAGAGAGCCACAGTTCGGGGGCCCACGGAACAAGCTTAAGAACCGTAAATCAGGAAAGTGTCCCGCTACAAGAGCCGTCACGCTGAAGCGTGCCGTAAGGCTATGACTAGTGGAGGCTCATAAGACACGGAGACTCAAAACACGAGAGTAAAAGTACAGACAGGCAAGAGAGCACTATCACACGTACTTCGAAGCACCAATGGCAGCACAGCCATTCTCGATGACTCAGCACAAGGCAACTAGAATTACTCACGTAATGATCCTTGAGTCGAACGACTGGAAGGCAAGATCGTCATTAACAGCGGAACAAGTCATCGAATCGGTCTAAACCTAAGCCAGAGGAAACAACACTCCACAGGAAACGACTCACGGAGACCCGAGGGAACACCGTGAACCCTCAACACATCTGGATATGCAAATCGAGGTAGAATGATATCTCAAGGCATCCAGAAACACGGTCTCGAATTGGACAAAGCCATCGAGACACACACAAGGTCACATGTCAACCCCTGGTCTCACCGGGTTGACCGAAACCCGACACAACACACACAGAGACACACACAGACATCACACAAGCACTCTTGGCTATCCCATCATGGCCACAGCCCTCATAGGATGTCAACAGACATCCACGGGTCACGGGCAAACCACGAGATCAAGCCAAGACAAGCAGAAATTGGAGCGGTGGACAATGACTACACTCTGGGCAGAGCGAACTATCACTCAACCGCTAGGTGAACTCGGCAGTCAAGGAAAGTCGCTGCAAGACCAGAGACAAAGACACTGCCAGGTGTAGATCAAGTCGTTAGGGAACTATCGCAGTCAAGGAAAAGACCACACCCAGCCACCTGAACCGACCGATCTAGAAATCACCGACACACAGACACCGCCCTAGAACTTAAACCTAAGACAGACCAACACATGAACAGACACAGAACAGAACACCGAACAACGTAGGCCATCATGGCCAACAAGAGGACTGTAACGCACCACCATAGGGGCGTTACTTGTTTTGATGCACCAGGGTAGGGGCGTCAGGGCAACCAGGCCTATAACTATGACTCGAACAACGTAACACACCAACCAAGGCATGTTACACCACCTGACGCGCCAGGACAGGGGTGTCAGGGCCAACGGGCCTAAAAGCCTATCACGAATAATGTAACGCACCAGGTTAGGGGCGTTACACAATGTGACGCACAAGGGGAGGTCCGTCAGGGCTAACCGACTGACCCGGTCTTCGAGGCAGACACGATCGTCGAGGGACTGATAGCCACAGTCCTCGGAAACCACCAGCACGTATCGCACCACCATAGGCGCGTTACATCCATGTGACGGCCCTATGCTGGTCCGTCACACCCAGAACGTAACGCACCAAGCCAGGCGCGTTATAGCCATGTGACGGTCCTATCCTGGTCCATCACACCAACCCAGTCTCGAAGAACGTAAAATAACCAACGGTTGTGGCGGTCTATCGTGGGGCCGTCACACAAGTGACGGTCTCTGGTACGACCGTTACACAAATCCGGTGAGCAAAATAGGGGAATGGCCGAATCAGCACGTTCCACGTCCCATTCACGCCGAAGCGCATGGGAAACAAACGCACACGACCATACAACACACCTGGGGGCTAAAAACACCGCATGCAAGCGTTAAATCGCGAGATCGGGGCGATTCCAACGAATCGACCCTAAATGAGTCACTGGGGTTCTCGGACACCTACCGGCCCCAAATGACAACCGATCGACACGAAACTTACAGGAAAGGGATCCTGACATCCCAGCGGTCATTTTGACACTAATTAAGCTAAGAGTGGTTGTCGTTTTCCGGCAAACCCTACAAATCTCAAAAACTACGATTTTTACTAAACCGACTCGATCTCCCCCGATCGAGCACCAACTCGCGCACAGGAGTAGGGAAAATGTGCAGAACGAAGTAGCGATCCGTCTCCCTACCTCCATTCCAGGGAGAGTGACCCATAAAATAAGCCCCAAAACTGACCAAAAATGGTCCAACAAATGGCGAATAACTCAGCCAGAACAGCAGGTCACCACTTCTTCGAACATCCTGAGGCCTCTTGGACCTCAGGAGAGACACCTTGCCGTAGTGACAGGCCCAATTGAAGATGCCTCGGGTCTTCTCTTTCGAGAAGGAGTAGGGCTTCCGCAGCTTCTCTTGTAGTGTGAGGCCTTGCCCAGCCGGTCGTCTGACTGTAGGGCTTACCGTGTTCCTTGTCCTTCCTACTGACTGGACGGAGGTATCGGGGTTGGTGGTTTGGGACCAGGCCGTGTTTTCACCCCACGGGCGGAGGAAATCCCGGGTCAAGTCTGCCACCAGTGCAGCTAGTTTAGCCAATTGTGCCTTCAGCATCTCGATCTCCTGTTGTTGCTGATGGTATAAGGCAAACAAAACAGGATCATATCGGGGCGAGCCTGGAATCCGGCCCGAGCCGCTGCTTCTTGCCTGACTGACAGGCGGAGGTGAGGGGGCCCTGATGACATGACCCCTCGAAATCGATCCTTTGGAGGAGGGGGAGGTCCTTCTTGGATGTCCTCGACAAAGGGGATCCCAGAGAAAGATTTCTTCATCTTGCGCTTCCTCAGGTGACAGTGCGGGTTGCTTCTTACGGCGGGCTTCCTGTAAGGCGGCGGCTCCCATGGAGTCCCTACCGAGCGGGGCCGAGGCCGATATTGTGTCGACCTCGTAGTAATCTTCCGCTGAGAAACCCAAACCCGGGTGCCTGGTGATTTACAGGAGCCTCCGATCCAGGTTCGGCGGGTTCCACATCTGCTCGAACATCTTCTTCTGGCTGGAGGGCTGGTAAACGGGAATCTTCTGCTTTCTAACCACTTCGACCACGTGCTTGGCCATGTAAGGGAGTCCCGAGATTGGGACGTGCGGGTCGTGAAAGTCGTCAGGGAATCGGCAATCATCGTCCCCTCTGACGGGCTATTCATCGGCCACATAGAAAATGGTAGGTGGCCCTTCGGTGTTCGAAACTTCGAAGGTCCGCAGCTGTTCAGCCACCTGGTAGTCAAGTTTCGCTATTGGTTTAGTAGTTCCCGGCGGTACTTCAACATCTTCCAGCAAATCCTCGAGGTGGGGCGCCCCCAGTGTAGGATAGATGTCAAGGGGGAGTGCCTTAAACGTCCCTTCCTCCGCGACGAACGGCACATGTGGGAGAGCCACACAGCCTGGGGGTGGCAGAGGGAACCAATGCTCTGATTTTATCTTCTTCTTCCCTTTATCGCGGGTGGACTGCAGAGCCTACTTCGCCTCTTCCAGGTACAGGTTGACGTCTGACAGGTGACACTCGAACACCTCGAGTGGGTGAAGGTCAGCAAAGATCTTGGCTTCTTTTCCCTCACAAGGATATTTTATGCATTGGTGCAAAGTGGACGGCACCACTTTGTTCTGATGCAGCCAGGGCCGGCCGAGCAACGCTTTGTAGGAGGTATTGGAGTTGATTACATGAAACTGAACCTTGGTGATGAAGTCACCAAGGGCCAGGCTGAAATCCGCCACTCCCATGGGCACCTCGCATTTCTAATTGAAGCCCGCGATTTGAACATTCTTGACCTCAACTAAGTGCACGTCGAAGTAGTGTTTCTGGTACACCCGGTAAGGGAGTATGTTGACCGCCGCTTCTGGGTCGATCAGGACCCTGTTAATGGGCTGTCCATTCAGCTGCCCCTTCATGTAGAGCGACCTGTTATGACTGTAGGTGGGTAGGAGCATGTCATCCTCAATAAAGGCCACGGCCACTTCCGGTGACATCTCCGCTAAGCAGGGTTCAAGGTATGCCGGCGTCTGGAGTGTGGCGATGATGGCTTGTCGTGTCTCTTCGTCCAAAGATAGCATTTCCCAAACGGTGAATCGGGCCGGGATCTTCTTGAGATGTCTGACTATCTAAAGTAGTAAAACGTACCACACGCCAAGTGAACACTCGGCCCGACAAGCTGGCAACTAGGAACCTCCACGCAACGTCCTCGAATCTCGAGGAAGAACCATCGCACCTGAAAATCAGGGGTGAGCCTCCTATCACTGGCTCAGTAGGGTTCCCACGGAACCCCAACCGATAAAACAACGGCGGAAGGGAAAGAGCTATGCTAGCTACAGAAAGAACAGCAGTAACAGTAACCTACGGCGGCCGATAAAACCTCAGCTCTATAGCTACTCCTACTGTATCGGAAAACACGACCCAGTCTCCCGTTAGGAGACAACCAAGTCACGCACTTGACATTCTGATTTCAAGATTGGGGGACCTCCAGACACGCACCACCCTAGCCACGCTACTAGGAAAATGCCATGACACCTCTGTCGTGGAGGCTTGCCCTCACAGAAGGGCCCAAGGCGAAATCACGCGGTCAGGAACACAGTCACGATCTCACAGTCGTGAACACAACGTCATATAGAAAAAAGTCCTTGGTGATGCTCACCGGAAATCCCAGACCTCGACTACGGGAACGCTCCCGAAACAACACACGAAGCCCCATCTCGTAAACAAGGAACAGAAACCACGAAACGACAACTCACGTCACGTAACGGGAGTACCGCCCACTAGAAGAACGACCGGATGCGTCCACTGACATCTTACACCGCATCACAAGTGTCTAGCTACAACGCTCCGGGCGCGAGACTCAGACACACTCAGTAACCAATAGTATCACAAAACAGGGACTAGTTGGGGTCGCGCCCGTCGGCGTTGTCTGACGCCCCCAACCTCGTGTACACACTCAGACCATACGCCCTAGGCCTATCCTCTAGCCGGTAATTCCCCCCGAGCCCAGACTCGACTGTGCGCGGGGGCCCTACGGTAACCAGCCTACTCATCGTCTCTCTCGGGTAGGCCACACCAGTGCTCCTGGTGGGCCGACACACGCGTGCTGTGGAAGCTACGACTAGTGGATGGGTCACCGGAAGAACAGACTCTCAAGTCACGAAAAATGACTCTGAAAATAAACAAGTATAAGGATCACTCCTCGTACGACACTGACTCACGGTGACGCAAGCCGAAAATGCCACCTCTTGGGACCCCCATGGCGCCCCACACATGGCCCCCACATGATGCCTAGCATCGGTCAGACTATGGGTCAACACGTGGATCGAGGTCCACTCACCTGGGACTCGAATCGGCACGGAAGAAATCACCGGTTAGGCTTCAGATGTTGGAGGGTCCATTATGGGCCATTCAAAGGCTACACGGCCAGCACTGGGCCGTCCCAAGTGGTGAATGGTCAATATGGGGCCGTCCCATCATTGGGCCAGACAGGAAACTAAACGGCTCAAACCTGGCTATTCAAAAAGGGCATGGCCAGCCCCTGGCCGCGCAGGGTAATGAACGGTCCCAGACAGGCTGTTCAATAGCCCAACGGTCAAAAACACAGAACGGCCAGATCATGGTCACTCAATACTGAACGGTCAGCAGCGCGCCGTTCAAGGACAAGAACGGACCCCTCTAGGCCGTTCCATTGCCCAATAGCACAGAGACTGAACAGATAGAATCAGGCCGTTCAGTAACTGCACGGCTAGGACCAGGCCGTGCAATCTCAGCACTGTGCAACAGTCAAAAACCCAACGGTCAAAACTCCGGAGTTGGACGGTCAGCCTTGGCCGCCCAGTGGGTTACACGGTCGAACGACTGACCGTGTAACTCCCAGACGCTCCAAGGCATAGAGCGATCGTTTCCAGGGCCGTGCAATGGCATACACGGCTTCTGTTGATCCGTGTAAGCCCCGCCGTGCCGAGAGCGGCGAACCCACCATGAAAACCCCATTTCCGGCCCCAAATGAGCCCATTTGAGGGGGAAACGAAGGGGAACTCACCCCTAAACCTCCTAGCATGATTCTACGCCCTGATTAATCACTAAATAGATACATGGTCCAGAATGCCTCATGTCCATAACAGTACAGTCAACAGAAAGAAGAGTACAAGTACATGGGACATGCCCCAACTCTAGCAACTGGCAACTACACCTGATCGTTGGAACCACGCGGAGCCTCGAACACACTCCCCGATAGCCTCGTCGACTAAAGTTGATCGAACAAGTCATCAATCCGAGGCAATGGGTACTTGTTCTTGACAATTGCCTGGTTCAGCTGTCGGTTGTTGATACACAACCTCAAGCTACTATCCTTCTTCTTCAAGAACAACATGGGCGCACCCCAAGGGGAAAAGGTAGGACGAATATACCCCTTGGCAAGTAACTCCTGCAACTGCATCTTCAACTCTCTCAACTCAGCCGATGCCATACGATAAGGGGCCTTCGACATAGGCGCCATGCCTAGCACCACCTCAATAACAAAATCGATTTCCGCTGCAGAGGCAACCTAGGTAACTCCTCAGGGAAAACATCAGGGAATTCACATACAACGTGAATATCCTCCACTCCCTGTCGCTACTGATCTACCATAACCATAGAAGCGAGAAAACCCATGCCCCCCGCATCAAGCAATCTGCGAGCCTTAATGGCTGAAATAACAGGACGGGGAGAGAAAGACTGGATACGTTGGAAGTAGAAAGCGGGTCCACGAGAATGCTAGAAATAGACCCTCTTCGAGCTGCAATCTACTATGGCATTATGGGCCTCGAGCCAATCCATGCCCAAAATCACATCAAAATCTCGAAACTACAGTGCATAAAGTTTGGTCGTTGAGTTCTGCCCCTCAATCCACACAGTCACCTTCTCAAGGCAATACAGAGCGAGCATAAAGTCACCAGTAGGCAACTCCATGGCCAGATCACAAGACATCTCAGTCACAGACTCTTTAGCACTTTGAGTGAAATCCTCTGATATGAACGAGTGGGACGCACCAGAATCAAACAAAACTCGAGCCGCACAACCCAAAATCATAATAGTACCTTCCATTAACTGCGACGCCTCAGCCTCTGCTTTGGTTATATGCGTAACCCTGCCTCGGGATCTCTGTCTCCCTACAGTAGCTGACCGTGACAGCTGAGGAAACTGACCCTGCTACTGGTACGACTATTGCGGTGGTGGTAACTACTGGGGTTGAAACTACTGCTGCTGCTAAAACTCATGCGACTGGTGCGGCCAATGAGGACAGTCACATGCCATGTGCCCCTCCTGGTTACACCTGAAATAGATCACGGGCACTAAGCACTACCTGGCTTGGTGAGAATCGCAGTACTGAGGACACTCGCCTTGAGAAACATTCACTGAGCCCTAGTGCTGGTAGGGTGTGGGCTGCTGAATGCTACTCACTGACTGCTACCCTTGTTCTCTACGATCCCGGTGCCTCCTTTCGAAATCGGCATCCCTAAATAGCCTCTTGAGCTTTGAACCAAAGGACGATAAGTCTACTACTAATGCCACGGATGGAGATGCCCCTGAACCATCTGCTGAAGGCTTGACGGTAATCTGCTATTGCATGACCATCGGCTGGCTGGGGCTTGTCTGAGTCTGGCCGACACTGCCCTGCCCTCGAGTCCTCTGTAAATCTCTCTCCAATTCTGTCGCTACTCTGCAAGCTGTATCTAGGTTGGCCACACCTGACGCAAGTAGGGGATGCCTCAGCTCTGGCCTCAAACCTCTGATGAACTGCTTGGTCTTCAGCTCCTCATCTGTCATAATGTGAGGTGCAAAATGGCACAGCTCAATGAACCTGGATCTATACTGCATCACTTCCATGTCCTTTTGGACCAACTCTAGGAACTTATGCATCTTTTGCAATCTGATAAAGGATAGATAAAAAGCACACTCAAAAGTCGTGACGAACTCCTACCACGCAATCTACCAAAGGGGACGAGACTAAAATGCTACCCCCCACTCTACCATCCACCAGGTCCAGGCTGACCCCTGCAATCGATGGATAGCCAACACCACCTTCTTCTCCTCAGAACACTCCATCGAATTGAATATCCTCCCCAAGTCATCTAACCACTTTCTGGCTACCTCAGGATCAAGCTGGCCGTTGATATGGGGCAGTTGGAACTGCAAAAACTCCTTCAGCACATGACTATGACCACCGCGAGATGATGAGCCCTCACAAGCTTCACCCCCTTGCTGCTGAAGAACATACTGATACATGCCCTTAAAGAACTCCTCTGCTCCACGAACTTACACTTCTCTAACCATATCTCCGGGAAGTGATGCTCGACTCTGATCCTCCTGGCCCCACCTGACTCTCCCTGCTAGGAGCAAGTCCTCCTCCTCGGCTCCATAACTCCATGAAAATAAGAAAATAACTAGTGAAATCAAGAAAACACACGGTGCCCTAGGCGAGTTGCCGGCTGTACAGGACATTCATGGACTTTCTGGACCACCGCAATCATTTCAGGTTCTTATATACCTCCACAACCCCGCTCTGATACCAACTATAATGACCCAAGATCCGAGTAACGGAACGGAACCGGCGTGGCTTGAACCTTGGCCCACCACCCACGAGTCTGAAGACTCAGAAGGGTTAAAGGATGGTGTGGTGGTATATAAGAAGATAAAATAACTACAGAAATAACACAATAATCTAAAAAATAATACAGAAAATAAACAACTGCTCACTAATAGCTACAAGGTATAGTGTGTCTCACGTCCAAAATAAGTGTAGTCAACAGAAAGAAAAGTACAAGTACGTGGGGCATACCCCGGCTCTAGAAACTGGCAACTAACTCTGGCTAAACGAACCATGAGGAACCTCGAGCGCACCTCTCGACGAACCCACCTCACCTAAAAACACAGGGGTGAGCCTCATTTCATAGGCTCAGTAAGGATACCGTGGACCCCCACCTCGCACGAAAGAAACAAGGCGGAAAGGTACGCCCAAGCACGAAAGATAACTCTATCTAGCAAAAGCACAGCAGAACCAACAAGCAATAATAAATAAACAAAAAAACTCCCAACAACTAGCCGTGCCGAATAAACTGACGAGAAACAAGTCCGTACCTACCAAGAGACAGGAGCTCTACCCACTAGAAGAACGACCGGATGTGTCTCCTGACGTCTTACACCGCGTCCCAAGTGTCTCCCTACTCATCCTAGACAAAAACTGAGACACGCAACACAAACAAGGACTAGTTGGGGTCACGCTCGTCAGCGCGCGTCCTCTGCCCCCAACTACGTGTGCATACACAGATCATCTGCACTAGGTTGGGTCCTCTAGCTGATTTTTCCCCCAGCCGGACTCAGGCTACAAAGGTAAGGGGCCCTACGGTAACTAGCCTAAAAATCATCTCTCATCGGGTCACGCTCTCCACCACTCCCGCATAGGCCCGCACCCGCGTGCGCAGGAAAGCTATGACTAGTGGATAGGTCACTGGAGGTATGAACTGACTTACTAATGGAAATCACCAAAGTAACACTGACAAGGGACAGGACGGCCCTTAATAGTCCACACGGGAAGCCCAGACTCAAAGACCATGAGCGGACACCTCATCCGCCAAACCAAACCCTATACAGCCGCCATGGGGGCAAGAAACACGGTGTACGATGCCCCAGGTGCTGACAGGGCTGGGCAGCCAACCACTAGGTCGCTCGGAGGCCTGGGCGGCCACACCTATGGCCGCCCAGCACCTAGGCCTTCCCCTGCTTGGGCGGGCACACATTGGGCTGCCCAAAGGGCTGGGCGGCTAGGTCGACCTATGGCCGCCCAGCACCTGGGCCTTCCCCTACCGGGGCGGCAACAAATTGGGCCACCCAGAGGGCTGGGCAGCCATCGACCTGGCCGCCCAGTCCTGGGCTTGACGGGGTGAGGGCGGCCAGGCTGCTAGCTTCCCACCACCTTGGGCGGCCAGACATTAGGCCGCTTAGTGACCTAGGCAGCCAGAGACTGGGCCACCCAGACCAGGGCTCAGACGGCCACTCATGTGGCCGCCTCCTGCGGGTTGCCCGCGCATGGTGAACTCTGCCCCGAGTTCGGTTCCACTCCCCATTCACCCCTAGGTAAAGGGGAAACAAGGGGGAAAATCTTCCCCTACCCTTCCTAGCATGGATCTAAGCCCCGAAATCGATCGAAATCCTGAGAAATGAGAGAATCGACGCTCGAACCCTAAACATGCATTTTTCCACCCCGACATGAATCAAGCCCCTCTCGACCTCTCCTCAGCCTAGAGATCGCGGGAAGGATGGGGAGGAAGGTAAGGATCCGTCCCCCTACCTCAATGAAGTTCGAAACCCACTGAATCGTCACCAATCTCCAATCTCGGCTCGCAAGAACGCCACCCCCACACCGCGAGATCACCGCCATCGCTCTCGCCTCGTCGCCACCACACCGCCGCAGGAGGGAAGAGGGCCGCGATCATGAGCACACTGGGAGAGAGAGGGAGCAACGGTCACAAGGGGGGAGTAGGGGTCTCCAACGGGAAGAAAGAGGAAGAAGAAGAGAAAAAGAAGAAGAATGAAAAAGGAAAGAAAAAAGTGAAAACAACTCATAAAATTATTAATTTATTCGGCACATTAACTACAATAGTTGGGATTCAGCAGAAGAGAGGAGAGAATTAAGCACAGAAAAATGTGAGGAAGAGATCAGGCCAGAGGCGCCGTCCTGTAACGGGTGCCGACTCCTCTCCATCACTCCTGCAAAACTAGCTTCACCTACTTTCTATTACCATGTTCCTTTCTAATGCTCTAAAGATTGGCGTGCGTACGTCCGATCTTGGAGACCTTGCAGGTTGTTGTACTTAATTAGCAGGAGACGGAGGGGGCCACCGTGAGCTGGTAAGGGTATGTGTTGGCGTATTGGAAGGAGACGACGACGCCCGCGGGAATGGGGCCGCCGTCGTTCACGAGGCAGTCGTCGTAGCCGAGGCGCCGGAAGACCTTGGGGTTCACGAGGCGCGCCGAGCTGAACCACCCGCAGCGGAGGTGGACGCCGGAGATGTCGCCGCCGGGCCCCCCGCACCCCAGCCCCGGCAGGCAGGTGTTGATCACCTGCACCGTGTAGGTGGGGATCCCGCTGGGCAACGGCGTGGTCTGTGACTGAACAACCTCGATGTCGTCCGGGCTGCAACCCCCTCCTGGTCCCATCCGCTCCGGCTTCACCGACCCCTTTCCGACGGTGCCGGTGCCGCCGGCGCCGTCTACCCCTGCAAGGCCATGCAAGCATCTCATTGATCATCTTTAATCAGCTTCTCATGATCCTAGAACAAAATATTATGCACGCAGAGCAAATCGAGACGACGTACACAAATTTCCCCGGCCTCCCTGGTCTGAGGTACTGCCAGATTTCAAAACAGTGGGGCGTGTTAGACGAGAAGAAGAGAGACAGAAGACCACACAAGCATTGGCCCTCTACGTTGCTCTATATATACAAGTGTACAGAGTCAAGAGAAAGTAAGAAAGAGCTATACGAGGCAGCCCCCAAAATAGAGTAAGAACAATATAGAGGAGCTCCAAAGTAGAGAAACCCCAAACATAGTGAGCCTTTTATTAACAGGGTGCAGGTGGGAACTTTTATCTCATCCACGTTACGAGCATAATTAAGAGTATCTTAATTTTGATGCGAGGGAGGTGGAATTAATTTATAGGCGTCGAAGAAGCGACCCGTGAATTTAATGATATTGATTAATCTGTTCGTACTGAGAGCTAGCTAGCGGTATTTGTGTGGCTTCTAAATATGACCCATATGTCCTTAGCTGCATGCAGCTTAATTAATTTTCCCATGCACGCAGGAAGGGCCGGATAAGCACGGACGATTAGACTAGAAGAAGAAAGAGACGGACATGGAGCAAAGTAAATCAAGCACGGAGAGAGGTTCCGACATGGGGAGGGCCTCTCCCTTCGCCAGAGAGAACTCCTCATGCATGCATGCATGTTCTCATCTGAGGTACGCACGTATCTTCTTCTTCCCGGCCGGAAGCCACGCACGAGCTATGTAAAAGGAGAGCACGCACGGGAAGAAGAGGTGGAGACGGTGGTGGGGACGCGAGCTGGGTTTCACGCGCTCTCACCATGCGATACGGCGAGGAAGAGGACGAGCACCGCCTGCAGGAGGGACGCCAGGGCGAGGGAGGACGCCGCCATCGTTGCGAACCCTTTCCAAGATCACGAATGCATTCACAGGGAAGCTATCCGGGGAGAATCGGAAACATATGTATATCATTGACGATACTCCGCCTGGCAGCTCTGCCACACGAGCTCGACGGGCAGTTGCTCCTAACGACGAAAGCGGAGCACGCAAGGCGGAACATGACGTGCCAACGTCTACGTGCCCCGCAAGGCGGAACGGCATAGCATCCACGATGCCAGATTGAGCGAGAATCTCTCAATCATGAACATGTTCCTCTTAAGCCGTTTCCTCATTTCAGGGACGTGCTGTTGTATCTGGGTAACGTGGGTTTATCCCACTCTGTATCACAATACTACCACCAGTTGAAGCGGTTTCCCTCGAACATCACTATATGGGAAACCATTACTGGAAGCAAAGAATTGAGGGATTCTTTAATCAAAATACTGCAAAAATCAAAAGTTTATGAGGCACATGTGGCAGACCTTCACAGGGCAGCCTATGAAGCTTTCGCGGTCGCCATCACCTTTGAAGACAAGGACATGTAGCTGCCATCTACGTGTCACAACCGCCCTCTGTACATGAGGGGAAAGATCAATGGGCATGAAACCAACTGGATCCTGGTGGACGCCGGCACGGCAGTTAACATTATGACGCTAAAAACTTTCAAGTCCTTGTATTTAATACCGCTATTGTAAAAAGTTAAAGCGGTCAAGATTTCTAGCTTCAATCAAGACACTGAAGACATCTTGGGAACAGTCGATGTGGAGCTAGTCTTGGGAGATTTCGCTTCAAAGGCATCCTTCTATATCATCGAAGTCGACACGTCATATAAGACGCTACTAGGACGGCCTTGGTTGCATGAAAATGGGAACCTTCCACTCTGCATCAATGTATCAAATACGTCGAGGATGGGGAGTAGTGCACGGTCTTTGCAGACCAATCCCCATTCAACCTGACGGAATGTCATCTCATAGACTAATCCCTCAAGACTTTCATTGTCACCTACCAACGGCGGTGTATAGACGAAAAAAAGATCATTTGAGACCGGCCTATAGTCTTCTACAAAGGAGACACGGTCCCTCAAGGTCCTTGTGAAGACGATTTCGACTGGTCCAAGCGAGCGGACAACGTCCCGAAAGCAGTCCAGAACCTGCCTGATATGTCTCAATGTGTTAAGGAATTATGCCAAAAAAAAGAAATCCTGTAGTGGCAGGATTCCGTGACACAGGAATAGCTTCATCAGCCGTGGTCTCCATCTCAGGTCAGGGGGTAGACCTTTCCCTTCAACCGAGATAGCTGGGATTTCTTTCTCACCCCACAGGAAGCCTGCAAGTCTTCCCACCAAGAATAGGCCTTTGAAGGGCCTGGGACTACCCCCGAAGCAGAGGAGGAAGGGGCTACAGATGCTGCTGCCAGTGTACCCTTCAAGGGCTTCAAAGCCCCATTGTACTGACTCCTATCCACAGGAACTGTCTAGCCTTTCTCTCGCCACCTATCCTCAATGTCACTGCTAGCCCAAGCGGCTCCTGAAAAATGGGATCTGATGAAGGCTGGGTCCACAAACAAAGGAGACAGGTCCTTCCTCAAATGTTGCTCTTCAGCAGCTCGAATGGCATCACGGTGCTCTCGGAAGACATTGCTGGCCTTGAACCACTGGTGTGCATAGTGAATATCAAACTAGCCTCCGCGCCCCTGCCCTGGAATGGGGTAGTCATGCTTCACCTCACGGCAGAGAAAGTCCTGCCACGCTGCTGCCACTAAGTACACGTCCCTGTGCCTGTATAGTCGAAAGGCTAGAGGAAACTCCGCACTCGAAAGAATGCGTTGATCATGCCCAAAGTTTCGGGCAAACTGGTGTGGGTAGTAGGGCTTGAATAGCTGTGCTGAAGCGCCAATAGACTAATACTGTAGCAACCCTGAATTTTTGGAAAAGAAATAAAATTTAAATAAAAATTATAAATAGCGACTTCCATAAAGTCGCCATTCTATTAAATAACGCCCCTTCTAACAGGCGTCCTTTTACCAACTAACGACCCTATCAAAGGCGTCAATTATTTTCAAACAATGGTAAGAATCCTTCTCGGAATAAAAGAAGTAATGAACGCCCCTTGGTAAGGCACAAATTAATTAAATAAAGACTTTGTCACAGGCGCCAATTTAATAACAGACGCCCCTGCCTAAGTCGCCAATTGAACAGCGCCCCAAGACAAGGCACTATTTCTCTGAGAATCATAAAACAGAAACTCATTGCCATTTTCTGTTCGAACTAGGAAACTAAGATAACTACAGAACTAATAATGGGTATTGAATTACGAGAGAAAGCTCTGCTAGTGAGCTAGTCTGCTAGAAAGGATAGGCTTTTCCAAAAGATAATGAATAGGGTCCATCCTAGAGGTCAGCTTAATCTCATGGGCAAGAAAATAGTGCTTCAACTTCTGAGCTACCCATACTAGCGCTGCACAGGTCTTCTCTATGGCAGTATACCTAGATTCAGCTGGATTAAATAGTCTAGAGAGGTAGTATGCTGCCTATTCTCTTCCTTCGTCATCCACTTGGGCCAGGACAGCTCCTAGGGAGTCCTCAATGACAGAAATGCATAAGATCAGGGGTTTATCAGGGACAGAAGGTTGTAGAATCGGGGGATTAGACAAATAAATCTTAAGCTCCTCGTAGGCCTTTTAGCACTGTTCATTCCATTCAAATTTGGCCCCTGCCTTCAATAAATCGTAGAATGGGCGGCATCTCTGAGAGTGCTGAGATATGAATCTCCTGATGAATTGCAACTGCCCAATCAAACCTTGAAGTTCAGTAATGTTCTTCAGTGGGGGCATGCCCATTACGGCCTTTGCCTTGTTTGGATCAATCTGAATCCCCCGTTTACTAACTATAAACCCAAGCAACTTCCCTGATGCAACTCCGAACACACATTTCTTTGGATTCATTTTTAATTGATACTCCCTAGCCTGTTGCAACACCTTAGCTAACATGGTGGGGTGTCCTTTGGACCTTGATTTCACCAAGATATCATCCACATAGGCTTCCATGTACACATGCATCATGTCATGGAAGATAGCCATCATCGCCCGCTGATATGTGGCACCTGCATTCTTCAATCCAAATGACATGACAACATAGCAGTATGTGCCCCAGGGCATGGTGAATGAGGTCTTCTCTTGGTCCTCGGGAGCAAGACGGATTTGATTGTAACCAGAATACCCATCCATGAATGAGAGAGCTTCATACCCAGTCGTGTTATCCACTAATACATCAATGTGAAGAAGCGAAAAATCATCTTTTGGACATGCCTTATTTAAGTCCCTGAAATCAATGCAAATTTAAACTTTACCATCATTTTTCATTACCAGGACTATGTTTGCTACCCATTGCGGATATAACGTAACTCTAATAAACCTGGTTTTATGTAACTTGTCAACCTCCTCCTTCATCTTCAAGGCCATCTGAGGGTGAAATCTTCTTAATTTCTGTTTGACGGGCGTTGCCCCTGGTTTCAAAATAAGTTGATGTTCAACCAGAGCAGGGTCAAGACCCGATATGTCCTCGTAGGAGTAGGCGAATGAGTCACTATACTCCCTCAAGAATTTGATCAGCTCCTCTTCAACCTGAGGAGGGAGATTAGTGGCAATAATGATTGGCCTGGGATCCTCTTCGGTTCCAAAGTTGATTTCCTTAGTGGGTTCATCCACTACTGATGATGGTTCATCAAATCTCTTCAATCCTTATGCATATTGGTCAGCAGTGTCATCTACATCACTTTCCTCATTGTCGGTTGGGTCCTTCTCATCCATGATCTCATAAATGCCCAAATCATCATTACTCTACACCCCGCCCTCTTCCTCATCATCCTCTATGACGATGGTGGTGGCTACAAACTTAAGACACTTAAGGAGGGCAAGACATCTACTGGATAGATCCTGGAGGAACCTGTCTGGAACAGATTTGGAATGATGCATCATGGGGTGCGTCGCAGACATGGAATGACTATCTACACTAGCACTAGCTTCTTCCCCAACTGACTCGACTAACCTAGGAGATTCTGCAGAATGTACATATCACACCCCGAGCGCGGAAGATTACCGGGAAGTGGCGTGACGATGTCTATAACGATCATGTCAATCAGAGCGTAGTGCATTCAACACATACAGATAGAGTGCACAAGATAGAAATAACCCAAATCTTATTTATTCATAACCAAATTTCTTCCAAATAGTATGAAGACTAAATGAGAAGAATGAGAAGTTGATGACTCGAAGAGATGGGTTGCCGACCTCTAGTGGAATCACGACTTCCGTGCCATACACTAGCTGAAAGGGTGTTTCGCCCGTGGCCGTTCTTGGAGTAGTTTGGTGTGACCAAAGTACGCTCGGTACTTCCTCCAGCCAGCTACCCTTGGCCTTGCCAAGTTTGGTTTTTATGCCTTTTAGTATAGCCCTATTAGCATTTTCAACCAACCCGTTGGCCTGAGAGTGGGCTACCGAAGTGAAGTGGTTACGAATATTTAGGTCGGCAGATCTATCTCTGAAGTAGTGAGAATCAAATTACCGACCGTTATCGCTCACAATCACTCGGGGGATACCAAAGTGACAAATGATCGACTTCCACACGAAGCTCCAGACGACCATCTCGGTGATTTTGGCAGTAGCCTCAGCTTCGATCCATTTTGTAAAGTAGTCGATGGCGACGATGATGAACTTCTTTTGGGCCTGAGCCATAGGAAATGGCCCCAGGATGTCGATTCCCCACCGAGCAAAGGGGTATGGCTCGGTAATAGTAATGAGCTCCGAGGTAGGCTGATGGACTAGGTGGTCGAAGTGTTGGCATCGGTCACACTTCTGTACATAGGTCGAATAGTTGTGCTGAAGAGTGGGCCACCAGTATCCTTACCGAAGCAAGATCCTGGCGAGCGATCTTCCTCCCTGGTGCGTGCCGCAGATGCCTTCATGCACTTCCTGAATTGCTCGACTGGCTTCATTAGAGTTAAGGCACTTAAGAAGTGGGCCAAAAAAAGACCTTCAGTATAGAGCGTCGTCCAAGATGATGAAACATTGGGCTTGACACTTGAATCCCTAAGCTTCCCGAGGGTCACGGGGCTCCTGAGAGTCTTGTAGCTAGGATATGTAAGTGGTCCGCCAGTCGTTCGGGGTAGCCGGGTCAACGATCATGAGTTCAAACTCGATGCTCAGTTGTTCTAGCTCTTCGAGGAAGACCGATCGGGTACCTTCCGGGCTGATGGAGGAGGCCATGTGAGAGAGGGCATCTGCGTGGGAGTTTTCCTCCCGAGCTATTTGGACTACCTCAAAGCTCTCGAACAGCTGGGCTAACCCTCAGACCATTTGAAGGTACTTAATCATCGGGGCTTCCCGAGCTTCGTAATCACCATTGACCTGGCTAGCGACTAGCTGGGAGTCAGTATGGATTCTGACTCACTCGGCCCCTAGCCGTCGGGCCATCCTAGCCCCTGAAATGAGGCCTGTCCCTTGATGGCCATGCGGGGGTGATAAGAGATGTCGTAAGCCCCGAGCATGATGACCCATTTGACGAGGCACCCCGAGGCTTTAGGGTGAGAGAGGATCTTCTTCAAAGGTTCGTCAGTCAGCACGGCGATGGAATGGCCTTGGAAGTAGGGTCGGTGGTGCTTGGCCAAGGTAACCAGTGCTAGCACGAGTTTCTTGGTTACAGGGAACCTTCGTTCGACCTCGTTGAGCACCTTATTGGTGTAGTAGACCGGCCTCTCGACTCCCGCGTCATTTCGGACTAGGACTGAACTTACAGTAGAGGGAGTTGCTGACAAATAAATTGCAGTGCTTCGCCCGGAACCAGCTTTGATAATACCAGGGGTGAGGTTAGGAACTCCTTGAGCTCCTCAAAAGCCTTCTGACATTCCTCGTCCTAGGCGAACATAGCAGATGCCATTTTAGGTCCCCTTAACAATTTGAAGAAGGGTAGGCATCGTTTGGCCACCCGAGAGAGGAAGAGGTTGAGTGCGGCGATGGGCCTAGTAAGACATTAGACATCTTTGATGCAAGTGGGTGGCTGCATGTCTAGGATGGCCTAGACATTGTTGGGGTTCGCCTCAATCCCGCGCTGAGTCACCAGGAAGTCGAGGAATTTCCCCAATCTGACTCCGAAGGCACACTTGGCGGGGTTGAGCTTCATGTTGTACTTGAGGAGGGTGCCGACGAAAGAGACAATATGGAGGAGATAATATATACGTGCAATCACACAGAATGTAGGTAGAAGAGATGGACCAAACCACGCAGCTCAAACCACAAGGCACAGGGATTTTTACGGGGATAAATTCCCAACACGAAGATGAGCTCCAACACACACACAGAGACGAGCTCCTACACACACACGGAGACAAGCTCAACACACATGCGGAGACGAAGTCTCCAACACGATCCAACCAGATCAATGATGCATACACACCCTACAATGGATGTAGCACCCTACACACAAGAACACTCAGATCTGGATAGATCCACACACACACAAGCAGATCTAAGGAGATCTACACACACACAACCATAGATCTGAGTCGATCTATACACACACGGATGTTTGAAGATTACAAAGAACAAACACTTGAATCTCAAGAATTTGGAAGAAGAAACACAAAATAAAACTCTAATTTAAGCTCCCCCCAAGTAGATGATGTAGATTTTAGATGAAGCTTGAATCTGCACTAGATTTGGGTTGATTGGCTTCAGATTGATCTTCAAAAGCTTTGAGTTGGATGAAGAGTTCCTAGACGAAGCACTGTTCATGGAGCTACAATAGCAGCCTTTTCTCCCCTTGATAGCCTCCTTGATCTTCCTTGAGTTGATTAAGGTTTCTTGGCCTAGGCTAGTTAGCTACTTCCTTGAGTATATATAAGCCTAGCCTTTTCTCCCCTTGGTATATATAAGCCTAGCCTAGCTAGCTACTTCCTTGAGTTGATCCTGGGTCTCTGTGACTTAAGTTCCTGCCAATTAGAACGAAGTCAATCTATCAAACACCTTGTGTACTTAAATTCATTTCTGGAAGGTGAAAGGGAAATTAAAATGCTCAGACTTATTTCATGAATGTTCTGAAAATGACTCTAGACCATGAATTGATGCTTAGACCTTAAATGCAGAATATGCTCAGACTTGATAGGCAATCTAGCATATATGCTCAGACTTTCAATGCATATGCTTAGACCAGGTGCAACATGTGCTCCAACTTTAACTAAGCATTCTATGCATGTGCTTGGACTAGAATGAATATGCTCTGACATTTAACATGCACGTGTGCTGACTTAAATGCATGTGCTCAGACCATATACATGCATGTGTGTAGATTTCAGTCACAGATAATGTATGGTTCAAAACATGTGTGTAGACCTTGTATATGCACAAGACATAATGTGCATAGACCCTAGAGGATGCATAGACCTATGTGCGTAGACCTTACCTAGCACATTGAGAAATGTGCATCGACCTTGGTGTGCAAGAAGCAAGGTGTGCTTTGACTTTAGAATGCACGAGTAGAATGTGCATCGACCTTAAAACGCATGAAGCAAAATGTGCTTCGACCTTAACAAGCACACGGCAGAATATGCATCGACCTTAAAATGCATGAAGCAAAATGTGTTTCGACCTTAATACACACATTGCAGAATATGTATCGACTTTATTATGCAAACAGCAAAATGTGCTCTGACCTTGATACACACAATGTAGAAAACATGCGTCGACCTTTATACATGAAGCACAAATATGCTCTGACCTTGATATGCATCAAGACACAATGTGCTTGGACCTTATGTATGACTTGGGTAGATGTGCATCGACCTTAGATATGACTAAGAGAAATGTGCATCAACCTTATTCTTGGATCTTGATACTCTGAATTCATGATTATTTTGGCAACACGTTAGCATTTTACAGCCTTTTGTGCATGCATTTCATTACTAAGGTTGATGCACATCTTGCCTTAGACAGACTAAGGTCGATGCACATTTTCCTTAGTAACTAAGGTTGATGCACATCTTGCCTTAGACAAACTAAAGTCGAGGGGCAATTAACGTAGTGAAAAAAAAGATAAAATTTGCTCGACCATAGTGTGGGGGAGGCAAAGAGTTAAAAAAACAAAAAGATGGCTAAGTGAATGAATTTTATATGAGGTGGTGCACCTGATTGTTAGCGCCTGTTCAGCATTTTTAATTTTGATTTTTTGCAAGGAAATATTTATATGGAATAAGAGTATTTTTTTTCTTTTTTGTGTGATGCATGATTGAATGCTAGATGTCTAATTATTTGATGGGAACCTGAGCAATGCTTGCATTTTTTTTCTTATTTTTTTTCACTGAATAGGGGAGGGCGGCCTGGGTGATGGCTGCCTCCATCTCTGGTGGGCGGCCAACACCTTGGCCACCCTCCCTTTTGGAGGGCATTAAAAGGCGGTCAGCCCCCTCATTGGACGACCATCCTGATTGACGGTTTGCCCACTCCCACAAGTGCTAGATCTTGAGAGAATTGCTCTTAGAGTGTTTCTTTCGCTGTGAGGGAGTGATTTAGGTGCTTGAGCTCACGAGAGAGAAGGATGGGGCCGCGATGGGCTCGATTGGAGATCATGGATAAAGCTCCTTCTTTGAGCGAAACTGAGGAGAATGAAGCTGTTGCTAGTCCATCTACCTCGTCTGCCTCTTCCCATGATGGCGGGGAAGGAGAAGGAGGCAAGGTCACACCCCTAGAAGGTGGCCCTTCCAGCCAAGGCAACGACGAGGAGGGAGACGGGTCTACCTCAGATGATGTTGAAGGTGAAGGGAAGGATGAGGCAACACCATGAAAATGGGTGAGTCCCATGGTTTTTGATGTCTCACCAGTTGGATTAGATGCATGTGAGATCATTTTATGGACTGGAGAGAGTGGAAATGGGGAATGGCCCATGGGCGGCCAAGGTGATGGCCGTCCACGGCCCTGGGCGGCCAAGTTCCTAGCCGTCCAGTGGGAGCAAGGCGGCCAGCGACCTGGCCACGCAGAGAGTTAGGCGGCCAATGTCTTGGCCTCCCTGGTCTCAGGGCTGTGGATTCATGGAATGGTTTTGGGGCTTGATAGTGGAGCTTTGTGACTAATCAACTGGCTGCTGTTTTGTATGTATGCAGGGCCGATAGAGGATTCGAGCCCAAGTCTCATGGGACTTGGTGTGGGCATGGTACCATGCCCTTCCTCACAACCAGCGGTGGAGAGTGGACCAAATGGGATTTGGTCCTTTCTTCAAGATCTGGCCCTTCCCACTCGGCACTACCTTCTTAGCGACGCTCGGAGAGAGATAGGTAGACAGATGTAGAGCATTCGTGATGTCGTGGGGGCACATGATCCCCACACTTGAAGATGTTGCTTACTTGATGGGGTTGCCCATGGCTGGGGCCCCAGTGTTAGGCCAAGAGCTCAAGGATTATCAGCAGGAGGTTGAGAGATTGCTCAGGGTGCGACTGGCTCGGACCAAGAGACCGGTGACCGTCATTCCTCATGGGAAGATCAGCGCCGCAATGGGATTAGCCAGGGTGGTCTGAGGACCATTGGAGGATCTAGACACATACCTTGAGTGAGTAGATCAGAGGATAAGGGTGCGAGAGTGGAGCGAACAGCAGGTGATTTGACTCTTCCTCCTCTACTTCTTCGGCAGGCTACTTTTCACAACCTCCTCAAATAATGTGAATCTGAAATACTTGCTGTTGGTACGAGATCTCGAGCAGAGGCCTTAGTATGCATGGGGGAGAGTGATGCTAGTGCACCTTTTCACCCACATGGATCCTGTGAGACCAGGTTTGGGGAACCTGGGTGGCTTCACCCCTTTCTTGCATGTACGAGTCTATCTCTCTCCCAAACCTGTTATTTCTTGCTTAATTGCTTGCTTTGATTGACCTTTCATTCTATTTTTTGTGTGATTTAGATTTGGGGATACACTCGATTCCCTCTAGGTCATGGGACGATCTCGCGAGATCAGATGCAGGCAGTCCCGCTAATGGCAAGATGGGACGTTGTCCGGGACCGTCTGTTAGTGACTACCCAGCTTTCTGACTTTCGGTCAGCTTTAGATGAGTTCCCCTCTAGTCCTTCACCTTTGTCCTAAAACATATGGCTGAAAGTGAGAATAAGGTGGTCGACGCCTTGAGTCAAAGGGTCTCCCTTCTTTCCACTGTTCAGGTAGAGGTCACCGGATTTGACCGCATGAAGGAACTCTATGGAGAGTGTCCAGACTTTGGCCCTGCCTACTTTGCCTTGTCTGCTGGATCCTCGACAGCATTTGCTGACTATCTACTCCAAGATAGTTTTCTCTTTCGAGGACAGTAACTCTATGTCCCGAAGACTTTTGTATGGGATTTTCTAATTTGGGAAATACATGCTGGAGGTCTTGCTGGTCATTTTGGGAGAAACAAGACCATCCATTCTGTTAAGGAACACTTTTATTAGCCTAGCTTGAAGAAAGATGTGGCCAAAATCGTAGCCCAGTGTCGGACATGCACAATGGCCAAACAGGTCAAATAAAACACTGGTCTTTACACTCTTCTCCCCATTCCCGATAGACCTTGGGTTGATGTGAGCATAGATTTCATCCTTGGTTTACCTCACACTGCTCACAAACATGACTCCATCTTTGTTGTAGTTGATCGATTCTCTAAGATGGCCCATTTTATTGCATGTTCCAAAACATCTGATGCATCTAGAGTAGCCCACCTTTTCTTTGATGAAGTTGTGCATCTGCATGATCTCCCTCAAACCATAGTGTCTGATCGAGATGTTCGGTTCACTAGTTACTTTTGGAAGACACCTTGGCACCTAGTTGGCACTAAGCTCAAATTCTCCACTGCCCATCACCTACAAACTGATGAGCAAATAGAGGTCATCAATAGGAGTTTCGGGAACCTTTTGAGGTGTCTTGTAAGGGATCATTCTGCCAATTGGGATCTTCTCTTGCCTAAAATAGAATTTGCATATAATAGCTCTGTTAATAGGTCCATAGGTATGAGTCCATTTGAGGTGGTGCATGGATACAAACCTAGGAAACATGTGGATCTCATTCCCCTTCCCCTCGAGTCCAGAATTTTCAAATCACCTGAAGAGTTTGCACAACATGTCAAAAGTCTGCATGAGTCAATTAGCAAGCAAATAAGCCTTTGTAATAAGACCTACAAATGTCTGGCTAACTCGCATAGGTGTCACCACGAGTTTCAAGAAGGTGACATAGTTATGGTACAGGTTCGACCCGAATGACTCCCCTCAGCAGCCATTAAAAAGTTACAAGCCCATAGTGATGGTCTCTTCCAAATACTACGAAAGATTGGCTCCAATGCATATGTTGTGGACTTACCTCCTGAACATGGGATTAACTCTACATTTAATGTGACAGATCTAGTGGCTTACAAGGAACCCACAGCGATTCCTAGTGACCCTTTCGAGCCTTCTCCTCCCATTCAGAGTGAGTCCACCCTTGTGTGTCCACCAACCTCGAGAACACCGCGTGAGCAAATTGAGAGGATACTAGATGAGCAGGTGACAGCTACATGGAGTCGGGTTTACCAGGGCTACCTTATCCGCTGGCGGGACTGCCCACCTTTTGATGATTCCTGGATCAGTCGGGACGATCTCCAGCGCCTCGATCCAGACCTGCTGGAGCACTACCCGAGTGGTGTCCCTCCATACTCGATGGAGTCGAGTTCCAGCCACCCCAGGAGGGTTGGTAGGGACACTAGACCAGTCACACGGAGCCAACGACGTATTGTCCCGACACCACTTAGCTTGTGGCTAGCTAGGAGACACGACGTCCTGAGGTCCATTACCATTTTCTATGTTTTTTCTTTCAGCCCATCTGATTGTATTGTGTATATTGGGCTATATGTGTGATTTAGTGTCTTTAAAGCCCATTGTAATTATTTTGGACCATTTTACTATTTCTTATTAGGCCTTTGTCTTGTAAGCCCATTAGTTCATTAGTCCTTTAGTGGGCTTTTGTCTTATTAGGCCAATAGTCAAAGGATATGGAGGTCATTAGTTGTCGTAGGCCTAGGAAGCCAGTGGATCTTGTTCCCCTACCCATTCATGCTCGAGTGTCAGAGTCAGCTGAGTCATTTATTGAGCATGTTAGGAGTCTACATGATGACATTTGTCATCACATTGAGGCCAACAATGCATGATACAAGTAGTTGGCCGATGCACATCGGCACCACCGTGAGTTCCAAGAGGGTGATTATGTAATGATCAGGGTTAGACCTGAATAGTTTCCCTCTGGAACCATGAAGAAACTACAAGCTCATGATGCCGGTCCCTTCTGAGTGTTGAGGCGAGTCGGTTCCAATGCGTACATTGTAGACTTGCCAAAGGAATATGGGATCTGCTCTACTTTAAATGTGTCAGATCTGATTGCCTATAGGGACCCAACGGTGATTCCTAGTGAGCCTTTTGAGCTGTATCCTCCCATTGTGAGTGACCCCACCCCTGAGTGTCCACCACAAGTCTCATTCCATCAGTAGCGTGAGCAAATAGAACACATAATGGATGAGCTGGTAACCATTACGAGGAGTGGAGCTTACCCGTGCCATCTGGTGCAATGGAGAGGATGACCTACATCTGATGACACTTGGATCACCTGGGCAGAGGTACAGAGGATAGACCCAGATCTACTGGATTGATACAAGAGCGATCCAGACCCCTACTCAATGGGGTCGAGCTTCCCCCACCCGGGGAGAATTGCTGCGGACAACAGAGCCAGAGACAGGCACGACTCGACAAGTCGTCGGTACCAGACACGCAACACAACTCGGGCGATGCAGGCATCCATGTGGCTGGGAGACAGTCTAGAGTCTCCATCTTCAGTCTTTATGTTTTTCAGTATTTATTTAGACTATATTTGGTGTGTAGTGTGTGCTTGTATTTTTGGGTTTTATTTTGGGTCAAGAGAGTGTTAGTTGGGCTAATGTCATTAAATGTTCCAATTATGGGTTTATTTTCAAATTGGGCCTCAAGGTCACTTGGAGCCCAATTGGGCCACTCCCTCTCTTATGGGCTTCCTAACTTAGAGGGCCCATTAGGCTGGTCTATGATCCATGGTACAATTTTGACCAAAGGAGCCAAATTTGACTATGAGAGGGGGTGCCGTCCAGTTATTCCCCCATGTGGGATTTGAATATTCCCCTCCCCATAATGCCCTTCCTTCTCCCCTTGACCAAGGGTATCTTAGGTCTTTTGTCCTAGGTCTAGAGTTTCATATTTAATCTCTCTTGTAATAATTTTAATGCATGGAATATAGTAATTTTTCTTGAAGAACTCCGAGGGGCATCCCTCACTCTCTCCTCCTCCTTCCTCCTCCTTGCAATAGAGAGATCTGTAGATCTACTCATTTTTGGGAGTGATTCCCAACCTCTATCTCCTCCTCTGAATGTGACGCCCAGCCACCACCACCGCCACTATCATCGGAGCCGCCAGTGAGTAGCCACAAGCCATCTTTTCACTTGCTGTCCAGAGCTCCATGAAGCAGGATAGAGGGAGAAAGGAAAGGTTGGTTCTCCAAATCCCACCATCTGATCCACATCAAACTTTGGCAGCCTCTTCCCCACCTCCTCCCCTCTTCCCAATTTAATTTTCATATCGATCCACCACCATTTGGACCCCGTCCCACCATTGTTTTACCACCCCGCACAGTCTATCTATGTGCAGACTGCGAGACAGGACCCCGCAAACCAATTTTTCCCAACCCATAAACCTTATCTGATTGCCACCAAACTTGGTTTGCACGACCCCCACTTCCCCCTCTTTCATCCATGCTAACCCCTTGATCCAGATCCATCACTTCCCCTTTGGTCAATCTCCATCTTCAAGCAAGTTACAGTCAGCCCTACACACCCTACCAGCACGAATGCCTATTGCAGAGTTTTTCTTGGAAAATTGGCATGGTGGATGGTTCTCCAATCCTAATATGTGGAAGATTGTTGAGTGCCCTTCACAACGGTGCTGATTTCATTCCGATCTGACTCAGGATCGGAGCACAGTGATCATTTTATCCTGGTCATGCTGATCTATCTAGTTATAGAGCTGCGGGACAGGTCTCTATTCTTGATCTCTCGTCGGCACTTCGGCTGTGATCCAGCCATCACTGATCCCAGGGATCAATAAGGGACACCCGCCATTATCCCAGTCTATCGCCGCAATCAGAAGATGCCCTGAGGGCACCGTTCTACTGGCTGCACGTGCTTGCTATTCTGTAGACCTGAACAATGCCGATCTGGACTAGCAGCTCGCCTCTGCCCTAAGAGCCCCTCCGACGTGTTGCCCGTCAATCCAAGCTCAGTGCTCTCTGATGCACTATGTAGCCTTTTACCTCCCTGTGTGGAGTGGGAAGTAATTTGGGTCTGTAATTATTTATTATTTACTGTACCAATAGTTACGTGTCTTGGCAGGGAAGTCTTCCCCACGCCCCGAGCGTGGAGGTACATTCTCACTCCTCCTTTGTCACATTTTTTGATTTCATATGAATTCTTGAACCCGCTACACGTTAGATTGATAGGATCCTATCTCGCTCAAATTCAATCATCGTTGCAAGTGAGAGAGAGTGACCATCCTGTGACTCAATCCAAGCACGAGTGTGAGCTGACCACCCTTGACTCCTGTCAGTTTCTCAACCGCGCAGATCCACGCGTTTCCCTCACTTTGGATGAATTGTAAGCTTGCATTTTTTGTTGAGGACACATACTCCTATTCTGGATCTCTTTTGGTATCAAGTTGTTTGCGTCATCGCTAGTACCGTCATCAATTTAGTCGCGTCGTCACCTAGAGTCTCAGATTCACATCAAATTGGTATCGAGTCTCATTTTGTCCCACATCAAATTGGTATCAGAGTGAAGTTGAGTCTAGGGTAGTCTTGTCCAAGGAGTTGCATTCCATTCCTATATCTAGTATATGAAAAGGTGTTGCTGGAACGATAAGTTACATCTATTTGGAAGGTAACATCCTTGCGTGAGTTAGATCTTTGGATCAATATCTCTGTCACGTACTGGATATTTGTTAACTCTAGGTTCTTCATTTCGCATTAGTCCATCTAGATAAGTCTTAGTGAGTAACCCCTTAGTTCCCTTTATGTCCTCTTGGATGCCCACTCGTGGAGGTACTCAGTACCATCGCCCTGACACTATGGGCGAACACGGAGGTGCTACCCAGGGAGGTCGATCTCTGGAGGACACGATGGCTCAACTCATGGAGCGCATGGATAGGTCCGATTAGACTCTTAGGGAGCATACTGATCTATTGGAGAGCCGGCTCAAGGCCATGGTGGACCGCGTTGAGGCCTTCAACTAATCTGTCCAAGGTCTGGTTGGAAGGTTAGAGAGGGTGGAGAGAACCCCCTGCCGGGAGCTTCCCAGAGCTATTCAGGCCCCTTAGGCGCTTACTTCCCATCCCACCCCACTTAGGGCTGAGGAACAGCGGCCACATGCCCTCGATTTTGAGGATTACGAGTGTGACAATGATTATGAGGGGAATGGCCGATGCCGACGTGGTCACCGACCACAGAGGGATGATGAGGATGAGCGGATCCTCAGGACCATTCACGCCGACCCTCCCACTTTTGACGGGTCTTTGGGCCCGAAGGTCTATCTAGATTGGGAGGTCGGGATGGACCGGTACTTCATGTGGTTTGGGATGACAGAGCACCAAAGAGTCTAATTTACGAAAATGAAGCCATTAGGGCAGGCACAAACTTATTTGAAGAACGTGGAGAGCCTGTTGTTTTAGCGTCAAGAGCCCCAGGTTGAGACATGGGATGAGATGAGTGTCAAACTTCGACAAAAGTACCTTCCTACTATATACCTTCACCGACTCATTGATAGGTGCCAAAGTCTTAGCCAGGGAGATCAGTCCGTCTCCGAGTACATCACTGAATTTGATGAGTATTTTCTGCGATATGGCATCCCTAAGGAAAGCTCCTTGCCTATTTCCCGCTTCCAACATGGTCTGTAGCCACACCTTCCGTATGAGCTTTTTTTTCGCAACGTGACCATGCTAGAAGTCGCATATTAGGTTGCTCTCGAGGTGGTGTAGTTTGAGGCATAGTTTGCTTCTATCTAGCGCTAGGGGGTCACCGATCCACGTGGGTCTGATCCTCGGACCACGCCCAGTTCCTACACTTGGTGGCCTATGGCTTGTCCACAGGAGCCCCCTCGCCAGGACCTCACTCTTCCAAGGCACCCCCTGATGGAGGCATCATCCATGACTCCCTCTGGCTCGGGTCGTCCACACAATCTGGAGTTATTTGAGTTTGGGCTTCACTCTATGTGGACCTAATAATCTAATTGGAGCTTTCTCTTTGAGTCATTTGATGTATTTTTCCTTTTATTTGAGTCATGTATCTAGGTCTTTTATTTATTTTCCTTAAGTATGAGTGTCATTTGGTTGATTAGAATAGCTATTGGGCCCAATTCTATGGGCTAGGCCCAGGGATGTCTCCCCCACCCCTTGGTTATTTGTTATTGTGTCAAGAGTCAGGGACCTATTGTAAAATGTGGGTTGCCTATATATAGGATATTGGACTGTACTTGTCTTTAGTTGGACTGGACTCTATTAGCTGTTGTAGCTATTAGTTTTAATTTGTTATAGAAATTGTAATTTTATTTCTACTATTTTCTCAATCCTGATCAAATATAGTAATTATTTACTGCCTTATCTGAAAGTTCAATGTATTCGTATACACCTCCGCACACTCCTTTTATCCCTTCGGAGGTTTACAACTCTTGGGAGGCCTCTTAGGATCCAAGTGGTTTAGGGTTTACCCGAGTTTGGATGCTGGGTCGTCACACGTTCTCTCACTTTCTCTCCATTTATTCTCTCTCCTCTCTTCTCCTCTCCCCAGGCGCGCGACCAGCGTAGAGCTGGACAAGGTGGCAACGGCGTGGAGCTGACTTGAGGCGTGATGGAGCGAGAACTGGAGCGTGGTGTTGGCGTGATCCCATTCATGGATTCAAAGCTGGCGTGGGTTGTTCGTGCGGTGATTTTTTAAGAGGATTGACCATTTCGGCTCGCAAGATCTTCGGTGGTGGTAAGGGGATGAATGCCCTACTCTTTTCCTACGTTCCTTCGCGGTTAGGAGCCGAACGGTGTGAGTTTGAGTGGGTTTTGCCTTGTTTGGGCAAAATGCATGTTCGGGGGGTGTGAGCCGTGTTCGCCGCTCCAGATGGCGATTTGTAGTTTAAATGGTTTCATTTGAACCCTTGGCATGTTGGGATTCATTTCCCGCTAGTTTTACTGTAATTGGTTGAGAATCGAGACCGGTATGAGCCCGGTTGTCCATGTGAGTCATTTTGGGTGAATTCATGGGAATCACCCATTTCTTGCAGTTTTATGTATGGTTTGATCCCTTCCGACTTGTGGAAGGTGGATATCGATGTTAGGGATGGTTTCTCGTCATTTTGGAGACGATTGGGGTGTGGAATGGTGATTTCCACGAATTTTAGTGTTTTTCGGGTTCGATGTTTTAACGTGGTACTCTCAGGGGGCAGGTTCTTGAAGAGACACGTTGTGTCGTATGGTCACGTTCATCAAGGGAGATAAACAATAGGGTGGTTTGGAACGTAGACTAGGTAATGGTCGTGATCCTATGTTAACGCAGACCAGGTGATGGCCGCGACTATCTGTTATCGCGTGCTAGGTTACAACTACGACTCCGTGTTATCACGCTTGAGGTGCTAGCCGCGACTATCATCGTGACCCAGGTAAGTGTTGCGTTCGTGTGTGATCGTGACTCAGGTGTTGGGCGCATTCTGATGACATCGCGACCCTCTATAGGGGCACGTTAATCATCACGATGTAGGCTATAGGTGTGTTAATGCGTTCCATTTTCTGTGTATTATTGGAGCTATCTCGAGCTCCAGTGAACCCATGATTCAATGTCATGTTGACCTTTGGCTCGATGGTTGCCTTGGGTGCTCTGTGAAAGTCACATGTGTCAAGGGATCCGGGAAGAGTGGTTTTATCCCGAGCTATGTGCAGTGTTTCTTTTAGGTTAGTTGGCTTGACTTTGACCCCTTGGTTAGCCCATTTTACGTGGATGTCGTGGACATCCTATGAGGGCTGTGACCATGTTATAGGGTGTTTGAAAGTGCCTTTATACCAAGCAGTGTTTATGTGTTATACAGAATCGAGAGTCCTATGTGTAGCCTAGGGGCTGATGACTTGTGTTTTACCGTGACTTGGCTTAGGGACTAGGCTGAATAACGGTATGTTGCCATGATGTGCGATGATCTTGACCAGAGTCGCATGACTCAAGGATCATTGTGTGTAGGTCTAATTATCTATCTGGCTATTCTATGTGCTACCTTGTGTTTCGTAGTACGTACGACAGGTGAGTGTGTTGAGTAGTGAATGGCGGATTTAGAGGGGAGGGGTGAATAGATCTTCCCCTCTTTTCGCAATGAAGCCCTCTTTATAGCTAGTTAAAACAGGTTGCAGCGGAATAGATCTAGCTAATCGAAGGCTTTCCTTTTCTATCGACTGTACTGCTTGTCTTTCCTTTGGACTGGATTCTGGTATAATTGTTAAAAATTTAAACTATTAATTAAAAAATAATTTTATTTCTATTACTTTAACAAACTGATCTAATGAAATTTAATTACTTACTGTTATATCTCTGTGGCTTCAATGTACTACATGATAATCCTTTTATCCCTTTGGAGCTTTACAGCTTTTGGGAGGCTTCACGGGTTCCAAGCGGTATCGGGTCTACTCTGTAGTCCTATCGGGTATATCCGGTATCCGGGATCCAAATCATCACAGTTGGTATCAGAGCGTTGTTGTGTGAAGTACATGGGAATCCGAGATATATAGTTTCCAGAGTCCTGAAAGTCCAATACAGTCATTCACTGGCATTAGGTTTCGCGATTCATGATCGCTTTATCTTCTGTGTGTCGTCTTGTACGTGCTGGATTAGCACTGTGCGAGATGGTTTTGCTCTCATCAGGATGTGACGAGGTGTTTCTTTTTTGTCATAATGCCTGTCTCTATCATGCCCCGAGCGCAGAAGGAACCCGGAGAGCGCGATGAGTTTATATCATTCATGTCAATCAGAGCATTAAGAATTTAGACAATGACAGAGTGTGCAATAAATTAAGACATCACTAACAATCAATCAAATACCATCAATGCTAAATCATATATCCATAGTGTCAACAATATCCTTAGCTGATACCAATAACCATCAAACCAAACGTTACTAATAGTGAAAGACTTTGAAGGAAAAATATCTTAAGGACATAAGCCTCTTACAACATGACTCATTTGAATAAAAAGGGAGACGAAAGGACCAAGACTCTAAAGGGAACGCAACGCCGCAAGTCATTGATAGCAATATGTTGATTTTCAGACATGATGTGACCTATGCTGACACCTAGAAGCTTCTACACTCATCACTCTTGGTCATCCCCGTCTGGTTGCGAGTCAGAGTTTGAGTTACCTGAAAAATATTGGAAAACACTTGATGAGCGAACGCTCAGTAGGAATTATATCTCTAGACCCAGACTTACTTTAAATGATTAATACATCATGCAACATGGCATGTTCATGCATGAAGAAAAATGCAAGTAAATGACAAGAGTGGAATGATAAATATCAAGAACGAGCTAGCAAGATATCATGTGTATCAAGTAGAATTTATCAAGGGGACCAACCATGTAATACCAAGTTATGTCACAAGATAGTGGCTACTTATTTATTCAAGTACATGCCCATTTCAGGCCACGCAAGTCAAGCAAGTCAAGTCAAGCATGAGAGAGAGAGATTGTGGAATGTCATCTTTCAAGCAAGTCATGCACTCCGGTGTAATGCCACACCGTAATCATTCATCTCCCATGGGCACTAGTACTTTTTGGGTGCTCCTCCCAGGACCAGATTGTGCCCTATATGCACAGACATTGGTCATGTATTTTGACATCCACTATAGTTTTAGTAGCCAATAGAATTCCAAGAACAATAGATCATTGTAGGATAATAAGGTAGATTCACAGAATTTGGAATTCAATGCCGATATCACGTGTAAAGATGACTTAGCTAAAAATCTGAGACATTTCATAAAACTAGATAATTGGTGTCCAACAAGGAGGCTGTAGAATAGAATTGGTGTCCACAGTAATGGGCACAAATTTTGGAAAAATAATAAGGCACGAAGTAAATAGCATCCTCCAAACAGGGCACTATTAACAAATGGCGTCTACTCCGCTGGGCACAGATTGCCAGAAAGTGACAATTTCTCAAAAATGCCAGAAACAGCATTGTTTGAGGCTAGTTTGTCATGTTTCTTCAGAGGGACATGACTTATGACACGGTGTAACCCCTTCTGCTGATTTTTTTCTCCTTGTCGTCAGCCAATGGTCAGATGGATGGTAGTAGTCGTCCCTGTCTCAAGTCTGATCCTCGCTATCATCAGGCCACAATCCCAAGAGATCCCCACCCAATCCTAGCTCCACCCTCCACCCACTACCCACCCACTCCCCTTCCCCAACCCTCCCTCCATCTTCCCAAGGTGGAACCCACTCCTCCCCAGGCCAAATTCAAATCTTCCTCCCTGCTAGACACCCTCTCTCACCTCCCCAACCACCCCATTTACTCAAATTCATATTAGGGAGAGAATCCCCTTATCCTCTCTCCCACCCACCCAAATTCGTAGCTCCCCCTCTCACCACCTGCTAGACCACTCTCCAGCCCCCATTCTCCCCCTTCCATACCTTAGAACACCCCCTTCCAGACCCCCTCACGTCCAGGAGTCTTCCCCACACATATCCACCTCCATTCCCATCCCATTTACCCCATCCCCCACCTTCGCTCTTCATCCTGTAGTTCTGGGTCACAGGCAACCGAGAACCAGTAGCTTGTAGAGGTGACTGCGACTTCATCCCAGTGTTTCAAGAGGCCCAAGTGATATCGTTGGAAGCATCTCCGAGTCTTCTTTGCATCAACGGTCGTCTCATCCCAGTCAGATCTTGTGGCCCTCCGAAGGAGTCATTCCCCCTTGACTACGCATCTACCTCCAGACTGCCAACCTGAAGTTGACTCCAATGACTCCCACGACCAGCAACCTGAACATTTTGGAATGAGAATTGGCTGAGGTCTTCCACTATGAGTCACCATCAAGAATAAAGAAGCAGCTCCCCGATTGGACCCCGGACGAGTGAGTTATCATTTTTCTCCCTCAGGTGCATTGTTCTGTCCACTCTAGGACTGAGCAGACACCTGACCACTGTTCATGCTTCTGCTATCTGCTCTGACCTCCTCTGGCATTCCCGTGGTACCGTTTCGAAGAGGACTCAGCAACGGCTCCAACGACTCCAGCCACGCCAGAATCCAAGCTCAGGAGTGTTCGTGGTGACCCTGACTTCTTGCTGTTGAAGTTCTGTAACAGTCAGGGCCAGAAAATAGATCCCCTGATCACTGTCCTGCCCTGACCAGTGCCGTCCTCCCAAAGTCCTACCAAAATTCAGAGGTCCTCCTGGACCTATCAAGGAGGTTTTGCCACTGGTCTCCTCAACAACGGAGTTCGGGAGCAACTACAGAGGTGTCATCTTCGACTTGCTATCCTCTGTTCCAGAGAGCAGGTAGATCCGGCGTCATCATCCCATTTGATTTTCTAGCTTTGTCCCCTCCCCTCGCTTGGGCGGCTGAAGGCCCCTCCCTGCGTGGAGGTAGTTTTGATTGTAAATAACTTAACCCCTACCCCAAGACCCCCCCTCCTGCGTGAGGTGTAGCGCTGTAACAAATTCTATTTCAGGTTAGAGCTACGATGTTGCGGCGTGCGGGTGCGTACCCACACCTCCCCACTCGCCCTCGTCTCTGATTGGGATCGGCGTATTCACGCTGATCAGGTGAGCTCCTGAACACTTCTCATTGCTGGGATTTTATTTGCTTAGTTTAGTATTACATTTGGGTTGCTCCGTCGGCGGTGAGAGAGTGCCCGATCCCGACTTTGATAATGTTTGAGTGACTATCGCGGGCGAGTTACGAGAGAACCCTTACATCCTACGCCCCCGGCGTGCTGGATGCCCGTGAGAGTGGACATCCCTGGACCCTTGGGGGTTCAATCCCAAGCTAGTCAATCCCTGGAGCCACGAGGTCCCACCCCGGACCCTCACCACTATCATTGGGTTGCCTACGGGCACGAGTGTGCGCTTAGCGGGTAAGTCCGCTCGAGTGAAGCTATCAATCCGTGAGTTGCTTGCTTGCTAGGTCTGAGGGTCATTTGGTCAGTTCCAACTCATCCCTAGGTCGTTTCACATCAGATTGAGAGCTAAAAATCTCACATTAAGGTTCTATCCAGGGGTGGACAGAACTCCGACGAAGTGGCGGTGGTGGTGCGATGGCGGCGGCGGCGGCGGTGCTGAGCAGAACAAAAAATAAATGAAGAATGAAAGGGAGGTGATGAATGAGATGATGAAGAATGAAGGCTATAAGGGGACTATTATTCAAATGACCAAGACTCCGTCAATTTCTGACGAAATTTTGGCAAAGTTTCCCCTAGGCCAGAGGCATAAGGAAAAATATGGGTGCGCGCCCACAAGGAGTGACGGCCCCAACAAAGTGATGGTGGGCCCCGCGGGGCAACACCAGAAGCCCTATGCTTGAGAAAATATCTTTTGCCCCTCAACGGCACAGTCTCTGTGTCTCTCCCCGGCATAGCATGAAGTTGCCCTTTCCCGGTACGCTCTCCACTTCATGGGTCTTCGCCAGCACACTAAACCCCCTCACTGGTACACCCTATGGGGGGCTTCCCCGGTGCACCTCCCCCCCCCCATGCTCTTCCCCGGCACAGCCCTTAGGGCCTTGTCTGGTACACCCTGCTGGAGGCTTCCCTGGCACACCCTGCTGGAGGCTTCCCCGGTACACCCTTTATGGGCTTCCCCGGTACGCCAGTCAGCATCTTCCCCGGCACAGCCCCTATGGCCTCCAGTGACATGCCCTCGGTGGTCCTTCCCCGGCACACTCCCCTTAGCTGCTCTCCGGCACAGCCCCTGTGGTGGCCTTCCCCGGTACACCCTGGGGGCTCCCTTCACTGGCACAGTCGCTCCCCCGCCTCGCCCGGTACACCGGGCAACGCTCTTCAACGGCACGGCCGGTAACGCTCCTCACTGGCATAACCGACGCCCGATAGCCTCCCCTGTCACGACACCAGAAAAAGAAGAGGAAGAAGAGGAAAGAGGGAGAAGAGAACAGAGGAAAGAAGAAGAGGAAGGTGGGGCCTAGGGCTCCGTCGCTCCCGAGAGCGAAGAAGGGAAGAAGAGGAATGGGAGAGAGAGAAAAGGAAGAGAGGAAGAGAGGAGAAAGAAGAGGAGAAAAGGGGGGGCCTTCGTGGCCGCCTCCTCACCCTGACAACAGTGATGACGACGGCAATGCTCGTGGTGGCGGTTGCACCCGGAGGGGAAGAAGTAGAGAGGAAGGGGAGAGTCACCCGTTCGCTCACCGAAGAGAGAGAAAAGAGAGGGAAGAGAGGATGTTCGAAAGAGAGGGGGTGGCCCGTTCACGCCACCCCTGTCCCCTTTTATAGGGGGTTTCAAAAAAAAGAGAAAAAGGGGGAAACGAAAAAGAAAAAGAAAGAAAAGGAGAAGAGAGAAGAAAAGAAAAAGAGGGAGAATAAAAAAAGAGAAAAAGAGAGAGAGAGAAAAGGACAAAAAGAAGGAAAAGAGAAAATATATACAATATTACATATATCTATATATATATGTATATTCTTACATGTAATGAGGGCATACGTTGGGCCAGGGCCGTCGTCTTCCCCGGACGTTGAGACCTCAAGCCCAACCCTGAAATTCCAATGCACCCACGGGCACCGCCCGGCTCATTCTTCGCCCGCGCCACCCGTGGATGGGGGGCATTTGTGGACTTGTAAAAAGTACACGTCCGCATGTCCCGATCAATCCAACATCAATAAGCAACTTCAACTGAAGAGATTGCGGAGAACACGTCCCGTCCATACCCTCCGAACAAACAGTACACTGCCATGAAGCCACTCCCAGAGTCACGACAATGAAGAGAAACCAGATTTTGGGGGGCTCACAACTCATGGGCCCCGAAGAGAGCTAAGTGGATCGTCAATCGGGCTCAAAATAGGCCCAAATCCACTACAACGGCAAGCCCCATCGCTGCTTCAACGGCACGCCCCTGGGCCAGCCACTAACGTGACAATTTATTATGCGCTCATCTGACTAATCAGACAATTATAGATGATCGTGTCGTGACCCAAAACCCGTCGTACCATAAAGGCTATGACATTAATTACGTCCCTCCGAAAGAGGGACAACCCTTGATTAATCGCCAAAATAAAGATCATGGGGTCGATCTTTCGCCCTCAAGAATACTTCCATACGGTTCTTCCAGTATGGATAGTTGGAACCATCGAAGAACGGGGGCTTCATGGTCGAGTGTCCCTCAGCAATCATTCATGTAAAGTAACTTCATGCATGGCAGCCCAATCAATCCTCTTATTATCTTCCAAGCCGTAAACAAATTCCTGGAACTCAGGGTAATCCTCGACCAAATGCTCCTGTTGACGATGAAACTCACAAAAATGGAGCAAAATTTCAACCGCAGATTGGCAAAGCATAACCGGAGGGAGTTGGAATGTGCGAGTGGCTATCAAAGCCCTAAAGATATCTGTAAAGGATTCCAGCAATGGAGGGTGAGGAGCCTGCTTTGGGCAAGGTGGATGCCGAGGTGTATAGGGAGGTAATGGGGATGGTAGTGGGGATTGTGTAGGCCATTGCGTAGGCACGGGCACAGGGCTCGTGAGCGTGCATGGAGTGGGAATGTAATGGATGGCACCTACCTGCTTAGGGTGTGGAATCCCCTTGATCAAGGGTGGAGAGGACTGACTATGGAAGGCGGTAGGTTGGTGTATGGAAGATTGATATGTGGGGGTATGTGAGTAAGTGGGGATGGAAGGCTGACTTGCGGAGGGATAAGTGGCGGAGGGCTGACTCGTGGGGGATGGCGGATAGGAGGTGTGTGCGGGCGTGGGAAGTGAAGGAGACGCAGAGTCAAGGGAATCTAAAATTTGTTGGCGGATAAAGCAGGCTTGTCTATAAAGTTGTTGCCAGGACGTGATGTCATTCAGGGCCAAGAAACACCTAAGCTCAAGCATGGCGTTAGAAATGACCATCTTGATCTGTTCTCCCTTCGGAATATGCCCCGGGACTTGCACGACTACATGACACCAACGGTCTGCGAAGGTTGAGAATTCCTCATCATGCTTCATTTTGCCATGGGCCAAATCCACCATGGAATACTTAGGTCCCACCTGGTCTTAGTACTGCTGAAGAAACATCTCTTGAACAACCTGAAAACGCACCACCTACTCTTGCGACAATGTAAAGAACCAATCCCGAGCCGGGCCCTCTAAGGATAGACCAAACAAATAGGCCATCAAGTGTTGGTCATACTGAAATTGGGCCGACTCATACACGAACTCCTTCAAGTGCACGTAGGGGTCACCTACTCCACCATAGCGACGATATGTAGGAATCTGCGATCGTGGTGGAAGTTGAAGACCCTAGAATGCAAATGGGACACTCAAAGAAGTTTGAGGATCGATTCGACGTTGCAGTTCATCAAGCTGACATTGGGCTTGAGTAATCATCTCATCGATGGGGAGAGATCGAGAAGGACGCGGGCCAGCTTGAGCAAGGGAGTGTGAATTTGGACCAGGATTATGGTAATGAGAAGAAGGAAAGTCCATTCTGGGAATAGAAAGATGCGTGGGCCTGGAGGGATCATACGAATAAGGATCCACTGGGCTAGCAGCAGCATAGGTGGAAGAAGAGGGTCCGTTAAGGGAAGTAGGGCTATTGAAGAAAGGGGGCCCATTAAGGAGATGAGGCCCGCTAGATGAATACGGTGATGGGCATGCGTGGGAGGGGGCGTAGACGTCAAAAAAAATGATGGTGACGATTATACGGCACTCGCGTCTACGTGCGAGTCGAAGAGGGGAAGGCCGAACAAACCCATACCTCGCCCGGCCAGGACGAGAACCTGCTCGGTAGTCCGCTACCGATTAAGGGAGCCCCGGGCAGAAGATCTGTATGACCGGTCACGCCGAGAGGTGAATCAAAGAAAAGTCGGGGATTCCAACACAGTCTCGACATATGCCGAGAGGCACGCAAAGTCTCAGATCGGAGCCCAGAAATGGCAAATGAGATGTTCCGGGTGCCATGCATCGCAACTAAAACATTCCGAGAGTGCCGACACTTATATAAATGGCCGCAACTTCAAAACAAATATGTTCGGCCCTAAACGAGGTATTTAGGAATTATGTCTTTAGAATTAATTGTTCTCCTTTATATCTTCTTCTTACCCTTAAAGTTTCACGTCCATAGATCAAGGGAATCAAAAGTTAGAGGGACGTGAAGTTACTGATTTAGCACGGGAAGTAAAGAACTAGGGTTAACTTCCCACTCTTAATTCGATCACTGAAGCTCAGGACCAAGGTAGATCATCTCATGAACGGCTAAAACATCATTCTAGGATAAAAGCCCTCTAATTGCACTCGTTTCCATAGATTGTACATTGAGAATTTGATGTTTTTAATAGAGTCTATGCATTAGTGTATCATCCATGCATATTCTTAGCCCTAATTAAGTTAAAGAAAATTCTCTTGTTATTTCATAGAAACCCATGCATATTGTCAGCCTATTCTTCATTCTATCATAATAGGAGAAGTTTATATATGTTGATTTCCAGACATGATGTGTTTTAAACCTTAGTTTTCTTCTTATTTTTCTGTCAGACGTGCTCTAGCGGCTTACCTTTAGACCGCCAACCTTTGAGTGGCGGCCCTACGATAAACCGCTAGTCACTTTGAAACTCGATTTCTATGAAACCTATGGCGGGCCAGAAATAGACCATTTTAGTTCTTCTGGCGGCCTTACGATAAACTGCCAACTTACTGTAACGGCTCTGTGATAGATCACCAATGTTCTGATTTCTGTCAACCCGAGACAGAATTAAGAGCAGTCCATTTAGCTTATAAATAAGCCTAGTTAACTATATATATATATACATGTTTCAATGTTATTTCACTACTCTGAGTTTTAATTACTGTTCATTACAGTTGATTGCATGTTCTTTATTGTACTTGAGATTATTTTAAGCATAAGTTAATTTCATGGCCAAATTCGTATACTTTTGTAATAATACATGTTTCAAATGTTACGATGATCATGTTTCACCGTGGATTTGTCACTGATCAAGAGTTCTCTTCTCACCTATAGAGTCAATTTCATTAAGTACATGACATGTATCTTGGTATATGACCATTAGCTACACTCTTTGCACTATAGACATACAATCTTGGACTTGATGACCTCTCCTTTGGATATTCCTTCCAACGGTCTAGAAAATCTTATTTCAAGACCTCCATAAGTCTCCACGAGCCTAAGATTCTCACTAGGACGCCGAGCTGGTTGTACCATTAATGTCCAAATTGTCTAGAGAGCACTACCGATAGTTTCTGTGTTTGGACATAAATGGCCCATAATTGGACCGCTAAGGCACATTAGCGGCCCAAGACTCGACCGTTTGTCTCCAGGTGTTCAGCCCATATTTTGGGAATTCGTCCAAAGTTAATGGCCAATTACTAGATCGTTATACTTTCTTAACGGTCCAAGAATAGACCGCGTGAAAAACTTAGCGGCCCATTAATAGACCGTTTGTTCCTATGTACCATTAACCCGAGGTTTGACACAAGGGTTGATATTTCTATATTCCTAGATAGACTATTGACTTTCTAGTACTTGTCACCTTATTCAAGACATCTAAAATAAATTATGAAAAGTAAAGAATGTATCGTTATGCTGTCAAAATTTTCTCCAAAGGCATAACCTAGCTATTAAATGCATTTCTTAAAACTCTTGTATTCATATTTGATGCATTCTCTCATTGACATTGTATCATGAAGTATTTATTGAACTTATACATTATTGGCCGAACTTTATATTCGTTGAAGTAGTTTGATTTATACTTGAAGATGCAGTTTGAACACTGATTGTATTCAAGGGCTCTATGCTAGTCCCCTCGGCTGATTGTCAAAAACATGCTGTAAACTATGGGGTATGATGCTACTGGCGTCGCATTACACTGGGAGTATTTTTTTTATAAATAAGTGAAAATCTACGGAATCACACGGACTTGATATATGGAGTAGTTGCTATTAAGTGAAAAGTACTTACTTGCTTGTTAATGGCAATCCTTTGAAGAAACCTTGCACAACTTTAATCACATCCTTGGAGATGAAATCCCAACATGAGGTAAAAAACTTCCCTACGAAACCGTCAGGACCTGGGGAGCTGTCAGGTCCAAGGGATTGAACAACTCTTGTATTCTCTACCTCCTTTGGGATGGCAATTAGAGCTGTGTTATCCTCAGCTGTGATAAGGGAAGGGATAAGGTTCAGTACATTAGGTTTAAGAGTATGCTTAGTAGAGGTGAATTGCTACTTGAAAAAGTTCACAGCTAAATCTTTTAGCATGGTATCATCCTCACACCATTCCCCATTTTCAAGTTTTATTCTATGAATAGCCATCCTGGCTCTTTTTTGTTTCACATGTAGATGATAAAATTTGGTATTACGATCCCCCATCTGCAACCAGTTGGTTTTGGCCTTTTGACCCCAAAAAATCTCCTCAAGATGAAGACATTTCCTCAAATCAGCTTGTGTAGCTTGAAGAGCAATTCTATTATTTTCGGATGGATTTTCATCAAAGGCAGCCTCTGCCTGAATCACCTCCTCCTCAGATCTATCCTTCCTTTCAAAAATATTGCCAAACTAATCTTTATTCCATTGTTTGATAACCTGTTTTATAGCTTTCAGCTTGTGTTGCAGGTTATAGAAATCATTGTTATGTATAGATGGGATGGATTCCCAAGCATTCCGCACCACACTGATAAAATTACCATCCTCCAGCCACATGTGTTGGAATACAAACCTACTAGGGCCCGAAGTAACTTGGGGATGATGGAGGAGCAAAGGAGAGTGGCCAGACGGCTCCCTCATAAGGTGCTTGACTATAATAGTAGAAAATTTCTCTACCCATAGATCATTGAACAAAACTCTGTCAAGCAGAGCTCTTATATTCCTGCCCCCAATTTGGTTATTGGACCAATTAAAGGGATTGCCAGAATAACCAACATCCATCAGCCCTACCACAGCAACAAACCCCTGGAAGTCAATCATAGAGTTGATGAACCCCATGGTGCCCCCTTTCTTTTCCTCTGGTGACAGAATGGCATTAAAATCACCACCCAGAATCCAAGGTTGAGATACTGTACCACCAAACAGCATTAGTTCCTCATAGAGATCTCTTCTAACAGCAACCTCACAAGATGCATAAACAAAAGTAGCAATATAACTAGCACAGCCCCCACTTTGCACGTGGACAGTGATAAATTGAGTGTTCTTCTGCACAGTGGTCACTGAAATGGAGTTTTGCCAGAATAACCATATATTTGAGTTCTCCTCTTGATTCACACAAGCATTGTCCATCCTAGGCCTTTGCCTTATACTATCTATTCTATCCACAGGAATCTCGGGTTCTATAATGCAAAGCAATTGAATATGATTCCTTCTTAAATGATTCTTAATACTTCTCATTGATTTAGTATTACCAATACCTTGAACGTTCCATATCAATGTAGGACTAATCATTGAGAATGGGAGGACTGATGATGTCCACCTGCTAATGATTTAGCTTTGGCTCTGGTGAGAGGTTGCTAAAGGCTAATGCCCATCTGTTTCATATCCCCATCAGTACAGCCCGCACCTTCTTGTGCATTCACAAAGGAAACATCATGCATGAGAATATTATCTGCCCTAGATTGTTCAGCCACAGACAAGTCACCAATACCAGTCCTAAACGAGGAAAGAGTCTTTAGAGCAAATTTATCTGAATTAGTGATGCTTCTTTGTTGTTGACATTCATTCATGCCAATATTACAAGAACTATCACTAGAGATTCCAATTAGTAAAGTCTTAACATTATCTGAAGTATTCTTGTCTGCATTACCATACTTTAGTGGTGGATCTGAAGTATAAATTTCATTATCAATTGAGTGATCTCCAGGGGCATTACTATGATGAGTGATTGACTTCCCCTTCTTCAGTTGCATGTCGATAGTGGGATTAACACTGATTGACATGATTGATAATAGACATCGTCACGCCACATCCGGGTTCTATCTTCCGCTGGCTCGGGGCGTGACACATCATCTTGACTATCCCGTGAGGATCGAGACTATGTTTTGGACGCTTAGGGGTATCGTGTTACCTCAGTTTGCAAGCCTATGTGGTTCGAGGGCTTTGATGATCCCTCATGTTTCGTGTTTCTTTGTTATACGGAATCGAGAGTCCGATGTGCAGTCTCGGGGCTGAGGACTTGTGTTTTCTCGTGGTTTTGATCCAAGGACTAGGTTGACTAACCGAGGTGTTGCCATGTTGTGTAACGATCTTGATGTAAGTCTTGTAACTCAAGGATCGTTGTGAGCAGGTCTAGTTATCTGTCCCGAGTCAAGCGATAATTCTGTGTGCTGCCTTGTGCTTAATGGTACGTGTGACAGGTGAGTGCTTAGCCTGTCCGTACTTCGGTGTTTTGAGTCTCTGTGTCTAGTGAGCCTCCACTAGTCGTAGCCTGATGACACTTCGTGTCGGTCCCCCTAGGAGTGGTGGCGGGACAGTTTCCAGTAGAGACGGTTTGTAGGCTGGTTGCCATGGGCCCTTTTGTCTTGCCATTAGAGTCCGACGGGAGGGGAAAACCAGCTAGAGGCCTCACTCAAGACATTGAGTTTGTGTGTGCACACATGGTCAGGGGTGTTGGATCAGCGCCGACAGGCATGACCTTGACTCGTCACTTGTTATTTGATACTTGGTTCTTGTACGGTATCTCAGTTTTCGCATTTGAGGCGAGTGGGAGATACCTGAGACGCAGTGTAAGACATCAATGGATGCATCTGACTTTTCTTCTTGTGAGGAGGTACTTTTGTTACATGACACATGATTCTTATGACTCGTGTGGTTTCCCGTACAGCATGAGTTCCTCCATGTGGTACTTCGGGTGGTCTGTGTTCAGTGTTGCGTACACGATGGCGAGGTTGTGTATGTGTTGGTGCTTTAGACCGTGTGGTCTTGAGTTGGAGTTGTCTTTGTCGATAAGCCTACACATATGTTGTGGCATGACATATTCTGGCAATGTAATCGGAGTTTCTTGTGATTAGTTTAGCAACTCCCAACCATGTGTATGGGAAGTTGTGTTTCTGTCGATTAGGGGTAGTTTAGAGGGCCGACGTTTCATCGACTATCATGTTTTGTTCAGTACCGCTTTCCTCTTTACTTTTACTGTTGCTCCAACTCCTACTATTACTCCTATTATTGTTACCGCTTTGGGTTGAGGTAGGGGTGGGACCCCTACTGAGCCAGTGACATGAGACTCACCCCTGACTTTTTAGGTGTGGTTGCTCTTCTTCCTCGTGGTCTGGAGGTGCGGTGCATGTTTTTTTTAGTGCCAGCTTTGCCAGTGTCAGGCTCCCCCCGACTTGAGAGTACGTTTCTCCTTCCTGTTGGACTATCATTGTCTTTAATTGGGCTGGGCTCTGCTAGCTGTTGTAGCTGCAGTTTAATTTGTTTAATTGAAAATGTAATTTAATTTCTACTAATTTAGCAATCCAGATCATAGTGTTAGAATTGTTTACTACTTTATCTTGAAGTTCAATGTACTCACACATACCTTACTTTCCCTTCTGAGCTTTACCGCTCTTGGGAGGCCTCTCAAGATCCAAGTGGTATCGGGTTTACCCTGTATCTGGATTTTGGGTCGTCACACCAGGGACCCAAACGAGGCAGAACATTAGGTAAAGGAGATCGAGAGGATCTTTCGTGTTATGTAATGCGCGGATAAGAAAAAGGTCCTATTGGCCACTTTCCAGCTAGAAAGGGAAGCCCGTAATTGGTGGGAGTCTGTCGAAGCAACTCTACTACATTACCAGGTGTTGTGGGAAGAGTTTGTGGACCATTTCAACAGCAGCACTTCTCCGATAGGGTGCAACAAAGGAAGATTATCGAATTTGCTTCCTTGAAGCAAAGCCCATTGCCGATATGCCGGCCGCTGATGTCATTGCTGTCGTAACGCTGCTCGTCCTGCTTGTTGGCTATGGAGTTGGTCTTACGACATTCCTCGGTCGAGCGGCAAAATACATCGAGGTGATTTGCCTGAGTATCAGTGTGTTTCTGCTGATGATGCCACGATCAGTGAGATTTTGCATCGCGTGCCCGACGGACATCCCCTGGTTCCTGATCTAAACTCTCCCGTCTTAAAGGCCATAAGGCTGGGCCTTGCGCTTGCACTCGTGAGCGGCGTGACAGCTCAGATCATCTGGATTCGGAGGCAAGCGAAGTCGGAGGAGTCTAACTCAACCGCCGGGTGAAACGACGGCTCGGGATCGAAGGCCTCTCCATCACTTTCTAGCTTGAGCGTGACGTTTGCGGAACTGGGCGACTTTATGGCACTCTTAGGAAAGGAGTGGCGGCAATAACCTCAGTCATAGGCCGCGGCTAAGAGCTTGAAATGACAACTTCTTAAGTGAATGGTTGGGCCTTGGCACAACGGACCGCATAACAAACGACAGGGCTTGTCATCCGCCATACGAAGTATGGTTAAGGCCGTCGATAAGCCGGTTAGGTGGCCCGTTCGGCGGCACGGAAATCTACGGTCTCCAAGGACGCTTCAACGCGAGTCGTCTCACGCCGTTGGAGCACCCGACTATCCTCGCCTGGTTGTCACCGATTCGGATGGGCCACGAGGAACGAGGAAGCATTTAGTAAGTGTATTACTCGCTCGCGAATTCGAAGTAGTAGGAAAGTAGTAAGCGAGGCAAAATCCCATCAGGTCTCGAACCTGACGAAAAATTTGGCGATTTCTTCGGCCTTTTGCCACCAATTCTCTTACCACTTGCTTACTAAATTAGCCCCCTAAGCATGGCCAAATATGGCTAAACATGGGGAAAGCAGCAATTTCGTCCCTAGAGGCGTAAGACGCTTAAAATTAGCCTCTTAGATGTCAAGAAGGGGTTGCGGGGGCAGGATTTGAACCTGCGGCCTTCAGGTTATGAGCCTGACGAGCTACCGGGCTGCTCCACCCCGCGATTAAGGTGGCGCGACTTACTGGCTTGGGCTTGCATCTCGCCCGAAGTCGCGCGGGAGAGCTAGTATCCATCATCCGCGGTCGATAGCAAGGGCTTTTGTGCTGCCGGTGGCGAAAAGCTGTTCGCGCGCGCGGCGATGCGGTAGAAGGCTCGCATGCCTTCCACTCGCGCCGCGGCCCGCGTTCCGGCCAGCACGTCGAATCTCGGCCCCGGTTTCGATTGCCTGGGCCTCGCGCTCCAGATTTACAACACGGTCACGCTCACACGCTCCGATGCTGCCATGCCCGCGCACGGGATGATCGCGGAGACGGCTGCGGCGTTCTTCCAGCGCGCGACCGGCGGAAAGGTCGCGCCGTTCGGTTTTGAGGCCCGCATCGAGGGCGATATTCCGATCTCGCGCGGCCTGGGCAGCAGCGTGACCGTTCGCCTCGGCGTGCTCATGGCGCTGGCGGAGTTGGTCGCCGACTCGTTCCCCGTCACGCGCGAGCAGTTGCTCACCTTGCTCATCGAGCTGGAGGGGCATCCCGACAACGCGGTGCCGTCGTTCCTCGGCGGCTTCGCCGTGTGCGCGCATGCCTCGGCCGATCCGCGCGATGGCTTCGTTTACACGCGCGTGCCGGTGAAGCCCGACCTGTCGTTCGTCACGCTCGTGCCGGACTTGAAGCTCTCGACCGAGACGGCGCGCGGACTCCTGCCCAAGGAGGTCCCGTTCCGCCACGCCGTCGACAACGCGCAGCGCACGGCGCGGATCGCCACGGCGTTCGCCCTCGGTGATTACGCCGCGTTGCGCGGCATGTTCGTGGACCACCTGCACCAGCCGTATCGCCGCGTGCTGATTCCCGGTTTCGACGCGATCCTCTCCGCGGCGCAGGACGCGGGCGCGCTCGGCAGTTTCCTTAGCGGCGCGGGCTCATGTCTCATGGCGCTGACGCTTGACCGCGCGGACACGATTTCCGCCGCGATGCTGGAGGCGGCGCAGAAGGCCCGTCTCCCCTCTCCGCGTGTGATCGTGCTGAAGGCAGACAACGACGGCGCGCAAGTGGTGCGCTCCTAAGGCATTTCCGCACTGGAACGGTTACTTAAATTCAGGCCTTCAGCCCACACACTTGCGAATCTTATGCGCTCACCTTTGATCGTCATGATTGCCCTGGCCGTCCAAGGCCTGAGCGCGTTGCAAGGCCAGACCAACAGTTCGCCTTCGACGAATGCCGCCCCGGTCGCCGTTGCAGGGGTGAAGCTTGTTGATCTTCACCTTCAATCGAGGGACCGGATGTTCCTTGGAAAAATCAAAGTCGATCCCTCGTGGGAACATACGGCTTTTCGGTTCGTAAACCTGACGAGCAAGCAGGACCTGGGAACTTATCCCGACATTCTTGAAAACATGAACGGTGCGAAAGCCACCGTGAAAATCTACAACCACCAAAGCGACATGTTCTCAGACGAGGACATGAAAGAGGCAAAGACCAATCCGCTCATCACCCAACAAAAGGTCGTCTTTTTCAAGGACGATGCCGACCCCACGGTGGTTCATTTTACCTCGACCTACGATGAGGTGGGAACAATCCAGGTGCAGATTTTCCAGAAGGGAAAGATGGTCGAGTACGGCGAAACCAAGCTGACGCGCGATGCCGACTTTTCAGCATTGATCCAGGCGACGGACCAGGCAATCAGCGGCCCTCAAGCCGCTTCCACCAACCAGGCGACACGAAGCGCTCCGCCGGCTGGAAAATAGCTTCCGGACTAGACCCGAATTTTCAGGCCACGCCGGCGGAAGGTCGGCTGGTCGAGATTTTCGCCGCGGTAGATGGTCTCGTGCGTTTTTTCGAAGCGGCCGCGCGGGGCGGATTCGAACTGCATCTCTTCCTGCTTGGCTTCGAAGCGGCGCGAGCGCATGGAAACGGTGACGGGCGGTGGCTCGGGCTCCTCGGCCTCCTCTTCGACGGCGACCAGTTCCGGCTCCGGTTCCGGCTCGATGGCGGCGACGGGATGCGCGAGCTCTTCATCGACCGCGGCTTCGATTTCCTCGGCGGCGGGCACGAGCGGCTCGACGACGGGTTCGGGAGGCGCGACCGGCATGGGCTTGCGCGAGATTTTCTTCGCGGGCAAGACGGGAGGTTCGGCTGGTGGTGCGTTCACCGGTTCGGCGGCCTCGGGGACATCGGCAGCTTTCGGCGTCATCGCGGGGAGCGGCACGGTGTCGGACGAGACCCGCTTTTTGCGCTGGGGCTTTTCGAAATTGGCGGCGAGCTCGGGCACGCTGAGGCGCGCGGGCGCGGTCGTGGCGAGCAGGACGGTCATGCACACATTGCTCGAGCCATCATCCTCGAGGCTGGCGCTGGTCGCGATGGGAACGCTGACCGGCAGGCGGTCCTTGAAGTAGCTGACGAGCTCCTGCACCTCGGCGAGGCCGAGTTCGCGCGAACCGCTGACCGCGACGATGGCGTGATCAACACGTTTCCAGAGGCTCTCATCGGTGAGCATCGGCGCGGCGAGCAACTCGGCCACGAGGTCCTCGGTCCGGTCGTGCGTGTCGCCGTTGACGTGCGCGACCCAGCAATTTTCCAGCACCTCGGAGCCGGTGTAGCGCGCGTAGAGGGCGCGCACATCGGCGAAGGAAAGCTGAATGAGCCCGCGCTTGCAGACAACTTGTGAAAGCGCCTGCACGGTGTGCGCCAGTTGCTGGTGCATGAGGTGAAAGCCGTGGCGGATATTGCGCTGCGTGGCGGGATTGTCCGCGATGCGGTCGCTGGCCATGACGAGGACGCTGTCGGCCTCGGCGCGCAGGTCGGCAATGGCCTCGATGGCACGCTCGCGCCGCGCGATGCCCTCGAAGGCAAACGGCTGCACGCCGACGACGATGACTTTCGCGCCGGCTTCGTGGCCGAGCTCGATGAAATGCTCCGCGAGGGCCACACCCGTTCCGCCGGAAAGGCCCAGGACGAGGATGAGGAAGTCGCAGGCGTTGGCCACGTTGGCCAGGTTGGTCTCCTCCGTCGCCACGATTTCACGCGCGAGGTCGACATCGCCGCTGCAGCCGAGTCCATGCACGAGGTGGCGGCCAAGGAGGCGGCGATTGGGCACGACGGAGCCCTCGATGCTGCTCTGGTCGGAGTCGAACACCCAGAGGTCCTGCTGCGGGCGGCCATGGAGAACGAGCTGATCGCAGACGGCGGCGCCCGTCTGGCCGAGGCCCAGCACGCGCACGCGGCCGGGAAAAAGTTGATTGGCCTTTTCCGAAAACGGTCCGTCCGGTGTGAATTCGATCATGGTAATGGCGTTCTCCTTTCGCTCTGCGTTTTTCCCCCTGCGTTCTCTCTTAAATAAGTCTCATGCTCGCGAGCGCGCGGCGCAGCGACTGGCCGACGCGGGCGATGCCCTTGGGCGCGGGCACTTCCAGCTCGACCTTGCGCGCGTAGCGCAGCAGTCCGAGAAGCGTGCTCAAGTCGGGCCGGCGGCCGTAGGTCTGGTCGCCGTCAAAGGGCGACTGGTGCGCGAGCTCTACCGGGCACGAGAAAATCTGCGAGGCGAGGTCGACGAGCCCCTTCACCTGCGAGGCGCCGCCGGTGATGTAGACCGTGCCGGCAAAGTCCTGCCAGAAGGGCGCGGCCTCGAGGTCCTCGAGGATGATCTCGAAAATCTCCGCCTGACGCGCCTGCATGATGGTGTTGAGCGAGGAGCGCCAGATGGTTTTCTCCTCGAAGTTGTAGGACCCGGGGAGCTTCACCGTGGCCTCGGCCTCGTTGGGATCGAGAATGACCGAGCCTTCGGTTTTCTTCAGCAGCTCGGCCTTGGCGTAGGGAATCTTCAGTCCCGAGACGATGTCGTTGGTGAGGTGGTCTCCGCCCACGCCAAGCGTTCCCGTGTGCACGACCGCGCCGCCCTCGTAAACGATGTAGTCGGACACGCCGCCGCCAAGGTTGATCACCACCGCGCCGGCCTGCTTCTGGCTGTGGCTGAGCACGGCCTGCGCCGTGGCGTAGGAGCTGAGCGCGTGGCTCTTCACGTCGATGCCCAGTTCCTTGACGCAACGGATCGTTGTCTGCAACCGCGTGGCCAGGCCGTAGACCTGGTGGAAGTGCGCGGTGAGCTGCTTGGAGGCGAGCCCGATCGGGTTGTCCGTGCTCGAGCCATCGTCGAGGACGTAGTTCTGGAGAAGCGAATGCACGATGGCGTGGTCAGTCGGCAGCGGTTGGGCCGCGGCCATGTCCTCGAGCTCCTGCATGTGCTCGAGCGTGACCTCGTCGCCGTCGTTGGAGATGAGCGTGGTCACGCGCGTATTGGCACAACGGATGTGCGCGCCGGAAATGGCGAGGTAAACCTCGGCGACCACCACGTCGGTCTTGGACTCCGCCTCGGCCAGTGCATCGCGAATGCAGCCCTGCGCGACCTCGAAGTCGATGATCTCGCACTTGCGCACCTGCCCGGAGTTCGCCTCGCCGATGCCCAGGAGGGCGAGCGTGCCGTCGGGGCGGATTTCCCCGACTGCGGCTGCGACTTTCGTGCTGCCGACTTCAAGTGCGACGACGATGTTGCGTGATTTTCCCCAGAACATAGTGATTGGTTGGATGAACTACAGGTTTTGAGCGAAGGTGATGGGTACGTTGACGTCCGGCGTGAGATCCACGGTTTGCAGCGGGCGCCCCTGCTTGTCGGCGTAGTCGACGATTTGCTGGAGGCGCTGGAGCTGCTGGTCGATGAAGTCGGTGCGGAAGGTGATGGTCAGCCCCTGGTGCGTCTCCATCGTGATGGCGAGCGGGTTGGCGAGGTTGATGCGCGTGACGTCGATGACCGTGCGCAGGTGGCTGTTGTTGATGCCGTCGAGAATCTGCAAGGCGCGAGAGAGAATGGGGCGCTCGAGTTTCGTGCCCGGCTCGACTTCGGCGTCGGTGAGGCCGACGATCTGCGGCAACCGGGTCGGTGGCTCATCGGCGCGCGGCTTGATCACGTAGCAGTCGCGGTCGAGGTAGAAGGTCTCCTTGGTGTTGAGGTCAATGTTGAGGCCCTCGATCTTCACCACCGGCACGCGCTCCGTCATGGTGATGGTGAGGCGATCCGGGAAGTGGCGCTCGACGCGGGCCGAGGCGACATTGGGGATGCCCTCGAGGTCGTGCGCGATCTGGTGGAGATTCAGCGCCCAGAGATTCATGCCCGGCTCGAGCCCCGCGGCCTGGCGTATCAGGCGCGTGCTGAAGCGGTCGCGCGGCACGACGTCGATCTGGTGCAGGGCGTAGCGCGGGTTGTTGTAAAGGACGCGATCAAGCACGAACGCGATTCCGAAATGCAGGCTGGTCCCGACCACGACCACCATGGCCAGCACCAGCGCGCACCAGCCGGCGACCTGCGCGATTTCCTTGCGCGAGTGCTTCGGGGCGGTGGTGCTGTGCAGGATGTTGATCTGCTTCGGACGTGGACGTGGGCGGGGGCGCGTACGGCGGTTCATGCGCTCCTTTCGTTTTGGCGGGCGGTCCAGGAGAGCTCGACGATGCGCCGGCACAGCTCGGGGAAAGTGATGCCGACGGCGGCGGCGGCCTTGGGCAGCAGGCTTGTCGCGGTCATGCCGGGAATGGTGTTGATCTCGAGGCAATAGGGCTTGTCGCCCTCGAGGAGAAAATCGACGCGCGAGTAAATGGTGTTGCCGACGGAGCGGTGCGCCGCGAGCGCGTGCCGCTGGATCTGCGCGGTGATTTCCTCGGAAATCGGCGCGGGGCAGAAGTACTCGGTTTTGCCCTTGGTGTACTTGTTGGTGTAGTCGTAGAAGCCCTCGAGCGGGCGGATTTCGATCACCGGCAGCACTTGGGTGCCGAGGACGCCGACGGTGAGTTCGCGGCCATTGATGAGCTGCTCGACCAGCACCGACGTATCGTACTTCAGCGCGTCCGCGATGGCCGCGGCGGCTTCCTGCTTCGTGCGCGCCGCGCGCGAGCCGACGCTGGAACCCTGGCTGTTGGGCTTGATGAAAACCGGAAGCGGGACGGTGATTTCCTCCACGCGCTGCACTAGCTGCCCCTGCGGCGTGGGCACGCCGGCGGCGCGTAACTTCTCCTTGGTCTTTTCCTTGTCGATGGTGATGCGGCTGGTATCCGCGTCGGCGCCGGTGAAGGGAATGCCGCGCGCGTTGAGGATGTCCTGCACCTTGCCGTCTTCACCGAAAGTGCCGTGCAGCGAGATGAAGGCGAGGTCGGTGCCGGGCGGCACCACGAAGTTCTCGTCCTCGACGACGACTTCGCTCACGTCGAAGCCGCCTTCGCGCAACGCGCCGGCGCAGGCCGCGCCGGTGCGCAGCGAGACTTCGCGCTCGGCGGACGGGCCGCCCATCAGGACGGCAATGCGTTGGGGTTTGTCGCTCATTTTTTCTTCTTCACTTCACAGCTTAACTTGTGTGCGCGCTTTTTACGGGCGGAACGCAGCGCCGCGAAGATCGGCCCGAACCAGCCGAACGAAACTTCGCGCGCCTTGTTGATCTTCATCTAGTTGTCCACTCCGAGCACGATTACTTCCGTGTTTAAATCGATTTGCCGCGCCTCGCGCGCGCGGCTTTGGATCAGGGCGATGAGCTGGAGCACGTCCTCGGCCCTCGCGCCGCCATCGTTCACGATGAAATTGCCGTGCACCTCGGACACGCGCGCGGAGCCGACGGAAAGATTCTTGAGGCCCAACTCGTCGATGAGCTTGCCGGCCGGCATCGGCCCCGGGTTCTTGAAGATGCAGCCGGCGCTGGGCGCGGCGGGCTGCGAGGTCCAGCGTTTGCCTGAGAAAGCCTTGAGCTTCTCGGCAATTTCCTCCTTCGAGCTGGGTTTGCCCTTGAGCCTGGCCGAGACGGCGATGTGCGTCTGGAAATGCGGCACGCTGCGGTAGTGAATTTCCATGTCGGCCTTGTTGACCTCGTGCAGATGGCCGAGCAGGTCGATGCTGCGCACGCTTTCGACCACTTCCATGGTCCAGCCTTGCATCGCGCCGGCGTTCATGCGCAGCGCGCCGCCGAGGTTTCCGGGAATGCCTTCCATGAACTCGAAGCCGCCGAGGTCGTGCTTGCGTGCTTCGGCCACGATGGTCTTGAGCCGCGCGCCCGCGCCGACCGTGACAAATTCGCCGTCGACTTCGACGCGGGAGAAAAAGGGCCGGCCGAGATGGATGCAGAGACCGAGGATTCCGCCGTCGCGGATGAGCAGGTTGCTGCCACGGCCGATGAACGTGACCGGGATGCCGCGATCGTGCGCGAACCGCAGGCCGGTGGTCAGGTCTTCCTCGTCGCACGGCTCGAACCAAAGTTGCGCGGGACCGCCGATGCGCATCGTGGTGTGCTTGTGCAGCGGCTCGTCACGCTTGAGCACGCTCTCCGGCTTGATCTTCGTGATGAATTCGCCGTACCACGTGAGTCCTTGCGCGAGGTGCTGCGCGACGCGATGGATGTCGCCGGCGCCGAGCGTGATGACGAGATCGCCGGGCTCGAGGATGGCGTTGACCGCGGCGCGCAGGCGGCCGAGTGTCGGCTCATAGGTTACTTGGGCGTGACCGTCGGCGCGCACGCCCTCGGCCACGGCTTCGCCGGTGACGCCGGCCATGGCGGCCTCGCTCGCGGCGTAAATCTCCGTGATGAAAACGCGGTCGGCGTCGTGGAAGGCGCCGGCAAATTCGCCCATCAGCGCCTTGGTGCGCGAGTAACGGTGCGGCTGGAACAGCGCGAGCACGCGCTTCCAGTTGCTGTTCTTCGCCGCCGCCAGCGTGGCCTTGATCTCCGTGGGATGATGCGCGTAATCGTCGACGACCATGTAGTCGTTGGAGCGGTACTTGACCTCGAACCGCCGCGCGGCGCCGCGGAATTCCGCCAGCGCGCTGACGATCTGGTTCCACGGAATACCGAGCTCCGTCGCGAGCGCAACGACACCGAGCGCGTTGCAGACGTTCTGCGCGCCGGGCACTTCCAGCGCGACCTCGCCAAGCAGCTTGCCTTCACGCAGGACGGTGAAACGCGACGAGAAATTTTGCAGGTGCACGTCGAGCGCGCGGTAGGTCGCCAATTCAGAGAGCCCGTAGCTCACCGCGCGGTCCGCGTGCGAGCAGAGCAGCATCGCGTTTTTGTCGTCGGCACAATAGACGATCGGGCCGCTGGTGCGCTCGCAGAGCAGCGCGAAGACGCCCACGATTTCCTCGATGGAGTGGTAAAAGTCGAGATGCTCCTCCTCGATGTTGAGGATGAGGCTGGCCTGCGGCGCGAAGAGCGCGAGCGTGCCGTCGCTCTCGTCGGCCTCGACCACGAAGGGCTTGCCGTCGGTCCACGCGGCGTTCGCGCCGAGCAGCGGCACCTGCGCGCCGATGTAGTGCGACGGATTTTGGTCCGCCTGGCGCAGCACGTGGGTGAGCATGGACGAGGTCGTGGTCTTGCCGTGGCTGCCCGCGACGACGTAGGCGCTTTTTTGGTCGGCGAGCACCACGAGGCATTCCGCGCGGCGCACGCACAGGATGTTCTTCTCGGCGGCGGCGGCGCGCTCGGGATTTTCCGCCGCGATGGCCGAGGAGAAAACGACCAGCGCGGCACCGTCGACGTTCGACGCAGAGTGGCCCTCAAAATAGCGCACGCCGGCGGGAATATAGTCTGTCGCAGCGGAGGCAGCGACGAGATCGGAGCCGGAGAGCTCATGCCCCTGCGCGAGCAAGAGGCGGGCGAGGCCGCTCATGCCGCTGCCGCACACGCCGATGAGATGGACCTTCTGCGGCCCGCTCTTCAGCAGTTGCTCGACGCGCTGTTTTACTTCGGGTTGCATGACAATTCGATTTCTTCCGCGACGCGCCTGGCGGCGTCGATGCCGGCCAGGTTTCGCGCGGCCGCGGCCATCTTTTCGCGCAGCGGCTTGTCCTTCAAAATCTCGCGCACGACCTGGTGCAGATCCTCCGGCGTGGTCTTGCTCTCGGTGAGAATCTTCGCCGCGCCCGCGTGTTCGAAAATCCGCGCGTTGAAGGTCTGGTGATCGTCGGCGGCGGCGGGATACGGAACGAGCACCGACGGCAATCCGTAGTGACTCAGCTCCGTCAGCGAGGCGGCGCCGGAACGGCTGATGACCACATCGGCGAGACTATAAAAATGTTCCATCTCCGTCGAGAACGCCTGCACCACGGCCGTGAGGCGATGGCGGCGATAATTGATCTCCGCGATCTTCGCGTCGGCCTGGCCGGTGAGATGAATGAACTGCACGTCCTCGCGATCGGCGTGCCACATCGCGGTCGTCTTGTGGATGAGCTGGTTGATGCCGTGCGCGCCCTGGCTGCCGCCCATGACGAGCACGATGGGCAGCGCGGGATTCAGCCCGAATTTCTCCGCGGCAGTTGCGCGATCGATGCGCGCAAGGCCGCGGCGCACGGGCGTGCCCGTGACGACACAGTGCGCGCGGCGCAAATAATTCGCGCAGGACTCGAAGCCGAGCAGCGTCTTGTTGACCAGCGGCGCGATGTAGCGCGTGACGCGGCCGGGGATCGCATTCGACTCGTGGATGATCGTCGGCAGCCGCAGATGGCGGCCGAGCAAAAGCGGAATCGCGCTCGTGAAACCGCCCATCCCGACAACAGCGGTCGGCTGAAAATCGCGGTAGACCTGGCCGCACTCGCGCCAACTGCTCACCAGCGTCGCGCCAAACTTGAAAACACGCGGAGAGAGAAAACCGGGCCAGCCGATTCCGGGCAGCGCCCTGGCCTTTTGCTCCTTCGCGCCCTCGAGCGCGATGGTGTCGATCTGCTTGGCCGAGACGAGCAGGATTGTGTCGTGACCGCGCTGGCGCAGTTCTTCCGCCACGGCCAATCCCGGAAAGAGATGTCCGCCCGTACCCCCGCAAGCAATGGCAATTTTCATCGGCATGATCTGGGTGCGCTACATTCGCACACTATACGTCTTCGGCGTCAGCGCAGGCGCCGGTTGGGTGTGGTAAATGCCCTGTCGATGCATGTTAAACAGAATTCCAATGGCCGCAAGACACGTAAGTAAATTTGAGCCGCCGTAACTGATGAAGGGCAGCGGAATTCCCTTGCACGGCATGACCGATGTCACCACCGCAAGATTCATCAACGCCTGCAACGCGATCATCAACGTGAGGCCGATGCCAAGAAAAACGCCGGCGGGATCAGGCGCGTGGATCGCGATCCAGCCGCTGCACAACATGAGAATGAGAAAGGCCGCGACGACCGCGAGCGTCACCCACATGCCGAGTTCCTCGCCGATGATCGGGAAGACGAAATCGGTATTCACCTCCGGCAGCCAGTACATTTTCTGGCGGCTGTTGCCGAGGCCGAGGCCCCACAATCCGCCGGAGCCGAGCGCGATGAGGCCCTGCAACTGCTGCCAGAATTTGCTGCCGACAACAACACTCTCGGGGTGATGCACGAAGTGCCACCACGCGATGATGCGCGCCCAGCGTTCCGGCGTGGAGATGGCGCGGATGGCCATGACGAGTCCGCCGATCGCGGTAAGCGGCATCAGGTAAATCATGCGCGTTCCGGCCACGAACATCATCACGATCAGGATCAAGAGCATGATCACCGTCGTGCCGTTGTCCTGCTGCAGAACCATGAGCAGCAGCATGGGCAACGCGCACGCGAACGGCACCAGCAGGCCGCGATTGAGTTCGCGCGCATGACGCTGATTTTTCCCCATCCACCACGAAAGGAAAACAATCAGCGCCAGCTTCGCGAACTCCGAGGGCTGGTAAGTCCATCCCGCCACGCGCAGCCAGCGCGGCGAGCCGTTGATTTTCACGCCAACGTGCGGGATGAGACAGAGCAACAGCAACACGCACGCCGTGCCGAGAATCCACGGCGCGTACTTGAGCACTTTCTGGTAATCAAAAAGCGCGAAGAACACGCACGCGACCCCGCCAACCGCGAGCCACACACCCTGCATGGCCAGCTTGTTGTAGACCTTGTCGTAGACCCCGGGCGCGCTCGACGGCGCAAGCTCCGCGCTCGTGCTGGAGAGCATCACCAGGCCGAGGGCGATCAGCCCCAGCATGACGATGAGCAGCATGTAAGCGGCGTTGCGTTGCATGAACATGAGCGGGGTCTCCTCTTCGCTTAGAAGTTCAGGCTGGTCAGCTCAGGATTCGAGGCGGGCGTCGGCTGCGGCTCGAGAGCCGGAGTTGCCACCGGCGTCGAGGCGGGTTGCTCGACCGGCGCGGGCTGGGTTTCCACCTGGCTCGGAGCCTCAGCCGGCGGCGCCGGGGCAGGCACCGGCGCGAGGACGCGTTCGGTCAACGCCGCGGAGGACGTGCTCGTGGCGGCATGCGCTTCATGCGACGGAATGCGCAGCTTTTCGCCAACGGCGAGCTTCGTGCCGCTCAGGTTGTTCGCTTCCTCGAGAGCCGAGGGGCTGACGTTGAACTTCTTCGCGATGTACCTCAGCGTATCGCCCTTCGTCACCGTATAATAATGGCGATGGGACTTAACCGCCGACGCCGGCGTGGCGGAGAGGCTCGCGGTTGAGGCCCTCTCGCTGGCCGAGCTCTCGTGCGACGCACTGCTCTTCGCCACCGAGGTCTTTCCCGAGGGAATGATGAGCTTCTGGCCGGTCTTCATCGCCATGTTGGCCTTGATATGATTGGCGGCTTTCAACTCAGCCACAGTGATGTGATGCGTCTCCGCGATCTTTTCGAACGTGTCCGTCATCTTCACCGTGTAGGTCTGCTTCTTCGTCTCGTGCGTGGATGCAACGGCGTGCTCCTCGCGGACCGGAGCGGAAGCGTGCTCTTCGTGCGAAACAACGCTGGTCTTGGCCGAGGGCTTCGGCGAATTCGCCGGCATGTGCACCGGGCCGATCGTCGTCACCGTCGCGGGCTTGACCGGGCTGCTGGGCACGCTGGTAACGAGCGGCGCAGGCGCAGTCATCGGCGCGATGCCATCTTTCGGCGTGAGGGTGATGGGCGTGGTCGCCTCGTGCACCGTCGCGACCGTGGGAGCGCTCGGCACCGCAGCCGGATGCGAGGCAGGGACGGCCGGTTCATCAGGCGGAGGCAGTAGCGCCGCTGGAATTGTCGAGGTCTGCCCCATGTCATCGCCCGAAAGAACGATGGGCGACGCACCGGACTTCGGTTGAGAAGCAGGCGAAGCCGTTTCCGTCGGAGCCGGCGGGTTGGCGGCGACTTGCGTCGGCGCTGTGGTCGCAGCAGGTGCCGCAGCCGGCGGCGCCGTCTCGGTCGCGGCCGGGCCTGCTTCGGGCGCGGTCGTTGAACCGGTGGCAGCCGTCGCCGTGCCGGTCGTGGCCGGCGCGCTGGGCGTCGTGGCCGTTTCGGTGGAGGCCGTCGTTTCCGCCGTCTTGTCGGGCGAAGTCGCGTCCAGCGTGTTCGTCTCGGTGACGAGTGTGCCGTCTGCTTTCAGCTTATGGTTTTTGTCGAGGGCGATATCCGCGTCTCCGCCGCTGCTCATGAGGTGATAGACGGTAAATCCGCCGATCACCAGCACGTGCAGCGCGAGCACGGCGATGAAGACCGTCATCAGTTTTAGGCCGCCGGTCTGTTGCGGCTTACTATCATTGTTGTCCATGGTTCTTTCTCTCTTTCGTGGTGGTGGATGTTTGGGCGTGAAATCAGGTTTGCTTGGCGCGGGCGCGGACTAACTCGCGGAACTGGTCGCCGCGGTCCTCGAAACTCTTGAACATGTCGAAGCTCGAGCAGCCGGGGGAAAGCAGGACGATGTCGCCGGACTTCGCCAGCGCGTGGGCTTTCTCGACCGCATCGGCCAGCGTGGTCGCGCGCGTGCAGGGCACGGCGGAATTCCACGCGGCGAAAAGCTTCTCCGTCATCGTGCCGATGAGCACGACGGCCTTCGCCTTCTCGCGCACGAGCGTGCGCAGGCTGGTGAAGTCGAGCCCCTTGTCCTTGCCGCCGGCGATGAGCACGACCGGCGAGCGCATGGCCATGAGCGCTTTCTCGAGCGCATCGATATTCGTCGCTTTCGAATCGTTGAGGAATGTGACGCCTCCGATCCCGGCGATTTTCTCGAGCCGGTGCGGCAGCGGAGTATAATCGCAGAGCGCGCGGATCGCGGCTTCGCGCGGAATTTCGTAGAGATCGGCGACGGCCAGCGCGGCGAGCATGTTCTCGGCGTTGTGCGGCCCGATGAGGCGCGTGCGCGACTGCTCGAGCACCTGCCGGCCGTGCACCACGAGCCATCCGTCGATAAGTTGATAGTCGGCCGCATCGCCGGCGGCGCTGATCGTCACGCGCTTCGCGCGAATCGGCGGCAGGCGCAGATTGGCGTTCACGATGGCGACATCGTCTGGCGTTTGATTGCGGAAAATTTCCCACTTCGCCGCTTCGTATTCCTCCATCGACTTGTAGCGGTCGAGATGATCGGGCGTGAGGTTGAGATGGACGCTGACGCGCGGGCGGAAATCGCAGATGTGCTCGAGCTGGAACGAGCTGACCTCGACCACCATGACGTCGAGATCCTTGCTGCCGCGCACTGCCGCGGAAAACGCGGTGCCGATGTTGCCCGAGGCCATCGTGCGCTTGCCGCCCGCGGCAAGCACGGCGTTGACCAGTTCGGTCGTGGTGGTTTTGCCGTTCGTGCCGGTGATGGCCACGATCGGGCAGGCGCAAAAACGGTACGCGAGCTCCAGTTCGCCGAAGGTCGGCAGCCCCGCCTGGCTCAGGCGGCGCACGAGCGGCATGTTCGGGTCGATGCCGGGACTGAGCACGCAGAAGTCGAACGCGTCCGAGTCCTGGATCGCCTTGCCCAGCTCGACGGTGATGCCGAGCTGGCGCAGCGCGGCGGCGCGCTCGAGCACCGGCGCCTTGTTATCGGCGTCGTCGCGCACGGTCACGTTCGCGCCGTGGGTCTTGAGGAGTTTTGCCGCTTCCATGCCGCTAATTCCCAGTCCCAAGACCACGACCTCTTTGCCTTTTACATCCATACAAAAACATTCGTTTACCTCAGCTTCAACGTGGCCAGCGCGGCCATGGCCCCGATGAGGCTCATGATCCAGAAGCGCACCACGACCTGCGTCTCGTCCCAGCCCTTGAGCTCGAAATGGTGATGCAGCGGCGACATCGCGAAGATGCGCTTGCCCGTGAGCTTGAACGACGCGACCTGCAGCATCACCGACGCGGCCTCGAGCACGAAGACGCCGCCTGCGATGACGAGCAGCAATTCCTGATGCACGCAGATGGCGATGACGCCGAGCACGCCGCCAATGGCGAGCGAGCCGGTGTCGCCCATGAACACGCGCGCCGGATGGCAGTTGAACCAGAGGAAACCGAGGCCCGCGCCGACCAACGCGGCGCAGAAAATGGCGAGCTCGCCCGCTCCGCTGACGAAGGGCAGCAGGAGATAACTCGAAAGCCGGATGTTGCCCGCGATGTAGCAGAAGATCGCGTAGGTCAGCGCCACGCTGACGGTGCAGCCGATGGCGAGGCCGTCAAGACCATCGGTCAGGTTCACGGCGTTCGACGCACCGGTGATGACGAGCCCGAAGAACAGGAACGTGGTCACGAGCCCGATGTCAAAGTAGAAGGAAGACTTGAGAAACGGGATGTAGAGGCGGCGCCACTCGTTGTCGTAGCTGGAGACGTAATAGAGATAGAGGAAAACGAAAATGGCCAGCAGCCCCTGCGCCGCCATCTTTTGCCAGCCGCGGATGCCCTTGGAATTTTTCTTCGCGACCTTTTCGTAATCATCGGCGAAACCGATGAAGCCAAGGAAGAGCATCGACCCGACCACGAGCCAGATCAGGCGGTTGATCGGGTCGCACCAGAGAACGGCGCTGATCGCGACCGAGGCGATGATGAGAATGCCGCCCATCGTGGGCGTGCCCTTCTTCGCGCTGTGCAGGTCGGCCAGTTCACGCACCTCGGACTTTTGCCGCAGCGGCTGGCCGAGTTTCAGGCGCGTGAGCAGCACGATGGTCTTCGGCCCCATGGCCAGCGAGAGCATCAACGCGGTGAGCGCGGCGGCCATGGCGCGGAATGTTTCGTAGCGAAAAACGTTGAGCGCACCGAGGCCCTGGTGCGGGGACAGATAATAGAGGTAGTACAACATCAGGCCCCGGCCTTTCCGGACAGCGCCTCAACGAGCCGCTCGAGCCCCATGAAGTGCGAGCCCTTGACGAGAACCGCGTCGCCTTCCTGCAGCATCGGCTTGAGCACGTCCGCGGCTTCCCCGGCATCGACCGCGGAAAGGACCTGCGCATGCGTCATGCCACCGGCGATGGCGCCCCGCGCATAGGCCTCGGCCTGCGGACCGACAACGATCAGGCACTCGAGGCCCTGCTTCGCCGCGAATTCGCCGGTGATGAAATGCAGCGGCTCCGCGTGCATGCCCAGTTCACCCATGGCGCCGAGCACGGCGATGCGGCGCGTGGCGTGCGGAAACTCGCGCAGCGCGGTGAGCGCGGCCTTCATCGAGTCGGGGTTCGCGTTGTAGGCGTCATTGATGATCCACGCGCCCTCGACATTGACGACCTGCATGCGCGCACCCGGCAGCTTGACCGACTCGAGCCCGCGCGCGATTTCGTCCATGGTCAGTCCGCATTCGCGGCCCACAGCCGCGGCGAGGAGCGCATTGGAAACCATCACGCGGTTGACGACCGGCAACTTGACGCGCGCGCTGCTGCCGTTATGGCGCAGGAGGAAGGAGAGATGGTCCGACTCGACGCGCAGGTCTTCCGCGCGCCACGTCGATTCCGGTCCCGAGCCGACCCATGTGATGCGCGCGCGGGTGCGATCCGCAACGCGGCGGCTCCATTCGTCGTCGCTGTTGAGCACGGCGAGGCCGCCCTCCGGCAGCGCGGCGATCAACTCGGCCTTCTCGGCGGCGATGCCGGCCTGGTCCTCGAAAAATTCGATGTGCGCGGGTCCGATGCTGCTGATCACGCCGATTTCCGGCGCGGCTATGTGCGCGAGCGGCGCGATCTCACCGGGATGATTCATCCCCATCTCGACGACGCCGTACTGATCGTCCTCGTCCATGCGAATCAGCGTCAGCGGCACGCCGATGTGATTGTTCAGGTTGCCCTCGGTCGCCTTGGTCTTGAAGCGCACGCGCAGTACGGCGGCGATGAGCTCCTTGGTGCTCGTCTTGCCGCTGCTGCCGGTCACACCCACCACGCGCGCAGGCAGCGTGCGGCGATACTCCGCGGCGAATCGCTGCAGCCCCTCGAGCGTGTCCGGCACCTCGACCACGGCGAGATCATCAGGCAGGTCCGCGACATTCGGCCGCTCCGAGACCAGTGCCGCGACCGCACCGCGATTCCGCACCTGGCTCACGAAGGCGTGGCCGTCGAATCGGTCACCGCGCAGCGCGACGAAGCAATCGCCCTCGTGCAGCGTGCGCGTATCGGTATGGAGGCGATCCACCGGCAACCGGGGATCGCCCTTGAGAAGACGGCCACCGCTGTAGCGAGCGACTTCTTCCAGGGTGCAGCGGCGCATCACGCGGCCCTCCTTCGCAGAAACTCCTGCGCCACGAGCCGGTCGTCAAAGGGATGAAATTGGCCCGCGATTTCCTGCGTGGTTTCGTGGCCCTTGCCCGCGATGCACACGACGTCGCCGGGCCGCGCCAGGGCCAGCGCGTGCGCGATGGCCTGGCGGCGATCCGGCACGCGCTCGTATTTGCCCGCGACGGCTTTGCCCTCGAGACCGGCTTCCATGTGATCGAGAATCGACTCGATGCTTTCCTGGCGCGGATTGTCCGCGGTGAAGATCGAGTAATCGGCGCACTCCACCGCCGCAACGGCCATGAGCGGGCGCTTGAGCGCATCGCGATTGCCGCCGCAGCCGAGCACGACGATGAGCCGGCCGGCGGTAATGCCGCGCAGCACGGTGAGCGCCTTGCGCACAGCGTCGTCGGTATGGGCATAGTCAACCACGGCGGTGACGCCGTCGGGCGAAGCGAATTTCTCGAGGCGTCCGGGGACCTGCGGCGTGTCCTTGAGGCGCTCGACGATGACGCGTGGCGCCACACCCAGGGCGAGCGCGGCACCAGCGGCGGCGAGCGCGTTGCCGACATTGTATGAGCCGATGAGCGGCAGCGCGAAAGGCAGCGTTTCCGCGCCCAGGCGCAGCATGCCACGCGTGCCCTGCGCGGTGTACACGAGGCCGCGCGCCTCAATATCCGCGCCGGGCTCGCCCTCGACCGTGTAGGCGATGACGCGAATGCGGCCGCGCTGCATTTCAATGAGCCGCTTGCCGTAGTCTTCGTCGGCATAGATCACCGCGATGCCCGGGTCGCCCGGGCGGTCGAGATTCGCGAATAGCAGGACCTTCGCCGCGAAATAATTCTCCATCGTCTGGTGATAATCGAGATGATCGCGCGTGAGATTCGTGAAGACGCCAACCTGGTAGTTGATCGGCGAAACGCGGCCCTGCTCGAGCGCGTGCGAGGAAACCTCCATTACCGCCGCGCGGCAGTTGCTCGCCTTCATCTGGGCCAGCAGCCGGTGCAGGTCGAGCGACTCGGGCGTGGTGCGCGAGGCCGGCAGCACGCGCTCACCAATCTCGTAGCGCACCGTGCCGATGAGACCGACGGGGATTTTCGGCTCGGTGAGCAGATGCTTCAGGATAAAGGTCGTCGTGGTCTTGCCGTTGGTGCCGGTGACGCCGACGATCTTCAGCGCCTTGTCCGCCCTCCCGTAGAAATTCGCCGACATGCCGGCCATCGTGCGGCGCGCGTTCTGCACCGAGATGTAGGTCGGGCCGCGATAAACGGCGAAGTCCGGATTCTCCAGCACGACCGCCGCCGCGCCCTTGTCGCACACGTCGGCGATGTACTGGTGGCCGTCGCTCTTCACACCCTTCCACGCAAAGAAAACGTCGTTGGCCTCGACGCGGCGCGAGTCGTACTGCAGCTCGCGAACGGCGCGATCCACCGTTCCGTCGATCGACTTCGTCTCGATGTCCTTGAGAATCTCTTGAAGTTTCACAGTGCAGCGTGAGCGGGGGTGTTGACGCTCAGCGCGGGCGTGGTCGAAACCGGCGCGGGGATATCCGGCTGAATGTTCATGATCTGCGCCATCTGCCTGGCGATGGCGGCGAAGACCGGTGCGGAAACCGTGGCGCCGTAGTCGCCGTGCGGCTTGGTCTTGGGGTCATCGACCATGACGAGGCAGACGAACCGAGGGTCTTCCACCGGCATGAAACCGAGGAAGGAGGAAACGTGCTGCGTATGCGAGTAGCCCTCGCCGTTGATCCACTTTTGCGCCGTGCCGGTCTTGCCCGCGTAGGAGAAGCCGCGGCCTTGGGCGTCCGTGATCTTCACGCTCTTGGCCGTGCCATCGATGGTGACCTGGTGCAAAGCTTCCGCGACTTCCCGCGCCGCGGCGGGGCTGATGACCTGGCGCACAACGCGGGGCTCAAAGGTCTTGAGCACGCGGCCGGACGGATCCGTGACCTGCTTGGTCAGCATCGGCTCCATCAGCTTGCCGCCATTGGCGATGACGCACATCGCCGTGGCCAACTGGATCGGCGAGGCCAGCACTTCCTGCCCCATGGGAATGCGCGTGATCGAGAGGGCGCTCCACTTATTGACGGGCTGCAGCCAGCCGCCGGTCTCACCCTGGTTGGTGAAGAGGCCGGTGCGCTCGCCCATGCCGAAGGCGGTCGCGTAATCAAAGAGCTTCTGCTTGTCGAGGTAGTTGAGCGCGATCTTGGCGAAGCCGATGTTGCTCGACTGCGACATCACCTCGATGACCGGCAGCGTGCCATGCGGCTCGTCGTCGTGCAGTTCCCTGCCGCCATAATAAAAGCATCCGTTCTCGCAGAAGATCGGCGTGTCGAGCGCCACTTTCCCTTCGTTGAGCGCCGCACCCAGCGTGATGATCTTGAACACAGAGCCGGGCTCGACCGGATCGGTAAGGCAGCGATTGCGGGTGTTCTCCGGCTTCAAGTCAGCGCGGTTATTCGGGTCGTACGTCGGGCGCGAGCCCATCGCCAGCACCTCGCCGGTGTGCGGGTCCATCACGATGATGTAGGCGGCGTTCGGCGAGTAGGTCTGCACGATCTGGTCCAACTGCACGTCGACCACATGTTGAATCGGCATTTTGACCGTGACTGTTACATCGTTGCCGTCGACGGCGGGCGTGTCGTGCGAGTCATAAAGCGCGATCACGTTCTTGTGCGCATCGCGCTCGACCTGGCGCTGGCCGGCCACGCCGCGCAGCGTGGCATCCATCTGCTTTTCCGTGCCGGCGAGACCGTTTCCCTGGTCGTCGGAGTAACCGAGAACGTGCGCGGCGAGATAATTATTCGGGTAAATGCGGCGGTCGCGCGGCTCGATGATGATGCTGTCGAGCTTGAGCGCCTTGACGTTCTCCATCACCGAGTCCTCGACGTCATGGGCGATGAGCTGGTAGCGCTCCTTCGTGCTCCACTGGATGCGGTCGGGCGTGGTTTGCAGCGCGTCGGCCAGCAGCTTGATCGTGGCGTCGGGATGCACCTTGCTGAAGGCGAGGCCGTCGATGCGGATGTCATACACGCGCTGCGTCTGCGCGAGCACGTTGCCGTCAGCGTCGAGAATCGCGCCGCGCTTGGCCGGGATCACCACCTTGTAGGTGTGATTCGAGATCGCCATGGCGAGATATTTTTCGTGCTGCACGAGTTGAACTTGAATGAGATTGAACGAGATCAGGGTGAAGCCGCAGGCCAGCACGACCATGATCCAGATGGCGCGGGCGCGGTGTTGCATGACATCTTTAGTTGCGCCCGTTGGCCGAGGCGACGGGAGCAGCGTTGAAATTCAGGTACGCGTGAGGCACGGCACCGTCGCGCTCGAGGCGCGCGCGGGTGTTTTCGTCAAGCCGCTCAAGGACGATGCGCGTATCGTCGATCGGTACGAGCGACGAGTGCATCATCGCCAGCTCGCGCGCGAGGCGCAGCGGCGACTTCATGCGGCGGAGATCAGCCTCGAGGCTGGTGTTGCGCTGGTTGATGCTCTCGAGCTGGTCCTTGAGCACCTGCGTCTCCTGGGCGAGGTGCAGGTTTTTGTTTTTGCACAGCACGTAGCACAGGCCCAGGCCGGCCAGCAGCCCGATGATCATGATCCACTTGAGAACGCCCATCCAGTGCAGCGACTGGCTGTTTTTCATGCGATTGCGGCTCATGATGCGATGGTCTCCTCATTGCGAATGGCGACGCGCAGGCGGGCGCTGCGGGCGCGCGGGTTTTTATTGAGCTCGTCCTCGCTCGGAAGGAAGCGGCGGACGTCGCGCAGGTAATGACGCGGGTTGGGCAAAGTGTTCGGATGGGCCGGCGTGTCGAGCCACTCGGCCGCGCGCTCGCGCAGGAATTGCTTCACCGCGCGGTCCTCGCCGGAATGAAAACTGATGACGGCGAGCACGCCGCCGGGCTGGAGGATGTCCAGTGCCTGGGGCAGCACGCTCATGAGGGCTTCCTCTTCTCGGTTGACGGCGATACGTAGAGCCTGGAAGCACGGCGCTTCTGGATGTAAACTTCTAGCTCGGCGGTGCGCCGGGAGGGCTTGCCCCATAACCATTGCCAGATCGAGCGTCGTGGTGAAGGGCGCGCGGGAGCGTCGTGCGACGATAGCACGTGCCACTTTCCTTGCTTCTCTCTCTCCGCCTTGCTCATAAAATAATTTCGTCAATTCCGCCTCGGATAGTTCATTCACCAGGTCCGCCGCCGTTGGGCCGGAGCGCTGGTCCATGCGCATGTCGAGCGGCCCCTCGGCCTGAAAGCTGAAGCCGCGCTCCGCGGTCTCCAACTGCGGCGAGGAAACGCCGAGGTCCAAAAGCACCCCGTCCACTTTCTCCCAGCCCTGCTCGTTCGCGCATGTTTTCAATTCTCTGAAATTCCGTTGTTGAAACCAAAATTGTCCCGGCCACCGGGCCTCCAACGCCCGCGCCGCCTCCACCGCCGCACTGTCCTGGTCCAGCCCGAGGACCATCGCTCCCGCCTCCAGCAGCGCGCGGGAATGCCCGCCACGGCCAAAAGTTCCGTCCACCCACCGATGCCCGCGTTGCACATGCGCAGCCGCGAGCACCTCCCGTAACAGCACGGGGATATGTCCCCGATTTCCTCCGTCATTCTCCTCCGTGCCAACCGACACCTGTTCAGCCCATCTTCCAGCGCCAGGCTGGAACCAGCGCGGGCCTCTTCAATCCCACGAGTTCAAAGGCATTGCGTCGGGCCAGCTTCACAACCGAGGAACCAATCACCTGGCCCTCCGCGTCCTTATCCGCCAAAAATCCGTAAACCAATTGCCTGCGCACAAGACCTTTGATTTTGATTTCCATATCCTCGTTTTGCCTTTGGTTTGACGCCGGACGAACCGGCGTCGATGCCGTTGGTTTGAAACGAGGGATATGGCATCCGTTACCGCCTCGTTCTTTCCCGGGCCTTCCCGGCCATCACCGGGGGACCCTGCGAAATTTTTCGTGGGATGATCATCGGCCCACCACCTTGATGGTTTGCTCGAAGGTCGTGGGAACAGGCGCGCGCCTCTTCCATTCCGACTCTTCCCACATCTGAAAATGATCGAGCCGTCCGACGAACACGACCGTCGCCTTGGCCTCGGTCGGCAGCCCCGCGCGTTCGCGCAAATGCGCCTTGATGACGATGCGGCCCTGCGCGTCAAGCGCCGTTGAATGCGAGGACGAAGCCAGGTTCTCGATCTGCGCGCGCTGCAACTCGGTGATGTCCTTCTCGTCGAGCTTCGCCTGCATGCGGCTCAAGAACGAGGCGGGGTAAACCCGCAGGCATTTTTCGTCCGTCGGCATGACGATCAGGTTTTTCTCGAACGGAGCATCGCGCCATTCCGAGGGCACAGTGATGCGGCCCTTGGGGTCAAACGAGTGCGTGAACGTATCCGTGTACGAGGCACGTACTTCGCTCATGTATACTCCGTAAGCTTCATTTCTCTTCTTTTCTGTTCCTTTTTACACCACCAAAAAGGGAAAGAGCAACCTAATTCTTTGCGTAACCCGTTATTTCGCGCCTATTTGAATCAGGCGTATAAATTCCGGACACAGGCCATTCGGACCTGCCGTATCCAAAAATGGAATTATTAACGTGCCTGAGGCGGTGGGCCTACGGCCTTCATCGCCGCCATGGACTTGTCGATCTGGGCAAAAATGGGGCCGAGATTCGGGTCCTCCTTCAACATGGCCGCGCGCAGCTTTTGGCGGTGAGCGTCAACCTTGGTGAGCAGCTCCTGCTTTTGCGCAGAGGTGCCGTGCGTCATCACGTCGGCGAACTGTTCCTTGAGCGCGTCGTTCTCGGCGTTGAGGGCGTGATCGTCGGCCAGCGCTTTCACGCGGGCGTCGGCGTACTCCTTGATCTGCTCGGGCGTGAGAATCGAGAGCGCCTGATGCTCGGCGGAGGCGGCCGCGTTCGTCTGCGCCCGAAGCACCGGGGCCGCGAGAAATGTCAGGACGATGGCAACGGCGCAAAACTTCATGACCGCATCGTAGCGACTCCGTGCCCGCGGTGCAAATAAGTCGCCAAGCGAAGCGCATTCTCTACGCTGTCACCATGGCGAATCATCTCGCGACCATCACGCTCATCGGCCACGACAAGGCCGGCGTCATCGCGCGCATCACGCAATTGCTTTTCCAGCTCGGCGCCAACATCGAGGCGATGGAGGAGGCGGTGACGCGCGGACATTTCAGCATGACCCTGCAGGCCTCGTGGCCGAAGGGGAAATTTCACCAGGAGCTCATCAAGCAGCGCATGCGCGACGCCGCAGGTGAGCTGAAGATGGAAGTGAAGGTCCGTTTCGCGCCGATGGGACCGCAGCGGCTCGGCATCCTCGTGACCAAGGAGCCGCACGTGCTCGAGGGCCTGCTGGCCAGGGCTTCCGGCAAGTTCGGCGCGACGCGACAAGATTTGGGCAGCATCTCCCCATACCAAGAGGGTTGCGGGGGGAAAGTGGAGGCGTTCCCAAAAAAATTGGGGTAAGCTCCTTAAAGTCAGGAGACCAACTCGGTGACCGACAGACCTAGATGGATGGAAACCCCGAGGGCTATCCTATGAGGAGCACCAATGCTCCATGGGCCAAAGATATATTCAAAGGGACAACCAGAATGGGAGGAAATCTCGAGGACTAGCCTACAAGAGGTTCCTTACCCATGGCCACCACTATTCCCCAAGGGAATGTGGGTTTCATTGTTGGATCAAAAGACCAATTTCTATTCACCTTGGATGGCTTGAAGGGCTCCACGCCACATGTAGACGGGATCCTATAGTCTTGTGGTGGGATCCTACAGTCTTGTTGTGATTCAGAAGAAGAAGGCCGCGTGGGTGTTTAATGGGGATGTTCCCCCTCCCCGGTCAGTGAATCGTTGCTTTCAAGAGAAGAAACAATGTTCGCATAAGAACGTCAATCTTACCCATAGAGTAGGGATGGGGAACAGGCCACATCAGGTAGACCTTCCCCCACCCTTCTCGGGATAAAGGGATTGCGGTGACGCATTATTCATCCACTACACCATTGATGATAGGTTACGCAGGGCAGGAGGTTAATTTGTTATTATTTAGAAGTTAGCCATGCCGGTGAACAACTGAGATTGGAAGAAGCAAATGCTCGAGCAATTGGCAAGTGGTATGTGGGGCATTGACCATGCCAGAAGACTTTGCACCCAGACTATAGGGATGACCCTGTTATCTCCAATTCGTAACTGTGAATGGAGAGAAGGTGGGGAGCAGATCCCAGGGGTGAGTTGAGATACACATATACAAACGTCTCCTACAGTGAAATCCACGATGAGTACACAACATGTTCAACATCATCTATGCACTGAGAGAGCCTTGGCAAGGGGAAAAATATTAATGTAGCCCGTGCTAACCCAGGGCGTGTTTGGCCTCGATGAAAGAAATCAGAAGGCAATAAATGGTATGAAAACGAATGCATTAGAGAAGGAAGAGAGACTCAGACATAGCTTAAGAGATAACATAACATCGCATTCGACCTGGCATTGTCGCACAAAACCATTCCATTACATCCTTTCATTTAGACAAAGGAAAAGTACAGGAAGCAAATATTAAAGAAAATGGAGATGGGATTTGATAGGGGATGCTGACTCATATAATTGCCCATCCATTTACATATCATAGGGGAGATACTCTCAGTTGAAGGATGGCAGATGGCAAGTCAAGAAGATCTCTCTCACCCTTTCTTTTTCCCGAAGCCTTTCCTCAATTCTATTCTTCTCACCCTGGGCACTAATCTTCTCTTCTCTTGTGCACACGAATCAAGCCTCTTTATAGGCTTAAACGGCATGGCTTAACTCGGCGTGGGGGTGAGCGTGCCTGACTAAGGGCCACTGATACACTATTTACGCATCGGATCTAGAGGGCGCCAGTGGCAGTGGAGCCCGCCGGGTAGAGAGCGCGTCGGATTAACCCCTCATTATGTTTATTTGGGCCGGTCTTGGTCTCAGGATCTCAGACCGACTCCGTGAGTTGACTTGATCTTTCATCTCGTTGTGGCTTTGTATGGTCTCCATGCGAAGTATCCGGATAGCTTTAAGGCCACTAAACGGCCAATTCTAGGGCCGTTCGTGCCTTTAGTTTGGACACTCGGGCTTTCTTCTGACATGACCTTCGACACTGTGATCTGTGCTATCGGGCCTAATTCATCTATGTTGGAAACATTCTCGGGGAGTGAGCCACTACCCAGGGTGCTTTCGCCTGTGCTGGGCTACTATCTGGTTGCCAACAGGTTTATCTGTTGAGAAGACATACCCGTGCCGGGTCACTTGGGTCTTCCACTGATACGGCCTTCGGCACCTTGTTCTGAGGGGCCAGAAATATTTCTTCACCATAGGAGGGTTTCTTATTAGGTGACGGACCACCAGATGCATTCTCGTCTTGATCGGATGACGAATGGGGTTTGTTCGGCACGATCGAGTCGATACCGATTTGTTGGGTAGGTTGAATGACACTGCGTCTTTGTTGTTGATTTCTTTCGACCCTCGTGAGGTGGAGTCCCTGACGCTTTGGTCAGATGACCTGAGACTTCAGCAGTCCGGGAGGACCCTTGTGTATTGATTTTCTTTGGCATTTGCACTTGGGCGGGCTACATCTTTTTTTGTCGTTTGGGCGTGATTGCCATTGATCATATTTCGAGTGCCAACAAATGCCCCCCAGTCGCGGGTGTCGCAAGTGAGGAACGAGGGTCACGGGATAGGCGGATGTACACTAATTGAGCATATTCCTCGTCTGGTCAGTGCAAACCATTGATTCAGTTCAATCAAGATGCTGTCAGAGCGACGCAACCCATAGCGGCCTTAGAACGACGTGAAGATGGCTCCTTGGCCTTAAAATGGCACGACTGTGACAATTTGCTAAAACGGGGCGACTATGACAATTTGCTAAAACAGCGCGACCTAGCATGTTGTGTTAAAATGGTGCCCCCCTTAACTACATTATTTTGGTGCGGCCTTACATGTTATTCGGGTGCAGCCTTAATCCGGTGCGCCTTCCAGATGACCGATGCGGGGGGGGGGCAAGAAAATGGGCGCCCCACCCCCGCGCCGGATTAGGCTTGCGAGCCCTTCATATAAAATCCATGTTCCTCTCTCTCCTTCCTCATTGGGCAAATTGAAGAGGGCAGGCAGGGTATTGCAGGAGAGCACTGTCTCCCTCTTGGGCTTGCAGGCTCTACTTTTCTTCCTTTGCTTCTTCTTCTTGTCTCTGGTTGGCACTTGCTGATGCGGGACAGACCACGGACACCTAGGACTCTAGCAAGCTCGTGACTCGTCCCTTAGCGAGGGAAGCACTCGGACTTGCACGGTTGAGAAACCGGCAGTGAGTCGGGTAGTCTAGTTCACTCTTGTGCCCGGATCGGGTCACGGGATGGTCACGCTCTCTCTCGCAGCAGCGATGGTATCACAATTTATAGCGAGCTACGATCCTAGCATGATATCTAGCAGCGGCATAAAGAAATATATATGAAAATAAGCGAATGCCGAGTATAGTGAGCGAACACGATACCTCCACGCTACCGGGCGTGGGGAAGACTTCCCGGCCGAACTCGTACTCCCGGAACAATAATACACAATATTACAGCAATACAAGTCGCTGCCCACTCCACGCAGGGAGGTAAAGGGCTACACAAATGGGTCCGGGAGGACCGATTTCGGGTTGACGGGCGGCTTCTCGCGTCTCGTCGACAGCACTCGTACTCGCGACCGTGGGACCCACGAGCTGGTCGGAGGGGTCGTGTGGGACCCGGTGGCACCGCTGTGGTGGGGACCCCTGGAGGGCCGCTCCTTGGGTCGGCGGAACGCTGGTTCGCCGGCCGGAGGCTGGGCGGCTCCGGTCGTCACCGGTCGGAACAATCGACCACGGGTCTGCCGGTTCTGTTTCCGGCGCGCGCTCCGGCGAGAACGGACGCTGCGATCAGCCCCGATGTCGGATCGACACGAAACTGGCGCCGTTGGAAAGCTCTCTTGAAGAGCTTCGCTCTAGGGCCAGAGACAAAAAATTGATCACTCCAGATCTGGCCTTTTTCAAATTTTCCAGTTGCTATTGCACAGTAACTGAAATCTCAGGGCAGATCTACATTCTCCTGAGAATCACTGTTGACCGAGGCTTAAATGATGGATCTAAAAGTTGACCTCTTCATGAAAGTTGTAGATACCTAAGATAGAAAACCAAATAATTTTATTTGGTAGGAAGATGTGGAGGTTTCGATTTGTTATGGATTTTTCACTCACTAGTGGTCGGGTTTGGAAACAGGCTGATAGAATTGTAGATGGGTCAAAAAGGGAATTTCTAAAAACATGAAATGAGCTTTTGAAATTCCACGAAAAATTGGAGGTGGAGGGGAAGGGTGACAGAACTCCCAGTAAATTTAGGAGCTCCTAAAAAAATCAAAAAAAATGGTCGGAGGTGGGAAACTCAGAGCTGCTATCACTGTAGATAGAAATAGGACAGATCTGGGATTGAAAGATGAACGAAAATGGAAAATTACTAAACGAAGGAGTTTGGATGTGAACATTTAGTTGGAGGTGGGGATGCAATGTAATAACACACCCTCAAAATTTCAAATCAATCGGAGCTCGTGGCTGGCATCAAGAATTCGTGGACTGCACCTCTATCCAGTAGGACAGAAACTTGAAGACGGCTCCGCAGCGACTCGAAGGCGGCACAGATGATCACCGGAGATCGAGGGGAGGGGATAGAGGGTAGAATCACTATAGAACTTGAGGTTGGAGGAGAGGAACCATAGGGGAGAGGGCTGGGGGCACAATATGCTCCTTGGCATTCAACAAAATTTTTGAATTTTTTCACTAATTTTCACATGAAAATATAACATTTTATATGCCTCCAATCAAATCCAATGTAGACCCTTGGATCTAGGGATGTGAGATGGATGGCTGGGATTACAGATTAAGAGATCCACCATCCATTAACAAGCCTTAAATCAATATCGGTAAAAGGTGATGGTCAATGAAGATATCCCTATTGAACAGATCACTTCAGTTTTAACCCTGACAGGTGATCAACTGGCTATTATCTTTCATGAACATGAGTTGGCACCGAAGCCGGCCAAGAAGTATGCCTTGTGCATTACTGTTGATATCAATAGAGTGGCCGTTAAATAGTGTTTGGTAGATACTAGAGCATCCATTAATGTGCTGCCTCCCAGCACTTTAAAAATGTGTGGCATTCCGGACCGTCAGATTCAGTCGTCTACCATTATAGTCACTGCCTATGATAACACAAAGAAGCCACCCTTGGGCATGATCACTTTAAAAGTCAGACTAGGTCCCATGTCCGTCACGACAGATTTTCATATTCTAGACATGGACCCCACTTTTAATGACATTTTGGGCCATCCATACATTCAAGAGCTGGATGTCGTACCCTCTACAAATCATCAGTGCTTGAAGTTTCCACATAAAGGGCACATCATCAAAGTCACTAGTATGCCCATTCTACCATCAGTTGATATACACTCTGCAACTTCAGTGCCCTCCATATGGCCGACTAACAGACCCTTATTATCAGTTTTGGATATTGTCGATCTGCAGTAAGACTTGTTAAGACTGTAGCTTTCATCAGCTTTAGCACCAATACCATCCCTACCTTCAAAGGGGAAGAAGAAGAAAAGTATGATGGATACCCCAGGTTGAAACATAATGATGAGAATGGGATATAGATCTAACAAGAGTTTGGGTGTTAACCTCCAGGGTAGAATAAAGCCCATTAAGAAGTGCAAGTCAATTTCTCGACGCGGCCTGGGGTACAAGGAGCTGAGGAAGGAAGAATTTGATGAAAATAGTAAAGAGTCGTGGATAGCTATGACTTCTACCCTCAAGACAGATAGACGACCGCTCACGTGTTCCTTGTACACTCATTTTGTGAAGGGGCCCACTCAACTAGTTGACGAGTAGACTACAATGATTACTTCATTACTGGATCACCAAGATGTGCATTCACGCCAATTCGCTCGTCATTTAGTGCCACTAGTCACTTATAAGGCCCTGGAATCTTCAAGGCCTTTTAAAAGAAGAAAAATGGATGATCCAGAGTGTGACAGGTATCAATGGTTTGATATGAATGACATTACTGTTGCACTGAGCCGACTATTTATGTCCACTGATCCGGAATGGCCACCATTGATTCATGAGTTAATAGAAAAACCAGCAATCATCACCGATAAAAGGCAGATGTTGAGTGATTATACAGATATAGGGGAGCTAAAATACCATTCGAGGAAGGTTTTACAATTGACAGGTTATGGGCCGGCCTCTTTTCCCTTAGTTCCATTCTCCCTTCCATGGTTTCTATCATATGTTTCAAGTTCTTTAATAAAATTTCCAGACCACCCGCGGTCTTGATTTCTCTATCTCCAAAGTTTCTTCAAACTCCATCAGTTCTCCCTTCGCTCATTGAGCAATTTTCTCAACTCACTATCACATTCGCTCAGGGGCAATCCATGGATCAGCCTTCTATCCAAGAAATCTCCAAGCTTTCCATTTCTACACCATCATCATCTACTCCTCCCCTTCATTGTTTCACGATAACTGAAAACAAAAAAAAAATGTCAATTTTCCAACTCCCCAATCTACCTCCCTCATCTCTATTGAGGAGACCTCCTGTCTTCTTGCTGAGTGTGCCCCGAACCATGGGCCACTCATTCAAGGTTTGTTAGTGGACCTCTTCTATCCCTCTGACGAGGGAACCTCTTTTGTGCCACCTCTTGTATCCGCTTCCTCCCTTTCCTCACCTTTTCCTTTTTAGTCTGAGTCTACTAATCATGCTAGTTGTTCTTCTTCCTCTTCTAATATTAAGAGTCCAGGGGTAGTTGCTACTAGGAAGGCCAAGGGTATTGCCATCACAACACTTGTGATTGGCTTGAAGGGCATACATCTCTAATAGATGGGTGAGTGGCGGACGCTGTCGTGACAAGCCAGAGGAGGTGGCGTGCGCAGTGGCTCACGGGAAATGGGGTTTAAACCTTGTGATCGAGGCATTTCGCGGTGGTTTTTGGTGGGTTTTCTTCGTGAGAGGTAGGGAGACGGACCCACACTACTTTCCCCATGCTTTTCCCCCACATGCATCAAGTTTTAAGCGAGGGAGCGTGGTTTATCATTTTTCTTGGAATTTCCATATTTATGGGCGTGTGATTGGATTGATTCGCCAAATTCGAGTTTCATGCTTTCCAATGTGGTCGGGGGTGATTCCCTATGCATCTTAGGTGTTTTCATGCCCAATGTGGGCCTTATAAGTAAGGGAATGAGCCTCCAAGGTGGTTCCCGGAGGGGACACTATCACTGGGAAAGGTCCAGTTGGGTAGCCAGCCTCCTGGTCGCCCAGGGGAGTGGGCAGCCATGGTGATGGCCACCCAGGCCCCAAGCCCACCTGGGCGGCCAAAAGCCTGGCCACCTAGGGGTCCGACTAGGCAGCCAGAGTGGTGGCCGCCCAAGCCAGGGAGCTAGGCGGCCATAGGGTTGGCCACCCAGGCCTGTGGGCGGCCACTGAGATGGCCACCCAGGCCATTCTATCCCAGGGTTGGGTGGCCAGTCCCTTGGCCGCCCTGGCCTATCGGTGGCCAGGGTGTTGGCTGCACATGCCCTGTTAGCCCATGCTCTGGGCTTCTCATGCTCCGTGTGTTGGTAGTCCCACATACGCCAATTTTCTTGGTTGTCCATGGAGTAGTTACCTAGTCAGAGATACTAGGGTGTTGTGTTCTGCCCATAGCCGCCTCGTGTCATGTTCCACGTGTACGGTGAGTTACTTACTGACTAAGGGTATTCCGGTGGCTTTCTTCTTCTTAGTGAGTTCTCATCTTTTGGTGACCTCCCCACTAGTCGTAGCCTTCTTACGGCATGCGTGTGTTGACCTACCCGAGAGTGGTAGAGTGGCTTTCCCAGTGTGACGGTTTTTAGACTAGTTACCGTAGGGCCCCTCGTCTTTACAGCTTGAGTCTAGATTGGGGGGAAAATCAACTAGAGGATCTGACCTAGAGCGCATGGTTTGTATGTGCACATGTGGTTAGGGACGTCCCAGCTAGCCCTTGTTCTGGGGTTCTGGGGTTCTGGGGTTAGTGTGTCTCAATTTCTGCTTGGGACGTGTAGGGAGACACCAGGGGTGCGGATTAAGACATTAGTGGACGCATCCAGCCTTGTTTCTAATGGGTAGAGCTCCTGTCACCTGAGGGGTTTCGGCTCACATTTTTTCTACCGAGGTTTAACGCTTTGGCGGCTCAGTGTTCTGGTTACTCGTGATCGAGGTGTGGTTCCTCGCTGTCTTCGTGAGTCCTGTCCGACTGAGTAGCCGTGTTTCTTGGTTGATCGATCGGGGGTCTACCTAGTAGCCTAGATCCTAGTGTGTGTGTCCTAGGACAGGTGTTCTGAGACAGGTCCTCGTGTCTAGCTTTTTGTGGCCATGGTTCTAGATTCCTCGTCAGCGTGAGTTATGTTCGATATTTGAGGTGTCCCGACAATACGCAGGTCTTTAGCAGTTAGTGGCTTGGCGTGTTTCTTGTGGCAGTGTTGTTCCTTACTGCTTTATTTGCTTACTACCTTACCTACTTTACTGCCTTGATATTTAATTATTTACTACTTTGTCTATTTACGTTGTTGTGGTGGGGATCCGCGGGACCCCTATTGAGCTAATGAGAGGAGGATCACCCCTTTTCCTTTCAAGTCGGCGTGCCTCCTCGTCGTTTGGAGGCCCTGAGCAGTGTTTGAGGTCCTAGCGTCACTAGCTTGTGCTAGCCGGGGTATGCCCCAGAGGTTGTATACTTTTCTTTTCTTGCACTATACCTTTAGGACGAACCTCAGAGTGAATCTTCCGTTTCTCACAAGCTTGGCAATTTTTCAGCCTTACCAAGCTATTTTACACCCTTATCGCACATTTGTCTGCCATATACACCTATTTGTCACCCTTAGGACCCTTCAACCGTCGCCTTTGTCTTACTTTTCTCCTTTGCAATCTTCACCATGACATGAGTCGACTCCAAAGCCTGGTGAGGTCGACTTCGCTCTTCATGCTTTCAGCGTTGTCACTCATTTTTCACCTTTGCTTAGCTATTTGTTAGCCTTATCGCTTATTTGTTACTGCTAACCACCTATTTGTCACCACTATTCAGCTCCAGCCGTCGCCCTTGACATTTGCTCCTCTGCCTTGCGAGCTGAAGCCAAGTTGGCGTTTGAACTATTTTTCACCACAGTTTAGCCATTTGTCTCCCTTAACAGCTATTTGTCACTAGTGTTCTCCATTTGTCACCCTTATGAAGACATTTTTCACTCTCAGTCTCTTTAGACGCCTTGTGACTTATTTGTCTCTTTTGTCCATCTATTTGTCACATGTAACACATATTTGTTACCGATAGAAGACATTTTTCACTCTTGTTCGTCTTGACAGTTTGTCACCCTTCTTATCTATTTGTCACCCTTAACCAATATTTGTCACCCGTGTGAAGCATATGTCAGCCATGTGAATATAACTGCTTCCCTGGTGGACTTCTGAGCTTCAAGACTTGTTTAAGGGTTTGACTATATTGACTTTGAGTTGACTCTTGGCTTGACTGTATTGACTCTTCATGGTACTACATTGACTCTTCATTATATTGTGTTGACTCTTCAAGATATTGTGTTGATTGTGTTGACTACGTTGATTTTTTTTCTGTTCTTCAGAGTTTAACTGGCTATTAACATGTCTTCACATAGATTGTGAATGTGCATGTCTATAATATCATCAACACAGGTATAAAGACTCATGAATGAAAGTATAGTTTGTTATCATCAAAACATAGGGACACAACATGCACATCATTGAATCCTGTGAAGAACAGGTTGGTCTAAAGAGAAGTCACTTTTTAAGCTCAAGAATATCAGCCAGTAGAACCATGAGGGCTAAGCAGCAGTATAACAAGCTTATACAAAGGAAGGAGTCAACGCTGTGTTAGAAGAAGAGTGAACACCAGTTCACAAGATGGAGTCAACGTAGCATCATGAAAAGTCAACGCAGCCAAGCCCCAGAGTCAACGCAGCCAAACCCCAGAGTCAACGCATTAGAAGAATGAGCAGCAGCAGTGGTCAAGCTCACACGGCTGAGAAATGCTTCACAAGGGTGACAAATGGCTGATACGAGTAACAAATAGAAGGTTAACAGTGACAAATATCTTGATAGGGCTGACAAATAGATTGGCACGGGTGAAAAATGGTTAATAAGAAGATTTTCATGAAGAGGAGTTCACTCTAAATGCTCATGGAGTCGACGCCAGAGCCACCCGCTAGCTAAAGTAACAAAGGCCATGGGTTAAGCCAATTAAGGGTGACAAATAGATGTATATGGGTGACAAATGGACGGTAGAGGTGAAAAATAGCTCTGTAAGGGTAAAAAATGGGCGACAGGACTAAAAGCATGAAAAGTGAGAAGAGGAGTCGACGCAATCCTCCAATGACGCAGTCCAATGGCCAACATCAAACAAGCTGACAAATGAAGAAATCAAGTGACAAATGAATATTATAGGTGATGAAGAACAGATCACAAGGAAAATGAACTGAGCACAAGAGAGAGAAATGAAGCACAACAATGACAAATGGCTTACAGCGGTGTCAAAAAGCTCACAATGGAGACAAGTGTTGAGCAAGGTAGACAAATGGATGTTAAGGCAAACAAATGGGCGATACGGTGACAAATAGGTGAGTAAGAGTGAAAAATGGCTCATAACGGTGACAAATAGATGCCAGTCATGACTAATGAATCCGCAAGGATCATTTCGGCTATTTTTTTCATATTTTTTTGAATTAGTGAATTTTTGGGAGAAAAATTAGATTTTTTAAAAAATAAGAAAATCCCTAATTTTATTTCTTTTTATTTCTTCTTCCTCTCTCCTCTCTCTCATTCCTCACATCACTCTCTCCCTCTCATTCTCTCTCCTCTCTTCTCCTCTCTCCGCGGGGCACGCGACCGTGGCGAGGTGGCTGAGGCGGGAACGCAATGGAGTGATCGTGGAGCGTGATGGGGTGAAGGATGGAGCGTGGTGTTGGCGCGATCCCTCAGTGGATTCAAGCCAGTGTGGTTTGATCGTCATGATTATTTCGGCATGGTTTAGTCACTTCGGCGCGTGAGAACTTCAGTGGAGGTAGGGAGATGGATCGCCTACTTCTTTGCTACGTTTCCTCACGATTTGGAGCCGAGCGGTGTGAGAATGAGTGGGTTTTGCTTCGTTTTGGGCAAAGCATGCTTCGGGGGTATGTGATGGGTTGGCCGAGAAACGGCGATGGTTCCCTGCCAAATTGGTATCATTGGAACCCCTGGAATGTCTCCATTCCATTCCCGCTAGTTTCATCATGATTGGTTGTCATTTGGGACCGGTACGAGCCCGGGAACCCATGTGACTCAATTTGGGTCGATTCAGTGGAATCGCCCGTTTCTCACCGTTTATGCGTCTGTTTGAGCCCTTCTAGAGTGTGGAAGGATGTTTTGGCCATTAGGGTTGTTTCCCCATCGTTTAGACGCGATTGGGGCGTAGAAAGGTCGAGATTTGGCTGATCCCTCGTTTTCCCGCCGTATTGTGCTCGTGGTCGTTTCAGAGACCGTTTCTTACCTCTCATGGTCCATCAGTCGACCGCTAAGCTTTGAGGTTTGTTGGTTAAGTCTTAAGTCAGTTCGGGTCTTAGCGATCTCGCGATAGACCGTTTCTCTTGGCCAGCGGCCCATTATTGGACCGCTAAGCTCTGTCCAGTGGCCCATTAGTCGACCATTTGACGTTAGTGATAGAACAATTTGGCTAAGCGGTCTTACGATAGACCGTGAAGCTTGCTTTAGCAGCCCTATGTTCGACCGCTAAGCGTCGTTGAATTAGTCAACGAGGTTTGAGTCGGTTTGAGTTAGCGGCCCAATCTTCGACCGTTTATATACTCTAGCAGCCCTTCTATAGGCCGCTACTGTTTGTTTGACCAAAGTCAATGTTTTAAGCGGTCCATCATTAGACCGCATACGTCCGTAAGTGGCCCTAGTATAGACCGTTTATGTTGGTTTGACTAGTGTGTCGGCTGAGAGTTGACTGGATCTAGTGGCCTATTATGCGACCGCTATAGTAATCTCGTAGTTCCTTCTATGACCGCTTCAGTCTCCTCGCGGCCCTTCCTATGACTGTCTAGTGTCTATATTCTCTGGGTAGTGTAGCGGCCCTTTAATTAACCGCTTATTTTGACTAGTGGCCAAGAGATAGACTGCTTACGCCCCAGAGTGTTATTTTCTGAGGTTTTGGCTTCTAATTGTCTTGGCTTGACCTTTTGGTTTGCCCATTGTCTCGTGGATGTCTCTTGACGTCCTATGAGGATAGTGACCATGTTGTAAGGTAGCCGAGAGTGTCTTTATACTGAGTAGTATCCCATGCTGCTTCAGAGTCATTATTGATTTCTGGTTAACTCGGTGAGATCCAACGGTTGACATGTGACCTCGTGAGTGTCTCGACTATTCTGAAGAGATCAAGACATAGTTTTGGACGCTTTGAGGTACTTTTTCATCTCGATTTATGTGTCCAGATGCTTTGAGGGTCTGGGTGTTCCCTCATTTTTTGTGATTTGTGTTATACGAAGTTGAGAGTCCTTGGTGCAGCCTGAGGGGCTGAGGACTTGTGTTTTCTCGTGTCTTTGCTTAGGGTTTAGGCTGATTGGCGGCTTGTTACCGCTTTTGTGCGACGATCTTGACCGAGGTTCGTGCAGTAGCTGATCCTCAGACCTCTCGACCCCCTACATCTTTTGTACTAGAGACCAACACCCTCTACCGGTACCTATCTGCTCAATTTAGATTAATGAACTCTGCTATAAAAGAATAGTCAAACTACCTTTAGCATCAGATGACCAATTCAAAGTAGAGGTTAACGCTGGAATGAAAGAATTGTCGAACAAGGTTGAGCAGCAGCTAACTCACATGAGGACAGACATAAAAAGCAGAATGGCTACTATCCACATGGACAACAAGCATTCAGATAGAAACTTCAATAAGCTAGTGTGAGATATTCAGGGTGTCCTCACTATTGCGGGAAATCAGATAGGAAGAATGAATGACAAATTCATCAGTCACTATAAGCAACTAACCTTGGCTGCACAGTACTTCCATGACACCAAGGCTCAGCATAATCATATTGCAAGGTGTTATACTGGCATATTAGATAGACTACAAATGATTGCTGATGATGTGAAATATTAGGTCATTGTGTTCAAGGATCACTACCCACAGCCGACTCCTGTAGACCAAGAGGATGGGTGGTATCCTATTGCAGACCCAACTTTAGCTCGTGCTGCAGAACAAACATCAGCTTCTCACATTCCTATTCTTGCATCTCAGCATGAGGCATAGCTCACACATGTAGCTGATATGATCCACACTCAAATAGCTATGCTCAATGCAAAAATGGAACTCTTCCATGAAGCTCTCCTAGAAAGACATTTCTCAACAGACAATAATCTCATAACTGTAGCTCAAAGGGTAAATCAGAATGCTGAAGAATTAAGGGTTTCAATCCAGAATATGATACTCCTTCAACATGGTCCCTCAACTAAAGATGTCTCTACACAATCTGATGAGATACTACCTCCGGACACATAGGGATGCCTTCTCATAACCCCTCATTTTTGCTGATGGCAAAGGGGGAGAGAAAAGGGTGACAGAAAAGGAGGAGTCGTAGAAAAGGAGTCAGTTTAGTAGATGGACTTGTCTTCTTAAATTTTTTTTCAGAAAGATAGAGTCTAGGTCTGTCATGCATAGCATATTGCATTGTATATAAAATTTTGCTTTGTGTTAATCAATAAATGAAAATGAGCCTTCACTTTATGAGTGTTCACTTGATGGTTGTTTGGTCTTGTCTCTTGACAGATTTACTCCTTAAACCTTGATGTGAATTCTGTGAATAAAAATTGATTAAGTGATGAATAGTTGCCACATCAAAAAGGGGGAGATTGTTGTATCTTTGATTTTGATGATGATATACTATAAATCTTGATGAACTATGCTGGACTAAACCTTACATGTGTTGAACAGGTATGTTGATCTATTGATGACAAATGGGTCACTGAAAACAGGTCGATGCACAAGCACACTGCATCGATGCAGCAGAAGAAACCTCAGTACTGCTTCAAGCTGTCAGGTTGGAGCAGGACCATTGTTGCCTCAAGGCAGTAATGCCAATTAGGCAACCTCCAGACTTCTGCATCGATGCAACAAAGACCTACCTCAACACAGCAGGATACTACCTCGATGCATCCAGCTCAAAGTAGGCTTGCGAAAGATCTTCACCTCGATGCATCAGTTATACTCCAACCGTTGGCGCTTTTCTGTCTAAAAGGCGTTTGTCTTCACACTTCATCAACGTAATAGAAGAATACATTGATGCACTCAGTCTTGAATCTGAAGTGGGAACACAACAACATTGAAGCACCCCACACTGCATCGACGCATCCAATATATGCCTCGATGCATTTAGCTCAGAACCAGCTTTTAAAAGCCAGCAACGTCGATGCATCAAAGAGGTGCCTTGACCTGTCTACCTAGCACATGAGGATCTTAATGAGATCAGGTGGATTCAACTTCAGTTGTAAGGCATATGATCTTAGGCCATGTGGCAACCTTTCAAGATAAGTTCAGAAGAAGAATATTAAGTGTGGGGTGGACGTAGATCTCTAGATTGAGATCGAACCACCTTAAAAGTCTATGTCTACTGTGCGATTGAATTTGTTGCTTGCCTTGCTTTAATTCCCCGTTCCTTGCTCAGTAGATGTTTGATTAGGGTGGTGTAAGATCTAGGTTATAGAACCTGTTCGGTCTCAGTTGTTCTTGCAGTAGTGGGTGGCTGTCTAGCTGCTGCTTGTTCATATTCCGCATTAGACTCTACTGCTGTCCAAATTTTTAATCGGGTAACAGATCCATTCAATCCCCCCTTTCTGGATCTCCTACAGACATTCTATCTGTAGGATTTAGTCTCTAGGTGTCCATACAGCCTTATCAAACACCGCCGGCTATGTGATGCTTTCCTTCATGGATGTTTTCTCGGGGTACAACCAGATCCGCCTAGCAGAGGAAGACCAGGAGAAAACTTCTTTTACCACTCAGTGGGGGACCTACTACTATGTCGTCATGCCCTTCAGACTCAAGAATACAGGGGCAACATATCAAAGGGCGATGATGACCATCTTCCAAAACATGATGCACGTCCATATGGAAGTATATGTGGATGACATCTTGGTTAAATCCTCTGGGCAGTTCTCCAGAGCAGGCTAAATCCAAGACCAGGAATAGCCATGTGGAAATCCTCTGGGCAGTTCTCCAACGGTCTCGGGAGCATCAACTCAAGATGAACCCCAAGAAATGTGTATTCGGGGTATCATCAGGTAAGCTTTTAGGGTTCATAGTCAGCAAAAGAGGGATTGAGATCGATCGTAACAAAGCCAAGGCCATCACCAAAATGTCTCCTCCTAAGAACATTAGGGAGGTCCGTGATCTAATCGGGCGTTTGCAAATCATAAGTAGATTTGTCTCTCACCACTCACAGCGATGCAAGCCCTTCAATGACCTGTTAAAGGGAGAGGCTAAATTTGATTGGAATGATAAATGTTAAAAGACCTTTGATGATCTGAAGAGTATCTTTTAAATCCTCCTGTTCTAGCACCCTCGATCTCGGGTCAGCCTCTGTTGTTCTACGTATCCACCACGGAAGAATCTGTCGGAGCAGTATTAGCCCAATACGACGATGCCAAGAGGGAACGCGCAGTGTATTATCTGTCCAAACTATTCAATGAAGCTGAGCAGAAATACACTACCATGGAAAAGACTTACACGGACGTCGTCTGGGTTGCCCAAAAGCTAAAACACTATTTCTTAGCGTATGAAGTAAAGCTCTTGGCACAGATGGACCCGGTTAAATACTTGTTGGAAAAGCCTGCATTAACTGATCATCTGGTGAGATGGTAAAGTTTTCTCAATCAATTTGACATCACCTACGTCAGTCAGAAGGTGGTCAAGGGGCACGCCATCGCCAAGCACCTTGCCCATCACCCACTCTTGATGTTCTCCCCTGTCGACGGGAGTTTCCCGGATGAAGAGTTAGGAGCCATCATAGATGGTGAACCTTCGTAGATTCTTTACTTCGACGATGCACTTAATTCCAAGGGTTGTGGAATTAGTGCCATTCTCCAATCTCCAGAAGGTATTATCATTCCCCGTGCTTGTCAGTTAACCTTCCCTGCCATAAATAACATGGCAAAATATGAGGCGCTCCTCACGGGCTTAAAAATGGCATTGGCGCTCGGAGTTAAGGAGCTTCAGATCATCAGAGATTCCCAGCTTATCCTCCGAAAATCCCTCAGCAAGTACCAAACCCAGGACCCGAAACTAAAGCCCTACCAAGACTTGGTTAGTAGGGTAGTCCGATGGTTTAGGAAGCTCACCCTAGTGCATACCCCTAGGGCTCAGAACATTCTAACCGATGCTCTGGCATCTCTAGTGTAACAACCCAGAGCTCCGAGTATCGGTAACCCGATAATATCGGATTACCGCCACTAAGAACTGGGGACGTCACCCAAGAGGCTGATGAGGCCCCTGAAGGGTTACTTCATTTTCCACGCATGAACTTAGCCCTACATGAAATTTAAGAGGAAGTTCTTGTCTAACCCATGTATATTCTTGGCCCAATTTTTCTTCTAGCATTCTTTACAACATGTTTTATCTCGTTTCCATGCACTACATGACCTAGACTATCCTTTTGTTTCATTCTTTTATGACTTCTATCTAAAGATAGGAGGCAGCCTTATAGGAACTGCAAGAATGTCATGCAGCCATGTAGAGGACCATTTTTAATTTTCTTGCGGTCTATAGACAAACCGTTTTCACCATTAATAGTGGTTTATCGAAAGACCTCTCTAATCTTCTTGTGGCCAGTGCATGACCACTTTATGCCAGTCCGATCTCAATATGAACTCTTATGTTATTTACATTATAATTACAATTCCATCATGTTTTAATTTTTTGTTAAATGCCCTGTTTCACTGTAAGCATGTTTTAACTTTATTTTTGTTCATTAATGTGTAATTTCATGTCAAAGCTAAACTTTTGTAAATAAATAATTTCCACATTATGCATGTGATATTAATATGTGATTTTTATCGTTGGTTTTGACCGTTCACTCTCATCTCTTGAGTCATCTTCATAAGTATATGGCGCATACTCCGGTATGTGGTCATTAGATACATGTTGCACAACTAGGCACACTTCTTGGACTTGTGAACCTCCCCACCGGATATTACTTCTGTCGGGCAAGGTGAACTTGTTTCAAAGCCTCCGTAAGTCTCCGTGAGCCTAGGATACTACTAGGACGCCGAGCTGGTTATACCCTTGAAGCCCAAATTGTTTAGAAAGCACTCATATGACCGGTGTTTTACTTTCTGTATCCTGGTTAATTATGGCCACTGGGAGACCGTCAATGTTACTTAGCGGTCTTGATCAGACCGTCTATGTCATGAAATGGCCACCTTAAGACCACGATTATTCTAGAATTCCTCAAGTGTTGACTTTCCTTCGTTCTGGTTGACACAATCTAGTTGCGGCCTTCACTGAACCACTAGTCTTGCTTAATACGGCCTGACTGTGACCTTCTTTCTCTAGAAATGGCCCTTTTTTGACCACAAAGTTCCTGTCGAGTGGTCTATCTATTGACCATCTTCTTCAAGAAATAGACCAGTAAATGACTGTCTCTTTCTCTCAGGTTCGTAACCCGAGGTTTGACCTAATGGTTGTCTAAATTCCATTCTTGGATGTTCTTAGGATTATTTGGATCCCAAACCTATGTGTAACAAGTTAATACTAAGTTATGGAACTTAATTAATGTACCGTTATGCCACCGGAATACCGCCGTAGCATAACGTTCTTTTAATTCTTCTTTGAAGTCTCATATCAGTTTTGGAACATTCTATACCTTGGTTACTTGGTAAGGAAACCTATTATTGAAATTGAAATTATTAGCCGAAATTATTATTATCTCATGGAAATAGCTTGATCTGTAACTTGAAGATGCAAGGGCGGGCACGGATGGTGTCCAAGGGCTCGATGCTAGCCCCACGGCCGATGGTCGAAAACGTGCTGAAAATTATGGGGTATGATGAACACTGGCGTCGCATTATGTTGGGAGTACTTTTTTTATAGACGAGTGAAAACCATGAGACTCATTATAAAAATTACATGCTTGATAATGACTTTCTAGTGCATAGCCTTTACAAGGTTATGTAAGTACTTTCTGGTTACATGCTTGTACATTCTTGTTCATGAAAGGGCAACTAACATCTACATGATTAAATCTTGCTTACTCATGCTATATACTTGATCATGGCTATTGGCTCAGATATCTCATGACTCTATATTCTTGATTATTTTGATTTATATCACTTAATTATCACATTCTCATTTTTATCTTAATTCTAGAGCTAGAATATTAATCATTTAAATATTACCTTCATGTTGATGCGAAGATACTTACTGGGCAAGTGTGCTCATTCCTACTTTCCCCCTTTAGAGAGAGAGAAGAGAGAGAGAGGAGAGAGAAGGGGAATCCACCCCAATAGAGAGAGAGAGATAGAAGTTGCACAAATTTTGTGGAACTCAAATTTCATTCAACTTTTTCATTGTATCTCAAATGAGGGAATGGGGTCCTATTTATAGGAATCCCACAATTTAACATAAGTCCCTGACTTTTGGACTAATAACAAGAGACCAAGGGGAAGGGGGGGCGCCCATGGGCCTAGCCCATTGAATTAGGCCCATTTACCTACTTAATTAACCCTATGACTCAGGACTTAGGTAAATGACCTTTATACCTAGGTACTGGACTTAAATAAAAGGAAAAATTACACAATTATGACTCAAGAAAATATGAAAATTACATGTCATGACTCAGAAAAAGGTGGCGAATATTATGGAGCATAGCCGACGAGCAACGGGACTCTCGAAAAATGAGGAGTGGTAGGAGATGTCCCCATCACACGGGGACCACACCCAAGAAGTGGGGTGATCCATTGACCAGGGCGAAGCTATCGAAGGCAATTGGCACCGCCAAGTAACCCACACACACATGGGTGGCCTCAGAAAAACTAACAAAACTTCATGAAATCTAATCTATAAACCTATATGCTTGCTCATGCTCTGATATTTAAGAGATTTGGCTTGTACTTGGGAGCACCTGCCATGATTGGGTGATTCTGGTTGACAGATGTGAAGAAATGGCAGAGAGAGTAAGAGCAGCAACAGTGGTTTATCCCCAGAGGAGATACTCTGTTCTGCAACCACGAACAGATGAAAGGAAATTGTAGCTTCTCAGTAACTACAACCCCTTTACTAGAAGGAGAAGAATAACTCTTCTCAATAGAGTCAGCAACACACGATCAGAAGAAGCAAAGCTTCTTCTCGTTCATGCCGGTAGCAACCCCTGTTCAGCAAGGGAGGAAGCCAGTAGCAGGCTCCTTAACACTCAGCCGTGGGAGGAATAAGAGTAATGTAGCTACTGGGAAGAAGGAAGGAAGCAGATTCACGCCACAGGGTCGTCGGAGGAAAATAACCAACAGGTTGGCTTGATCAAGGGAGCTTGGTATTTATAGGGATACTTGATGTTTGGAGTTCGATCGGGAGTAATATTCCCTTGGAAAGAATCCTATTAGAATTTAAACTTCCCCATATATTAATCCTTCCTAGATTAATACTTTCCTGAGCCAACATCCTAGTTCGAATAGAATACTACAGTCAGGAGCTTCCTTAAATGACTCTCAGGTGAATGGCGCGCAGAGGAGGGGCGCCCTTCATGAAATGGCACCTACTTAAGGGGTCTTTACTTCTTGAATTGGCGCCTAAGCAGGGGGCACCCTTCACTCTCTAACACATTTACATGTGTTGCTCCTAATAGCATGAAATGGTGCCTGTTTAAATAGTCTTCTTTTGATAAATTGGTGCCCTATAAAGGGGCACCCTTTCCTTTTTAGTGTAAGGCCTGTTTGTGTGTGGGGTGTTGTATATAGGGTCTGGGCCTTGGCTATTTGTTTTAATTTATTTAGGATTTCTAGTCCTTCAATTTACCAGGGTTTCTACACCCTCCCCCACTTAAAAGAATTTAGTTCTCAAATTCAATCGTATATGGACGTGGAGGGTGTAGAGTACAAACCATTTTAGAATAAGTCTGGAAATCACTTCTTTATGGACTCCTTGGTCTCCCATGTGGCTTCTTTTTCTGAGTGTTTACTCCATTGCACCTTGATCATGGGGATTGTTTTGTTTCTCAGTGTACGTACCTCGCGATCAAGGATCTTCATGGGCTTTTGGTCATAAGTGAGATCCTTCTGTATCACCAGATCTTCATGATCGATGACATGTGATGGATCATGCACATATTTCTTTAACATAGATATGTGGAACACATTATGAATGTCAGATAATTGAGGAGGCAAAGCGACGTGGTAAGCAACCTCGCCATCTCTTTCTAGTACCTCAAAAGGTCCGATATATCTTGGTGTAAGCTTGCCCTTAACACCAAATCTTCTAATTCCTCATCTAGGAGAAATTTTAAGAAAGACGTGATCTCCGACTTGAAATTCGAGATCTCTTCTTCTTGTATCAGCATAAGTCTTTTGTCTCGATTGAGCCACTATAAGTCTCTCTCTAATGAACTGAATTTTCTCGGAGGTATCCCTTACCATGTCTAGGTCTAGTAGTTGTTTCTCGCCAACTTCATCCCAGCACAAAGGTGATCGGTAACTTCTTCCATACAAAGCTTCAAAAGGTGCCATCTGCATGCTTGCCTGGTAACTATTGTTGTATGCAAACTCGGCCAGAGGCAAGTGATCATGCCAGCTTTCACCAAAATTGATGATACAAGCTCTGAGCATGTCTTCTACTACTTGATTGGTTCTTTTGGTCTGACCATCCGTCTAAGGATGAAAGACTGTACTAAAGTTGAGTCTTGTCCCTAACGAATGTTGTAAACCCTTCCAAAAGTGAGAAGTAAAATGTGGGTCTTGGTCAGACACGATTGAAATAGGTACTCCATGTAAGCTAACTATTTCCTTGATGTATAAAGCAGCAAGAACATCAACTGACCATCGGCTCTTGATTGGCAAGAAATGTGCTGACTTGGTCAAATGGTCTATGATGACCCATATCCCATCATGTCCTCCTTTAGATTTAGACAGACCCATAATGAAGTCCATATTGATATCCACCCACTTCCACTTGGGAATATCTAGAGGAGGTAACTTACCGACAGGCTTTTGGTGTTCTGTCTTTACTTGCTGACACGTGAGACAGTGTGATAGGAAGTCCACAACCTCTCTTTTCATGTTGGGCCAGCAAAAGGTCCTTTTCAAATCTTGGTACATCTTGGTAGATCCTAGATGAATAGTGTATCTTGATCTGTGAGCTTCATCTAATATCTTCTTCTTTAATTCTAGACAATCTGGTACACAAGTTCTTTCTCTGAACAATAATCTTTCATCTGATGCTAACTTGAAATCAGGTCGTTCTACCATCTTGCTCTTGATCTCTACCAGTACTAGATCATTGTCTTGGAGTCCTTGTATTTCGGAGAGTAAATCCAGTAGTATCTTCATATGAGATAGAGTAATACACCTATTTTCTTTGTCCATGCTTATGTTGAGTTTAGAGAATTTCTCTAACAACATCTACTCTTGAATCATACAGTTGGCTAATAGGGCTCTTGGATTTCGAGTAAGGGCATCAGCTACAGGATTACCCTTTCTAGGATGATATTATATGGTGAAGTTGAAGTCCTTGAGATATTATAGCCAACGTCTCTGTCTCATATTTAATTCCTTCTGAGAGAAGAGATACTTGAGACTCTTATGATCGGAGTACACGATAAATTATTCTCCATCGAGATAGTGCCTCCAGATATTTAATGCAAACACTACCGCAACCAATTCTAAGTCATGCACCGGGTAGTTCTCTTCATGCTTCTTCAACTCTCGGGAAGAGTAAGCGATAACTCTTCCTTGTTGTATTAAGACACATCTGAGACCAATGCCAGATGCATCGGTATATACCTCAAACTTCTCTCCTCCAACTGGTAAGGCCACGACCGGGACAGTAGTTAAATGATCCTTTAGAGCTTGAAAGCTTCTTTCACAGTCTTCACTCCATTCATAATGAACCTCCTTGCGGGTCAACCTAGTAAGAGGCACGGTGATTTTGAAAAAGTCCTTAATGAATCGCCTGTTGTCACGTCCCAAACCGATAGCAGCGAAACGTGTAGTTCGGAATGCGGCAGTGTAACAGTCGTGAACAATCAGAGCAGCCATAAGACACAAGATTATTGGGCCCATTAATATGGCAAAACACTATCTTTATTGCTATTCCAATATCCTATTTACATGACTGGGCTTTTCTTACACATGGAAAGAAAAAGGACTCACTATTACATTCTATTGAAAATAGAAGACTCAATAACAGGACGAGACTCAAGAAAATAGGAAACATAGACTCAAATGTATCAAGCTCTCATCACGCTCGCCCCTCCCCATCAGATAGATTATCTTCGATGTCATTACCTGAAAAATGTTAAAATAGGCTGATGAGCAAAAAGCTCAGTAGGAATTATATCTCTCATCAAGCAGAATATAAGTGATTAATCAATTCTTTAAGCTCATGATAATGCAGTGCATGAAATGCGATAATCTATGAATCAGGGTAATATCAAGATCAAGGCAGACATAAGCTCAAGAGAAATAGGAATAGATTCCCATGCAGAACCAAGGTTACGATATCAGAATATAACAAGGACAGATGCTTAAATGAACATAACTTCAGAATTGGCCAGAGTATACAGAGTTTCAATAACCATAAGCAGAAATAAACAGTCTAGCAGAATGTCTTAACTATCAAATATCAGAATATCAGAATATCAGAATTTCCAGATATATAACAGAATTTTCAGAACAACAGATATAACAGAATAACAGAATAACAGATATACAGACGTTGGTGCAATGCCACACCCAGAATTTCCATGGTTTACAGAATTCCCCCCCTCACGCCAACGCCTGCCTCCTTGACCACCCCTGCAGAAACAGCGGGTATATCCTTTCCCTCCGCATGCAAAACAGAGCACGTCGAAAGGAATCCAGCAAGGAGGGAATTGAACCCACCACCCCTCCTCCAAGAGGCACTGTTGACTCCCGAGGAGGATTCCGGCAGCCTCATCAGATCTCTTTTTCAGAAAAGAGGTGATGTCAGGATAGACTAATAAAGAGTTGAAAAAGAAAGTTGTATAACTACTGGATCGATCTGACCATGTAACTCCACAATACAGTGACGTTAACTAGCAACAAGGCCACTGTGACTGTTATGACTCATAAAAAGGTGAAGACTCTCATCTGGAGGATTTCGCATGGGAGGCTGCCCACTTGTGATAGCATTGCTCCCTTTCTCCAGGCTGTTCCGATGGTGTGCCGCTTGTGCATGGAGGAGGGCGAGACTTTGCACCATCTATTTACACAATGCTCCTACTCACAGGAAGTGTGGAGCAAGGTCACAAGGAGGGCCCACTGCAGCGTCAGCCTGCAAGGCGGCGTGCTTCTCTTGTTTGGCAATTGGCATCGCAGCTGGAACTTGAAGGGGGATAGGATCGTCTGGTGACTGATCCTTCAGACGACCTTGTGGGCTTTATGGAGTGAAAGGAACAATAAATCTTTTAAAGGAGAAGCTAGAGCAGTGGACAGGGTGGTTGATTTGATTTGTGAGAGGGTTGAAGCCAAGACATATCACATATGATTACACCCAACAGACCAATGATACAACTGTGTGCATACGGCACAACCACATCATGACTCCATACAGGAATTATGAAAAGAACAGAAATAGGGGCAAGATCATGCCCCAGATGCCATAAAGCCAAAAGAAGCTGATAAAGAAATCCGGTCAACAAACACAGGAACCAGTCAGCCGGGATATTGCACATAGGTTAAGTAAGCTTGGAAGAAGTAGAGAAGTGTTTCTAGAGTTCAACATGATCATCAAATACCTTTAAAGCTTAGACTCATCAATTTCCAGCTCATCTCAAGAGAAGTTGTCATCTGATCTATCTGATAGTGTTTACAATAGTGATGGGTAAGTAGGGCACTGGAAGATGTCAATCCAGTGATACTGTGATTGACAAAATTCAATGCTTAGATTTGTTTAAATCGGGACACTACTGACAAAATTCAATGCTTAGATTTGTTGATGTTGGCATCCATGCCTTGTACAAGGTTGGCTGACTTGATAGTGCATACTCTGAATGAAGACTCTCCTAAGGAGGAAGAACGCCATCGGCTCTTCATAACAAGGAACTGAAGGCTCTATCAGCAAAAGGCCCCACCCTAATCACCCGGCACGAGTTTGGCTTCTCACCATAGTGGGTCCGTCAGTGGCCAAGTGATCATCCAGGCAGGGCAAAATTATTTCGGCTGTCATGCCATCCCACCTCGAGCATGAGTCAGGCCGAGCCGAAAGTATAAATCATAAGGCTAAAGGCCATGTCAGCGAAAAACTCGCATGCTCGAGCCAAATACACACAGAGTTTTGACTAAGGCAGTGTGTCATGCCGAGAGCTACTTCAATGTCCCGTCAAGGTTTTTCAAGAACCGCGACAAAAGAATCGTCAACAGTGACCTCCGGAATCATCCCCGGACTCATCGGCTAGCCCTCGGCAACCCAACGGAGCTAATACGGCGCCCCGTTCATCGGCACGCCCCTTAAAACGGCACCGTCTTCACCAGCGCGCAAAAGACCTAGGCCAGAGGCTCTTCCCCAGCGCCACCCTTCCCGGTGCGCCCCTCCATGGTGCTAGAAAGCTTGGGCCTATAAAAGACTTTATTCGTTCAAGAGAATGAGAGAGAATAGAGAATTAGGGCGCAGAGAATTAGAGAATTAGAGAGAACCCACTGAGCGAGACAGAGAAAAGAATCGAGGGGCCAATCAGAAGAGAGTCATCACACCATCTTCGGTGGTGATGTGCAGTGTCTTTAATTTTTTTATTTTTTATTTTTCAAAAAATTTTTCCTTCGAATTGGTTGGTTTTGGGATGGGGCTCGACCACCTGTGAATCCGCAACGGGGGGTTCCTTGGCTGGGAAGATCGGAAGAGGCCAGTGGGGCCCAATATTGACGTCTGGTGGTGGGCTTTCGACGTGGGAAGCATCCAATAACAGAACTGGCGAGGGGGACGTGGCTCTTCCCTCGTCTTGGAGCGTTGCAGCAGCGACTTCTATACAGACAAATGCTTCACCAGAGGCCTCCCCCGTGACAGATTAGTGTGAGATAGCAATAATTGTTATATCGGAGATTCAACTCACTCTGACTCAAGATGTAATACAATATAATTTAACTCGTATTGACTCAGATTTGACTCAAAGAGACTCGGACCGTATCAAATCGAATCGACTGTCTTAATCTAACCCAGATACGATGAGATACAACCGACGTCACACCAATGCGGCAAATCATGTTAGACAGTACTGAATAGCCCGCTCAAAGGAGACTGATAACATTTTTTTTTAAAAAAAAAAAAAGAAGCAGAGAATGACTGCGATGCCCACGGAGGTAGAACAGAATGGGCTTCTCCCGGAAGCATCGACGAGTACACATCGCTGTACATCTGAAAAGGCAGACTAGGAATAATCTCAGGCATGTACAGAACCCAAAAAGGAAGACATTGGACACCCTCTGCCTAGGCTTTGCTGCTCCCTCTGCTGGTTTTTCCTGGTATATGTGCTTTCTTAGGCATGTTCCTCGAACATGGCTTCCCCGCCACCAAGCTCAGCTCGTGTAGAAGAAACGAGGGGTGGCTGGTGGAGGGAAGTGCGACTGGTGGCGGGTGGCTGAGGCTGGCGGGGTAGGAGGAAGTGCAGCCGTTGAAGTGGTGATTGAGAATCCTGATGATGCTGCAGACGAGAACCGCGGCTGTGGAGTAGAACCTTGCATTTGCCATCCCCAGCTGGGGAGGGCTGGCGACCCCGTCTCGGGCCTTCTATTTGATGCACTTTCCTGTTAGTTACGAGCACAAAAGAGAGATCACAAACTATACACACAGTTGCTTGCATCATAGTAGCATCTCAAAACAACGGTCAGAAAGCATGAATAGCGGATCTAAATTAATAATCGCCACTGCATAGTGTTACAACTTAGAAACAACCACCATATCTTCTTTTTTTTTTTTGAAAAAAAAAAAACCTACATCTTCGGGTGTTTTGGAAGGTAATAGGAAAGGGTAAAGGCATTCCAAAAAAAAATCACTACCATCAACTAGAAGGAAGTATCTTTTGTTCTCAGCACGTGAACGTGTGGGATCATAAATCAGATGAGAATATCTGTGTAATGGCAACCAATTTAATCCTGGTTGAGATGGGGTTCGGTGACTGGGCTGGGTGACCAACGCCAAAGTTAGGGCTTTTGATTGACCTGGACAAGTGAAGGCCCACAAGAGATGACGTCAACCCAGGTACTTGTCACCCTGCCTGGACCCTGGGCCACGCAAAGGCTCTGGGGACTGAGCTAGTGAATCGAGCCTGGCCACCTGATTTGATCTCTAAGCCAGTGACCAACTGTAATAAATCAAACACAGGATCACTGCAGCAGAAATCTAAAGCTCCTTTGATGGGTCCAATGGATCCTGACTTTCCAGGTGCCAGAACAACGGATTCAAGCCCCCAACCATTCTACATAAAATCCTCTTACAATCATTTGTGTCATCCTTTGACAAAGAACTATCATTCTACTCATCGAGCCCGTTCCAATGACGCCTCCCACGCTCCGGTCCGACGTCGTTACGCCCAAAACCGAGAGAGAATGAGAGAAATGGAGAGAGAGCACATGAGAGAGAGAAAGAGAGGGAGAGAGAGAGAGGATTGTGCGAGGGTGAGAGAGAGAGAGAGCTAGTGAAAGAAAATCCCACTCTATTCTATCATAGGCCTTGGTGATATCTAATTTGAAGATGACATTATTCCCTCTAGTTTTTCTTCCAAGTTCCTGCACAAGTTCTTGGGCCAGAGCAATATTCTCAACAATGTTTCTCCCCTTCACAAAGGCCGACTGTTGACTTGAGATGATCTTAGGAAGAAAGCCTACTAATCTGTTATTGAGTATAGTGGAGATTATCTTGAAGAAAAAATTACACAGGCTAATTGGTCTAAAGTTAGAGATGTCAGTTGCATTATTCTTTTTAGGAATAAGGGCAATGAGAGTCGAAGTGACACTTCTAGGCAGTGGGCATTTGGTGTTGAAAACAAACTGAATAGCTGCCACTACATCTCTGGCAATGATGGACCACGCACACTGATGAAAGGCACCTGAAAACCCATCAGGCCAAGGTGCACTGTTCGGAGACATCCTGAAAATAACATGTTGAATTTCTATTTCAGATGGAGTTGCACACAGAGATTCATTATCAGACAGTGAGATCAGTGAAGTAATGTAGTTGAGGATATTGACATCAATATGGTGATCCTGTGAAGTGAAGGCCTATTTAAAATAGTCAGCTACGATGCCCTTCATTTGCTCATGATCTGAAGTCAGAATGCCATCAGAATTGTTAAGCTGAGAAATAATAGCCTTTCTTCTATTTGCCATGGTGGTCATATGGAAGAATTTAGTATTTTTGTCACCCTCACGAAGCCATTTAACTCTAAATTTCTGTCTCCAAAATACTTCTTGTTGAAGCAGACTATTGGATAGAGTGGTCTTAGCTCTATTCAGAACAGCAAGGTTTACAGTTGATGGGTCTAGATCATAAGAGTATTCAGCCTTTAGAACCTGATCTTCAGAAGCAACTAGATTCATATGCACATTACCAAAAACATTTTTGTTCCAACCCACTAGCATGTTCCTGAGATATTTTTATTTCAGATATAAAGTGGTAATAGGAGAGGTAGCCAAAGGACTGGTATTCCAACACAGGTCAACATCTTTAATAAAATTCTCATGCAGAGTCCACATCTTCTAAAATATAAACCTACTCTTAAATTTTCTAAAAGAAGGCATCTTAATCAATAATGGAGCATGATCCGGTGCTTCTCTTGAGAGGTGATCCATAGAGATAGGTAAAATGTTAAGCCATTCAGCATTAATCAAAACTCTATCAAGTCTAGCCCATATGCCTCTGCTACCAGACTGATTATTATGCCAAGTATATTTAGACCCCATATATCCAGCATCAAGCAAATCACAGTTCTGAATACAGTCCTTGAAATCAGACATAGAGGCCAGATTAGGAGGATTACCTCCCAATTTCTCATCAATGTCCAAAACACAATTGAAGTCTCCAGCCACTAACCAAGGGCCAGTCATCTGAGTATGACAGTTAGCTAAAGAAGACCAGAGAGAATGCCTTTCACTAATAGAACATTTGGCATAAACGAATGTGAGGTGAAGCTGTGGCAGGGAAGTGGATGTTTGAAGAATAGTAATTTGTTGATCATCCTTATAAATAGGAGAAAAATCCAATGGTTCTTTCCATAGAACCCAAATGTGAGCAGCATCATCATTATTGGCTAAGGCCTTATCCATCCCCAGTTTTTTACAAATTCTATCCAAGTTACTAGCATGAATTTTGGGTTCCAATAAATCAAGACAAAGAACATTCTGTGCTTTCAAGAAGAATTTAACCCAACCCTGGGAAATATCATTCCCTATGCCATGGATATTCCAAATAAGAATAGACATTATTGGTTCGAAATGTTGGGGAGATTGCCCGTGGAGCCTGCCTTCTGCATAGATCTAGTGATAACTCCAGAATGCTCCTTGTAGATGACCCGAGCATTTTTAATAGTAGCTGAGTTAGCACTGTCCTTTCTGATAGCTAGAGTGGTGTCTTGTGGTGTGATAGTAGGAATCAAGTGTAGAATTCTCCTGATGGTCGGATATCTCGATCTATAGATGGAGTTTGCCTGGCTTCCAGAGAACTCCTCCATATCTGGATTTGCAGCTCCCACGATCTGGATCTCTTCAGGTCTTCTTCTTGAAAAGAATCTTCACCTTTATTTGGTGAAGTGTCTGCAATTGCTAGTGCTTCTCCTGCTCCTGCTCTTATTTTCCTCCTCTTCTTCTTCTCCTTGATCTGGATCGCATAGGCCCATTCTCTCTCTTTTTCTTTTCAATAGATGTAGAGCCCCTTCTTTCAGGAGCCATGCCCTCTCACTTTGCTGCTCCCTCTTCTTTTCTTGCCTTCCCGCCATATTTTCAATTTTTTGAAGTGCGCCCTGGATATCTGCTGATCTAGTTGGAGAATCGGTGGGAAATCTCCTATTTTTATGCAAAGAGGTTGAAGACCAAGTCTTGTCCATTAGCTGCAACAGAATCTGATAAAACCCACGTTTCCTGGCACATCTGGACCCTCTATGTGCGTACCATAATGGAATGGCTTGGGTATCAGTTCTTGAACCGACTGGGTTCGATTTTAGGGTTTTAACATGATCCTCTGGCGGTGGTCGACTCATAGGGCCTTGAGAGTCAACTTTTAGCAACTCCCAGAACCATCTCGATTTCTGTCTGAACCAGAAGTCGACTCTCAGGGCCTTCAGTGTTGACACCTGCACCTGTCCAGAACCTGGGTGGTTCTATCTGCCAGCCGTGGTCGACATCCAACCCCCTGGAAGTCAACTCCTGCACCATAGGTGCAGAGCACTTGTTCTTTTGAGACCTTTGACTGCCTCTTTTCCCTTTTCTTGAATTGCTTTGACCTTTACACCTACATTTCACATTTATGCAATACATAAGAGCCAAATTCAATGGATTGTTAGATATAATGACTTATAGTTTGTCATCATCAAAACAAGAGGTGCTCAATAATTTGTTATTGGACAATAGTCACTATGTAATTTTTCATTTTATTGAGTCTATGATAGTGTTAAGAGTCAAGGAATTTGTGTACTCTTGAAATCATTATTATGGAACAAAGTGAAGTTTGGAAAAATTTACTTCTGTAATTACTTTTGTGTGTGGTTGTCTTGCGCTCTAAATTCTTGCTTGCGAGAGACTTACCAAGTCAGCTATTCACGTTCTCGAATTTTCTTCTGTTGTATTAAAAGCTCGGGGCGTGACATAGACACTATGTCCGTGAAACCTACAGAAGTTCATCATTGCAAAACAAGATCAAAGGGGGTACATGATCAAGGTACTGTCTCTGGTTTGCCCAAAGAAAAATTTGTAAAAGGAAAGGAAAAGATAGTTGATGCTCCATCCAAATGGCGTCATATATCTGCCGTAGAGTCTACTTGTAGAGAGCCTGAAGAAGAAGAAAACGATTCTATTAGGTCTTCCATGGAAGCAGAGTCAGTGGTTGAGACAGCAAAGATCATCTTCCCACGGTATGTGGACTTCCTTGACCAGAAAATATTTTTAGAGTTTCTTGAATTGTTAGAGTTAATTAAATTTCAAAAATGGAAGAAATTTATGGGGAAGCACAAATATTATTACCCTAGGCTGGTTACAGAATTTTACAAAAATTTAAAATTTGATTCAGACCAGTCTATGATTTGGACCACTATTAAAGGAACGAAGATTGAGATCACTAGGCATTACCTACATAAAGTCTTCAGGATTCTAGAAGATGGGGTAGTTGAAGGGGACTTTGAGTATAATGAACACAAAGCCTACTCCATTCTTACTGATTTGCCTTGTAACCCTAAAGACAAGTAGCAGACCAAACTGACTCAATTCAATACAAATAAGTTCTCTCCCTATGAAGAGATTACTTCATCATATGTTTACTACCATCATTACTCCACAAGGAGGAGGTAGAGGGAGACTTACTGAGTCACAAAGATTTATATTCTTCTACCGCTCCATGCATAAAGGGTTCATAGGGTGGTCACTAGACACGCCGCGTAGTGGGACTGAACGGACCATCTTTGGCTGCTTAACTCTCCACCGCCTTACTGTTCCTGGGACTGGACGGTTAAGGGTATGCCGTGCTATGAATGGAATGCTCCATTATGGACCTTCCAAAGGGGTTAAACGGTCTGGAGTGGACCGTAGACAATGGGACGGTCTCTGAGGGTCCGTGCCATCACCACAGTGACGGGAATGGGTTCGCCGGAGCCAAAACCCCTCCCGGTCGGGTCAAAACGAGGGGAATGGAATTTCTAGCTAACCTGCCAAGCCATACCAACCATTCCACACCCATACATGCTATCAAAACTTAAAGACAATGCCCACGGAATCAATTTTAGAAAATTAGGCTAAAATACATTAACATGAAATCATGCACAGAAATTGGTGAAAATGGCGTCAGACGGTGACGCATGTGGCATCAAAACGCTCCAAGCAAGATGAGGAGTCCATCCCCCTACCTCGATCATGATGAAAGTGCCGACCCGGGCACATGCGAGCCAAAGTCCACCGCAGCTCCTCTCGCCCGTTCTCGTCTCCCTACTCCACGAACCGAGGCAAGGTTAGCATCCACGCGATCCTCACGTCACGACCTTCCCAACGGTACCCTCCGCGCCTCCGTCCACTGTCGTCTCGACCGAAACCGAGAGAGAGGGAGAGAGAGCGATCGTGAGTGAGAGAGAGAGGCTGAGAAGGAGAGAGAAAGAGTGAGGGGAGAGAGAGAGTGGTTAAAAAATTTTATAACATATTTTTTTAATTTTTAACCCCTAATTGCATATTAACCCCCAAAGAACTGGAATTGTAAAAATGCCCAAATAAGTTATATAAATACTTTAACTCATTAGATTAAATGCCAGAAAATACCCTAAAAATTCATAAAAATAGCCTAAATTCATGGAATAAATTCTATATCCGAACCAGTAAGGATCCGCTAAGACACGGGTCTTACAGTGATCCCTCTATAAATAGTAAGCACGTAGGGGTCCTCCGAAGCACACGTAACCTCTTACATTCTAACCATTTTCTCTTCCTTGTAGCTATCACTCAGTAAGCTCCTAGCTCTTCCATGGGGGGTGAGCCCCCCAAGTGTCCCTGTCCTCCCACTGGCCTCACGACAGGGACTGATCCCTCTCCAGTAGGACTGGGGAACGAGGCCCCCAAGGGTCCTTGTCCTTCCACCGGTGCATCAGCAGGGCTTGATCCCCCTCTGACAGAGCCCATCGAGCAAGACTAGAAGAATGAGGAATTCCTATGGGGTTATCAAGAGGGCTTCTTTAGGGTTTGAGGGCCATGCTTGCGTTAGTCCCTTACTTTCAGAATGATGAGGGATTTCTATGGCCCTCCAATCACTTGTACAATCCTAAAGGTGAGGACCAACGGGGCCCCTTGTAACCTTCCATCATAAATAAAAGGAATTTGCTCCTTCCTCTGTTCTGTCCCTGCATGTGTTTGCTTTCGATTCTTGCCCCTACTTCTAGTGTTTTATCATGGTAGTCATCACCGCTAGGACTTTTTCACAGCCAAGTCAAGCCTGAGACATGCTTTAGGGAGGAGACATGTCATTTCTAGGGAGCTTCCATAAAGCTTGTTCATGGTAGAATAGGTCGTTACTCGTTTCTCAGGATTGAGTGGCCACCTGAATTTTTGAGGGGAGCGTAAGTCCTTCTCCTAAAAAGGAGAGGGTTATTGCTCCCCTATTGGAGGCTGAGTAGCTACCATAATTTTCAAGGGGAGCACACTTTCTTCTCCTAAAAAGGAGAGGATTATTGCTCGTCTCTTAGAGGCTAGGTAGCTACCATGGTTTCTGAGGGGAGTGCTCATCCTTCTCCTAAAAAGGAGAGGATTATTACTTATCTCTTGGAGGCTAGATAGCCACCATGATTTTCAAGGGCAACATGTGATTAATCGCATGCTATGAGGCTTAATATTTGGAATGGTTTGAATATGGAATGAATTCTTTAATGCTTTTGATTTAGATGTGGAAATGTATAGAGTTTTCATAGTTTTTGGAGCCAGATGCGTGTGTATGGATGTATGAAAGTAGGAATCAATGTTTTTGTATGGTTTTCCTCTCGATTATGTCAAGTGGGATGGGTTTTAGGACAATTCGCCCTTGTTCAGATCGGAAGCGAGAACGCGATCAGTCTTTCGACTGCGTCTAGCTTCGGTTTTTAACCATGGTGTATCCAGAGACTGCGTCTAAGCCTGTTAGGGGGGATAAGTCTGTGGCGGAACGCGGTGGTCAAATCAACCACGTTCAGCGTTGACGTGGTCTGTTGACCGACTGCATCCCTATTGATCGCTGTGCCCTTTCCGACTGCGTTAATGCAGGTCGTGACACCCTTCCCGACTACGTTCAGCAGGAGGGTCGGTCGACCGTGGAGGCCTGTCGATCGGGTTTTTGACCCTTGTAGAGTCCGGCCGACTGACCCCCTTGAGCCAATCTACCGAAACCCCCAGTCCTACTTCAAACATTGGCCTTTTCGGCCTCGAGAACTTGATTTTTCACTCAGAAACCTAAATAGAGGTATTTTTTTGAATAAAATCACCTAGAATATAGTCGTGTGAACCCCGCAAGGGCTGTCTCATGGTGGGACGCCCGATGAATTGGTTTAAAATATGTGGGTGTATCCCTTGGAGGGAATCGTGAATAGTTTATGCTTTCCCGAGATAGTAGCCTCAATGATCTTGCGCCTTGCAATTTAGACTTCTGTTTCATGCGACGTGCTTGTGTCCATAATCGGTTACACGTTGTTAGTTTCACACTGGGTCCTTACTTGGAGTGAAATCTCTTCCACTAGTTGTAACTTGCCTGGGTACGCTTGTGCCGACCCACTTGAGAGTAGTGGAGAGCTAGACCCAAGAGAGACGGTTTGGGGCTAGTTTTCGTAGGGCCTCCCACTGTAGCGGCTCAAGTCTGGGCGGAGAGGAAAACTAGGTAGAGGGCCTGATGTAGCACAGTCAGTCAATGTGTGCACACGTGTGTTTACGAGCACGACTCCGACTAAACCTTTGTCTTGTGTTCCGTGTAAGATGTCTCAGTTTTCGCCTAGGGTGAGTAGGAGACACTTGAGGTTATACACTAAGTCATCAGTGGACGCATCCGACCTTACTTCTAGTGGATAGTACTCCTGTTACTCGAATGTGGCAACTCTAGTTTCTTACCGTTGTGGCTTACTGTTTAGGCAGTCGAGGGCATTCGATGATACGGTATCAATTCGTGGGTTATGATGATTAGTCGTGGTACACGTGTGATTAGGTTCAGAGTTTTGGCAGCCCTGTGTTCTTGATAGGCATGATTGAAATGTAGCTCCTTGCTAGCTTCGAGAGTCTTATTCCGGTAGCATAACTGGGTCCCTCCGTGGACCGATTGAGAGTCTACCCGATAACCTAGATTTTAGTGTTCACTCGCCAGTAGAGACATTTCGAGATAGGTTTCCGTGATTCAATCGTTTAGAACAAATTACGAGAACTTGGTTCGGCATGGTTTATGACTGGTATGTGAGGTATTTTACTGTTGTGTAAGCTTGGCAGTTAGTGGTTTAGCGTGATTATGTGAATTTATAGTGTTAATCTTTCTACCTTACTATCTTTCATGCTTACTGTTCTTTATGTCTTTTAATTACAGCGCTGCTCGTTACGTTTTATTGCGTTGGGGATCTGTGGGACCCCTACTAAATCAATGAGATGAGACTCACTCCTTTTTTTTTCAGATCTGGTGTGCCTTCTCGTCAGACGGGGGCCTTGAGCAGTGTCGAGTGTCCTAATGTCGCCAACTTCTACCAGCCGGGGTATGCCCTAAGATTTTGTACTTTTCTTTTGTTGAGTTGTACCTTTGAGACCCAAGTTGGGCCCCCAACTTGGTCCGCCTAAACCCTTCCCTGCCCCTTCAACTTCCCTATAAATTGCACCCCTTGGAAGCTCAAGGGACACGGATACACATAGGCATGCATGGAAGAACCTTTGACCTAACTGCCGCACCCTCGGACTTCTGTAGGCATCCAATAAGGGTCAGGGACGTGAGGAGCTAAGTGTGCGCGTGAGGTTGGCTTGTTGATCAACTCACACACGCCGAGGGGATGTCGTTCGTGCTCCCCTCGTGTAGCGTTTAGCCATCGCACACGAGCCCATCTCCGTCACACATAAGACGCTATGATAACGGCGAGCACACTCGCCTCCTGGGTCCACTTGCGTATGACATCCCATGGTGGCTACGCATACGCCATGGTGCCACATTTACCTCTATCACGGAATCACGTGCCTATCACTCGCCCTGAGCTCACCGCCGATCACTCTGACCGATGACCCGAGTTAGCTGGACCACTGGCCCGAGAGTAATATGCCCGGGACCGGCCTCGACTCCCTAACATGACGACACTCGCCTTCCAAGGCCCGGACCTGACCGCTCATCTCGAGCCGCATCCGACGTCCTTCAGGCACCAACCCACAACCGCCCCTGCCACCTAGGTAGTCGAGCTCGTCTCGATCTTCTCAAGGAGAGCCTCTGTAAAGCACATGAATATGTGTCTTATCCAGCATTGACCCGGGGACCGAACCTTGTGTCAGAATTGTCCCGTGACTTGTGCCAATTATACTTTGGCCTCTTGGGCCCATCTGTAAAGCCCACGTGGATCTCATGCAGCATGAAACCTGTTGAATACATGTACCCCTACTCAGGTCTCAGCTTCTTCCTGCACACGCCCAACTCCCTGAGTCACAACGGTGCCCTCGGCACTCGACTGCCAGCTACTACAGTCACGTCGGGGCGCACAACGCTCGACCACTGAGCTCCTTTAGTCACAACGGTGTCTCGGCCCCCGCATGCCAGCTCCTCCAGCCACGTCGGGGCCCGCAACACCTGAGTGCTCAGCTCCTTCAGTCACAACGGTGCCTCGACACCCGACTATAAGCTCCTCTAGTCACGTCGGGGCCCGCGATGCCCAACCACTCAACAGCCTCTTTTACAACAGTGCCTCTGGCACCCCGACTGCTAGCTACTCCAGTCACATTGGGGCCTGCGGCACCTGAGCGCTCAGCTCCCTCAGTCACAACGGTGCCTTCAGCACCTGATTGCCAGCTACTCCAGTCACATCGGGGCCCCCGACACCCGACCACTTAACAGTCTCAGTCACAATAGTGCCCCCGGCACCCGACTGCCAGCCACTCCAGTCATATCGGGGCCAGCGACGCCCGAACACTCAGCTACTTCAGTCGCAATGGTGCCCCCGGCACCCGAATGCCAGTTACTCCAATCACATTGGGGTTTGCGACACCCGATCGCTCAACAACTCTAGTCACGACGGTGCCCCCGGCATCCAAATGTCGGGTCCAGACAGCGTCGGGCCATTCTAACTCCGATGATGACCAACAACTCCAGTCCCACTATCGCCCACAAAACCCGACAATTCTGAGCTCAACGACTTTTGGTCGCTCCAGTTATGGTGATGCTCATGCCATCCAACTGCTCCAGCCTTAACAGCGCCCGACCGTGCCAGTGACAAGTGGTGCCTCATTCGATCACCTCGGCCTTGGTGACGCCCAACTACTCTAGCACAATGGTGCCTACGGCACCCCTACTACCTTGACCTCACCATTGTCTCATGACAGGAAGACATTGTGACGCTCCTCGGGCGGCACCCTACTGAGTCACAGGTCCTCTGACGGACACTATGTATGGATATGGAACTACCCACATAATAATGCAATGACCCGGGGACCGTCACAAATGATGAAATTGTCTCGTGGCTTGCAAGCACCTATAATCGGGCTCTCATGCCCCCATATAAATGCCCTGCTCGAAGCCTGCATATTTTAAAAGTAAGTCTATCGACAGGCTCCCGATGCTGCGCGAGCTAGGCATTTCTGCTCTCCCGGGTCTTGGTCGCCAGATTCTTGAACATGCTGAACAGGCCCACCTTCATCTCCTCTAGGTCAGGCACCTTCTCTGGCTCCCTCGGCCACACCATCAGGTCGCGCGGCTTTGCGTTCTTCAGGAACGGGGCTACCGCCCTGGCAACCGCAGACTCAATCCTCAGCGCCAGATTCAGCGGCCCGTTCTCCCCTACGTATGCCACCCATAGGTTCAGTTCCTCCTGTGACATGGTGGCCTGTAGCTCTGCCACCGTGCGGCCAGTTGCCCAAGCTAGTTCGATCAGGAATCGGTCGCGGGCGGTGAGGACTTTTTTGGGCTGTTTACCTCATTGAACGCGGTCAGGATTTCCCGGGCCAGCTGAGGATCCAGCTTGTAGGCTTGGTCGAAGGTGAGACGCTGCTCCCCCTTCTCCCCAAGCGTGACCGCCTCACTGATCGCCCGGGCGGTGCGGCTGCGCTCGTCCTTGTCATTGAGGAACAGGGCCTCATAGGCTCCGATTCCAAGACGTTTGACGAAAATAGAAACCGTTACGTCCGGGCCAGCCAGATAGAACGGGACTTCCTTTTTCACCGGGGCGTCCGGAACGAACGCGCCCATGGCTTCAAGCTGCTTAACAGTGGTCATGAATCCTCGCCTTGTTAGGAGGCGGGCCGACCCATCCGGCGAGGGAGAGGGCCTGACGCCCGCCGTGGACGTTACGCGGCCGGGGTGAATACCGGGTCGCCGGAAACCTGGATACCGACCGTCGCGGTAATCAGGGCGTTGAGGCTGAAGTCGAAGGCGTAGGAATTGATGAAACCCTCGAAGAACAGCCACGAACGGGAGGTCGGGAGGGTGAAGTCGCAGTTGCCGTCCGAGTCCGCAACAGCAGTCGGGGGCGCACTGGACTCCGGGAAGCCGAGGGCAAACCTGATGGTGTCGCCCGAGGTCTTCAGCTCCAAGAGGCGCTGGTGGGACGGGTCCTGCGGCTCGAACGAGAGGGTAAAGGTCGCGGTGCCAGGGGTTGCAAGACCCGCCTCATAGGTCCGGGCCAGCGAGTTCAGACAGGTGGTTTCCAGCTGCTCGACCGTGGAGTCAAGGCCGGTGATGCTGGTGGGGCAGCCAACCTCCACCACCGCACAGCCTGCGGGGTCAGCGAAGTACAGTTGAACGCCTGCGGTACGCATGGTGTATCTCCATCTAGATGGGAAATGGTCGCCTCACGGCGATCTAGGGGTGCACGCCCTGCCGGTTGTCCGGCAGCCTTTTATAGCATATTCAGGAGGTCCGTTCAGTCCAAAATTCAACCGTGAAGGACACCCGCCAGAGGCCGGTCGCCTGCTCCCAGTCCTCCCCGTTATAGGCCACCACGTAGTTCCCGGACGCCTCGTAAGCGTTGCGCAAGACTTCGGCCACCTGACGGGCGCCGCTCACGGTCTTGGCGTAGGCGTCAAACTGGACGCCCCAGAGGTCTTCGGTTGGGGCGCAGGACAGCTTGTTATCTGGGTTGCCGTAGACGGTCTGGAAGACGGCGTAGGGGCGGACCTCGTTCTGCGGGGCGTTGCCGAACGGCCAGAGACGGGTCGGGGCTGTCCCGAGGACGGAAAGGACAGAGGGGGAAGCCGTAGCGATGGGGAAGACTTCAGGACCCACTGGGCACCCCCATCCGCTGGATTTCCTTGTCAATCTCCGGCCCAAGTGCCGCAATGACCGTGGAGATTGCCCGCTCGGCCCCTGAAGCGATGGCAGGGCGAAGGAAGGGCTGGGCCTTGGTGTCGCTGGTCCCGAACTCGACCATGCGCCAGTATGTCGTATTCCCGCCAGGAGCCCCGTTGTCGCCACGCTTCAGGCGAGCGCCACCCATTACACCCACCCGCATAATCACTATGTCGGGATATGACAAATTTACTGTTCGGAGGAACGGAAAACGTTCGGCTAAATCTCGATTAGTGCGGTTGAAAACCGGTGAATCTGTTAGCCCGGTGCAAGATCAAGCCGCGACCATACTGCGGTGGGCCCCCCGCGGCCGAGGCAAGACTTGCGTGAGCATCGTTAGTATCCCCGGAGCCGAAGAGCAATGGGGAAGACATTTTGAGATCAAATCCTGAGGAAAATGCATTTGAGATAACGAGCTGTAGGCCTAAGGTGTGGGCAGGACACTGACCATGATCGGGGTAGACCCGAAATCCAGGCGCGGCCAACTGAGGCCTATTAGTATTCCCATGCGTGGGATGCTAGAATGACGAGAGTCTTTTCGTTCCATTTGGGTTTGTCGGTCGCTCATGGACCACTCTGTGTTCGGACAAAGGTCCGTACTGAAGATACGATGCAGAAGTCGAGATAAACCCGGTCAAATGTCTACCGAACACACGACAATCTTAATAATAGGTCGGAAGAGATCCGACCTGAGAAGTGGGTCTGGTTTGATCGAAATATTGTCCCAAAATAATGTCGAATCGCGGCCATACCGGGATAAATCCCAAGACTCGGGTCCGACTTGCGAGGGTGACATTATTGTTCCTTTCGATCGGATTGCAGGGAGAAGCGAGGCTGCAATGTGGAGTTTTACCATTTTTTTTGTTGCTTGAATTTTATTATCTTCTTTGTCATTTTATATCTTTTGGTGAGTTTGTTGTTATCATTTCTTTATTTTGTTATTATTTATTTGTTTATTATCCTTTTTGGTCACATTTGTCATTATTATTTATTTATTTTGTTATTATTATTATTATTTATTATTTTCTATCTGAGTCTGTTATTATTCCTCCCTATTTGTTTATTTATTTTTTAGGCATTCGTTATTATTGTTGTTTATTCGTTATATTCACTTTTTGTTATTGAAACCCCAAGGGAGCGCACCGGGTAAGGCGGGATTGGGGCGTGCCGGACAAGGCACAGGAGGTGTGCCGGGCGAGGGAGAGACGGTGAGGGGGAAGAGAGAAAGACGGTGAGAGAGACAGAGGGAGTGAGGAGAGAGAGACAGAGAGACGGCGAGAGAGAGATGAGACGGTGAAAGGGACGGAGGGAGAGACGTGAGACGCAGGGAGGGACGGTGAGAGAGGGAGATGAGACGGAGGGAGTTGGCGGAGGGCGAGACAGAGGGAGAGACGGAGGGAGAGAGGTGAGAGGCGTACCAGCGAAGGGATAATGGGGGTGCCGGCGAAGGGCTCTGAGGGTATGCCGGGTAAGATACCAGGGGGCGTACCGGCGAAGGGACACGTCGGTGAAGGGGGAATAAAGGGGTTGAGCTCCAAAGGGGTGTACCGGTGGGAGCCTGGGAGGTGCACTGGGCGAGGGTGCTAGTGTGTGCACCGGTGAAGAGCTGGGGATAGCTGGACGGGTGTACCGGCGAGGGATAAAGGGAAGAAGGAGGGCGCGTCGGCCAAGGGGCCCAGGGGAGAAGGGCGTACCGGGCAAGGTGGTGCACCGGTGAAGGGGCCAGAGGTAGGTGCGCCGGGCAAGGGCTGTGAGGGGCCCACTCCTCGTCTATTTTCCTTAAGGCCTTTCTTTTCTTCTTTTTCTTAGTTCCATGTAGTGCATTGGGGGTTTTCTCTTCCTATCTCTTAACTATTTTCCTTTTCTTTCTTCTTCGTAGGACGAGTGTTCAAGCTATTTAGTCATTGTTCGGTCCGGTTCTCTTCGTGTCGGTTGTAGCTCCCGTGTCCTGGGTGAAATATCTTATTATTAATCATTCATTTGTTTGTTGCTTTATTTTATCTTTTAAGTGTTGTTGTCCCGTTCGTTTGTTTCTCCCTTTTCCCTTTACCATATTATTATTTTCTAACAAAGTTTCGACAGCATCTCCCCCTGACCCGAGCGTAAGGGAGATACGGGAAACGCGCCCACATGGAGTGGCGGAACCCAACAATTGGAGGTGGGCGTCCAAAGACGGCAACACCTTGCGTAGACTGCGGGAGACGCGAAGTGAGCAGTGAAGGGAGGGCTATAAGGTCAGCCGGACCCGAACGAACGGAGGCCATGAGAGACCCAAGGAAAAGGGAGTTTTACTCATGAAAAGGAAGGGCCACGGATGGCCTTGGGCATCCGGACGCCAGGGAAAAGATACATGGTAGAAGGGGGGAAGGAAGACAAAGAGAGATTAAAAGAAGAGGAGATGGGGGGATGCGATGCAACTGGGCAAGGGGGTAACGGAGCATGAGCTCCTCCCTCCTTTCTTCTCTCTTCTCTCTTCTCCCTTTTCTTCTTCTCTTCGCGCGGACGGCGGTGGCTGAGCAGCAGCGGGGAGGGCAGCAGGCCCCCCCTTCTCTTCTTCTTCTTGGCCGGTCTGGGTGTCTGCGTGTGCCTCCTCTTCCTTCTTTTTTTGCCGGTGGAAGGGGGGTTTTAAATACCCCAGCGGTGCAGTGGGCTGGGTTGAGTGGCGGGAAACATCCCCATTAAATGGGATTTGACTTCCCGTAGGGTGGTAGCCAGCGTGGCTCCTTCCGAGGGTGACAGCTCACAGAGCCCGCTGCGCGCCGAAGATCCCCACGATGTGACCGCGGGATTTGGTCGGCGCCGCTGTGAAGGTGTGCCGCTGAGGGCATTTGCAGCGTGCCGTTGGGGGCAGGGCGTGTGCCGCTGAAGGACACATGCAGGCGTGCCGTTGAAGGGGCGCCAGGGTGTGCCGCTGAAGGGCACCAGGAGCGTGCCGGCGAAGCCCACGCTAGGTGTGCCGTTGGAGGCTTGTTGGGGGTGTGTCGTTGGAGGCGTTTGAAGTGTGCCGTTGAAGGCTAGTAGAGGGTGTGCCGTTGAAGGCACAAGGCAGCGTGCCGTTGAAGGGTTAACGTGGTGTTCTTCAACGCGTCAACGTCGCACCCTAAAGGGTCGACGCTGTGGTCTGGACGGGTTGACGCAGCCCCTGGCTACCCTTCATATCAGTTTCCGGAAGCTTCAGTGCGTCGACGCAGGGGCCTGGCAGGGTCGACGCAGTGCCTTCATGCGTCGACGCAGGGGCCTGGTAGGGTCAACGTAGCGCGTGGGCAAGGTCGACGCAGCGCGTGGGCAAGGTCGACGCAGTGGCCTGGCAGGGTCAACACAGCCCTTCATACAAGCTTCTGGAGCTTCAAAGGGTCGACGCAGTGCCTTCATGCGTCGATGCAGGGGCCTGGCAGGGTCGACACAGTGCCTTCATGCGTCGATGCAGGGGCCTGGCAGGGTCAATGCAGGCCCTCATGCGTCGACGCAGGGGCCTGGCAAGGTCAACGCAGCGCGTGGGCAAGGTCGACACAGTGGCCTGGCAGGGTTGATGCGACGCGTTAAAGATACCCCTGAGGGTGTGCCGCTGAAGACACAAGGCTGCGCCGTTGAAGGCCGGTTGAGGGTGTGTCGCTGAAGGGCACCTGGCTGCTGTTGGAGTGGATCTTCCGGTCCATTCTGGACCTGATTGATGACCCATTTGATTCTCTTTGGGGGTCCACGAGCAGTGAGCTTCCCCAGGGGTTGGCTTCTCTTCGCTGCTGTGATTCCGGGGATGGCTTCACGTCAGCATGGTGTCTCTTCGGAGGGTCCGGACGGGACGTGTCCTCCAGGGTCTCTTCGGTCGAAATCGTTATTATTACTGGACTGGGGGGGACATATGGGCGTGCGATTTTGCACGTCCACAACGAGCCTACATGATTGAGGTGTCGTGACGTGTTCTCGCAATGTAAGCTAGAGTTCCTTGTATCGGTTTGGTGATTCCTGACTGTGTCTGGGAAGCCGTGTTCTTGTCGATTAGGAATAGTTTAGAGAGCCGAGGTTTCATCGGCTGCTGTGGTTTGTTTTATACGACTTTCCTCTTTACTTCTACTATTGTTCCTACTCCTGCTGTTGCTCTTGTTGTTCTTACTACTGTTACCGCTTTGGTTTCTTCGTGGGGATCTGCGGGACTCCTACTGAGCCAATGACATGAGGCTCACCCCTGACTTTTCAGGTGTGGCTGCTCTTCTTCCTCGTGGTCTGGTGGTGTGGAGCGTAGTCCTTAGTTGCCAGCTTTGCCAGTGTCGAGCTTCCACCGACTTGAGGGTACGTGATGTGACACCACCTTGGGGGTGGTAGCCCAAGACCGAAGACCCCTCAGACCTAGTAATCAAGTAATGCGTGGATCGGTGTCTTCCCTCAAGCGGACTCACTCGCTAAGCGCACTCTCGTATCCGTAGGCAACCCAGTGATGGTGGAGAGGGTCCGGAATAGAACCTCGCTGTTCCGAGGTTGGCTAGCCTAAGATTGAACCCCTAAGGGTCTGGGATACCCAACTCCGTGGGCGGCTAGCACGCCGAGGGCGTGAGTTGTGGGGGTTGCTCTCACCTCACTCCGCAGTGGCCACTCAATTGATGGGAAATTTGGATCGGGCGCTCACTCACCGTCCGACAGAGCTAAAAGGCAATACTAAATAAGCAATAGTAAACCAGCAAGGGATGTGCGGAAGAAAGTTTTGGGGGTAAGCTTCATGCAGGATGGGAGATATCGAGACTCCAGTCCTTCCAAGGAAACACCCCTCAAAGAGATAGTCTATTGCGCCGAGACTTTGTGTCTTTGATTTTCTAGACCCTTAGGCACACATACTACTAAGGTTTTCCCTGCAGAGACTTTGTCTCTCTTGCCATGCCTTTAATTCATACTTTTGCATTAATTTGTATTTGACTTTGATATATGGTTTTGCACTTGATATTTGATAGCCCTTTTTGGCCAGATATTACAATGAAGCTCACTTTTGGAGGGTCAAGACGTCCCTATTTGAGACTTCTCCCGTATTGGGGGGTGTCAAGATTGGTCATCTCATCCGTCAATCTCTTGCCCCTGCACTTGGTCGAGTAGAGAAAAAAAAGGCCTCTATTTCCCTTAGGCATGGCCAAAGGAGAGATAGTGTCGCACAAAGGAGGAAAATCCGACCAAGGTTGTCGTGTAGTGTGTGGGGGCCTCACTCAGGATCTTCCTTAAGAGTCAAGGAGAGGAACACCTCACTGCTGGGCCATCATTAGCCTGACTCTAAGGGACAAAATGCTTAAGATACAACCTGTTCCACGTGTGAGATAGCTCCTCACCCTCTGCATTAACCAGATGATACACGTTCCCTGGGTAAGCTTCTCTAATGACGAATGACCCTTGCTAGTTAGCTTACAGCTTAGACCTAGGACCTCCAGACCTGGTGAACTTATGCTTCAAAACCATATCACCTATTTTGAATTTACGTTCAATTACCTTCTTTTAAAAATAACGTGATATTCTCTTTTGATAGACGGACACATGATCAGCCGCATTTAGCATCTTTTCATCTAAGAGTTCCATCTGGACTAGCAACGCCTCCCGACGTTCGTTGAGATTAAGTTCCTTATTGAGCTGCACCCTTAGGGAAGAGATCAAAATCTCATATGGGAGAGCCGCCTCCATCACGTAAGTGAGAGCATAAGAGGTTAGCCCCGTGGGAGTACGGATAGAGGTGCGATAAGCCCATAGAGCTTCTACTAACCGTTCAGGTCAATCTAAAAATTTGTGAGATTCACATGTTTTCTTTATGATTTTAAGAAGGATTTTATTAGTGGCTTCGGCTTGGCTGTTACCTTGAAGGTAATATGGAGATGAATGATGCAATGAAATATTGAACTTCTTACAAAGGTCCTGGAGCTCTTGAGAGACAAACTGTGGTCCATTGTCGGTGATGATGCTACTTGGCACTCTGAACCGCGAGATGATATTCTTCGTGATGAAGCAGCACACCATGGTAACTTTGATCTCCGCGTATGCTTCCACTTTAGGTCACTTGGTGAAGTACTCAGTGGCTGTAAGGATAAAGGATTTCTACTTAATTTGAGAGTTGGGATCACCGAGCGGGCCAACAATGTCGAAATCCCTCATGGAGAACGACCAAGGAGCAGAGAGAGGATGAAGAGATGAAGTGGAAGCATGGATTTTGTCAGCATGGAATTGGCATTTAAGACACCTCCGGACGTAGAGGGAGCAATCTTCCTCTAGAGTGGGCCAATAATAACTCTGCCTAAGGATCTTCATCGCTAACGCCTGGCCATTGACATGACCTCCACACTCACTTGAATGGGTCGCTTCGGCCACCTTCTAGGCTTCATCATCGTCTAGACATCTCATGAGCATTCCATTGAGAGCGCGCCTGTATAATTCTCCAGCGATGATAGTATACTTCGAGGCAGCTCTTCTAATAGTCTTACGCTGCTCAGTGCTTGCCCCTTCTGGGAACGATCCATCCCTGCAAGACAGCTCGATCTCAAGATACCAGAGCAATTCTTCTTCTTCCAGGATTTCTTCTAATTCTGTCAAAGATACTTCCTTCAAATCCTTCTTCTCAGCCATTGCCTCTATAGTCTTCCTAAGGTTGGCGTACCAAGAATCCTAAAGAAACTGAGCAAACTAGGAAGCCATGCAACAAACTGTTGCGGGTCTTACTCAGGACCTTCAAACGGTGGCGCAAGCAAGCGCGCGAGCTGGCGCGGGTGATCTTCACCATAATTTTTGAAGCATGAACCCTCCTAGGTTCTCTGAATCGTCTAATCCAGATGAGGCGAAGAACTGGATAGATGAGATGGATCATATTTTTAATGTTATGCAATGCACAGATCAGGGGAAGGTCCTGCTAGCAACCTTGTAGCTCAATAAAGATGCTTGCATGTGGTAGAATGCCACATCAGCTCATCTTCAAAATCAACAAATCAGCTGGGAGGAGTTCCTTGAGCTCTTCCGTGAGAAGTATTTCTCGGAGCATGTCTGAGAGAGGAAGGCGGCAGAATTTACCTCCCTAAGGCAATGAATAATGTCTATGGCTGAATATGAGCTACAATTCTCAAGGTTGGCACTATATGCTCCACATCTTGTTAGTACGGAGCTACTAAACGCTAATAGATTCATGGATGGATTGAGGTCAATTTTCGTCAAGCAACTAGGCCTACAAAATATCCAAACCTATTCGGAGATGGTGCATAGAGGCCATTTATATGAGAGGATCCTTGAAAAGGTGAAGAAATTCAAGGGGCAGGGTGAAGATACTAGCCGCAAGCATGACAAGAGAGAGAGGAAAGAAGACAAGTTTAACATCACAAGAACCTACAGATCCCGCGATGACAAAAGGAGATCTCACAATGGCAAGGGCAACGGCAAAAATAAAAGAGTCAAAGAAGAAGAAAAGTAAGTCATGGCGGTTTGCACTTTTGTGAAAAGTTTGGACACTCAGTCGAGAAATGTTGGAAGCGTCTCGGCGCTTGTCTTCGTTGTGATAGTCGGGAGCATCGCATGCCCGATTGCCCACTTATGAAGGAGCAACCGTCCAAGAATGATGGAGGATGCAGGCGGCAAGGTCATTTAAATGCTGTCATGGATGATGAACCCACAAAAGAAGGAGACATGATGGAAGGTACTATTTTAATTCTTTCATATCTAGCTTTTGTCTTGTGTGATACCGGAGCATCACATTCTTTCATATCCACTGCTTTTGTAAAAATTTTACATGTTTCATCTGTTCCATTACCTTTGGACCTAGCCACTACACCTCTAGGTTCTGGAACTGACTTCAAATATCATTACCCAAATAGTGAAGTAACCATAGAAGGTCACACTCTCTCCACAAATCTTGTGTGCCTAGATATGGAAGGCTATGATGCAATCTTAGGCATAGATTGGTTGTCAGAATACTATGCTGGCATTAATTATCGCCATCGACGAACCTCTTTATACAAGGCTGACCTCTCGAAATTCTCTTTCTTTGGCATCAAATGCAGGAAGCATCCTGTCCTCATTTCATCTCTTCACGCTTGCAAACTCATTTCGCACGGTTGTGAAGCTTTCCTTGCTTCTGTAGTTATCACCGAATCTAAAGAAGTTATTCTTGAGGAAATTCCTATTGTAAAAGAATTTCCCGATGTCTTTCCTTCCAAACTACCCTGTTTACCACCCGCAAGAAAAGTAAACTTCTTTATTGAATTAATTCAGGGAGCAGCAACTGTCTCCAAAGCTCCTCACAGGATGTCCCCCACTGAGCTCAAGCAGTTGAAGAAGTAGCTGCAAGAATTGCTGGAGAAAGGTTTTATCAGGCCAAGCACATCCCCTTGGGGTGCGCCCATAATCTTTGTCAGAAAGAAGGGTGGATCCTTCAGGCTATGCATTGACTACCGACAACTAAACCAACTCACAATCAAGAACAAATACCTATTGCCGCGTATTGATGAGTTGTTCAACCAGATCTCTGGAGTGAAATATTTCTTCAAAATAGACCTCAGGTCTGGTTATCATCAACTGAGGATTAAAGATGAAGACATCCATAAAACTACATTCCGAAGTAGGTATGGGCATTATGATTCAAGACCCGTCAACATTCCTTCCCCGATGTGCTAAATAAATTCAAAATATTAGGAAATTATTGACGCAACTCAAATGTGAAAGTCGCGCTGGGGCATCATAGTGTAATATGAGATTTTCTCACATAAATGTTAAAATGGCGTGTCTACACTCGGGTCACGCTTTCCACCACTCCCAAGTGGGTCCGCACATGCGTGCGCAGGAAAGTTACGACTAGTGGGGGCTCATTAAACATGAACACTGAAAAATACGCACGCACCCATCGTGAGTAACATGGAGTAACAGGTGGCTTAGTGCCACCCGACTCTGGACAGCCCACTAGACCTAATAAACCCAACGGTCCTTGAGTCACAGGACTCGGGTCGAGATTGTCGCACGCCACGGCACAGCGCCGTCAATCTGGCCTAATCCCTAGGTCTGAAATTACATTGACACGATTCTCAAGGTAGCTCACAAGTCGCTGAGTGGATCTCTCATCCACGGGACACACAGAAAACCTCCAACAACTAGCTGGTTAAATGGACTCACAGCCCAAGGCCATATGCATGGCCCACTCGAAAATCACTTTCTACAGAAACTCACGCCGTATGGGGAAGACCCTCCGTACTCATGCCGACTCACGGTGACTCAATTTAATGCAATCACGAAAGCTCAGAACATAAGAGGGTCGTCCGGACCCTTAAACCCATGAGCACACTTATCGAGATAATACGGTACATTCGGACACCCAAAAATATGGTCACGGTCCCCACGAGGTGTCCGAGACACTCACGAGGTCATAGGTCAGTCATTGGGTCTCAACCGGACCGACCGGAGACCAACACAACATAAAACGGATACGGCGAGTACGAAAAACCACCTAGCAATCCTCTCTGGACCGCTAGGGATCCTGGCGGCTCCTCTGGACCGCAAGGCCCGGCCTAGCGGTCCAGCCAGGACCGCACGACTGAAGGCAAATCAAACCCCAAGCGGTCACTCCCAGACCACCAAGCAGGGTGGCGGTTCTCCACCTGACCGCTAGACGTAGCCTAGCGGTCAATCGCAAGGCCGCTACCCCACAGACCTCAAATGATCAAAACACAGACAAACGGTCATGCCTTGACCGCTATGCGACGCCTGGCGATCTTCACCAGACCGCTAAGCTCTCCTGGTGGTCCATCGTGAGACCGTAAGACTTGAACCGACATAGGGGGGACCCTGGCGGTCTCTACATGACCGCTTCACACCCTAGCGGTCCCTGGAAGGATCGCTAGGTCGTCCCAAGCCCGAAAATGGCAGAAACCGCGAGAAAATCCATTCCATGCCCGGTTCACACTCATGTGAAGGGGAAAACAAGGGGAATTCATCCCCGGACATTCCCACAACCCAAAAACCCAAGTCAAACCATGATCGGGCCTCGAATCAACTAAAAATCGCCGCTCACCCCAAACATGCAATTTTCACCCCAACGCAAAATAAACCCCGCTCGGCTCACCTCGGCCTACCAAAATCGCAGGAAAGGAAGTACACATGCTAAGGATCCGTTCCCCTACCTCCACCGAAGAATTCACGTGCCGAGGACGCTGATCCATCACAAAACGCCCGTGAAACCCTCGCTGGGCACCTAAATGTGCGCCCGAGCTTGTCATGCCTTGGCCACCTCGATCCTCGCCCCATCCGAGCCCTCCTTGCCCTCACACCATCCCTGCCTTGCCCACCATCACCCCCGTCGTCGCCCAGAGGAGAGGGGGAGAGAAAGAGAAGAGAGAGAGTGAGAATGCGAGAAAGATAGGGGGTGGGGGGGTTATATATAGAAAATCTGAAAATTCAAGAAAATATGAAAAATATGGAAAATAATATCCGTGATCCTCAAAAAGAGCACAACACGCTGGTACTGTCCCGACATCGAAGAACACAACGGTTCACCCTGCATAGAGTTCTGAAGACTCATCAGAGAAAAATACACCGTGTGTCGGCCCACCGGGAGCACTGGTGTGGCGTACCCGAGTTAGACGGTGAGTAAGCTGGTTACCGTAGGGCCCCAGCGTACCGCCGGGTCCGGGCTTGGTGGGAGAATTACCAGCTAGAGGACAGATCTAGGACATATGGTCTGAGTGTGCACACGAGGGTGAGGACTCAGACTCGTGTTGACGAGCGCGACCTCGGCTAGTCCTTATTTGTGGTACTTTGGTTACTGTGTGTGTCTCTGAGTCTCGCGCCTGGGATGCCGTAGCTCGACACTTGTGACGCGGTGTAAGACGTCAGAGGATGCATCCAGTCGTTCTTCTAGTCGGCGGTGCTCTTGTCACGCGGCATGTTGTCTTGTCCCAAGTTTTCGTTTCTTGTCTGCGAGACGAGGTCTCGGGTGTTGTTTTCGGGAGCATTCCTATAGTCGGGGTCTGATGTTTCCGGTGTGCGTCACCGAGGGCTTCCCCTAGACGGCGTGGAGTTCACGACAGCGAGGTCGTGACTGTGTTTCCAGACCGTGTGGTTTCGGCTTAGGCCCTACTGTGAGGGTAGGTTTTCGCGACTGAGACGTCGTGGCGTTTTCCTAGCAGTGTGACTAGGGCGGTTCGTGTCTGGTGGTCCCCGACCATGAGATCGGGATGTCGAGTGCGTGACTTGGTTGTCCCCCAACGGGAGACCAGGTCTTGTTTTCTGGTACAGTAGGAGTAGCTGTAGAGTCGAGATTTTATCGGCCACTGTGTTTGCTGTTCTTGCTATTGTTGTTACTTTCCCTAGCGCTGCTTGTTATTGCCATTATTTACGGTTGGGGTTCTGCGAGACCCCTATTGAGCCAGTGATAGGAGACTCACCCCCTACTTTTTAGGTGTGGCGATTCTTCCTCAAGATTCGAGGGTGCAGTGCGGAGGTTCATAGTTGCCAGCCTGTCAGGTCGAGTGGTCACTCGACGTTGGATACGTCCCTTTCTCTGTAGACTGTATTTTATTTTGATTGAACTTTATAGTTTAATAAAAAATGTAATTTTATTTTTGTCATATAAACTGTTAATTATAGCTGTTTCCTACTTTATTTCCTCTTTTTTATGTATACCACACACACCTTTTATCCCTTTCATGCCCTTCGACTCGTGGGTGGTGGGCTAGGATTCAAATGGCATCAGGTGGTTCCTGGTATCTAGATCTTGGGTCGTTACAATGAGTCCAGTCTCACCATCTACGAGATCCATAACCTCAACCAGAACACTCCTCCTAAAGAGGAAGATTGGTGTGAACCTATCATCAAATTTAAGAAAGGGTGGCTCCCTCCTTACCGAGATCAAAGGGTCCAGCTACTCTGCCGGGCAATGTCGTATGAGTTGATCAGTGACTCCTTATATAGACTTGTTCAAGAAAAGGATAAGTCAGTGTTTCTAAGATGTGTCTCCCTAGCCGAGGCCCGAGCCATCATGCACAAGGTCCATTTGGGACTATGTGGTGCTCATTAGGCCGGAGACAGAATGAAGAACAACATCAACCTCAAAGGGTTTTATTGGCCAACCATGTATACGGATTGCACCCAGAATACCCATACATGTCATCAGTGCTAAGCCTTTGGCCCGGTGCCCAGAAGACCTCCCAATCCACTGCGTCCAATGTCCCCCACATGGCCATTCTCCGAATGGGGCATGGACATCGCGGGACTTTTCCCGCCATTCTCCAGTGGTCACAAATATATTCTAGCCGCCACTAACTACTTTTCCCAGTGGGCCAAAGCCATTCCCCTGCAGGACGTCAGTGGAGAGGTGGTTGCTAGATTCGTCTGGAACAACATTATCTATTGATTCGGTACTACCAGTTGCATAGTGTCAGACAATGGCACATCATTCAAGAATAGGGCCTTACATTAATTGGCAGCCAAATTTCACATCGACTGGAGAACCTCTTCGGTCTATAACCCTCAGGCTAACGGTGTTTCATGACCAAGTAACCAAGATATAGAACGTTGAAAAACTAATGTGAGATTTCAAAGAAGAATTAAAAGAATGTTATTCTATGGCAGCATTCTGGTAGCATAACAGAACATTAATTAAGTTTCATAACTTAACATTAACGTGTTGCACATAGGTTTGGGATCCATATGATCCTAAGATCATCCAAGAACAGAATTTAGACAACCCTTTGGTCAAACCTCGGGTTATCAACCTGACAGAAAGAGAGTCATTTACTGGTCTGTTTCATGCAAAAATGGTCACAGTCAGGCCGCTTAAACAATACTATCGGTCTAGTGAAGGCCGCAACTAAACTATGTCAACTAGAACAAAGGGAAAGTCGACACTTGCGGAATTCTGGAATAATAATGGGCTCAAGGTGGCCGTTTCATGACATAGACAGTCTGATCAAGACCGCTAAGTAATAGTGATGGTCTCCAAGAGGGCCGCAATTAACCAGGGTACAGAAAGTAAAACACCGATCATGTGAGTGCCTTCTAGACAATTCGGGCTTTTAAGGGTACAACCAGCTCAGTGTCCTAGTGAGAATCCCAGGCTCACAGAGACTTACGGAGGGCTTGAAACAAGTTCACCCAGTCCGATAGAAGTAATATCCGTCGGAGAGATTCATAAGTCTAAGAGGTGTGCCTAGTTGTGCAACATGTATCTAATGGCCACATACCGTAGTATGCGCCATGAACTTCTGAAAATGACTCAAGAGATGAAAGTGGATCGTGTGATAATAGTAATGAAAATAGCGTTCTAAATACCACCATGAATCATGTTTCATAAACATAAGAGGAAATATTTATTTACAAAACTATAATAATTTTGACATGGAATTACATAATAGTTAAAAATACAGTCTTAATCATGCTCATGCTAAATCTAGGTATTTAACAGGAAAATAAAACATGATTGAGTGAAGAATAATGTAATTATAGGGTTACTTAATATGTAAAATTTGACTAGGCTCAGTCTAGTTCTCAGACCCTGAAAATGGTCATGGACTAGCCGCCAGATTGGGAGAAATGGTCTTGCGATAGACCGCTGAACAAAAGTACAGACAGTCATCTAGTAGACCGCAAATGTTTCTTGTGGTCCTTTTAAGGCCGCCTTATGTCTGGCTGACAGAAGCTACAAAACAGTAGAATAAAATGCTAACCTAGGTCATGTTAGGCATGGAAGCAGTGTAAAACATGCAATAAAACATGCTAGAAGAAAATTGGCCGAGAATATGCACAGGAGAATGTAAATTAAGTAAGAATTACATCTTTTTCATTAAAGGGCTAGGCTCATGCATGGAAAATGAACTAGTTTGTGTGGTCTCATTAAATCACAAAATACTCTGCGTATAAAGCATGAAATTGACTGTAAGAAGAGGGCTTATACTCCTAACATCTTGTTTGAGCCTTTCATGAGATAACCTACCTCTAGACACAGCTCTAACTTCTGGATTTTAGACTCGAACTCTACCCTAATTCTAGTTCATCCTAAATCGTATCAGCAACTTCGTGGCCTTCTAACTTCTGATCCTCTTCACCTACTGTGGGTGTAGAAATGTGGAACGTGACGTCACACCCAAGTCTTGGCTGGAGCCAATATATCCACAGATGGTCAAACAAAGAATTAGCAGTATCGAGCCATCGAACCAATAAGTCCTTCAACGATCAGGTCTGCAGTAACCCCCCTCCCTCAATCCAAACCCAAAAGGTCAGTATATTCCCGCAAACCCACGGCAGCCTGCTCGTTCTAGTAGTACGCATTTTTATGGGTCTTTAACATGTCCCAGGAATTGCATTTGCACAGTCTTGACCTTGCTTTTTGCAAAGAGGCTGTTTCCAGGTTTGAACCCGTGACCTCCAGGTCAAAATGGAGCAACCTTACCCTTGTTTGAGTAAGATAATTCATATTATATTAAAAAAACTTGCCTCAATCTCAAGTTCAACACTAGCAGGCCCAATACCCTCAAGCCCAATACTCTCTTGGCTAATACCCTTAGTTTTGATTTAACCAGGCCCAGGTTCCTTATCAACAACCTCCTCAGCCAAACTTCGATGAAAAATTTGAGCAACTCTAACAATTGATTTAACTTAACAACAATCTATTTCCAAACTGGAGAGTCAAATTGGGCAACTCACTATAGTAAGCATAAGGAGGGAAGTGGGCCAACTTCCTAGCCAACTTGTGGCCAACCCCAAAAGTCAACCTCCTGGTTTCCCACAATGAGCTACTCTTCTTCCTCAACTAGGCCCACCATCGCCTCCCCCTCCTACAGGTCCTCAGTTTGAAAATGAAAAAGTCATTTCAACTCTTAGGAGTAGCAAAACATTAGTTGATCCATATAAGGCTAAGGAGGTGGGTGAGAGTTTGACCCTAGCGGCCTAGCAAGATGAAAGTGAAAGTGAGGAGGAAGGGCCTATTGTGAAGGACGATGTCAAGGGTAAGAAGAAATTGGAGGAGGAGCCTAGCAATTATTTGCCAAAGGTGCCATTTCTTGATGCTTTGAAGCTCAAGCTCAATAAGAAACCACCGTCCCAATAGGAGGAGTTAATGGAGTTGTTTAAGTAGATGAATATTAATATTCCACTCCTTGATGCAATCAAGCATGTGCTGGCGTACGCTAAATTTCTGAAAGAGCTCTACACTCCAAAAAGGGAATCCAAGGTGGCTCCTCATGAGGTTAGATTGTCTGAAGATGTTAGTGCTATTGTTATGAACCATCTCCCTAAAAAGTTGAAGGACCCCAGCACTCCATTGATTTCATGTGATATAGCTGGGATGACTTTTGATCGTGCACTTTTAGATTTGGGAGCAAGTGTGAATCTTTTGCCCACCTTCATGTATGAGCAATTTGATCTCAGGGAGTTACAATCAACATCTATTATCCTTCAACTAGTAGATCGATCTGTGAAAACTCTACGGGGACTGTTAGAGGATGTGATTGTTAAAGTGCATAACTGTTATTTTTTCATGGATTTCTTGATTCTAGATATGGCCTCATCTCAAGAGTTGAAGCACACTCCTATTATTCTGGGAAGTCCATTCTTAGCTACTACAATGGCCAACATTAATTGCACTATGGGGATGATAGACATTTCGTTTGGGGGACAGAAAGTTTCACTTAATGTTTTTAAGGCATATAAGTACCCAGACCAGGAAGAGGAATGCCATGTTGTTGATATTATTGAGGAATTAATTGAGGAAGGTTCGGATGATGGCCAGAAATCCCTAGAAGAGGGTAGTATGCTGCAAGATTCTCCACTTTGTTCAATGTCCTAGTCTAGGGTCGAGCCATTGCCTACCTTGCAATTTGAGCCAGCACTTCTCTTGAAAATCTCCCTCAACTTGAGCTCAAGCCTCTTCCAGATTCCCTCAAGTATGCTTTCCTTAGTCCCGATCAAACTTTGTCTGTCATTATTGCTTCTAACCTTACCCCTACCCAGGAGACTCAATTGATAGATGTTACTAAGGGCCATAAGGGAGCGATAGGTTGGACGGTGGCTAATCTTAAGTGAATTAGTCCTTCTACATGTATGCACGACATTTACTTGGAAGAGAATGCTAAGCCAAGCAGAGAGATGCAAAGAAGACTGGATCTGAACATGAAGAAGTTGGTGAATAAGGAAGTAGTAAAGTGGCTGGAAGCAGACATTATTTACTCGATTTTAGATAGCAAATGGGTGAATCCCATGCAAGTTGTGCCAAAGAAGTCGGGGCTGACTGTGGTAAAAAATGAGCAAAGAGAAGAGGTGCCAACGAGGCTGACCATCGGGTGGAGAGTGTGTATCTATTACCGAAAACTGAACTCCATGACAAAGAAAGATCACTTTTCACTCCCATTTGTTGATCATATTCTTGAAAGATTGGCTGGGCGCAATCAAACCACATGCATAGGAGATTTTTAAGGTGGTTCGATCCTCCAGACCTATGTCCACCCCACACTCAAACTAGAGTGTGGCTTACTGCTGTACCTCACAGCTTACGTCCGCTGGGCACCACAGCTTGCCTACAAGTGCAGCCTAACAGCTTGACCAGAGGAATAGACTCCTCTATTTCTCCAACCTGGAGTGAACACTAGTAACAGCCTGTCACTAGTAGCCAAAGACACAGTCTACCATCCTCCAGACCGGAGGGAACCCACAAGTGACACCGAACATGTCTTAATCTCATGTGCATCATCATAATAATCAAATATTAGTTTGGTTACATCCCTGTAATTTCAATACCAATAATGCCGATGACATTTCCATTCAGAACATAAAATATACTATTTGGGGGCAGTATACAAGAGGATAGGAAGATATTGGGGGCATACATGTTATCCTTTTGATTAAATGAGAAGATTAAGCAAGTAAAGCCAGAATAATAGTCTACCTTAATAATTGAAATGGTGGCATAGCAACAAAGACACCCAGATCCCGCCCATTTTCTTCTAATCCATCCTACTAGCAGATGGAACAGCCCAAGCAGCATCCAATGATTGTTTTTCACCCTGTTATTTCCCCGTAGGAATTGTGACATCCACATGTAAGTATTGCTTCTAACTTGAATCTCAAGCATTGTTTATGTTGGGAACATCGGGCCTCTCTCACGACCCTCAAAATCTATAGAGAGAACGAGAAACCAAAGAAGAGAAAGTAATCACACATAAGAACACGGGATTTTTTACGTGGTTCAAAGACGATGTGCCTTCCTACGTCCATAACCGCAGCGAGAATCCACTATGAGAAATTGAAAGAATACAAAAAAACCCTCATTGCAATGAAGAGAGCTGCCCTTTATATAGCAAGGAGATTAGGGCACCACTTTATCCCTACTCTCTTGACCCCCCGCGACCTGAGCACACGGGTTGATCTATGGCATTGCATCGATGGTCCCCTTTGGGGTGAGATCCGACTCTCCAATTGAGATCTTCCAAGCGGAGTCTTTCAGCCGAGTCTGTTGAGTCAGCTGAATCTGCCAAGTCTGCCAGCCGAGCCTACCGGCTGAGTCTCCCAGCCGAGTCTTCCGGCCGAGCCTGTTGGTCAAGTTTGCCGGCTTAGTCTCCCAACCAAGTCTTCTGGCTGAGGCTACTGGCCAAATTTGGACTCCACTCTTCAACAATTTACACAAAGTAAGGCGAGAATATCGATTTGAAATTTAAGAATCATTTCCCATATGCGAACTTCAATTGCAATCAAAATGTCAAAATCCAGCTTGGAATCCATGCAGATGAGAGGGCAAATAACAACCGTGGAACTATAAAACCAGGTACAAAAACGCAGACATCTTTGACGTTCTTGCTTATGCGAGATCCCTTTAGACACCAAGATTGTGAGGATTACTGCACCACGCTCTTGCTTGCCTCCAGAAAATAAATCATAATGGTTGAACCATTCTGAAATTGCAGAAATTCAATTGTGGTTGCAGATCTTGCAGTCAGACTACATCACTTGCTTCTTCTAGTAATGAGAATTCCTCCATTATCTAGTTCCCAAATGCCAACCTTTCTAGGAAGGTTTTCCAAGGTTCCAACTAAATTGCTGAGCAGGTATGGTCACAGCAATCTGTCTAGTTCATAGGCCGGATTGACACATTTATTCATCAAGGAAAACGTCAGTTGCTTATAAATGCAAAAATACTATACTGGTACCGGGGAGCTCTTCCATTAGCAATCCAGATGGAAGGAACATACATTGTCTATGCGTATATTCTTGAACTGCACAGAAACTTGACATACAGTGTCTATGTTTCAATCAAACTGAGCCATCACAAGTGCATTTCGACCTTATAAACAACCTGGAAGGCCATTGGATAATCCCACATCTCCGTTCACTTGATCGGGCTTTACTAAACCTCAATCAACTCTGAGACCGTTTTCCTATTCTTCCTGATCAATTTTCCTTCGCAAAAAAAAAGAGAAATAGCAAACCGAAGCACCTCTTCTTAACTTGATCGGCTTGCTCGATTACTAGGCGTTAAAAACAGATCCTTCACTATCTAGTGTTCAGTAGGTTTCAAACCTAGGGATCCGTACGTATGACCGACAAATATCCTGCTCAACCGTGCTCGATCCACGGACCTCCAGCTACCTCTCTATGAGAATTTTGATGCATCAAATCCCTAGCTAGTTAGCAAGGGAACCGATTATCGACATGGAAATGATCGGACGACTGATGGGTAACAGGTCATAAGGGAGTTTGAAAGTTAGGAACCCAGTGTCGTGTGGGATTGTGTGCCTCTGTGTGTGTGTGTGTGTGTGTGTGAGAGAGAGAGAGAGAGAGAGAGAGAGAGAGGCTTATCACTGTATAATGTTACTGCAGGAACCTGGAAACTGTATATATATGTGCTTCGTAAGTCGTCATTAACTTCTACACTGTGTCATCAAAGCGAAACAATACATCTACATGACATGCCGACAGTCTTGAAACTAATTAACGATGAAGACGAGTAGTTTGTGATGAGCCGATCATAATTCCACCAGAGAAATTAAGTAAATAGATGATCAAGTCATTTTCTATGTTAAACATCATGCCATATTATGTACACCATTCTCGATCTTAATCAATGCATATATATTTCAAACATCCACACATCAGTATCCCCGGAGTAGTAGTACTGTCAATAATGCATGCATGGCCAGTTGGCCACCGACCAAGCAGAAGATTATTAGAACCCTCAGCGTGTTCTGGTTTACGTCAACGCCAAATGCAGACAGCCAGTTCGTGAGGCGTGCAAGGAGTGCCGGACTGTCACTGGCTTACGACAAGTTCTGCTCCGAATAATTGAAGATGGAAGGCGGGCAAGATGATGTGGGAGGCGTGTAAGGAGTGCCGGGGTGGAGCATCTACAACATGGTGGCCATGCATGTCTCTGCAGTCGATCTGCACCAACTTAATTAATTTGCAAATATATATATATATATATATGTCACCAAGTTACTTAATTAATTAATTAAGCACCGTGTAGGGAGTACGTACGTAGTTCCCTAGCTAGCTAGTTTTGCCATTTCAGTGTTGTAAAGGTTTCTCCAGAGACATTCCTCATAGAACTTTCGTTGGGATCGTTTGCTTGTACACCCATTTAAGTTGATATTTCGAACGAGAAACCTAAATGTTGGACCTTGTACGTACGTACTTGATTGATAGAGAAACTTGATTAGAACAGTTGTGGAACTTGAAACATTTTACAGGTGCGTACGCTCCACAGAGATAAATTCACAATTGGAACAGGATCAAACGTACTCTCCCAAACCATGCACAATGCCTCCTAACTACAACCCCATTTAGATGTTGCATTGTCTCCAACAATATTATTGACCCCTTGATAGTATCTACCATGCATGGGATGTGGGTTCATACATCTGTTTCATGCCATACATAGGAGAAGTTGGACATCAAAAGATCAGCTTTTGCCCAAATTAATGAGATGGGGCTCACACGTGGAGCTGCCTCCCCCGTACGAAAGGTCCATCCATCAACTTGCCTGTGGTCATATAGACCAACATTATGGGGCAGTGAAACTAACGTGAGCCATTGGGAAGTGTTGGGGACGCAGCTACCCATGCATCTGCTTAATTAAAGCTATATAAGAAGCGCCAATCCAAGATTACTTTTTTATGTTAACAATGCGAGGTGATCGATGCTGATCAATGCAGTTAACAATCTGAAAGAATGGTGCATTTGACGTAGGAGATGATTGATTAATGAATAAAATTTGATCTATAAGGCGGTCTTTACTAATTGAATAGAATAAGTGACGAGGACCTCTACTTCGAACAACTCATTCTGATCGAGGCCAGGCGCTTGGCGAAGCGGGCGAAGCGCTCGGTCTGGTAGACCTGGATCTTCGACAGGCGGTCCTGCTTCTCCGGGTCCTCGGCATGGTGCGACAGCGGGTGGAAGGCTTCGTCCACCCCGACGTTCGGGAAGGTGCGCATGCTCGCTTCCTTGATCATCCGCATGGTGGCGATGCGCGTCTGATGGGTCTGGAACGCCAGGGCCATCATCTCGAATTGCACGTCGAGTAGCTCGCCGAAATCGTCCGGCGCGCCCCGCGGCGCGTTGGGCAGCTGCCCCAGGGAGTCCGCCTTGGCCTCCAGCTTCTGCACCCGCCCCTCGACGTCGCGCACGGAGTCGAGGAAGTCGCTGACCAGCACGCGGTCGGAGGCCCCGAGTTCGGCGTTCAGGCTCTGGCTGGACTCCTTCACATAGTCCAGCAGGCTTCCGGTGGACTCCAGCAGGCTCTTGCGCTCGGCGTTGGTGTCGCCGGGGCCGAACATGGTGGTGAACACCTTGCGCGGGTTGCCTTCCAGCGGCAGGCCGACGTTCGGCGTCTCTTCCCTTGCTAGACCACTTGGGGGGTTTTGAAAGCAAAACTCATGGGGGGTGACACTGTTGTAAAAACTAATGGGAGGGGATTAGCTTCACACCGTTAACCCAGTAACGCTAGCCATTGGGTTGGATAGGTCCTGCGGCACCATGAAGAGAGAGCAAGCAACCCCAGTAGTAAAAACAAAGCACAGGGAAGAAGGAGACAAGCCATGCTATGCATTGAAGGGTGGAGTCTGATCATAACAACAAGAAGGAAAACATATTTTCATTCACAGAAAACCCAGCAGCATTGGTCATGGCCAAGAGGACAAATACAATACAACACCTGAAATAAAATGGTGGAAGAAAACAAGAGGACAAAGGGGCAAGGGACATCTGAGGAGAGGAACGGGCTAAGAGGGAGGAGGCCATGGCTGCCTGCCCTCCCCTGTCCTCTACTGCTACACTTAGATCCCTCTCCCTCTCTCTGTGTGCTTACTCTCTCTCTTCACCGACTTCTTCTCCTCCTTCCTTGGAGCTCTCCGGGTGGTGGGGCAGCTGCTCTCTTCTTCTTTGTATACCTCTCGTTCTCTCTTCTGCGTGTTCAGCTCCTCCCTCTTCTTCCTTCCTCTTTTTTTTGCTTTTCTCTCTGAGAGGTTCTTATACTTTCGACGTTGATGGGGACCTCATGATGGCGTCTCTATCCGAGGTTGACCCCGGTCGTGTCTTCGTCAGGTGGAGGCCTGCCTGCTCGAACAAGAGGGCCACACCGCGACAAGGTGCTAGCTGGCTCTGAGGTGGCCGAGCTGTGCGCCAAGGGTCCCACACAGTGACCATTGTACATACCGCCGGTTGGTACCGATCTAGCAGTTGTAACACTGCGCCTGGTGTGGAAGAGGTAACGCTGCACCGGGTGGAGGAGTTGGAAGGGTGTGCCGTTAAGAGGGCACAATGACTATGCCGTTGGAGAGGCACGAGATGGTGCGCCACTGGGGGCTTCAAGGAGTGTGCCGTTGAGGGCACTTTAGGAGTGTATCGTTGAAGGGTTTTGAGAGTGTGCCGCTGGGGCACTTTAAGAGTGTGCCGTTAGAGGCACTTTAGGGGTGTGCCGTTGGGGCACTTTTAGAGTGTGTTGTTGGAGGCACTTCAGGTTGTTGTGCCGTTAGAAGAGGCATGCTAAGTGTGCCGCTGGAGGGCTTGCAGGTTATTATGTCATTGGAAGAGACACGAAAGGGGTGTGCCATTGGAGAGGCACTCAGGTGTGCCACTGGAAGGCTTGCAGGTTGTTGTGCCGTTGGCAGAGACCCTTGGAGTGTGCCGTTGGGGATTGCCACTAGTGTGCCATTAGAGGGCACAAACTAGTGTGCCGTTGGAGGGGCACATGAACTCAGAACTATGAACTTCTTGGGACATTCTTCATCGCGGATAAGGTGAGGAGGTTGATTAGAAGTATGGTTGGTGGCGAGGATAGAGGTGTTTTTCGAGTACCAACCTTGCCCTCTTCTAGTTTCCCGAAAAGAGAAGATGGGATTAACTTGTTGGCCAGGCTGGTGGTGCTCTGGTAGTGGATTCTAGACAATGCCCATGTTTGGCTACTGCCGCTGGGCTTGTTGAGGTTGCTAGTGTTGTTGTGGCTGCTATTGCTATTATTGTTGTTGTTGAGGAGGTCATCTAGCCTTTAATGTGGTGATGTACCACCTCATCTCATCCCAGTCTATTCCACCTTGATCGTTCATATCATAAATATAATCTTTAAATTGAAAATAATTTTCTATAGTGTGACCTGGTCATCTTTGGAAGACACGATACCTGGAGGTATCAACATTTTGAGGCCACACATGTTTCTCCCTAGGCAAAGCGAGTGCGTTGGCAGCCATAAGAGCATTGAATACATCCGGCAAAGTTTCTGTCAATGGAGGGTATTGGGCTTTCTTTGGGCCAAGCAACCTTCTCTGTTGTTGTGGAGGGGCATAGTTCCCAGGGGATGGAACTTGATGGTATTAGGGAGGTGGTTGACATTGTTACTGGGGATGAAATGGCTGAGGCCTACTATTTTGGTAGAAGCTATTTTGTGGTGGCGGATGATAAGGTTGTAAATTCTGCTAGTTTTGTTGGAAGGGGAATTATGGTGGAGGCTTCTGGTTAATCGGTGGATTAGGGCCACCAATTGCACTCACTTGCTCATTTGTCACAACCCCTTCTGTCACTCCACCCTAAACATTGGTGTTTGCCTTTCTCACGATTCTTGGCCTAGGCTGTTCAAACATGTACATAATGGGAGTGTCTTTCAACTATGTTTGAATATATCGAGCTCTCTCATATAGCTCCTCCATAGTGGTGAGCTTGTTCATAGACAGGATGTGTCTAAATTAGGGAGTAGCATTAGATACAATCATCTTAACATATTTCGGTTACGAAAGGGTATCCCTCACCCTCTCAACCAAGGATCTCCATCTATCAGCATACTGGACAAAGTCTTCATCTGGCCTCATCTTTTCAGCCACTAAATGAGTAATGGAAAGAGAATGGGTGACCCGATCACTATATTTCTAGAGAAATCTTCTCTGTACTGCATCAAAGTTTTTAGCCTCACTTGGTTCTAGAGGGTAGAACCATTCCATTGTAGGGCCATCTAATGATCTCCTCAAGAGATATGCCAACGATCTTTTGTCATTTTGCCAGAAGGAGGATTCATACATGAAGTCTTTGAGGTGGATGAAGGGATTTCTTATGCAATTGTACCTTCGGTACTTGGGCATCTAGGAAGGAGGCAACTGGAACACTAGGAGAACTGGCAAGGAGACTTCGGGGGCAGACTTTACGTCCACCAGTTTCGTTACATCTCGATACTGCTTATCCATTTTATTCAACTTATTAAGAAGGGATTAGGTGAGTGGATCGATTGGTGAAGGTGGCATTTGCCACTGAGAAAGAATAGGCCGGCCAAGGACCTGAGAGGGAAACCTAGAATGAGAAGGGAAGCGAGGTCTACAGATGGAATGACCCACCTGAGCCGAGGTCTAAGGAATAGTCGAGGTGTGAGGGACAGCGGGAGTTGGTGGTTGTGAAGGGAATTTGAACGAGGGTGGCTATTGACTTGCCTGACCCTGGGGGAAAGGAGATGCTTGTTCATAAGGGGAAGGAGAAGGAGTAGAAAGGGTAGCCTATGTGGGCTCCTGAGGGGTGGGGGAAATGAATTTCCCTTTTAGGATGGCCTAAAGGGCCTGGAGCTATTCATCATTGAGTTGAGAAGTAGCAAGAACACCTAGCATAGAGGAGATATCAGGAGTGAAAGACCCGGTGGTATGCTAAGACACCACAAATGGAATGCTAGATGAACACTAAGATCTAGAGGGGGGGTGAATAGATCGAATGAGGTGGAAAATTTTTTGGAGTCATCAGAATCTTTAGTCTTTGGCATCACATCGATTAGTTCATTAGTTAATGGTAATGTTCAACCAGAATCAGGGTACCAGACTATTGAGAATGAGACTCACATGCAAGACATTCAATCAGATCTTGTTCCTCATTCTACTGTTTACGCTACATGTGCTGAGTATGATCTGAATTCAAACAAATTAGATGCTGGTGATGCATTCAAGAACCTCTCGACATGTTTTCTAAAGGATGAAGTTTTGTCTCATGAAGTGACCCCTTTAGATCCTGTTCCAATCAACAACGCCGCTTCCTTTGAAAAAACTGTAAATGTTGTTGCTTCTTCTTTAAGAGGGGATTCTGAGGTTGTCTTAGGTTCTAAAACAGCTGATAGTGTCAGTTCTGAGTGGAAGCATGATGCATTTTGCCCTAAGGATGAGGTTGAACGTCGTAATTCAAAATTCATCACAGATGGTGCTTCACAGCTAGCTGAATCTTCAAAATCATTTCAAGTTGATGCAAACAATGCATATGAAGTGAATAGAAAGGAAAACAGTGAATATTATGCCTGCACGCATCCAAGTCTTATTGGGGGTGCATCATATGAGTGGCCCAGTGTGTCTTCTCTTCACTTTCCATCAGTTCATTCCCAGCATCTCCCACCTGCTACTGATCGATTGCATTTGGATGTTGGCCACAATTGGCCCAGTCACATTTCTCAGTCATTATTATCTGCTACGGCAAGTCATCAGGCTGTAAATGCATCAGCTGAAGGTGGATGCCGCCGGATTATTCCTTCTCTAATTCCTCCTATGAGTTTAGACTGGCCTCCGATGGTAAGAAGCTACAGCAGATTTAGCCAGTCTGTGTCATTAAATTTTGATACTTCTCACAATTCAAGATTGCAGGTTCCATTCTGCACAAGTCTAACAGCTCGCAAAACACAGAGAACTGGCAACGAGGGTGAGAGGAAGTGTTCTGGGGATATTTTGGACTTCTGTGACCTCAAGAAATCATTAGAGGTTGTGGATGATGAGAGTTATTGGGTGACTGAGGATGAGTCTGATATGCACACATTTTCTGGGAGAGATTACAATCAATTTTTTGGTGGTGGAATTATGTACTGGAATACATCTGATTATGTTGGTTCAAGCTTTTCTCGTCCACCTTCTCATAGTTCTGAAGATAGTTCCTGGGCTTGGCATGAAGCAGACCTGAATAAGGCTATTGATGACATGGTTGGCATGCCAGGCTTGCCCGCTTCACATAGTGGTGTGGCCTCTCCACCTGCTGCTCCTTTTTGTCCACCTTTTGACAATTTGGGGCCCGGCCAGCAGTCCCTTGCTCATGCTTTGCCAGGAAACGACACCAGTGAGCTGCAATCTCCGTCATCAGTAACTGAAACTCCAGATGAAAAGATGTTGTTGTCTTTGAATAATTCGGGCTCTGGAACCGAGAGTGTGAAAGGGGATTTGCTTACCTACCCAGTTTTACGTCCGATTATCATTCCCAGTATATCAAGGAAAGGGTCTAGATCAGAATTCAAGATCAGTCAGGACCATAAAAGCCCATGTGTTCCTTCCACTAGAAGGGACTTTCCCCGGATCAAACGACCACCATCGCCAGTGGTGCTTTGTGTTCCCCGTGCACCTAGACCACCTCCACCTTCTCCTGTTGGAGAATCTAGGAAACATAGAGGCTTCCCTGTTGTTAGATCTGGTAGCTCAAGTCCTAGGAACTGGGGAACGAGAAGTTGGCACCATGAAGAAAATACCTCTTCAGGAGCCCACATTTGTTTGGATGGTGCTGAGGTTGTCTGGGCATCATGGGAAAATGACAAACGTGTTGGAGCTCCAATGATGCAGCCTGTACCAGGGTCTCTATTGCAGGACCACTTGATTGCTATTTCCCAATTGAATCGTGATCAAGAACATGTAAGTTCAAAATATTTTATACAAATATAGTGTTTGGTCATCATCAAAAGCCATCACATTTAAGCATCCACACAAAAAGGGGATTCAACACAACTGAAGGGGAGAAATTCGAGGTATATACTGATGCATCTGGCATTGACCTCGGATGTGTGTTAATGCAACAAGGAAGAGTCATAGGTTACTCTTCCCGACAGTTGAAGAAGCAAGAGGAGAACTACCCGGTCCATGACTTAGAGTTGGCTGTGGTGGTATTTGCATTAAAGATCTGGAGACACTATCTCCATGGAGAACAGTTCACCGTATACTCCGATCACAAGAGTCTCAAGTATTTATTCTCTCAAAAGAAATTAAACATGAGACAATGGCGTTGACTAGAGTATCTCAAGGACTTCGACTTCTCAATACAATATCATCCAGGAAAGGGTAATTCTATAGCTGATGCCCTCAGTCGAAAGTCAAGAACCTTATTGGCCAACTGCATGATTCAAGAGTGGAAGTTACTGGAGTAATTCTCAAGACTCAACGTAAGTATGGACAAGGAGAACATGTGTATTACTCTATCACACTTGAGGATACAATAGGATCTACTCACTGAAATTCAAGAACTTCAAGACAGTGACCCGGTGTTAGTAGAGATCAAGGATAAGCTAGAAGAGCGACCAGACTTCAAAGTAGCATCAGATGGAAGATTATTATTCAGGTAAAGGACCTATGTACCAGACTACCTGAAATTGAAGAAGAAAATTTTATAAGAAGCCCATAGATCAAGGTACACGATTCATCTCGGGTCTACCAAGATGTACCAAGATTTGAAACAGATATTTTGGTGGCCCAACATGAAAAGAGAAGTAGCGGACTTTGTGTTGCGCTATCTCACGTGCCAACAAGTCAAGGCAGAACACCAAAAGCCTGCCGGTAAGCTACATCCTCTAGATGTCCCTAAGTGGAAATGGGAGGATATCGATATGGACTTTATAATGGGTCTGTCTAAATCTAAAGCAGGACATGACGGAATATGGGTCATCATTGATCGATTGACCAAGTCAGATTACTTTTTGCCAATCAAGAGTCGATGGTCAATTGATATCCTTGCTGCTTTGTACATTAAAGAAGTCGTAAGACTCCATGGAATTCTTGTTTCGATCGTGTCCGACTGAGACCTGCATTTCACTTCACACTTCTGGAAGGGTCTACAACATTCGTTGGGGACAAGACTCAACTTCAGTATAGCCTTTCATCCTCAAACAGATGGTCAGACTGAAAGAACAAATCAGGTTGTGGAGGACATGCTCAGAGCTTGTATCATCGATTTCGGTGGAAGCTGGCATGATCACTTGCCCCTGGTTAAGTTTGCATATAACAATAGTTACCAAGCAAGTATTCAAATGGCACCTTTCGAAGCATTATACGGAAGGAGTTGTCGATCACCCTTATGCTGGGACGAAGTTGGCGAAAAGTAACTACTAGGCCCAGAGATGGTAAGGGATACCACCAAGAAGATTCAACTCATAAAAGAGAGACTCAAGATGACTCAGTCTAGACAAAAGACTTACGTCGATACTAGAAGGAGAGACCTTGAGTTCCAAGTCGGAGACCACGTCTTCCTTAAGGTTTTCCCTGGCCGTGGTATTAGAAGATTTGGTGTTAAGAGCAAGCTTACACCAAGATATATTGGTCCCTTCGAAGTGCTAGAAAGAGTTGGCGAGGTTGCCTATCGGATTGCTTTGCCTCCGCAACTATCCAAAGTACACAATGTATTTCATATTTCTATGCTCAAAAAGTATGTTCATGATCCAGATCACATCATAGATCATGACAACCTGGTGATACAAAAGAATCTCACATATGAACAAAAGCCTTTAAGGATCCTTGATCGCGAAGACCATGTGCTAAGAAAAAAAACTATTCCCATGGTTAAGGTATAGTGGAGCAAGTGCTCAGAGCAAGAAGTGAAGCATGCCCCAGCCCTTCCAGGCCCCTCTGCCCACTGCACCCCTCACATCCACCATCTCACATGATCGTCCACAACCGCCCGGAGGCTTCCATGTCATCATCCCCGTCCACGCATCGAAGCTTCCTCGACTCTGCTACTTGCAGATTCAGGGCAGATCCTGAAGCTAGATTGCAGACCCCATCACAACCCAATACAGCATGAGCCAATGCAAACACTCTTCAGAGAAGTCATGCTGCTTCAAGTCTCCTTCACGCCAGAAGTGGTCCTGTCTTGTTCCGGCCTTGACACTGATCGCTTTGGCCATTCTTGTACGGCTGCGCCAGATTCGAGCCAGAATCTGAGGACTGATTGGCAGAGGAAGCACTGCCTTCCACGACGTGATTCAGCCCGAACTCTCTTCAGAGAGTTGCTTCTACTCCGAGCCCTCGATGCCCCAAAGGTGGTTTTGCCCTGTTACGACATCGGCACAGCCCGTGTTATCCATTCTCCTGCAACTGCACAAAGCTGGTGCGAACCAGTCCACCCAGAGAGTGCAGCAGGCTTGCTGGTCGTGTCACACCTTCCTCTGCTGGTTTTCAGGCCGAGCCTTCTTCATCGGAGTCAGAACTCTCGACGTTATGAAACCACTCCACATGGTTTCGTCGTGTTCTACATTCGGTGCCGTCGGTGCTACCATGCACAACTGGACTGTGTCTGGATGTTCACCCAGAAAATAGAGCCCCACTAAAGTGCCAACCACTCCCAGATTGGTGCTCCGTTGGTGCTAATTTTTTGAGAGTAAGTATATCTGCCTGTCAGCCTTCCAACCCCACTGGTCTTGCATCGTTCGGAGTTCGGTGGATAGCGTACCGCCCTCTACACGCCGACTACGCAGATCGAACCTGCAGGACAGATTCGCACAGGTCGTCATCCTCAACCGGCCCCACCCTCCAGCAACCTCAGAATGACGCCAAACTCCCAGGAGCGCCTCTACACTTCTCAAGCTTCGTCTGAGTGCAAGCGGCCTCCAGTTATGATCCTTGTGTGCTACGGATCGCCCAGATCAACTCGGTTCTATCCAGCCGGGCAGACTTGGGGCAGCTGGCCCAACTCCCCTTCCCCGTGATCCCCCCTCTTGCGTGAGGGTAGTGATGTACCCTGTGCCCCTCCCCAAGTTCCCCCTCCCTACGTGGAGGTGTTTTTCATTTGCATGTACTAGCAGGGTCGACCGGAAGCTTCATCGACGCAGCGTGCTTGCCTGGTGTGCACGCTCCCTGGCGTGCCCACATCTCCGACCAGTGTCGATCCTTCGGACGGCTAGGTACGTTTCATTGCCACTCCTCCTTTTGCTTATCTAGTATTAGTTCCAGTGTCACGCCGGTGAGACGAGTGCCTGTTCTAAAATGATCCATGAACATAAGTGACTTGCTATCGGTGAGTCGAGTGTCCATCTGATCCGGTCCCCTCAGTACCAGTCGGCCTGGTAGAATCCGGTGCCCGTCCGCATCTCCCCGGGTGACCTCCACCACCCTCCTCGCAGTTCAGACCATGTCTGATGACCCACGAGCTGCTGCTCGCCTAGCCACCACTCGGTACCCTTGAGGAGTTTGCTCTTCACATGTGTGTGAACGTCTTTCCGTCTAGGCGTGTGTGCTCACGAGTCTGCTGGCTTTAGGTTTTAGTTCCCTATCTGGGCTCGTCCCGCATCAGATTTGATATCAGAGTAAGTTTTTTGACTTGCCCTTGCTTTTCGAGTCCTAGGCCAACCCACCCGTGTTGTTGAACTTTCCTCTTCTCTCCACGTCCCTTGATGTCCACCCGCAGTGGTGCTCCCTACCAGTCCTCAGGTCAGTCAGTCATGGTTAGTCAAGGTTTGCCTTCCCATGCCCCCGGTGAGTCCCTCCTGGGACACCTTCCCCGCACCGGCCAGGGTCAACCCCCTCCTCCACCTTGTGATTCCCAAGTGGGACAGCCCTCTTGGTCCAACCCTCCCACCACCGGTGGGGACTCCGCCCTTCTCGACACTATTCTTGATCAATTTCGACAACTGGGAGGACGAATGGATGCCATCGCCACCCAATTGGATCGACATGACACTCGATTGGCCCGTGTCTAGAGATTTCAGCCCGAGGGGTACCCCCAATAGGACCTTTACCCAGAAGAAGAGGATGAGGAGAGGAGTACCCATGACAAGCCCCTACGGGGCGCTTTCACGTGGAAGAACGTGAACGGCGACCACACGATCCTTTGGAGGACCCCCTCCACCGGCTGAAGAAGTTGGACGCTCCCACTTTCGAGGGATCCCACAAGCCCCAAGATTATCTTGACTGGGAGACATCTCTAGACTAGTTCTTTGACTGGTACCCCATGCCTGAAGAAAAAAAAGTGTGTTATGCCAAGTACAAACTTCAAGGTCTCGCCAAGATGTACTGGCTTAACATTGAGAGTCTTAGGAACCTTCGAAGAGAGAACCCCATAGCCTTATGGAATCAAATGAAGGTTGCTCTCCGCCAAAAATATCTTCCGCCTACATACTACTAAGATCTCCTGGATGAGTGTCATAGCCTCACTCAAGATGGGAAAATTATCGTCGAGTACATCAAGGCCTTCGACAGTTACCTTCTCCGATGCCGCATCCAGGAGGATACCGCAGTCACCCTATCCAGATTTCGCAAAGGGTTGACCCCGTATATTAGGCGGGAGCTACATTTACACGAGGTTACAACCCTTGAACACATGTATCAGGTAGCTCGCGACGCCGAGAGGTTCCACTTTGCTCCCCGACCAACCGATCCCAAGCACGTTGTCACTCGTTCAAGAGCTACTACCCACCCCACCCCAAGACCTACTCCACCTTCGGCAGCTCCCTCACCCATTCCCACTCGGCCCCCACTTCCCCGCCCCATAGCCGTCCCTTGCAACACCATCTCTTAGACGGGACGACAGAGGTAAAGGTATTGTCGGGAGTTCCCCCACTCAGGCTTCGGCTACTAAAAACGCTTGTTATCAATGTGGGGGACTCAGTCATTTTGCTAGCCATTGCCCTAACCGGGGTCTTTCTAGTCTTGTCATCAAGGAGTAGGTCGAGCCTCCACCTTAGGAGTCGGTCGGAGAAGAGACCATTGAGTACACCCCTAAGCAATCATTGATTGATCAGTTTGAGGGGACCACCACCCTGGAAGATGGGTCTCCCCAGGCGCCATTCTCTGTCGGAGCTGTAATACCCTATAGCAATGTCTGCCAACCATCCCCTGCATCACCAGATCAGCGTCAGAATGGCCTCTGTAACATCGTGGCCTTAATTAGAGGCCAACCTTATGTCGTTCTCCTTGATTCTAGTAGCGCTGTCAACCTTGTCTCCACTGACTGCGTTGCCGTGATAGGCTTCCAGCTTTTCCCCACCCCTAGCCTTACGATGTCAGTTGGGTCGACGATACGTCTCGATCCATCGAGATGATTTGTCCGATTCCCCTTCGGATCAGTGGCTATTATGAGACTGTCTGGTGTGATGTCCTCCCCATGGACAACCGTGGGATTCTCCTTGGCCGACCATGGATGTATAATGTGGGCATTCAGTACTTTGGTCGCGCTAACCTCTGCACTTTTCTGCATGAAGGGGAGACCATTGTCATCCAAGCCCTCCCTCCGCCCGCCTCGGCCATCATTCAGCAGGAAGCAAGTCAACAACACCTGTTATCCGCTCTTCCGATAATGTCCAAGCTTATCCCAACGCCCCTCCAACTGGGTCATGGTTCCCCGGAAGTTATTGAGACTGTCATTCCTAACCCCCCTAACAAGTCCAAGTCTAGGCCAGCACCCATGAGCATTAAGCGTCCTAGGCGGCAAGAGCGATTGCACAAACTTAAAAAAGGGTCGCAAGTGGTTGTTCGTGCAGAGAGGCTTCCATCCCGAATCCCTCCACAGGCAGATGTCGAGGGGATAGGACCTTTTCAGATTTTGAGGAGAGTAGGCTCCAATGCCTACGTGATAGAGATTCCTCGGGCATATGAGTTGGGACCCATATTCAATCGAGCTGACTTAGTACCATACGAGGAAGGGCAGCAAGAGCTAGTGAGCGTTTCGAGCCTGACCCTTCCTTGGAGCAAGGCCTCCCCCATGAGAGATCTAAATATTCCTGAGAGCGGTGCAGGCATAAGGGACTCATACTGGGCAAGCAAGCATCAAGGATTCCACTCTATTCACACTTGGCCTATCTTAAGGCTACGCTACTAGGCACGAGATTGTTAGTCCATGCTGGAGAGCCAGCAACCTCGGCGAGGAGTGCAACGATCCACTCAACGGAGTTGAGTTCTTTCCCAGCCCGGGGGAATTGATGAGGACATCTGGCCAGAGAAGGCCCCCTGTAGGACTTTTGGTGTGACACCACTATGGGGGGTGGCAGCCACAAGAACAATGAACCTTGGACCTAAGATTGCAAGCGCGACCGAACGACAAATTCTCTCGAGCGGACTCACCCGCGTAGCGCACACCCGGGTCCGTAGGTGGCCCGGCGATGGGGGATGAGGGTCCGAGGTTGGCCAACTTTTCCAGAATCTGATCCACAAACAGGAGTGAGAAGTGATCTTTCTTTGTCATCAAGTTTAATTTTCTGTAATCAATGCATACTCTCCACCCTGTTTGCAATCTCATTGGCATCTCTTCTCCTTTTTCATTCTTTAAAATAGTCAACCCAGATTTCTTAGGCACCACTTGCGTGGGGCTGACCCACTTACTTTCTAAGATGGGATATATGATCCCAACATCTAGCCACTTCACAACTTCCTTCTTAACCGCCTCTTTCATGTTTGGATTTAGCCAACATTGCATCTCCCTACTTGGCTTGGCATTGTCCTCTAAATAGATGTGATGCATGCAGACATCTGGACTGATTCCTTTTAAATCCGCCACCGACCAACCCATTGCTCCTCTATACTCCTTAAGGACATCTAGAAGTTGAGATTCTTGAATTGCAGAAAGATTAGAGGCAATAATGACAAGTAGAATATGGTCGGTGCCCAAATAAGCATATTTCAACGAGTCCAGTAGAGGCTTGAGCTCAAGAACATGAGGATGTTCTAAAGATGGAAGAATTGGTTCAGATTGAAGTGCGGAAAGAGGGTCTGTCATAGAGTAGGGTGCGGAAGAAAAAAGAGAATCATGCAGCATGCTACCCTCTTCAAAAATATCCTTAACTTCAACTAGATTTTCATCGATCAACTCCGCAAAAATATCAATAACATTACATTCCTCTCCATGTTCCGGATATTGAGATGCCTTAAAGACATTTAGTGATACCTTCTCACCTCCAAAAGATATATCCATCATTCCCATGGCACAGTTAATATTGGCCTTAGCAATAGCTAAAAAAGGACATCCCAAAATAATAGGTGTATGTTTCAACTCCTGAGACGAGACCATATCCAAGATCAAGAAGTCCACGGGAAAATAGCATTCATGAACTTTGACTCTTACATCCTCCAATAAACACCTTAGAGTTTTAACCGATCGATCCGCCAATTGAAGGATTATTGAAGTAGGCTTTAACTCTCCCAGATCAAATAACTCATATATGAAGGAGGGTAACAGATTTACGCTGGCCCCTAGATCCAGTAATTCCCTATCAAAAGTGACTCCACCTATGTCACATGAAATTAACGGAGCGCCAGGATCCTTCAACTTCTTAGGTAAATCGTTCATCAAAACTACACTTACATCCTCAGATAAGTGGATCTTCTGTGTCAATGCCTTCGGTTCCCTCTTTCATGTACATAGGTCCTTTAAAAACATTGCATAAGTCGGCACATGCTTAATGACATCCAAAAGTGGAATATTGATATTTACATGTTTAAATAATTTCAGCATTTCTTCTTGTTGCACTGGCTGCTTCTTGTAAGCTTTTGACTTTAAAGCATCAGGGAATGGGACTTTTGGTGCATACTCAGGGTGTTTTCCTTCAATCTTGTCTTTTCCTTTATCAAATTCCTTCTTTTCACCTTCCGGCTTGTTCTTTTCCGTCATAATTATGGGCTCATCTTCCTCACTATCACTCTCTTCTTGGGCCTCTTGGGCCGAGCTACCACCAACTCCACTCGCCTTATAAGGATCAACTACTCCCGCTCCTAAGAGTAGAAATAGCCTTAACATTCTCAAATCGAGAACCAACAGGAGGGGGAGGCTAAGGTTGGTTTGGTTAAGGAAGAAGGGGAGCTCTTTGAGGGAAGACTGGAGGTTGATTTCTAGGATTAGCTACTGGTTGGCTAGGAAGTTGGTCCTTATATTACTCGCAGCCAATTGCCTTATTTAACCCTCCAACTTTGCAATGGATTATTTTTGAGAAAGAATGAGTTGTTGAAGTTGGTAGAATTTATCATCAAATTAGGTCGAGGGAGTTGAGGAGGTTCGAAAGAAACCTGAGCTTGATAACGATTAGGAGGATACTGATGATATTGGCCCTGAAATGACTGAGCTTGATGATACGGGACCTAAAGAGGTGTTTTTATACACCTTGGGTGGTTCAGGGACATGCCAGAACACAGATCCATAAATCATGACATGTCTGGTGGCTTTAGGATTAAATAATCCAAAGAGAAGAGCTTTCCACGTTCAAGAACCAAAAAGTCAATATTTGCTATCTCGGGGGGTTCGGTCGACCGGAGGTAGGCTGTCGGTTGATCGAACTGTAAATTACTGTAGGTTTTTACACTCTGTTAATTTCGATCGACCGGCCCATGCCCTTAGGTCGACCGAACTGTGAAAACTTGTTCATTTTTTATCCCTGAAAATTTAGGTCAACCAACCCATGTCCTTAGGTCGACCGAACTGTAAAAAACTATAGATTTTTTATCCCTAGAAATTTAGGTCGATCGACCCATGTCCTTTGGTCGACCAAACTATAGAAAATCTGCAAAAATAATTTGTTAGCCCAGTAAATCATATCCATATGACAAGATCTCCATGTCCTCATTTAATTCATGCATTTTGGTTTTAATCTGGCTTTGAATATGCATTTGGAGATGTTCATTTGAGCTTCATATCCATTCTACCATTTAAGCTTTTACCATTACACAAAGTGGCCTTAAGCACATTCAAATCTTCCTCGTGATCACTTCGACACTGCACAAGATGAAAGCTGAGTTCAGGGTTTTGTTATCATCAAAATTACTTGGAGAACTCAACAATTGAGATGCCGTACTAGTAACCACAGAACAAGGACTAGCTGGGATCACGCTCATCAGTGCGGGTCTGTAGTCCCCAACCACGTGTGCACACACAGACTATGCACTCTAAGTCGGGTCCTCTAACTGATTTTCCCCCTAACCCAGACTCAGGCTACAAAGGCGAGGGGCCCTACGGTAACTAGCCTAAAAATCGTCACTCCTGGGAAGCTCTCCACCACTCTCGAGTGGGTCCGCACTCAATTGCGCAGGAAAGCCACAACTAGTGGGGGGGTCACTAAACATGCCACCGAAAATCACGCACGCACCCCACGCAAGCAACGTGAAGTAACAGGTGGCTCGAGGCCACAAGACTCTAAACAGTCCACTAGACCTAATAAACTCAACGGTCCTTGAGTTACGAGACTCGGGTCAAGACCGTCGCACGTGACGACACATCGTCATCAATCTGACCTAATCCCTAGGTTTGAAACCACGGTAACATGATTCCCAAGGCAGCTCACAGGCCGCCGAGTTGATCCCTCATACAAGGGACATACGAAAAATCTCCAGTCCCGGGCTGGTTAACTGGACTCACAATCCGAGGCCACACACACGGCCCACTCAGAAACCTCTTTTCGAAGAAACGCACCTCGTGCGGGGAAGACCCATCGCATTCGCGCTGACTCACGGCAACTCGATCTAATGAAAACACGAAAGCCTGGAATACACACGAGGTCACCCGATCCCGCAAGACCCATGAGCACACTAATCAAGGTAACTCGGCACCTCCAGATGCCGCTGAAAACACGAACACAGGACCCACAGGTGTCCGGGACATCCACGAGGCCGAAGGTCGACCACTGGGTCACAATCGGGTCGATCAGAAGCCAAAACGACATGACCGAAACACAGAAATCATGGAACTCGAGTGGCGGTCATCACCCTGACTGCCACCACCAAGTGGCAGCCCACACTGGGCCGCAAATCCCCGGTTAGCGGTCCAATAGGACCGCAACACGTCAGAAACCTCCAGGACAGAGGCAGTCATCACCTAGACCACCCAACTTAGTGGCGGTCCTTTGCCTGACTGCAACCTCAGGTAGCGGTCAGTCGCAAGGCCGCTACTACGTGGGGACTCGAACGACTGGGTGGCTACTAGTACCCGACCGCCAAGGCCATAAAAATGGTCATCGCCTATGTTGAGTCCCGAAAAGTGGCAATCAAGAGGGGAGGGGTGAATTGATGGCCAACTAAAAATCAGCTATCCAATTATAGAGTGTCAGGTGAGTCGGCCGCCAACATTGGCCCGTTCGGTGTGCGACTTGCGCTTGCTTGTGTAGGTCCAAGGTTGTTTGACATCACCTTCTGGCAGCTCTTCTCTCTTTTCTCTCTACAGAACTCACAACAGACCCCGTAGAGCCTCGCAGCCTCGTCCGAGTGACCTCTCCTCTCCTTCTTCTTTTTATTTGCCCTTTTTATTCTTCTACTTTCCCCCGTAGAGGATCCAGGGGGGGTGTTTTCTGGGGAAGAAAACTCCCAGAAGCTTCTCATTTGATTTCTCCCCGACCGAAGAGCACGACTTGTGGATTGTCTAGAGCTGGTAGTAGGCATTCCTGACTTCCATGGCCTCACCGACGAAGTGTTGGGCTGCTATCAGGAGACTTCCTGCTTCACGCCATTCACGATCAAACTGTACGCGGGAGACAAGGCACCGAAAGCAGGTTGGGGCAGCACGGGTTGAAACGGCGCCATATTTTGCACGCCGTATTAACAACTTGTAGAGAAGGCAATGGCACTAGGCCAAAGGAGAAGGGGGCGTGCCGATTTAAAACCCAAAGAGAAAGGGCGCGTCAATTTAACCCTCCATGAATAGTAACACATGAATAGTGTATGAATATTGTGTGAACAGTGCATGAATAGTGATTTGAATAGTCCATGAATAGTGATGCGCGTCGGATTAACAATTTTGGAGCAATGGGGCGCGTCGGTTTAGGGCGCGTCGGTTTAGGTGATGGCACGTCGATTTGGGCTTTATCTTGACGTTTCGGCCACTCAGATGATCGTTTGTATTCCCAGAATGCTCCGGTTACAATGCATTGCCTCCGCGGTGTTTGATTTGAAGCCTCTGAGCCCGGGTTTAGAATTTCGGATGATTTTTAGCACATGTCGAACCCGTGTCCAAACTCTCGAGTTTTCTCTTGATTTGGGCTTCGGCATAGCCGGTTGGAGAGCCGTGGCTGCATCTTCTGCTTGAGGAGCTTCCTTATTGAGTAGCGGGCAATCAAGTGAGTTCTCGTCCCGATCGGGTGATGTATGGCATTTATTCGGCACTTCCGTCTTTGACTTGGTCTCTCGAATGCCGAGACGTACGCGCTGCATATCAAATTTTGTCGTCCATAATAACACAAAAAAATGAATGAACAAAATTAATGAAGGGAAAAGAAATGAATGAAAAGAATGGTGATGATAAAATATAGCTTTTCAATTATCGGTTTCTAAGCTGACAGCTCTTTTATTATCTGCCTCAGAACCGACAGTTTTTCAATTATTGGCTCCTGAGCCAACAGTTTTAAATTATCGGCCTCGAGCTGACAGCTATTCAATTATCGGCATCCCAGTCGATAGCTACCCAATTATCAGCTTCTAAGCCGACAACTATTCGTGTATTGGCCACTGAGCCGATAGCTCTACAATTATCGACCTCTGAGTCGACAACTATCTAATTATCAGCACCCAAGCCGACAGCTATCCAATTATCGGCATGAGCCAAAGACTTTCTAACTATCGGCCCCTAGGTCGACAACTACATAGTTATCGGCTTCTAAGCCGACAGATACCTAATTATCGGCACCCAAGCCGACAACTATCCACTTATTGGCTGCTAAGTCGATAGCTTCTCAATCATCGGCACTCGAGTCGATAGCTTTACAGTCATTTGGCATTCAAACCAACAACTTTCCTCACCATCGACATCCACGCCAACATCCGTCCAGAGCCCTACAAAAAAAAGAAAAAAAGAAAAAAATGGAAGAAGAAAAGAAGAAGGAGAAGAAGCAAAAAAAGGAGAGAAGAAAAAAATCATCATAATAATAAGAAGAAAAAAAATAAGAAGAAAAAAAAAGAAGAAAAGAAGAAGAAGAAAAGAAGAAAAAATGGTGAATGATGGTGGTCAGACGGGCTGCACCCGCAGGCCCCGCTCTCCCGTCCTGCTCTCGCGCCACAGGAAATGAAACTTCACCAGAAGGGCCTCACGCTAAGAAAAGAGGAAGAGAGAGAAAGCTCAGGGAAGAATGAGCTCTCCAAACCCTCCTCGGATCCTTAAATGGCCACGCCAAGAGAAAATTCCCGCCGGAAGAAAAGGCGCATTGATCGCATGACCGCGTCGAGAGTGCCTTGTGCAAAAGGCGCGCCGATAGGGTCTCGCGTCGAGATCCTCACGTCACCAAGAAGGATCGCGCCGAGAGGATTGTGCCAAGATGCTTGACACCAGTTTGCTCACGCCGGGATTAGAATGCAACTAATAAAATTGAAAAGGTGGCCATTCAACGCCCCATAGCCTAGCATTAGTCCAAAGACACCTAGGAAATGCTGAAATGATGTAAAAAGAAAGAAGATTTCAAGCTAAATTGACAGATCAAGCAAGAAGATGTACTTAAATATTGAATATGCACCAGCAAGCCCTGTGTCGCTTATTCTTCCCTCATGCCACCTGCTGGTGAGGGGCATTTGTTGACACTTAAAATAGTACAAACAAAAAAGGGAGAAGCCAAAGAACTCCTAGGGCCTTCAACAAAGAGGATGCTCTAATGATATCCCTGGAAATTTTGTAAATCAGAATACAAGAAGATCCATCACCCTCAACACTTCGTCCGGCTGAAGCCACTTCCGGCCAAAGCTGCTGTCCAACACTACTGTCATTCAGACAGTTAGGCTGATTAAGACTGTGTCAAGGCCCAGGCAATTATCTGCCTACCGAAAATGGATCTTCAAAATATTTTGATGCTCAAAAGAAGGGATTCACATAACTTCACACACCATGGATACAAGATACCAAATGAGCAGCCAAGGGAAAGAGTATAATTGTTTTAAGAAGCTCTACATGGCCAACTAGAAGGGCCCATAAGTTCAAATTCTTGAGCGGCGCCAGATCCACGGAGTGAAGGGGCCCAAGCCCAATAAGGCTCCACAGGAAGTGCGCCGATTGAAGGTAAGGCTGAGACATATGGCGTGCCAATGATATGCCACCCCGAGAGGATGTGGCGTCGAGTGAAGGAGGGTCTCATCCTTATATAAACCCTAGTCTTCGAAACAAAAAAAAGGAAGGAAAAAACACACCCAGTAGAACAATATACAAAGATACACATCAGAAGAGAAGAACACAGAGAGAGCAGAGTCCACTGAGAAGAGAGGGTCTGCCAAGGAAGCATCTCAATTGATAGGCTCAAGGTGGGAGTCTGTCGTCTGATGCCCTGCGGGGCTACATTCCCTCCCCTGTACTTAATTCCTTTCTTCGATTACTGCTTTTGTTTAGTGACCGACAATGATGTAATTTCCTTTCTTGCCTGGGTTTCATGATGGAAATATGCAATCGACGTTTGGATGAATGAAATGCAAAGATTCCTCTTCTATGAAATTTGTGATGCATCTGGCTTCGTGATTGAGATGTATGGGTCACGTATAAATGAGATGCAAAGAAGTATTTACTCTCTTTGATATCTGTCCTTTCCCTCTCAGTATATAAATGCTTTGTATGTGATCTCATGGTGCAAAGGACAAACACATCATGGTCTGAATAGTTTACACCGGTTGTTTTCCCTCATTATTCGCTCGAAACCTCATAGTCACAATGAGGGCCCGAGACAACCCATCTCGTGGTCTCTCATCTGTGAGGCTAGTGAGGGATATAGTTAAGTGACAATTTATCTGGTTGGATAGCTGACTGGATCTTGGTGGTGCCTCTGTGCAAAAAACCCCGTTCCCTGTATTCTACTATTCCGTTGTTGTTCTCAACCCCACGATCACAGTGAGGGCCTGAGACAGTCTATTTCATGGCCTCTCATCTATGAGTTGGTGAGATAGATGATATAAGCATGGTCTATGTTACTTAAACGATCGTCTGCTCCCCGTGATGCCTCTGGGTGAGGTCCCTTCCTTGGAATAACCTACTTCCATCATTCATGGGGGCCCAACTTCAATCCCTTACTCATGATCATTTCCAATCCACTCACTTCCTTCATGGGCCCTATAATTCATCTTGCACCCAAGGACAAGCCTAAATTGCTCAAAGACTCTCCACACCTTCCTATAATTCGTATTGGAGAGGACAACATAATATTTCTTGGGATTCTTATCAAGGCCTATCTCAAAGTCCTTCGAATCAACTCTTTCAAAATTGGGCTTCATATTCAAATAACTTTCATGATCAATCCCACTATGGAGGGCAATCCACACCCTCTTCACTATATCATTATCAAGTTGATCATCGTTCAACTTCTTATCCTTCGAACTCTGCTTCTCATTCTACATATCTATCTCCTCCACACTCAACTCTCAATTAGGGGGAGAGCTTTAATCAATTTCATCAATTTATCATGGCTCAAAATCAATCCATCCAGACCAGACTAGATCGAATGGCTAAAAACATCAAGGGCATGGAAGTGGATCAACTACCAAGCTACTCCAATGCCAGTCTTGAAAGCCAACTTCTGAAATGTGACCATAATGAAAGCTTTTATGACCAACTTATCATTCCCTAGGAACATAATACTCAGATCACTTTTGATTTAGATAATGGAGGAGTTATGGAGGAGTCTTATCTGGAAATTTCGGAAAGAGCTAGTTGTAGTTATGATAATGATCAAAAAGATTATCTCGAGGAGCTTGAGCTTAATTACACATATGAGGAGAGTTCTAAAGAAGTTGTTGATCTTAAGTTTGGGGGAGAAGAAGAGGAAGGCGATGTGCTACTTAATGATCAAATTTTAGTAATTCCCCTTCCCGAATTTGAAGAGACTTCATTCCAAGAGAATGACAAAGAGGATGTGCGGGTGAAGAATGAATTGAGTGAGGCCATAAATAATCTCTCTTGGGTAAAAGAGGGGTCAGGTACCCTTCATAACTTTCATCTCAATGGGGCACCTTTTGATCAAGGGGAGGGTATTGATCTTTTACCTCTTCATGATTTCGGCGAATCTAACCTTGTTGTAGACATTTTACAGTTAGCCGATTTGTTTAATTCTATCAAGTCCCACGATTATTGTGTTGAGGAGCATGCTTCTTTCACAATTGATAATCTCGTTGACACTAATCATTTGATAGAAGCCCCACACCCTCTGATCTATTCTCACCTCACCAATATTCATGTAATTCCTAAAATTCAGGTGGTAATTTTTTTTGAAAGATAATAAGGTCTGCACTCATGTTTTCAACACTTATAAAGACCTTAAGTTTAAAGAGGAATATTTTATAATTGATGACATGATGATTTCTCTTTGATTCCCTGACCGAGGAGGTCTATTTAGCCTATTGAAATCATCATGGTATGTAATGATGGCCAAATCAAAAATAATAAATGTTGATTTTTTCATGACTCCCATGGAATAAAGGTTGTTAACATATGTAGTACACGACCAAATCAATCATGCTAACAACGAACCTACCTCTAGTCCACCTACGTTTTTTCATGATCTTATCTTTGCATGGTACAAACGATGGAACTTGAAAGAAGATGCGATCACGTGGTGGATTATTCTTAACTCAACTCGCTGGTTATGGAACTTGCATGCGTCTGGCTGACGACGGCAAACTTAGCACTTCTTAGGAGGTAACCCAATATTTTTGTTATTTGATGCTCTGTTTCAGTTTATTTTTTAGTAGTCAGGAGAAGAGTCGAGGAAATGAAGCTGTCATCGTCCATATCATTGATGGAAACTCGTCCTGCATATCAGGTTGTCTCTTTCCTACTTAGCAATATTTATTGTTACATTATTCTGTTATTTCCCTTGCTTACATATGCCATTGAGGACAATGTCATTCAAGTTGGGGGGAAGAGAAAATTTTCATAATGCATATAGTATAACCTGACCGGTGTGCTTGCATAATGTCCAACATATCACAAATGCTAATTAATTAGCTAAAAATGTGCATATTTGTTCAATATGTGAACACCTTAAATTTTCAATTAATTCCATGTGTGAAACATTCATGCACTACAATATTTACTCTAATTGTATGGATGCTCGTGCACAAGCACATTCATGTTGGATGTCTCCTTTCCTTACTGCCCGGCGGATTTCTTGTCATTTAGTTGGATCTGTGGTACTTCTATGATGCTTTTTGAATCTTGTAACTGGGTTCCCGGCAATGAAGTGCTGAAGTTTTCGAGGAAGGGGATCATTGAAACAAAGTACTTTCTGTTTGTTGTCTACTTACATTTTAATCGATGTGAGTTTTTCTGAATCGTCATTAGAAATGAACAATGGAATGAGCATCTAGATTCTTATAGCAGCTCTATGTCTGCTGGTTAGGCCAAATCTCGGGCAGCTTCTTGATGTGATATCTCAATAAATCTTAAGATGAAATCAAAAGCACAGAATACAATACCAAGATCCAGCAACTTGAAGCAGGCTCAAGTGGAAGGATCAAACTGGATGCTTGTTGTGGGTGGTGCTTTGTTGAGTACTTTATCGATAAGGCTTGGATGGAAGCTGAAACAGGCCTTTGATACCAAACAGCCAGATAATGCTCAAAACACCGTGAAAGGTATGATAGCAGAATTTGTTCTTTTTACATTTCAGCTGCTATCTTACATGTCTTTTAATTTCAAGCATTTTATCTACTCAGAAAATGGTAAATCAACAATTAGAAGGAGGTCACAGCCTTGTCAATTGCGTCCAAAGTTGTATTGTTTTGGGCAGGATGAAGACCGTTGCTACCACTACCACGCAGGTTTTGTGCTTCTTCCTGGGTCCATTCACACATTAATCCCTGTAAAGTTACCATTGCCGGATGTATGCAAATTCATGTAGGCCTTGGGCTCATATACTCATTGCAATGTCTAGAGCGCCCAAAGCCATCTGAAGGATTACAAATCTAACTCCTAAATAACATTGGTGATAAGCTCATAACTTCACCCCCCCCCAGGCAAAAAACAAATGAAATAGAGAATCCAAAACCTCCCCTAATAATGAACATTCCATGATCACTCTTAAAATTTTGTAACAGCCAATACCTGTAGTGACCTTTGGCTCTTCCTCTTCAAAACTTTGAAGGGCTTTAACTCCAGCCTCCAGGTATAACATCTGATCTGCATCTAATGGAAAATTTGTTTATTTGCACATGATTATTTGTTGTATATTAAGATTAATAAAACTCAAATTTTGTATTGTGGTCTTAATTAGGCTTGATTTTTATATACTGTGAAAGTATGTCTTTTAAAAGGAACATACAATGTGTGAATGCAAGAGCATAACATGACTACTAGGAGTAGATTGCTATTATTTCCCAGGGGCATGCAATAGTTTAGACTGGGTTAAGTTTGTAAGCTGATTTGTTTGGGGATGGGCGTTGAAGCCTTCATTGATATGGCTTCTATTGGTAATAAAGACAAAGCTGTCGTTGTAATGTAAGGTTAACTACAGATCCATCTCATGGTTGTACCTTGTCTTATCTGGATTGCGTGTACTTGTTTGAACATATTCAAGTCATTTTAGTTTGATGAATTATTTTTCATATGTTTAAGATTATTCCCACGATGTAGTAGAAAAAATCATTGTGATGTTAAAAGATCTTAAGGAAAACCTTAAGAGGTGGAACGTGAGCATTTACATTTTCTGTGAAGAATAATCTAGATCTGATTTAGCAAGAGAAACCTGGATTACAAAACAAAATTATTTTTGAGATGTTCATTACCTCCTATGCAGTCATTCAAATTCAATCAAGTTGGCTAAGAATTCAAGAATCTGGTTGCTGTGGCAGACTATGTTGTCAAAGATAACAGAGGCATCACCCTGGTGATTGTGGTTGCCTTGCTACCTCCAAGTTCCCTGACGTGCGTAGGTTGTTGGTATCCGTCAAAGATAAGGTCCTCAAATAGGACTATGTTCGAAGGGGTGTTGATGCCTTACATGCGAGCATCCACCTTTTCTGATTCCTTGGTACATCAAGTGGTGAATTGCATAAAGTCAAATTATGTCCGGCTGGAAGCTGTCACTATGCGTGATGGTGATCCTCAGATCTACGTTCTCCTCCTAGTACCAAGAATCAGCTAGATGAAATGAGTATTACCATATTTTCTACTCGTATGCATGATTCAACCCCATTCCTATTTCATCAAATGGGCATTATCTTCATGCATTCTTTAAGCCCCGAGGGCTCTTCTACTTTGGTGATTAATCAAGGGTTGTCCTTCCTCCAGAAGGGCATAATTAACGTCATATCCTTTATGGTATGGTGGACTTCTGGTCCTAACATGATCATTCATAATTGTTTGATTAGTCAGACGGCAGATAATAAACTAGTCACTCCGTGACTGGCACACATACGCTCAAAGAAACCCTGGAATAAATAAATAAAAATAAACTAGATAATCATATTCCCACAAATAGATCCTTCTAAAAACTTTGCCCAATTTAAAAAAACTTAGCTGATGGAAACACAAACTATAGCTAACATGCAAATGAAACACATAATCATAATGCATAGTGGATCACAAAGGATAGTTTAGAACAGTACAGTAAGAAACCTTGTACAGGGAGTCAAGGGATTGCAGTTTAGGAGATAGTTGAGGTCGACACACCCTCATTATGAGGTCGACCCAAGCTCACTGTTAGAACACCAGTCAGAAAGATCTGTTACATTAGAGGGCAGGGATCTCATTAAACTCTTGGTGGGTGTATGAACAAGATGCTTGTGTGTGCATTGATGAATAACTAGAATTACATGCATTGAAACTAGCATACGAACCTGTGAAGGGGGATAGAAAACATGGAGCAATCACACAAATCATAGCCCACTCCACAAGATATTTTTAAGGTGGTTCGGTTGCAAACCCGTAACCTATGTCCACCCCTCACAAAATCTGGTGAGGCTTCCCGCTAACTAATAGCCTGAATAATCGTTGATTAACAGCTTGAACACCGCTGGCACACAACTTGACGAGGAGCAAGCTCCTCACGAGGACGAAGTCCTCAAGCCACTACAAGAGCAACACACGAGGACAAGCCCCACCGGGACAACCCCCCCCACACACACAAATAAAGAAGAACAAACCCGCTGCAAGTGCATCAAAAACACTGGGACATCTCCCCAAAAGCACATGGCTGTACACCAGCCAACCCACTTCTGGCCTCTAAATAGAGTACTGGACACCACTTTAAACACAACACAATATAAGAGAAGATTTAGAGTTTGAACAGAAAAGCCAAATGTTACTTCAGACGAAGTCATGAAGCTATTTCTGTAGGACTGAACTTTTGCTCTTCATCTCTCTTCTTTCTCCTTTTTCTTCTCAGATTTTTCTCATGAAGTTCAGGGCTGCTCACACTCATTTCTTCCTTTCTTCTCTTTCTCTTTTCTCTCCTTGGGATGAGCTAACAGATCTCACACTTAATGCATTGCTCGGCCAACCCTTCCATGTTGAAGGGGCAACATATTTGAAGACCAAGGTTTGGATCCCCACCTTTGATTTTAGAGGAAGGAACCTGAGCCATCCAGATCACAGCTCTTGAGTCTTGTTGAGCTTCTTCCCTTGGAAGCCTTTGATCGGCCCAACATAGTAGCAATTTTTCCCTCCAACAGATCTTCATTTGATTGGTCCATGGAAGCAGAAAGGTTTGACTGAAACCCCATTGGTTGTGTCTAAAAAGGTAGAGTACATGACCTTTCCCAAATCTATCTACTGACAGATCTCTGTCTAAAAAGGTTATCCTGATGCTTTATGATGGAGATGGAAAGTTCACTGTCCTAGGAACCTTTTTCATACCTCAAAAGATGTGTTTATGGAGGTTTACCTTTTTTTCTTTTTTTTTTTAAAAATAGGAAGTTCGGTCGACCAGACTAACGAAGTCGATCGACCGATCCTCCAAAAGTCAAGGGTGTCCGCCGGATGGGTCGACTCCAGTAGCATGGTGCATCAACCCATCTGCTGATTGGTCGATCAAAAATGCAATTTAGTCGACCGAACCAGCGGGTGAGTCGACTAGGGGCCAGGAAAGTTGACCTGCCTCATGCCAAGCGTGCAAAGTTTCCTTCCTCTTTTCCTTCTGACATATTTATTTTTATGTTCATGCTATGTTTAGTCAAAGGACTACGGGATTCGTTAGATGCCCATCTTTTATCAACAGTTTCATTACACTTTTTTCTTTTATTCCCTTCTTAGCAAACGGGCCAAGCATGCAAGCGCACACCCACACATGCATGAATGTAGGGGGGAAATAGGGTAAAAGGAGCCCACCGGCTGCGGGACGATAGTGGACTACTCAAAGCCCCCCTCCATTTTGGTTGCAAAACAATAGGGGGCCTTCAAGGCGTGGGGAAACCAAGGGTCAGAGCGGGTCCCTGAGGCTCAGACTAGGCATCTCGACCATGGGTGGGTCGACCTGTTGGCTAAGCAGGTCGACCTGCCCCAGGCCAAACAGTAGGCTTCTGTCATTCCACCTAAAGGGATTGCCTAACAGAATGGCGTAGGTTGTTGCATGAGCTCTTCTTGACGGAATGCAAAAGTAGATATTTGAGATGCTCAGTTTTTTTTAGAAGGAATGAGTGAGAGGGCAAACCTACCCATGCTTGTGCAATGCCAATAGGGGTCCTGGGCGACCTTACAATGTGTACGAGGTGTTCAACTTGACTGTTAAGAGGGTGTTGTGCTGGGCTAGGATCCATACCAGAGATAGGGGGGTCGACTCCTATTGTCGACCTCTGCAATATTAGGCTCCTAGCCCCATTCAAGGAAACTCTGCACTGAGTATGTGTATGCATGTGCGGACAACCTGCCCATTCAGCGGTCTCTTTTTCTTATTCTCTTCTTTCTTTTTACATGCTCCGAGAGCTCTCTTATCTGTTTAGTTCAAAGTTCCCCTCTGACAGCTCCTTAGTTACATTGTATCCCCCCTTTTTTATGTTTTGCCTATTCTCATATTTTATCACTGTTTTATTCTGTACATTTTTTTGATTGGTTCAACAATTATTTTGAGGTCCTGGCAACAATCTGACAGCACCTCCCTTGGATCCTGAATGTTGGGGGGGGAGTTAAAAGGACGCCTATCCACACAAGACCAAGATGGCCCCAGATTTGCATGGATGTGCTCAAAAGTGACAACATTGGTAACTGAGTAGCGGATGGGTTAAAATTGGAACCCAGCTTATTTGGGGAGCTTGGAGTGGGCAAGCTGACATGTAGAAGTTGTTAATCCATGGGAGAAGGAGCACAAGTCCTACTAGATGAGAGAGAACGGTCTGATCCCCCACGACAGGGACATAAACAAAACATGCTGGAACTAGTGCACTTGGGAAGGCTGCAGAGGTAAAATGGCCTTTGAGGATCTGGATCCAGAGCAATGCCCATGGCGCTGGGTAAGCCCTGAGCCTCTACTTGGATGGGCCCCTCCTTACGTTTATGCTGGAGACACTAGAGGCCCATGTGTATTAAGCATGCGAAGCTTGGGTACGCTAAGCACAATAAAACAAGGAAGAACAGTAGATCTATGGAGGAAGATAACGAAAAAAAAGGAAGCTCTTGCAACCAGGCAACAGGTGGATGGGGAAACATGCTTATGGCAGAAGAAGGGACGGGTTCAGGTCGATATCAATTATTTGTGGGAGATGGATTTATTTTTTTTACTTAAATTTTGTTGGGATGGCATGGTTAGGTTTATTTCTTTTGTTTACTTATTGCGTGGGCGTGCCAGTCACAGAAGTGACGAGTTTATTGTGCACACCATCTGAATGATCAGACGAAGGAAAAATGATGAATATAAAAAAGTGAATGAATGAAATCAATTATCTCATTCATCATTCAGGTCCCACGAGAATTCCTGCGTATGGCCAGCAAGTCACGTCGCACCGGCATAAGCCTTATGCCTATGTTGTAACGAACATTTTTGCTTCGACATTTAGCCCCATAATAATTACATAAAGCAACTACTTCACTTTTCTAGCGACTTCTTTGTGTTAACGTAGAGATCTAAATATGGTGTCTAGAATCATGTGTTAATTACATCTCTAGTATTTGTTTGATGGGGAAGGAGGAAGTCAGACCTGTAGACAGAGAAATCATGTCAGAAGATGGAGAGATCTCAGGGGATAACTCTCCAATACTGAAGTCATACAAATGCTTGAGTAAGAGGAAGAGTGCTCGGACGTAGAGGTAGAGTGTTCGGACAGGGAGAGAGGGTGAGTGGAAGGAGATAGAGAGTGGTCAGACGGTTTAGTGGAGGTGACGAGTACTGTGTGGAACTTCATGGAGAGACTGGGAGACAGATAGAGTCGAGGTCGAGTTGAGTGTGAGAGGCATCGTGAGCGTCAGAAGCCTATCTCCCTGGTCTTCTGACTAGGGTCTTATTTATAAAGTCTTCCTCAAACTTGTCCCGTTCCCTTCGCCTTCTAACTTAGTGAGGTCGTGGAATTATGATTGTCTTGATCGTGAAGTCATTGATTACCCATTCGCTTGCCTTACATGAAGTGAGAGGGCAGAGTTATCCTTGATTCTTGCCCTACAGGTAACATGAGGACGTGGGTGATAACTCGATGCCAATTAATCTCTCGAATAATTCCTATCATTGTTGCAGTAATGGCCACCTGGTAGTGCGCCACGTGGGACGTGGCGGTAAGGACGCACGCGGAGGATGGGCTTAGATCTTAGACCAATTTTTGTTAGGCCTTGACAGGCAGTGTTGTGGACTACGAGCCGATCCTTATTGGACCTTATTGGGTCCTAGCAAGTTCCCTCTCCTCACTAGCCCCCCACTCTAGAGCAACAAGAGTGCTCGGTGCTCGAGAGAAAATTAATGTTCCACTGGTAGGGCAACTGAAGAGGTCTATGTTTCCGAGGAAGGCGTGTCTTCGCGAAGAAGTAAACTTCCTGGCTCTGCTCTCCTCCGTACGCCACGTGACATTGGTGTAGGGTCCTCATTACTACGGATGCTATTCCGCCTAGGAGTCTAAGGCATTCCATCACCTTTTGGGTGTGTTGTCATGCCTCAACCTGATGATGTCACTTCGATCATAGGAAAGTAGGTAGAGACAGTACTCGGTGCCACCCTAGGGATCTCCTCGTTCTTCTGCAACGGTTGATGACAATTTGCCTTTCCCAAGATGCTGCGATCCTGTCCATTAAAGTTGGGGTGTCATGCCATGTTCCCCCTTTTAAATGGATGTGGGAAGCTCAAGCGGTCGCCCAACATTTCTTTATCTTCTCCAGTGCCGGCCTTTGTTATTTCCTTGTTGTTGCTTTCCTATTTTCCTACCTTTCTGGTGAGCTCTTTCTCTTTTAACACTCCACCATACCTTGTAGGAGGCGTCTTCTTGCTCATGAGCCTGAAGAGTCCACTTTCGTCGTCTCAAAGGTGGCTCATGGAGGCCCTTTGAGCACTTCGAGGGCATTGTCTCATCGTACTCCTTCCCTTAGGACCCAAGTCATGTATCGTGTCACTAAGGGTTTGAGGGAGGCCTTCTAGATCATTGTACCAACTTTCTCTAATGAATGGAGGACTACAACTGATTTCTAGTCATGTCCCCCTGTACTCTTTCTGGTGTAGTAGATTCTTTTGCTATTTGGGGCCTCCAAGCTTGTGCATAGCTTTATGGACTTTGGGACCCTTACACTTCTCATGTAACGTCCCAGAGTACACAATATCGATAACCCGATACTAGGTATCGAATTACCGCCATTCTGCACTGAGAGCCCAGTTTTACCATTTTCATCTTTGTCTAACTTTGTGGTTGTGGCCATCGGAGTTGACAGAGGTTTTGCTTCGGCCATCCCATACTTCTTTAACAGCTCTAGTGTATAATTAGCTTAACTTATGAAGATGCCTTCAGGCGTTTGCTTCACCTATAATCCAAGAAAAAAGTTTAGTTCTCCCATTAAGCTCATCTCAAATTCTCCTTGCATAATTTCTGTAAATTCATCACATAAAGCATTATGAATAGCTCCAAAAATAATGCCATCCACATACACTTGAACAACTAAAATGTCTTTACCTAATTTTCTTGTGAAAAGTGCTTGATCAACATTACCTCTCTTGAACCCATTTTCAACCAGAAATGAGGTGAGCCGTTAATACCATGCCCTTGGTGCTTGCTTTAGTCTGTATAGGGTCTTTTGGAGCTTGTACACATGTCGTGGATGTTTGGGATCTTCAAAATCTAGAGGTTTCTCTACAAAAATATCCTATTTGATGTAACCGTTAAGAAAAGTAGATTTGACATCCATTTGAAATAATTTGAAGTTCAAAGAGTAAGCATAGGATAATAAAATCTGGACTGCTTCAAGTCTAGCAACCATTGCAAAAGACTCATCAAAATCAATATCCATCTCCTGGCTATACCCCTTGGCTACGAGCCGGGCCTAATTCCTAACAACCAATCCCGCATCATTTAGCTTATTTCTGAAAACCCAATGGGTTCCAATAGTGGGATGGTTCTTAGGACGCGACACGAGAGTCCACACCTCGTTTCTTTCGAACTGGTGTAGCTCTTCATGCATAGCCTGAATCCAAGATTCATTTTGAAGAGCTTCCTATACATCTTTGGGCTCTTCTTGGGAGATTAAGGTCATTTGATCCTCTTCTTCAACTTGCCTCAGTGAGGATCTGATTTTGACACCATCTACAGGATTACCAATGATATTCTCAGCAGGGTGATCTTTCAAGAACGTTGAAGCTCTAGGCAAGTCAAGATGCGACACTTACTATTCTTGAAGTGTTTCAAATGACAGGTCCTCTTCATCTTCAACTTTATTGTGGGCTCCTTCCGTTGGTTCATCCTTAGCCTTAGATGATCCAGCATCATTTAAATTTTTGGGGATCTCATCTGCATCCAAAAATGAAATAACTTGATTTGTCAGGTTTAGATCAAATTCATCAAAAATGATGTGAGGACTTTCTTCAACAACTAAACTCCTCTTATTAAGTACTCTGTAAGCTCTAGAATTCAATGCATAACCTAGGAAGATTCCTTTATCAGTCTTTTCATCAAACTTACCTAGGTTTGACTTACCATTGTTCAGAATATAGCAAGAGCATCCAAAAGATTTTAAGATGGAAAATATTTGATTTCTTACCCTTGTAGAGATCATATGGGGTTTTCTTTAAGATAGGCCTTACCATTGCCCTGTTGATGATGTAACATGCAATACTTACTGTCTCGAGCCAGAATTATTTTGGTAAGGAGTTTTCACTTAGCATGGTCCGTGCCATGTCTATCAATGTTCTGTTCCTCCTCCCCACTACACCATTTTGCTGAGGCATCCTTGGTGATGAGAAGTTATCAATGTATCCCTGCTCCTTACAGAAGCTGCTGAAATCATGGTTCTCAAACTCACCACCATGATCACTTTGGATGGTAGTGATGAGGTAACCCTCATCATTTAGGATTTTCCTGCAAAACACTTGAAACTTCATCAAGACATCACTTTTATTGGTTAAAAATAACACCCATGTAAACCTGGAGTAATCATCAACAATAACAAATCCAAAAGACTTGACTCCTAAGCTGGATGTCCTAGTAGGGCCAAATAAATCAAGATGCAGTAACTCTAAAGGCCGGGAGGTAGAAACAATGTTCTTATTATTGAAAGAAATGTGTGTTTACATGCCTTTTGTGCAAGCCTCATACATTTTGTCACTTTCAAAACGTTATACTCATTATTGGGATTTGATACTACGCCTTGGTTTATAATCCATATCTTCTTATTGGTTGTTGTCTTCTTTTGCAAGGGTAATCAAGTATAAGAAGGACTCTCTCCATCGGCCAGCCGATAGGAAGAGAAGGAAGACACTCACAATCTCCCCCGCTCTCTAAGGTATTTATCGCGATCCCTCCTTATTTATTGTTATATCATTTGAGGCTCGCGAGTCCTCTGGCGATCACATCCTCCTACTAGCATCCACGCATGCTCCCACTCCTTGTCCACCATTCTTAGCATGTTTATTCATATTCTTTTTATTATCATCTAAGTGGATTTCTTAGGATCTACAGTGGTCAAACTGCCAAGTTTTCTATCCTACTGAAATGGGCTCCTCATGGATTCTTTTGGTGCTCTAGAGGCCTTAGGCAAGGGGAGCCCCTCTCCCCTTTGCTCTTTGTCGTTATAGGGCAAGTCTTGAGCTGCATGTGGAAGGAAGCAAGGGCTGTAGGGTTGATAGCTGGGGCAACTATAGGAAATGCTCAAGAAGATATCACTCACCTACAGTTTGCAGATGATACAATCCTCTCCGCCTCAGGTGATATTGAGATGCTTATCAAGTTGAGGATCTTGCTAAGATTGTTAGAAGCTATCAAGGGCTCAAAATTAATTTTTAGAAAAGTGTAATTGTCTGGATCAACATCAAGGATGAAGAGAAATATGTTGTTGCTCAAATCTTAGGGGCAAAATGGGGCAACTTTCCTATTAAGTACTTGGGTCTACCTCTCACTTGTAGCAGCTTTAAGTCTTCAGATAGGAATGCTATTGTTAAGAAAGTGGGTGATCGCATTGCAACACGGAATGGGAACCTACTCTCAGCCAGAGGTAAATGGGCCTTGTCCAAAAATGTGCTTCCCAATCTTGCGATTTATTTTGTCTACTTTCAAGGCCCCCAAAAATGTCTGCAGCAGGTTGGAATCCTTGAGAGCATCTTTCTTTTGGAAAGGCAAATGTCCAGAGGAGAAGGGGGTGCATCCTATGGCTTGGAAATATGTTTGCGGGACCAAGGAAGAAGGTGGAGCTGGTTTAACACCAATTGAGACAATCAACCAAGCATTACTCTTCAAATGGCTGTGGAAAGCTAAAATGGTTGAGCCATCCCTATGGAGAACTATTGGGAATAAATTGGGCAATCGGGATGGATGGTTTTCTGAAGTACCCATCAGCCACCACATGTCTAGTATTTGGAGAAATATTCTGAGGTGTAGGGACTTCTACAAATGCTCATCCCTCATTTATCTAGGGGATGGTAGAAAGACCAGGTTTTGGGAAGACCCCTGACTGTTGAATAATCCTCTCATAGACTTATTCCCCAACCTATATGCAAGTACTACTAGTCCAGGTGTTAAGGTGGCTGATGTCTGGTTGGAACTTCATGACAGCCCGGGATGGAATATGCAGTTTAGAAGGATGATGTTGAATGGCAAGAGTATTTGAAGTTCTATAACCTGATGGACAATTAGAAACCATATTCAGAACTGAGAGATACGAGGGTGTGGAGATGGGAGGGGACAAGGAGATTTTCTATTAGGTCTACTACTATTATTTTGAGGTAGGGAGGCAAGAGAGTTCCTTGGCACAAGCAAGTGTGGAACAACAAACTACCCATTAGAATAAGGATTTTCTTCTGGAAAGTGACTTGGAGGAGACTATCTACTGCTGATAGAGTCCATAAATTCAAGCATGATTGTTGCACCCTTAATTTTCTCAACTAAGTTCGGGACAATATCATACATGTTAATCGATGGTTAAATCACGGCGTAAAGCCAACACTGTCGTTTTGTGGAGTATCTCCATCCGGGTGGGTCTTAGAACCCAATCATATGAAAAGATGAATGGTGTCATAGCAAAAAGGAATGGAAGAAATTCTTACGCAATTGACGAAGGGACCAAGAGTCCACTGCGGTGCCACCGACTCGAAACCCTTGCGATGGCCGCCGTCTCACCGCGGCGAAGGCTAAGGAGGGTGGGGGAAGACTCCCAACTTCATCCACTGTGGGCAGCAAAAGAGGGAAAAAGGGGGGAATAAGAAAGGCTCCTCGCCGGCCAAGCCCTCACTGCCAACAGATGAAGGCCGTCATTGCCAAAAAAGAACCCTCATCGTAGGGAGAAGGAGACCCTGTCTTCGAAAGGAAAGAAGATAGGGGAGATGGGTGGCGAAGGGTTTCTGAGGAAAAACCCTACGATACGATTTTAAAAAAGAGAAGAGAGGGAGGGTGAGTCCATGTCAGCCCCACCGACTCACCACTTCACCTTTTTTTGGCCGCCCTCCAACCGATTCGAAGTGGCCATTGCCACAGAATCAAAGCGGCCACCCGCTACCGAATCAAGTGGCCATTGCCACCGAATCAAAGCGGCCACCCGCTATCGAATCAAGTGGCCATTCGTTGCTGACTCAATGGGCATCGCCGAATCAACACATGCCACCGACTCGGGGAGCCAAAGCGTCACCGATTCACATCGCCCAGGTCATGCCACTGACTCAAGGCAACGTGGGTCCCAACTATCAAAACTCGATGAAGCAAATACATCCGTGGACCTCGCTCTGTTCATCCCTTACTTGCAACGTCCACGGCCGGGGGATATTTGTTGATGCCTAAAATATTACTAAGCTTTAATCATGTGCCCGAAGAAGTCAATTGAAGTCAAAGATGCATCCACTCGGACCGCTGAAGCCTCAAGTCACCCCATAAGAAGTACCAGGGACTTCACATCTCACCATCTCTCGGTAAAACATCTATCGCAGCTCACTAAGGCCGAATAACGGTCAGAGCCGATAAACCTAGCAACGAAGCGATCGTGCCAGATTTATCTCCACGCCGTCATCCGATCAAGGATGAGAATGTACCAGGTGATCCTTGACCTGATAAAGAACCCCTCCTGAGATGAAGAAATGCCCATGGTTCCTCAAAATATAGAGCCGAAGGCTAAATTAGTGAAAAATTTGGATGACCCGATCAGGGCACCCGGAATGCCGAAGTGGTCCATAAATGACCAAAAAGATGCCCAATGAAGGCGAAAATTCTGCGAGGGATAACCCCCCTCATGGAGACCCTCCACATACCCTCAAAGTGGAGTTGGCAGAATAAATTGACGTGCCAAATGCTAAATTGGGGAAAACTTGGGTTACCTGATTCAGGTACACACGACACTGGAAAAGGAGTCATAGATGACCTTAGAGGTGCCCAGTGAAGGTGAAAGTGCTTCGAGGGATAGCCCACTAGATTAAGAAGCCCCAAGTGGCACTAAAGCAAGCCTGGCAGCACAAGTCAAAGTGCCAAAGGCCGAATCAAGATGAAACCTGAGAAAATCAGTACCAATTTTGCAAGTGTCGAAAATCACTGGAAATCTAAAATCAGGGCTTCGAAGCACATTCTGAGGCCACTGGATCAACCCTGGTGCTACTCTGGGCCATGAACTCTCGCTGGGTCAACTTTGGGGAAAAACGTTAAAATTATGAAAATGCCCCACGGTGAGTCGGTGACGCCTTGGCGGTTAAATCGGTGGCGTTGAATGCGGCGTTGATTCGACAGTGCTTCCCTCACAACTAAGTTGGTGGTGCCCCTGGTGGAACGCTGGCTGGTGAGTTGGTGGCATGCATAGGGGCAGGCCGACGATTCGGTGGTGGCGCCACTGAATCACCCTGCTCCCGAGTTGGCTATAAAATAGGCTTCCTCTACCATCAATCAAAGAGGAGAAAAAGGGAAAAAAAGAGAAGATACAAAAAAGAGAGATATACACGCAGAGGAAGAAATAGAGAAGAACACTCCGAGAAGAAAAGAGAGGGATAGAAGAAGATAGCCAGTGGGGGAAGAAGGTGGGTAGCCGGGGATTCTTCCATTCAGAAATTAATCTGTTTTCACTTTCAAGATTTATTGATTTGCATTTAGATCCCTTAGACTCTTTTTTGAGTTTTTCATTCACAGATTTCAAATATTCCAGTTCTGAAGTAACAGCATCAAAATCTTTTAGTTGTCTTCTGAATATCTCATTTTCAATTTTCAGGACCTCAATATCTTCGCCTCCAGAACCAGCATTCTCTGGATTATTTGATTTTCTTCTTAGAGTTCTATACTTCTTTCTCAATTTTTCATATGTCTCTACCAAATTGTTATAAGCATCTTCCCAGTCTTCTAAAGTAAAGCTAGAGAAAGGATTATTTACCGCTTCAGCATCCTCGCTTCCATCACTTCCATCAGCCATCATACACTTTAGGTTCTCCTTTTGATGGATATCGTTCAAATGGTCCCAAATTTATTTAGTAGTCCTGCAGGAGGAGACAAGAGGAAACTTGTTAGTATCGACAGCATTCTTCATCATCTTCAGTGCTTTAATGTTTTCCAGATGTTTTGCTTTATGATCTTTAGTGCAGTAAGACTTACTCGAGGGCAACTTGTGTGGCCCTTGAGTGATTATTGTCCAAAGCTTTATATCAATTCATCTTGCAAAATGACCCATTTCAGCAATCCACATATAAAAGCCAGTACCATCAAATCTCGGTGTGGAATCCATAATAAAAGGAGTAGAGTAATAAGATAGAGCAAACACAGGGCGCTATGAACCTTCCTCTGTAGATAATTGAATCTGTAAGAATTGGAAGCTTGCACTGATACCACTTGTTGGACAAGGTGCTCTAATACTAATTGTAGGCGAGGCAAGGATCCAGAAAGGGGGTGAATGGATACCCGTTAAAACTTTTGCTTAGACAAAACTTCACCCTCTGAAAATCTTACTGAGCTTAAACAGATAAAAAGCGGAACGCTCGGAAGCCTAATGTAGAGAATGTAGAAATACCTTTGTGGTTAAACCACCCAATCATGGAATTCAATTATGCTATGATAGAAGGCACACCACTACTGGAGAAACGATGTATAGGTCACACTTAGCATTTTGACCCTTCTGAGTGCAGCAATACAATACACGAGATCACCCATGATCTGAATAGATTTCATAGAGAGAAGCCAAGACACTAAAATGCAAACACAATCTGAGATTCTCCTGAGCACAAGGACAAACACGTTGCAGCTATGAAGATTATAGATGGGTAGCACACTTAGGATCATCAACCAGGCACACACAATAAACCTGCGAAATAGGGAAGAGGACAAGGAGCAAACGCACAAGGCAAACCACGGTGCACCAGGATTTTTTAGGTGGTTCAGTCAGACACCAGTTTGCCTATATCCACCCCTCACTCAAGCCCGAGTGAGGATTCCCTTGCCAAAGCAAGACGCAGACTCAATCTGCAAACAACTGCTTCCTAACAACTTGCCCTGAGGGAGACAAATCCCTCAACACTGATCCTACAACTCACAGGATCTGAAACCTGACCATGCCACCCACAAGATCAGAACTGGAGGACCAATCCTCCCTTCCTCCAAACCGGAGGGGAAACCATGAGTAGTATACCACCACTCGTGACTGGAGACATAGTCTCCCATTCTCTGACACCCAGAGGTAAACCGGAGATAAATCTCCCATCTCCTGAATCCTCAGAAGGAACACCAGTGAGCAACACCTCATTGCTCACCACCCAGAGGACACGTCCTCTCATCCTCTGAGTCCACAGAGGGAAAAACAGAGATACACTCTCCCTTCTCCTGAATCCACAAGAGGAACCCGACCTTAAACCAGAGAATCAGAAGAGCAAATTGGAAAATAAAAAATAACAAAAGAAAATCGAACTGACAGAACTGAAAACAGATATAGCTCACACAGGAGCATAGCTATTCTAGATTTGATCCAAGAATAGTTGAAAATAGATCTTCAATAGAAGTCCTCTTCTCTCAGGGAACCACTGTGGGAAATGACTCTCTGTGGGTTTTAATGGGGAATGGGAACAAAAGAAAAAGAAGAGTGTGTGTGTGTTGATTGTGTGATCGCTAGGGGCTGAGAATCCTAAAATGAAAGAAAAGTGATCACTAGGGGCTGAAGACCCCAAAATGAGAGAAGAGTGATCACATTTACCTCAGAAGCGGGACATAGTGTAGATTCTTTCTTCCTCTTCCTTCCATTGGCCGATGAAGAGGGCTTTCTTTTGCTACCCTTGCAAGAAGTGAAACAAACACCAAAATAGATCAGAACAAAAGTGGTGTAGTATCAATCCCTTGGGATGAAAGTGATGAAATCATGAAGAGACACACACCTGTTTGGTGTTGTTTTAAACCACTTTTAGACACAAAGGGGTGGAAAATGCTATGATGAATGCAGAGATGCACGAATAAGGCCCTCTCAAGGAGAGGAATGTGATACGAACAGAAATAACAAATGATGCATGCAACTAAGAAGATGAAAAATGAGAAGAACAAAGGGGGGGGAAAGCTTATTGCGACGTCGATGGCAGGCTTCGAGGAGAGCTTCGATGGTGTGAGGATGGCGTAGATGGACGGCGAGACGAAACAACCTTCTCTTGTGTGCACGGGCACTTGGAAAGCCAACAGGACCTTCCCTTAGGAACCCTCGGTCTGGGAAGTGAATTTGGCAGAGTTTCCCCTCCCGTTTCAAAGTTTTGAAGCCCTTGATTTTGAGGGAGGGGGTCCTCTATTTATAGGAAATTTTTTGAAGAACACGTCCGGGGTCTGAGATGCGTTCATGTGAACGTGTCCCGTTGACCAGACATGTCTGCCTTTTAAAAATTAATTTTATTTCCTTAGACACGTCAAGGGTCTTGGACGCATTCTTTAAAAGCATACAGGGTTCCAGATGCGTCTAACCTCTTCCACAAAAAAGGCGCCAAAAGTCACCGAAAGCATCGAAACTAAAGGTTTCGGCACCTAACCTTGAATTTTTAAGGGCACATGTGGTCAGCAAGATGTCTTTGTGTTTTGGATTTATTTGAACCGTCAAACTGAACGGCGTGGCTAGCACCGCCTGCGTGCTGCACGAGGGCTCAAGAAGGCGTCTTGGGTCCCAGACGCCTTTAAAAGAATGCATCTCCTCTGGCAGCCACGTTCAATTCAAGAAGGCATTTGGGGCATTTGGGGTCCCTTACGCCTTTAAAGAAGGTGTCACCCTTGGTCGCCGCATTCAAGGCTTTTCTAAAAAACTTCATAAAAATAGAAAAAAATATAAGAAAAATCAAAAATCACTTAAATAACTCAAATGTGAAAGCCACCTTGGGGAATCATGGTGTGATATGAGATTTACTCAGTGTAATGTTAAAAATGGTGTGTCTACAACTGCCCCGCCTTGGCTTCTGCTTTGCAAGGGAATGACATGGAGTGGAATGAAATGGAAGTGTAATGGAATAAAGTGAGAGTGAACTGAAAAGTAGATGTTAAGGTGCGATGAGACACGCTCTCAACATTACATGGTAGGAATATTTCCAGAATTTCAACGAAGCAACCTAGAAAAATGTCCTCCAAAATCAACAATTGTTTGGATGGAAACAAGGAAGAAGATAATCTGCACTCAAGCACAGACAGAAGAAGGGACCAACTTCTCTACGCGAAAGTACCTGGGTCGTGAACCTACAGGTTTCACCATTGGGGAGCGGTTACCAGCCATTGTAGAAGTGCTACAGCCAAGGTGGGTCCAAGGGAATTAAAGAAAAAGAATAGTTTGTGACAAATCCAAACAAAGGTCTTTTTCCAGAGAAATGGCCCAAGGTGGCTCCAAGGAAATTGAGTATTCAACTTGGAGTGGAATATCTCATATCTATAGAAATTGGAGCATAGTAACTCTCATAATCGTGTTAAGTGTATGATCTTCCTCAATAATATCAAAGTCTCACTTGAGTTCTCAAGTGGTGGTTAATGCATTTGCATACATGCATTCAGTGGGAGCATCAGACATTCTTGAGTTGCTTGATTACATGCATTTGCATACACTTGCCTTCATTTGGTTTGACGATACATACATATCTTCGTGATCCCTCCTTTTAATGTTGTCAAAGGGGGAGAATTTGTGAGTCATAAATTTCTTGTGAGCTGTGAGTAACCTGCGAGTTACTTGCTCACTGTTGCATAATGCTGCATATGACTCATAGTGTTGCCATCATCAAAAAGGGAGAGATTGTTGTGTCCCTGTGGTAAGGGGGAGATTGTTGTCCCTGTGTTTTAATGATAGCAAACACTATGGTTCAATATACGTTTGCTGCATGTTACACCATGAGTCAATGTGTGTTTAATGCACATTGTTTTTGCTACTACACTAAGGGTCAATGTGTGTTTACTGCATGCTTGCCTGTTGTCTTGTGCTGCATGACCGTCTTAAGCATGATTGTCTGGGGTATTTAATCTATTCATGTCCTTATTTATTGCATAAAGGTCTATCACAATTGTGCATAAAGCCTTCATGTAGCTCTGCATGCAAGTCCAAGTCCATGCATTCAAGTCCATTCAGGATTGATGTCAATCTGGTATCACTGAAGAAGGTCCGTGCAACTGTCAAGGTCAGCATATAGGTCTTCCTTTCATGTCTGTGTTAATGGTCACAAGGTTATGCATAGAACACTTAAGTCTGTGCGCATTTTAACGCCCATGCATATCTCGCGTTAAGGCTAGACAATAAAGTTAGTGCATATTCTAAAGTTCGTGCATACTTTAGCCTTGCTTGAAAACATAATCCATGCAAGTTTTTATAGAGCATCTCTCAAGTCCATGCATATCTGTCTAAGGCATGAACCAAGTCCGTGCATGTTTTTGCTTCTTGAATTTTCAAGTCTGTGCAAAGACTTACAAGTCTGTGCTTGTTTTAGCTCACACTCTTCTGACTCAATGCATATTTCTCTTCTGAACATCTTTGAGTCCGTGCAAGTTTCGCCAACGCATTCTAAGTCCGTGCAATTTAAGGTCCGTGCATGCTTTGGTTTGAACACCAAAGTCTGTGCACATTTATATGCTAGCAAGGTCCGTGCACATTTCTGTGGAACTGCATACAAAGTCCGTGCATTGTTTAGACCCATTGCATATGAAGTCCGTGCATGTTTCACATGCTACATATAATGGTTCTTGCAAGTAACACAAGGCTCGTGCACATTTCACTCTTGTGTGATATTAAGTCCGTGCACATTCTCCTTTGTGCAAACAACGTCCGTGCACATCTGACTAACGCCTTATCGAGTCCGTGCACGATTGGTCTATTACTTATCAAGTCTGTGCACATCTAGTATTTGTCTGAATGACTCGTGCATAACTAATGCTGACTAAGTGCTTGATGTATTGTCAGGGATGGACTCCAGAGAATCAGGAGCGATGTTCGTGAATCTTAAGGAAGGGGAGATGATTCGAGGAGGAAAGGAAACAGAGGATGATAACATGTGGCAAAATGCAGAGCAGATCTGGACCATTCCTTGGGTGGGAAGCGTGGTCTCCGCACTCCCATTCTTTCGTGAGCTCCCATATAAATAGATGCAGGTTAAACAGGTGAAAAGACAGAGGACACAAGAGAAGAGACGAAAAAGAAGACATCTGAGAAGAAGAGGTACAGAGAATAGAGAGCAGAAGAAAAAGAGAGAGTTCGTGGGATCGGAGGAAGAAGAAGAGTAGACAGAGAGAAGAAAAGAGAGAGCAGCAGAGGAAGAAAAAGAGAGCGCGAGGAGAAGAGAAAGAAAGAAAGAGAGAGAGATAGAGTGCTCGAGGAGAGGAAGAGAAGCCTTTACTGAAGATCTACCTCTATTGGACTTTGGATCAGATCCAAGCCAGTTAGCTCCGTGAGAGTCACATTTGTGCTACTATCATTTACAGCTTTTGATCGCTGTGATTCCATCATTTTTATTTTTCTTTTGAATCCTTGTTTCAAGCTGTGAGTCAGCAAAGCAAGCTGTGATGCTCAGCGGGCGAGGTGGATACCTCAGATAGCAAGCTATGATGCTCAGCGAGTCAGCAAGCTGTGATGCTCAGCGATTGTAAGCCAAGCTGTAATGCTCAGCGGACGCAAGTTGTGAGGCGTAGCGGTTCAAGCTATTTGGCAGCAGTACACCACACTCTGGTTTGAGTGTCAGGTGGACGTAGGTCTGGAGGACTGAACCACCTAAACCTCCTCTGTGCATTATGATTGGACTTCCTTCTGCCATCCGTTAGATGCATGAAAAGGATTGTTGCTCCTGGCTAGCTTAAATTAATCTGAGTTCACCGTGGTTTAAATCGTCTATAATATGTCTCCTACGAAGTATTAGAGTTAGCTGGCTGGGCATGCGTGTTAAGTGATCGAGTGTAATTCACATAAGAATAATAAGCTAAGTGGCTTAGTGTGAATTTCAGTTTTTATTTATTTGTATATTGAGTCCCTGATTTCCCCTTGCCCACCTCCGAGACAAGACGAAATCAAGCCCGTGCCTAAGGAGGTCGTAGCCGGTAGTCTTAACCCGGCGCCATCTACGGAGTCCCCAGGTCCTCTCTCGAACAGGGAGGACGTCCTCTCCCCATCCGAGGGAGATGTTTCACCACAGCCTTCACCCTTCAAACTTCATACGGAGCCCCTCGTGCTTTTAATGGGTGAGATAATCATTGAAGAACCACTATTTACCTGGCTTAAGAAGGGCTTGGTCCCTAAAGCACCTTGCTATCCATCCATGGACCCCACACTACAAATAGTGCCTGTTAACTCATTCCACACAACGTTCTGGTCTTTTCACCTTGTTGATACATTGAAAGACTGTATTAGGAGGTTAGACTGGCAGTTGACGTGGATGTACATGTTGGCCGCAGGCTTCGACCAACCCAATAGTCGTAGCTTTACACATCCAGCATTGGGGTCCATTACCTCTGTGTGCACCATGGGTCATGTCACCACGGAGATCCTTTTGCTCCTCCCTATGTCTGATGAGCTTTACTCCATTTCACTTGTCCTGAGGGAGGAACCTTATCTTCTACATGAGACCAATGTCCCACCTACCACGATGGATGAAGGTGACCATCTACACCTTCAAGAATTCCAAACATGGGACCATGTCATGAGGGAACCCATCTTGAGGGTCACACATTCTTTGATCCCTTCGACCCCTTCCCTAGTGAGCCTCTTGACCCACCTTATCTACTCCACTTCCCCAAGGAAGTTCACTATCACACCCCTACCCGTCGGGCCAGTCAAACTACACGTAACAAGGAGCCCGTTCATTGGGGTAATGGAGAAAGTGAATTTGGCTCTCCCGACCCACCAAAACCTCCCAAATCGATGATGAGTCTAGGGTAGTCATCATAGCATGGTCTAAGTCTAAGGTCATCTTGTCCTTGGTTTACATTTCATTACAGTACCTGGTATATCAAAAGGCGTTACTGGAAAGATAAGTTAAACCTATTTGGAAGGTAGCCTCCTTGCGTGAGATTGGTCTTTGGATTTATATCTCCGCCACATACCAGATATTAGTTAAGTTTAGGTTCATCACTTCCCCTTGGTTAGTGCATTCCAACCCCTTGTCATTGCATGCCCACTTGTCTACCAGTCTGCATTCAACTTCAACACATATCCATCATGTAGTCTCCCCTTCCCTAATTTCCCATGGATTCCTAGTCGCCCAGGCAATATCACTGGTTACATAACACCCATTGGCTTGGCAACCATTCCCTCTACTTCCGTAGGCCCGAAGCCTCAGACTTTTATGGCTCTAACGTCCCGAATGACTGCCTACATTGAGAAGCTGCCTTGGATAAATACATTGATTGTTACCCTATGTCCGAGGCCATGCAACTCTCTTTTGCCAAAGAGAGGCTTCTTCACAAAGCTGCCGAGAAGTGGAGAAGCATTGAATGCTTGAGGAAAATTAGGAGCTTAGGAGGGTCTACCTACCCCACCCAGTCACCTCCAACCGACCCCACCCAATCACGTCTAACCAAGTGGGTCATAGTCAGAGGTAAAGAGCCCCACACGTAGAAGAGCCTAGGATCAAGGCTAGGCCAAGCAATTATGAGCAAAACCACCACGATGCCCCAACTCCAAGCCCCACCTTTGCCAAACTCTTGAAAATCTTTTCAGATCGGGTGGATAGGATGTGCACTCATATTAACAGACTCCTACCCGAGCCTAAGGAGGTAGTAGCCGATAGTCTTAACCCGGAGCCATCTACAGAGACCCAAGGTCCTCCCTCCATCATAGAGGATGTCCCTTCCCCATCTGAGGGAGATGCCTTGCCAGAACTTTCACCCTTCAATTTTCATCCAGAGCCATACCTACTTACCAAGGGTGAGATAATCATTGAAGAGCCATTAGCTAGTTGGTTAAGGAATGGTTTATTTCCGGATGTCACAATCCCATGCTACCCTTCCATAGAGTCAGTCTTACCGGTAGTGTCCACCACCTCTTTTAGCACCACTGGTGTAATTCCAATTCGTTATACGCTCCCTCGACAAACTCTCCCAACCCTTCAGGGGCCTCATCAGTCTCTTGGGTTACTTCCCCAGTTCCTGGTAGTGGTAATCCGATGCTACACCGGGTTATCGGTATCCGGAGCTCTGGGTCGTTACATCAAAAGCTTCTGGGCCTAAGTTTGGAGAGAGAGGGGCAATCTTCCCTAATCCCAAGAGTGAGGGTGCAAAAGAGCCTCAGATTGAGAGACACGGGGATAAGAATAGGAGAGACCTCGGCATAGCACCTTCAGAGACTAGTGGAGGGTGCTAGGGCAAAGGTAACATATGCTCCAGGATGGAGGGCAGACAGAGTCCTCTTGCGCTTCTTGATCCTCATGATCGGTAGGCTTTTACTAGGATCTCGAGGCAATGTAGCGAGTTGTTGCCACTTGCCCTTGCTAGAGGACTTGAGCAGAGTGGGGGACTACACATGGGGAGTGGCAGTGCTAGCCCATCTTTTTGATAGCCTGAGCATCTCAGGATGGCAAGCTTCACTTAGCGGGTTCCAGTCTTTGCTCTAGGTAATACCCTGAACTTTTCTTTCAAATTATTCAATTTATGCTCTATTGTTATTGTGATGATCTATATCAACCATTTTTTCCTCAGGTGTGGAGCTATATCTACCTACCTTCCCTCGAGTGCGAGATGGAGGCTCGACCCGGGTTGGTGCCCATAGCACACAGGTGCGCACTAGGGAATGATGGTCATTCTTTGAAGCACCACATCGCCGCCATACAGGATGACATCGACACTCTCCCCTATGCAGCATTAAACTTCAAATCTCAATCGTGCCTTCATTATTTCTGAGTTAATTCCAATTTTGCACACTAATTGCTTTTCTTTCTTACTTTTTTAATATAGGTGAACTAGATACTATAATACCCTGGATTTTTTTGGATCAGAATCCATGGGTTTCGGAGGGTTGATGTGAGTCTCGGGTCGCATTTTATGATTTAATTAGCTTTTTGGCTATCGAGCCTTCGAAACCCTATGTAGGGTGAACCGACGTGTTGTCGGGCTCTGGGATATTGCGGGCATGTTGTGTGTTTTTCGTGGATCATGAGAATAATTTTTTCCAATTTTTGTATATTCTAGATTTATAAAAATCCCAAATTGATTTCTATTTAAACCACCATCACCCCCTCCCTCTCCCCATCTCTCATTTCTCTCCCTCCCCTCTCATGTTCTCTCTTTCTCTCCCTCTCTTCTCCAGCGGCTGACGAAGGAAGGCGGGGGTGAGGCAGCGAGGCTCGTGAGGCATGGAGGGGCGAGGATGGAGCGTGGAATGGGGTGGTGGCATGGCGTGGCTTTGTTCGTGAGTTCAGGGTGCCGGTGGGGTTTCGAGAAGTAATTTCGCAAGGAAACGACATCCTTGGCATGGGAAATCTTCAGTGGAGGTAGGGGTGTAAGGATTCGAATGGACTGGTTTAGGTGACGCATCAGATAATAAAATTTAAAGTTCTAACCCAAGCCCTTTTGGAATCCTAGAATCATGCTCTAATCTAGGCAATAAAATTCCCCAACCCCAAAACAGGTTGTAGATCTTTACCTTGCATGGCATGACACTGTCCGTAGTGTCTGATGCAGATTTTCTCAAACGTAGAGTCGCACAGATGTATAGCCTCTAGAGCTGATCCACATGGATCCTCGCACAGTGACGGTATCCACCTATTCTTCCCCCACGTGCACAGATCGCGGATCCTCCAAACCGCTCTTGTTTCCCTCCTTTAACCCTTCTCTCTTAAGAGGAAGAGAGAGAGATCAACTAGGGAGAGAGAGAGCGAGAGGGCGGGGAGGAGAGGAGAGAAGAAAAGGTGGTGGTTTTCTCCCTTGGTATGCTTGGCTCAAGAAGAGAAAACCTACATAACATACCTATATATAAGGGTTGGGCACTTTCTAAAAGAACCCCTAACAAGGACGGGGTCCTCCCCTTCTCCCCCCTTCCACCACGCTCCTCCTCCTCCTATCGTTTCGTTCCTAACAGCAACTTTAAATGCACGTACGTACGCCTCGTAAAGTAATGGAATTACGTGACCTTGTGGGTCTGAAGAGAGTCGCCCAGGCTTGGTGAAACAGGGGCGTGGTTAATTTTGATCGTCGGAAGCGTTTATAAGTTTGCAATCGATCGAAGGGATTGTTCAATGATTAGAATGGTGATCTATCTTAATTCATCGTTTAACTTGAGCTTACTGGTTACGAGCTATAGTGTGATTGTGATCTTGTCGTGACGGCGGCGTTAATCTTGGTAAACAAATGTGGGCATCTACTCTCTCTCTCCTCTCTCCCCCAAGATATTCTCGCTTTCCTATTGCTCTCTCTGCACAACGACTTTTCTTTTATAGGGTTTTCTCCCTCCATTTTCTCCACAAGTTTTTTGACTCTACCTGGGAAGGGAAAGGGGAAGGGTTTGGTTTGACTCTCTCTCTCTCTCTCTAGTTTGGTGCGTTTTGCCTCCCCCTCTGTCTCTCCCCCTCCCTCTCGTACGGACCAGAAGGGAGGCCGTGCGGTGGTGGGAGAAGGCGAAGGTGAGGGAAAATAAGAAAAAGAAAACCCGACAACCGTTAACAGTAAAAAAGAAAAAATGTATAAATGGAAAAAAGCAGCATAACGTTGAAAGAAGGGGACAAATACAAATAGAAAAAAAGGGGGCGTTTAAAATAATGAGCTTTGCGCTGCACCACCATCCGCCCCCCTTTCTTCCCCAGCTGATCAGGTCGGCCAGAGCGCCTCAGTTCCTGTTGCCCCTCCCGCCGGCACCGCTGCGGTTTTCCACTGCTCCCCCACCTCCCTCTCTCTGCCCCTGCGCCCCAGCATCGAGGTGGGTTTGGATCTCTCCTTGGAGACCAGCCTTATACGCCCAGGCCAGGTCCGTTTCTCCCGGGATCTCGTCGGTGGGTGCCGTCTCTGCGCCTTCCTTGGCCTCCGACGGCGGTGGGGGGCCTCGGCGCATGGTAATGCTCGTCGTGTCCTCGCGGCGGCGTCGCCCGGCACCCGCCTTGTCGAAGGGAAGGGGTCTCTCCGTTTAGATGCGCCATCCCCGGGCTGCGAACGGGATCGGGGAGGGGGCCGGTTCCAGGTGCGGGAGATCAGAGCCGGCGGAGCGGACGAGGAACGGAATGGGAAAGGGTGGCGGCGGAGGGCCCGGTGAGGCACACCCCTCTTTTCCCTCTTTTGGTCTCGCCCTCACCTTTCTTCTGCCCCTCTTTTTCGCGTTCCTTTTTGCATTTTCTAAAGGAGATCTCTGCTGGTTTGTTATTAGATCGGATTCTATCAAGTTAATTGGGGTGGGCATTTATAACATCTCGAAAGGTGCCACCTTTCTTCATGCCTATTATCCTCGCATCGCCATTGGAGATGGAGTTGGAGTTCTGGATCTCAATCTCGCCTTCCTTCTATTTCTCTATTACTTCTCCTTCTTACCTTGTCTTTTCCTTTTTGGGCCCCTGGACAAGTCTTGCTGGATGATCTTAACAGTAGATCGTGCTGCCCGTATCACGGATCTTTGCTTTCCATGTCTCTTCTTACACTTCTGTTGGTTCGAAAGGGTATCCTTTTGCTGGATACTAGCAAGAGAACAGCCAAAAGGAAAGGCAAAACAGGCATGGCAGGAGATGGAATGGGAGTTAGGAGTACAAAGAAAAAATGGGCACATTATCCTTTTTGAAGGCGTTATTGGCATGCGCACTTACTTGGAGGATTGATTGGGTGCTTTGGGTGCAGCTCTATGCACCAGTCTGAACCTTGGCTATCTTAGGCATCTTTTGTCATATCATGCTTCATTATTGCACTCATTTCCATCCTTCTTCTACGCTTGTGGGGATAATGTGGAGTTCTTTTTTCTGGATGGACGGGATATGTAGGCAACACCATGTCGTGTAGCACCTGGTCAATGCGCACCTGCTGGTGAGTCTGCTGGAGGGTGAGGAGCCGTGTTTCACGGTGGCGCATGAAGCCTTGCTGCGGCACTGGCCGCGCGTGGTGGAGTGGGTGGCGAGCCATCGCACCATGTTGCGCTCGCGGGCGCGCATTGCAGAAATGGCGCGGCGCTGGCTGACCGAAGGCCGGCGGCATGAACACCTGTTGCCCAGCGGTTTGTTGTTGGGCGATGCGCGCACGCTGTATCGGCATGCCACCTCGCCACTGGTTGGCGGCCAGCGTCTGTTCGTACATAAAAGCCTGCAGCGCGCGCGCATGCGGACCACGCTGTTCGCCAGCCTGTATGGGTTGATCCTGATGCTGGCCGGGTTCTCTTCCGTGGCCACCGTAGTGGCAAGGCGTGCCGAAGTGCGCGCCATGCATCGCCAGGCGGATGCGGAAGACCTGATCGACTTTATGCTGGGTGATCTGCATGAGCGGCTGGATGCGCTGGGCCGCTTGGATCTGCTGGACAGCGTGACCGGACAGGCCATGAAAGTGCTCGATCATGGCTGGCAGACCGGCAATGCGGATACCACGTTGCGCGAAGCGCGTGCCTTGCGTGAAATCGGTGAGATCCGTTTTACGCGGGCCGATCTCGATGCCGCGCAAAAGGCGTTTGACAGCGCGGAAACCAGCCTGCGCAGCATGCTCGCCAAAAAGCAGCAGCCAGCCGCGGTGTATGCGGAGCTTGGCAAGCTGGCGTTCTGGCGCGGGCAGATGGCAAGCAGTCGCGGCTATCCGGATGAAGCGCACGCCGCCTGGCTGGCTTATCTTGCTGACGCCGAGCAGCGTGAGGCACTGGAGCCGAACGAGCCGGATGGCTTGCTCGAGCTGTCGTACGCGAATAACTGTCTTGGTACTTACGCCCTGCGTTCTGACCGGCTCGATGACGCCATCGCGCGCTTTCATCAATCCGCAGCATTGAAGCAACACTACCTGTTGCTGCGTACCCGCGACGACAAAACGCGCTTGGAACTCGCCGACACGATGAGCTGGCTCGCGCTTGCCCAGCAGCAACATGGTGATTTGCGGCAGGCGCTTGAAAGCTTCAAGGTCGAACGCCAGACTGTTGCAGCAACGGAAGGTACGGGGGACAAGGGGGCGCCATCCAATACGTGGTTGTATCGCCATGCCTTGGCAACTTTGCATGTAGCCAAGGCCGAAGCTGACCTGGGGCTGTCGGCAGACGCCGCTCAGGATTACAGCTCGGCCACCGCCACCTTTGCGCGATTGGTCGATACCGTTCCGGATAACCGCAACTGGCAACGCGACCTGGCTTACGCGCGCATACAACAAGGTTGGCTGGCCTGGGGCATGGGCGATTCCGAACTGGCTTATCGCCGGCTATTGGAAGCCGAGATCGGCTTGCAAGGCCTGCTTGCCGTCAATCCCCAAAGTACGGACTGGCGCACCTTGCTTGCACTGTGTCGCAATCACCTGGCGGTTGTATGGCTGACGCGTGGCGAGCTGGATAAAGCATCCGCTGTGATGGCCGGCACACTGCAATATCTGTCGGCACAAACCGCTGCCAGCACAAGTGTTGCCGCGCAGGCTATGCGGGCGATGATCGACGTTACGGCAGGTGAGGTGGCGGCAGCGCATGGCGAGCGATCGGCGGACAGCTACTGGCTCGACGCGCTCAGGATCCTGGCGCCACGTGCCGCAAACACCAACGACCCCCGGGTGTTGGACCCTTATATACGCGCTTCGCTTCTTCTCGGTCGTCGCAAGGAGGTTGAATCCTATTTACAGCGATTGCATGACATTGGGTATCACTCGCCCATGTTCGAGTGGTACCTGAAACCTCATCACCCAAGTACGCATTAATCCGCTACTTGCTACTCAAGGAACAGGCACTTATGAGCAATATGGCTATCCTAGCAGTTATAGTCTATTTACCATGAAGTCTCAGAGGAAGAAAGGAGTTGTCGTGGTAGGGTCAATTGGTTATGCTTGTTTGATATATTGAAGAAGATGGGTTTTGGTGATACATGGATTGGCTGGATTGTGCCTGTATCTCATCTGCGTCTTTTGCTATCCTGGTTAATGGGAAGCCCACCACATATTTTCATAGTGGTAGAGGGCTCCGACAGGGAGACCCCTCGTCCCCTTTACTCTTTGTTCTCATGGCACACATTCTCAGTAGGATGTGGATGAGAGCGGAACTTATGGAGTTGATTAGAGGCTTCTAGACTGGACCAAGTGGTATCACCGTCACTCATTTGCAATATGTGGATGACACCATTTTATCCCTAACAAGGGATGTAGCACAACTTATTTTGGCTAGATTGATGTTAGAATTGTTGGAGGAGGTCAGTGGCCTCAAGGTGAATTTCAGCAAGAGTCTTGTGGTGAGTGTGAACACGGAGGGTAGAGCACTTGAGAGGGCGACGTTTATCTTGGGCTGTCGAATAGGAGTATTCCCGCCCTCCTATTTAGGCCTCCCGCTGTCTCTAGGGGATCTCCTTTGTAGTGAGTGGCAGCTCATAGTGCAAAGATATGAGTTTTAGACTTGCAGGATGGAAGGCCAGTCTTCTCTCCTATGGGAGGAGACTTGTGTTTTATAAATCAATGCTAGATAGCTTGCCCATCTACTTTCTGTCTATCTTCTGGATCCAAAAAAGGTTGCCAAAAAGTTTGAGTCTATTCAAGCGAGATTCTTCTAACATAGTAGTGGTGAGGGATGCAGGGGCTAGCATGATATATCTTGGGGCAGGGTATGTAAAAGCAAGGACATGGGAGTTGTTGGTATAAAAAATGTTAGAGATTTCGATTTGGCTCTCTTATGCAAATAGCTTTGGAAGTTGGGGGCAGGAGACTGTGACTTGTGGGCTCAAGTCATCAAACAGAAGTACTGTGGTAGAGCAAGGGTTTGGGACATGACACCATCGTCTGAGCATAATATTTCACCCATTTGGGGAGGTATCTTGACAGGGAGGGACTTCATGATGGCTAGTCCGGGTCCGTCTGGGCAGGGGGGACAAATGTTTATTGAGAGAGACAGATGGTGTGGTGATTTTACCTTGGAGGAGTCTTATTCGAGACTCTTTGCTATTGTTGCAGCTCCTTTGATATTCCAACCTTTTGACTTTCAACTATCAAGAGGGACATGGTCGACGACATTTAGTATGCTTACCTTCCTTCTTGATTTTGTTCCAGAGAGTCAGAGACAGAGAGAGAGTACCAGTGGTGGTGGAAGTGGGATAAGGAGGGTTGCTTCGAAGTTGGGTCAATTTAGTCATGCATATCTGATGGAGGTTTGCGTCATGGCCTTGCTTCATAGATTTGGGCTCCTAGGTGTCCTTTGAAGGTGAAACTCCTCATCTGGAGGATTTCACATGGGAGACTGTCAACTTGTGATAGGATTGCTCCTTTTCTTCGGGGTCTACCCACGGTGTGCCATTTGTGTGGAGAAGAGGATGAGACATTGAATCATCTCTTCGTAGGTTATTCCTTCTCTCGGGAGGTGTGGACTAAAGTCATAAGGAGAATTCATTCTAGCATCGGAATGCAAGGGAGTGTCCATCTTTTGATTGGTCTTTGGCACATGAAGTGGAATCTCAAAGGGGATAGAGTTATTTGGTGGCTGATCCTTCATGCTACTTTGTGGGCATTGTGGGGTGAAAGTAATATTAGATCCTTCAAAGGTGAAGCTAGAGCTGTGAGTAGAGTGATTTCTTTTATTTGTGAGGGAGTGAGAGAATGGGTGGAGCTCCTTTGTAATGTGAACTCTCACAATTCTTCCATTTTTGGTTTTTTGAGGGGTTAGTGCCAACCACCCCCGTCTTGGTCTGGAAGGCCTTTCTCGTATAGGGATTTTTTGAGTTCTCATTGAGATTTCCAGTTCAATCTAAGAACCGGTTTTCAATGAATATATGGCTTATTGCAGGACAATTCAGTAAAACATGACGAGCATTAAGGAAAAATTCAGAGAATGGGGCCAGTTCTATCAGTCCAAAGTCCAAACCAGTGAAACCAGGTCAGTCCTCGCTTGTTCCAATCTTGTGCAGCTTTTTCTCCTATAGGCTGAAGATTCCAACTGATGGCACTTAGAAAAACATAACCACTCACCACAAGCTTTTGTGTACGTGACAAATACACAGAGAAGGAATCCATGAGAATCTCATTTGCAAACAACATACAAGGGGCACAAAAAGAATGACATTAATTCAAATCATTTTAATGAAAGAAGAAGATTCCAGAAGAAGGCAGTATGCACGCAAGACTCAAAAGCACCTTCCAGCAGTTGTGGCTGCAATCATAGTTGAATAAAGAAAAACAGAACAAAGAGCTAGAGAGGTAAAAATGAAAGGCAAAATGCTCAATGAACTGCAGATATAGCTGGAGGCATATCGTGGATGCCAAGAAAATTGTTCATTTCTAACACTGATATGGGCAACCTGGACATTTAAAGAAGTGACAGGTTGCAGCTCTACAAAACAGACATAAATGGAGGGAGCAGATGTTCATCTGCTAATGCTTGTTGTGAGTCAATTTGTCCAACTTATCAATATATCTCACAACATTGGAACGTGTATCAATAAAAAGGCGATCAAAACAGCAGGGAGAAAACTAAATTTAGATCAGTAATTGGTATCCAACAGTCGAACACCAATAATAAGTAGAAGATTATCTCTCACTATCATCATCCACGCGACGAGGTACTAGGAACTCAATTAAGTATGGTATTTGTACAAAGCAATTTACATAACTTGTGGAACCAAATTATTTCTCTAGTTGTAACGTCCACGGGAAAATAAAAACAAATGAGCGCATTCAAAGCTCAGTCTGTGTAGGCCTCTCCTAAGCAATGGATTACAAAATCCAACAACGCAAGGAATCGTTTTCACCCTCCAAGTCTTTTTTTTTAAAAAAATCAAGCTTTTGGAAAACATGTGAAGCGTACCAATGAAGTATCCACCCAAAGCTCCGAGATGAAACCCAAGCTACGAGCAGACTGCACACTGATCACTTGCTTGGCTATCAAATTTGATCTTCTCAACATCTGCCATGCACTCCTGGAATCCAACATCCGATCAACCCCGTTCTCCTCCTCCGACTCCCAAAGGGCCCCTTCAACGCCTTGGGCTGGAATGAGATAGCCTTTATCCTGCAATCCATCACTACCTCCCGCTTCCTTCTCTTTCTCCAATTCTCTCTTCAACTCAAGGATATCAAAACTCGATGGAGTTGAATTGCCTCTAGTGCTCCTTCCTCCATTCTCCGGTGGCTTCCTCGAAGGACCCAGAAGAACATTGTCCAACCCTCAATCACTGAGACCTGAAAAGACTACCTCTTTGAGAGACTCATACCTCTCGGGCTGGTAATCACCCGAGCTCTTACCAACCCAAATGGAAGACTCTACTCCACACTCGGCCCCGAAGTATCCATGGGGCAAAGAATCGGGATAATCAGAAAAGGTTGCAAATTTTCTAGCCACCCACGAAGCCTCCCTAGGGAACCCAGCTCTCCAGCCACCTTGCTTCGAGCGGAGACCTTCGATGGCCCTTTCCCAGACCAAATCCCTGGGGCATCCCGCCTTTGCGTGGCATCTGGAGGGACCGTGATTTCGGAGCCTCCCGCCGGAGAACTCGCCGAGAAGGAGATGAGGCTTCAGAAGAGGGCCTCCATGAACCGCTCCCAAACATAGTATTACCTATTTTTATCAATTTTAAAAATTAGATTAAAAATCGACCTAACATATTTTGTTAAATATTTTTTATTAAAAAATGCTCCCAAACACTCTATGGGCAAGTTTAGCAAAACTTCAGCTAAAACTATGCAGGATCTACCCCAGGGGTGTCAACCCCCTTCAACCAGGCTTCTTGTTGTATAGCATGTGCAGAAAAATGCACAAGGGATCAACCCAAGGGGTTAACCCCAGGGGTCGACCCCCTTTATCCAGATTTCTGGACTTAGTTGGACTGTGCAGAAAACTACCCCTTCTGTCCAGACTACTGCCTGGGCAATCCTGAGCATGGAAAGCTCAGGGGTCGGCCCCAAGGGTCAACCCTTTCCAGATAGGCATTGCGAAAATGCCTAAAACCCATTGTTTAGCCTTGAAAATATTACCATTTTGCCCCCAAATGGTTCCTACTCCGATGAGGGTGTTTTTAACATGTTCTAGAAGGGTTAGATGGGTCATTTAGCCACTCTAAGCTATATATATAGCTATTCCTAATTTTAGAAGTAGAACCCTAATGTGTTAACATTTTCTAACTTGTAGGAGAAGAAAGGGAAGAAGGAGAGAAGAAGAAGAAGTGAAGGGGATTTCATCTACTTCAAGGTATTTCTGGAGCTCATGGAAGAAGAAAAAGAGGAGCAGATTAAAGAAAGGAAGGAGATGATGCTGAAATCGTGATCATCCATTTACAACACCAAGAAGCATCGAGGTATCCATCACAAGAGGAAGAATAGGCTTGAAGAAGAAGAATGAGAAGAGGAAGAAGAGAGGAGCTCACCCCCTTTCTGCCAAAAGGAAGAGATTTACACTAGATTCAAGTGACTTCATCCGTTCTAGATCATGTTCAAGGCTTGGTCTTCATCCGGGATCGTCATCCGGTCATCCCCATGACCATTTGAGCATTGGGCAGAGCCATCTAAAGGGGGAAACTATTCCTGCAAAATTTTCTATTGATATATCTGAAAATCATGTGTCATTTGATGCCATCTTGATAGATATATTTGTTTAAACAACGACAATTGCTGTGTACGATCGGATTGTGTAGTGTGCACATTTGAGTGTGTTCAGTTTGCTGTTATTTGCAGCATGTGTGCCTGTGGGCTGCATTTCTATAGCGTGTGCTTGATTCGGGATTCATCCCCTTGTGTTGCTACGTCTCCGTAGTGTGTGCTTGTCTTTAAGGTTCGTCCCAATGTGCTGTTGCTATCTAGTAGCATGTGTGGGGGGGGGCTCATCCCCGTTAAGCTATGCATCAGCATGTTGTTGGGGACTTATCCTCATGTGTGTTGCTACATTTGTAACGTAGTAAGTCTCACCAGGTTTTGGTGAGCGGTGGACGTAGGGAACCTGATCGTGGTCCTGAACCACCTTAAAAATCACCATGTCCTTATCCGAATGCTTTTATAATTATCCATTTCTTCTATCTCCATTCATAGGTTCAAATTGACACTATCACACACACTGAATTAATTACACTGCTTCACACTTACACACACACCTACACACTCACATTATTAGAATTACACTTGAGTGAGTTTTGAGACTGTACTCAACTTTCCATATCTGGTCCCTAGTTCATCAAGTCTAAGAGGGGGTTATTTGCTCCACTATCCATTGATCTTCAAATTGCTTTTAATCCTTGTAGAAATTAATTTTAGTGGGCTAATCATTTCACCCCCCTCCCTTGATTGCCGTCGCACTTGGACCCAACAATTGGTATTAGAGTCTTGACTATATTTGTCTTGAGGTCTCGCGACCTATAGAGTGATCCTTGTCAACAGCAACTTGAGTTTCATGGCAGACACTTGCCTATCTTCTCTTCCCCCACATTTTGATGGTCACAATTACATTTCTTGGAGAAATAAAATGTGTGCTTATCTTGGACTTTATGAACCTAAAACATGAAAAGTTATCTGTCAAGGTCCATATAAACTCTGTGATGACCTAGAACCCGGATGTCGAGTAAACCCGATACCACTTGGATCCTGAGAGGCCTCCCAAGAGCTGTAAGGCTCCGAAGGGAAAGAAAGGTATGTGTGAGTACATTGTGTTTCTTTTCTCTCACTACTATCCTGTTTTCAATACATTTGGACATAATGTGTTTTGCATGCATTCTCAAAAATAAAGTTTCATGTTTGCATTGCTGAAATGAACATATGTATACACTTATTTCTTTTTCAATGTCTTCATTGTTTTCACTAATATTGTGCTATAATTGTTCAGACTCACAAATTGCCTCCTTCCTATGATTTCCATAAATATATGGTGCGGAGCATGGAAGATGAGTTTCATGAGAGTGTCGGCATCAGGTATCTGCAAATGCTTGCATTATTCTTATGACTGAATTGATTATTGATGGGTATCCCAAAACTGTTACCATGTTCCCTTCATTAGGCAAAATTGTACTTATATGAACCAACTTTATGCTTGTCTAAAGATATATGCTTCTTCACAAAATTGATGCATGCCAATGGAGCATTACAATACTGGTTATCAAGAATTTCTCAATGTGTATGTTGGGTTTGGTTGTTTATGTGTTGAGGTTTCACAACTAAGTTATATTTTGAAACTTATGGAAGGATTAAATACATAGGTGATTCAGTGGTCTTCTTCTTATCAAATTTTTGTATAGTTGTTTGTTCGTCTTGCATGCCATCAGGTTTCAATGATTGCTATGCCAGGTAGGGGCTTGTTATGATCTATAGATGTGCCTGATTCCTTATTTTCAAATGCAGTCTTTTCCTCACTCATTCAACCTTGAGTGGTCGTTTACTACACTGAAGTAGCTGAAGCTATTTTTGGTTTTCCTAATTTTGTGGCCACTTGGCAGACATGACACTTTTTGTTGACATTGCAGCTGGTCACTCTGGGGTTATGCCGTGTTATGTGTTTTTATAAATATACATGGTATGTTTTTTTGCTCATTTGTGAGTATCTTTGATTCTTTCTAGCCAAATGCAACTACATTTGTTTCCTCAAAATTTCTTGTCTTTTCTAAAGCAGGGCTTAATATCTACTTCTGGTTATCCTTTATCCCTGCCATTGTAAGTCAACAAATATAGCTCTCATTTACTTCCCCAAAAATATGGCTAAATGACCTTCATTCTGATATCTACCAAAGCTGGTTATGGTAGTGGGCACCAAACTGCAGCATGTTGTCGCACAGTTAGCTCTTGAAGTAGCAGAGCCAACTGGTCCACTTGTTGGGTCTCAATTAAAGCCACGCGACGATCTGTTTTGGTTTGGAAAACCGGAATTCCTCTTATGGCTAATACAGTTCATTTCTTTTCAGGTAATGCACTTCATGGTTGCTGTATCACATTTTTAATCAACAAAGCATCTTTACTTCATGTATATTACTTATATTCTTTTGTTGCTTGCAGAATGCATTTGAAATGGCCACATTTATCTGGTCCTTGGTAAGAAAAAAATCTCCATCTTTATTGCATTTGATATCAACTTTCTTTGGCAACTATATGCAATGTATATCTGGTTATGTTCATCGACAAAGACATGCCATCCTGTTTTTGGAAGAAAATAATTCCTTGCTTGTTCATCTGTAAACTCACAACTACTGATCTTATCGTCTGTCAGTGGCAGCTAAATGCACACTCATGTTTCATGAGGAACCACATACTGATTTTCATTCGCCTGATCTCTGGGTATGTTCCTATGGGTGAATTTTCTCCATTGCATAAGCTTAAATTTAGATATCATATACACGTGTTGCTATATGTGAATTTAACCAGTGTTCTCTTTAGGTCAGTCAAGCCCGTACAACTTTATTTCTCACATGTTTCCGTCTTCGTCGTTGAAAGAATGCTGGCGAGCATAACGCATAGGTGGAGGAGCGTTATTCGATGCATGACAGCCCATTTGCGATGCGTTATGGTCTGCAGGATTCTGGATTTCCTGAATTCGGGTGAGCATAACGGCCCTCTGGAAGTGCGTTATAGTTCTTTAACGCCTATGTTCCGGTCCGTTACACTCTGCACTCTTAAACTAAGCACGCAGAAACGACTTAACCAATTGAGCTACGAATTGTATTATATTATTTTACATATTATATATATATATATTATGAGATGGAGGGAGACACTATTGTCCAGTCCCGTCCCGATAAAAAATCGGGACGGCACCGAGCCGGCAAACTTTGGGATAGAGGCGCAAAGGTTGACCATCAAGTCTTGTAGCTAGTTTATCTTTACGTGTGGTTTGGTTCCTAAGAGCCTAAATAAGAAAAAAAACATGATCTTGTTAGAGCATCTATTTTATTTGGTCAAATGGAAGTTGCGCTATTTAGTCGAATGGCAGTACGTATCCTGCTAAAGATCTTCCCTAATTCCAACTCGGTGGGGTGGACAATAAGCAAATATCAGGGGGGAACTCTCGTGGTCTAGAACATAACTGCGACTTATCACCTAGGTAACGACCAAACAAGAGATTTAGATAATATTTAAAAGAATCAAACACAAATCTGAATATCTCCACGGAGTTTATATTCGAATCAAGTTAGAATTATTCTTCTTAAATTTTTTCGCTATTTGAATCTATAACCTTCCTCATGAAATGAAGGCCTCTGTTTCATTGAAACATAAATTGATGATGGGCAAATACTGGAACAACATTATAGTGGGGGAGGCGGTGGACTGGCAAATACACTGGTAAGGAAGATGTCAAACTGTGTAACCTCCCTCTCGATGGATGAACGAATGAAATCTTCCTGTTTGATCGTTGCAATTCGAGTATGCAGCTGGGTGAGGAAGCGACATTTTTCCTTCTTGTAGTCTACTCTTGGATATTGTTATTAATGGTTTTGCGCAAGACATACACTTCGAGTAAGCTGAGACCAGACCTTGCACCACTTCGTCATCTTTAGCTTCCAACTTGTAAGTACGGATTCTTACGCAATCTTCCCGTTCCAATTGGCTTAGCAGCGATGATATATCATCTGGAGACTAATGCATGTATAGCGTGCAGTAAAAATTGCCGATCAATGGAAAACCCCACAAAAAAAAGAAGAAAATGTGAATCCAGATGCACCGGCAGATTCAGAGCCAGCTTCCCTTCTCAAACTTGAGCTTAAAATTATACGCCAGATTCTGGTAGAAACTATCGGTGCTATGCTCAAGATGAAGTCAAATCCTCGGATGTAGATTCCCAAGAAGTTTATAATCGTCGTCCACAATCAGTACATCAGCATCCGAAAACTTAAAACGCAGGGCAAACCAGCAATTCTTCTCTCATAGCATTTTGAGAGATACTATATAAAATGGATATTTCCCTTTTGCGGGGGCGGGGGTGTTCATGGATACTAAACAACAAGTTTAGGGATTGTGACAAAGAAAAAGGAGAGCACAAGTGTACAGTCTCTGCATACAAACAAAAACAGTGCCGCACATGCGCTTCTGGATCGCCAGAAAGCATGTGCCCATCCACCTGTGGAACCAAGAGATCAACAAACGCAAATCTCATCATCCCATCTACCCATCTGTCTGTAGAACCAAGAGAACATGCGCAGATCCCATCGCAAGCCTTCTGCGTCGATCTCATCTGAGCAGTGAACGAGAGAGGAATAGGGGCAAGCTGGCCCCGGAAGAGCGCATGGTTAATTAAGCTTTGGCATGTAGGAAACCCGAGGAGAGGGCCACCAGGAGCACCGCTGCCTCTTCCACCTCCCCCAGCGGCCGCCACCGACACCTCTGTTTGACAAGCTGGATCAGAGTTCGCCGCTTCAAGTAGGCATCTTTCCCCAGGCCCAGCACCCGTAAGACGCCATTCTTGCTGCCTGGCCTCTTTCCCTTCTTCCCCTTCTCCTGTCCTCGCAAGCCCAGGAGCTCACTCCTCTTCTTCCTGTACCTGATCCCGCAGGCGTTACAGAGGGACTGCACCCAGAATCACATAAGGAATCAACCAAGATCGCGGGAAGAACACACAAAACATTGTTCTAGAATGCACAAAAATTAAAAAATTATATAAAAAAAGTTACATTGACATATTTGCATATCATTCATAAATCATGCATATATTGTGAATGTGAGTCTCATGCATATGTTTGAACATACTTTGCATATCTTCATGTCTAAATGCCATGATTTTTCGGTATATCATATGGTATTTGTGAAAGGGTGGATTACGTCCACTTGGAAGCACTCCCCATGCGAGAGTAATGTTTTCAGACTCACACTTCCATCACGTACCGAAAGTCTTCTTGTGTGAGCACATTTTCATAACCTTTTTTGATTGCATGTACGTATTTTATAAAACTTTTCTTAGAAAATTCTAAGACCTTGCCTCCTTGCTAAATACAATGTAATAATTTTATTCATATGTGATACATGTCATACACTAAGGGGGAGGATTTGATTTCGACTGTACATACATTTAGGGAGAGTCATAGCTATGTCTTGACAAATTCACTCTATACATGTAAAATATTACCCCACACTTTTACACTTAATGAAATTAATTACTTTCATTGATAAGGATTTAAGAAATTCTTTCAAACACTCTAAATAGAACTTGAATCTCTACATGGACATTAAAGAGTAATCGAAAGAAAAAAGCTGCCTATCCCACATTATTTAATAAGTGGAATGTCGAACCTAGTAGCCGAGAATCCCCATTGAGACACATGAGGAAACTCGTGCCGAACAGTGAAACAAAAATTCACACGAAAAATCAAAATGCATGTTGATCCTAGTAGCAGGAATCCCCATTGAGACATATGAGGTGACTCACGTCGAACGGTGAAGTCCATTAAAAGAAAAAATAATTGGAGTTGTGTGAAGTTACCGATAGTCGAGAATCTAGAGTGGAAGTGTAGAGAGGAGATTACTTTCTAGTGTTCTTAAGAAAATCTAAAAATCTATATGTTTTGAAGCTCATTATTCATTGCATCACATTTCACTTATGGGTATCATTGTGATGTATGTATTTTATGAATTTGTTTATATTCATGGTTTATGAAGTACTTCTTATTATGCATGCACAAATCTCTTAGTTATACTTCATGTATTATATTTTGAATTTAAATCCCATGCACTTTTGTTAACCCATGGCTCATTTAGAGGGAGTTTCTATTAGTACTATTTGTGTGCATGATGGTTGTGCTTGTGTGCTTGCATGTTCATGCATTCCCTTTTGGTCTAATTCTGAGTAAAAATATTACATTTGAAGGATAGAAGTCATCATGTGCATAGCTTCATATCTTACATTCTTAACATTCACATAGTACATATTCTTTGCATTTGAAATATGAGGCTCATGGTGCGCAGTTTTGCATACTTGACAATTTTTTTGACATGCATATAGTTCATACCTTGAACTGCATCATTTTGAACACTTCATGTTACATAAATCTGCTAACAATGATATCATATCTTCGGGGCCAACACTCAAGAATTGAAGTTTCATATCTATGGGCCACATGTTCATATCATTTCTAATAACCCCACTGTCAGTTGTCTTTTTATAGATGACAAAAAGGGGGAGAATGTTGGTTGTATGTGCTCATTACTTTATGAATGCTTTATGATTGTGCTAAATGAGAAAGAGGTGTTTTGAGGGGAGAATTGGTGTATGTGCTCAATGTTAACGTAAATGCTCAAGCTTAGTGCTTAATGCTTAGCCTTTCATAAAGATGCTTGCAAAACTTCTCTATCACACACATCATTTTGTCAGCATCAAAAATGGGGAGATTATTGCATCCCCTAGTTGATATTTAGTGTATGATTTTAATGATATAAAAATGATTGTGCTTGTGTTTGTATGTGTTTTATTGAGCAACATGTTAATATTCTTATTGATGAGTTGAAAGATGACTTCAAGGTTTGTGTTTGTGTTTGTATGTGTTTCATTGAGCAACATATTAATATCCTTATTGATGTTTGGGTTGAGTGCCGGGTGAGTTGGCCGCCGATATCGGCCCGTTCGAGTTGCGAGTTGTGCTTGCTTGCCTAGGTCCGAGGTCGTGTCACATCAGGTTTCCTCGCCACCCCATGAGACCGGTCCCTTGCTAGATGACAAGATAGATTGCGAGATCAATGTCGATGCAGTTCTTCACATGATGGATGGGATCGGCCCTAACGTCGAGGCATTCCTAGACTTTGAGTTATGGAATGGCCCTGAGGGCATTCGTCCAGGTAGGATCCCTAGGACTGGGAATATTCTGCTTGTGGCTGTGCTTATTTTTTGGCAACTGACATCATCATGTATTCCCCTGCAGAGATGACAGGGGCATCGGGGGCCATGGCCCCTCCTCAGGAGAGAGATGAGGTGTCCACCCCTACTGAGGAGCAAGAACCTGTGGTGTCCCGAGATGGCTTAGGTAAGTGCAGAGCCACTAGAAGGAGAATTATTGTCCTTTTATCTAGCGTTTGGTGGACTGAGGTTACTCACTTGTTGTCTTATTTTCCAGGTGATGACTCAGCCGCTACCCAGGAGATGGTCCAGGAGCTAGTCAGTACTTGGCCATCTATGGCGCTTCCCTCCTCTGAAGTCGAGCCAGGAGTGGTAGGTGGCTTGGTTGCCCCTATTGCTAAAGCTGCATCTGGGCCGTTGCCACAGTCGTCGGCTGGGCCGCCCCTCCCTCCTTTGCTAGTTGTCATCGCGGCTTGCACGGTGGGGCTAGTTGGGTCTTCTACCATGGGGCCCTGAGGTATGTGGTTGGGAGCATAGCCACTTGTGAGATTTTTCATGTCGCTTGGCAGTGCTAAGCTTTTCTTGGTGTTATTCACAGGTAATTCATCCCCTCTGGAGGAGGGAGAGCTTCCTCATGACACAGCTGGAGCCGCAAGGGGAGAGCCTACGGCTATAGCCCCAACAAAAGAGACTGAGGAGATCATCGACATCGAGGAAATCTCTGAGGGGAGTGCCTTAGTTGGTGAGCTTTTTGTTTAAAGCCTCTAGCTGGACTATTTTCTTTATGTGAGTTCAGGTTGTATGCTGACCTCATTGCTTTGTTGGTCTACAGGGGCTTCTAGTTCTACCAACTCTGGAGACTCATCAGAGACTGCTTCAGACTCCTCAGGCAGCAGTAGTTTGGTCATGGAGATAGAGGAGAGTTCCGGTTCCTCATCCCCTAGGGCCTCATCCACTGAGGGCGCAGAGATTGAGACTACTTCTACAGGTGGGTGGGGTTCTTTCCTCTCCCCTTTGGCACTTTGTTTGTATTTTCTGGCAGGATACCGATGCTTTTGTCTTGTGTGTAGCACCAATAGCAGAGGGGGAGCGCATACCAGCTCCTGGCGTGGACGGCCGGGAGGGGCTTCCTGCCCCACCTAGAGCTGTTGGAGGGGACTGGGCTATGGTGGAGGGCTCCTTGGTTGTTGAGGAGTCATTGCCTTCCCCGACCGTGGTGAGTGACGCCACAGGTGTGGGAGGATTTGTCCCAGTTAAGGGTTGGAAGTTTTATCAGATTTTTCACCTTATTTATCATTAAAAGTTTCACATGTATTTCTCACTTTCCCTTTGTTCTTTCTGGAACTGTGTAGCCTCTGCTGATGTGCTAATGGAGATAGGCAACTCCTCTCTAAGCTTGGGGTCGGGTGGCCTACTTTCTCTCCACCATTGGAGCCATTGGTGGATGGAAGTGTGGGTGCCTCCTTGCTTCAGCACGCACAAGGGTACCTTCGGAGTGACCCCCTCCCTTCTCTAGAGGACTTGAGGCAGTGCCTGATGGAGTGCACCTGGGGCTATTACATCCTCGATTTCCCACATGAGCGTTAGATGTCTGGGCTGGTCGGGATATGGGTAGAGTACTTGCGGCTTCTTCAGGCATAGAAGCAGAGCGCTCAGAGGCTGGCTGCCATCAAGGAGGAGTAGGAGCAGCTAGGTCAGCTTGCAGCTACCGTAGCCGAGTAGTGGGGCCATGCCAAGATGGCTCAGACACTCTTCTGAGGCTGGGCTATCCAGCTAGAGGAGGCTGAGAGTATGACTGAGGCCATGAGGAAGGCCTTGGAGGAGCAGCAGCCGTCCATGGAGCATGTTAGGGTTGAGTGGCCAGAGGCCGAGACTATAGCCGAGGCCATCACTCAACTCTTGTCCACTCTTGAGGTGGAGCTCACGGCTGTTCAATCTCAGTTGTCGGCATTGGAGGGGACCGTGTCGTGATTTGATTGTATCTCCCCTCTTTTTGTTATGTTATATTCTCTGGTATATTTTTTTACCCCAAGTGTATGTCTGGGCTCCTTTCATAGAGTATGAATGATAGAGTACTACACTTTTGCATGTTCTTGTGTCATTCTATCTTTTTCTCTTGTGGAACGGTGCTGGGTGTATGAGCTGGCAATCGCGCATTGCTAGTCATGGTTGATTTTTCTACTATATGCTAAAACTGGTGACCAGGAACTGGATATCCGAATTTGGGTACTGTAATTGGGGACTGGGTATTTGTCTAGTGGAGGTTGGATATTGGGTGCCCTGAGGATTGAGCACTGGATATCGGGGGCTAGGTGTTGGGAACTGGAGGTTAGGTACTGGGTACTGGGGGTTGTTTACTAGGAACTGGGGGTTGAGTGCTGAGGGTTTGCCCAAATGTGGTATGTTGAGTACAGCTAATTAGAGGCTAAGGGGCTGGGAGATAATATGCACGGATTTGGTAGTTCAGGTAACTCGGGGCAGGGGAATAGTGGTTGGAGGGTGTCCCCTCAGGGGGTGTTGGCCCATGTTACTCTGAGTTGGGGCCAACCCGTAAAGGTGTGATGGCCTGTATTGTCAGGGTTGTTGGCCGATTCTGAAGTATGTCGGTTATATGCTGAGTACCAGCGAATTGACTGCTGGCACATTGTTAGCTAGAAATGTAATTCACATCGATCTGGGAAATTGGGAGTTGAAGCTGGATGGCTGAGTGTCACAGTGATGTGTCTAGGGACTGAGGCTAGAACTGGAAGTGGTGCTGTCCAGCTGACTGCCAATGTGTATTAACTGGAGGCTGGGATTGGTCGACTGACCATTGAAGTGGGTAGCCAAATACTGGAGCTAGAGACCGAAACTGGCACTGGCCGGCTGACTGCCAATGTACAGCAGCCAAAATAGTGGGACTAGACGGCTGACCATTGAGGTGGGTAGCCGAATGTTGTGGCTGGAGACTGGAACGAGAATAGGAACTGGCATCAGAGCTAGAACTGGCGCTAGAATTGGACCTGGAGCTAGAATGGGAACCGGTCAGCTAACTACTGGCATGTAGTAGCTGGAGGACTGGGAGTGGAACTGGCGTTAGAATGTGAATTGGAACTGGCCGACTGACCATTTAAGGTGTTGTAGCCAGAAGCTAGGACGGGGACTGGAACTAGCCGGCTGACCATTTAAGGTGTTATAGCCTGAAGCTGGGGCTGAAATTGGAATTGGAACTGGGGGAGGAGCTGGCTAGCTAATGGCTAACGTGTAGTAGCTAGAGGGTTGGGACTAGAACTAGAATTGGCGATGACAAACCCTCAGGGATGCAATGCCACCACTGTTACGGAGTGATGTCGAGCTCATTGTCAGCGCGATGTTGCAGATGATGGCTTCCATTGGTGAGGAGTAGAGAGGAAGAGAGTTTTTTTCTCTCTTTATCAACTCTACAGCCATTGTGGGTTTTTGCCAAAGCTAGCCCCCTTTTACTTTTTTCGGTGCACCCTTGCGAGTTTTCACACTGAGGTGTTTTCAAAGTTTGCCTAAGACGCCCTTGCGGGTTTTCACCCCGGCTGGGTTGGTGGCAATTTTTGCCCTTAATAGTCCTATGGAGGGAGCTGACTGAGGCCGCCAGCGCATCTTTATTTTAACCCCATTTTTTATTTATATATATGTATATATATATTTTGCAAACCTAGGGATTGTCGTCCATAGCATGCTATTGTCGGGGGACATAGCCTAGAATTGGGGATGTCGATGACTTGATATCATTCTAATCCCGGTTAGGGTGGTGAGGACAGCCGATCTAGAGATTGGCATGATGCGGCAGAGCAACACTACAAGACGCGCAGTGCTATTCGGGACTTGCAGACTTTATTATGGCTTGGAGATGGCATGGAGAGCTAGCCAGGAGCTTGGATCTTTTTATTTCTTTCATTCTGGACTTTTGTATGGCACTGGTGGGCCATATGAGTCATATGTGGGTCATTAGTCTTAATGGGGTCTAGATCTAGGGCAATTGGGCCTTTGGATAGCATGGAGCCCACTTGGGCCTCTTATTGGGCTGGCCACCCTTTCCCCCTTGGAGGGCCCAAGAGGACGGCGCCCCTCTCTCCTAGTCCACCTAGGAATGGGCGGCCCCCCTTATCCCCTTATCCCCTTATTCCCTTATCCCCCTCTCTAGGATTCTAGGTAGGATAATAAATGTTTTAAGTAGGAGTCCTATTGCTATTAGGGATAGGGTTTTATTTCCTTCTCCTTAAATACTCTCTTGTAAACATATTTTGAAATCGAGTCACCGGGATTCGGTGAGTTGATGATCCTTTGGCACGTCGCGTGATCGCCACGGTCGGAGGCTTCCTGAAAGGCCGCATAAGCCTTTTCAAAATTCTCGCCGTGTTTAATGCTTGCGATCTGAAGATTGCTCTCCAGTTGGATTGCACGAAGTGATTTCTGGAAGTCGCGTTGAAGGGCCTCCCGGTCCTGAACAAGCCTCTGTTGGAAGCCATCAGGGTCCTGGAAAATATCAACGGGGTCGGGTTGCTTGGGCTTGTCCAGTTCCTGAAGCTTTCGCTCCATGTCCTGATAACGTCGCTCAAGCTCCTGCGCTCGCTTCTCGGCCTCACGTCTAGCGTTGGCCTCTTCTGCCAGTCGCCATGACGGGATGCCTTCGGATTCCTTCTTCTCAGCGGGCTTTTCGTTATGGGCAGTTTCAACGTTATGCCCATGAACGGGTTCGGGTTGTTTCGGCTCAGGCTCGTCGCCCTCAGCCTTCGCAAACCTGCCCTTGTCGTCCCGCTGCCGCTCTTGCTTCTCCTCGGCTGATTCCGGTTCGTTGACCGGCTCATCGCCAAGGGCTTCGTTAAGCAAAGCGGTTTCGTTCTCAGGAATCTCCTGGTCCATTGTCGTCCTTCTTCACGTATCGTGTGATTACGGTTGCACCCATTAACGCCGGGCGTGGCGCTGCCTATATCGTCAGGCAGAAACGAGAGCGTTCTGCGCGGCCTCGAACTCACGAGACTCACGCTGAGAATTCAAATCAAAGCCGCGCTGCTCCCTCTGGTCCGCACGGTCCATTGACCGCTGTTGGAATCCATCGGGCTCAGGCTGCATGGCCTCCTTCGCGTTCTTCATCGCGTCGGTGATGTTCTTGATTACCTTGGATTCGGTTTCCTTGACCTTGGCGCCCTCACCCCGAAGGGCGATATCCTCGGCCATCTGCTTCTTCGGATCGGGCTGCGCCGCCATTTCACGCGCCTTGCGGAATTCCTTCTTCGCAGAGGCGGGCAAGACTGACGTGTCGATGAAGATTTTCACCGCAGCGCTGATCTCAGGCGGGGCCATCATCTGACCGACCGACTGGATCATCTTCCCAAGGGCCTCATGGGTGTCCGCCATCATGTTGATGGAATCCGGGGCCTCATCCATGATGATATCGACATCAAGAGAGCCGAGAGCGTTCACAATCGTCGGCAGGTTCGTATTCGGATCGATACCGAGTCCATTGATCTCAATGTATTGAGCAAGCTGATCGTCATCCGTCACACGAATGAATCGCTCGGCTTTCCAGTAGCGTTGAATAGCCGCCCACAAAGCCCGGTAAACCCGAAGTTTCCAATCCTTGTAAGACAGAATGAACGGGCCAAGCTCGGCAATGCCGGCTTGCTGCTGAAGGGCTATCGCCCTGCCCGACATATCCTGTACGCCCGTCCCCACCAAAGACGGGTTGAACCCGTAGTTATCAATGTACGACTTCGCCATCTCCTGGAACTTGAGATGCGCAGCCATATCGGCTTGTGATTTGGCGTCTTCAAACTCGGGAGCGTCCGGCCCCTGCCACTCAATCATGCCATCGGCGCGGGCGGCCTCTTGCCTTGCCTTCTCAGGATTGGCAAACGAGCCCTTCTTGTATTTGATCCGCCTTGCATTCAGGAGGTGCATGGCCTTTGCGCCGCGCGCGTTCACCTCGTCCTGAGCTGACCGGAGATTCCTAACAATCCCGTACCTATCACCATCCTGATCCACCATCCCTGAGAACATCAGATAACGGCTGATCGAATTACCCTTGTTGTCGAAGAACGGGGATTCGCCTCTGTCCAACTCCAAGGCGCCTGAATAGAAGCACCAGCACCACTGCCCGTTTTTCTGATACCAGTGCTCTACAAGACGAAGGCTTTTCTGGAGCGAGTTGACCCAGTTCTTATCTTTGTCCGAGTCGTCGAGAGTGAAATCACCGGAGAGTTGGATGCCCAATTCAAGTGGGGACGACAAAGTGCACAAGGGCACCGGTTCACTCTATCCCACGGTGATCACTCTAACTCAAGGACTTGAGGATCGAGCCCTCCCTCACAAATTCAGCGGCGCATGAAGCTAATATTGAAAGAGCAGCACTAAAGGGCAAGGGAGACGGCGCGCGGATCGAGCTGGGCGAGGCCGGTCGGCGTCGGCGGCGCGGCGGGCGTCACGTAACTGCTTTGCAGGTCGCGCGGCACGTCGCCGCGCGACTGCATGCGGAAGAGGGCGAAAAGCGCGATCGCGCCCAGCACGAAGGCGAGATAGATGACGAGGCCGATCGGGCCCAGCCCGCTCATCACGGCGCCCGCGGCGCTCGGCCCGATGCTGGCGCCCAGCGCCCAGACGAACAGCATGCCGCCGCTCGCCGCGATGAAATCGCTCCGCTCCAGATAGTCGTTGATCTGCCCGGCGCCGAGACCGTAGAGCGGCGCCGTCGTGCCCGACATGAGGAAGCTGACCGTCATCAGGAAGCCCAGCGGCAGATGGCCCGCGAGCGACATGAGCGCGGCGAAGAGAAAGCCGAGGAGCAGCACCGCGACCGTGACCTGGCGGCGGCCGAACCGGTCGGACATCATGCCGATCGGATATTGCGCGACGAAGCCGGCGATGGTGGCGCCCGAGGCGAAGCGCGCGACGGTCACCGCGTCGTAGCCGAACTTGGTCAGGAAGACCGGGGTCAGGGCGTAGAAGGCGCCGTTCACCAGCCCCGAGCCCATGCAGCAGACCATGCCCAGCGGCGAGACCCGATAGAGCCGGCGGATGCCGATGTGCTTGCGCGGGCCGATCGGCGGATTGGCGACCTGGGTCAGCGCCATGGGCAGGAGCGACGTGGTCAGCGCGAAACCGACCGCGATGAACATCGAGGACGAGACGCTGATGAGGTTGAGCGCCAGCGGGCCGACCGCGCTGCCGACCCAGGAGGCGAGCATATAGGCGCCGAAGGTGCGGCCGCGCGTGGTCGAGTCCGCCTTGTCGTTCAGCCAGCTCTCGACCACCATGAACAGCCCGGCGATGTGAAAGCCGATCAGCCAGCGCAGCAGGCCCCAGATCCAGGGCGAATGGGTCACGGCCATCAGCATCGCGGCATCGGCGGACACCACCGCGAAGACGGCGAAGGCGCGGATATGGCCGACGCGCATCACGACCCGGTCGGTCAGCGCCGCGCCGCACAGGAAGCCGACGAAATAGGACGAGGCGACGGCGCCGATCGTGGTCGAGTCCGCGCCCTGGCGCAGCAGCAGCAGCGGGATCAGCGGCGTGAGCGCGCCGAGGGCGATCTGCGCCAGCAGGACGCCGGACAGGACGGGAGCGATCGGAGCGAGCCGCAGCGCCATGGCGGCACCCTTCAAGGTCCAGGGGGTTGCGAGGCCCGGAACGGGCCGGGTGACCGAATGCCTCAGTCGTGTGGGATCCGGGGCGTCCTGTCTAGCCGGAATTCGTCGAAATATGACGATTTCTCACACGGGGCTTTTGCATGCGTGCCGCAGTCTTGGGCAAACGCACCGCGGAGTCGAAATGATTATGGATTCTGTCGGTGCAGTACATTTTTCGTAAACCCCTTCGCCTTAGGCTCGGGTTTATTGCGGCGCGCTAGCTCATTTCTTGGTTGTTGGATCGATGCGCGTTTGGGGCGCATCGCCGTTCGAACGCAGGGGGACTGATGTCGAGGTTTTTCACGCGGCTGCCCATCCTTTACAAGGTGGCCTTGCCGCTCTTGCTGACGGTCATCGTATCCGTCGCGATCTTTGTCTTCGCCAAGGTGGCGCTGTCCTCCTTGAACGGGGCGACGCAAGGGGTGGTGACGGTTCAGGTGCCTCAACTGGTCGCCGCGCTCGACGCCCGCGCCGCCCTGCGGGCTGCCGGCATCGATTGCCGCAACTTCATCACCATTAGCAATTTTCTAACACATTGGGATATTTCTGTAATTTCTAATCTTTTTGAGGGTTTTCTACAATTTCGCCACTATTAGGGGGTATTTTTGGACAGTAGAGGGTTTTTTCTGTCTGTCATTAATAAACATCCCAGGGTATTATGCAGTTTCTCAACATCCTGGGGGTTCTGTTCAATTTTTTGAAACTTTAGGGCTTTTCCCCAATTTTCTTTGGCCTTTCAACAATTTTACAATGCAGGGTATTTTTGTATTTTTTGCACATAACACGTTTCTCCCATGATTTCCAAGGCTTTTTTATAGACTTCTGCCATTTCTGATATTCACATGGCTTTTCATAACCATAGGGGTATATCCCCAAGACTAAGGGTATGTATGCAACATGCCCTTTGTGGGGTTTTGCGAACAACAAAAATCTTCAGATCTCCAAGCCTTCAAGCTTTCAAGAAACTCCAAGTCTTCAAGAGATCCTTGTGCCAAGCTCTCCAAGTGCTCCAATGGTCGATGGATGTAAGCCCCCCTTCCAAATGAGTCAAGGCCTCCTATTTTATAGAGGTGGAGATGAGCCACTGGAGGGACGTGAAGGGTCTTTTTTCCTTGTTGGACATTTTAGCCCCACTGGTTAAGAAGGGAGGAGGGGCAAAAGAGGAAAAATGGAAGAGGAAGTGAGAGGGAGAGCAGAGAGACGGGAAGGGGGGTTCCCTCCGGTGCCTGCGCAGGGAGAGAGAGAAAGGGAAGAGAGAGAGAGAGGGGGGGGGGTCATGGAGGCCCAGGTGATGCCGGAGCGGGGTCGACTGTCGCCGGAGAAAAGGAACCTGTCGCCCTTCCTACTGAGGCAGAGCCCCAACCCGTTCCACGTCATCCCGTGTTGTCGCCGCGATGTGATGATGGTGCCGTCGGAGCCAAGCCCTAACACCCCATTCGTTGGCATTGGCGAACCTGGACTGTGCATCGGCTGGCTATGCTTGCACGTGAAGGCGAGGCGGAGCTGGAGAGGAAGGGCTTGTGGGGGGGTGTGCAGTTGCGATGTGGGCCTGAGAAAGCCGGATCTGCACCAGAGGCAACCACGGCTGTGGGGTGCATCCGAATGAACAACAGCCCCAGACAAAGGCTTTCCTGATCTTGGTGATAGCGCTAGATCTGCAGAGCCCGCCGGCTCTGCTTCTGGTGGCGCTGGTGCAAAGAGAGGTAGAGGGTGGTTACTCCTTTTTTATCTCCCCCTTCTCTTTCTTATTTTGTGGTTTTACACTTTGGGGATTTTTTTTAGGGTTCAATAGTGTGGCATCGCTGGACTTTAATGTATTGTTGGTAAATTTTCCTGTCCCTCTCTATATGTCAGCTTGCATTTGGCTTATTCTGAAATACATGGTTATGATATTGTCATCCATTTATCTTCTCAATTTGATCTGAGGAATGCATATGCCTCTTGTTCTCTTCACCCACCAGAAATGCAATGTGAATCTCACTGATAAACATAAAGTGCAAATTTAACGTCTTTGTCAGTGTTTGGATCATGTGACTGGTCCATGTACCTAATGCCATTTGGACTGGGGTAAAGAGTGTGAATATCCAGTTTGTTGTTTCTTTGTTTCCTTCGTGTTTGAATCTATTACCAAAATCTCTTGATTCTTGAATTAAGAGGCCATCCTATTATAAAAGTAGTCAAGTCTACTAGGTCAAACGTGCATGCTGACCTTTTTATTTGTTTTTACTCTCTTATCATTGTTTTTTATTTTAAATTATAATGGCTTATTTGATTGGCATTTGTTCTTTGTCTTGTGCAGGTTAAAATGCAGCCAGTAGCATGGAAAAATTTAGTCTGGTACATGGTCTCTACATACATGCCCTTGTTCTGCAACATGGATACATTTTAGCACACGATTCTTGTTACTTTTGGCCCCTCAAATTTTGTGTTCACTTATTTACTCAATTTTTTGTTCTTCTGATCTTCTTTCTTCTCAAAACCCCACCTTAGAATTTGGACTGGCACTATGGCCATGATTCCAAAGGGGTGAGGAACAAGATATTCAATCCCAGATTAACCGATTATTTTCACAAATCTCAGAATTTTGATCGCTCGTGGATCCCCAAGGGCTCGCTTCTCCGTAGCGTGGACCGCGGGTGACTCCATTTAAAAGGGTGAGCCCTAATGACCACCGAGTCTGGCGATAGCTTACGATCCCATCTCAGGATCAAGCCGGTGGCAGCCCTTGGGTCATTGGAGCCCCTTGTAGGCTAGTCCTCGGGGTGTCCGTGTCAGATTCTGACCATTGGATGTTGCCACTTCTGTGGACACCTGTGGATGTTACTGCTTCCATCTTGTTTTAGGGCAGCTTTGGCTGACTCGTCGATCTGGTCGCTCTGACCTACCGACCAACCCGAGCCAGCTGAGCTTCCCGAGTTGCCTAAACTCCCAAACTTCCCAGGCTCCCGAGCTCCCTCGACTCTCAAACTTCCCGACCTCCTGTACTCTCGAACATCCCAAGCTCCTGAACTACCTGCACTCCCGAACTTCCCAAGCTCCCAAGCTCTCAAACTTCTAGAGCCGCCCAAGCTACTGAGCTTCCGAGCTATCTGAACTCCCGACCTATCCGAACTATCTGAACTCCCGTGGGATGCTTTCCGATCTTCTTTGATGCCCCCTCCCGGTCAATTTCAAAACCCTGATTCCTTCCCGAGGTTTCCTAATCACTCTCGGACCTCCAGGGGATTGCTTCCTCATAGCATGTTCCCTGGTCGATCCTCCTTAAAAGGGTGAATATCAATGGCCACTTAGGGTGGCAACAACCCAAGTCCTTATCTCGGCAACAAGATCATGGCAACCTGTGGGTCATTGGAGTCACTCATAGGCTAGCCCTTTGGATTTCCATGCCTAAATTGGGTCATAGGGTGTTGCCGCTTCCGTGTGCACCCTTTTGTTTTGGGGCCATCTCGGAGTTCTCTCTATGGATGTATACCCTATTTACCCCCCCAACGCTCCAAGTCAATGGGAGATGCTGCCGAATTTTTGCCACGCAATTTGAAGAACAATGGTACAAGGGACAATGACAATTGGACCAAACCCAAGAACATCATGAACAAAAATCATTGGACGCAAAAGAACGCAATATGAACTAATGCATAATAAGCATAAGACAATGCAAATAATTAACTTCATTTCAAAAAAAATCATTTGCATTTGCATCCCCATATGTGCATAGGTGCATGGAAATTAAAGAGACTTAATGAATACCCCATTGCATTCTCGCATGCTTGCATGCCATCTCCCTTTGGTATATCAAATGGTGTGCAGAGGAAGTTCAGATTACGTCCGAGTGAAAACCCTCATTATGCATGAGTCGAGAACTCTGCCATGTATCAGGGGTTACTCTTAATAATGCACTTCATGTACACGAAGAAATGAACGAAAGATGCCAAACCAAACAAAAATGATGAAAGATAGTAATGATAGAATATTAAAAGAGGGGTGATAAGATAATGATAAATAAATAATAATAAAATAAATACTAAATTAATAAATACTAAATAATAATAATAAAATATTAATAATAGAATAATAATGAAAATGATAAAGAGAATAAATAATTGTAAATAATAATAATAATAATAAATAAATAAATAATGATGATGACAAAGAACTCCTTAATGGTGATTTGTCTGAGGTCCTTCCCCTTTGACCCCGTATGAAGGGGAATATCAAAGGTGCCCTTACAAGACAAGTGTGACCCCCCTGTTGTGGTCACAGCTCGACCTTGCACCGGGCTAATAACCTATTGATTTTAACCATTTTGACCAAGATTTAGCCTTGCACTTTTACCCAATATCAAACCTACCGTCCTCGGTAGACATTTGCACGGGTTTATCTCTGTCTTCTTCACGTTCCCAATACGGACTGCTCATTGATCAGCCCTCCTTACGCGTCGGCCGCAGAGCTGAAGTATCCGTTGACCACGCCCCACTGGACCAGGTTGGTCGAAGACTTGAAGAAGTTCTTCGCCACGCCATAGGCCATCTTGACGCCAGCACCCTTGATGAACTGATAGTCCGTCGAGTCGCGGAACGTTGGAACCGGCATCTTGGCCCACGGCATCGAAAGCGCCGACTGGCCACAGAAGAACACCGGAGCAACACGGGACGAGCTGTCACCGCCCGTCTTGAGGTTGCCGACAATGCCCGAATCCCACACGTCATCGACGAACGTGTCGATTTCCGGGACTTCACGGATGATCACGCCATCCCACATCAGGTCGCCATCCTGGAACAGGATGTTGTCCTTGCTGCGCGGCAGCGCGTTCTGGTGCGACGTGCCCAGCGAAATCTTCAGATCGCGGAAGCAGGTCGTCGGGGCGAACGCCACGAAGTAGTCGTAACCGTCCTTGGTCTTGAAGGGGCGGATACGGGGCTGGGCGAGCTTCGCAACACGCTTGAGCAGGCTCACCGAAGCAGAGGTGAACTTGTCGTTCGTCACGTCGATCTTCGCCAGATCGGTGACGTGCGTGCCGGAGTAATTGCCGACCGCGTTGCCATAGAGGATGCGGTCCGAGTTGGCCGCAGCCCAAGTGTTGAGCTGGGTCGCGGTCGCATCTTCATACAGCACGCCGTTGACGCGCTGGCCGTTGGTGGTGCCGAGGTTGGCCGGGGCCGACTCGGACGGCAGGGACGCGAAAGCCTGAATGATTTCGTCGCGCTGAAGCTCCTTGCCCCAGTCCGACAGCATCGGCTTGGCCTCGCCGAAGATGTCGGCAGAGTCCTTTTGCTCCTCGGCGTCGTTGGTCGCGACGGCGTGGCGGGCCCAGTCAACCCAGACGCGCATGCCGTAGTTGCTGATCGCCTCTTCCTGGTCGGTCAGCGTGCCAGTGGACTTGGCAGTGCCCGAGAGAGAGCGAACCAGCGGGATGTTGATCTGCTCGCCGCCCTTCTTGTTGTCGTGAAGGGTGCGGATGATCGAGTTCGGAGCATCGCCCATGTAGGGCGAGAACATGTTCTCGCGAACGAATTCCTTGATCAGCTCCTTGCGGTACTGAACAAGCTTGTTATTGGTCTGCGGGGTAGTAAGCGCCATTGGAATTTTCCTTCCAAGCGCCGCGTTCGCTCAACAAAAAACCCGCCTCAATGGGCGGGCGGTTCATTCGTTGATTTGCGAAACGTCTATCGGCGCAATGCGGATTTCAGAAGCCCCGCATCGCTGTTGTCGTCGCCATCGTCTTCCGAGTGTGGAAGCGCAGATGTCGCCCGAGTCAGCGAGGGCGGGAGTTGCGTCACCGTGGAAGGACGGGGTTGGGCTTGAGTGTTGCCGCGAATGCGCTCAAGGAGCTTGCCGGCATATGCCGGGTCTTTAAGCTTTTCCTCTAGCGCCTTCTCGACAAAGGCGTCCGGATCATCGCCAACCTTGGCAATGACCGAGTTGCGCTTGTGCCACTTCACCATATCCCCGTAGGGATCGAGCGAAGTCTTCATGCGCTCGCGGACCAGCGTTGCCTCGGGGTCTCTCGACCGCAGGGCATGGTCCATCGCCTCGAAGGCAGTCTTGACCGAATCCTCGCCAAACCGCTGCATCGCAAACTGCTGAGATTGAAACTCAGTGATTTGCTGAATGCGCTGCTGGACAGGATCGATCGCCTGCCTCACGCCGTGATCAACAAAGGCGTTCGGGTCCTCGAAAATATCGGGGACCTTCTCGGGCTGTCTGGTCTGCTGCTCGATCTGCCGGCGCATGGCCGCCAAATCTTGCTCGTACTGACGCGCTCGCTCCTCAGCAGCCCTGCGGGCTTCAGCCTCTTCACGCAAACGCCAAGGCGGGATGCCCTGGTTATCTCGCTGCGGTTCGGGCTGCGGTTGCTCCAAAGTGCGTGCCGTCTATAACGGTGATGGTCCAGTTGCCGTTGGCGTTCGGGACGCCGTTGACGCCAGAGAGCGTCTTGTAATCGCCCGTGGTCAGGTCCGCAGTTGAGGCGACCTCGATGCGGATCAGACCGGACCCGTTGTCGGTCACGTCGGTGATCACGAGTGCGCCAGGCGCAATCGGGTCCAGGCCCTCCAGCGTCAGGCCCGGCCGGGAAATCTGCGTCAGGAATTGCCCGGATACCTCAATCGGCGACCAGCGCTTGCGCGTCCAGTGGTAGACCAGGGCTCTGTCAAATGCGTCATCCTCGCCCGCGGTGCTCTTGTAAGCCCAAATGATGCGGTTGTTGCGGGGGTCCGAAGAGCCGATGATCAGCTCGGGATGGCCGTTGTCATAAGCGAGGTCATCCAGCAGGATCGGCGCACCCATGTTGAGACCGAGAAACGTGCGGTCCACCTGCTCTTCGCCGATAGCCTCGGTTGAGCCATCGATCCCAGCGCGGATGAACCCCTTTGGGCTCAAGAAAAACGCTTGCCCGGCCACCGTGACCAGCGAGTACGGAGCCAGAATGCCCACGTCCTCCCGCAGCCGGTCGATCTGGAAGATGATCTCGGAGCCGGCCTGGAACGCCATCCGGCGCAGCATGCCCTCCTGCAGGATCAAGCCGATATCCTGGCTCATGTCCCCCACGCGGAGCACGCGGCCGCCGTCCGGAAGGTCCTGGAAATCCGACAGACCCACACCCGCCGTCCAGTTGGTCACATCGTTGAGGCCTGACCAATGCACCCGGAAGGGATTGCTCAGCAGGTCACCCAGCACCACAAAGCGATTGATGACGGCAATGTCGCCAGCCTGCGGCGGATCCCCGGGGCAGTCGTCAAAGATGCCCACAACGCTCAGGTCAATACGCTGCAGAACCTCATTGCGCTGCGTGGCTAGCACGAAGTTGTTGAACTGGACGAACCGCCAGTTGGCATCCACCGACAGAGACGTGTACGCATTGCCGTCGCGTGACACGTCCTCCCACTCGAACGTCGTGTTGTTGAGCATGTAGAGGCGGTCAACGGTGCCGGCGATGATCGCCACCCCGGATGCACGTCGTGCGATAAAGCACCCACGACACCGGTCCGGCAGGGATTTGGTGAACGCCTCGAGCGATTGCCACGGTCCATAGCCGTCATCGCGCGGCACAACACCCCGCAGGCGCTGCGTGTGCTGGCCCTGCGTGTCGTTCACGTCAGGCTTCCAGAGGGCGAATGGGATCAGAGCCATGGCTCAATCACCCCGCCCTGAGATGTCTTGATGTTCGTCTCGCCCTTAAGCTGGGCGAACGCCTCATCGACCGCGGCGACCATGTCCTGCGCGAGACTGTCGTCACGCAGGCGGTGGAGCGCCAATTCGAGCTTGGCGCGCGAGCGGATCAGACGCTCGGCCTTGGTCATCCAGGGGTTGTTGGGCTCATTGTCGGTTGCCGGCGCCGCCACGGAGAACGTTCCAGCCACGCGCACGGGGTAGACGGCATTCGGCACCGGATAGATGCGGAATTGTTCCTGATACCAGCCATACCGGAGCGGCTGGCCAGTCGTGGGCGGGAAGCTCCGGGACTCAATCTCGGCCGGTCGCAGTGGCTCCAGCTTGTACGGCAGCCCGCCAATCGAGCTGAACACGTAATCAATGATGATCAGCCGTCCGAGCGCTTCGGCTCCAGGGCTGGTGGAGTTGTAGAATTCCGTGCCGGGAACGGTATTGAACAGGCATTCCGTGCGGGATTCGGCCCAATAGAACCGATCCGCACGATAGGCATCGATGGCCGTATTGATGGCGTCGTTGATGTCGTCATCGATGGTGTTGCCGCGACGCAGCTCTCGAGCAATACGGCTTCGCATTGTTGCAAGCGTCGTCACGGCACCCACCGCATCAAGAGAGAGGGGAGACGCGGGCCAAGCGCCCCCTCGGTCAGGCCCATCACGACATCGTCGGGCAGGGCGGTCTCGGGATGCGCCGTATCGGGCCGGTACTGCGCGACGCGGCCGATGGCGGGATCGAATACGTCGACGCCGCCGCCGAGGAAGCCCAGCCAGATGCGCCCGTCCGAGGCGGCGAGCACGGAATAGACATCCGCCTCGGTCGGGCTGCCGGCACGGTCGGATGCGCCGAACATCGTCTCGATCGCGTTCAGGCTCTTCGGATGGTAGCTGAGCCCGCCCGTGCCGCCGGCCCAGAGCGAGCCTGACACGTCCGGCAGCAGCGCCCAGACATCGTCATGCGCCAGGCTGCTCGCCTGCGTCCGGTCGTGGCGGATGCGGCGGGTGCGGCGTGACTCCGTATCGATATCGACGATGCCGCCGCCCCGCGTCGCGACCCAGATCTCGTGCGGTCCTGCGGCGCAGATCGCGGCGACGCTGAGCTCGCCGTCGCAGGCACCGACCACCGCGGCCAGTGCCGTGCCCAGCGGATAGCTGCGTCCGAAGCCGCCGCCCTGTCGCAGGTTGATCACCGCAGGATGCTCGTCCCCCGGCCAGTAATGGCGCTCCTCCGTGACATCGGGCGCCACCTTCAGCGCTAGTCGTCCGAGGTCGGAGTCACTGAGGGCGGCCTGGCGGTCGAATGCTCGAAGAGTTTGGTCGATGTGACCGGCGAGACCGGGCGCTACCGGTCCGTCCAGCCGTTCGAGGCGCCGCAGCCGCGCGGTCGCGGGCGCGCCGGCGAGTGGCTTGCGCAACGTGAGGTAGCCAAAGCCCACCGCGGTCACACCGCGCGCCTCGAAGTCGGCGAGCCAGGCGTTCTCGAGTGCGTCGAACGACTCGCCCGCCCGCGTTCCGCCGTCGCGGATCCAGGTCTGCGCATAGAGAGCCGGGTCCTGCACCTCTCGCTCGACGACCCAGCCGTCGAGTCCCGCCGCGTCGAGCCATTCGCCCACCCGGTCGAGCCCGTCCTGGCCGGCCCGGTATTCCCAGTTGCCGAGCAGTTGAGCGACGCCACCCAGCGCCAACACGCCGGACACGCCGGCGATCACCTCCGCAACGAGCCCGTCGCCAACGCGGCCGCCGTCCCGGTACTGGTAGGTCGGAACACCCTCTTCCCGTGGCGTGATCACGAACGGCGGATTGGAGACTAGGAAATCGAAGGACTCGCCCCGCACTGGCTCGAACAGGTCGCCTTTCCGAAACTCGATGGTTCGCACGCCGTTGAGGGCTGCATTGAACGCAGCAAGCTCGAGCGCGCGAGGCAGGATGTCCGTCGCTATGACTCGCCCCGCGTGGCGACTCGCATGCAGGGCCTGCACTCCGCAGCCGGTGCCGAGATCGAGCGCCACGGCGAACGATCGCTGCAGCTGCAGCGAACTCAGCGTGAGGGATGCTCCTCCGACGCCGAGCACGTGGTCCTCCGGCAGTGCGTGGCCGAGCACGAGCTCGCCGAGATCACTGACGATCCACCACTGCGCAGCGCCCCAGCTGTCGGTGAACGCGTACGGCCGCAGGTCGAGCAGCGCACGGCCAGACTCGTCGACGAGCCCGAGTTCGCGAGCGCCCGCAACGCCGAGCGTGGGCAGCGCGCGCTCGAGCAGGTCCCCGTCGACCGCATCGCCGAGCAGGAAAACTCGTGCAAGCACCGCAGCAGCGTCGAACGACTCGAGTCGGTCGAGCGCCCGCCTGGCCGGAACCCGGTGGCCGCGCGCCAGCGCGGCGGCGGCATCCGCTCCCCACAGTTGCTCGAGCCGCTCCACCGTGAAGTGAGCCGCGAGCAGATCGTCGCGAAGGCGCGAGATCGTCGCAGGCTCGGCATCCATCCTGCAATTCAATCGTGTCTAGGCTGGAGAGATGGAAACTCGGTTCCTTGGGAACAGCGGCCTCGAAGTCTCCGCGGTCATTCTCGGCTGCATGTCGTACGGCATATCCATTTAAGGCCGCTTAAGTTTATACTCTGTAATGCTTAAAATCACACACAATGGGAAGGAAAATATTTCCTGTTTGATCCTCACCTAAAACCTTTTGTGAACTATTGCTGGAATCCAAACACCAATTGGTTCCGTGTGCTTGGAAATAACATAAACTATGATTTTAATCCTACTGATTTTGAGGCATCTAAGACAGGAACTTCAAGAAATGGACGACCATTCCATTAGCAGGCCCTCAAAGACAAACATCTTTGTTGATAAATTGTTCAAGATCTTTGCCGGGGCATAGACCAAAGCATGGTGGAACTTGCGCATAGAATTATCAGCTATCAAGAATAATAGCTCGATACACATGTTTTAGGGAAGCGGCGTTGCTTTTCCCTTCTCTCTTTTCCGTGAAAGATCATTTTAATGGAAATTCCTGGCAAGGTTTCAGCCGCTAGGTCCTGTAGGCCTGATTATGGGTGACATCGATCATTTTCAGTCTAAACCTGGGGCAAGTATGTGACTGAATTGCTTTGCTGAAATTTGATAAGTGCATAATTGAATTTTCTTGCTGCAATCCTCAGCGTGAGCTGTGAAGACAAGCTCTTCAAGTAGTGTGTCTGGCATGGCTCTTTACTGCTTTTGGCATCAAGATTGTGTAGATGGCTCTTCTGTTAACAATTGAAGTTTGAGCTCTGTTACCCGTCCAATTTGTTCTCCCCCCCCTGACTGACTTTGTTTTTTCTTGTATCAGGTTAAGCCCATACTGAACAGAGTGAAGTTTACATTAGTCAGTCTGGCTCTGTCTCTAGTTGTCTGTATTCTTCTTTTTATCAACATTGATAGTTCAAAAGATGCATCGTCAGAAAACAACGGAGGGAAGGCAGTGGCTGGAGTATATAGTGATGCCTCTGCTAGGTCTTTTGAACCAGATGCGTTTTGTGGCAGTCCTGAATCCGAGCTCTCCTAAATTTATGCTTGTGAAAATCTTTAAATGGACTGATGGAATGTTGATTCCTTAAAAGGGTTTAGATCCACGAATTCGTATCCCCTGTGAAGGAAGATCAGCTTCTGGTGTACATAAGCCTGTCTTGTATAAAGTGTAGTGATGTATAAATACATTGAAGCCTGGCATGGCCATAAATGGAATTGTACATTAAATTTCTTGCATAAGTTGGCAGCAGTCACATTAAAATTCTTGTATGAATTGCCCATTTTCTCATCTGATAGCCACAGTTTATCTCGCGATGTGATCTGTCAGAGTTTCATACACTAACCTAATCTTGTTAATTTTGTGCGAGGAAAATTTGAATTAAAATTTCTTTAACTTAGACCGAAAAAAAAAACAGAATTATCGAGGAAGATTGTAGGCTAGCATACTTGTCCAAATTTCGTCAGATTCACCCTCATCTCATAACTTTCATGTTCAAAATGGGCATTAATTGTCCCCTTGATCGGCCAAGGTCGCCATCATCTACGTCTCTGTCGAAGGTGACTCTCCGAATCCACGGGACTCAGCTTTTGGGATTCGCATAAAGGGAAGATTTTGCTTGTCCCGGGGGACGAAGCAGATGAAACGCCCGCATGGGCATTGGTCTTCCCTGGTCCATTCAAATTATGAGAACTGAGTGGGGAGTCCGGAGGTCCATGAACTTGATTGTTCATACTTGGAGTCCTCTCCAATGGGAAGAGAAGAGAATACTCGAGTATTTTTTTTTGAATATTTCTTCCCAAGTAAGGGGCTTTAATTTGTAGCACTATTGCAACTGTTTGGATCAGCATGAGATCATACGATTGCGACAAATGGGATTTAAAGTTGAGACTTCCCTTTTCAATAGAAGAAGAAAACCTATCTATAAACTGTAGGCTCTCTTTGATGTGTTGCTCAACATTTGTTAGTACATTAGACTTAAAGACGCGTTTGGAACGGACCGACGAGAGAAATTTTGGGCTCACCAAGTAATAACCTTTACTAAAAACAGTTACCATGAAAAAAGTACAAAGCATTTCCGAAAGGGCTTTTTTGACGATGACAAAAATTCGTAAAGCCTATGAGCAAATGATTGGCGGCCCGGCTATCTCCCTGGAGACGCTCTTTTCACCGGAGGGGTTCCGGTTCGACCGATTTTGCGCGGCGTTCAGCATGCACCCCGAGAGCGAGCTATTGAAAGAACGTATCAGGGAATTCGGCGAGGCCAATGGCTGCTGGCTGCCGGGCGCAAAACACCACATCAGTTGCGCCCTGTATCTGTATCCGGGGGCGGATACCTACCGGATGTTCTGCATGATGAAGAACCTCACGCTGGGTTTTTATCTCAACGACGTCATGGGGCGGGATACCTTTTCCCATCTGCCGGCGGGCCGGCAGGCTTCCGCCCGGGCGATGATCCTGCGGATGTCGCGACTGGATGCGGAGCTGCGGGTGGATGCCGATGCCGATCCGCTGGAAGTGGTCAACGCGGAGATCCTGCGGGAATTCAGGGATCATTCCCCGGAGTGGTGGTTCGGGCAATTCCTGGAGGTCTACCGGTATCATATCGGCATCACCCATACGGATGGGAATGTCGTCGCGCAGGGGCGGATCCCCGGGATCACGGAATATATGGACTACCGGTGTCATCTGGGGGGCGTTCATCATATCCTGATGTGGATCGAGTTCAGCGATGGGGCCTTTCTCGACTGGGAGAAACTGCGCCGTTATGGGCTGGCGCAGCCGTTGAAGCGGCTCCATTGGGTGGTAGCGGCATTTGCCGGGTTGTCCAACGACCTGTTCTCTTTCGAGAAAGAGGTGATCGACAACGGATCGGATTCGAACCTGGTGATGATCGTCGCGCTTAACGAGGACGGGTATTCGCTGGAGGATGCGATCGGCCGGGCGGCGGGTATCGTCAGGGGGCTGTTGCTGGAGCTGTTGTCGCTGCTGGACTTTTTTGCCGTAGAGGCCGGAAAATTGATGGAGGTCGACCGGCCCCTGGGTATGCAGCTGAAGGCGCATCGCGAGGGGATCGTTAGGTGTGTGCAGGCCGTTTGGTTGTGGCATTGTTATTCGGGAAGATACAAACGGGCCGAGAGCCTGTGGGTCGAGACGACGATGGCGACCTCGGCGGGCCCTGCGGCGGGCTTCGCGGCCTCGGCGGGTTTCGCGGCTTCGACGGCCTCCGCTGCGGGGGCCGGATCGCCGGCTAGTTCTGTGGCAGCTTTTTCAGGTAGAGGCTGATGGCTTTGCGCAGGGCCAGATGATCGATGGGTTTTTTGAGATAGGTGCTGGCCCCTGCTTCCAGCAGCCGTTCGATGTTGGCGGTGAAGATGTCGCCGGTGGTGATGATCACGGGGATGTGTGCGGTAACGGGGTCTTGTTTTAGCCGCCGGATCGTTTCTTCGCCGTTGAGGTTCGGCATATGACAATCCAGCAGGATGATGTCCGGGCCCTGGTCCGGACATTTTTTTATCGTCTCCAGCAGCTGTAACCCATCGCTGACGATGGTATATGTGCACTGCATGTCGCGCAGGAACTCACCGATAAGAAAGGAGGTGAGCTTGTTGTCTTCGGCGACGAGGATAAAGGCCTTTTGGAAATCTTCCGCTTCGGGGTCGGAGCCGATGCCGTCCGGCAGGTCGCGCAGTTTTCCTTCGCGGAGCGGCAGGGCGACGGTGAAACGCGTTTCTCCATTGGGCGTGCTGTGGACGGTGATCGTGCCGCCCATGGCCTGCACCTTCGACCGGACGATGTAGAGCCCGAGCCCTGAGCCCTGGATAGGACCGGTTTTGCCGGTATAGAAGAGTTCGAAGATGGAGGCAATCCTCTCGGGGGAAATGCCGGGGCCCTGGTTGGAGACGCTCAGGAGCCATTGAAAGCCGGAGCGTTTGACACTTACCTTCACCGTAGAAGGCCTCGCGCCGTATTGTTATCTGTTGCATTTAGAGCGTATCGGGCTGGGGGCTGGGGGCTAGTGTGCCAGCGAAGGGCTGTGCCGGTGAAGGGTAACCTGAGGGAGGGGGCTAAAGGCGTACCGAGTGAGAGAGAGACGGAGGAAGAGACGGTGAGGGGGAAAAAGAGAGAGACAGTGAGAGAGACGGAGGGAGTGTGCGATGGGGCGAGAGACGGTGGGGGCAGACGGAGGGAGTGTGCTTGGCTGGGATGGCCAGGGGCGCATCGGGGAAGGGAGCTAACAGGGTGTGCCGGCGGAGGGGCATGCCGTTGAAGGCGCCAGGCGAAGTGTGCCGGCGGGGGGGAGGCCAAGGGCATGCCGTGAGAAGTTTTGGGAGCGTACCAGTGAAGGGATTTCAGAGTGGTCTGCATCGGTGGAGGGCCCACTCCTCCTTCGTTCCCTTAAGGCCTTTCTTTTCTTCTTTTCTTAATTTTGGTGCAGCTTTATACAAATTGTTCCTTCCTCCCGCGGTTGTAATCATTCAAGGTGCTTAGTCGTTACCCAACCTAAATCTCTTTGTGATGCCCATGGTTCACTTACCTTAATTAAGGTGATTGATTAATTATCAGTCCATTTTTTTGTTGCTCCCTTCGGTCCTTATCATATTATTATCTTTGATAAAAATTCGGCAGCATCTCCCCTTGACCCGGGCATAAGGGAGATACAGGGAATGCGCCCACATGGAGTGGCGGAACCCGACCCTTGGAGGTGGGCGTCCGAAGACGGCAACACCTTGGATAGAACTCGGAGAACTCAGAGGGAGTAGCGAGGGGGAGAGCCCTAAGACTAGCTATGGATACTAAGGGTGAGGAACAAGGGCTGGTGTGCTGGTGAAGGGCTAACCAAAGGGCTGTGTCGGGGGAGGCCCTGAGGCGTTGGGAGTGCACCGGCCGGGGGCCGTGCCGGCGGAGGGGCTGAAGGGCATAGGGTGTATCGGGCGAGGGGTCAAGGAGGCCGTGCCGGTGAGTGGAAGAGCCAGGGGCATGCCGTTGAAAGCGCATGGAGGGCGTACCGACGAAGGTCTAAAGGACTGTATCGCTGAGGGATTACGCCAGTAAAGGGGGAGGTTGAAGCGAGGCTAAGGGCCAGAAAGTGGATTGTATTGGACTGCCGGAAAGGGCTTGGGTCACAGAGGGGGGAAATCATCGAGAAAGGAATGAAGGAGGCCGTGAAAATATTTTGAGAACTCAAACAATCGGAGACGGTAAAGAAAACCACAGGAAGGGAAACTTGCTCATGAAAAGACAAGGGGCATGACCGGCCATGCGTATTTTAAAACGCCAGAGGGGAGGATACAAGTGGTGGGAAGAAGAAGAAGAACAAAGGAAAGGAAAGAAAAGGAAAAGTAGGGGGACTGGGGTCGAGTAGGGATGACTACTTCCTGCTTGCCCCCCCATCTCCCCCGTTACATCTCTCTCCCTCTCTCTTACGCTCTCTTTGGATGGTCGTCGGAGAGGAACCTCATGGCCGAGCTTCCTTCTTCTTCCCCTCTCCTCCTTCTTCTCTTCTTCTCTAGTGTGCACCTGCGTCGACTGCCCCCTTTTTTTGTGTCTCTATATATGTCTCCCTCTCTTGTCCGCCAGTGGAGGGGGCCTTTTTATACTCCCAGTGCCACGGTGCTTTGAATCGCCGAGCGACGAGGTGAGAACGTGCTCATTAATGGAGACTTGACCCGGGCGTCCTTGGCAGCATGGGGGAGTAGGCAGCGTGCCATGCTCTCCGCTTGACATCTCGGACGGGACACTGCGCGCCAAGGATCCCGTAGGACATGGCGTGAGATTTGGTTTGCACCGTTAAGGGTGTGCCGTTGAAGAATTGGCCCCTGCCCTGAGGAGCAGTTGTGTGTGCCGTTGAAGGGCACTTGAGGGCGTGCCTTTGGAGGGCACTTGAGGGCATGTCGTTGAAGGGTTTTCAAGGGCAGTTGATGTGTGCCATTGTAGGGTCTTCAAGGGAAGTTGCTGTGTGCCATTGGAGGGCACTTGATGGTGTGCTGTTGAAGGGTTTTCAAGGGCAGTTGATGTGTGCCGTTGAAGGGCATTTGATGGTGTGCCGTTGGAGGGCCCTTGAGGGTGTGCCGTTGGAGGGCACTTGAGGGTGTGCTGTTGAAGATGGGCACAGAGTATGCCGTTGAAGATGGGCACAGAGTGTGCCGTTGAAGGCACAGGGTGCGCTGTTGAAGTCATTTAAAGTGCGCCATTGAAGGCACTTGAAGTGTGCTGCTGAAGGAGCATGAAGCGTGCCGTTGAAGGCTACGCAAAGCTCTCTTTAAAGGGCACATGAGTGTGCCATTGAAGGGCACATGGGCGTGCCGTTGAAGGCTACGCAAAGCCTTCTTGAAGGGCACATGAGTGTGCCGTTGAAGGGGCACATGAGTGTGCCGTTGAAGGGGCGCATGAGCGTGATAAAAGGTAGATTTTTGGGCCCGTTTCGGACTCGTTTGATGATCCACCTGGTTCTCTTCGGGAGGCCCACTAGTAGTGAGTCTCCCAGGGGTTGGTTTCTCTTCGCCGTCGTGATTCCAGAGACGGTTCCACGATAGCATGTCCACTTGTTCAGAGGGTTCGGGCTGGACATGTTCTCCGCGGTCTCTTCGGTTGAAATTGTTGTTGCCATGGGACTGGTAGGGACACATGGACGTGCTATTTTACACGTCCACAGGAACATATGGGCGTACAATTTCACACGTCCACAAACGGCTCTTGAATTGAAGGTGGTGGTTGACGACGCCAGGCGAGACAGGGCGTCTGCTCAGACGTTCTCCTCTCTCGAGATATGCACTATCTCGAAGTGAGGGAACTCCAGGGTCGCCGCCTTGGCTTTTGCGAGGTATTTGATCATGGCTGGCTCTCTGACTTTGAATTCCCCTTTAACCTGGTTGGCGACTAGCATAGAGTGACTATAGACTCACAAGCTGGTCGCTCACAAGGTGTTTTGCAATCCGCAAGCCCGAAAGTAGTGCTTCATATTTAGCCACATTATTCTTGATCGTGAAGTTGAAGCAGAGGGTGTACTGTAGCTGTACGCCCACCAGTAACAGTAGGACCAGTCTCGCCCTGCTGCCGGCGATGCAAGATGAACCATCCACGTAGAGTTCCCATATGGTTCCTAGAGGTACTTTGCTCGGGGGAATCCTCCTCAGGCAATGTGCACTCCGCGATGAAGTTCGAGAGGGCTTGGGCTTTGATCGCGGTCCTCGAGCGGAAGCTGATGTCAAACTCGCCCAACTCCATGGCCCACTTGATGAGCCTTTTTGAAGCATCTGGGTTCTGAAGAATCTGGCTCAATGGTTGATTGGTGAGAACAGTGATTGGGTGCGCCAAGAAATATGGTCGCAGCTTGCGTGCGGCCGTGACTAGGGCCAGAGCGAACTTTTCAGCTTGCGAGTAGCAGAATTCTGGCCCTTGCAGTGCTCGGCTCACATAGTAGATAGGCTTCATAATACTGCCTTCCTCCCGAGTGAGCACAGCGCTTAGAGTGTTTGGGGTCACTGATAGATATAGGAGCAACTGCTCCCCTTTTTGTGTCTTGGCGAGCACAAGAGGAGATGCTAGGTACCATTTCAATTTTTTGAACGCTTGCTCGTATTTCTGGTCTCAGTCGATCTGCTCCTTCTTCTCCGGCGTTCTGTTTGCTTGTTTGATGAGCCAAAAGAAGGGTAAACACCTTTCTGCTACTTGGGACAGGAATCGAGTCAATACAGTGATGTACCCTGTGAGGCACTACACATCCCTTACTCGTACTGACTGTTTCATCTCTAGCACTGCTCGTATTTGGTTGGGATTTGCTTCGATTCCTCTGTGGGTTACGAGGAATCTAAGGAATTTGCATGACTTAACGCCGAACGCGCACTTGCTCAGGTTGAGTTTCATGTTGTATTTTCGAAGTGTCGCGAGTGTTTCTGCCAGGTCGGTGAGGTGTTCGACTGCTTGGAGACTTTTGACGAGCATGTCATCAGTATAAACTTCCACATTACGACCGATCTGTGCGTCGAACATATAGTTGACTAGGCGTTGACACATGGCCCCCGTATTCTTCAACCTGAAGGGCATGCAGGTATAGCAGTATAAGCCGTGGTCGGGGACGAACGTTGTTTTGTCTTGGTCGGGCTCGTGCATGCTAATCTGGTGGTACCCGGAGTAAGCATCCAGAAAGCTTAGCATCCCGTGCCCGGCCACGGCGTCGTCCAGTTGGTCGATTCATGGCATGGGGAAACTATCTTTGGGCATGGCCTTGTTGAGATCTGTGTAATCTATGCACATCCGCCACTTCCCGTTGCTCTTCGAGATGAGAACTATGTTTGCCACCCAGTCGGGGTACTGAATGGGTCGCAATAGTCCCAAGAGAAGCTTCTCACTTACTTGCTCTCTAATTATGGCATGTCGCTCGGGGTTGCAATGCCTCCTTGGTGGAACGAATTTAATTTATTTTAATTAATTAATATAATTAATTAATTATATCAGTTTATTTGCGTAGGCGTGCCAGTCACTGAGAAGCAGGGTAGGGAACTTTGTATACATCAAAAGAAGAGTACTCATCATTGCCGCGATTAGCTAGCTTCATTTTGATCATTTGCTCGATCATCAACTTATTGGCCACCGTCGGGTCCACCGGTTCTGGGTAAAAATGAGCTAGCTGCATTTGTGATGTCATCAACACCGCCACCTGAGGTGTAGTGGAGGTTCCTTGGTGCTGAGGAACCAGAGGTGGTGTCAGGGTTGTGCCTCAAGTATAGTTAGGAATTGGTTGTGGAACAGTCATTTAGGGCGAACCCTCGAATTCATCGGCACCTTGTCTGGATGTTTCTGGAGGGGCTTCAACTTGCTTCGAGGCAGAAGCATGCATGGTCAAGTCACTCACTTGCCTCTTCAAGGCTTCTATCTCTTGCCGATAAGCCTGAAGCAACATCATCATGGCCGGGTCAAGGGTGGCTGGGTTGGGCTCCTGGCTTCCCCCTTCTAGCGGAGCTTCTAAATAATGTGTGGCCCTATCTCCTTCCTCTTCTGTAGTGATCACATTTGCTGCCATGGTAATCATATCTGAGCTTGTTCGGCCAGCGTGGGCTTGCATCGCCTCAACTGCGGCTCATTGTCTTCTGGTGATGAGTCTCGATCTTTTGGCGAGCCTGGCCACCTAATCTGGATCCTCGGGCAAAGCCCCATATTGGTTGGCCACTCCGGCCATATTGTAGGTAAAAATTTTCATCTTCTTGTTCCTCTTGGTCGCTTTCCTGGTCGGCTATCCAAGAAAAGTTAAGCAGTCAAATACCAAAACCCTCGATGTAACTTCTCCGTGGGGGGACGGGCCATAGCATCCCAACTCCGCATCTTCAATGTATTTGGGGTCGATTGGCTGCCTCCGATTTCTTCTTTCATCATTTACTGCTTCAAGGAGGCGCTGCGTCCCCAATTGAGTATTTCCAAGGCCACGAAGATATCCTCGCACGGCCTGAGTAATGTTGTCTTGCCCATTGGCAGGGCAGACCATAGGAGGTGGCACCCTAACTGGTGCCGGTGGCTTTTAGGCGAGGCATCACCGCTCGGACCTCCTACCACTTCTTCCATCATTCAAATAAATATTGGCCTCCCAGCCATAAGCCTAGAAGGCCAGCCTCCGAGACACTAGGGGTGGCACTTTGGGCTCTTCTTCTACTTCACTTCTTCTTCTTCTTTCGAACCTTCCCATCATGATGGGTTCTGGCTGGACTGGGGCTGGGGCCCACTGCTTGGACACCCATACTTTCTTGAATCTGGTTGGCCTTGGGGGTGGCCCCTCCTTTGGTGCGAACCTAGTGCGGTCTGCTTGGTCCTGGGCCAATGCCTGGAACTAGTTGTAGACTGGGACGATTGGTGTTACCCTGTCGGGTGTGATCGTGGCATGGCGGCCGTTGAGATACACTCAGACTCCTCTGATCATTAAGGATTTACTCGAGCTGGAGAACTGACTCTAAACTGTCCCGATGACCTCCTTAGCTGCCCTCCTAGCAGTCGGGGTACGCTTCCTTCTCGTATCAACATGGTGGCCCCGATCATGCGGCCAAGAGGCTGCCTCCTGGCATTACTAAGCCTCCGAAGTTTGAGAAATTTAACGGGCAAGGGTCTCTGAGCGAGCACATTGCCTACTACACCAATGTAATGGGTGACTTGGCGGCCGACGAGTCTTACTTGTTGAAATTCTTCGGGTCCACCCTAACAGGGCTCGCCTTCGAGTGGTACTCAAGCCTGCAACCTGGATCTATCATTGACTGGCCAGATCTGCAAAGAAAATTCAAAGAAAGGTTCCATATCGCTGAAAGGGAGGTGACGATAGCCGAACTATATGAAACCAGGCAGAGAAATGATGAGTCTGCCTTGGAATACATTAAAAGATGGAGGAACCTCTGCATGAGGTGCAGGCGACCGCCGCATCAAGAGGACGCCGTCCAGATATGCAAGCAGAATTCCTCCATTTTGGACTCCTTTCCCCAGTATTTCTTCCCCCGTTTGGACTCTTCCTTGATTTGATCCTCCCCGAGATAACTACTGCCGTAGTTAATCTCCTTTCCCCAATTTTGCACGGCTCTCTTCCTATAAAACAGTCCTTCTGTCCACCGTTTTGGAGTTGGCACACCAGGCTTTTCGAAGGGGCTTCTTCTGTTGCAGTTCCTCCTGTTGCGTTGCTTCTTCATCCCTTCTTCCTGCTTGCTGTTCCCTGTTGCTTCATCCTGCTGCATGCCGTTGGCTCCTCCTGCTTGCTGTTCCCTGTTGCTCCATCCTCCTGCATGCGATAGCCCCCTTCCTATTCTCCATTATCAACGGTGTTGCCCTTTACTGTTTGAGGGACAGCAGGGCTTATGTTTGGCTTGTTTGCATCCGTCGCATATCATATTATTTGCATCATTTCATTTGCATTTGTCATTGCACCTCATACACATATCCCTCCATCCCTCTTATCATCATAGGGGTTTAAACAAAAACAACAAGGTGCGCATGTATACTTCTATCTGTTGTTATTATTCATCCTCTTTGGAATAGTTACTACACAGCACTAACTTGCCCGTATTTTCTTGTTTGTTTATTGTGTTAATTGCAAGGTAATCAATTAGAAGAAAACCCTTCTTATCGGCCGGCCGATTCAAGAAGGAGGAAATACCCACAATCTCTTCCGCACTCCGCACTCCCGTCAGGTAAGCGATCACTTCCCATAATTTTGAGGCCTTCGGGTCTCTGGCGATCACCTTTCTATGTTAGCACCACGTGCTTGATTTGTTTTTATTATTATTGTTCTATCCATCTCCTCAAGTAGATTTTCTTGTTTCTAAACGAGATCTACAAATTGGCGATCACGGTGGGACTTCCACTGTTTTCTTTTAATTGATTACCACCTCCTAACAAACAGTAAAACGAGCCAAGTCACTGCTTAGTAACGCCTTCCCACAGGGCGTCTTTTGATTTCACGCCTCTCACAGAGGCTTGTTCTGATTATTTAACGCCCTCCCCCAAGGGCGTCTCCCATATATTTGCAGCATATTTTATCATCTGAAAACTCACGCCTATGCCTTAGGCGTCTTCTTGGCTACTAACGCCTCTGCTTAAGGCGTTTCAAACGATTTAGACGCCCTGCGCACAGGCGTTTCTTTCTGTTCACGCCCCAACCTGAGGCGTGACTTCTCTTGCTTGCGTCTGGGCCATGCTCTGTATTGCTCCCCTTTTGATAACGCCTCCCCCAGAGGCGTGATTCGTCTGATTAACGCCCTCTGGGTAGGGCGTCTCCTTGAGTTTGTTACTCCTTATTCCGTTTTTTGAAAACTCACGCCGCTCTTCAGGGCGTCTCATTTCTGGTTAACGCCCCCACCAGAGGCGTCTCTTTATGCTCACGCCCTAACCTGAGGCGTGACTTTCTCACCCTGGGCATATTCCAACGCCTCACATTTTACATTGATTAAGACGCCCTCCTCTGGAGGCGTCACTTTCTATTCATGCCCCTACCAGAGGCGTTTCTTGCATTGGCAACGCCTCACACCAAGGCGTCTATTCCTGCCATCTCTTTCTGGTGACGCCTCAGCCAGAGGCGTGTCTTGCACTGGTAACGCCTCAGACAGAGGCGTGTCCCTCTGTTTTCTGTGATATTCACTGGTAACGCCTCACAGGAAGGCGTTGTTTTCTCTTGCGACGCCCTCCACCCAGGGCGTCTTTTATGCTGATAACGCCTTGCCCCAGGGCGTGTATTTCCTGTTTCCTATTTTTCTCCCGAGGCTTCTCTCTGTATCATTGTTATCATTATATCACTGTTTCATATGTGTATACTTGTTTGATTATATTGTTCATATTTGTTGCATCATTGCATGGTTGAGAGACCTCCTCTCTCTAGCCTAGGAGCCACACACCCCCTTGGTGAAGGAACGACTGTTTCATTAGCGTGCGATGTGAATATCATTTTTCTAGAGTGCACATGAATTTTAAAAAGAATCTTAGATCAGTTTTCCATGGCTAGATGAAATAAATGTTCTATCATCCTCATCTCAGTCACTTCTATTTCAGAATTACTTTCAATGGAAGCATGAATCATGAAACTCAAAATGGGGTTTATGTGGTCTGTTTTTGTTGCCTCAAACTATCTAGGGCTTCTCTTGATCTTCACTCGCTCTCGCCCTCAGATCTATCATTCGAATAATCCGAATCCATACCATTAGAGTTTCCTGAGAATGATTGAAAAAGTAGGGAATGAGCACACTTACCCAGTAGGTATCTTCGTATCAACATGAAGGCAATGTTTACGTAATTAGCATTTTTGCTCTAGAAGGTTGTCGTCAGGGAATCAGTGACCAGACTGAGGGAAGGAATAAAGCTATAAAGGGAAACATGGAAGCTTGATATATTTTAGGTATCTCCCTTTGTAGCCGTATTCCTCTCAAGGCGGTATCGGGCACTCGCCTTTTACGGGAGTCAAGGGGAACCGGGTGGCACGAGGGATTTCCGAGATTAGGGTAATTGGACCAGGGTGCGGGCATGCCAGTCGATTTCTCGACAACCACCTATGGAACCGGAGGTCAATTGGAAAACGTCGCCAAGACGCGGCACGTGGGCTTGGGAGGTTGGGCGACACGTGGAGAGAAGGAAGGCTCCATAGGTGCAAGTGCGTAGGCGATTGTGGGGAATCATGTACTGGACGTCTTTCCCCACTAATCGTAAGTAGTCAGTGTTTATTTACATCAGATTAAATCTGAAGACCTTCGTTCCATGTTGAAGAGAAGTCTGTATGTATATGAAGCCTCGGGTGGAGGCTCGGGGGCATTCCATAGCTACAGGTTCATGTTCGGCTGGGAGGTATAGTTTACTAGAGTCGTGGATACTAGACAAACACCAGGTGGTGTGGAGGAGGACTGGGACCTGGGTAGGGGCACCAAGACATACATTTAGGTGGTAACATATTTCATGAGTGACATGTGGGCTTTACAAGTGGGCCGTCGAGGCCGAATTACAACTGGTGCAAGTCGCGAGACAACTCCAATGCATGGGTCATTCCCCAGGTCAATGCATGATAAGGTGGGCATCTGTGTATTTTACAGAGGCTCTACTCGTCGTGAGGAACATGCCCAATTCACTGAGGGAGAACTAGACTGGGTGACCGGGGAGGTACTGGCTGATGACTGGGTGGGGGCTGAACATGGCTCGAGATGAGCGATCGGGTACAGATCCTGAAGGGGCGAGCATCTTCATACTGGGGAATCGAGGTCAGTCCTGGGGATGTCCTCTCCGGGCCAGGGTCCAGATCACTCGAATCAGAGGTCAGAGTGGTCGGCGATCAGCTCGAGGTGAGCGATGGGCATGCGGTTTCATGGCGGAGGTAGATGCGGCATCATGGTGCACGCGTGGCCGTTGTAGGTTGTCATACGTAGGTAGACCCGAGATGATGGTGTATTTGCCGCTATCATAACGCCTTGTGTGTAACGGGGATGGACTTGCGTGACATGGCTAGACGACGTATGAGGGGAGTATGTGTGACATACCATCGAAGTGTGTGAGCCGTTTTGCAAGCCAACCACGCACACTGGGATCCTTGCGTCCGTCCTTGCTTGCCTGGGTGCTAGTCCATGCTGGATGATGTTGATGCCAATCAATGTTGGATGCTTGATGCTAGGCTTTCCTCCCCCTGAACTTCTAAGGGGTTTTATAGAGGAAGGTGAAGGGTCATGGAAGGATTTAGGCAGACCAAGTTGAGGGCCAAACTTAGCCCAGGAAAATCATTGAGAAAAATATTTTTTTTTTCACTGAGTGGGGGAGGGAGGGTTTAGGCAGACCAGACCAGGGGTCTGGGGTGGTCCTCCTAAACCCTCCCCGAGGGGGTTTAGGGCTAGTCAAGCCGAGCCGAAAGCACGAGCCACGGCGTCAGAAGTCGTGTCAACGCGAGACCCTCGCACTCGAACCAAACACACACGAAGCTTGGACCTGAGCCGTTCGGCGGACCGAAAGCTTCATCAACTCCTTCGCCAAGGTCTTGCAGAAGCCCCGACGTAAAGAAATATGAATCCGTGATGTCCGGGACCATCCCCGGGCTCGTCGGCCGACGTTTGGCAATCGAACGACGTCGGAAGGGCGTCACGCCTCATCGACGCGTGGTTAAAACGGCGCCCCCCTTTCTGGCGCGCCCTATGCCCTTCCCGGCGCGCCCCGCCTTCCCCGGCGCGCCCTGCCCTTTCACCGGCGTGCCCTTTGGTGGCACCGGGTGACTCTACCCTATAAAAGAAAAGAGGAAATCAGCCGAAAAAGGAGAGAGGGGAGAGGAGAGGAGTTAGACGAGGAAATTAAGAAATATATAGAAGAGAGAGGAGGCGACTTGGGCAACAAGTCGACAAGCCACCCCTTCACTGTCTGAGGGAGCCAGAGGAGAGTGAAGGCCTTTCGTCTCCGTCCGTTCGAAGCATCCGGCGCCGGAGAAGGAGATCCCCTCGCGCCGATACCCCATTATCACTGTTCCCTACAGAGGTGGGTGGCAGAGCTTCACTGCTTCTCCTCTGCTTCTTCTCTCTCTGTAGAGCTTCTCCCCCCGATTTTCTTCCTATTTTTTTTTGTAATAATCCGGGCAATGATATGAGCCCGTAGGTCTCTTGCGAGCTCTCCGTTCTTCACCCTCTCTACTTTTCTCTGTTCGCAATCTGGGAATTGGCCCTGTGCGACAACGCCAGGCCGCAATCATGTATGGAATATGTCTTTTGATCATTGGGCTATGTAATGGACTATGAAATTCAAAGAGAATATGATATATGCTTGAATCCTCTTCTCCTTTCTCGGGTTACGTTTCATTCCCCGTCAATCTCGGATTGCTGCCCCTTTTGTCTCTCTCTGTTCTACGCATACGTTTGCATATATGTATCTCCTTCCCTCTCTTTTTTAACCTGCTCGTTTCCTGGTGGTCATGGAACCGGCGCCGTGTTGCGACACCGGCGCCGGGATGGGCATTGTAACCCTGTCCGCGCACTTGGAACCCCCCGTCTGTGCAAATGCCCTTTCCTCCTGTTTGTTTCCGCAACTCCAAGCATGCCCTCTGGTTTCATGGGCTACATCAACCGTCCCCCCTCTCCCCGGGGTTTTCTTTCTCAACTGAATGTCGAGGGTTTATCGCTTGAGTCGTTCGAAGGTGCGTCCCTCAATCGAACTCGTGGCCGTCCTCTCACTACCCTGCTGTCCCTAACTGTGGACCGAAGGAGGCGAGGCCGCCCCATAAACTCGATGTCTGGCTTCTCTGCATCATCTCCTCCTAAGCATTAATTAGGCAATCAGTCTGATAACCTGCTAATTAATTAAAGCATATACGTCCACACATATACGTCTACGGCTATTAGGTCGTTGGCTTCACATGTTTCCCGACCGCGCTGTATCGTCATTTTCTCGTGGAGATTCAGCAATTGGGGAGAGGGGAACATTCCCCGATATTTCATTCCAACACCATTCGGCGCACAGGGACTTATCCGTTAATGATGAGTTTCCCGTCAGCTCAATTGGTGAACAGCGACGGAGTTAATCCCGACATCTTTAAATCCACGGTCCTTGGCGGACTTCGTGGTGGCCATGAGACGGATACCCCTCGTAGGCTTGCCTCGAGATTTTCCCTCTCTAATCGGCCGTCCCGACTTAGACGGAGTACCGGCTCGGGTCGCATGCCCCTCGTAGGCTTGTCCTCGGGGTTTTCGCTCCCACTATGAGTCATGCTACTCGTCTACTCTCACCCACGGACTCGGTGCCCCTCGTAGGCTAGCCCTCGGGGATTTCCTATCCGTTCGGGTTTCGCCGGCCGCCGTATATATCAAGTTATTTTAGAATGTAATATAATTAATGATTGACACATTATTACAAAACAAAAACAAAAAAACTTACAGCAAGTGCGGTAGAACAACCAAATATAAATGTATGGGCCTGCGATGCATTCCCGGCTCTTCTCTTAGCACGGTCAATTGTACCTGACCGTCGTTTGTGGACCGACGACACTAAATCCTTAAACTTGTGCATCGTTACCTGTTGCACGACGGCTGCCCAATTGTAATCTGAAATTCTCTCAATGCCATCTAAGCATGACAGCATCTATTGTGGACAAGATTGCACCGACCGTGGGCAAAGGAAAGTGGACAGTAGAAGTACAATCCACAGTCGAATAGTGCCGGCCCCATCCTGCTCTTCATCGGACCCATCAATTTGCTGGATGAGAGAGCACACTTTCTTCTGGTCAAATGTTGCTACAAATCTAAATCGATGATGTAACTTCGACTTCTATTTTGCGGATCCATAATGTTGAACTGGTTGACTGGAGCAAGGTAATCCTAAAATGATGCCAACATCTTTCACACTGAATGCGACCTCCTTACTACCCATACGGAAGTAATTTCCTCCACTATGGGTGTAAATAATCTCCTCCAATAGTGTCATGGTGAAGGTGAGGGGAGAATCATTGTCAACATATGGACCAAAGGGTGTGGTCCTCATCAATAACTTGTGGCATTCCCGAAATGCCATCTGATCCCTATCCTTCATGTAAATGTCCATAGAACACCGGGCCACGATGACCTTTGTGTTCACTAGATTCAAAAAAATATGCAAACAAGATATTCAGTTAATTGACTGATCAAGAAATACAAAAGCAGTTAAGATTAAGACAAGGGTGACAAATGGTTAGACAAGGGAGTTTAGGTGTGGCAAATAGGTGCTTAATTAAGGGTGACAAATGTATGAAATTCGGTGACAGGTAGGTCTTTATGAGTGACAAATAGGTAGATAAGCGTGACAAATAAATAGGTCAATAAGGGGGACAAATAGCTATGTAAGGGAGATAAGGAACCCCCCTACCTTTAACTTGTCGTCCTGAAGTGGAGGCCTTAGAAACCCTAGGTTGGCACTGCAGAGTTTCTTCTTCGGCCGTAGAAATTGTAGCTTCCTGAGATGCAGGTGGGACATCCAGTTTACGACGGACGGAGCATTGCACGGGTGTCTCCTTCGGCTCCATGGCTGTAAGTGAAGAAAGAGTAGTGACAATTGGGGATGACCGCACAGTAAATGAAGGAGAGCTGGGAAATGGCTTAGGGAAGATGAATAGCACTGCGAGGAAGAGGAGACGCTGAGCACGATGGAAAGAGGAACCACCTTTTGGTAGGGTTGTTACAAGCGAAGACATGGAGAGAAGGGTAAATAAGAAATTGGGGATTTTTAATTTCAAGGTCTAGTTCGGTGTCATCATTTCTTTTGATGTGGCTTGCGACGTTGCATCGGCGGCAATACGTGAACATAACCTGTGTGGCGGATGTGTCCTATTTTCCACATGGATCAAATGGAACTCAAAAGTAACAAATGTGTCTACAAAGGTGACAAATAGAGCTCATTAGAGACAAGGCTGACGCGCGGCTTTCAAAGCAGTGTGAGATTAAGCGCGACGGCTTCTGGACTTTAGTAATGACAATTAGGTGAGTATAGGTGACAAATAGATGTCTAATGGTGACAAAAGAGCAGTGAAGGGTATAAATTGAGTTCACAATGGTGAATAATGGCTCAGTCGAGTTCGAAACAGTGTTCTATCGTGTTTTCGTTTACTTATTTAAAATAAGTTATATTAAAAAAACTTATGTAAAACTTAATGCGGAAGCTGAGATTCAAACCCTGAGAAATCGGGTTGAAATGGCGAAACACTTGACCAAATGAGATAACATGTCATTTTAGTTATTTTTTTTCCATTTTATAGATGTGTCATACCCAATTTGCCCCCTTCAATCTCAAATAGACGATGAGAAATATGCCCACACTTACTGCAACGTATTTGGGTGTCTAGCTGATCCGGTGATGTGCTCTCACTTGGCACACTTCCATTAACTTGGTGATCATCTCTATTATCTTCAGCGATCACATGGTTAGACTTTAATTCCCTCCCTTCGCTTAAAGATAGTAAGATATCACTAGAGTCGTCCAACTCATGGAGGTCAAAAAATTTTCCAGTGTCGCAATTATTAGGATATTCCTTTTCTAGGAAAACGACACCTCAAACCTCCTTTTTCGTCATCCCTCCATTAGGGTGTTGTCCATACATCACATAGCCCTTACAGTTATCCGGATATCTTATAAAGATAAACTTTCTAGCTTTAGGATCAAGTTTTCCAAACTTATGTGAAGTGTCATGGACATATCCTGCAGAACCCCAGGGGTATAGATTCTCTAAATTGGGTTTTTTACCATGTCATAACTCATAAGGGGTGAAAGGAACGGACTATGAAGGCACGCGATTAAGGATGTAGGCCGTAGTTAGAAGAGTATCTCCTTATAAATATATTAGGAGGTTAGCATGCGCTATTATTTACCTAACCATGTCTAACAATGTTTTATTCCTTCTCTCAGCTACACCATTTTGCTGCAAAGTATATGGAATAGTAAGTTGTATGCGAATTCATTTTTCTTCACATAAAGTTCGAAACTAATCTGATAGATATTCACGTCCCCAATCTGTCCGAAGAGCCTTTACACTCTTGTCCAATTGAGTCTCAACCTCTGTTAAGAAGTGTTTGAAGTATTCTAATGCTGCACAGCGGTCAACAATCAAATAGACATATTCATATCACGAATAATCGTCTATAAATGTGAGAAAATATGATGCTCTTTGGCGGGCCTTCACACTCATAGGTCCACAGATGTCAGAGTGGATAAGCTGCAATGGCTCAATGGCCCTTTTAGCCTTCTCGAAAGACTTTCAACATGTTTTGCCTGTCAAAACATGATTCACATACAAGTAGATTAACTTTAGTGAGTGGGCCCAAAAGACCTTCTCTAACTAACCTAGCCATTCTATCCTGCCCTATGTGTCATAATCAGAGCATGCCAAACTACTAAATCGAGGCCTTCTTCATCATTTCCCACACATGATATATAAGAAATAGAAGTATACATATATAAATCTAATTTAAATAAGCCATTAACAAACAACCCATGTCTATACAGAACATTGTCTAAGTAAATATCAAGTCTATTGCCGGCAAATACGAGAGAAAAAACTTAGTGCTAATAGTAATGGAACTGATAGTTGATTATACTGAATCCCCGACGCATAGAGTACTTCATACAGTGTTAACGTCCATTCAGTCTTGAGCCGGAGTTGATACACACCAACTCCAAAGACCTCTTCACTAGAACTGTTGCCCATATAAACTCTTTGTGTGCCTACTGAGACTCTATGATAATCCACGTATCCCGCGTGATACCTTGTTATGTGTTTGGTCACTACTGAATTCACAATCCATTCAAGACATGTTCTAACAACTAATACATGCGAACAAACATACATATACAGAGAGTTAGAGATCTAGAACATCTTCTTTAGCTCAGTGCATTCACGAGCAAAATGTCTTAAATTTTCATAATTGTAGCACTTGGCTTTCATCCTATCTCTCTTCCCACCGCGCTTGTGTTGTATATATCCCAGTGATTTTGATGATAACAAAACCAAGAACATATAAGTTAATTCATGTTAAGTTAAATGAATTTCTTTTACACTCAAGCCCAACTTCATCATGACCCATGTTACGCACTTAATTCCTCACACACATACATATCCATCCTAACTCCTAAACCACTCAAGGTGAGCTTGATTTAAGTTGTTGTTAGCAAGACAAGAAGTGATCATGAACTGATTGGGTTAACAAATATTGAATTGGGCTAACCATGGCCTAAGAGAGAGGTGTTGTGAGAAGAACGAGTTTAGAGTACCCTCCTACTTATAGAGCCTAATTCTTGGCCTAAACTCACAAGGATTGAGGTAGGATAGCTCCAAATTAGGTTAGGATAGGCTTTGACATGGTTTGGGACTCTTCACCCCTGGGTTGGGACTCTCCAAGAGAGTCCCGATTGGACCTACCAGGCTTTCCTAGGACGGGGTCTATCGTACAACAGCGGATGGCTGAACACGGTCCCCACTAGGCCGTTTGATCACCTTCTACACACTTCGCCTTTTAGGAGAGTTACGGTCTCATGGAGGCCATTTTTTAACCAAGAGACCACGGAAGAACCACTTTTTTGTTCTATACGGCCCAACATGGACCGTTTATATCATTCTCTGGGCAATGAGCTGAACAAGCTTCAGCGGTCTATCATGAGACCGTTTAGAGCCTGGAGCGGTTGTTTTGATGACTGTTTATCTCCCTGCTGCCTTAATTGTGTCTTCTTTGCATCATCCTACTCAAATCTCTTTGTCTCTCTCCTTCTCACTCTCCCGTGTCAGTCTAGGATTCGTTGTTAGTCAGTTAGCATCGAGCATTCACACATTCAATTTGCATAACCAAAAAAGAAACAAAAACATATCATATCATAGCATCCATAAACATCAATATGTATATAAGTCATAAAGTACATCAGGCCTGTCCCTCTGGGCCTCTGCTGTCACCTGTCCCCTCGTGCCTCTTCGATGGTGGGGCCATCGCAGAGCTTGCCTCCTCCCGATGTCGTCGCCGCCGCTCCTCCTCCTCGTTCCTCCGGCGGCCAGAGGAACTGGTGAAGTACCCTCTAAAGGAGTTGTGTGTGCCATGCGTACCGTGCGTGCCACTCTAGGCTCCGGTGTGCTCAGGCCTCTGACACATCCGCTCGTATGCCTCCACAGCATCCTCCAGCTTCGCCACCTAGAGTCGGGGCCAGTCCCACTCTGCCCGGATGTGTTCCGTCTCCGCAGCACCAGCCCAGAGTTGATCCAACTCCACACAGAGAAGCGCCAGCTCCGTCACGTCTGTTGGACGGCTGCGCCCCGCCTCCTCCCTCAGCCGAGCTGTAGCAACCCTGAATTTTTGAAAAAAATAAAGTTTAAATAAAAATTATAAATAGCGACTTCACTAAAGTCGCCATTTTATTAAATAACACCACTTCCAACAGGCGTCCCTTAACTAACGACCCTATCTAAGGCGTCAATTAATTTAGAACAAACGGTAAGAATCCTATTTGGAATAAAAGAGATAATTAACGCCCTCAATAAAGGCACTAATTAATAAACTGAAGACTTATACGAAGGCACCAATTTAGTAACGGACGCCCCTGCCTAAGTCGCCAATTAAAAGACGCCACACGACAAGGCGTCATTTCACCAAGAATCGAAAAATAGAAACCTGCTGCCGTGTTCTGTTCGAACCAGGAAACTGAATTAAGATACAGAAGTATATGGGTAATAATCAAACTGGGAAAGGATTAGGATGGGAAAATAAATACTCTAATAGGATTCCTAGACTCTTTAGCCTATAAATACCCCTGCCCTGACCCTTAAAGCCTTCTGTTCGTCGATCTCTGCCAGCCACGGTAAGAAGCATAGTTGTGATTTCTTACTGAAATCTGTTCTTCATTTTCTTATTCTTTTCCTGTGGGATGCAGGAACATCAAACTAGTGAACCCGTGCTACATCGCTAGGAGCCTCCCTTTGCGGCAGTCTTCTTCTCCTTCCTCCTACGTGCTGTTACGACAAGAGGAGCTGAAACCTCTTCCTGCTACTGCTGTTACTCTGTTCATAACAGAGTACTCCTTCTTCTTCCCCTAGCACCCAGATCGACACCCATCACAAAGGTAGGATTCTAAATCTCAAATCTGGATCAAACTAGAGTTAACAGAGCATGCATGACATATAGTTATAGACCTTCTTAGTCTGGTTGAAAACTTGACTCCGTGCATATTTCCAGTCCATGCATATTATTTGTTAAGGCCAGAAAGCAAAGTCTGTGCATGTTTCTAGTCTTGCTGAAATAACAAGTCCGTGCACATTTCGCTCTACTCACTTAAAGTCCGTGCTAGTTGCACGCTGCAAGTGAAGTCTGTGCCAGTTGCACGCTGCAAGTGAAGTCCGTGCATGTAAGTCTGTGCTAGTTACACGCTGCAAGTGAAGTCCGTGCATGTTTTGCTCTTTGCGTTTTAAATCTGCACAGATCACATGTCCGTGCACATCTCCAAGCCCGTGCATGTTTTAGTCTGGTTAGAAAATCATAAGTCTATGCAATATTGAAGTCTGTGCATGTTTTAGCTCAGACTTTTCTCACTCAATGCATATTTTATTGTGCCCCTTGGGCTTTGATGATGCTGTGTTATTTTGATGATAGAAACTCAATGAGTCACCACATAAGATTGCTTGTATGATTGAGATGTATGGTGGATTGTGCCTTAATACTACTGTCTATTCTGGGTTCATGCACATTCTGGTAAGTGCTCAGATAGCTTGGTCAGTGCCCTGCCCTGTGCACAAATGTTTGCATGTTGCATTTGATGCTGCAAGTCTGTGCATAATCAGTTCATATAGGCAGTCTGCTTATGTTCAAGTCATTACATGTCCATGCATTTGGTGCTGCAAGTCTGTGCATAGTCAGAGTATAGTGGTCTGCGTGTGTTCTTATCTGTGCACATTCTTAGCAAGGTCAGAGCATAGTCAGTGCACATGAACAATGTTCTTGCATAAAGTTAGAGCGTTCATTCAAGTCTGAGCATAGAGCACATGTCTCATACTAAGGCCTTGCACATCTGTTGGGCAACAAAGTCCATGCATAGATAAGTCCATGCATGTCTTGGCATGAAGTCTAAGTCTGTGCACGATGTTCGGTCGAAGTCCGTGCACATATCACCAAGTCTGTGCACGTTGTCGACTTGCATTGTCAAATCCATGCACATTGTTCATCAAAGTCCATGCATGCTCTTTTGTCATGACTGTGTATTTTCTAAGTCCATGCAGGGTTAATTTCTTGGACACATTAAGTCCGTGTAGATTTCCTGCTATGTCCATATCAAGTCCATGCATGTTTAGGTATAAGTCCTTGCATCTTCTGGCCTTGGCCAAGAACATGAGTCCATGCACAGTTTCATAAAGTCCATGCATGTACAGTGTCTCCACATAAGTCCATGCATGTATAAAGTTCATGCACACTTTGGACTTAGAATTTTGGCTGACTGAGTTTTCATCCAAACTCCGTGCATGAACAACTCTACAATGTAAGTCCTTGCATGTTTTATGTTTGGGTTTTAACTTGAAGTCCATGCATGTCTTCACTTGGTCCGTGGAAGCCAAACCCCGTGCAGGTTTGGTTTTCTACATGAAGTCTATGTATGCCTTCACACAGTCCGTGGAAGTCATACCCCGTGCATCTTTTACGTTAAACATGAAGTCTGAGCATGTCTTCGCACGGTCAGTGGAATCCATACCCCGTGCACTTTCCGGTCTGTCATCAAAGTCCTTGCACACATACATATACTCCATGGATATCAAACCCCATGCAGGTTTTTCTTTGAGACAAGTCCTTGCACGTTCTCACAAGCCCCTTGCAATTCTGTTCAAAGTTTGTGCAGATTTTCTATTGTTCAACTCCGTGCACTTTTTCCCTTGCAAGACTACATTCAAGTCCGTGCAAATTTTATCTTGATCAAGTCCGTGCAGATTTTGTCTTGATCAAGTCCGTGCAGATTATCTCTTGATCAAGTCCGTGCAGTTTTTCTCTTGATCAAAGTCCGGGCAGATTTTTTATTGTTCAACTCCGTGCACTTTTTCCCTTGCAAGACTACATTCAAGTTCGTGCAGTTTTTATCTTGATCAAGTCCATGCAGATTTCCTCTCCTCTCTTCTCCCTTCTTCTCTTTCCCTTTCTCTTCCCCTCGGTTCTCCTCTTTTCTTTTCTTCTTCGGGGCGACGGAGCCCTAAACTCCCCTCCACCTTCTTCTCTTCCCTCCTCTTCTCTTCCCCCTGCTTTCCTTCCTCTCTTCTCCCCTCTCTTCCTCTTCTTCTCCGGCACCAGGGAACGTTGCTTCGGGTATCGCCGGTGGTGCCGGCGAAGGGGGCGTGCCGGGGGAACACTTGTCAGAGTGTGCCGGGGAGGAGTAGTTAGGGTGTACCGGGGAACGACACCGAGGGGTGTACCGGGGAGGAGCCAGGGTAGTGTACCGGGGAGCCCTTGAGGGTGCACCGGGGAAGCCCGTAGGGGGTGTACCGGGAAGGACGTCCCATGGTGTGTCGGTGAAGCGCCTTGGACCGTGCCGGGGAAGACCACTCAGTGGTGTGTCGGCGAAGCCCGCAATAGGGCGTGCCAGCAATGGGATGCCATAGAGTGTGCCGGTGAGAGCTGCTCCGGGGTGTACCGGGGGAGACCGCCCGGGGCATGCCGACGAAGCCCCCTCAGGGTGTGCCGGCGAAGGATGATCATGGCGTGCTGGGGAAGGGGGAGAGGAACACTTCAGCCAAAGGACTTCTGGTGTTGCCCTGCGGGGCCCACCACCACTTTGTTGGGGCCCTCACTCCTTGTGGGAGTGCACCCGTGTTTTCCCTTACGCCTTTGGCCTAGGGAAAACTCTGCTAAAATTTCATCAGAAATTGACGGAGTCTTGGTCATTTCAACAATAGTCCCCTTATAGCCTTCATTCTTCATCATCCCATTCATCATCTCCCTTTCTTTCATTTTCTCTATATCCACTTTTGTCCTTGGGTTCGTGGTACTTAGTGGAATTTGCCAAGGCCATGCATGGCTAGGGTCCTTGCAGGCGTGCCGGAGAAGGGCGCTAAGGAGAGTACCGGTGAAGGCCTTCGGTGGGTGTACCGATGAAGGCTGCCCTGTGATGTGCCAGCGAAGAGCATGGATGGTGCACCGGAGAGGGACTCCAAAGAGTGTACCGGTAGGGGGGGTTTAGTGTGCCGGTGAAGGCCACTTGCGGGCGCGCCGGCGAAGGCCACTGAGGGTGTGCCAGCTAAGACCCCCCCCAGGGTGTACCAGAGAAGGGGTGGCTGAGGCGCATCGGGGAAGACTTCATGAAAAAGAGTCCTAAGCTAGCCTTCTCCCCCTTCAAAGCACTTGATTTCTTATTGCTTGTAGTTCATTCTAATCTTTATTCGTTACACTTTGCAGATCAATGGCTGCCCCGAGTGGTTCTTCTGCTTCCGCCATGGCGGGTGACGGACGTGTTCCTTCATCCCCAGTGCCGACTGTCACCTGGTTCAATGTGGAGGACTTGGATCGGGACCATGCAGAAATAGCAGTATTGGCCGACTCCACGGGCTCGGACACTGAGAGTATGGATGTCCGAAGACTTGCCAGGGCTGAGAAAGGGTTCACCTTTGATCGTGCCACAGGGGACTACCGAGTAGATTTTCCAAAGGACAAGCACCTGCTCCATTTCCTTAAGCAGTCACGGTCTCGGGAGAGGCAAGAGCCGTGGGTCGTGAAGGCGATGGAGCGTGCAGTTTTACAGGCTCGGGATAGTTTGTCCCATGTTGTTCCCAGGAGCATTCCAATGTACTTGGTGGGCGAGGCCCGTGAATGGGAGCCCGTGCTGGGGCTAGAGGCTGTGCTACCGGCGGAAGACAAGTTGGTGCGGACTCTGGGTTTCATTCCAGCCAAATGGGACACGGCTGCCGGACGTGTCCAGGGTGAGAAGTAGCGCTCGGGCTTGTTCTTGGCTCCTCTGAAGTGGGGCTATAGAGAAGAGCCATTTATTCTGGACTGCCTGGCGATCAGATTCAAGCACGGGCTGTCACTGGGCTGGTTCGGGGAGCTGAAGCTTCAGACTAGGAAAGAAGAGAGAGAGAAAAGGGGAGGCGGTTCCCCCATTCCGAATTATTACCCTGTGTTGGCGAAAGTATCAAGAGACAAATAGATCACGTCGGTTCCGCCACCCCAGTGGCACCGACGAATGAACACCCTATCCGAACCTTACATTTGGACTAAGGAATTAAACTCCTCCCTTGCGTAGGCACCGATCCGGTGTCGACAAATATCCCAAGAGACAAACAAACCACGTCGGCTCCGCCACCCTGTTGGCACCGACGAACAAACAGCTTATCCGAGCCTTATGTTTGGACTAAGGAATTAAGCCCTTTCTTGCGTAGGCACTGACACAATACCGACGAACACTTCAAGAGACAAATAGACCACATCAGTTCTGCCACCCCAGTGGCACCGATGAATGAACACCTTGCCCGAGTCTTTCGCTTGGACTGAGGAATAAACCACCCTTCCTTGCGTAGGCATCGATCCGGTGCCGACAAATGCCTCAAGAGATGCATAAACTATGCTAGCACCGACACCCCGTTGGCATTAACGAATGAACTCCCCGTCCGCCCCCTCGGGTGACGAATACTCCTATTGATTTGGACCACTCGTCCAGGTCATTTGAATCAACAAACTCTTCTCTCCGTCCCTTCGGGTGATGAATACACCCTTTTGATTTGGACCCCTCGTCCAGGTCATTTGAACAACAAACTCTTCTCTCTGTCCCTTCGGGTGACAAATACTCCCTTTGACTTGGACCTCTCGTCCAGGTCATTTGAACAACAAACTCTTCTCTTAGCCCCCTATGGGTCGAATCAACCTACTTGGGTCCAACGCCCCCGTGAAACCACTCGGTGGACCACGAGGCTCGCGTGGTGGAGTGATCCCCTCGTCTCTCCCCTGGGTAGGCGAGCACTCTCCTATGCGCCCTTGCGAACCCAACCGAAGTGCTCCTCAAATGAACTCCTGGTGCAAGCTTGCACTTCACCAAGATGCACAAAAAAGAGAGGAGAGAAAAGATCTTGGGCTACCTTGCACACAGAAGAGGCATGTGGATGAATAGTATTCTATTTCAAAAAAGGGGTAAGCTACATATGCTTCGGGGCATACCCCTGTGTTACATGTCAATAAAAAGGAAGAGAAGAAAATAGATAAAAGGGAGTGATACTTAGTCTATGCCCCGGAAGATCCCCTCGAGAGGAAGAATCCCGACACAGGGGAAGTTCACCAATCGCGTAGTTGGTTCTCCTGTCCCTCGAGGCGCTCCAGCTCGATCGATACGGAGGCTACCTCGGCCTCGGCAATGGCCAACTCCTCAGTTTCCTTGGCCCTGGTCGCCTCAGCTTCGGCAAGATCGGACTCAGCCTTAGCGAGCCAACCCTTTAGCTTCTCTATCCTACTCTCCAAGGCATGGATGCTGCCACGGCACTCGTCAAGGGGTCTCTAGTGTTGCTCTTGGTTCCCCTTCCGCATCTCCAGGGCCCGCAGATATTCATCCCTCTAGACATTAATGGCTGCAACTTTAGTGAGGGCCTACGTCTCGAGGAATTCACGGTGATTCACATACTTCAACAATAGGAGGACCCGTCGTGACCATTCCTCCAATGGGCAACATCTGCAAGGCCCCGGTGAGCTGCATGACCACGATATGTACCTCCCGATACATGAGGGATGGATCAGCAAACATCATGGCTCGCAATGTCAGCAGGGTCTGGCGGACTGACAACTCCGAAGTAGCATGGCCTATTAAAGGTACGGCCGGTGGGTTGAATTCGATGGCTCTATCCACGGCTACCCACAGTTCGGTGTCCACCATGACCGATGAAGACGGGAGAGCCGAAGCCAAGTTGTTGGGTTCTCCCACCTCAGAAGATAACTCCTAGCCCACCACCGCCAAGGGAGAAGGTGAGACCACAGTAGGGTCGCCCGACGGCTCTATCATCAAGGGTTGCCTCGCCTCCACCATCGAAGTAGGGTCGGGACCCGTTACTGCTTCTTGTACCCTTGGAACCGGGGCTACGGCCTTGGCCGAAGAGCATATGGCCACCGAGACTGGGTCAGGCATCCCGGAAGATAAATCTGTCTCCCTCTCTACCTCCTCAGTAGGCCCAGGATCCATCGTCGCTTCGCAGCTTGGTAGGGCGAGGGTCTTACTCTCGGTTGGAGGGGGAGCATCGAGTGAAGGTGGATCGGATATCACTGTCGAGGGACCTACGCCCCTTTCTGCTTGTGTTTCCTCCGGGGGTATGGTGATGCTTGCCAAAATCTCCCGCAGAAGCTGGGTTTCTCCGGTGTGGCGAGCTTCTGAAGAGGCGGAAGAGGGACCATGAGCTTCGGGCTGGCCCCCGATCGCAGGAGAGGCACCAAGGTCTCCGCGTCCAGCCCCCAGAGTGACTTTAGCCTATCTGTCGCCACGGGGCCGATGGGTCCCCTCCATTTGGGAATGGCCATGCGGGCCCTAGCGGCACGTACTTCTGGGAGCACTGTCGTTTCCTAAACATACGAGACAGAGTTAATCACTCATCGCCTGAGGCAAAAAGAGACAAAAGAGGAGCCCCGAGGCCCCCATGATCACCTCAGCCACCGGAACTATGTTGCTCTCTGGTGTTATCTCTCCCTCCACAGGAGGTTCGGCCGCTGGCGCATGAGCCTCCACGACCCCTTGGGAGGCATGATCCTGTCAGGTCCAAAGTAAGTCAGCAGTCCCGAGGAAGCTCCAAGAAGGGCAGTCCCGAGGAAGCTCCAAGAAGGGAAAGCCTATACTTACAGCTACTTCCACTGCCCCCCATTGTGGTGCCCCGACTTCTAGCGCAGGGATGTCTGAAGTCTTCACGGTTGCTTCTTGCCGCAAAACCTTGACCAGGGACGCGAGCTTGCCCAAAGCTATGGTGGCCCCCTCCTGGCGAGTGCCTCGAGCACTCGAAATATGTATCTTCGCAGTCTTCAGCGGGGCTCACTCCTGGAGTTCAAAATGACAATAATAGAAGTTAGTGGACAACCTCAGAAGGAGCCTACATAAGCAAATCCACGCTTGTCATCACCTTTGCTACCAGGCTCAGGGAGGTGGACAATAGCGTGGCCTTCAAAGCCAATGTGGGAGGCTCGGACTCCCCAAATATGCCCTCGTTCAGAGATGCCTCGTCGGAAGAGTAATTGCAGTCTACCTTCTCACCCGACGAAGATTCGGTCAGTGCTAGTACTTCTTTCACCAGCGAGGAAGCCTCCACCTCAAGGCCTATGGCCGGCACGTCCTCACGCGGGCTCGGCAATGGTGACCTTCCAAGTCTCAGCCTTTTTCTCACATATATCTACGTCTCCAGGCGAATCACGTGGGACGCCATCGACTTAGCTGGTGGCGCGTCAACGCCTGCCAGATGAAGGAAGATCCAGATTAAACCAGAGCCTGTGGGCTCGCAAGAGACAGAGAAAATTGACCGAGTCGGTGAAGATGAGTACCCCCTCCGACGTCCATAGCAGGGGGTGGTTCATGGGAGGGCTGTCTGACCGATGGCGCCGCCTCGGGGCCCCTAGCTTTACCCACGCTGGGAATGGGGACAGGGGTAGGCTCTTCCGCAGCGGCTGGAATGAAGACACACATATGAGGCTCTCTCCCTTGAGGTGCAAATGAACCTTGAAAAGCTACAAGAGATGAAGGGATCTAACCTGCGAGTTGGCTCGGCTCAGCCTGAACAGCGACGAACTCCTCGAAGGATGGGATCAAGGGCACCGGAGGGACAGTCGTGGAAGTAGAAATTGCCTCTGCCTTCTTCCGCTTTGCTTGTTGCCGCTCGGCCACCCTAGCAGCGGCCAATGCCTCCTTAACGGGCGACTTTGCCCGAGACCTCTTCTTGGCCTTGGGCAGGGGAGTCGTGGTGGGAACCGACTCTGCCGCCTCAAAATGGGGGGGTTTCTGCAACAACCGAAGGAGGTTCTAGTAAAGCAATAGCTGGGTGCCGGAGGGGTGATCTGTGTTAAAAAAAACATGCAAAGAAAAGGGAGAAAGTCAATTAGCACTTAGCACCCTAAAAGGTCGCGACTGTGGAAGTCAGAAATAAAGAAGCAGCGTACCATGGGGAGCAGTGTATAGTCTCAGCATCAGCGGCCAGTAGGTTAGAGCCGACTCCTTGTCCCGACGGGCTGCTTCCCAGACCAACCAGTAGACATCCCCAATCTTCACGCAGCGGCTGGCAAGATGTGCCAGGTCTGCGTGCTATTTGAAGGCCAGGTGACAGTAGAGGCTAAAGTGGTCCATGCCCCATCCATCAGCATAAAAGAAGGAAAGCTGCAAGCGCTTGTCCGAGATGACGCTAACTGGATCCTCCACCTTCAGCCCGTGTGCCCGAAGAAGGACGTATAGCCACGTAGTGTCCTTGTAGTTCTTGGGCTTTTGCTCCTCCCTCCTCACGAATGTGCGGTAGGGGCATATCGGGTCCGTCTCTTGCCGCCAGCTCCTGGCGGGGGTGCCCTCTTCCTCTATCGGGAGGGGATAGTTGATGAGCTCCAAGCGGTCTCCCCCGATGTGGCACAGATCCCTGACAAGGGTGAGCCTCGTCTCACTGGCTCAGTAGGGCTCCCGTGGATCTCCACCATGAAACAACAGTGGTAATCAACAATGCTAAAAATAACACAGAAGCAAGAGTAACAACAATAATAAAAGTAGCAGCCGTAACGATAACAGTCGAGAAAAACCACGGCTGAGCTGCAAGCTACTCCTATCGGCAAGAAAAGCAAACAAGCAAGCCTGATCTTACCATCGGGGAATGCCAAACCAACTCCATCAAACTCTGGCTACATAGCCAGGACACACCATGACACCTCTATCATGAAGGCTTGTACTCAGTGATGAAGCCCAACCCAAGACCACATAGTCTAAGAGTAGTGACACATACATGACCTCACTGTCGTGTACTCTACACAGGCTATGGGTAAAGCTATGACGTTAGAAGAATACAAACTACCCGAAGAACCAAGCCAAGGAACTCACATTACACGAGAACCACATGAATCACGAGAATTAAATGTCATGTGACAGAAGTACCCTCTCACTAGAAGTAAGACCAAATGCATCCACTGACATCTTACACTGCACCTCGGGCATCTCTCACTCGTCTCGAACACGATAACTGAGACACCGTAACAATAACCAAGAAAATAAGGACTAGTCAGGGTCACGCTTATCAGCGCGGGTCTAACGTCCCCGACCACGTGTTCACACACAAGCTCAATGCCTTGAGCCAGGCCTCTAGTTGATTTTCCCATCCCGTCAGACTCTAACGACAAGGCAAAGGGGCCCTCGAAAACTAGCCTAAAAGTCATCTCTACTGGGACTGCCCTGCCACCACTCCCAGGTAGGCCAACACGAAGTGTCGTCAGGCTACGACTAGTGGAGGCTCACTAGACACAAAGACTTTCCAAAGAAAAATATCGAAGTGTAGACAGGCTACACACGCACCTGTCATGTAGCACAGAACACAAGGCAGCACATGGCCACCAAACTCAGGACAGTCAACTAGACCAGCTAAAACAACGATCCTTAAGTCACATGACTCAGGTCAAGATCATCATACAATACGACAACAAGCCATCAAATCATCCTAGTCCTTGGGTCAAAAATCACGACGAAACATAAGTCCTCGACCCCTAGGCCGTTCGTCGGACTCACAATTCCGCATAATGAGAAAACACAGAACACGAGGGGTCACTCGAGCCCTCAAACCACATGGACACGTAGATCGAGATAACATGATACCTCGCATGTCCAAAACATAGTCTCAGTTCCCATGGGACAACCAAGACACTCACGATGTCAGAAGTCAACCACTGGGTCACAACTGGGTTGACTGAAGACCACGTTGGCTCTTGAGAAGACTCTCGAAACAACACTAGCACGTTAATCGATACCATGGTACTTCCGGATATCCTATAACATGGTCACAGCCCTTACAGGATGTCCAAGACACCTGCGAGACCAAGGGCTAACCAAGGGGTCCAACCCAAATCGATCGAAAGCCAAATCGGTGCAAAAACAACATCCAGAACAGGTGGCGGTCCTCCCCTAGCCACTACCTAACAGCACCATCAGGTGGCGGTCAGAAGATGGCCACTACCTGACAGGCCAAGAAGGTGGCGGTCTGATCATGGCCGCTACCTGCAGAAGATAGACAGGCAGGAGGTGGTCTTGCCAAGGACGCCTCTTGCAGAGGGCAGTCTTCCCAGGGCTGCCACTTGAAGGTGGCGATCATGGCTAGACCACCATCTAATAGGAAACCTCGAATATCGAAACTGGCATAAGATAGGTAGAATGCGGCCCAATTTCTCTCAAAGTATTTTTCCATGGTAGCCTCCCACCTTAGATAGGCACTACGGCTCGATCCGTCAAAGCGAAGGTCCTCTTCTAAAATAAAGTCAAAGGGTGGTGGATCGATCGGACCTTTGTGGAGGGCCGAGTGGGATGGGTATGACCAATGATAGGTAGCCATGATCACATTTTGGGTACAGGGCATGTATTGAGGTCATGGACGGGCTGACAAAAAGGGCAGATGCACCCGCAGCTGAAGACAGGTTGGCCTCAAAGAGACCCAGGCTGGAGGCAGGTCGGTGCACCCCTATAGGTCAGTGCAGCACTAGGCAGTACAGAGGAAGGTCAGTGCACATGGGCACGGGGCTGGAGGAAGGTTGGTGCACATGGGCACAAAGCTGAATGAAGGTCGATGCACATGGGCACAAAGCCATATAAAGGTCGACGCACATGGGCACTAGGCTGAAGGAAGGTCGATGCACATCAGGCACAAAGCCATATGAAGGTTGATACACATGGGCACAAAGTTGAAGGAAGGTCTATGCACATCAAGCACAAAGCCATATGAAGGTCGACGCACATGGGCACTGGGCTGAAGGAAGGTCGATGTGCATTTGGTTCGAATCTGAAGACAGGTTGATGCACATTTGGTTCGAGCCTGAAGACAGGTCGATACACATGGGCACCCAGTTGAAGGAAGGTCAATGCACATCAGACGCAAAGCCAAATGAAGGTCAATGCACATGGACACAGGGCTGAAGGAAGGTTGATGTACATTGTGGCAGCACAATACCAAGGTCTATGCATTTTTTGCCAGCACAAATGAAGGTCGATGCACATTGTGCCAGGGCTAAGGTAAGGTCAATGCACATTGTGCCAGCATAAGACTAAGGTCTGTGCATGTTTTGCCAGCACAAGTGAAGGTTGATGCACATTGTGCCAAGGCTAAGGGAAGGTTGATGCACATTGTGCCAGCACAAGACCAAGGTCTGTGCATGTTTTGCCAGAACAAGTGAATGTCGATGCACTTTGTGCCAGGGCTAAGGGAAGGTCGATTCACATTATGCCAGGGCTAAGGGGAGGTCGATGTACATTGTGCCAGCCCAAGACCAAGGTCTGTGCATGTTCTACCTTCTGCATCACAAGGTCTGTGCATGTTCTACCTTTAGCATCACAAGGTCTGTAGCCATACAAGATCAGGTCAATACATCTATGCATGGAACCGTGAATAGGTCGGTGTAGCTAAGACTGCTGGCACTGCTGGGACATGGGTGCATCAAGGTAGCCAGAGGGTAGGTCAGTGCAGCTAAGGCTGTTGGCTGCTAGGGCATGGGTACGTCGAGGCAACCAGAGGGCAGGTCGGTGCAGCTAAGGCTACTGGCACTGCTGGGGTATGGGTGTGTCGAGGCAACCAGAGGGTAGGTCGGTGCAGCTAAGGCTGCTGGCACTACTGGGGGATGGGTGCGTCGAGGCAACCAGAGGGCAAGTCGGTGCAGCTAAGGCTGTTGGCTGTTGGGGCGTGGGTGCATCGAGGCAACTAGGGGGGAGGTCGATGCAGCTAAGTCTGCTGGCACTGCTGGGGCCTGGGTGCATCGAGGCAACCAGAGGGGGGGTCGGTGCAGGTAAGGCTGCTGGCACTGCTGGGTCCTGGGTGTGTCGAGGCAACCAGAGGGCGGGTCGGTGCAGCTAAGGCTGCTGGCTGTTGGGGCATGGGTGCATCGAGGCAGCTAAAGGGGAGGTCGACGCAGCCAAGGTTGTTGGGACTGCTGGGGGGGTGTTGTTGTGTGAGAATTTGTTTTGAATTCGGACACATGAATGAATTTGCTTTTTATCATGCAAATATGCAAATAATGTTTCTCTTAATTCAGGCATGCAAAAATGCGAATATAGTTCCCTTTGCTTCATACATGCAAGGTGCAAATGCCTTGTTTTGTTTTGTTTTCTTCTTTCCCATCTTTGCAGGGCTTCGAACGCAGAAGTTCAGAAACTAGATTGATTCTCATCTTCCTCCCCATTGGAGTTCAATCATGCATCAAGTTGTATTGAATAAACTTTCAGATCTGATCAAAGGCATTGGGTTCCAAGTCCTTTTACTTCATCTTTTTATCTTGTTTTGCCAAGCTTCAGCAACCTATAACTGACGCATCCCAGAACTAACCCTCAAATTTGACCTCATAGGCCGCCATATCTTGGCAAACCTACGCTAACCCCATACAACATGGGCTTTTCTCTCCTAGAGACTAGCCCCCAGCACTCGATCTCTTTTCGCTGCCCAATCCCTAGTTCCCAGTACCTAAAACCCAGTCACACTGTCCTCAAGCCCAGTTCTCTACTTCAATGCCCCCCAAAATGGGTAAACCCGACTTGTTACACCCTATACCAGTACATGGTAGGGAAGAATGGAGCAGACTAATAGTAAGTGATTGCCAGTTCCCACATTCAACACCGTTCCATGGAACAAGAAGTGGAGCAACCCAATGAATAACAACATCAGAATCCAGAATCTGTCATTAATACTCTATATAAAAGGGAGCCCAAGACATGCCCTTGGGGTAATAAAAATGTATGATCTGGACAACAAAAAGAGGGGAGAAGTGATACAATCACAGCCTAGCCTCGCTCCCCTCCAGCTCCGCCAAGTGGGACTCTGTGACAGCCAACTCCGCCTTCAAGGTCGACGCAAGCTACACGCTTGCCTCGGCCCCCATCTCGGTAGTCTGCCACTCGACCCTAGCGAGTTCCAAGTCTCGCCGCTGCTCCTCCAGGGCCTTCTCCAGGGCCTCGGCTCTGCTCTCTGCCTCCCTCAGCCACGCGGCGTGATCCCGAGCAAGCAGCACGGCCGCGTCAGCACACCTCTCCTGCTAGACCACCGCCAGTGCAAGCCGAGCCTGCTACTCCTCCAGCTCTCGGATGGCCGCCAGTCGCTGAGCCCTCCACTCCTGCGCCTCTAGAAGCCACAGGTACTCCTCCCAGATGTCGGCCAGGATGGACATCCACAGCTCGCCCGGGAACCCGAGGCCATGATAGCCATGGGTACACTCCCTCAACCGCTGACGGAGCTCCTCCGGGGAAGGCAGGGGATCGCCTCCTATGTAGCCTCGGGCTCACTGGAGCAAGGCCGCACCCACGCTGGCGTCCAGCAGTGGCTCCGATGGTGAAATAGATGTAGGCCACTCGATCCCCAGCTCCAAGGAGGATTGGCCCACCTCAACCAGCACACCAGAAGGACTTATGCAACACCACCAAACACAAAATGGGTCAGTAATGCTCAGGACTTCCCTATGACAAGATAAGGTGAAAAACCTGAGAAATATCCTGACTCTCACCTAGTATGGCCCCCTCCGTACCTATAACGCCCCCGCTTAGGGTCGGTGAGGGTAGTCTCTCCTCTGCCTCGGTAGCATCTCCTGCTGGAGTCGGGGAGGGTAGAGGCTCCTCTAACATTTGGGTGTCCCCAGTAATCATCAGAGAGGTAGAGGGCTCTCCCAGATCTGCCTCGATGGGAGTCGGCACATGCTCCCCCTCGGACTCCAGCCCTGGACATAGCGTAAAATGTCAGCTCTACCATAAACCCTGAGTCAAAGCCAATGAAGGGGAGCGAAGGAGCTACATGTACCTTCCAACGCTACCTTCATCTCAGCATCTCCGGTGGAAGAAGCCTTGGAGGATGAAGAGCTTGGGCCCAAGCTCTCGTCGGTCTCCATGGCCGTGCTGCCACTGCCCGAAGAACTAGATGAAGCCCGTGGTGAACCCTCAATCACGGGCAAATCAGAGGCACCTACACACCAGTAAGCCGAGTCAGGCTACTCCTGAGTCCAGTCTTGCACAAAGATAACTCCCTAGCCAAAGGTGTTAGGGAAGAATGTCACGCCCCTAGCGCGGAAGATTACTCGGAAGTGGCGTGACGATGTCTATAACGATCATGCCAATCAGAGCGTAGTGCATTCAACACATACAGACAGAGTGCGCAAGATAGAAATAACCCAAATCTTTATTTATAACCATGTTTCTCTCAAATAGTATGAAGACTAAATGAGAAGAAAATTACAATCTCTGACTCAAGAAAATAAAATTATTTTATTGGAATTAACAACTTATGGTGAATGGATACTAAAAATAAAAAGTCAAAAAGTGAACATTAGTTAACTTGAATGAAAGGACTTAAGAAACTTAAGACACTTATGAAGGATTTCAATTACGAGAACAATGAAAGAAACATATCATAATCAAGAGAATTAATAAAAGAAAGAGAGAACATGAGAGTATCCGTACCAGAAATCAATGTTTAAGAATAAAGGATGTTGACAGTGCACTTAATAAATTTAAACTAACCAAGACTAATGAACTAATTAATCCTAAACTACCAATACAATGCTCTAAGTAATAATGGACCATGGGATGAAATAAACTGGACATAGGTGTGAGCCCAACAGGGGCCTGAGGATTCTGCTCTGTCCACGGCTCACGGACGGAGGCCCACGGATGCAGCTGAGAGAGCCACGGCAGCTGGAGTTCGTGATGGTAGCAGCAAAGGAAGCCGGCCTCTGTCTTCACGTCACGGACATGCACATCAAGAGGAGAGCTTGCCGCGGTTGCGTCTTCCTTCAAGCCACGGAACAGAGAGAGAGAGAGTACAGCAAGGGGTGTACGTCCGTGCTCCACCAAAGATGCACCGCAGCAAGGGCATGCAGGACGAGGTTGACGGGGGCTCGGCGGGGCTCTTCCGGGACGTGCAGGAGGAAGGCTTCGCCGCGGGCTTCTTCCGGCAGCAAGGGACGAAGGCTTCGCCGCGGGCTTCTTCCGGCAGCAAGGGACGAAGGCTTCCGGTCGGCAGGAGTTCACTGCGGCTGGTGCATGCGATGACCGCGGTCGTGGCAGAGGAGGCAGGCACACGTTGCTGTCGTTGACATTGCGTCTCCGGATGGCGGATGAAGCTTGCTGCGGTGCGGCTTCACGCAAGGCAGAAGAGGTTCGCCGCGAAGAAGATGCTCCACTGTCTCCCGTCAGGCTCTTCCCAAGCGCACGCGTCCGGGAGCCAACAGCGAGAGACCTGCGAGAGAAAGCAAAAACCAATCGATCCCCCTTGCGATACAGGCTACAGGAAAAAAAACCAAGAGAAAACTAAAAACAAAACATGCACATCCCCCCCTTCATGCGTTCCCTGAACATCCCATTTATAGGAGTGCATGGTGCCAAGATCTCCACAGAACCACCTCCTTCAATCCCGCTTTGCCCACCGCCTCCGTGCAACTCCTGCGGAATGAACACGCGTCATCTCCGGTTGCCGTTGCAGTAGATCACGAGCATCTTGGTTGCTGCCTGCTGAGCGGCTTGAACAGCCCGCTTATCGTGCCAAACTTCTGGCAGAGTCCATGAGCGAGCCATCCGCACCTCTTGCGAGAATCTCGGACGCTACTTTTGGATGGATGGCTTCCAACCGTCCCTCTCATCAGCATATATTTAGCTATCAATGGTCTGCTCATTTTATTTTATCACCATCTCATATAACTGTCCATATCCATCTGCACCAAGGAAGCCCACCACCTGTCCATGCACGTAGCGCCCACATCCAACCCATGCACGTGCTATTTTACATGATTTCCACGTTCATCCCATGCAGCAAACCTATTAAGGCCACGTATGCTTGCCGCCCATGCACGTTAACCACATCGTCTTCACCTGTTGAAACCTTCGTCCACGTGCACATCAAGTTAATGACCTTGCCATCACTTGTACATGTTTATTGCCTTGCCATCCATGTAGTATCCTTCTTATGCATTTTATGTTATATTGATGCCACCTTGTTGCCTCATGCAACCCACGTAGGCCTTTACGTGACACCCATCACCACCATGTGTTTAACACCCTGCCATTAAAAAGGATGCATATGTGATATATATAATATTGTTAACACAAAGATATAAGTATTCAAGTTTATTATTAATATTTCCAATCATGTTCCATGAAAACTCACATATTAACAGAAATCTCCTTCTTCGATCATTTTCTCACATAATAAGGCCCCCATCATACCCCCGGGGTGCGAAGAACTCGACTCCGTCGAGTATGGGTCCACCGGGGAAGAGGTCCTCCAATGTAGCTCCGGGCGAGCCACAACCTCCAAACTCAACCTCACCTCCTTAGCCGGGGGACGGCTCTTCATCCTCTCAAGGTGGCTCGGGCACACCCTCTTGCTGGCGATGGTACCCTACTTGCCTAGTATTGCCTCCGTGTGCACACGTCAGACACTCAGGCTGATATGTGGAGACTCTCCAAGGGTGTCACTCACAAAGGTGGGGGTAGGCTCAAGGTGCTCACTAGGTTCCACCGCGGTGCCCTTAGAGGGTGTCGGATCCGCCACGCTGAAAGTGGGGCATATCCCAAAATCCATCAGGAAGTTCAACCCGTAAGCTGGGTTGCCAAAGTCACTCGGAACGTGGCAAGGTCCAAGTCCTCCTGTCCTTGATATGGAGGTGACCCTAAGGTAGAGCCATTCCAAAGTCACCGTCGTAAGGTTGCCTACTTAGAATCCCAAGTGACAGTCGCGAGTTTTTGCCCACTCATTATGAACCTCACTGCCCGTTACTAGATGCTTGCTTGACTGCTTATGCCATGAGCTACGGTGCGGTGTAGGTGGGAAGTGTGTGGTATGTAAGGGTGGACCGGGGCAACCATATGTGGACCTATCTTGCAATGCTGCCATAGAGACTTAGGTGGACCTAGGTGGGCTGAGGCATCCAAACTTGGCCCTATCATGCATGGGTGTGGCGAATGCCGGGGGACCCGGACATTCATGAATGCTCCTAACATGCATATGGCTAATGTTGAATGAGGGAGGGCCATTACACCCAAATATGGACCACTCATGCTTCTGACTTGACATGTGGGTGTCACAAATGAAAGGACCTAACTTACTATTCATGCCAAGTGGTGTGTGGTGCCAAGACATATCCATTCCTACTCTAAAGATGATTTCCATGCGTGGGGTTGCGGGATGGTCTTTGAGCTTCCATTTGAAAGGATCAAAGGGATCTAAGAAGGTGGATATCATGAAGTGGGGCACTTCCTTAATCCCTAGGTGTATATCACCCAAAGTCATGGCTCCCATGGGGTAACCCGAGTCTAGGAAGGGGTGGATTGGGTCAAACATGGTGGGTTAGGGTAAGAAAATGTGGATGGTAAGTAAGGTGGTTGGGTCACATGGGTTCCTTGACTCCCATTAGAAGGGATTAAAGGGGTCATAAAAAGGGTTACCAAGGGAGAGGAGCACCATGTCCTCAAGGTCCTCAAAAGGTCCTAAGTCATCCTTCTCCATAAGAGTTAGGACTGTGTCTTGGGTCGGGTGGTTGGCCATGATGGAAAGGCTTTGTTTCCTACTCGAGATAAGGAGCTCTAATTAGAGGATGGAGTTGGGCTCATCGGGTGTGGGGAGTAGTAAAAGGAGGTCGCTAGTGTAGCAACCAATGGTGTAAACCGAGGTGATAGACCCGACGCATAGGTGTAGGAGGTCAAGGCTCCTCGGTTATTCAGCCAATGGGGTCAACATGCCCATGAACTCTATTTGCCATGCTAACCCTTTAAGAAGGTCCTCTAAGGTCTCCACTTGGTAGGTTGCTTGGATTGTGGTGTGATAGGAGAAGAAGGGCACTATAGGAAGGTTTTGTTCCATGGGAGGGAAAACATGGGCCCTGATCTCTCTAATTGGGCTCTCCTTTAGCCAACTAACAAGGGGTTCTCCTAAGATGAGCTCGACCCCAACTAGAGAGGGTGGTGTAAGGTGAAGGCCACCGTGTGAGGTTTCTTCTTCAACTTGGACATAGGTGGTCTCCATGGTGGGGATAAGGTCTGGGGTGTTCACCACTATGGGGTCGGGTATGGGTTCCTCTACTAAGGAGGTGAGAGGGTCCTTTGAGGGTGGGGTGATGAGGGTTGGTGTATGGTGCACCCGGGGTGGAGGGTAAAGGGAAATTGTTGGGCATGTATGTAACATGCTTAATTCTATTGTTTTGATAATGTCTGACTATGACTAATTGATGAGTTTGGCCTGCATTTGATAATGTCAACATTCATGCATTTCAGGTCAAGCTAGCATTGGCAATAAAATGTGTCTGCTAAGATAGAAAAAAAATAAGGTTGTTGGCAACACAAAAATCAACCTGAAAAACTTCATATCAGGTCAGTGCAGTAGCTACGGTTCACCCAGACAGGTCGATGCTACTCCAAGTCATGAAGACTAAGGTCGATGCACATTACTGTTATGAAGTAGTAAGGTCGATGCACATTACTGTTATGAAGTAGTAATGTCGATGCACATTTTAGTCTGCTACAAGCAAAGGTCGATGCACATTACTATTTATTAAGACTAAGGTCAATGCACTTTCTGCCAATCGCTAAACAAAGGTCGACGCTAATTCAAGACATGAAGACTAAGGTCGATGCACATTACTATTTTTGAAGAAGCAAGGTCAGAGCACATTCTTGCTAACACAAGCCAAGGTCGGAGCACCTTTTGCTAGCACACAGCCAAGGTCAGAGCACATTCTTGATAGCACGAGCCAAGGTCAGAGCACCTCTTGCCAGCACTAGACAAGGTCGATACATATTTGTTAGACTAGATACTAAGGTCGGAGCACATTTACTAGACTGCATGGAAGGTCGGTGCACATTCATATTCATGCATATAAGGTCAGTGCACATCTTGTAGGACCATAGACAATGTCAATGCACATTTGCCTTGCTCATGTCTAGGGTCGGTGGACATTTGGATTCCAGGTCTATGCATGCAAAGAAGTCCAAGCACCATCAGGTCTGAGCATATTCCAATATAAGGTTTGCGTAATGTTTACTTTCAATATCACAAGGTCTGAGCATGTTTTAAGTCTGTGCATATAGGTCCATGCATGCTATGAGGTCGGTGCATATATGAATATGAGGTCCGTCCACATCTACATTATGCACATATCAGGTCAGTGGACATTGAGCCTACGCAGAATGAAGGTCGGTGCACATCAAGCCGGTGCAAGACCAAGGTCGGTGCAACTTCTGGCTAGCATACACCAAGGTCGGTGCACATCAAGTTGGCACAAGACCAAAGTCAGTGCAGATTTTGTTTCAATGCACCAAGGTCTGAGCACATATGAAGACAAGGTCTGTGCACGTTACTGTACAAGGTCTGAGCACATATGGAAGACCAAGGTCTGAGCACATATGGAAGACCAAGGTCTGAGCACATATGAAGACAAGGTCTGTGCACGTTACAGTACAAGGTCCATGCACATTTCAAGGTCCAAGCATACTTCAAGGTCCGAGCATAGATCAAGGTCTGTGCACATATCAAGGTCTGTGCACATGTCAAGTCTGTGCATATTTCAAGTCTGAGCATGTTGCAGAAGGTCTAAGCAACATTTGGCCTTTCAACATGCCATGGTCTATGCAATGTCTACCATCACCTTACAAGGTCTGAGCTCCTAACCAAGGTCTGTGCATGTTTGATGAAATGCCTCAATAAAGAAGGTCTACCTCTATCCTCCCAGAAGCACTTCAAGCCAATTCCCTGTCAGATCAAGTGGGCCATCTAGAGAGAGAAAATAGGTATCGCAAGTGTACAAATATATAGATTTCAAGGTCTAGATGAAGTACCCAGGGTTGACTTTTGTCCCTATCAACATGTCACATCTTATCTACCTCTTTGGAGATGATCTTGTCAGAAATCCAGTTGGAGGAAGGACACCTCACAGTCTGCCACCTTTTTACTGTCCCCCATGTGACTCTAGTCCTTACAGTCCTCAGCAAGACAGAAAGTAAACTCCAGCCAATGAGAAGACCACATGTCCAAAGGAGCATTTAATGCGAGGACTTGGAAAGTATCTAAAGAAAGAAATGGCCTCTTTTCTTCTTTGTCGCCACTGTCCTAAGATAATACTCCCAAGAGTCCACAGAAATAAAATGAAGGTTCTAAGCATGAGATTTGAGGGAGAAATCAACAGATCAAACTCTTAATTCGACCACGGAGTAGCAGAGAAAGAGCAGTCCTACTAAAACACTTCTACTTGATATAACGGCCTCACGATCGACCGCTACAAGGAATTAACGCGCCAGGGATAGTCCGTTACCCAACCTTATCCAGTAGAGAATAAGACTAATGGGCGAACATTTCAGAACAGGACTCTGGAGAACATAACGGATGGAGACAAGAGCGTTAAGGTAAGGTGACGGATGGACGAAGATTCGTTAAACAATGAAGATGATAGGTGAGACACAAGATAAGATGATGGGAGAGACACTGGCCTTGGTTATGTAATGGTCAGCTGTAGGCGTGTTATACCATGGTGACGCGCCAAGAGAGATGCGTTACAGAGCTAAGATGATAGAAGAGACGGAAGATGAGATGATGGCTTTTGGGTTCTAAGAGAAGGTAACGAATTGGGGAAAGGGTGTTATGATGCTACTGACGGATTTAGATAGGTCCGTTAAATAATAGAGACGGTAAATGAGACGCAGGATAAGACAATGGGAGAGACGTTGGCCTTTTGGGTCCTGAGAGAAGATAACGGACTATGTAAGGTGCGTTATATGACCGTAACGTGCTAGGCCTGATGCGTTATGGACCAAAGGGCGACAAATGAAATGAAGAATTTTCTAAACTTCGTCCAGTGAAAAAGGATGAGGAACTAGACCCAACCAAGGAGGAAATGACCCATGAAAGAGACCTCAGATCTGTCCAAGGAGTTCAACAAAGGTGGATAACTTGGAGCATCATGTAGATGAGTAAGGGGACAACCAAACTTATTGGCCATAAACGGGTGTCAACAACGCTGCTATGGGAATAAGGCTAGGGGTGGACACTCAGGGGCGGGGCCACTCTCAAAGGGAGGAGACGACTCAAAGACTCACTAGGAATCACCGTTGGGTCCCTATAGGTGACTGGATCTGAGGCTTTGAAGGTAGAGCAGATCCCATATTCGTCAGGAAAGTGCACAATGTACACATGAGGTCCGACTTGTCTCACACTCGATAGGGACTGACACCATGAGCTTGCATTAGACCGACTCGACTTGATGTATGCAGACACACAACAGACTGTACGAAATAAAGACTCACACATGCACCTAAGCAAACCTAGACACTCATAGTAATACTATGATTGACAACGAAGAGACACAAACACAAGGGACGCACTAAGGAAGACACGGTAAGGCTGATGGATACCTTCTACATACACCAGGTGTGAAGATAAGCTGACCCACAATTTGATGCCGTGAGTCTCAACCCTCATCAACCATCTTCGGTTTGAGAAAACTCATCCCTGGGTATGGAAGTGTAAGAGGATTAGGAGGCGGGTGATGGGAAGGTAATCCAAACATTTGGTGTGGAACATGGAAAATGGGAAGTCTGGATATTGCCTCTTGAATGCATGGCAGAAATCAGACCACACGGCGTCAACATAGGGCGTCAATGGTGGCACGGTAGTCACTAGAGACTGCGCCACTATAGGAGAGATGGGCAAAAGAGGGACGGCTGACTGCTGCTCAGGAGTGGCTAGTATGAGAGAGGTGGCAGGCTGGTTAGGTCTATCAAGGAAAGCTGGGATGGGTGACAGTACGGGGTAAGCGGGTGGCACTTCCACTGTAGACAAGATGGGAGGGGCAGACAGCTCCGGGGCAACCGATGCCATAGGGGTGACAAACTGGATAGAGTTGTAGGCTGGCACCTTACCTTGGTCTACTAGGCACTCTTTTGGATCACTCTCTAACCCCACAACCTCAGCGAGGTACTCCTCGACCAACTCTTGGTCAGTCTCATAACTCACTAGAATAAGCCCGGGTGGGGCATCCTCTGAATGTGTGTCCTCTAAGAGACTCCCCAGTCTTAGAGAGAGACTCAACAATGTCCTGTGAGACATAATTAGACGACACCCTACTGATGAAGTCAATCTCCGTATGTGACCCATTAGGTAGAATGGTAGTAGACATGATAGGGAGCTGGAACAACTCGATCGTCGACCTAGGGATCGGGTCAACCGGTGGTTGAATGGTAGGGGCGAGACCCAAGGGTCGGGCCATAAAAGCCTAGAATTGGGCCACCAGGACTGACCATTCTGATACATGGTCTCGGGGAACCACCATGGGGCTGGAGGTAGCCAGACCTGCAGACCTAGATGGCTGACTGACTAGAGAGAAATGAGAACCTATCCAATACATGGCAGAGATTTTGAGCCGAAGACCCAACTCATGTAAGGCTACTACCTTTCCAATAGGCGTAACCTATCATTCAAGTAATGCCTTTTCATATACCAGATAGAGGCATGAGGTGTAACACCTTGGACAGACGACCTTAGACTTAGACCATGCTCTGATGACTACCCTAGACTCAACTTAGCTCCGATACCAATTTGATGCGGGACGGGACACGAGAGAGCTAGGACCTATGACAAACGTGAGTACGGCCAACACTCACACGTTAAAAGGTAAGTTGGGCGGCTAACCTCTGCGGCATTCCTCTGGGTGGAGGCATCTTGCAACAAGAAACTCTCTCTAGTCCAACAATCATCCCTACGACGGAAACGTGGGATCGTAGCAGTTAAGGAACCACTATCACCTAGGGTATTCCAGTTCGGCTCGATGCTCAATTAGGGCTATGGGATCGGATGTTCACTCTCTCAACCACGGTGATTTGTAGCAGGCTAGGGGCCCTAATCTCACATGCACGGCACATAAGACAACATACTAAATAAAGTAAATGTCGACAAATCAAGGACGTCGCACGTACCTCCATGACTAGTGCGTGGGGAGGAAACTCTGGCCAGATCTGACAACCCCGATATACACTAATAAAAGAATAATTATAACCCACAATTATTTGCCCACTCCTCATAGGGAGATAACAGTCTATAATGTGGATTTCAGGGCTACTTGAACACGGGCTGACGGGCAGCAGTTGTTGGCGACACAGGGGCGAGGGGATAGCGCTCAGCTCCCACCCGTTCGATTCTGTCCATGCTGACCAGATTGCGTAGTGTCACGCCCCGAGCGCGGAAGATTACTCGGGGGTAACATGATGAGTCTATATCATTCTTATCAATCAGAGCATAGTGCATTGAACAAAAAGACAGAGCGCGCAATATAACAATAACCTAATCCTTTATTCATTCACAATCATCCCCGTTACAATATCCAAATGCTTAGACTTAAATAAGAAGAGAATTACAAGATAAACTCAAGAAATATAAAAGTTAGACAAGACTATGGAACTCTAGACACTTGGATGGCTCTATGACTTCACTCTTGCTCTTCCCCATCCATGTTCATTTCCTCCTCATCGGTATTACCTGAAAAAGAGGGGAAAACTATATGAGCAAAAGCTCAGTAGGCACTAGATCTCAAGTACTAGCATGCTTTAAGTAATTTACCAATTATCATAGAATGCAATAAGCTATGCATGTTCGCATAAAATGACTTTATAGAGAGAATGTGTATATTCATAATCAAGAGTTGATATAGACATTTGAAGAACAAGTACAACAAGCATGTGTTCATGATAATGTTGTCAAGACATTCAAGCAAGTAATATATCAGGTTGTAAATTGGCTATCAATAAGCAAGTAACATGTATGTACCCTTTTGTGGGTCAGGTGAGTCATGTCATATCAAGTCAAGTCATGTCATGTCGATTCAAGAACTCGTGAAATGTCTCAAGAAAATAAGTACTTCGGTGCAATGCCACACCGTGATCATTACAACTCCCTCGGGCACAAGTACTTTCGGGCGCTCCTCCCAGGACCAGATCGGGCCCTATAAATGCCAGGTATAAGATGTTGGGAGATGTCAGTGTTCACCAGTTCCCGAGACAAGCTTGGTATGTCTGCCCACTACACTTCTTCAATGCGTGGGTTTGCTCACTATTCCTAGAGTATGCTCCACGCACCCTCCAGGGCTGGGGGTTAGTGCCGTGGATGCTGGAATTTACATGCGTGGAGTCAGGAGCGACGTCCCTACAGTTGTACAATATCCGGGGCCAGTTGACAACGGTTCCCCAGGATGCGGCAGGCACTATCCACTTCTGGACATTGGCTGCCCATTCTAGTCCCCTGGTAAATAATAAAAGGGAGTGCAAAGATGATCAAGTGGAAAAGTATGTTCATCTGATCAGCCAACAGAATGTCGTCTGCCCATTGTTGGAACCAGAGCTCCATGACTCGGCGTTGTCAATCCGCCCGAGCGTGCTGGCCTTCAGGATTGGGGACACCGCATGGCTGGAGCCGTATTACCCCTTTCACTTTGGACACAATTTCAGATATGACCAGCATATCCCCGTTCATAGTGCACAGTTTGGCTTACCCGTGCGAAGCCTTCGAGGAGGCCCTATTACTAAGAATGCCAGGACCTGGTGGGACTTCTTCCATCGGGCGGACACCACAACTTTCAAGGTGCTAGCTTCGAGCCACATTCCTCGTGTGGGTGCCGAGTATAAAAAGTGGTGGAACACTCGGATGGGCTTCTATCGATCATGTCAAACCGACTGCTGGGATGGAGCAAAAAGAAAATTCCAGAGCAAGCCACCTGTGTCAGTCCCTGACATCGAGCCGGATCATCTCCTTCAGCTCGAGAGCAAGAAGGATAAGGAGGTGGCAGCATATCTGGCTGCACACTGGGAGGCCCGAGAGATGAAGCCCGCACCGCAGGTCAAGCTCCCTCCTGTGGTGAAGGATGAATACGAGAAGACCTTGAGGGACCTCTTCCACATTGGGAGTGACCGTCTAGAGATTATCAATTATCCACTCCTTATGGAGGAAGAAGGCACCCTTGCAAAGAGCTGGCATCCAGAGAGTGACCGGACCTGCCCATATCGCACCTTCATAAGGAGGGAGGAGCGGAGGCCCGAGAACTACAAGGACACCACCTGGCTATATGTCCTCCTCTGGGTGCACGGGCTGACGATCGAGGATCGACCGGTTTTCATCCTAGGCAAGCGTCTGCAAATTGCCTATTATTATGCTGACGGGTGGGGGATGGACCACTTTAGCCTTTTTTGCCATCTCGCCGCTAAAAAGCATGCAGATTTAGCCATTCTTGCTGATCGCTGCTAGACGATCGGAGATGTATGCTGGCTGGTGCGGGAGGCAACCTGCTAGGACAAAGAGCCATTGCTTGGCTATTGGCCAATAACCCTTCGGCTTTACACTGGCCCCCACGGTATTTGATAATCTCTTCCTTGCCTGCATTCTTCATCGTCGTCCTTCTTGGGATATCAGATGCTAATCAGCTCTTTTGCTCTTCTTGTCTTCTTCCTTTTTTTTTTTACAGACCACCCGGAAAACACTCAAACGGTGACGTATCGCAATCTTCTCCGGCAAGCGGAGAAACTAGGTTACTTCGAGGCGGAGCCTCCGGCACCAACCACAACTTCTCTGCCCTCGCCTGCAAAGAGGTCCAGGGTGAAATCGCCTATGAGGAAGGCCTTAGACGAGGCCAAGGCTGTCGGGCGACAGGAGGCCAAACGACGGAAGACAGAGGCTGCCCAGGCCGCGAAGACCATTCCCCAGACACCTCCGGTCCTGACGTTCGAGGAGTTTGTGGCTGGCCCAGTTGAGTCGAGCCAGCCCGCAGGTGAGGTTCCTCCATCATGGACGTTGATGGGGACATCACTTACCCTCTCCACATTTTTTCGAAGCCCAAATGGATCGTCGTCAAGTACCATCATGTTCTTACATTTCTTTGAGTCATGTCATGTAGCTTTTATATTTTATTTGAGGACCCTCTGGCCTTGCTGGCCCTCTACCAGCAAGGGACCAGCCCTCACATCCTCCCCTCGGCATCGTCGAGTCACCCTGGATTTTGGTGAGTGTCGGGTGAGTGGGCCGCCACATCGGCCCGTTCGGTGTGTGACTTGTGCTTGCTTGTGTACGTCCAAGGTTATTTCACATCATGAACACTCGACCCGGCAAGCTGGTAATTAGGAACCTCCACACAATGCCCTCGAACCTCGAGAAAGAATCTCCGCACCTGAAAACCAGGGGTGAGCCTCCTATCACTTACTCAATAGGGATCTCGCGGAATCCCAACTGAGAAAACAACGGCAGAAGGGAAAGAGCTATGCTAGCTACAGAAAGAATAGTAGTAATAGCAGGAACAGTAACCTATGGTGGTCGGTAAAACCTCGACTCTACAGCTACTCCTATTGTACTGGAAAACATAACCCAGTCTCCTGTCGGGGGAACAACCAAGCCATGCACCCGACATCCTGATCTTACGGTCGGGGAACAACCAGACACGAACCGCCCTAGTCACGCTACTAGGAAAATGCCACGACACCTCGGTCGCAGAAAACTGCACTCACAGTGGGGCCCAAGTCGAAACTACACAGTCTGGAAACACAATTACGACCTCACTGTCGTGAATTCTACACCGTCTACGAAAAATCCTCGGTGACGCTCACCGAAAACCCTAAACCTCAGCTACGGAAATGCTTTCGAAAATAACACCCGAAACCCCATCTCGCAGACGAGAAACAAAAACCTTGGACACGAAAACTCACGTCACGTGACGGGAGCACCACCCACTAGAAGAACGATCGGATGTGTCCCCTGACATCTTACACCGCGCCACAATTGTCTAGCTACAATGCCCCGGGTGCGAGACTCAGACACACTCAGTAACCAGAAGTACCACAAAATAAGGACTAGTTGAGGTCGTGCTCATCAGTGCGGGTCTGAACCCTCAATCTCGTTTGCACGCTCAGACTATATGCCCTAGGCCTATTCTCTAGCAGAAAATTCCCCCCGAGCCCAGACTCGACTGTGCACAGGGGCCCTACGGTAACCAGCCTACTCATCGTCTCTCTCGGGTAGGCCACACTAGTGCCCCCGGTGGGCCGACAGGGCGTGCCGTGGAAGCTACGACTAGTGGACGGGTCACAGATGTGAACACAGAAAATCTCGCACGCACCGATCGTGAGTAACACGAGGGAAGAAGTGGCTCACGGCCACTTGACTCTAGACAGCCCACTAGACCTATTAAACTCAATGGTCCTTGAGTCACAAGGCTAGGGTCAAGACTGTCGCATGTGACAGCACTGAGCCGTCAATCTGGCCTAATCCCTAGGTCCAAAATCACGGTGACACGTGGAAAATCCCTTGCCCCAGGCTAGTCAACTGGACTCGCAGTCCAAGGCCATACACACGGTCTGCACGAATACTCGGGGCACACGCATGGGGTTCCCCAGATCCCAAAACTCACGAGCACGCCAATCGATATAATGCGGCACCTCCGGACACCCCCAAAACACAAACACAGGTCTCACGGTGTCTGGAACACTCATGAGGTCGAAGGTCAACAACTGGGTCACAACTGGGTCAACCGAAGACCAGCACAACACACCACAAACACGGTAAATGCGGAGGATTGCCTGGCGGTCCTCTCTTGGGCCGCCACAGGCTCTAGGTACTAAATGGTCTACATAAGGCCGCTCAGAGGAAACTGAACGGTCTACACAAGGTCGCTCAGAGGAGCAGGACGGTCCATCACAGGGCCGTTCAATGGGATTGAACGGTCTATGATAGGCCGCTCAAACGAACCGACCTACTACTGTATCTCGGTCAAATCGGTCAGAACGGTCTGAGAGAACTACTCAAAACGATGGAACGGTTAGGGGGAAACCGCTCCATGAACCGCCATGGGCAACTGAATGGTCTATCAACCGGTCCGGGATGTATCTTCGGGACGAAACCGACACGGTTCGTCACCATGAGTTGGTTCCTTTTCGTTCCGCCCTCGCATCTGGATATGCTGATCGCCAATGATCAGAGGTATCTGCATCTCCTCGTGCTTATTTGCGGCCTGTCTTTCGCCTTGATGCTTCTACTGCGCTGGCTCCGTAAACCGATGGGCGCGATTTACTGGTTGATCGCGTCCATCCCCATCATGGCCGGAACGGTCATCGGGCTTTACCAACATGACTATATCATTTGGGAATTGGGCAGGAACGGATGGTCGAACCCGATGCGTCCGCAAGACGCGATGATGGAAGGCGTGCTCACAATCCACTATGGCGTCTTGCTGTCGGGCCTTCTGTATCTCGCCAACCTTGGCTTCTACGCATGGGACTCCATATTCGCACGCTTCGTAAGGCCGTCTGCGTTGACCTCCACTCGCGCGCAATGATCGCGGATCAGGCCGTAGGCTGACTCTCCGAGACTGCGTCCAGCAGCGCCTGCGTGTTGGACAGGTCCTTGAAAGTGTGCGTGGGATTGAGCGCGGCGAGTTGCTCGACGGTGAAGCTGCCGGTGGCAACGGCGATGGTTTTTGCGCCGATGGCCTTGCCGCAGGCGATGTCGTGCGGCGTGTCGCCGATGATGAAGACGCGCTCGGGTGGGAAATCGATGCCGAGCTTTTCCCTGGCGCGGCGCAGCGCGAATGGGCCGAGCTCGTCGCGGAGGTGGCTGTCGTTGGCGAAGGCGCCGAACTCGAAGTACTCCCAGAGGCCGAGGTACTCGAGCTTGAGCTTCGCGCCTTCCTTCAGGTTGCCGGTGAGCAGCGCCTGGTGGATTTGGGGATGGGCGTGGATGGCATCAAGCGCCTCGCGCACGCCGGCGAGGATGCGCGCCTTGCCGGCGGGGAGCGAAAGCGGCATGTGCTCGAGGTAGGCGCGGCGGAAGCGCGATTCCTCCTCGAAGCTGTGCGGCACGTCGAGGAAGGCGAGCAGGTCGCGCGCGATGGAGGTGTCGGTGCGTCCGCGCAAGTCGACCGGCAGCTCCGCGCCGAGATCGCGGCCGTAGAGGTCCTTGATCGCGAGCAGCAGCGCGCGTTCGCCCGCGCGGTCCATGTAGACGAGCGTGCCGTCGATGTCCCAGAGGATAAGTGAATCCATGGGGGAAGGGTAAAGGGAAAAGGGCAAAAGGAAAAGGGACCGATCCAAATTCAGTCCCTTTACCCTTTCATTTTTACCCTTTGCCCTTATTTGGGCTGTCCCGCACATTTTCTTATCTAAGTCCATGCATAAGTCTTAAGTGTTTTGAAAACCAAGTCCGTGCACGTTTCTACAAGTCCGTGCACACTCTAGCTCATGCATGTTTCCAATAAGTCCGTGCAATTTTTTAGCAATGAAGTCCGTGCAATTTTTTAGCAATGAAGTCCGTGCATATTTTCTTGAAACTAAGTCCGTGCAACTTTTGTATCAGAAGTCTGCACAAACTATTACAAGGTCTGAGCACATAGAAGTCGGTGCACATTTCATGTCCGTGCACATTGAACCCCAAGCATTTCATGTCCGTGCACATGATACTCCGTGCATCTTTCTCTCTAGTCTTCAAAGTCCTTGCACATCTTACAAGTTTCTCATGACACAGACTCGTTGCATTCTTTTATAGAGTCAGTGCACGTCAAACCCCGTGCAGACTCTTCACTTATAAACAAGTCTGTGTTCGATACAAGTCTAAGCACATTTTGAAGTCCTTACACTTTCTGCTTGTAAACAAGTCCGTGGAGTTCGTGCACATTTCAACATGTTAACTCCGTGCATATTTTTCTCCTCTCCGTGTATGAACATTATGATAATTGTATGATGGTTAAAATTGACAGGGATTCGATTATTTCTGAAGAGGGGGGCTAGGGCACATGTTCCGAGAGTCTTTGATCCTGACATATGACAGTGAGACCTGAAATGTTCTGGAAGACTCCCAGGGCAAGAAGTGTGGTCTCCACACTCCATCCTCCCTACAACCTCATATATATACTACTGAAGATCGTACCAAAAGCAGAGAGAAGGACTGAAAGAAAAAAGTGCACAACCGCTTGTCCTTCGTCCCTGCAGAAGAACTTTCCATCTGAGAAAGAGAGAGAGGAGTTCGAAAAGAGAAGAGAGAGCCAGTTTGAAGAGTTTTGATCCGTTGTGGTCTCTGCTTCTTGAGAAGCTACATTGTTTCATTTTAAGAACTCGATTGACTATTTTTCGATTTATTCATCTTTGAATTTTACCTTTCATATAATCTTGTTACCCTCTGTGTGTGTTCAGAGGAAGGGAGAAGATCTCTAGGTTCCCTCTAGTGTGTTAGAGGAAGAGAGGATTGTTCCTCTGGTCTGTAAGCTACTGGGAGTAGGTTACTGGGTTACCCTTTGTGCTATGCAAAGGAAGGGAGACAGTTCCTCCAGTTTGTGTTCTACTTCTGGTGGCCAGAAGTTTGAGGAGGGTGTTCCTCGAGGGCAAGCTGTTCGACAACATTTGTTGGCAGACTGAGTCTACTGTGATCTCATTGCATCTTGCCGGGAAGCCTTACTCCGAGGAGTAAGGGGTGGACGTAGATTGCGGATAGCAATCGAACCACTTAAAAACCCTCTGCCTCGTGTGGTTTGCCTTGTCCAATCTGTTATTTGATTGGTTGCACACCTATTGCTCGATCAATCTCTTCTCTAATAGCCTTTATGTTCTTGATTATTGGCTTCTATTACCTGCGGCGTCTCGAATAGTTTAAGTTAGATCAAATTGGGGGTGATCTATTCAACCCCTCCCCTTCTAGCTCACCTTCCGCGTAGTCTGTCATTTTAGGGGTCCAGTTGTAAATTTTAATAGTTTTTAGAGGTTTAAGTTATTTATAAGTTATCAGTTTTAAAAGTTTGATATAATTTGCAATTCTCTACGAGATTGAGGGCTAATGTGCAGTTCATGATTCTGGGTTTATCTTAAAATGGTAAGTGAGTGGATTATGGACTCATCAAACATCCATTTCTATTCGAGCTCAATGTGGATCCACTATTGGGATCATAACGGACATGAACATTGAAACCATATGAACATCATCAACATGATCATGATCGTGGTCAGTAAAAGGAAATCATAATCATTGTGATTGCTTGATCATATAATGCAAACATTCTCATGGTCTCATGATTATTGTTGTCATACGATCATGATCATCATATGAGCATCATATCATTATTGTATGATGGAAGCACACAAGAGGGAAGAAATGGAAGAGAGAGCATATAGAAAGAGGAGGTTCGGAATAGTTTTTCGTTTTAAGCACATGACCAGACCCTTCCAGCCTTTTATATTAACCCTTGATGACTCAAAATTACATAGATGGACTATTGTACCCTTGGGTACAAGGGGATAAGGTAGAAAACTATAAAAAGCTAATGCACAACCTAATAGGACATTAACGGGCCCAATAACGGAAAAACAGTCCTACACTCCCCCTTAAGCTGAGCATAGATGTCCAACATGCTAAGCTTGCCCAATGCAAACTGAAATGACTCTCTTGTCAGGCCTTTGGTAAGAACATCGACAACCTGATCCCAAAGCGAATGTATGACAAGCAGATTTGGCTGTCATCAAGTTTTCTTGGATGAAGTGCCTATCTATCTCAATGTGCTTGGTTCTGTCTTGTTGGACCAGGTTGTTCGCAGCGTTGATAGCTGCATTGTTATCACAATGTAACTTCATTGGCAGCTCCACATTCATCCCAAGATCCTAAAGCAGTAGTTTCACTTTCATCCATATTACTTCTATAACACCATGGGTCATGGCCCTATACTCAGCTTCTGCACTGGACTTTGTGCAAACACTTTTCTTCTTACTACTCCAGGTGATGAGATTTCCTCCTATAAAGGCACAATACCCAGTAATAGACCATGTATCATTTTGTGAACCTACCCAGACAACATCAGTGAGCCCTTCAATCTATAAATACAGGTCTTCTTGAAGAGCAGGCCTTTTCCAGGTGCAGATTTCAAATACCTTAAAATCCTCTCCACAGCTCTTATGTGAGAAGTGTGAGGGGAAGGCATGAACTGACTCACAATGCTTACTGCATAGGAAATATTTGGTCTTGTAAGAGGGTGATAGAGCAATCTACCAACGAGCCACTGATATTGTCCCTTTTTGGTCTTAGGGAGAGGGTAACCATCCTTCTCACTCAAACCATGGTTCACCTTAATAGTCTTATATACTTGAGTAATCCAAGGTCATATTTATGCTGACAAATGTATACCCCTTCCTTTGACCTTGCTACTTCCACCCCTAAAAAGTATTTAGTCCGTCAAAGTCTTTAATCTCAAATTCCTTGGCTCCTTCAGCAGTTGAATTTCCTTTTCATTGTCACCTGTCAAAACCATATCATCAACACAAACAACAAGGATAGCAACCTGTCCATCCTTCCACTTTACAAACATTGTGTGATCTGCATTACCCTGTGTATATCTAAAACCAAACATAGCATGCCAGAACCTTCCAAAACCACGCATGTGGTGACTGCTTCAGCCCATACAAGGCCTTTTTCAGCTTGCATGCCTGATTACTAGTGTTGAAACTGGGTGGGGGACTCATATACACCTCTTCACATATTTAAGAAGGCATTTTTAACATCTATTTGGTGTAGCTTCGATTAAAAGTGAGCTGCAAGGGAGAAAATGACCCTGACTGGTTTAAATTTTGCCATGGGTGCAAAGGTTTCCCCATAATCTATGCCATAAGTTTGACTAAATCCTTCTGCTACAGTTGTGTCTTGTACCTCTCAATGGTTCCATCAGCCCTGTATTTAATTGTATAGACCCACTTGCAACCCACTGGTTTCTTTCCTTTTGGAGGATCCACAAGTTCCCATGTGCTGATTTTTTTAAATGATGTCATTTCCTCTTCCACTGCTTTTCTCCAATTAGGACGCACATCATCTTTGTAGAAGGTAGGGGGAGTGGCCAAGTAAGACACACAGGAAAAACAACTAGGGGAAATATAGGAATAATAGACATATTTAGAGATAGGGTACTTAGTTAATGTTCTTGTTCCCTTCCTCATAGCAATGGGAAGATCAAGGTCTGTCTGGTCAGCAATTTGGGTATCCACAATAGGGTTCTCAAGTGAAGGTTCAACTTGAAGACATGCTGACTTGGCTTCTTCTTGAGCTGGGGACTCCGTAGCAGGCTCAATATCTTTCCTCTTCTTCCTGGAGTAGGTAATGCAGTTTTGTCGTGCTTGCTTGGAGGATGTTCATCCTTTGAGTCTTGTCTTACATTTTCAGTGGCAGAACTAGTGGCAGGAAAAGAACCATGATCTGGGGCAGCAGGAACAAGAGTAGAAAAAAGACTTTCAATGGAAGAGAATGGCCTATTTTGAGTGTCAAAAGTTTTCTCCCTCTGAGGAAGAATCTCATGGGAATAGTTAGATTTAGACTTCATAAGGGTAACATCCTTGAGGCAATACTTTTTTTGTCTAATCTTAGGATCAATACATTTGTATCTGTTGGCCACAGAATTTTATATATAAAAAATATAGAAAAACATATGTTCTTTTTGAAAAGAAACATTCCCCCCCATATGTGGAGGTTCATTCCATGGGTGCGCATAGTATTCAGACGATTTGGGTTCGAGTGTTGGACCTCTCCCCACTGACCGCAATCAGTGTTGATTTACATCAGCCTAACGTCCGAACACCTTTGTTTGACTGCCAAAGAAATCCCAAAGTCCCTTCCATAGGTTCAGATGTTGAGGGCAGCCCTTCCCGAGTGGATAGAGGCCCGGGGGATCCCCGAGCCGACGCAGATCTACACGAGGAGGAGGCTGAAGTCTGGGACGTCGCCGTCTCCTAGTCCGCACGAGGGAGAGGCGGTCGATTCCACAGTGAGAGCCTCCTCTCCGACAAGGGAGGAGCCTACCCCGACCCAATCTTCCTCAGGCGAGAAGGTAGACTACAACTACTCCTCTGACGAGGCGGCTTCGGGCGAGGATGTTGTAAGTGTGGGCCCATTCATATGGGACCCTCTTTTTGTGGCTAACTTTTGGCCCTCTGTCTCTTACCCTTCGGTCAACATGCAGGAGGAAATTCAGCTAGAGACCGTGGAGGCGCCCATCCCGATGCCCCAGCAGAGCGATCCGGGGGTGGCGACACCGGCTTGGGGAAGCTGGCAACCTTATTCGAGGTCTTGCAGTAGGAGGCGGCCGTAGGGACTGCAACGCCGACCGGTGCGACTCTGGAGGAAGGAGAAATAGCATCGGAAGGCAGCATAGTCCTGCTCACTAAGGTAAATGTGGGACCTCCGGGACCCCTATTCCCATCTTCTCGAGATTCGGGGTGGCGTGCCTTGATCGATGGAAGGCTAATCCCACTTTCTTGTTTCAGGAGGAGGGAGGGCTCCCCGAGGTGCGCAGCGCTAAAGCCCGGAAGGCCGTCGCAAAGCGGAGGGAGGCAGCGGGCCCCACGGAGGATGACGAGCCGCAACTCCTCTCGGCGTCGGAGGTGGAGCGCTTGGTATCGTTCCTGCAGTCGGGGAGCGGACTGAAGCTCATGGTTCCTCTTCCACCTACCCGACCGCTTATGACACCCGAGGAGGGCCAGCTCCTGGGAAAGATGCTTGCCCACCTTGTGACTTCCGAGGAAGAGGGAGCACAGGTAGAAGAGGTGACGGGTCCTTCAATAGTGGCATCTGCTCTAGCTCCGCTTCCTACGCTTCCTACGACCGAGAGCGGGATGGAGCAGTCCCTTGCGATGGCGGAGCCAAGCGGTCTAGTTGCAGCCCTACCAGCTCCTTTGGTGATGACCAGTCAGGAGTCGTCTATAGGGGTCGGGTGCCCGAGTGACCTAGCCGTTAGTCTTCCGTCCTCCTCTGGCACGGTGGATGCGGATCTGTGGGCGGCGGTGGACGACTTGGTCAAGTTCGACCCTCCGGCTGTGCCCTCCATCGGTCACGTCAGCTCGGATGCATCGGTCCGACAAATGCTGCTGGTCCTGCGGCCGATGATCCTCGCTGACCCCTCCCTCACATACCGGGGGGTGCACGCCGTGGTGGCGCAGTTGACCGGGGCATTGCAAATGCTGGGTTGCCCTCTGGAGGAATGGTCGCGGTGGGTCCCGTTGTTGTTAAAGTATGTCAACTGCCACGAGTTCCTCAAGGCCCGGGCTCCCAATGAGCTCGCCGCCATCAGTGCCCAGGAGGATGAATACCTGCGCACGCTGGACGTGCGATGAAATAATGAAGAGCAGCACGGGAGGGCCCTTGACGACAACCAACGGCGTGCGGGTGCCCTCACAGGCAGGGTAGAAAAGTTGAGGAAATATCTCGCTGCCACCGAGGCCGAGCTGGCTAAAGCGGAGGTCGCCGTGATTAGAGAAACCGAGGAGACTGCCATCGCCAGGGTCGAAACGACGTCCGTGATGCCTGAGCTGGCGCGTCTCGAGGAGCAGAGGAACCGGCTGCGTGACATGGTAGAATTTTCCTGTGTCAGGATCCTCCCCCTCGAGGAGATCTTCCGAGGGATAGATTGAGCGCCGCTCTCCTTGACCCTCCGCTTGTACTCTACCCCTATCTCTTTCTCTTCTCTTCTCTTCCCCCCCCCTTTTTTTTGACATGTAACTAGGGGTATGCCTCGAAGCACGTGTATCCCTCCTTTTTGAAATAGAAAATCATTCGCGTACATACTTTCGCATGCTGGCCCACGAATCTCTACAAGATAATTTTGTATATATAAGGAGGGAGAAGATAAGAGGGATACAAGTGATAAGCAGAGCCGGGGGGAGCCTCCTGACAAAGAAGATAGGAGAGCGAAAACAACAAAAAGGTGAAGCCACAGAATGCCAAGAGGAGAAAACAAACAATAGCACAACCATGGCCAAACCGATGACCCACAGACAGGGGGTGGAGCCACAACAGCAAAGGCACGGTAGCCGACAGAAGACAAGCCTCAGAGATAACTGAGGTACTCTTTAAGCTTGATCTTGCGACGTTCGATTTGACGTTAGGACCTTCTACGGCGGCGAGGGGCGGGCGTGAAGGGAGGATCCAACTGCTCCAACCCTGGATCATCAAACGAATCGGCTAGAGAGCCAGTCTCGGAGGGAGGGAGGTAATCGAGGAGATCATCCTCAGCAAGAGCGGACTCAGGACCAGACGGGCCAAGAGGTACAAAAGACGCAGCAATAGAGGGATACCAAGTAGCAGCAGAGGCGTTGAGGGCAGAACCGATGTAGGAAGACAACATTGGTAAAGCTTCGAGGGAAGGTAGGCCCAAAAGGACAGGACCAACAGGCCACAATCGGCGTGGCTGGCCACCCATCATAGTGACACCAGCGGCAATGGTGGAAGGGGGGCCTGCACTGAGGCACCCAATGCTGAAGCAGCGGAAGGTAGAAGCACCGAGGAGGCAGCCAGTTGACAGGGCGGGCGAGCAAGTCCAGAGAGCCCACCAGCAGGCGGGTCCGAGGCAGAGGCATCCTGGGGAGCACCTGGGCCGATCTGGGGAGGATGAAGCCCACCACCATCGCAAGGGAGGGCAGGAGCAGGGGCAGCCACAGAAAGGCAGGAGGAGGGGGGGCCAGCCGAGATGCAAGAGGCCGCAGGAGGAGGCACCAGAAGGATGCAGGAGGGCCGATCACGCGTAGGAGGGGGCCCCTGGTCGCCCATCGCAAGCTCCACGGAGGGAACGAGGCCTACAACAGAGACAGGGGGGCCGCCGCTAGCAGATGGTAGGGTGGGCACCACCACGGATGACTGGCCATCACCAGCGTGGACCACCATGGGAGAAGGTCCAAGTGCAGCAGCATCGGCACCAAAGGATGTAGAACCGTCCATGGCTGGAGGCAGAACAAGGTCCAGAGACAAATGAGATTCTTTAAGACATGACTGAAAAAGAGAACATAGACATACGCTGTATTGAATGTCAGGACGGCATGCTGTTAAGTACAGTAGTGATCCGATCACACCTCGAAACAGTGTAGGATCTACTGTTTTACCATTTTCATCCTTATCCAACTTCGTGGTGGTGGCCATTGGAGTAGATATGGGTTTTGCTTCCGCCATCCCATATTTCTTTAGCAGCTCTAACGTGTACTTGGCTTGATTTATGAAGATCCCTTCTTGAGTTTGTTTGACTTGCAATCCAAGAAAGAATGTTAGCTCCACCATTAAGCTCATCTCGAACTCTCCTTGTATAATTTCTGTAAATTCATCACACAAGGTATTGTTAGTAGCTCCAAAGATTGTGTTATTAACATATACTTGAACTACCAAAATATCTTTACCTGATTTCCTCGTGAATAGTGTTTGATCAACTTTACCTCTTTTGAAGTCATTCTCAATCAGGAAGGATGTGAGCCTTTCATACCATGCCCTTGGTGCTTGCTTTAGTTCGTACAACGCCTTCTGCAGCTTGTACACATGCCGTGGATGTTTGGGGTCTTCAAAACCTAGAGGTTGGTCTACAAAGACATCCTCTTTGATATACCCATTCAGAAATACAGATTTAACATCCATTTAAAATAATTTGAAGTTAGAAGAGCAAGCATATGACAATAAAATCTAGACTGCTTCTAGTCTAGCAACCGGTGTAAAGGACTCATCAAAATCAATACCCATCTCCTAGCTATACCCTTTGGCTACAAGCCGGGTCTTGTTATAAACATCGTCACGCCACTTCTGAGTTATCTTCCACGCTCGGGGCGTGACAACCACCCTTCCCTGGAATGGGAATTTGAGACATTAGTGTGTGGTAGATAGCACGACACTAAGAGTATCGAGCCATGGGCGACCCAAGATAGCCTTGAACATAGGGTCAATGTCCAACACATGAAATTCAATGGCCATGGTGAGAGGCCCAAGTTCAGCTTGAAGGGTGACAACCCCATGACACGCCATTCGTGAATTGTCGTATGCTGCAATAGTTGTAGGGGTTGGCCGTAGAAGCTCCTCCGAGAGATTGCAGGCCCTAAGGGTGCTGAGTGGGCACACATTAATCGACGCCCCTATATCAACCAAGGCTACGTCCACGCTAACCTTGTTCAAGATAATGGAAATGCAGAGCGACATCTGTCGAGCTTCCGGAGGTGCCAGCTTGGTTTCGAAAAATGTAATTGCCGATCCTTTTGAAATTATGGCCAATGCTGTGGGAAGGCTATCAACTGCCATGTCTTCATTGACCATCACCTTCTGAAGGAAATTTCTTAGTGCATCTTGGTGAAGGGTAGATCTTTTAATCAGCTCTAGTACAGATATCTTGGAGGGAACTCTATCCAAATGATGCAGCAAGTCATATTGAGTACCCGGCAAGGGCTCAGTCTCCTCTTGTTGATCTGCAGTCGGCTGGGAAGACTGAGCATTGGAAGTAGAAGCATAATTTCTTTGGAACAATCGCCCGCTCCGTAGGGCCATATTCTGTGTCGGCACGGCCTCTGATGACAGCAGAGTAGGGTGAGTGGGGTGGATAAGTGGTGCAGCGAAAGGTGTGGGGTTAGGAGAGGTGATAGCGGGGGTAACGGGTTGTGACGAGAGGATAATGGAAGAAGAAGTGGGTGCGGTGACGATGGGTGTAGATGGGGGTATAAGGAGCAATGGAGATGAGGGCGGAAAGATAATGGGTGAGGGACTGGCGGTAGGTGTGGTGGTGATGATGGGTGTTGGTGTGGGAGGAGGGTTAGATGGAAGGGTAGTGGTGATAGCAGTGGGGGTGATAAGTAGTGGGCGAGATAGAGGCACGGGTGAGGGTGTTGGCATGGACGTGGAAGGGACGGCGAATGGGAGGATGAACGGTGTAGCGGATGGAGGAGGGGTTTGGCGTACGGGTGTGAAGATGGCGGAAGTGGAGGGGTAGTTGTGGTGGAAGGCTGAGACTTGGTGGGTCGTACTGTCATCATCAAAAGACCATCCGGCGTTGGAGGGCCGGAGGCTGAACTACATTCACCTGAGCCAGTGCCGGTGGCTGAGGTTGCAGAGTGGGTGGATGGTTTGGCATTGGGTTTTGGTGGATCCCCAAGTCTTGAACCTGCTGCAGTCGCTGCTGCGGCGGCTGCTGTGGGTGCAGTGCTTACTGCTGCACTTGCTGCCTCGGCGGCTGCCTTCTTTTCTCTTTCAGCTCAACAATGGCTTTGTGCATTTCATCCCAGTCAATCCGGTGTCCCTCATGAAGATCGTATACCAGGTCTTGAAATTGAAAACACCCTTCAATGGTGTGCCCTGGCTGCCTGTGGAATACACAGTATTTTGTTTGATCAACGGTCGTATTCCAACTGGGCTGTTTCGGAGGAAGTTGTATAGCATTGATTGACATGAGAGCCGAAAATATGTCAGCAAGAGTTTCCGGCAGAGGAGGATATTGGGCTCTCTTCGGAGCCGGGCACTTGTTGTTGTTGTAGCCGTTAGGGGGAGGAACATTATGGTATTGCGGTGGCGGTGGAGGCTGTTGTGGAGCGGAGTAGGTGTTTTGTGGAACGGTGAAGGAGAGTGGAGGGTTTGGTGGAGTGGAATAAGCAGGCGGAGGGTTTTGTGGAGTGGCGAAGGCAAGTGGAGGGCGGTTCTGTGGAGCAGACTGGGTGTTGTGGGGATTCTGGCACACCGAGGAGGATCGCGACCGATATGCCCGATTGCCCGTGTCTCGGCACAGGCTCTTGTGTGATTCATTCCTGTCTCTTTCCTTCGTAATTAGCATTATTTCTTTTGGCCGTAGGGCCCCTAATTTTGGCAATTAATTAAGGGTGTTCCCTCGTATGGGGGATGTAAATGACGTCGTGGCCTTTATGACACGGCGGGATTTGGTCCCGACCCGAACCACACAATCACCTGACGAAGTCAGATCGAGCCCACCATGGGTTTCCGTGAAACCCAAATAAATTGTCACCTCGGTGACTGGCACACCCACGCACTTAATAAACCAAATAAACCCATCTCAATAAAATGACCTAACAAATGAATAGAACATTCCGAACGAATCTTAAGTGCGTCCACAAGTCTGGCACGCCCGGTGGGACTGATCCACCCTTCATCTCTTTGCCAAAATTAGGGACCCTGCGGCCCCCTTCTTGTAATGCCAATTGTTTCATCTTTGCAAATGCAGAGAAAATCACAGTTCAACCTCGAGAATGCCAGTCTCCTTTGGCCCACAAGTCGTGGAGAGCCACATCCAAGAAGGCTATCTCACCGTCCCACTCTGCTTCGGGAGCTTCCCTCCAGTCGTGGGCTTCCCTAACTTCCTGGGGGTAGCCTACGTCAACATCCTGGACGTGGAGGCGTCTGACGAGCCTGAGTCCAATGCTCCCATCTAGGGAGCCACTAAAGCTGCTACCGGTCGAGCTATGGCCAAGAATAGCAGCAGCGTTCTGGTGAGGACGTGGGGCTACAACGTGCACCATGTGCACCAGGTTGCTGGTCCATCGTGCCAAGGGTCGGCATCCCATCAGAGGAGGCTCCGAAGGAACAACGCTGGCGCTACCACGGGGGGCCGAATCTCCAGTTTCGGCAAGTCTATGACTGTCGGGACCATCCGAGTCCATCTGAATGGACAGAGGTCCGAAGTGATCCCAGACCGTATCGTGCCGGCCATTCCAGTCCACAACTCCTTCCAGGGACTCGAAAAGATGAAGGAGAAGATGGCGATCGTCGTTCCAGCCACAACACCGAAAGACACGCCGACTCACAAGTCGGTAAAGCTAAAGCAAGTTTGGGTTCCCAAGGAAGCCCAACCCATGGCACTTGCCCAGGCGGGGCCCAGCTACGCCCACCATAGAAAGGGGCGAAGAGATGAAAGGGTCGAGGTGATGGCCACGACCCACCAACTGGCAGCTACCACGCCAGCGCTGCCAGAAAATGCCTGCCGCCAACGTCACAGGCATCGTCACCATGTTGCCCGCCCAGTGTTCGCAACGTAGACTCAGCCTGCTGTCGCCACCGACACACAACCACCGGTCGCTCTCCCCGATCAGAAGTGGGAAGGGATCGGGCAAGCCATGAGAAACTACCTCAGAGGCCCGGGTAGCACCCCTATGGGTCGTCAGAGACTACTAGGGGCAGTGGCCTCCGCCTTTCGAGAAGAAGAGAAAATCCAACCTGTGCCTAGCACAGAATCAAGGAATCGATTGGAGGAACGATGCCAGTCCCCTGCATGGGAGGAAGAGCCACCCCGACGGTCGATCTTCGACAGACTGGTGTTCCCAAATAAGCCATCAAGGAGGATGGCAAAAAGAAATAGGGACTGGAGAGTTTTCGCCTACAATATGGCAGGACTCTCTAGTCGGTATGGGGCTCTACCTACCGACCCCAAAGAAGTGGCCAGGTTCGCCGCCAGGCCCGGCCTCCTCACCAGGAGAAGAAGAGCGACGAGTGAAGCGACGCAGATGGCCGTCGAAGCGACCTCCTCCGAAGAACCTCCCATGGCCCTGGCGGCCAATATTGTCACTACTGGGGGCATGAACATCTTCCGAGGACGCCCCAGCCAAAGAGATAGGGGGCATGCCCACTCCCTCTACAACTGACCCCGCCATGCTATACATGATACAATAGTACCAGCGGGAGATTGAATGGTTTTCCCATATTTTTCCCATCACCCAGGGGTGATTGGACATGGATCGGCACCAAACGGCGATGTTCGGTTTGGGGTTTCGCCATTTTCGGTCGTCCGACACAGGCAGTCCGGTCGACCGAACTCCGTCGTCAGCGAACTGGGCATTCTACCCAGTTCGGTCGATCGAGCTGTCCAGTTTGGTCGACCGAACTGGCTTGGCCGACCGACCCATATGGGTTGGTGGACTGAAATGTAGAGTTTCAGCTCGTTTCGGCCTCCGGTCGGTCCGGTTGAGACCCAATGACCGACCTATGGCCCAGTGAGTGTCCCAGACACCTCGTGGAGACTGTGATCGTATTTTTAGGTGCCCAGAGGTACCGTGTTACCTCAATTAACGGACCATGGGTCTTGGGGGTCCGGGTGACCCTGTGTGTGTTCTGCGCTTTTGTGTTATCGTGTGATTGAGTCGCCGTGAGTCGGCATGAGTGTGGCGGGCTCTCCTCGCATGACGTGGCTTTATCCGGAAAGTGACTTTCGAGTGGGCCATGCTTATGGCCTTGGACCGTGAGACCAATCACCTAGCCTGGGGTTGGAGTTTCCTCGCTTTTCCCTTGGATAGGGAATTATCTTGACAGCTCGTGAGTCACCTCAGTATTCGTGCTACCGTGGTTTCAGACTTAGGGGATTAGGCTAGATTAACGGCGTTGTGCCATCACGTATAGCGGTCTTGACCCGAGTCTCGCGACTTAAGGACCGTTGGGCTATTAGGTCTAGTGGGCTGTCTAGAGTATGGTGGCGGTGAGTCACCTGTTTCCTTGCGTTACTCGAGATGGGTGAGTGTGTGATTTCCAGTGTTCACATTTTGTGAGCCCCCACTAGTCGTAGCCTTCCGACACGCGTCTGGTCCCACCAGGGAGTGTGGCAAGGCTACCCCGAGAGAGATAATTTTTAGGCTGGTTATCGTAGGGCCCCACGTCTTGCAGCCAGAGTTTGACTGAGGGGAAAACCAGTCAGAGGGCCTGACGTAGGACGCATGGTCTGTGTGTGCACGCGTAGCTGGGGGCAGAGGACACACGCTGACGAGCGCGACCCCAGCTAGTCCTTGTTCAGTGGTTACTAGTACGGTGTCTCAGTCTTCGCCTAGGGCGTAGTAGGCAGACACCTGAGGCTACGGACTAAGTCGTCAGTGGACGCATCCGACCTTCCTTCTGGTGGGCGGTACTCCCGTCACGTGATGTGAGTTGTCGTGTCGCGGGTTTTTGTTTCCCGTCTGCGAGACGGAGTTTTGTGTGTTGTCCGGGTGTTCTCCTGGAATTGAGGTCTAGGGTTTTCGGTGAGCGTCACCGAGGGCTTCTCCCTAAATGGCGTAGAGTTTACGATGGCGAGGTCGTGACTGTGTTTCCTGACTGCGTGATTTCGGTGGGCCCTTGTCTGTGAGGATAGGCCTCCACGATAGTGGCGTCGTGTCGTTTTCCTGGTAGCGTAAGTAGGGCGGTCATTGTCGAGTGGTTCGTGTCTGGTTGTTCCCTGACCGTGGGATTGGGGTGTTGGACTTCATTCTGGTACAGTAGGAGTAGCTGTAGAGCCGAGGTTTTATCGGCCACCGTGTTTACTATTCCTACTGTTACTGTTGTTCTCGCTGTAGTTGCTGCTTTCCGTACCGCCATTATTTTCGGTTAGGGTTTCGTGGGACCCCTACTGAGCCAGTGATAGGAGGCTCACCCCTGATTTTCAGGTGTTACAGTTCTTCCTCGAGATTTGAGGGTGTTGCTTGGAGGTTCTTAGCTGCCAGTTCGTCAGGCCGAGTGTTCACTTGGCATGTAGGTACGTTTTACTATTTTAGACTGTACTTTTGTTAGACTGGACTCTGTTGTAGTTAGTTATTTGTTTCTGTTAATTGTTGAATTATCCTACTTTATTTCCTATTTCTTTGTACCTCCACACTCCTTTTTAGCCCTTCCGAGCCCAGCAGCGCCTTATAGGATGTGCTGGAGTTGATTACATGGAACTGGACCTTAGTGACGAAGTCACCGAGGGCCAAATTGAATTCTGCCACTCCCATGGGCACTTCGCACTTCTGATTGAAGCCTGCGATTTTGATGTTCTTTACTTCGACCAAATGCACGTCGAAGTAGTGCTTCTGATAGACCCGGTAAGGGAGTATGTTGACTGCTGCTCCGGGGTCGACTAGGACCCTGTTGATGGGCCGTCCATTTAGTTGCCCCTTCATATAGAGTGGCCTGTTGTGGCTGCAGGTGGGCAGGAGCATATCGTCCTCCGTGAAGGCGATGGCCACTTCTGGTGGTGTTTCTGCTAAGCAGGCTTCAAGGTGCGCCGGCGTCTGAAGCGCGGCGATGATGGCCTGTCGTGTTTCTTCGTCTAATGACAGCATCTCCCAGACGGTGAACCGGGTCGGGATCTTCTTGAGGTGCCTAACTATCCGTTCGGCGGCCCGGACCTTGAGTAGCTTCATCTCTTCGGGCTTGACGCGCCTGCTCCCGGTCTGACCCTGAGGTGCTGAGTCGGGGGATGGCTCCCCCGTTTGGTCGGGTAGGACCGCCTGGGATGGCACGTCCTGGCAGGTCTCTTCCTTCTCTTGCATAAACTCGGCAAGGTTGGGAATGCCGTCGAATTCTGCTGTGGATGGGGGCGGGGCCACCGCTGACTGGGCCAGGAGTTTGCCAACCGGTAGGGCTGGTGGAGTGCCAGCTCTCTCAGCTGGCCAGGATTGTCGTGGACATCCTTGCCTCCCTGCCCGCGACCGCAAGAACTCTGCAAATGAAGGGACGTCTCGCTCTTTTGACTTCTCAGGGTAGAGACCCGTCGGTGGAGGGACCTCAATACCTCAGACCTCGGGTTCTGGGACCCGATATGGTTGCTCGCCTCTGAGCATGATGTTGCTGCTATCCTGGGGATGGCGGCCCCATTTCTTTCCCGACCGAGTGGCATGCTGGGAGGTGGATGCCTCGGCCTGGTTTGCCTCCGGCAGGTCATAGGGCATATCATCCTCTCCTTCTTCCAGGGAGAGGGCGGTATCGAACAGCGCCGAAAGGGTGTTGCAGGTGATGACGACCCTTTCCTTTCTCTTGTTTCGGGGCCTTCTCTTCTTCTTTTTCTTCTCCCCGAGAGTCGGAGGTAGTTCTTGAGGAAGTTGCCCCCATAGGGGAGGTTCTTCTCTTGCTTGGCTCTCCGTTCCGGGAGCCAGCTCGAGATTTCTGAACTCCTCCCAGGGAACGTATTCTTTTAGTTCGACAGGTCGAGACTCGGGCTGCTCATATTCTTCGAGTCCGTCAATAAGGGTTTGAAGTCTCTCCACTGCCGGGCTGACCTCTTTATGGATCCGGACCGGGACCTGCTCTTTTCTGTTAAAAGTGGGCCTTCTCATGACCAATCGAGGGGCGGTGTCGTGCCACACGGGGCTCACGGGTGGTGGCGCCGGCCGAGGAGTGACGCCCCTAACATGAACTACTGGGGCGGGTTGACGAGCCGATCTTCTTCTGTTCTTCTTTGGCGCAGACTGCCATTCTGTCTGATCCTGGGCGGATGCTACCACAAAGGCCTCATAAGTGGCACGGGTGCTGGCCTCTACCCACTCTTCTGGCAATTCTTGATATAAGGATATCATTTTGACCGAAGACGGCATGCTGGGCATCTCATGCGGCTGCGGGGGATCCACCCTGTGCTCCCCCATGTCTAGCTCCCCCTTTCTTATCAGTGCTTCGATGACGTCCTTGAAGACGTAGCAGTCTTCGATGGTATGTCCCAGCATCTGATGGTAGAGGCAGAAGCGGGGGTCATCTTTCTTCTTCATGTCACCGGGTCTCCTCGGCTCTGGCAGTGTGATTTTGTTGTAGCTGGTTGCCAATTCAAACAGAAGTCGGGACTTATCCCGAGTAAAGGAATACAGCTTAATTTTAGTTCTTTGGGGGGTTAAAATGTAAAAAAGGGTAAAAAATAAAAAAAATGAATATATCAAAATATTTTTTTAACCCATATTCCCTCTCTCTCCCTTTCAATTTCTCTCTCCCCCTCACTCCCTCTCTCTCTCATGCGACAGCGCTCACCCCCCTCTCTCGGTGGTTGTCTGTCCGGGCCGCAGACGGAGGCGCATGTGACATCATCGGATTGCTTACGACGCGAGGATCGCATTGACGCCAACCTCACCTCGATCCACGGAGCGTGGAGACGAGTACGAGCGAGAGATCAACATGGCTTCCTTTGTCCGTTCAGTGTTGGAACGCCATTTTCGTCGCGATCGAGGTAGGGGGATGGATTCCCGACGTCGCTAGGATCATTTCCACTAACCTGCCCATTGTCTTTATGTCTTCCATAAGCGTGAACATCATCTTTTTGGTTTTCATGCCATAAACATCATCTTTATGTTTTAATCCATCATGGCCATCGTTGCTGGGTTTTTAGGCAATATATTGTGGTTATGTGATGGTTGGCATGGCAGGAACAGGTTTTTAGCGAGCTTCCCGTCGATCTGGGTCGATCGGGAGTGGGTTCGATTTCGAACCCTACGGATTCGGCTCTCTGGTAGGGTGGCGATCCTACTAGAGACCGTTTCTTGGTAACAGTAAGGCAGTGGACTTTGGCGGTCCACAGCCTACGCGTTACAGGCCTTGTGGCGACCCATCAAGGGTGCGTCACACCCCTTGTGGCGGCTGGACCTCAGGCCGCTAGAGACTGTTGACCGAGTCATTTGACCGTTGGCCCGTTAAGGCGGTTAGCCTGGCGGTTTATGGTAAAACTGCCAGAGCCCCTTGGCGCACCAACCTTGGAGTGCCAAAGCATGTTTTTACTGTAAAAAAATTGAGTCTTGGGTGCATCTAGCGGCCCACTGGTGGAGTGCCACATCCTCTGTAGCGCCCCTACCTTTGACCGCCAGAGCCTGTGGCGGGTCAACACTCAACCGTCATTTCCCACTAAATGTTAATTGTTGCATAGGCATTCCATTATGCATTCTACATTGCATACTCGCCATGTTTAACTTATTTTATAAACTGTGACATATGTTTATATCCCAATAGAATCGCTTTCTCTTTTCTTGTGATGGAACCACTAGTCGTACCCCAGTGACCTCTAGTGTCGGCCCACCTGGGAGAGGTGGAGGGTAGTCTCGATTTATGATTTTTAAGCTAGATTCTGTGGGCCCTCGCCTAATGGTAGCGTCCTACTGGGAGGAAAATGAGCTAAAGGCCTGGCTCTAGGTAGGAGCCAGTGTGTGCACATATGGTCAGAGGCTTGGACTGACACTGACGAGTGTTACTCTGACTAGTTACTTGTTTCTAGTACTGTTACGCTTCTCGCTTGTCGCGATCCAGACTTGCGCAGATGCTTGAGACACAATGTAAGCCGTCAGTTGATGCATGTGGTTTCACTTTCTAGTGTTCCTTCTCTCTCCTATCACTTGGATAGCTGAGGTTTATTCTGTTGGTAGATTTAGCTCATGACGCTTATATTTAAATCAAATTGGCATATTATATAGACTGTTTAGATATGTTTTACAGCTTTACTACAACTGTGTTTATTTATACCAATGCATGTTTAATTCTTGATGCATGTTTTCTTGCTTTTGCGTGTTTAGTTGCGAGGTAGGGATTCACGTGACCCCTACTGAGTCTGGCTGTGACTCACCATTCCTCTTTCAGGTGAACAACAACAGTCATCTTCCACAGCTTCCCGAGCTTTTGATGGTCGTTCTTAGGAGCCAGCATCGGTCGTTCAGTAGGTTGTTTAGTGGTCTTTTGTCCTGCTGTATACTTTTGGCCGGGGTATGTCCCGTGTAGTTGTATATTTTGAGTCCTGTTCAGTTGTTGGACTTGTGTGCATCCGTGAATCTGGACTATTATGTGTCATTCTACCCAAGTTGTACTCCATTTTATTATCAATAAAACTCTGATAATTGTCTTTCCAACCTTTTGTGCAATATTTTGCAATGGTTCGGAATATTATTAATTTCTTGCTCGCGTGCCCCTACCCGTACGTCCCGAGATTCCGCATCGGGGCGTGACATGTTAAGTGTGTACCATTGAAGGGCTGGGAAGGACTAAGCGTATCGCGGAGAGGGGTGGCTAGGTGTGCCGCTGGAGAGTTGGCCAGGGGGCGTATCGCTGGAGGGGAAGACTGGGTGTGTCACTGGGGAGAGGACTGAGGGTGTACCACTAGGACGAGGGTTAGGGGTGTACCACTGAGGGTGAGGTCACGTGTCTCGCTGGGGGGGTGAGATTGGGTGTGCCGCTAGGACAAGGGCTAGGGGTGTTCCGCTGAGGGTGAGATTGGGTGTGCCGCTGGAGGGCTGGAGAAGCTAGGTTGAGGGCCAGAATGTGGTGGAGCATTTTTGAACGTACAGAGAAGGCTTGGGCTACAGAAGAAGGGAGATCACTGAGGAGGGGTGAGGGAAGCCATCAAACGCATAGGAGAAACCAATCGAACGGAGGTGGTGGTGAAAGCCTCAAGAGGGAAATCTCTACTCATGAAGAACGAGGGTCGTATTTGGCCATATGTATTTCAAAACACCGAGGTGGAAGATACACATGATGGGAAGGGGAGAAAAGAAAAGAAGAAAGATAGGAATGGAGGAGATTGAGGTTGAGCTGGGACGACCACTTCCTGCTCCCCCAAGCACCCCTCCCCACTACAGAATCCCTCTCACTCTCTCTCCCTTACTCTCTCTCTTCTCCCTCAAGCGGTGATGACAGAGCGACGGCCAGAGAGAGTAGCTGGCCCTCCTCTCTTCTTCTTCTCTTCAATGCGTTTCTTCTGCCTCTTCTCTTCTATTTTTTCCTTCTTTACGTTTCTGTCTCCTCTCCTGTCTCTTGGTGGAGGAGGGAATTTTATACTCCCGCAGGTGGGAGTCTTCGACCACAACCAGCGGAGGTGGGAAGTGACTAGCCTTAATAGGGATTTGACTTTCCTGTCCTTGGTGGTAGGGAGAGTAGGTAGTGTGTCCCTCTCTCCGTTTGACACCTCAGGTGGGCCGCTACGCATCACGAATCCATAGGGGGATGGCGTGAGATTTACTCTGCTGGAGGTGTCACTGGAAGACCCATGCCGTTGAAAGGGTTGGGCGTACCGCTGAAAAATCCAACGAAGGCGTGTCGCCGAAGGCCCAAATGGGTGTGCCATTGAAGGGCGTTGAAGGCGTAGACAGGGTGTGTCGCTAAGGAGGCGTTTGGGCGTACCGCTGAAGGGGCCATGGGGGTGTGTCGCTGAAGGGCAGCCTGGGGCGTGCCGTTGAAGGGGGCATGAGGGCGTGTCACTAAAGCTGTGCTGGGAGCGTACCGGGGGAGCAGCACTGGGGCGTGCCGGCGAAGCCCACGGGCTGTGCCGTTGAGGCCCGCGTTAGGCGTGCCGGCAAAGGCCACAGGGCCATGCCGTTGAAGCCTGCGCTAAGCGTGCCGTTGAAGGGATAGCGAGTATGTCGTTAAGGTGGATTTTGGGGATCATTTTGGACCCGATTGACGATCCACTTTGTTCTCTTCGGGGGCCCACGAGTAGTGAGTTTCCTGGGGGTTGGTTTCTCTTCACTACCGTGACTCCGAGAATGGCTTCACGATAGTGTGTTGTTTGTTCGGAGAGTCCGGACGGGACGTGTTCTCCACGGTCTCTTTGGTTGAAATTGTTGTTGATGTTGGACTGGTCGGGACACGGGGGACGTGCAATTTTACACGTCCACACCATCCGTTTACCCAGGAACGGCCCAGGGTGGCTCGTTTACTGTGGTTTGTCTTACCGGTGATTCTTCCCTTGTCGATTCGAGTTCCCCGCAAGAAGATCTCGATACGCGTGCTGACCCGTTTGAGGTGTTCGAGTGTCATCTGTCAGATGCTAATCTGTACCTAGAAGAGATAAAGCAGGCTCCTAAAGCTGCCTGGACAAAGGGAACAAGAAAATAAAATCGGAAGGCTAGTTTCCTCTGCCACCCCCAGGCTATGTGGCTCCTCCGCATGTGCCGTTCATTGTAGAAGAAGAAGGGATATTTACGGCGTTTCCCCTCGCCATCTATCCCACACCGGGGGCACCTATCTCGAGGACCTACTAGAGGATGTCAAAACCCCATCGGGAATCATTAAGCCAGTAGCGGAGCTCGACTGCCAAGCGGCTGAACAACTGAGGACCTTCGAGGTGCCGAATCCTGAAGGCCCGCCCACTATTTTCTATGTGGCCGAAGGACAGCCAGTCAGAGGAGATGATGATTACTGACTCCCTGACGAATTGCATGACCCACACATCCTGATATCGGGGCTCCCTCATATGGCTGACCGGATGGGCGAAATGATCACGAGACAAAGGATTCCTCTTTATTAACCCTCCAGACAGAAGGAGATGTTTGCAATGATGTGGAACCCACCGAACCTGGACCGGAGGCTGCTATGATTTACCAAGCATCCAGGTTTGGGCTTCTCACCGAAAGACTACTACGAGGCTGACATGATATTGGTTTCGGCTCCACTTGACGGTGACCCCATCAAGGCTGTAGCCCTGTAGGAAGCCTGCCACAATAAACAACCTATGCCACTGGCTGAAGAGACACAAGATGAAGAAGTATTCCTCTGGAACCCCCTCCACTCCAAGCGTACAAGGAAGGTCATTCCCTCTTCCCAAGGGTCGACCTCAAGGGACCGCATCATCAGGGTTCCCTCATCCTCTTCTGTTAGCGAGGCAGGAAACAGAGGCATGGGCCATTCTCCAGGCCCTCCCCGATGCGACCCCGTCATGTTCACCCTATATCAGTGACAGCAGTGGGAGATCGAGATGTTGAAGGCACAATTGGCCGAATTGACTGCTCTTGTGGCAGATCTGATCCAAGGCTCCCTCCGCCCGTGGGGTGAATACGTGACTTGGTCCCGGGGCACCAGTCCCGACACCTCTGTCCAGTCGGGGAGGGGGGCGAGGAATATGGCAAGCCCTTCAGCCAGGCAGCTAGTTGGGCGAGGACTTACATTGCAAGAGAAGCTGTAAAAGCCCTACTCCTTCCCAAGAGAAAAGACCCGAGACATCTTTGATTGGGCCTATCACTACGGCAAGGTTTCCCTCCCAAGGTCCAAGAGCCCTCAAGATGTTCGAAGAAGTGGTGACCCATTATTCTGCCCCTATCACTAGATACTCGGTCACGCCATTGAGGACTGTTATGTCTTCAAAGACATTGTTCAAGACTGGATTGACAGGGATGAGCTTAGAATGGGAGATTATGTTGTGGCTCCGTCGCGTCCCCATGTGACAGGCAGCCCCAGGGGAGGAGTCTACCAATATCCAACCAGCACCAGGCTCCTGGAGATGCAGCGACCTCGGCCCCAGTCGAAGCCATCTATGATGATTACCTAGAAGACTTCGCGATAGCCCTATGCCTTTCCGCGCCAGGGAACCCCGCAGGTCCGCTGACTGTAAGCCAGGAGGGATGCGAGGTGAATGCCGCTTCGGCGTCGGGTCACCAAGAACAAGAAGAGGCCTACGGCATCCTCGAGGCCGAAGAGGGTGAAGACCAAGACTTTGTCGATTTGTTGCCGGCCCCGTCGAAAATTGAAGATGGCGGTCAGGCTACTATCGATGAGCTGATCAAAATCAATCTTAGAACGGAGAGTGACCCCAGGCTGACCTTTCTGAGTGCCCTCATACCTCCTCAGGAAAGAGAGGAGTATGTGATGCTCCTGCAGGAGTTTTGTGATTGCTTCGCTTGGAACTACAAAGAGATGCCTGGTATCAGCCCCGAAGTGACCCAGCGTATGTTGGCAATTGATCCCAATATCGATTTTGTGTCATTTTGTGGTTTTCTGGATCCCTTCCGGCTTGTGGAAGGTGTATAATGTGATTAGGGATGTTTCCCCATCGTTCTAGAGACGATTGGGATGTGGAACGGTGTTTTCCACAGATTTTCCTATTTTTCAGGTTCAGCATTGTAACGTGGAACTCCTAGGGGACGCGTTTATTAACACACTATATCGTATGGTCACGTTCATCTACGAAGATGAACAGTAGGGCGGTATACAGTCGATCCATCCATCGCGTCTATTAACGCGGATCTCATGATGGCCGCGATCTTATGTTAATGCGCCCTAGTCTATGACCGCGTTCTGGTGTTATCACGCTTGAGGTCCCGGCCACATCTATTAACGCGGCCAAGGCTTATGCCGCGTCAACGCGTTGATGCGCTACAGGTGTTGGACGTGTTCTTGTGATATCGCGACCCTCTGTATGGGCGTGTTAATCATCGTGATATAGGCTATAGGCGCGTTAATGTTCTCTATTTTCGGTGTATTATTTGAGTTGTCTCGGCCTCCAGTAAACCCAAGATTCAGTGCCTTGTTAGCCTTTGACTTGGTGGATGCCCGTGGGTGTTCCGTGAGAGTCTTATATTGTGTCAAGGGATCCTGGAAGAATAGTTTCATCTTAAGTAGTGTTCGACGTTTATTTCGTGTCGGTTGGCTTGGCTTCGACCCCTTGGTTAGCCCATTGTCCGTGGATATCTTGGATGTCCTATGAGGGCTCTGACCGTGTTATAGGGTGATCAGAAGTGCCATTGTATTGAGTAATATTTTGTGTTATTTCAAGGATTATTATGGTTTCTGGTCAACCCGATTGTGACCCAATGGTTGACACGTGACCTCGTGAGTGTCTCGGGTATCCTGTATGGATCGAGACTCTGGTTTTGGATGCTTGGCAGTATCATCTTATCTCGATTTATGTGCCTATCTGATTTGAGGGCTTTGATGTTCCCTCATGTTTCGTGATTTGTGTTATATGAAATTGTGAGTCCTATGTGCAGCCTAGGGGCTGAGGACTTGTGTTTCTTCGTGATTTGGCTTAGGGACTAGCCTGATTAACGGCATATTACCATGACGTGCGACGATCTTGACCCGAGTCATGTGACTCAAGGATCGTTGTGAGTAGGTCTAGTTGACTATCCTGAGTCTAGCGACAGTTCTGTGTACTACCTTATGTTTCGTAGTACGTGTGATAGGTGAGTGCTTACCATGTCCGTACTTCGTTGTTTTGAGTCTCTGTGTCTAGTGAGCCTCCACTAGTCATAGCCTGACGACACTTCGTGTCGGCCCACCTGGGAGTGGTGGTGGGACAGTTCCTGAGAGACAATTTTTAGGCTAGTTTCCATGGGCTCCCTTACTTTGCAGTAGCATCCTACTGGGGGAAAAAACTAGCTAGAGGCCTGGATCAAGGCATTGGGCTTGTGTGTGCATACGTGGTCAGGGGCGTTTGGACGAGCGCCGACAGGCGTGACCCTAACTAGTCACTCATTACTGTTGTTCCTTGTACTTGGTATAGTGTCTCAGTCACCATGTTCGAGACAAGTGTGAGACAGTTGAGGCACAGTGTAAGACGTCAGTGGACGCATCTGACTTTGCTTCTAGTAAGGAGGTGCTTCTATCACATGACACGTGACTTGTGATTTTGTGATCAATTTTTTATCATTATTGATGCAGTGCTTCGAGTAGCCTGTCTCTGGCTTTACCGTGGCTTGTATAGCGTACACGATGGTGAGGTCGTGTGTGCGCCGGTGTTTTGCGTGGTGTTTCCCACATCTAAGAGGTCGTGATGTGAAGCCTACATGTCTATTGTAGCATGACGTGTTCTAGCAATGTAATCGGGGTTTCTTGAAATTAGTTTGGCAACTCCCTACCCGGTGTGGGAAGTTGTGCCTTTCCCGATTATGAGTAGTTTAGAGAGCCAAGATCTATCCCTTTAGGAGCTTTACCACTCTTGGGAGGCCTCGCGGGTTCCAAGTGGTATCAGGTGTATTCGATAGTCCTATCAGGTATATCTGGTATCCGGTATCCGGGTCGTCACAGCTGGCATCAGAGCTGTTGTTGTGTGAAGTACATGGAAATCTTAGATATATGGTTACCAGAGTCGTAAAAGTCCTATACAGTCGCCCAACTGATGGCTGGTGGAATTTGCTGGCATTAGGTTTCATAATTCTGTATCGCTTGGTTTCTTCGTGATGTCTGTCTCGACCATGTTGTACTTGACAGTGTTCATCGAAAGGCTTGAATCTACGGTACATTGTTCGAGATTTTCGTGTAAGTTGCTTAGGTTGTTGTTGACTTTTAGCATTGGTGCAATGACCATACACATCCTTATGTTATTTTGGTCACTCCAAATTAAGTCGGTTTCATCTCTTGATGTGTTTCTCTTCTGTTGAAGTGCTCGATTAGATTCCGTGACTAAGAAGTTGCTTAGGTGAGCTAGGATTTTCCCTTCCTGGTGAGCTTTTGTTAGTGAGCTTACTGTTTCTCATCCCGTTTGGTGGAATCTTTTTCAAGGTTGGCCTTCAGATTGCTATCTTAGTGATGCTTTTGTCTTGTGTCTACTTAAGTGTGGGCAGCTTTATTTTGAGCCTAATCTGCTTTTTGCTCCATGGTTGCTTCACTTTGGACTCCGTTATGGTGTTAAGAGCTGTAGTGTACCGAGTCTGTCGTGCCGTGTCCAGTAGCCGATGCGTTGAGAAGGCTCATTCATTATTTTCAGGATGTGAAGGTAAGCTAAGATTAGCATTTTTCCTTGTGCTTTATGCTGACGCTGGTACTCTCCTTCGTTGCACTAAGGCTCCTTGTGATCGGTTATTCGCTGGATCAGTACTCGTGACGTGTTAATTGTGATTCTGATGAGTTGCGATGGCACCGAACGTGTGTGGAGATGCAATTACTGAGGTCTTTATGATGCCTGTGTACATGCTAGAGTGCGAAGCGGAAGCGTGTGGGCTGATTACCCACTAGCCGAGGATCATTGTTATGAGATTCTTACTGATCGAGGGAATTGCTTCTTCTCGATGTGACTTCATTTTGGCTTCCTGTGCCTTGATGTTGTCCATTGTCGTGCTGTTGCTGGTACTTTTCCTGGTGTTGGCATCGACATTTGTGAGTGTTGGGAAATTTGTCGGCATTCCTGCTGATTGAGTACCCTCTACTCCTCTATCTTTCTCTCGGGTGTTGTGCTCTCAAGGTTTGCCTGAAGTCCTTGAGATGCGTCCCTTGAGATTATGGTTCTTCCTATTGTTTCTTGTTGTCATGGGTCTTTCTTGGTGAGCTATCTAATGCATGACATGTTCCCTATGGTCGTGTGTTCAGCTGCTGTCATGCCTTGATGTGACCCTGCTTACAGTTGTGTTCCGTGGTTCTTTGTGTTGTACGAAGCCAGAATCCTACAGGTGCTACCGTGTTGCTATTGTTTTTGTAAGTGCTGTTGTCTCCATGAATTTATCATTGGTTTCCTGTGTGCCAGGTGTTCCCTGTTACCTTTGGCACTAGAGCCGATGATGCGGTCAGGCGGTCAGCTATGAGGACTATGTCTCCTTGTGTAAGCTGTCGCTTGCCCTATTGTTGTGTTGTTTTTTGTGAATTGTTGTCATGGCAGTCGTGTCTCTTGTCCTGAGACGTAAGCGATGTTGCCCTTGTTTCGGAGTTGGCGGACTTGTGTTCACTCGCATCGTGCTCAGTCCTGAGTGTGTGCTTGTGATTATGGTCTGACTATGTTCCTCTGAACTGTGTTTCTACAGATTAGTGTTGTTTCATAGTTGCATCCGTTGGGTTGTTCTTCTCTGCTTCTTCCTTCTTGTTAGTCCTTAAATTTCGAGGATGAAATTTCTTGAAGGAGGGGAGGATGTAATGCCCTGGATCTTTGACTAACTGACTCAAATAAAGAAAGATTACACATACATGACTCAAATAAAATGAAAATTACATGACTAGACTCATAAATATAGGACGAACACAATGGCACATGCCGACGAACAATCCTAGCCTCGAAAAAAGGAAGAGGGGCAAGGGATGCCCCCATCAATAACGTCATACTCCTTCATGTCTAGACCCATTAGGTTAATAGGGAGATTCTTTCCCTTCACTAATACTTCACAATCTCGATAATGATGTGAAATAGTTGATTTTTTACCAAGAGGAGTTTTAATAACTAAATCTATCCACTCCGATTCATTAGGCAGTGGATCGGCAAGCTTCTTAGAAACAAAGGAATACGATGCTCCAGTATCAAATAAAACATCGGCAGACTTTGAACAAATGGTTAATGTACCTTCTACCAGTACACCTTCATTGTCTTGTTCCGCTTCTATAACAGCATGGAGACGGGCATTCTTTGTTACTGGGCACTTTTCATCTCTAGGTGATTCCTTCATCATCGGGCAATCTGGGATTCGGTGATCTCAGCTCCCACAATGGAGATAGGCTCCCAATTTTCTCTAACATTCTTCAGTCTTGTGTCCGGCCTTATCGCAATGTTTACACACCATGTTGGAAGGGGTGGTGGTGATGGAGAATGGCTTGGACGTCTTCTTTGGCTTTTTATCTTGCGAAGACTCTCCTCCATTACCAGGCCTCTTCCTGTTGTTAAAGTTTGGCTTATAGTTGCTAGAACCATCAACGTTCCTTTCTCGCCCACGGATCTTATCAGACAGTTCCGTGGCATCTTCAAGCAACTGTGCTCGCCTTACTACCTCGGGATAAATTTGTATATCCAGCGGAGCCAGCTGGGTAATGTAATGGGACTTAAGCCCATTCAGAAATCTTTTGGCTTTCATCTTCTTGGTGTTAACTAGGTGTTATAGCATACCAAGATAATCGTGAGAATTGTGCCTCGTACTCTGCCACCGACAATGATCATTGCTTGAGAGCGGCAAATTCAGAGGCTTTCTTTACCTAAACTCTATCAGAAAAATATTTGTTATTGAAATGTTCCACGAACTCATCCCAAGTGACCTGAGCTTGGCCTAACGTGGCTTCCACCGACTCCCACCAGCATCGGGTGTCCCTTTCCAGCTGGAATGTTGCTAATAAAACCTTTTCTTGGTTTGTGCATTGCATTACTCAGAAGATGCGTTCGGTCTCCCTTAGCCAGTGTTCAGCATCATCAGGGTCAGTAGATCCTATGAACTTTGGAGGGTTCATGTTCTTAAAGCTTTAGTGGAGATTCCCCGCTCCACGTTGTGCACCTCCTTGGGCAACTTGTTGTAGTGCTTGGGTGAGGCCCTGAACAGTCCTCTGCATATCGCGCCATTGAGCACGTTCTGTGGCCATTGTCCTACAATCATTAATAGCTATTAGATCATGATTATTTTCTATGGACTATATTAACTTAGCCATTGGTTCTACCCACTCTCACAGGGTGAAAGGTTAAACCTATTCTTAGACTTGGGTTTCCTAGGAATTGAATATCCTAGGCTCTGATACCACAAAAACTGTCACGCCCTGAGCACGGAAGATTACCCGGAGGTCGTGACGAGTTTAATCAATCATGTCAATCGGAGTGTTTAGTGTATTCGACACTAAGACAGAGCACGCAATATAGTAATAAACTCAATCCTTTATTCATTCATAATCATCCTCATTACATTTGAAGAAAATTACAAGATTGACTCAAGAAATATAAGAGTAAACAAGACTACGGGACTCTAGACACTTAGATGGCTCTATGATTTCACTCTTGCTCTTCCCCCTCCGTGTTCGTTTCTTCCTCATCGGTCTTACCTGAAAAAAAAGGGAGAAAAACTATATGAGCGAAAGCTCAGTAGGTACTAGATCTCAAGTACTAGCATGCTTTAAGTAAATTACCAATTATCCTTCCCTTGCCCCCCCATTCACCAACTTCATCATCCTGCACAGTCTAGCTCACAGGCAATAGTAGAGGCCCAAGTTGCAGATCCTGTCCTGGAGTCATTTGGCATCATCTGAAGACGTACCATACATCGCCGAAAAGCTCGTCAAGAAATCTCTGCATCCGTGGTGGTCCCGCTGGCATCCGACATCCCTGCTGTACGGAGGGCCCATTTTTCTCTGACTGCACACAGTTGCCCTGATTGGAAGATAGAGCTGCAATATAGAAGCGTCCACAACTTCATCCTTACTCTTCTGGGTGCGCCGCTTGACCGGGTCAAGGTACTACCAGTCCTCAAAGCAACGCAGAAGGCAGATCCTCGTTCGGAGTCTGGAGCCTCCCGTTCCAATTTTTTTCCCGTAGGTGCGCAGAACAGGCAACTCAAGACCTAAATCGACACTCCTTCACTCAACGAGCTCCCCCTCTCTGCCCCGACCCCGTCTGGTGTTCTTCCTAGTTGCTGCTCGAAGAGGACTCGATCACGGTCGTACTCGTCTTAGTCCCGCCACATTTGGACTTCGGGAGTGGCCATGGCAACTACGTCCATTTGCTTAAGTATCCTGGGTCCAGTTCGAGCCAGAGCACTGAGGTTCAAATCCAGAATCTGCCCCGGCCAGTGACGAAGTCAAGACTGCCCACAAAAATTCACAAGCGTACCTAGCCCTTTCAGCGACATTTCGGCACTAGTTTCAGAGACTTCCGAGTTCAGCAGAGTACGTGGTGGCATCTACAGTGACCCCCTGTCCTGCCATTCTAGACTTGGGCAGAACCAGGAAAGTGCCCATACGGCACTAGTTTAGCTTGTTTTCCCTCCCCGCCTGGCCGGCTTACCACCCCTCCCTGTGTGGAGGTAGTTTTAGATGTAATTTTAATTCCCCTACCCCTAGTCCAACCCTCCTACGTGGGGTGCAGTGCATGTAATTATTGTTCACAGGGTGAAGCTTCATCGGTGCAGCGTGAGGGTCGACCACGCTTCCCCGCTCGCCCATGTCTCCGAATCGGAGTTGGTCTCTTTAAACTGGCCAGGTGAGCTCACTGCCCTTGCTCCTAATTATCCTTGTTTATTCAATATTCTTCAATTGCGCCCCTGGATAAGGGAGAGAGCGCCCGGTCCCAAGGCTTCACTACCTCCGAGCGACCACCGTGGGTGTGAGTGAGTGGATCCGTGCCCTTGGCACCTATCGGCCTATTGAGGGTGGCCACCGTATTTGAGGGGAGACTTACCAAAGCACTTCTGGCCCTCTACCAGCGAGGGACCCGCCCCACATCCCTAAATCGGCATCCCCGAGTCACCCCCGGGTTGAGTGTGCATGCCGAAGAGTGTTTGCTTGCGTAGGCCTCTTGGCCTTGTGGTTGTGCTTGCAAATCTAAGTCCAACGTTCATTGGTCTTGTGGCTACCACCCCCCATAGTGGTGTCACATCAATATGCCATCGTTGAGCATCTTGTCCATCTTTCTATTCCTCATACTGACTCTATTTAGGATGATTTTTTCGATGAGCATCTTACTGTCATCTCTCATCATCCCTTCTGGTCTCTGCACTTTGACATTGCACTCAATTCTCAAGGTCAAGGGATAGGCGCTGTCCTTCTCACGTCGGAAGGGGTGATGATCCCCTTCGCTTATCAGCTTTGATTTCTTGCTACCAACAACATCTCTGAGTATGAGGCTCTCCTAGCCAATTTAAAGCATGCCTATCTCAGGCGTGCGCCACTTGAAGATCATAGGGGACTCTCAGCTTGTCTTGCGGCAGGTTTTGTCCACTTACCGCACTCGTGACCCTAAGCTTAAGCCATATCAAGATTTGGTCACTCTTCTCGCTAGGCAATTCTGTAAATTGATCTACATCCACACTCCCCGATCTCAGAACATTCTAGCTGATGCTTTAGCCTCCCTCGCTTCCTCTCTATCCCTATCATAGGGCGCAAAACCTGGATCATCAACCGCATGGCCACAGAGAGCCGAGATGGGGTCCATAAGAAATGAGCATATCAAAGCCCAAGAGCCACAAAGGGTTGAGACGTGACGAGACACTATTCACCATCGAGGCGATTTATTCACTATTCCCCTAATGCGGCCATCGGAGAGCACACCATAGTAGATGATGGATCCTCTTGACTCGATGGGTTAGTCGGAAAGCTTGAAAAATAAAACATAATGCAGGGGTAGAAACCCCGTTAATGTAGCTCCTTCGCATTCCATGGGGCGGTGTCTGGCTCAGCAATCAGTGGAACAGTGAGGAAGATGATATGGCGGGGATGAGAAATGTTCTATATGGGTGGAAACATGAACCAGCGGCCAATGAAGTTGGATGATACGGTGGCTGGTGGCTGATCTGGCGACTGGCAGTTGATCTGGTAGCAAGCAGAGGGGGTACGTCATACGGTGGCTGGCAGTTGATCCAGCGGCTAGGCATCCGGGTGGTGGTTGACACAGCAGCCAAGACTGTGGGCCGCATGATCCGACGGCTAGCCTCTGATGCGGCGGCCAGAAGAGCAAGGGGCGTAAGGGTAAGATGACGACTGGCCTTTGATACGGCGGCCAAAAGAGTAGATGGGCCTGATACGGAGGGTAGGAAAGTGGAGGAGCCTAAGACGGTGGCTAGGAGAACGAAGGTCACTGCGATCCGGTGGCAAGCCGACTTGTGAGAGAAAACAGAGCTGACACGGTGACAAAGGCTATACGATGGCCAGGGACCAAGAGGAAAGGGCTAGGTGCATACGGCAGCCAACACATGTGGGTGTGCAGTTGAAGGCGAGACGGTGACCAAGAGGCAGAACGAGTTGAAGACGGAACAGAGTGTCGTAAATCGGAGAAGCGTGAGTGCTTTGCTGTGCCTCATTCATCTGAAGAGGAACTAGAGGCCATGTCATGGACCGGCGGGTCCCTGGCCCTCACTTGAGGCAACAATCGATCACCAAATTCCCCAGGGACAAAATGGAACACTAATGACAGTGGTGTAAAACCAAATGGAAGCTAAGTCCTTGAACGATATATGCCCATTCGAGGGGACACACAGAGGCCACATCTAAAGAGGGATGAGCCCCTGGTGGCCATTGGAGCAGGCCAGAGAAAACTCTGGAAAGGAAATTACAGGCAGGGGAGCAGAGGGGTGGGATGATGCTCACTCACACGACTGGGCGCGCTCGATAAACAATCCAACAAAACAATCGAACTGTAGCCCTCAAGGGGGGAGTTTATGTGGAGCTCTAGACACTCAAGCTATTGTTCAATCACACAGAGAGGAAAGAGAGCAGAAATAAGACACTTGATTAGCAAATTAGAAAACCCAAAATATTGATTCCTCCACAGAGTATCATAGACGATGCTACATTTCTGAAATGTAAATTATAGAAGAGAAGAAAAAGAAAAATCTACACAGAAGAACGAGAAATGAGGGGAGGGGGTAATTGCAGGCCACGAGGGTCCTCACACTACAGGGGAAACACCTTCTATGTCAACGGGAACTTCGCTCCTCTTTTTTTCCTTTCGAGGGTGGCCCTCTCTCTCTTTTTGGGGTTTTTTTTCTATTTCTCTTTCCGCTGCCCAGTGGGAGAGAGCTTTATTGTGTTCGAAGCATGTTTTTTAAAGAGGCAGGGGCTTCACTTGATATGGCGACACATTGCGGAAGGCTCGCCCGGCGGTAGGAGGCGCACTTGGCCGTCAGGTCAAGTGGCCTGGCCACCAGTTCCCATCCTTCTTTAGCCCATTCGCTAACTTCTTAGCCCATTTGAGCCCCACCTTGGCCCATTTGAGGGGTTTTAGGCCCTTTAAACTTTATTAAGTCCAAATTCATGTATTATCTGCCCAATTTGGATTTCTTGAATGTTTTGGCCCATCCTTCATTTATTAAAGTAAAACAACAATGACTTATAGTGTTAGCCATTATCAAAACCATGAGATACAAATGACCAATGACCACAGGGGCACAACACCAGATCCATGGAACGACAGGAAGGTCCCACGCTGAGGGAGAAGATGAGAAACAAGCTATACTCCTTTTCTCGAGATAAGTCCCGACTTCTGTTCGAGTGGGCAACCAGCTACAATAAAATTACGTTGCCAGAACCGAAAAGGCCTGGTGACCTAAAGAAGAAAGATGACCATCGCTTCTACCATTACCATCAGATGTTGGGGCATACCATCGAGGACTGCTATGTTTTCAATGATGTCATTGAATCCTTAATCAAGAAGGGAGAGCTAGACATGGTGGAGCACAAAGTGGATCCCCCGCAACCGCATGAAATGCCCAGCATGACTTCCAGCATCAACATGATATCCCTATACCAAGAATTGCTTGAAGAGTGGGCAGAGGCTAGTACCCGCGCTACTTATGAAGCTTTTGTGGTAGCGCTAGTCCAGGACCAATGAGGTTGGCAGCTTGCACCAAAGAAGAACAGGAGGAGATGGGCCCCTCGGCCCACCCCAGAGGTTCATGTGAGGGGTGTCACTCCTCGGCCGGCACCGCCACCGGTGAACCCTGTATGGGATGATACGGCCCCTCGACTAGTCATGAGACGGCCCATCTGCAACAAGAAAGAACACATCCTGATGCAGATGCACAAAGAGGTCAGTCCGGCAGTTGAGAGACTCCTGGCCATCATTGATGGGCTTGAGGATTATGAACAGCTCGAGATTCAGCCTATCGAGCTGAGAGAATATGTCCCCTGGGAGGAGTTCGAGTCCCTCGAACTGGTCCTCGAAGCAGAAGCCCAAGCAGAACAAGAGCCTCCCTTGTGGGGCGAACTCCCCCAGGAGTAGCTACCGGCCGTTGCAGAAAAGAAGAAGAAGAAGAGAAGACTCAAAAATAAGAAGGAAAAGGAGGTCGTCGTCGCCTGCAACACCCTCTCGGCGCTCTTCGACACTGCCCTCTCTCTAGAGGAAGAAGAAGAAGGGACACCCTGTGAACCAGCGGAGGTGAATCAGGCTGAAGCATCCACCTCCCAGCATGCCACCAGATCGGGAAGAAAATGGGGGCGCCCTCCTCCAGCTGACTGCAACATCCTGCTCAAAGGGGAGCAACCATACCAGGTCCCCGAGCCTAAGATTCGAGGTGCAGAGGTCCCTCCTCCATCGGGTCTCTACCCCAAAGGACCCAAAAGCCGGGGCACTCCCTCATTCACCAAATTCTTGATGGCCCGATCTGGAGGGCAGCCAGGCCCGCAGGGGCCCCGGTCGGCCAAAGTAGCAAGCAGCCTCCCGGCTCCACCGGTGGCAACCCCTCCTCAGTCGGAAGAAGAATTTGACGGCGTCCCCAACCTCGCCGAACTCATGCAAGAGAAAGGGGAAGCCCAATCGATCCCACAGGCTCCACCAACCGCAGCAGACCCGGTAGACCAAGCATCCTCTGACCCAGTGCCCCAAGCCCAAGGTGGGGGCAGACGTGGCAAGCCCAAAGAGATGAAGCTGCTTAAGGTGCGTGCTGGTGACCGGATAGTCAGGCACCTCAAGAAGATCCTGACCCAGTTCACCGTCTGGATGATGCTATCCCTGGATGAAGAAACACGGCAAGCCATCATCACCGCACTCCAAACGCCAGCACACCTTGAAGCCTACCTGGCGGAGATGTCACCAGAAGTAGCCGTGGCCTTCACAGAGGATGACATGCTCTTGCCCACCTGCAGCCATAATAGGCCACTCTACATGAAGGGGCAGCTGAATGGACAACCTATTAACAGGGTCCTGATCGACCCAGGAGCAACAGTCAACATACTCCCCTATCAGGTGTACCAGAAGCATTACTTTGTTGTGCACCTGGTCGAAGTGAAGAATGTCAAGATTGCTGGCTTCAACTAGAAATACGTCTCAGAGAATCAAAAGGGATAAAGGATAGGTGTGGTAAACATAGAAATAAGAAATAAAGCAGGACAACAGATATAATAATAGAAATAAACAACTAACTACAATAGAGTTTAGTCCAACAGAAAGTACAGTCTAAATCAGCAAAACGTACCATATGTCAAGTGAACACTCGGCCCGGTAAGCTGACAACTAGGAACCTCCACGCAACGCCCTCGAACCTAAAGGAAGATCTATCGCACCTGAAAATCAGGGGTGAGCCTCCTATCACTGGCTCAGTAGGGATCCCGCGACACCAACCGAGAACGACGGCGGTACGAAAAGCAGTAACTATAGCAAGAACAATAGTAACATCAGGAACAGTAAACTCGGCGGTCGGTAAAACCTCGACTATATAGCTACTCCTACTATACCAGAAAACACGACCCAGTCTCCCGTCGGGGGACAACTAAGTCATGCACCTGACATCCCGATTCCACGATCGGGGTACAACCAGACACGAACCGCCCTAGTCATGCTACTAGGAAAATGCCACGACGCCTCAGTCGCGGAATCCTACCCTCACAGCAGGGACGTGAATTCCACGCCATCTAGGAAAAACCCTCGGTGAGGCTCACCGGAAACCCTAGACCTCAGCTACGGGAATGCTCTCGAAAATAACACCCGAAACCCCATCTCGCACATGAGAAATAAAAACCCAAGACAGACAACTCACGTCATGTAATGGGAGCACCACCCACTAGAAGAATGACCGGATGCATCCCCTGACGTCGTACACCGCGTCACAGGTGTCTAGCTACAATGCCCCAGGTGCGAGACTCAGACACACTCAGTAACTAGAAGTACCACAAACAGGGACTAGCTGAGGTCACGCTCGTTAGCGCGGGTCCGAAACCCTCAGCCCCGTGTGCACACTCAAACCATATGCCCTAAGCCTATCCTATAGCTGCTAATTCCCCCTAAGCCTGAACTCGAATGTACGCGGGGGCCCTACGGTAACCAACCTACTGACCGTCTCTCTCGGGTACGCCGCTCCACCACCCCCAGGTGGGTCAGCACACGTGTTCCGTAAGAATGCCACGTCTAGTGGAGGGTCACTGACGTGAACACAGAAAACCACGTACGCACCCATCGCGAGTAACGCGAGGGAAGAAGTGGCCCATGGCCACTTGACTCTGGACGGCCCGCTAGACCTATTAAACTCAACGGTCCATGAGTCACAAGACTCGGGTCAAGACCGTCACACGTGACTGCATTAAGCAGTCAATCTGGCCCAATCCCTAGGCATAAAACCATGGTAGCACGATGACTCATGAAAACCACTGTCAAAGAAATGGGACTGCACACACTCGGTGCAGCACAGAGTCTAACGGTCCAATCTTGGGTCGTCACAGGCTCTGACGCACCTACCCTGGAGTGCCACAAGGCTCTGACGGTCCAACCCTTGAGCGTCACAAGCTGAAGTGAAAACAGACTCTTACGCACCCACCTAGGGGTGTCACAGAACCTAACGGACCAACCCTGGCGCGTTAGGGGAATGGGCAACGTCAGCTCTGACGCACCCACCTAGGGGCGTTACAATACTCTGACGCACCACCCCTGGGGCGTTAGAGGACACGTGACCCCCCTACAGTCAGAAATCAACGGTCAACTCGCCATTGTGGCGGTCGAACCTAGGCGCGTCACACCCTATGGCGGTTTATCATTAGACCGCCAGAGTGATCAACGCCCTGCCGACAAAACCGGACCCTGTGACGCACACCTCTCGGGGCGTCATGGCCTGTAACGCACCCACCTTGGGGCGTCACAGCCTGTGATGGTCTCTAAAATGACCGCCACACCGTTCCGAGAATGGAACAGTGAGAAAACCCCAAAAATTCTTCCCATGCCCCCATACCTCCACGGGAGAGGGGGAAAACAAGGGGGAAGCCCCCAAATGACCCCTAGCATGATCTTAAATGATAAGAGTTCTTACAGTGGGCATAACACCCCCTAGACTCTCATATTCCCCCCCCCCCCAACTTAGAAGAGGGAGTCTGTAACTATAAAAATCTAGGGATCCTCTCCAGAAAGGTATGCCAATCCTAGCCTTCTCAACTAGTGAAGAGCAGTCTCGTGCCCTACACCTTCTCGCCTCCTTTCATACCCTACTCTTGCCCTTGCTGACTTAAGCATGGGGGGCTTTTCCCTGGGATAACAATCTCAGGTCCCCTGATCGCTTCTTTCCTTTCTGTAGAATTCTGCTCTGAGGTGGCTTCTTATAATTGATATGGGACCCATGTTGCCCTAGATCCAACGGCCAGCGGCTTAGCACGAGATCTCACTTCTTCATCTTGCGTCATCTATGAAAAAGTGAACAAGAAGTCAATATCATACGCAGGAGCAGTAGGAGGAGATTGACCGACGATAGGGGGAAAGCTCTAGCGGCTGTGAACCAGGAGCTTGCACTATTACACTCATTGACTGGCCCTACTCCCAACACTCAGGACAATGCCCCTCCCCCACCGCTGCCTCAAGGGGGACAGCTCGCTATGGTTGATTCTGAGGCTTTCCGCTCCCTCAATGCTAAATTAGACACCCTCATTGACTTGATGAAGGCCTAGGTAGTTAGGGAGGAGCGATCCCAACACTTACATTCGGTCCCCCTCGAGTTGAGGTCTCTCGACTGATGGCGGGAGGTCATTTCATCATCCAAGATGGCCGCATTATCTACAGTGTGGCAGGCGAACGTTCTCACCCCCCACCTCCAGTTGTGGAATAGAATCCTTCCTCTAACCCTCACAGGGGGTGGAATGATGTTCGGCAACCTACCTTGCTGGCGGAAACCACCGCCCCTGCCACACAGCGACAGGGAGAGGAGGGAGAGCACACTAGCTAGGAGCCCCACAGTGCCCTCTCGCACCCATCAGAAGCTTACGCTTTAATTCTGGGACTTTGAGTGGCTATTTGTTGAGCAGGAACGAGCACTCTATGCTCTACAGCAGAGCTCTGTGAGTAAGGAGGATGAGGAGTGGTCTTCGTTCTCCCCTAAGATTTTGGGAGCCAGGTTGTCTCCCAGGATCTCCCTCCTAGCCTTCAAGTCCGATGATGACCTGGGTGGCCCGACCGACCACTTCAACAGTTTCGATGCCCTAATGACTCTGTAGGGCGCGTTAAACCCCATTAAGTGTCGAGCCTTTGTCACCACTCTAGTGCAAGGGGCTCAAGCATAGTTTCGAGCTCTCACACCCAGAAGCATCACCAACTTCCGACTGTTTGGGTGACTCTTCAAAGAAAGCTTTGCCTAGAGCGGCCCCCCAAGGTCGATTATTGGACTCCTGGAGCTCAAGCAGGCCTCAGGGGAAAAGCTGCAGGCCTACATTAACCGCTTCAAGGTGGAGGCCCTACGCATCTCTCACCTCGACATCGCATTCATAATCACCGCCTTGATCGGGGGAACCTGTGACGAATGGCTTCGATGAGAATTGGTGTTCCATCCCCCCACGTCCCTTGTCAACCTCGTGACCTTAGCTCTATGCCACGGGGAGTGCGAGGAGCTTTTAACTACCTATTGGGATAGCCCTGGCCAAAGGAAGGACGAGGAGAGGAAGCACCCATCTGATCAGCCCTCTAGCCAAGGAAAGAGGAGGAACCGAGAGGGCGACTGGAGGGAGCCGCCTAAGAAGTTTGAGCGTTATACTCCTCTGACTACTCCCATTTACTAGATCTATCGAGAGATTAGATGTCACGCCCCGAGCGTGGAAGATTACTCGGAAGTGACGTGACGATGTCTATAACGATCATGTCGATCAGAGCATAGTACATTCAACACATACAGATAGAGTGCGCAATATAGAATTAAACCCAAATCTTTATTTATAACCTTGTTCCTCTCAATTAGTATGAAGACTAAATGAATAGTATTTCCTAATAATTGTCTAGTCCAAGTTCACTAGCGTGTCTTTGGTCGTTTCTTTCCATTATGATGTAGTTGGGTCTGCAAGTTTGAAATTTGAAATTGTAAGAGACTTATATTGAAATGAAATTTTTATTATTGCTCTAAATTATTGGGTCTCATGCCAATGCTCTTGATCATTCACGACTGTTTAACTGCCATGTTCCGAGCAAACGACACGTTCCGCTGCTATCGGTTCGGGGCGTGACACTATCCAAAACACCGGCGCACACATGACCTCACCCTCATGTGCGCTACACAAGGCATGGTAAAACCAGACACAGACTACCCGAAGCACTACGTCAACAATGATGGAGAACTGGTCACAAAATCACAAGTCCCATGTCATGTGATAGAAGCACCGCCTCACTAGAAGCATAGCCAAATGCATCCACTGACATCTTACACTGTGCCTCAAGCGTCTCACACTAGCCTCAAACACGGTGACTGAGACCCTATAGCAAGTGCAAGTAACAACAACAACGAGTGACTAGTTAGGGTCACGCCTGTCGGCGCTTGTCCAAACACCCCCGACCACTTGTGCACACACAAGCCCAATGTCTTGAGCCAGGTCTCTAGCTAGTTTTTCCCCCTAGTAGGATGCTACCGCAAAGCATGGGGGACCACAGAAACTAGCCTAAAAGCCATCTCTCAGGAACTCGTCCTGCCACCACTCCTAGGTGGGCCGACACGCGAAAGTGTCATCAGGATACGACCAGTGGAGGCTCACTAGACACAGAGACTCAAAATAATAAAGTACGGATGGGTTAAGCACTCACCTATCGCACGTAGTACGAAATACAAGGTAGTATACCAAACTATCGCCAGACTCAGGATAGCCAACTAGATCTACACACAATGATCTTTGAGTCACATGACTCGGGTCAAGATCATCGCACATCACGGTAACATACTGTTAATTAGCCTAGTCCCTAAGCCAAAAATACGATAAAACTCAAGCCCTCAGCCCCAAGGCTGCACATAGGACTCTCAATTCTGTATAACATATAAATATGACACATGAGGGAACATCAAAGTCCTCAATCCGCATAGGCACGCAAACTGAGGTAATATGATACCTCTATGCATCCAAAACTAAAGTCTCGATCCATACAGGATAATTGAGACACTCACGAGGTCACGTGTCAACCACTGGGTCACAATCGGGTTGACTAGAAACCATAATGACCCTCGAAATCACACAAAATACTACTCAGTCCAATGGCACATTCGAACACCCTATAACACTGTCATAGCCCTCATTGGACGTCCATGACATCCACGTACAATAGGCTAACCAAGTGGTGGTCGATGCCCAGTCAACAAACACAGAAGAAACACCGTACACTGCTCGGGATGAGACTACTCTTTCGGGATCCCTCGACACACAGATATGACTCTTACGGAACACCCAAGGCATCCATCGAGTCAAACGCCAACAAGGCACTGAATATTGGGTTCACCAGAGCCCGAGACAACTCACATAATACCCCGAAAATAGAAGACATGAACACGGTGCACGCCTGCGTTGTAATGATAAACGCATCCAAAGGATGGGTAGCGATGACACCAGAACGCGTCCAACATCACCAGCGCATCAACGTGTTGACGCGGCACAATCCTAGGTCGCGTTAATAGATGTGGCCATAGCCTTCAGTACGTTAACAACAGAACGCGATTGAGACCTCGAGCGCATTAATTAAGATCGCGGCCATCACCTTGGTCGCATTCTTCAGGATCACATAAAACACAAGGACCGCGTTCCTTACCGCCTTACCTGTTGGAACCTTGGTTTTGATGATGTCACACTATGAATCATTTTGATGTATGAGTACATGAAAATCTTGTGTCTGATGTGTTGAAAAACTATGGTTGATGAGAAGTGTATTGATGCCTTCCTTGTTGCTTAAACTGACAACTCCATTGACCAAAAGGACTGATATGGTAACCAAATGATGGCAAGGATAGTTGCTTGTCCTAGGAACCTTTTTTTGCCTCCAAAAATGTGTTTTTGGATGTTTACGGTTGCTATTTTTGATTCTTGGAAGAATTTTGAAGAGTACAGATCTGACAGACTGTTTTCAGATGATCCTTGGGTGCATCGACGTAGCACCATCCAAGCGATGAGGCAACAGTTGTAAGTTGCCTGTGAAATGGCTTCTGTGAAGAGCTTGAGGTTGACCTCCTGTACGGGAGGTCGAAGCAGTGTGACAGGATAGAATGTCCACAAAAAGGAGTCGACACTTTTGACTTGAAGGCTTGAGGAGGTCGGAGCACCAACATGGTGAGGTCAATGTAGCCAATGTTGATTGCTTGTAGACTGGCGGTTGATGCTCGTGATGTTGAAGTGCCTGATGATGAGGTCGAGGTAGCCATGATGATGAGGTTGAAGCAGCCATGAAGCCTCATATGAAAGGGTTACTGGGGAAGCTTGTGGATTCGACGCATCGCAATGGGTGGGTCGAGGCATCAACTTGTAACTTGGGCTTTTCTTCTTTCTGTGCAGACCTGAGGTCGGAGTGACAACATGGTGAGGTCAATGCAGCCAATGACTTGAGGTCAGAGTAGTGAAGCTGATGTCGTTGCAGCCTTTGCACACCTAGCCCATTAAAGGTTGTATCATGAGTAGCCTTGGACGCCTTTGCAAGTCCCCATTAGTGAGGCCCAGCCACATGAACTCTAAGGACCCGACAAACAAGCCACTCCACCGCACTATCGTCGATTGTCGTTCTCCTCTGCTTCATGTGAAGTCCACCGCAATCGCCTCCGGTGAGGCCCATAGATCAACATTTGCGGCTCCATTTTCCTGCACATGCCTTGCACATGGCCGTAGGACCAACTGGATGCTGGTTGCCTGCTCCACTTCTTCTTTCTCCCCTGTGCACAACCTCTACTCTCTTCTTCTTCCTTTCTTCCTAATAGACCACCGGAGTGCTGCTCGCCACGAGCCCCCTTCTCTTTCGTGCTTCACGTTTCCTCTTAGCAGCATCTCCTCTCTTGCGAATGTGAACGCCAGCTCCGCATGTTCCCGCCTTCCCCGCCATTCATGCACCTAACACGCAGGACCGGCATTGCCTTGAACCCATGCACGTGGACACCCTTCTCTACCGTAAGCCATGCACGCAGACGCCCGCCAACCGATCCCCTGTTTTGTGGACAAACGGCCATACATGCACAAGATGGTCACTGCATTGAAGCCCGCCATGTCTGACTTCCTCTTCTTCACCGCGGCTAGCCCACGCCTTGTTCTCCCATGAACGTCGGCTTCACCAAGCCTGTCATGCAACATGCACACATGGCCTCTAGCTGGTGCTAGTCATGTATGCCATGCACGCGAGTGAACGGCCATGCCCATCTGCCTCTTTCTCCATGCACGTGGCTCCCATCTTCCCATGCACAAGCTCAAACATGGAGGCAACTTATCGCCCAGCCATGCACATATGCACATGATGTTCATAGCGTTGAGGCCCTACAGAGCCAGCTTCCTTTGATCATGAACAACGCCACCCTTTCCTCTGTTTCATGCGAGCTTACAACCGGACGTTGACCCAGCCCAGCCGGTGCTGCCAGACATGCCGCCATGCCTTGAGCATTGCAAGCCTCCACTCTTCTTCCTCTAGCCGATCAGCAACCACCCATGGGCTACCGCTGTCGCCATCCTCTCTCACAAGTTGCCGGCGTGGAGGGAGATAGACACTATGCACAAAACAAAACTTTGATGAAAGTATGTTTCATGTAAAAAAATTATATGTTGACCCCTACGCAAAAGGTATTTAATTATGCAACATTTATTTGTCCAAAAGATATCTCAAGTCTTACTAATTAAATTATGTTTCAAACTTTTGATTAATTTCGAAGTGTTTCTTTTCATAGCACCTATGTAATTGGTTAGTTAGCATATTGGTGTTATTTCTATCTAGTCTCCGACTGTACGTCCCGATATTCCGCGTCGGGGCGTGACACTCCCTCTCGATGGTCGCCTCGACCTCGGCCAGCTAAGTCCTGGCTGCTACAAGATAGCCCTCTAGTTCCTCGAGTCTATTCTGGAGGGTGTGGGTGTCATGATGACCTCCTTCCAAGGCCTTCTTGTGCTGCTCCTCGCTGCTTTGACGCACCCCCAAAGCTTGTAGATATTCGCCCTCTTGGGCCTTGATGGCGGCAAGCTCGTTGGGGACCCGAGTTTCAAGGAATTCATGATGATTCACGTATTTCAACAATAATAGCACTCGTCGCGACCATTCCTCCAGCAGGCAGCCCAGCACTTGTAGTGCACCGGTTAGCTACATCACTATCGCATGCGCCCCTTGGTATGTGAGGGAGGGGTCGGCAAGTATCATCGACCGAAGCGTTAGCAGCATCTGCTGAACTGGTGCGTCTGAAGCGGTGTGACCAATTGAAGGTACCGCCGGAAGAGTGAATTCCACCGCGCTGTCCACGGCAGCCCATATCTCGGCGTCCACCGTAGTCGAAGAAGAGGGAAGTGCCATGGCCAAATCACTGGGACCTCCCACTTCAAAGGATAACTCCCGGCCGGCCACCGCCAAGGGAGTAGGCAAAATCATCGTCAGATCGCTTGACACCATCGCTTCACTACCTGGCAAGACTGGGACCTTGCTCTCGGTCGACGGAGGGACGTCAAAGGAAATCGGGCCAGACGTTATTGCCAGGAGGCCCGCGGGCCCTTCTACTTGTGCTTCCTCCTCCCCAGGGATGGCGATGCTCGCCAGGATTCCCCACAACAACTGGGTCTCCTCCGGTGTCGAGAGCATCGAAAGAGGCGGAAGGGGAACCGTCAGCTCTAGGCTGGCCCCTGACTGTAGAAGCGACACCAGCGGCTCCACCTCCGGCCCCCAGAGCGATCTCAGCTTGTCCGCTCCCGTAGGACTGAGAAGCTCCCTCAGCTTGGGGATGGCCCTGCGAGCTCCAGCAGCGTGCACTTTCGAGGGCTCCACCTCCTCCTGAATATACAAGACATGGTTAGTCACCCATTGCCTGAGGTGAATCGCCCAGAAGTCATAATAAGGTGAAGTGAGAGCTGAAAGGTCCCCATGCTCACCGTGGCCATCGGGACTATGCTGCCCTCAGGCGCGATCTCCCCCTCCTCTAGAGGCTCGTCCATCCACCCAGGGGTACCGGAAGTTTCTACAGTCGCGGCGACCTCTGCAACCTCCGGTGGGGGCAGCTCCTGAAAGTCAACAAGCAGTAGACACAAGATCAGTGGATGGTCACAGGGGGAAGCCCTAAGCGAATGGACTCACACTTACAGGGGGCGGCTCAGGAGGTTCGAACTCCTCTGGCACGCCTTCCCCCGAAACCACCTTGTCAGGGGAATAATCATAATCCACCTTCTCGCCCGACGAGGACGCGGTCTAAGCTGGCACTTCCCTTACCTACGTGGGAATCTCCCTCGCGGGGTCAATAGCCGGCACTTCCTCACGCGGGCTTGGCAACAGGGAGGTCTCGGACCTTAGCCTCCTCCTCACGTAGATACGCCCCCCTGGGCGAACTCCCAGGCGCACCTTCAGTTCAGTGACCGCGCCAGGGCTTGCCAAACAAAATAAGATTCTGACCGAGTTGGAGCCGGAGAGTCCCCGAAAGATCAAGGAAGGTATCTAGGGTGGCAGAGATGGTTACCCTCCCCGACATCTACGGCAGGAGGTGGCTCGTGGCTGGCCTCCTCAGCAAGAGCTGTGGCCTCGAGAATTATGGTCTCCTCTGCACCAGCTGAAAGGAAGAAACACGTGTGTTATGCATGCATAGAGATCTCACCCTGGGAGGTGACTAAATCCTGAAGAATATCCTCCACCATTGGATCTAGGGCTGGGGGAGGGGATGGCCTAGATCATCTCCCATGTGATCTTGACCCAACAAATACAATGGTCATGTAATTGCTGGTTGCGTCGTCTAGTGAGTCGCGTCGTGTCGTCTAGGTCTTTGGACGTGTTCACCTACCGAGTCTCATAGTCGTCCCGCATCAAGAGTCCTTAGAGGAGTTTGCAGATGGGATGACATTAAGGGCTCGGATAGCCTACTGTCAGGACCCCACCCAGAGGGAGAGAGTAGATATAGATCTGAGGAGGTTCTTATTTTTGATGATGGGGAGATTGTTACTTGGGATGAAGGGAGATGATTTGAACTGTAAGTTTTTGAGACTTTTGGAAGATCTGGACCGGGTTGGGCAGTACGCCTGGGGTGCTGGCCTACTGGCACATTTGATAGTCAATTTGTCCACAGGGGCAAGTCGTGAGACGAGTGTCAGTGGCTTCTGACCTTTCCTTCAGGTTTTTTTTATGCTTGTGATTATGCTTAATGTTCATGCTTGTGATTATGGATGCTAATGCTTATGATTATACTTAATGATTGTGGATGTAGGTGTGCAGCCATTTGTATATGTCGATGGACTGGGTCGCCCCTCGACATCCCGACGCGTACCCCTTGGCATGACTGTGGCTACCGTTGATGACCGGAGCGCCCCATGCCTATGAGCGGAGAGTGCTTAGGCGGGAGTTCCACGACAACCCCGCTGCCCTAGTATGTGTGTAATCATGATGCATTTTTCTCTATTTCATGCTTAGGATGTAATGATGTCTTATGATGACACGTGTGCATGCAGGTGGTGTGGAGGCCATACCTAGAGATGCCGGATGAGGGCTAGCCCTAGGTAGCAGCTAGTCGACCTCTGTTTGGGCATGAAGTTTGGCTTCACTGCCTAAACGAGTTCGACCCCCTGAGGCTGGGGTTGGCGTTGAGGACGTTAGGCCTTCAACAGGAGTGGGTGGAGGTTGGAAAGCCACGTGGCATAGGGCGGAAGTCATGGGGCCGGACGATCCTGACAGACTGGCGACTGAGGTTTTCGGAGCAGTATGCTGACTGGCAGAGAGGCGGGACCCCAGTTGTCTCCCATGCGCAAGATAGTTTGAATTATTTGCAACGCTACTGGGAGACATACGTCGGTCGGCCTCAGATGAGGCCAGTGGGGGTATGTATGCTATGAATGTATTTTCTTTATTTTATTCCCATATGCTTATGATACATTCTGACTAACATGTGATGAATGCAGGATGCACGGGATGCCGCATATATGGACTTATAGGCCCACCTTCGAGATGTCGAGGCCCAGCTCACGGCCATGCAGGTGGACTTGGAGACCCTGATGAGTTTGCATTTACTATATGATCCTAAATTCTTAGTGTTTAGTGTTTAGCCACTGACAATCTCAATTAATGGAGCGTGCCGAGCAGGGAGCAACAAGAGGAGGAGCAGGAGGTGCTTCTTCTAATACTAGGGACCCTACCGCATCTTTGGAGGAGTGGTTAGTAGGGGCGGTAGAGCGCACCAAGGTAGTAGGGCGCGACTTAGCTACACAAGTTAGTTCACCAAAAATAATACATTCATGCATGCATATTATTCCTTGCAAAAAATTATTTCTTTATGCTCATGAGGATGGTGGTTCTCGTAGGCGGAGGAGATGTAGGTGGCGCTTACTCGGGCTGCCCTAGCGGGCATCGAACTTGCGATACATGATGAGCGGGTCGTAGAGTTGGAGGAGGAGAGGAGGCGCCGAGAGGCGGAGTGTAATGCCCCAGGTGTTTCAGATATTTTTTCAGATATTTATGTGTATCTTTTTCTGATGAGCCTTCGGAACACTATGCGGGGTCAACCGTTGCGTTCTCCAACTCCGGGACGTTACCAACGCGTTGTGATCTTTTCAAGGATCACAGAGGTAATTTTTTCATATTTTTTTAGATATCTCTAATCGAGCTCTCCCTTAGCCACTTAACAAGGGGTTCTTCTAAAATGAGTTCGGCCTTAAATAGAGAGGGTGGTGTAGGGTGAAGATCCTCGTGCGAGGTTTCCCCTTCAATTTGGACATGGCTACCTTCCATGGAGGGGATAGGGTCCGGAGGGACATTTGTCTCCATGTGGCTAAGTGGGTGGGCTACTTCTTCGAAAGCCAATGGGGTGGGAAGGTCTTTTGATGGTGGGGTGATGATAGCCTGTGTGTGGTGCACCCGGGGTGGTGAACAAGGACGGGACTCTGGTGGATGGGAGAGTACAAGGTTGTTGAATTTAAAGGCTCTTGGAAGGTGTGGCGGATACACTAGGCAAGTCCAACGTGTCGGGTCGATGCCGACATTTCTTTCATCTAACTATTTCTTGCCTAGGATTATGCAAGGGCCCGCCAAAGTACCAATTTGGCACCAAGCTCCATCATAGTATTTGGTCTTCCTAAACCATTTATGGGATTCAATGAAGACTTGATCTCCGTTGTGCACAATTTGTCCGGTCCTAGAAAGAGAGGCAACGATATCAGGGGATACCCAATTATCAGACTCCAAGTCAATGAAATCAATTTTCGTGGGCTCTCCATTAGGTAGGTATGCAATGGATATGATTGGGAGAGGGATCATTTGACCCTAGACTAAATGATGACAATGGTGGGTGGACAATGCACGGGCTAGACCGATGATGACTTCAATGCAAGCGTGCCCTAGGACTTGACTTGTAGAGACAAGTCAATGACTTGCTCTGATATCAATTTGATGTGACACCACTTATGAATTGTAGCAACTAGACCGGGGGTCCTTGGACCTACCATGCAAACACAACGAACAAGAGCAGAGAATCTCGAAAGTTGTCGAACCATTGTTGCGCACACGATTCCCAGGGTGACTCGACGATGCCGAGTGGAGGTAGTGGAACAAGACCCTTGCTGGTAGAGGGTCAGCAGGGCTAGGGTTGCCCTCCCAAGGGTACGATGCCCACACTCAAGGGGCTGGCTGGGTGCCAATTGGGGCACTAGGTCGCTCTCTCTCTCACAATTCCACAGTGACCATGCGAAAGCTAGGTGCTCTGGGGTCAGGTGCTCTCTCTCCACCAGCGGAGTAATTCAACAGATATTAAATGAACAAGAACTGAAATGAGAGTAAGGAGTTAGAGCTAACCTGGTCTTTGTGAAGACACCGACCCTGTTCAGAGACGTGGGCGAGTGGGGAAGTGTGGGCTCTACGAACACTACGTCGGAGAAGCGTCCCCTGTTTAATAACTTACATGCACTACTCCTCTCGCAGGAGGGTTGGACAAGGGGTGGGGATTGTGGATTACAACAAACACTACCTCCACACAAGGAGGGGCGCTAAGCCAGCTAGACGGGGTGCGGAAGATAACTAACAAGGGTGTCGATTGGCTATTCTGCCAGTTAAGCCTGCTTCTGGAACTACCTGATAGGTGGTCGCTGTTGATGCAGCCACGGGCTGTGCTGGACTTGGAAGCTACCGAAATCAGTGACAATTCTTCAATGACTGACCCGGGAATGCTCCTGAATTTTTGTGGGATCTTTTGGTGTCGTCGCTAGTCGGGGCAGGCTCTGGAACTAGGTCACTCTGTTTGGACTTGGACTACTCTCAGAACGCAGCAACAGGTAGAGGAAGTGGTCACGAACACTCCCGAAGTCAAAACGGTGCGGGACCAACATGGATGTGACCGTGGATGAATCCTCTTTGATCTCCAACTAGGAAGCCCACCAGGGGATATTGGAGTAGGGAGAATGATGCGACACAACCTAGGACGTAAGCAAGCAAGCACTCACACAATCCGAATGGGCCGAAGACGGCAGCCAACTCACACGGCACTCACCCGGACCCGTGGATGACTCGGCGATGCCGAGGGGAGGATGTGGGGCTGGTCCCTTGGCGCTTGGCCAAGTAAGTCTCCGCCTCCCTTGGGTGCTGTGAATAAATCCTTTTCAAATGAGCCTCATCAATCTCAAGCACTGGCCCTGGTTGCTACTTCAAGAAAGAGCGTTCAGCCACGTCCCAGAAGGCACCCCTGCCGCCCCTATAAAAGCTGGCACGGGTGTTCCACCATTTGATATATTCTGGTGTGACGCGGGGAGCACGATTAGAAATGGTCGGGACCCTAAAAGCTGTGCCATCTTGGCGATGAAAGAAATCCCACCATAGCCGGCCGTCACCAACAATTGTGGACCCATGCTAGGCCCGACTATCCAGAGGGAACTGAGCAACTGATGTGGGGATGTGTTGATCATAGCCGAAGTTCCTTCCGAAGCGGAACGGATAATATGGTTCCAAAATGAGAAGGCCACCTTTTCTGAAGACCAAAATACTGGGCCGGATAGCCATGGCCCACCTAACCAGCTCTGGTTCCAAAAGAGATCAACAGCATTACCTCCCGAGATAGGGTGAATATAGGTCTCTGTCTCCTCCATTTTGCATTCCCGTTGTGGGTGGACCAAAGGAGCCGAACCTGCTGCCAAGCTCCAGAAATGAATGCTGTCGGGCGCATCTACTGGTACTTTTATCAGTCTGCCCCTTATCTTGAATAGTTGGTCAGAGAAGGAACCAGGCTCAGCACTGGCAAATTCAATCATCCTGGGAAACAATGTATCTGCCTGCAAATTCCTTGGAGCTAGCTCAGGAAAAAGACTGCATACCCAGGCATTGAAACAATGAAATGGACCCACAGTCCTTGAAGAGCGGGGAACCCGGTGCTTGTACAAGTCCCCTAGTGATTTATAAATCAAACATAAGGCCACCAGACAGAGAGATAACATCATTCCCCAAGCCATCTGGCAGGCCGGGTATATAGCTTCCGGTCTAATGAGCGTCTCGTCCCCCTGGGGGAGAGCGCAAGTGCACAACCAAAAGGTCAAATAAGCTGCACAATGTGTAATAGGGTCTACCCTTGTTGGGTTCGGTCCATCTTTGTCGACACGGCGCAGTGAAGCTGGCAGTGCTGACTTGTAGCAGGGAGTCCTTATCTGCTTACTAGCAGTCAGTCCCACAGAAGGAAAGTCTGCATATTTCAAGGGACGCCCGAAGATACTATATCCATTGTCTGACTCGGACCCTCAGTCTGCTACTTTTCTCTCAGGGTTAGTAACCCCTGGAAGATCCTCTATTGTAAGCCAAGCAGATGGAGCGATAGGCTTTCATCAAGTATCGGTATGAGTAACCAAGTAAATACTTGCCTTTTCCATCAGAACTGTCCTTCACAGAATCTTCCAAACAGACCTCTTCATATGGTTCACTATCAATGGGAAGGCCAGAAAGCTGCGATAGGCTGAAGAGGTCGAGGGATGTTTCACCCTCTGCTATATAAAATGTGTTGAATAGAGGACAAAACACTTCAAACATACTGCAACACAATCCTCGAAAGATGGGGTAGCGGAATCTGGAAGCAAAGACACTGTGATATACCCCAGCTCTGATCAGTAGAGGGGTGTATTCCTTCAAGATGAATTCTGTGAACTCTACCACTCCCACTCGATATAGATGGGCATCGGTCACCCTAGCGTCCCCAAACCAGCCAGCAGCCAGCTGATACTTAAATTGGACGGCCAGACAGTTCAGTACAAAAGGTTCGTCTCTATACCCCCACTTTATCAGTGCCAAGAACAGACCGTAGCCGGGTTTCTCTCTGTGAACTCTGCCACCGGTGGTATCCCACCGAGTGGGTGTCAATTTCGGATCCTGGGTCAGCATCTTTTTCTCTGGCTCCAGTTCTGACACACCGAGGATTGCGTCCTAGTCGCGCTTCTCCCCGGGAAGATACATAGCCTTGCCGCGATATACTGACCCCTTCATGCTGTCCCTTTCGGCAAGTATAGCGGCTTCGCGCATAGTCCCGGTGGCCACGGTGAGCATGGGGACCTTTCAGCTCTCCCTTCGCCTTATTATGACTTCTGGGTGATTCGCTTTAGTTGATGGGTGACTAACCCTGCATTGTATATTCCGGAGGAGGCGGAGCCCTCGGAAGCGCCCGCTGTCAGAGCTCGCAGGGCCATCCCCAAGCAGAGGGAGCTCCTCAGTTCTGCAGGAGCGGACATGCTGAGATCGCTCTGGGGGGCAGAGGTGGAGCCGCTGGTGTCCCTCCTGCAGTCAGGGGCCAGCCTAGAGCTGACGGTTCCCCTTCCGCCTCTTCTGATGCTCTCGACACCGGAGGAGACCCAACTGTTGCGGGGAATCCTGGTGAGCATCGCCACCCCCGGGGAGGAGGAGGCGCAAGCAGAAGGGGTCGCGGGTCTCCTGACAATAACGTCTGGCCTGGTTTCGTTTGACGTCCCTCCCCCGACTGAGAGCGAGGTCCCTGCCTTGCCAGGCCGTGAAGGGACGGTGTCAGGCGATCCGACGATGGTCTCGCCTACTCCCCTGGCGGTGGCTGGTCGGGAGTTATCCTTTGAAGCAGGAGGGCCCAGTGATTTGGCCGTGGCGCTTCCCTCTTCTTCGACTGCGGTGGACGCCGAGATATGGGCTACCGTAGATAGCACAGTGGAATTCACACTTCCAGCGGTACCTTCAATTGGCCACGCCGCTTTAGACTCACCAGTTCGGCAGATGTTGCTGATGCTTCGGTCGATGATGCTTGTCGACCCCTCCCTCACATACCGAGGGGCGCATGCGATAGTGATGCAGCTAATCGGTGCACTATAGGTGCTAGGCTTCCCGCTGGAGGAATGGTCACGACGAGTCCTATTATTGCTGAAATACATGAATCGTCATGAATTTCTTGAAACTCGGGCCCCCAATGAGCTTGCCGTCATCAAGGCCCAAGAGGGCGAATACCTGCAAGCTTTGGGGGTGATTCGAAGCAGCGAGGAGCAGCACGAGAAGGCCTTGGAAGGAGGTCACCACCATGTCCATGCCCTCAAGAACAGAATCGAGGAACTAGAGGGCTATCTTGCAGCAGCCAGGACTGAGCTGGCCAAGGCCAAGGCGACTATCGAGAGGGAGAGTGAGGCACTCGCCGTTGCCAAAGTCGAGGCGGCGTCCATGGAAACGGAGTTGGCACACCTTGAGGAGCAGAGGAGCCAATTGCGCGACATGGCAGACTTTCCTTGCATCAGGATTCTCCCCCTCAAGGATATCTTCCGGGGCATCGACTGAGCGCTGCTCTCTTCATCCCTCCTTTTGTATTGTGCCTCTTTCTCTTCTCTTCTTTTTCTTCCCTTTTTTTTGACATGTAACTAGGGGTATGCCCCGAAACACGTGTATCTCCCTTTTGATTGAAAGAAATAGAACAACCTTATCGTGTAGATCTCTTGTGTGCGGCCTCGATAGCCCTCCTTCCCCCTTTTTTTTCTCTTTTTTTTGCGCCTCGCTCGAAGTGCATCGACGGGGTTAAGCCTTTGCGGTAGCTCGCCCAGGGAGAAATGGGTAGGCATCCGTGCTAGCACACAGGAGGGTGCTCACCCTCCCAGGGGAAGAACGAGGGGACCACTTCACCGTGCGAAGTGGACTACTAACCGGTCTCGCTCGGGCGCCCGAAGGGGATAGAAGTGAAAGTTCATTCATTCAGTGATGTGGATGCAAGGTCCAAATCAAAGGAAGCACCCATCATCCGAAGGGACAATGAGGAGAGTTTGTTCGGTTCAAATGACCCGGACGAGAGGTCCAAATCAAAGGGAGATATTCGTCACCCGAAGGGATGGAGAGAAGAGTTTATTGGTTCAAATGACCTGGACGAGAGGTCCAAATCAAAAGGAGGTATTCGTCACCCGAAGGGACGGAGAGAAGAGTTTATTGGTTCAAATGACCTAGACGAGAGGTCCAAATCAAAGGGAGGGGTAAGCCGAAGTCCCCAGCTCTCTGATTTGATGTCCCTTGTACCCCCGTCAATTTGTCAACCTTAAAACACATTTTCAAAATCCTTAATATCAACCCTCAAAACTTAGTTTTATTCTTTAACACTATTTAACAGTTAATGTTAACATCTTTTAACAGGGCTTTTGATCTTTTAGCTTGTTTGCGTCGTATCTTTGTGCTATCACAATGCAGAGGGTACGTAATGGGAACGGTTTAACAACCTGATAACATTACATGGTTTTTGAAGCTTGCATTGTGTAACACATATAGGCGGTCCAAATGTTTAAATTTGCCATTCACCTATCAGTTGTTTATAGCTCTTTAACATGGTATTAAGATTAGCTTATTCAGGTTCATTACTTGAAATACCACTAAATTATTTGTATATGAGTTTATTTATATACGGATTAATGCACCACACGCATGACTATATTACGCCTCTTATAAAGGCTAATGAAGTTAGAATCCAAACCAAAGACTTTGGTAATGGTAAGATGTACTTCGATTATCTTTGTCAAAGGAAGCAACCAACCTATGAAGGTTTTAACAAAGAAGCTGGTTTTACCTTAATTAAAGGTAAGGCAAGCATTTATAATAACTTCATATTTGAGGTGCAAAACAAATTCAGCCATAATAATGGTAGGCTTAAAACAAAAGATAAGAAAGCTATTACCCGGAGCTTGCATGCTTATTTAAAAGCAGGTGTTCACCATATAGTAATCTATAATGGCAGGGAAAAGTTAACACTATATATTAGTCATAAACCCGGCTCTATCGAGACCACGCTTAGAAAGATCATCAATTATACTTATTTAACCAATTTAACTCAAATTTAAAATCAATTTAACATGAAAAACAGCATTAAAGTATCAATTACACAAGGAACATTCGGTTACTCTGAAACACTTGAAACTAACCGGGACATTACCTATGATAAAGCTGTAAGGCTTACATTAGGAACATTCCTTAAAGGAGCTATTATCGACAAAATCCAGTTTGCGGGTGCAACCTATACCCGTAAGGATAAGGACGGCAATGTAGTGGAAAAGCTATCTAAACGTCCTAAATTTAGCGCGCCTTTCACCATTTCAATAACAACAAGTGATGGAGTTGACGTGTTCAGCCGGGAATTAAAGCTGAGTGTACCTAAAGACCTTAAACACCTTAACTCACAGATGGAGAAACTTGGTCGTATTATTGCAGTTAGCTCTATTGATAGCTACCATCTTGAAAGTCTTATTGGTCTTAACAGCTATGCAACCCTCAAAGATCAGGTTTATATTGACGCAGAAGTAGAGGCGTAAAACAAGCCCTGTTTATTGGAGACCCCTATCATTAAGTTGGTGGGGGTTATTTTCACGTACATATATCAAGGTTATGAAACAAGTATTAGGCATTGCAGCTATCTTATTAATGGGATTAGGCTTAATGGCAGGGTTATTATTAGCTTTACCTGTAATCATATGGTTATTGGAAGTCACGTTTTGGCTTGTGGTTATCATAGTAGCTATTTATGGTATAGGTTATATTATTAATGCACTATTAAATAATTAGCTTTATGAAGTGGGTAATAGGAATAATTTGCTTTATAGGGGGTTTATTAACCCTTTATACCTGTTTTAGGCTGCTTATTGATGTGGCTGAAAAACTTGCAATATAACACTTAAAAAAGCTATACTATGATAGTAAGAGATTTCAGGACATTAAAAGCTATGTCAAATAGGGACTTAATAAAGCTACACCCTCAAACAGGAACTAAAATAACAGGGCTTTATAGTAGTAAAACCTTTACCTGTTATTACGTGGATGATTATGGAGAAAGTGGATGTTATGGCTTTGTCTATAATGGAGCTGAATATAAGCTAACCTATATGAGTGGATGCTTTAATCCTTATGTGGAAAAGATCGGAAACTGGGTGGAAGATATGTGTTGTGGGTTGTGCATCTTGTGTGATTGCTCCATTTTCTCTATCCCCATTCACAGGTTCATGTGCCAGTTTCAATGTATGTAATCTTGGTCATCTCCATCGCACACTCAAGCTTTGTAAACTATGCTATCTTGTATACACACCATTTATTCCTTACACGGTACTTGCATCCCCTTGGCTACCTGTTGCATCTTTGCACTCAGGCACAAGGGAGCATTCTCTAGCAAATGAGGATCACCTTGCTTGCACACACACGCGCTTTGGTTGATTACCATAGCATACACTCTAGCTGACTTGGCGGGGCCCCAAGCAAACACCTTGTTCACACAGGTCGACCTGTGTAGTCTTTGGACCACGCTTGGCTGTCTCCATTTGAGCTATTCCTATTCAATCCGCTGTGCTTTGTGTCTAAGTGTTTTATTTGCCAAATAGGAGTGGTTTATTATTTTTGGTAGCTAAGTTTTAAATAGGCCAAAGTTCTTGATAGGATCTATTCAACCCCCCTTATAGATCTGATTGCACCACGCGAGACCCAACACTCCACGCAGGGAGGGATGATTAGCCGACTAGGCGAGGGGGTGGGGAATTGGATGGCGAAGACTGATCACCCGGGGACCGAATTCTACCCCGATGTCAGTTCTGTAGGGATAGCAAGCCGGTTATGGGGTCGCCATGATCACCTCCGATCGCTGATGAAGGCGAGACTAACACAGAAACGTCTGAGAATGGTCCAGGGATGCGCCAGTCGAGTTGTGGACCGATCAGAATCTGGCTGTGGTCGTGGCGGGCCTGGGACTAGGGTAGTTCTGATTCGGCCCTGTCTGACCTAGAATCATAGTGGCCTGATAAAACTACTGCCACGATCTCTCCCAGGATCTAATGATGGTGAGGCCAGTGTCGATGCGATCGTGGAGAAGTCCTCTTCAATAAGGAACTAACAGGGAACCCAGAATAGGTCAGAGTAGAGGATGGCGAGCTGAATAATAGGATAGGGTCCAACCTGGTTCTAGACAGACTGCCTGTGCATGCCCACGGGGAAGGCCGGAACGTGGTGCTCCGGTGCTCAAATGGCCTCCTTGTTCTGAGAACTGGTAGAGGACTGGTAGGGGCTCATCTCAGCCAAGATTCGCTCCAAGAATCGCAGAGGGCTGGTCGTGGGAGCTTCTACAAGTTCAACTGATCTTGTGTAGCACTGCCTGTCCAGAATCAAAGTTGCCTGAGAAAAAGGGCACCCCGGGCTCTTCTAAACTCTGATGAGGGAAAGGCTAGTGTTGAAGCGATCGTGGGAGAGTCTACTTTGAACAGGGACCAACTGGGCTCCGGAAAGAGATTGGGGTAGGGTTCTAGAAGTAGAAAGGTGATAGGGGGTCTAACCTGGTACCAGTGAAGTCTATCTATGCCAGTTAGGGAGAACTGCTAGAACATGGTGTTCCGAAGCCCAAATGACCTCTTTCTTATTGGAACTGAAAGAGAATTGGTGGGATCCCACCGCAGCCAAGAGCTACTCCAGGAATCCTAGAGGGCTGGTTGTGGGAGCTTCTGCACTTGGCCTCAGGTTGTTTGCTGGAGCTAGGATATGCAGTCTGGCGAGAACTACTCCTCGAATAGCACTAACGTCGGATGGAGGCGGGACCACCTCACCTGAGAAGCTTCTTGGACGAGCTTTCCTTTGGTATAGGATATGCCACAAGGAGGTTCATGATGATGATGTGGTAGTCTCTGCAACCTGGACCTTTACTGCTGCCTACGAACTAGCATGAGTAGGGTGGTGATAGGTGATGGGAAATGGGGTAGATGGGAGGGGAAATGGGGTGGATGGGTGTGGGGGCAACCCCTAGCTATGAGGGCGTCTGGGAGGGGGTGAACCAAGGTGAGGGAGAGGGAGAATGGGGGCTAGAAGGGGGTCTAGCAGGTGGAGGGAGAGGGAGTTACGAATTTGGGTTACTATTCCTCTTCGGTGGTCGCCGGAGTGGGGGGGGCTCTTCTTCTCTTCTCCTTCTTCCTCTCTTCCTCTTCTCCTTTGCTCTTCGTCTCTCTGCTCCCTCCCTCTGCGTATGCCTCTCTGTCTCCCTCTCTCTCTCCTTTTTTTTTCTATTTTGGTGGAGGGGGGCTCTTTATACTCCCCCGGGCGGGAGCCTTCGAACACGACCAGCAGAAGTGGGAAGTGACCAGCTTTAATGGGGATTTGAATTTCCCATCCTTAGTGGCAGGGGGAGTAGGCAGTGTGTCCCCCTCTCCGTTAGACACCTTAGGTGGGCCACTACGCGCCACGAATCCATAGGGTGATGGCATGAAATTTGTTCTACCAGAGGTGTCATTGGAAGACCCGTGCCATTGAAAGGGCTGGGCATACCGCTGAGGGGCGTTGAAGGCGTGCCGGCGAAGGTGCACTGATGTATTGATGAAGGGGCGTGCTATTGAAGGTAGTGTGCCGTTGAAGGCAGCGTGCCGTTGAAGGCAATGTGCCGATGAAGGCCTAGCCAGGGTGTGTCGTTGAAGGCACGAAGGCGTGCCATTGAGCAGGAAGAGGGGTGTGCCATTGAAGGCCATTGTGACCATGCCAGCGAAGGTGCACGGGGCGTGCCGGTGAAGCGGCGTTGGGGGTGTACCGGCGAAGACCATAGGGGCGTGCCGCTAAAGCCTGTGCTAGGCGTGCTGCTAAAGAGCCGTATAGGCGTGTCGTTGAAGGGGATTTGGGCCCATTTTGAGCCCGACTGACGATCCACTTAATTCTCTTCGAGGGCCCAAAAATTGTGAGCCTCCCGGGGGTTAGTTTCTCTTCGCTGTCGTGACTCCGAGAGTGGCTTCACAATAGTGTGTTGTTTGTTCAGAGGGTCCGGACGGGACGTGTTCTCCGTAATCTCTTCGGTTGAAGTTGTTGTTGATGCTGAATTGGTCAGGATGCGCGGACGTGCAATTTTACACATCCACAGTCCTCCCACTGTGGTGGCCTGGACCTGCTAGAGTCCGGGCCAAAAGGAAAACCAGCTAGAGGGCCTGATGTAGCGCAGTCAATCAGTGTGTACACACGTGGTCAGGGACTTCGGATGCATGCTGATGAGCCTAACCCTGACTAGACCCTTATCCTTGTGTTACTTATTCGGTGTCTCAATTTTTGCCTGGGACAAGTAGGGAGACAACCGGGGCGCAGACTAAGTCGTCAGTGGACGCATCCGGACTTGCTTCTAGTGGGCAGGTTCTCTGGTCACACGACACATGGCTCTCATGACTTGTGGTTTGGTTTCTCGTCTGTGAGACGAGATTCTTCGGGTAGCTTCTGCGTGCTTTCCCGATGTAGAGGTCTATGGTTCCCAATAGGGTTACCAAGGTTTTTACCTATAGACAGTGTAGGGTCCACGATGGTGAGGTCATGACCGTATCCTTGGACCACATGATCTTGGGTTAGGCCTTCGTCTATGAGGATAGGCCTCCACGACAAAGATGTCATGGTGTTTCCTTTGGTAGTGTAGTTTGGGTTTCCCGTTAGTTCGGTTGTCCCCCGGCTGTGAGATCAGGGTTCGCTTCTTGTCGCCGTAGGAGTAGTTTAGAGGGTTGTGGTCCCATCGGCTACCGTTTTGACTACTCGTGCTATGGCCATTGCTTCCATCATTATTGTTGCTATTGTAGTGCTACTATTTACCACTGTGTTTTGTGGTGGGGATCCGTGGGATCCCTATTGAGTCAATGAGATGAGACTCACCTCTCTTTTTTTAGATGTTGTGGTTCCTCCTCAAGGTTTGGAGGTGTAGTGCTGAGATTCGTAGTTGCCAGCTCGCTAGAGCCAGGGCTATACCCGATGTTAGAGTACGCTTCTTTTTCCTGTAGACTGTACTTTGTTGGACTGGACTCTGTAGTTAGTTATTAAATTGAAAATATAATTTTATTTTCTAGCCACTCTATCACCTCTCCAGCTGTCCATCGCCCAGCCCTCCATGCCCACATAGCCACCTACAGCAACTTGTGCTCAAGTTGAGTATCTACAGATCATTAGTTAGTTGCAGAGCCAGCCATGACTTCACCACGAAATTCTAGGGAGTGCACCATACACCAGTGAAATCATCTTCCTGTTAGCTTCGTAACGGAGGTGGTCTCGCCATCTTTCAACCTCAGAGATGCCCGGAGGAGCTATTCTCACCGGACTGCGCACTCTCCCCCCGGAAGACAGCCAGAAGTAGTTTGAAAAAGCTTCCAAGACCAGTCCAGATGGATTCTTGGTGCCATCTTTAGAGGGGGATGATTCGGGGCAAGTCTTCTTCGCGTCCTAGGAAGGGGGAGGTCTTTTGCATACCGGAGCACCCTGTTCTGGTCATCTTCTGTGGCCCACGCCGATTGTAATCGCCAGAACCAGGTCGGATACCTTCCCACTTAATCCTCTAAAGCTCTCTACTCTGACCTTGTCTGTGGGTCCCGTTGGTCTCCAGACGAAGAGGACCCTCCCACGGTCGTGTTTATACCAGTTACACCCTCATCCGAGTTCGGAGGTGCCCATGGCGGGGTTATCTTCAGGCGCCTGCAATTTTGGGATAGTCAGGGCCTCACCAGTCCACTTCGATTCTCAGAGCTACCATGGCTTCCCATGGTCTCCGATCGGCCCATAAATTTTACTGAGTGCTCCTAAGGTAGTCCAGAGTAGCTAGGTGTTGGCCCCGCCTTCAACAGCTTCCGAAGGAGCATGTGACGGCATCGACATCGACTCCCTATCCTGCTGACCCAGTTCAGACAAAACCAGGGTGGTTCGGGAACTTCATCTTGTAGCTAGCAGCCCCACCCCACTCCTGGATGGCCCCGGATTCCTCCTCCCGACTGCTACCACGTCCCTAGACGCGTTGCCACCAGCCCCACCTTCTACAGCACTCAGAGGTATTCATAGTGACTCCACACTCGGCTTGCTGCCCCTGTAGAACTGAGTTCATGACAGCTTTAATTCTGCTTAATCCCCCACCCCGCCTGGCTGGCTTAAAGCCCCTCCCTGTCTGGAGGTAGTGTTTGTGTGTAACCCATCATTTCCCACCCCTTGTCTACCCCTCCTGCGAGAGGTATAGTGATGTAAGTAATTATTCACACGTCGAAGCTACATCGGTGTAGCGTGCGGCGGAACCCACGCTTCCCCACTCTCCCCCGTCTCTGACCGGGGCTGGTTTCTTCAAACCGGCCAGGTGAGCTCCCATCCCTTGCTTCCCCTGTGCTTGTTTATTTAATATCCGTCAATAGCTCAGCTTGTTAGAGAGAGAGTGCCCGGTCCTGAAAGCACCACCACCTTCGAGTGACCACCGTGGGGTAAGAGAGTGAAACCCTTGCCCTCAGCACACAGCCTGCCTTTTGATTTGGGTATTCGTACCCTTGGGAGGATAACCTTAGCCTTGTTGGCCCTCCACCAGCAAGGGTCCTATCCCACACCCTCGACTCGGCATCACCGAGTCACCCCCGGGATAAGTGTACACACCGGGTGAGCGTCCGCCAATGGTATTCGCGTAGTCTTGCGATTGTGCTTGGTAATTAGGTCCGAGGAACAACGGTCTAGTTGCTGTCATCCCTAGCTTGTGTCACATCAGCAACGGAGTACCACTGGTCCACACCAAGCCACCACGAGATGACTCAATAGCACGAGAATCAATGACCACTAAACAGATGGCTAAACCAAGACTGTCAATCCATAGACAACTAATCAAAGTATAGGGGGCACTGGAGCATCACATTCCTTTATTTCTAAAAAGTTCACCGATTCACTGCCTAATGAACCAGAATGGATAGATTTAGTCATTGAAACTCCTCTTGGCAAAGAATCAACTATTTCACATCATTATCTAGATTGTGAAGTATTAGTGAAGGGAAAGAAATAACTTTCACATTATTTGTTTATGAAAAGATCCTAAAATGTTACACAATCTATTTACCAATATAATAGAATAGTCAATGAATTATCAATTCAGAATATAAGATATCAATCACCAAACAACACCTTTTTATACATGGAGTACCTACAAAAACAAATTCATCATTCTTTCTCCTTTGTAACCTTGGCAAAGATATTGTAATTTTGGCTGAGCACGAGCCACTCCACATTATAGGTGTCACACCAATTTTATGTTCATGTCCATCCACACGGTAAAAAGGCTGAGAACACAGAGAGGAGAAGACATAGAGATTGGCGATAGCATGGGTGCTCACGGCAGTGTGGGACGTGGGTGCTCATGGCCGTGGCATAGGGCGTGGGCACTCACAGCCGCAACGTGGGTGCTCATGACGGCGTGGGGCATGGGTGCTCATGACGGCGACGTGGGGCGTGGGCACTCACAATGGCTATGTGGGTGCTCACGACAACGTGGGGCGTGGAGCACGACAAAGAGAGAGAGGAGCTCAACCCTGTTCACAGTGGTGTAGGGCATGCTCACGGTGGCTCTCCATAGAAATAGGAATCATGTTCCCTATTCACTCATGCAGAGCACGACGTAAAAGATGTGTGAGTGCAAGTTTGTCACCTTTCTACTTTTGTGCCATAATCTGTCTTCATATGTTACCTTCTCGCGAGATATTATGCATGAGAATAACTCATAGCCTATTTGGGGAACTCTTCGTGAAGCATCCTTCCTTCTTTAAACCATTAGATGAAGGCTATTAAAAGGTTGAGACTTGGTGCCAGTAGGATCCGTTTCCACCAATGGCAGTGGATTCCGTCTCATTAGTAAAAATAAGACATAAAAAAGATACACGAGACGTAATGGTAGGAAGCAAGATAGTACTTATTTTTTGACGTATCTATTCTATGGGACAGATGCTAAGAGTCAAGAAAGCTGTATTTTTTGACAAAAGAAAACATGCATGAACTTTGATGGTGTATCGTGTAATGTCTCGAATTTTTCAGATATTTTTTGGATCTTTTTTGTGGGTCCTGGAGTGTATTATCTGCTTTACGTGTGTTTTTTCCTGATGAGCCTTCGGAACTCTGTGTAGGGTGAATCGATACATTCTCCGATCCTGGGACAATACCAGCACGTTGTGCTCTTCCCGAGGATCGCGGAGGTAATTTTTTTCATATTTTTAAGAATTTGTAAATTTTCTATAAATAACCCCCCACCATTTTCTCTCTCCCTTCACTCTCATTTCTCTCATTTCTCCCTCTCTCTTCTCACTCTCTCTCCTCTCTCCCTCTCTTCTCCGACGACCGACGGAGGTGGACGGAGGTGAGGCGGCGAGGATTGTGGGGCGTGGGGTGGCGAGGATGGAGGTGGAGGTGCGGTGTTCGTCATTCGCGAGCTCGGGACGCCGGTGGTGGCTCGTGGGGCATTTCGTGACGGAACGACGTCCACAGTGCGTGAAATCTTCGATGGAGCTAGGGGGACGGATTCTTGGCCCTTGTACTTCCTTTCCCGTGATTTTGGTAGGCTGAGGTGAGCTGAGCGGGGTTTATTTCGCGTTGGGGTCAAAATTACATATTTGGGGTGAGTAATAGTTTTCGACCGATTCGAGGCCCGATCATGGTTTGAATTGGGTTTTTCGGTCGTAGGAATGTTCGAGGATAAATTCTCCTTATTTTTCCCTTCACCTGGGAGTGAATGGAGCGTGGAACCAAGCTCACGGTGGAGCTCAGTCCGTCTGTCGGAAGACGCAGAGGGCGGCCACATAGGTGGCCGTTGTGCCCTGGTCTGGGTGGCCACAAGTCTGGCCATCCAGGTCACTGGGTGGCCAATGGTCTGGCCGCCCAGGGGTGTGGAAAGCCAGGACCCTGGCCACCCTCACAATGCATGGCCCTGGACTGGGCGGCCAGGTCGATGGCCGCCCAGCGCCACCCCACCTCCCCATATCCATTCTCCCATGACCCTCCCCTAACCCCCAGAGAAAACCATGGCCCAAAGGCCACCTGGAAGCCCCATTTCCACCCCTTTCTTCCACCCTCTATCCTACTGCCAGCCGACGAACCAGAACACGCAAGGGTCTGCTCCAAAATTCGCCCCAACCTCCACGGTGCTCGGTTGTAGCTGATATTCCACAGGCATCCCAGGGACGTCTCCACCAGCACCGCTGTAAAGTTTCGTGTTAAACAGACTAGCAGAAGGCCACATTCCAGCCCCCTCTTCTTGCTGTTCACCTGCACCAGTGCAAATAGGCGAGCAGTCTACCCACCGTTTGAGACCACACCGGAGGTCCACGTCAGTGCCGTCGGCTTCCACCTTCTTCCAGAGCGGTCGTCATTCACTGCTGCCTGCCTCCAGGGACTGTTGCTCCATCCTTGGTGCCCGGGACTCGCCTTCCTTGCTGTTGGATCCAGGCCAGTCTGTGGTTGCAGCTCAGTCCGGTCAGTTCGCAGTGGTACACGTGGACGACGAGCTTCACCGACCTGGGATCCATCACCCCACATATCACGACCCCAGATCGTTGTGTAGCCTTTTACCTCCCTACGAGGAGTGGGGAATGTTTGGGTTGTATCTATTTAGCTTTGTACTGGGGATCGTGTGACTTGGTCGAGCTTCTTCCCCATGCCCCGAGCGTGGAGGTACGCGTCCGCTTCCTTGCTTTGTTAGCTTGGTAGTCTAGTATATTCTCTTGAAGCCGTTGCTTGTGTGTTTGCTAGGTCCTTATCCCATTTTCATATTTATATCACTGCTGCAGTGAGAGAGTGTGACCTTTTCGTGACTCGTCCGAGTCGTGAGTGTGGAGTTGACCCCCTAGACCCTACCGATTTCTCAACCATGCGGATCGGCGTGCTTCCCTCTTTGGGGTGCTTGTGAGATTGTGGTTTCTTGTTCTTTGGCATAGTTCCCTCTTGGGAATTGTAGGTGTCGAGTCAATGTCATTCGATCTATCGACGTTGCTGCTCATAGTTGTCACTTAGTGCCGGCATCGCGTAAAGTCTTAGCTTGCATAGTGTCCCACATCATGCTATTTTTATTGGAGTACTAGCATGGGGTCTGAGGAATGAGATAAAGAGCTTTCTTCCCTAGAGGTTGTGGCCCCGGTTGTGTTGAGTTGGATAGAGTTTTGTTAGTAGGTGCTAGTCTACGGTGTAACATTTGAGGAATCTATGATGAGGTCAGGTGGCTGGTAGGGATTGCTCGTGGTTAGGTAGCCATAAGTGTGCTATGAGGGAGTTAATGTCATTTTGGCCACCCCAGCTTAAGGTTTTCCAACCCCTGAGTTGTCAAGGTCAAGGTTTGAAGTGGCAGAGCGAGTGCTCTGATCGAGAGATGTGCTCGAGCGAGTGAACGATTTTCCTGGTGAGTTGTTGATTGTTGAGACTAATTTTCTCGTCATGCTCTGTGGCATCAGAGATGACGTGCCAGTCCCGATCATTTTTACTGATTTTGAGGCAGGTTTGGTCAGAGTTGTCCCAATGAGTTCTAAGTCATTCATTTCTGCGTGTGAATGGGCTATGTTTGCTCTGAATTTGGTTTGAGATTGTGTGACAGTGGCTTGGTTCATGGCCCAGATCTTGGAATTTAGGGTCATTGTGTACTACCTTGGATGCACCATGCAAGGCAACAGGTGAGACGTGAAGGTTCCGCGATAGATTCGGGACCAGCGGATGAGCGTTGGCAAGTGTCGATCATGGTTCATGTTGTGGCTCTCGACGTGGTGGTCCGCGCGGTAGCAGCTCAGGAGATGGATATTTTGAGGACTTGAGAATCGAGAATGGATTTAGTGTTGACCAGGATGGATTCGAGGGAATGATGTCCGATGGCTTGTGGTGTAGTGGCCTTCGAGCCTGGCATCTTTCGTGGTTTCTTCACTCCTCGGTAAGCTTTTTGGCATGTTAATGGTTTCGAGATTAGAGGTAGGTATAGGTAGGGAGCATGTGACAGCGGCTAGCTTAACCGCTATGGTAGAGTGTGGTTGGACATTAGCAGAGTCAGTGCTCGAGGCTTGGTGAGTTACAGTTCAGGGAATTGCAATGATGGCGCATCGGGAGATGCTCTAAGTGTGGTCCGATGAGACACTTGGCAAGTGTTGTCAGAGGAGCTGACCTGATGATGGTTTCCTAGTGCTGGAAGGTGTGGTTCCTAGCGTATGCAAGATTCGAGGTCAGGTCAAGCATGAAGACCTCCCACCTTGTAGGAGGAATACTGGTTTCTCCTTGGTCAGAGAGGATCGCATTTTTTGCTAAGTTGTTCCAACATCTTGCACTACGTGTTTGGATTGGTTGGCCTCCTTTTGTGTACCATGAAGTGCGCATGAGATATGTCCTATTTTTTGGCAGTGTGGCTGCCTGCGAGAAGCGATGCCCATTCCCTTGATGCATAAGGGTGTGCTGGCATTATTATGGATGAATGAGTGCCAGTTGGGCGGTGCTTGGAAAGACTCGTGGCTAGTGTCATGCTTTCTGATGCGTTGTGAATCAGAGCCTGTAGAGTTATAGAGGATTGCCAGATTTAGAGAGAGAGTCTGTGTTCTTGGTTCGAGGTAATGGAGCTTTCCTCACCCTCTTTTTTGGGGTTAGCCAGCTGAGTTAAGGCTTGTCGGGATGGCAAATCCCGAGTCATCTGTGATAATTGTGATTATAGTGTAGCGTGTGCAGCAGAAGCCTAGTGGGCCCATAACCCGCAAGTCCAAGATCGTAGTAATGGTTTCTACGGGCAGATTTAAAGAATAGGATGAGCCTCGGAGGTTCCTCGGTGTGAGATTATCTCTGGCTGTGTGAGCCATGTCGATGGCTGTGCCACTGCTTGAGGTATTGTGGTTCGTAACACTGGCAAGATAGAGAGTTGGGGAAATATGATGGCGAGTTTGTTGCATGAGCACCCTGTTCTTGTGTTGGAAGTTATGCCCTCAAATGGGATCGTGGTCCTAGAGGTGTGATCTCTGAGAGATGATTATGGGTCCAAGTTGATAGCTATGAGTACCGGGTAAGGCTAGCTGAGTGGTCAATTGTGATAGAATTTGTGTTGTCTGGGGACCCGTGTGCATTGGTTGCGGCATCGTCGACCATGTTGTTATGGTAGCAGATGGCACTTTCCTATCTTACAGATATGTGTCGTGATCTATTTAGGATGTGTCCTATGGCTCAGTAGCGAGAGTGGAGCTGAGGATTGGTAGGTGTCCATTTGGAATAATTGTGATTAAGATGGGATGAGACTATACAATGGACGATGCATGTGTATGGAGGTCCTTAGAGGGATGTCATTGAATGGAGAGCCTTGGTCTTATGACTAACATGGGAGGATTTCCCTGTAAGCCAGAGTCTAGTGTTGTTGTGGACCGAGGATTGTGGAATCCGATCATTTGGTGTTCATCCTACTCCCCTGAGAGGGTAGAGTTGGCGTGAGGATCAGGATCGGATGCGGTGTCCAAGTGAGGATCAGTTCAAGATGTTGTGATGGTCAGTATAAGAGTCAACAGATGGCCTGTCGAGATTTTAAATGTGCTTATCGGGCTTGGTGAAGGATCTGGAAAGAGGAAGTTGAGCAAGTGAGGATTTCCTATTGACGAGTAACTAGTGACCGACAAATGAATTTTCATAGATAGAAGATGCTGGTTTTAGTGAATCGAGAATGGTGAGAGCCGTGTGCAAGTGAGATCTTGAGTGACCAATTATAAGATATGCCTTTTCCTAGATTGGATTTGGGATTTACTGAAGACTTATGCTTGGATTGGAGCTAGTTTGGTGGTGTTATTGGCGTTCGGCTTGCCAGGTGTGATATGGTTTATTACGTGTAGCTAACAGGTTTGTGGTAGTCAATTGAGATGACTGTGCGAGCTAGTTGAGGCTCAGTGATGATTGTCGCTTGTGCAGGGTGTGAGTTCAGTCAGTAGGTGGAGAAGTTGATGTTTGATTGGTCCACCAAGCATGGGATTTGATTGGTGGTAGGTTTCTCGTGATGAGGATTGTGTCTCCTCAGTGAACAAGATGCTGGCAGCGATGCCATGATTGGAATTTTGATGCGACTGAGGTAGGGCCAGACTTGTACCCTTGTGTGTGCTATGCTCGCCCTGAGATTCGATGTGTATTAGGTTATGGAGTGAGATGTTTCTGTTCATGGTAATAGTCTGGCTGAGTCCCTCGAGAGAAGTGATTTCGTAAGAATCGAGGATTGGCTGGAGCTCTAGGAGTGTGACCACCTAGATAAGTTGTTCTTCCCTTGTGTGATGGAGGTTACCTCAAATTTTGAGGATGAAATTTTTGTAAGTAGGGGAGGACTGTAACACCATGAATTTTTTGGATAAGGATCCGTGGGTTTCGGAGCGCTGTTGTGAGTCCCAGATCGTGTTTTGTGATTTAATCAGGTTTTTGGTCGTCGAGCCTTCGGACCCTTGTGTAGGGTGAACCGACGTGTTGTTAGCCTCCGGGACATTGCAGGCACGTTAGTAATCAAGAAGATCTTCTCAATTTGAAGCTTCAGCTGGAGGCTGGCCAAGTTAAGCTGCAGTCAAGATTGGAGGAAGAGGATCAAGCAAAAGCAGCCTTAATGGGTAGGATTCAGCGACTAACAAGGCTAATATTGGTTTCAACAAAGAATATGATGTCGTCAAATATGTCAGAAAAACCTGGGCATAGACGAAGGCATTCTTTTGGGGAGGATGAGCTGATATATTTGCCAGATAGGAAGCGTGAATATATCATTGATGATGATGATGGGGGTAGTCTTGACTCAGAGTTCTCAGCAAATGGCAGATGCGATGGAACTGTTCTTGATGGTTCTATTAAATTTGATAAAAAGCATAGGAAACATGGAATGCTTGGGTGGCTTAAACTGCGGAGGCCTGATCATATTTCTGGGCTATAACTCTAAGAAGCGAATTAAAGGTGTCTATAATGGTTGAGGGGATTAGGAGGGGATTCTGTGTCACTGTTGTTTACATTAGTGGCTTCTACTTATTGGCTGGGATGTTGTTGCATGTAAATATCTTGCTGTCAAAATAGTTGCTTAGGCTGGACATTCAGTGTACTCCTGTTACATGAAGACTGTTTATTGATCGTGATTAGATGTTTTTTACTACCTAAGGTTATGCCATTGGAAGGATTCCTAAATCTGTTTTAATTTGTTGATGTCTTAGTTTGTTACCTAAAATTCATAATTGTGGAAGAGAATGGGTCTAATTTTGCTCCATGGATGCTTACAGGTCAAATTTGACATTGGATTTCCTATGTAACAATTGACTTTCCTTATTCTTACCTAAACAGGTGTGTAACTAAATAGCAACCAAATCAGATCCTCGCCATTCCGATTCTTTCACAGCACATGTTTAATTATTGCAAGTTCAGACATACAAAGATGGTTATCGATGTTGGCAGACGATTTCTGGAAAGGTGGGCAACTAGGCCATGCCATCTTCTAGAAAAGAATCTGCCATTGACATCCTCGTGCTTTTTCATCCTCTTGACAGTCAGAAATCTGTTTACAACTAAACACTTGTATGGCTGACAACAAATGAGTCCTACCATGCACGCAGTCCCAACAATTAATTTTCTCCCATAGAGGAGTAAACAGACAGTAGCAGGGCATCCAGCAGGAGACAGTTAAAAAATCACAAACTTCATATGTGATTGAACATGAGACATATGTGAACACAATGCTTTAGGCATTTCACAGTAAATAGTGCCATTGTCACAGTAAAGACGTCAACTTCAACATTAAACTCACAAGACACAAGTTTTAAAGTTACAAAAGGACACGAGTTCTCAAAAGACAATTACATTTTTAAAGACAGTCACAAAAGGACACAAGTTTTTAAAGTGATCGTCACCTTTGGCCACTCTTTTAAAGACAAAGTTATGATCACCCAACCCTACACATTTCTGAACCTAGAATTAAGCACCCGGCCGTCACCCCTAACTAGAGCTTTAGGAGCCCTACTCTGCACTGGAATTGAACTTGAGGAAGATGTCTGGGAGGGAATTGCACTGGAGCCACCTGCAGCACTAGAATTAATTTGAATGGTTGACTGGAGGTCTTCTTCTGCAACACTAATCCTGGCATAGGACTCATCAGCATGCACTACACCAATGTCTACGACTGCAACACTAGTCCTCCTTTCCACATTAGCTTGCCCAGTTAAGCTCCCCTGTGAACACAATGCACAACATAAGGATTACACTTTATAGTAATAAGGAATTTAAATGGATCATTTACATTGATGAAATGGTCATGTAAATAGACTACTCGACCCTGTGTTTGACTTGTTGTTTGGTCATGACCTCTTTACTTTCTAGGCCTACCAGGAGGCCTCCTGCATGACATAAATATGTATGGGTGCTAATTAAATTACTTTCATATGCATAAGTATGCCATATATTGTTACCTTACTTGTGCAAATGCCTATTTAGTTTGTTTGCTTCAAAATTAGTTTATTTTTTCCTTAAATTGCCTACTCAATTTCATCATAGGCCACCGGGAAGACTAAGAAAAGATTGTGGCTCTTCCTCTACTGCCAGTAGTGGAGTGGCGAAAATTGGACGACCTTCAACCAGGTTCATTCTGAATTTTAACTATCAACTTGTACAACCAGTAGCACAGTCAGGAGCACTTATAATCTAACCTTTTCCGTTGCATTGTCACAGGTCAGCAACTATTCCAAATAGAAGATTGGATATGCCAAGCATGAGTGTTTTTGCCCAAGGTTTCTCTTCTGTGGCCAGTTTGCCTACCGTGTGGTCCCAACCATCTTCTGTCACTAGTTTGTTTACTGTGGGATCCCAACCGTCTTCTGCCAATTTGAATGTACCTGTTAAGGACACACATGGAAACACTTCTGCAAGCAATGTCAATCAACCTAGTCTAATGTAACGACCCAAGATTCAGATACTGGGAATGACCCGATACCAGTCAGACCCTGGCCTGCCGCCCACGAGCCGGGAGACTCGGAAGGACTAAAAGGGATAGGTGTGGTGTACATAGAAATAAGAAATAAAGTAGGATAATATAACAATTAATAGAAATAAACAACTAACTACAACAGAGTCCAGTCCAGCAAAAAGTACATTCTAAGGCAGAGAACGTACCAAATGCCAAGTGAACACTCGGCCCGGCAAATGACAGTTAAGAACCTCCACGGAACGCCCTCGAATCTTGAGGAAGATCCGCAACACCTGAAAATCAGGGGTAAGCCTCCTATCACGGGCTCAGTAGGGATCCCGCGGAACCCCAAGTGAAAATAACGACAGTACGGAAAGCAGCAACTACAGCAAGAACAACAGTAATAGCAGGAATAATAACACGGTGGCCGATAAACCTCAGCTCTACAGCTACTCCTACATTACCGAAACTCAACGTCCTTATCCCACAGTCGGGAGACTACTAGAACATGGACTACTCTAGTCACGCTACTCGAAAAATGCCACGACACCTCTGTCGAGGAGGCCTATGCTCACACGCGAAGGCCCACTCCGAAATCACACAGTCTGAAAACACAGACAGGACCTCGCCGTCATGAACTCTGCGTCATCTAGAGAAAAGCCCTCGATGACGCTCATCGAAAACCCTAAACCCTGGCTCCGAAAAAATGTCTGAACTACACACGAAATCTCATCTCACAGACGGGAAACCAAAACCCGCGACACGACAACTCACGCCTCGTGACGGGAGTACCACCCACCAGAAGCAAGGCTGGATGCGTCCACTGACGTCTTAGTCCACGCCTTAGGTGTCTCCCTTCAGCACAGTGGGAACTGAGACACCGTACTAGTAACAGAGAATAAGGACTAGCTGGGGTCGCGCTCGTCAGCGTGTGTCCTCTGTCCCCAGCTACACGTGAACACATAGACCATCTGCTCTAGGTCAGGTCCTCTAGCTAGTTTTCCCCCCAACCGGACTCAGGCTACAAAGGCAAGGGGCCCTACGGTAACCAGCGTAAAATCGTCACACTCGGGTCACACTCTCCACCACTCCCAAGTGAATCCGCACCCGCGTGCGTAAGAAAGCTACGACTAGTGGGGGCTCGCAAAACGTGAACACTGAAAATTACGCACGTACCCATCTTGAGTATCGTGAAGAAACAGGTGGTTCGCGACCACCAGACTCTGGATAGCCAACTAGACCTAATAACCTAACGTCCTTGAGTCACGAGACTCGGGTCAAGATTGCTACACGCGACGGCACAACACCGTCAATCCGGCCTAATCCCTAGGTCTGAAACTACGGTGACACGATTCTCAAGATAGCTCACAAGCTGTCAAGTGGATCGCTCATCCATGGGACATACGAAAAATTTTCAGCCCCAGGCTGGTTAACTGAACTCACAGCCCAAGGCCATACACACCCTTTAAGAAATTTCATCCTCGAAATTTAAGGACTAACAAAGGAGAAGCAGGGAAGAACAACCCGACAACACAACTACGAACTGACACGAATCACGAGTGACACAGCTCAGAGGAACCAATCAGACCATAATCACGAGCACAAGCTTAGGACCGAGCATGACACAAGTGAATGGAAGTCTGACACCTCTGAAACAGGGCAACATCGCTTACGTCTCACAGGGAAAGAGAGATGACTGCCACAATAACAGATCACGAAAAATGAAATGACAGGTACGGTAAGCATAAGCTTACACAAGGAGACACAGTCCTCACGGCTAACCGCTCGACCACATCATCGGCTCTAGTGCCAAAGGCGACTGGGAACACCTAGCACACAGGACACCAACGATAAATTTGCGGAAACAACAGCAACACGACATCACCTGCATAATTTCGGCTCCGTACAGCACACAGAACTACGAAACACAACTGGAAGTAGGGTCACATCAAGGCACAACAGTAGCTGATCACACGACTGCAGGGAATGAGTCATGCATCGAGCAGCTCACCAAGAAAAGACCCACAACAACGAGAAAACGACAACAAGAATCACAATCTCAAGGGACACATCTCAAGGACTACAGGCACGCCTCGAGAGCACAACACCCGAGAGAAAGACAGAGGAGCAGGGGGTACTCAATCAGCAGGAATGCTGACAAATTCCCCAACACTCACAAATGTCGATGCCAACACTAGAAAAAGTACCAGCAACAGCACGACAAAAGATGACATCAAGGCACAGGAAGCCAAGATGAAGTCACATCGAGAAGAAATAATTCTCTCGACTAGTGGGTCATCAGCCCACACGCTTCCGCTGCGCACTCATATAATGCACACAGGCATCAGAAGATAGCTCGGTATCTGCATCTCAGCACACACACAACGCCATCACAATTCATGAAAAATCGCAGATAAAATGCCACGAGTACTGATCTAGTGAACGACCAATCACAAGAAGCCTAAGTGCAAGGAAAGAGAGCACCAGCATCAGGACAAAGCACAAGGAAAGATGCTAATCTCACCTTACCTTCACGTCCTGAAATGGTTAATGAGCATTCACAACACATCGGCCATTGGACACGACATGACGAACACGGTACACAACTGCTCTTAACACCATAACGGAGTCCAAAGCTAAGCAACTGTAAAGCAAGGAAGCAGATCAGGCTCAGAATAAAGCTATCCACACTTAAGTAGACACAGGACAAAGGCATCACCAAGATAGTAATTCCAAGGCTAACCTCGAAAAGACTCCACTAGACGGGGTGAGAAACATCAAGCTCGACCAACAAAAGCTCACCACGAAGGGAAAATCCTAGGTTGCTCGAGCAGCTTCTCAATCACAGAATCTAATCGAGCACTTCAACAGCAGGGAAACACATCAGGAGCTGAGCAGACTTAAGCTGGGATGACCAAAACAACGTAATAACTTGTACGGTCATCAAACCAATGCTAAAAGTCAACAGCAACCTGAACAAATTACAAAAAATCTCGAACAACATATCGCAGATTCGAGCCTTTCGGCGAACACTGCCAAGTACAACATGGTCAAGACAGACTCAACAACAGAAAAAGAAGCACCTCGTTACATCCTGACGAGAGTAGGACCATCTCGTACAGTGCCAGAATAGCACACACAAGACAACGTAAGGAAAATGAAGCGATAGTGAATCGTAAAACCTAAGCCAGCAGATTCCACCAGCCTTCAGCTGGGTGACTGTACAAGACTTAAGGGCTCTGGAAACTGTATATCTCGGATTCCCATGTACTTCGCACAACAACCGCTTTGATACCACCTGTAACGACCCAGATCCTGGATACCAGATATACCCGATAGGACTATCGAATACACCTGATACCGCTTGGAACTCGCGAGGTCTCCCAAGAGTGGGAAAGCTCCTGAAGGTCTTTTCCTTGGCTTTGCACAGTCTGTATAAGTTTTCCCCCTTACAGAGTGGATGTTGAAGTTGCTTAGCTGAGATTTGATCTGGTTCCTTTCATGTTAAATGTTGTTCCTTCGCTCAGATTGAAGTATTTCTACCATCGTTTATTCCATTTGTTCGTTGCTCTCTTTTTTCCTTATCATATTGTTATTTCTGAAAAAAAATTGACAGCATCTCCCCTTGACTCAGGCGTAAGGGAGTACGGGGAACGCGCCCACATGGAGTGGCTGAATCCGACAATGGGAGGCGGGCGTCTGAACACGGCAACACCTTGGATGAAACCTCAGAAAACTCAGAGGGAGTAGCGAGAGGGAGAACTCTAAGGCCAGCTACGGGTGCTGGGGGTAGAGGGCAAGGACTGGCGCGCCGGTAAAGGGGCTCAAAGGTGTGTCGGGCTAGACCGGCTAGAGGGAGTTGGGTTGTACCGGTGAGGGGCTGTGCCGGTGAAGGGCTAACCAAAGGGCTGCGTTGGGGAATAGGCTGTACTGGCGAAGGAGTGTACTGGGGGAGGCTTTAAGGGTGTCGAGAGTGTGCCAAGTAAAGGTCGTACCGGCGAAGGGTTGGCCTGGGGGGGCTGTACCGGGCAAGGACTGGGGATGGCACGCACCAGACTGAAGGTCAAAGGGGTTGAGCGTGCCAGCCGAAGAAGGAGACCGTGGATCGGTCTGGGGGGGAGCGAGAGGCAAAGGGGATAGCTGGAGGGCTTGGAGCTGGGGAAGAGACCTCGGCTAGTCCAAGGGGGAGGGACGTGGAGTAGCGGGGCCGGCGGACCCCATGGGAGGGCCGGTAACGTCAAGGGTAAGGTATGATCAGCAGAGGAAGGGAAAAGGTCACCAGGGTAAACGAGGGGCGCAAATACACATATACAGGGATCTAAATGCACGGAGGTAGTAGGGGAAACTCGTAAAGCAGGGGCTTTCATTCATGAAGAAAGAAGAGGCCACGATGGGCCTCATACATTTCGACACCATGAAGTAGAAGGTATAGCAATGGAGGGAGGAAGAAGGGGGGAAAGAGGAAGAAAGGAAAGGGAGAGGCGTTGGGGTCGAGCAGGGATGACTACTTCCTACTTCCCCTTACCTCCCCCACTACATCTCTCTCTCTCTTACACTCTCTTTGGGTGGTCGTCGGAGAGGAACCTCACGGTCGAGTTTCCTTCTTCTTCCTCCTTCTTCTCTTCTTCTTTTCTTCTCTGGCTTGTGTCTGTGCCTTCTATTTTTTTTATGTCTCTCTGTCTGTCTCTCTTGTTCACCGGTGGAGAGGCCATTTTATACTTCCAGCGGCGGGAGTCTTCGAACGCACCCGACGGAGGCGGGAACATGAAGGCATTAACGGGGATTTGACCCGGGCGTCCTTGGTGGCAGGGGGAGTAGGCAGCGTGGATAGCTCTCCGTCTGACACCTCGGATGGGCCACTGCATGCCAAGGATCCCATAGGACGTGGCGTGAGATCCGTTCTGTCGGACGCGCCGCCGGTTAGACCGTGTCGCTAAAGGATGAGGCCGTGCCACTGGAGCTTCGGGTTGTGCCGCTGGAAGGGCTGTTGGGTTGTACCGTTGAAGGCCTTTGTGGTGCGCCGCTGGAGGGCACTTGTAGCGTGCCGCTGAAGGGGTGCTGTGTTGTACCGTTGAAGGGCGTTTGAAGTTGTGCCGCTGAACGGGCAGCTGAAGCGTGCCGTTGGAGGGAACTTGATGGTGTGTCGTTGAAGGGCACTTGAGTGCGTGCCGTTAAAGGCACAGGGTGTGCCAGCGGAGGTGCGCTAGGGGCGTGCCGGCGAAGCCTGTGCTGTAACCACCCAGAGCTCATGGTACCGATAACCCGATATAAGTATCAAATTATCGCCACCATGAACTGGGGACGCCACCCAAGAGGCTGATGAGGCCCCTGAAGGGTTAGTGAGGATTGTTGAGGAATTGAAATCTGCATTGGTCCAGAGCAAGTCGCTTTGAGTCGTTCGTTGCTGGCTTAGGGTGTTTGTTGCGAGTGCTGACGTGTTTTCCGTTGTCATGCTTCCCTAGATTCAAGATGCTGCCTCGTAGGTGAAGAGCCCTAGTTTCTCGGAATGAGGCTAGTGTTTCACCTGTTCCTACTGTACCAGTTCCTACCCAGGCTACACCTGTTCCTATTCTGCCTGCAGAGTTACCCAATGGTTGTGGACGAGCGCTGAAAGAATTTTCGCTGTTCCATCCACCGACATTCGAAGGTCAATCAGACCCAGAGGTAGCAAGGGAGTGGTTGGATGCCACTGAGCGCGTCTTCCAATGCATGGAGTGCACCGAGGATGAAAGGGTTATGTTGGCTTCTTATCAGCTTCAAGGTACTACACGCACGTAGTGGACCATGGAGTGGGAGGTTGCCTTTCATTTCCGTCCACTTCGACAGATCACATGGGCGGAGTTCGTTGCTACATTCGAACGTGTCTATACTTCAGCCTGCCTGAAGTTAGCCAAGATGTATCAATTTCTGGAGCTGACGCAGGGCGAGATGTCAGTGTTGTAATTTCGTGATAAGTTTATTGAGTTGGGCCGGTATGCACCCCACATCTTTGCCGATGAGACTGTGAAGACTCAGCAGTTTCTGCGCGGACTGAAAGCAGAATTGAGCCTGTCGCTGTTCGCTACACGTGTAACTAAGTTGGATTCCGCATATCAAGCCGCCGTCACATTAGAGTTGGAGTTGGCGAGGACTAGAGGACTCTCTCAGACTGGGATGGTTCCGTCGGCCGTGCAGCATCAGCCGCCCCACCAGTCGTTTATTCCCAGAGCTTCTCCTACTTTCTCTCCTGTCGATGGTGCTTCCTTCTCGCAATCTCAGAGCAGGGGTTTCCGATTTAAGAAGAAGAAGAAGAGGTTCGATCAGTCAGCGTTTTCTAATCCGAGTTAGCAGTCCGTTTCTTCTGTTTGATAGCATCAAGATTTTGTCACTTTTTAGCCAAGGTTATGTTCTAGGTGTGGTGGCAGTCATCTGGGTGTGCCGTGCTCTCTGTCGATTGTCTGCTATCATTGCGATCAGTCGGGGCACATCTCCCGAAATTATCCGTTGAGGTCGCAGACAGTGCAGTTCTCACAGACTTCTCAGTCGCAGCAGCCGCAGTTCCATCTTCCTCTGCTGCCTCAACCTCAACCGTTTCAATTGCCAGTTCCTGCTCCTTCTCAGCAGTCATCTGCAGCTACCCGTCCGCCGAGAGCCAGAGTTACTCACACCACTCGTGCAGAGGCGTTGGCGTCTAATCTGATCGAAGGTATGGTTTCGATTTATGATCGCTCAGCGGGTGTTCTTTTCGATTCAGGTGCGACCCATTCTTTTATCTCCGAAGTTTTTATTGCTCGTATCGAAAAGCCAGTGAATGAAGTTTCCTGCGAAATGCTCGTGGAGTTACCGTCTGGCGATTACATGTCTACTCCTCTGTGCCTGGAAAATTCTCCGGTTATGGTCAGTGGTCGGAAACTGCCAGTGAGGCTTTATGCATTACAGTTGGCCGACTACGACGCGATTCTAGGTATGGATTGGCTGGAACTTTATGGCGCCATGGTTGACTGCCGTCTCAAGCGAGTCTATTTCATGCCACGCGGAAAGTCAGCCTTGTATTTCCAAGGTATCTGTTTCTGTTTCATTCAGTTACCTTTTCTGTCGGTAGAGTGTGTCGTGTTGTCAGTTTCCCCCTTGCCCTTTCATCTAATTTCGAGGACAAAATTCCTTTAGGGGGGAGGGACTGTAACACTCGTGGTTTTAGCGGATCTTTAGTGGTTCGGATCTAGGTTTCATCCAGTAAATATTGGCTATGTTTAGGAATTTTTAGGATATTTTTAGGCCTTTAATCGGATTTGTTAAAGTATTTATATAAATATTTTGAGTGTCTTTTATACCACACATGATGCTGCACTACCCTTCACTGCTCAACGTGAACCTCGACTCTTGCCTTAGGAGAAGCAGACCCGGTTTCACAGATCAAGGTTGCCTTTTCTGTTTTTCGCGAACCCATATTATTCTCTCCCCCTCCACTTAATTGTCGAACCCCTCTCCCTCTCCCCTAGTTGTCGGGCGTTGACACTGAGGTGGGGGAGAGGGGCCGTCAGAGTGAGGAGTAGGGGCCTCCCTCGCCCCCCCTAGCAGGATCCCCCTTCCACCTCCGATGAAGATGCGCCCCCCCTACTCCTCTGTCCCTCCACCCCCTCCCACCTCCGTCGAACCCCCTACCCTTGCTCCCCACCTATGGTGAAGCGCCCTCTTCTCATTGCTACTCCACCCCCACCCCCGTCTTCTCCTTAACCCCACTTGTTGCCGATGCTCTCCCCTCCCAGTGCAGATGCGGTGATGCAGATGAGAGGAAGGGGGAGATTGTGGGCTGTCCAGTGGGCTCTGCAAGGTTAGCGCCGTTCGAGGATGGTGGCAGTCAACTGAACAAGAGGGGTGGGCTAGAGAAGAAGCCGCGAGGCGTGCGTCTTCTAGCCGATGGGGGCTCGAATGGTGGCTGGGGGTGGTGACGGCTGTAGGGACAACAATGGCTAGAGGAGGGAGGGGGACAAGGGGGGGGTCTGCCATTAGGAAAGGGGGACTGGAGGGGGAGGGGTGCTTACTCGCCGAAGAGAGGAGGGAGTCCATCGGAGGTGGGATGGGGGTTTCCTTTTTTTTTTTATTTTTAAAAGAAAAGTCTCTCCGAGTAGGAGCGACTTCAAATGAAAGTCATTCCCACTTAGAACGACTTTTCTATGTTGCTCTCTCTCTCTCTACCTCCCCTCTCTCTCTCTCTCTCTCCCCCTCTCTCTCCCTCTCTTTGTCACCGTCGGAGAGGGGACTTCACCATGCTCTCTCTCTCTCTCCCTCTCTCTGTCATCGTCGGAGGGGGGCGACGCCGAAGGCGGGAGACGCCGAACGCCCTCCCTGCACTATCTCTCTCTCTAATCCGGTCCCCCCACCCCCTCTATCTCTCTCTGAGGATATTTTTGTCATTTCACACCTAATTAACGAGAATAATAATGTCTTCGTGGAATATTCGTTCTCTTATCCACGGAAGTTAATTACGATGATATTTTTATACAATATGAATTTATGTAATAATATATCTACTGATGTATTTTTAAAAATATTTTTAAATTCTTATCTAATAATGATTTTCATACAAAAGACCCTATTATACACTATCTAAAATAACGATCAAATTTATCCGTCTCTAGGTCTTAATTTAAGCCCATTTACTATCTATGTTACCTTGTAAGACAAGTAAATTCTTTTTAAGCTTAATAAACGCTCACTATTATATTAAGGGTGGGTTTGGAAATGCAATTTACTTTCTCAGATTTTGAGAAATCGCACATGCAGTACGCCACCTAGAAAAGCATAGATTTTTTTAGAAATTTGAATCTTATTTGAGTCGAATGTTGGCTTGGGTTTGAAATCCCCCTCCCGTTGTTGCAGAAAAGGCCAGAGTGATCTTCTCTCTCTCTCTTTCGATGGGTGAATAATATTTGGGAATGAACAATGATTACGATTCCCACGATAGAATCGTTGTTCCTTCCCAAATGCCAAATCGTGGCTATAGTAGCCCTCCTCTCTCTCCCTTCGAGGGCCACCAGAGACGATGGCAAAGGTGATCGCCGGGGGTGGGGATGGCAACCGCAGTAGTTCTGACGATCTCGTAGTAGCAACAACATCTCTCTAGCAGCAGTAGCAGCACCCGCAAGGGTGATGATGACCGGAGGCAATGGCGATGGCGACCGTAGCAACTCCGGCTATGGCTTGTCCAAGGCAATGGCAATAGCGACGGCTTTGGTGAGGGCATAACTGGCGATGCACTCTCGGGGGTAAAATGTAATTTTATTTTTTCCAGAACTATAGATTAGTTCTATAGATTTACCTTCCTGGTATTATTTAGAATTTCAATGCATTACCACACTATGCCTTTAACCCTTCCGAGCCTTTCGACTCGTGGGTGGCGGGTCAAGATCTGAATGGCGTTGAGTTATTCCCGGTATCCGGATCTTGGGTCGTTACAGCCGGAGACTACCACTTTGCTTGCTGACCCATCCCACTATCGGAGCATCGTCGGTGCTTTACAATATGTCACAATTACCTGCCCAGATATTACTTACTTTTTAATCGAGTATGTCAATTCCTGCATGCTCCGATTGAGGCGCATTGGGCTACTGTCAAACGAAATCTTCACTACTTGCATTTGTCTATTTCACAATGGCTTCTTTTTCATCGTCATTATCCCATTGCCCTCCATGCTTTGCGGATGCTAACTGGGCTGGTTGCCCCAATGATCATCAATCTACCGGTGGGTATGCCATCTTTCTCATGAAGAATCTTGTCTCCTGGTGTTCTAAGAAGCAACCCACTATCGCTCGCTCTAGCACTGAAGTGGAGTACAAATCTATTGCCAATGCGACTGCCGAAGTCATTTGGATCAAGTCCCTACTCTGTGAACTCAGTTTTCCACTACTACAGCCCACTATTCTATCATGTGATAATATTGGAGCAATGTATCTCGCTGCCAATCCTATCTTTCACTTGCGGACAAATCATATAAAAATTGACTATCACTTTATTCGCAAGAGAGTTGTTAAGGGGATTCTTCATGTCTGCTATTTATCGACTCAAGATCAAGTCGCCAGCATTCTAATGAAGCCCTTATCTAGGCAGCATTTTCAGCTCCTCACTTCAAAGCTCAACATTGATGGGCCCCTGTTGAGCTTGCGAGGGCGTATTGAAGATCCACCAGCCCAGCAATCTGTAACTGTCGATGAGCGAACTACCTACAAGATGGATCAGGATAAGCTCGTTCCCACGAACCGTGTTGCTCGTAACGCCACAACCTCCACTCTGTCAACTTCAACAAGCGACTTACATGCACGTGGTGTAGATTAGGTTCTGTTAGTTGCTGAACATGCTAATTGTTGTGATGATATAGATAAGGCTCATCCATGTACTGTTTCTCTAAATATTAATAGAAATGGCTACCTCCTAGAGGGAGCCAAGGACACAATCCACCAAATCCCTTTCGTCTCCTTCTCTCTTGCTATTGCATCGTTCTCTCTCTCTCTCCTAAAACTTAATTTACAAGGCTAATCATCCTTCTTTTTCCCTAAGCACCCTTCTTCCCACTGCCTCACTCTCCTATACCTACCTTATGCCATGGCCCATGCTAATGGTTTTCCTCTGCATCAGCCCCTCCTATAGTGCAGTTCTCCTCCCTCTCCTCCACCACCCTTGAACCTACAACACCTCCCACCAATGTTCTCCATTACCTACCTCTCAAACTCACATCCTACAACTTCTTGCTCTAGCATGGTCAATTTCTTCCTCTCTGGCGAAGTTATGGCAACGTTGGCATTATCGATGGATCTGACCCATGCCCACCCCTCATGCTTCCATCGACGACTCCAGAGGATGCCTCACTCCGTAATCTGACTTATATAGCATGGGTCAAGATAGACCAACTCATCCTCAATTGGTTCATTGTGTGGTTATTGATCTTCCCACATCACATGCCATCTAGGAGACATTATCACACATGTTCACCTCACGCTCGTGTGCTCATGTGCTCCAACTTTGCATCCAACTTTAGACCATCAGGTGTGACAACTCCTCTATTCTTTTAGAGTGTGGGGATGCACTTGCTCTCATAGACGATCCCATCTCTACTTAGGCTATCAACATGCACATCCTCTCAAGTCTGCCCCTGATGGGGGCATCATTTACCCCCTCCATATTTTTCGAAGCTCGGATGGATCGTCAGCATGTGCCATGTTATGGCTCTCGTTGCGGCTCTTGGCGTGATGGTTCATGCGGTGGTAGCTCGAGACTGGGTTGGTGTTAGCACGGACAGGTTCGAGAGAATGATGTCTGGTGGCTAGAGATGTTGAGACCTTCGAGCCTGACATTTTGGTGGATTTTCTTTGCTCCTCGGTAAGTGTTTTGGCGTGTTATTTTTGAGGTCAGAGGCAGGTGTAAGAGAGGAGCGTGTGACAGCGGCTAGCTTAACCGCTATGGTAGAGTGTGGCTGTTTGTGAGAAGCGTTGCCCATCCCCCGATGTGTACGGGTGTGTTGGCGCTGCTCCAGAAGGATGTGTGCCAATTGGACAGTGTTCGTGAGAGCTTGTGACTGGTGTTGTGCTTTTCGAGGTGTCGTAAATCAGAACTTGCGGCGTTGCAGAGGATGTGTTGAGCGTCGAAAGATTGGTTTCTCGGTGTGAGATTGTCTCGCTTGCGTGAGACGTGTTGTTGCCATGCCGTTGCTTGAGGTATTGTGGTTTGTGGCACTGGCAGGATGAAGAGTTGGGGAAATGTGCTGGCAAGGTTGCCGCATGAGTACCCTGTTCTTGTGCTGAAAGTTGTGCCCTTGGATGAGATCGTACTTTGGAGAAGTGATCTCTGGCAGATTGTGGGATCCCTGTTGGTAGCTGTGAGCGGCTGGTGAGGTTGACCAAGTGATCGACCATGGTAAGAAGTGTGTTGTCTGGGGACCTGTGAGCATTGGTCGTGGTGCTATCGACCAGCTTGCTGTGGTAGCAGACGACATTTATCAATTTTGGAGAAACGTGTCGTGGATTGTAAGAGGTTGCGTCCCGTGGTTGTGTGGCAAGAGCAGAACCGCGATTGACAGGCGTCCTCTTGGATCGTTTTGAGGCGTAGGATTTGATGAGACAGGACGAAGGACGGTGTCCGCATGCGGAGGTCTCTGATGAGACGTTGGCGTTGGATATGGTGATCCCCGGCCTGCAACCAGCATGGGATGACTTCCCTATAAGTCTGAGTCGAGTGAGGTAAAGACCGAAGACACCAGAATCTTGTCATTTGGTTTCGTCGTGCTCCCTTGAGAGGGTAGAGTTGGCGTGAGGCTTGAGATTGGTTGCGGTGTCCGAGCGAGGTTTGGTTTGAGTTGTGGTATTGGTCTGTGGGAGAGTCAGCGGATGACCTGTCGTGATTTGGAGTGTGCCCTTCAGATTTGGTGCAAGACCAGGAAAGAAGGAAGAAGCTGAGCAAGTCAAGGTTTCTCGTTGACGCTTATCTAGTGACCAGTGGGTGGTCTTTCACAGACAGAAGATGCTGGTTGTTGGGGCTCGAGAATAGCGTGAGCCGTATGCCAGTGAGGCCTTGGGTGGCAGATCATGAGACGTGTTTTTCCAGAATTGGATCTGGGATTTGTTAGAAGATGTCTTCTGGCAAGAGTTGGTTCGGTGCTGTTGGTGGTGTTCGGTTTGCCTGGTGTGAGCTGGTGAAAGCTCAGTGATGGTTGCCCCTGGTGCAGGGCATGAGTTTTATCAGCGGGCTGTAAAGCTGGCATTTAGTTGGTCCGCCGAGCATGAGCGTTGATCGGTGTTGGTTTCCGTGATAAGGGTTGTATTTTATCGGTAAGCGAGATCGTGGTAGTGATGCCGTGGTTGGTTTTCGTGTTGGTTGAGATGACGCCAGACTTATACTCTTTGCATGTGCCTACTCTAATGATCGATGTGTCTTGGATTGTGAGCGAGGCGTTGTCCGCGATCATTGTCTGACTGCGTCTCTCAGGACCGTGGTTTTTGCGAGCATCGAGGTTTGGCTGGGGCTCTGACGGCGTCGTCAGCCAGTTCATGGCGCTCTCCCATTGTGGCTCGGTGCTTGTTCTGAATTTCGAGGACGAAATTCTTATAAGGGGGGAGGGCTGTAATGTCCCAAATTTTTCGGATATTTTTTGGATCTTTTTGTGGGTCCCGTAATGGCTTGGACCGTGGGTTCCATCAAAGGTGGGGGTTTTGAGTTTTAAGAGTCTCAGATCTAGCTCTTCCTGGATGTTAGGACTTATGTAGACGGTGGATGGGTATGGTTGGTAAGAAGTGGCCATGGTGGGGGACATGAGTGATGCACCCGAGGACTCTAAGTGCAAGCATGCCCTATGACTTGACTTGTAGAGACAAGTTAATGACTTGCTCTGATTATGACCTAAGGCAGACCCTCAGACCTAGATTTGCAAGCAAATGCAACGGACCGGCAACTTCACTCGAGCGAACTCACCCGCTAAGCGTACACTAGTGTCCGTAGGCAACCCGGTGATGGTGGTGAGGGTCTGGGATGGGACCTCGCTGCTCCAGGGGTTGGCTAGCCTAAGATTGAACCCCTAAGGGTCCTAGGATGCCCACTCTCGGGGGTAGCCAGCACGCCGATGGCGTGGGATGTAATGGCTCTCTCACAACTCCCTCGCGGTAGTCACTCACACAATAGTAATTCAGGATTGGGCACTCACTTACCGTCTGATGGCACTAGGGGCAATACTAAATCGGCAATGGAAAGAAACCAGCAAGGGGGTAACCGAAGCTCACCTGACCGGTATGAAGACACTGATCCCAGTCGGAGACGAGGGCGAGCGAGGAAGCGTGGGCTTACCCACACGCCGTGCCGATGAAGCTTCAACCTGAAATTTTAATTAACATGCACTACTCCTCGCGTAGGAGGGGTGGACTAGGGGTGGGGGATAGTAGTATTACAAGATAATACTACCTCCCGCAGGGAGGGGCTATAAGCCGGCCAGGCGGGGTGGGGAAAAAACTACGCTAGAAGTCGAATGGAAGAAGACCGTCAATTCTGCCATTGCTCTGGAACAGCTTGACAGGGGGTCGAAGAAGGCACCGTCAGGGACTCTTTCGAGCTTAGAAGAAGCCAAAACCAGAACCAAAACTTCCTGGGTTGGCCCAGGAGGATGCTTGAATTTGAAGGGAATTTATTGACGTCGTCGGTGGCTGGGGCAGGGTCTGGATCAAGGCCGCACTACTCTTACTCTGACTGCTCTCAGGTTGCTGCTTCTGGAAGATAAATGCACCACGAACACTCCTGGGCTCCAAATAATGCAGGACTAGAACCATTGAGATCATGGACGAGTCCTCTTCGAGTCGGGACCAATGGGACCATCGTCGGAGGTCAGAGCTGACCACGAAAACTAGAACAGTGGAGGGATGTCAGAACTGGCTCAGGGGAACTAACCTGGCGCACCTTGGGGAGAAAATATGGAACTCCTGACTCCGAGCTCCAAAAATTTCTTTGCTTCTTGGAGATGGAAGGGGACTTGAAGGAGAAGCCCTCAGCCAAGTGGCACCCCAAGAAGCACAGAAATCAGGCTGTGGAAGCTTCTTCAAGCTGCTTCTAGATGTCTGCCTGGGAGTAAACACGTAGTCTGGCGAAGATGGCTCCACCGAGCAGCCCCGACGTCAAAAGATGGTGAGACCACCTTTGTTGCGACGCTGAATTGATGATCTTTCCCGAAATATAAGATTTGTCACCAGGTTCATCGAGGAGATGACAGGACAGCATCTGCAATTAGTAGCTTCTCTGTTGCCTACGAACTGGAATGCAATGGTGGAGATAGGTGATGGGGGAAAGGGGCAGATGGGAGGGGAAATGAGGTGGATGTGTGTGAGGGTAACCCCTGACTTTGAGGGGGTCTAGGAGGGGGTGTTCCAAGGTGTGGGAGGGGCAGAATGGGGGCTAGAAGGGGATCTAGTAGGTGGAGGGAGCGGGAGCTGCGAGTTTGGGGGTGCATGGGAGAGGGAGTGGGAGATCTCTATCCCTTGGTTTGAATGGGTGGTTAATGGGGGTTAATGCTGGTCTTGGGAAAGTGAATGGGTGTGTGGGGGAGTGGAAGGGTGCTTGGGGAGATGGGATTCTCCCGTTTCAATTGCTTTGATTGACCAACCCACTAGAGACCTTGGCCCAATTACCGGGAGTTTTCTGGGTAAATGGCCTTACCATGGCTCTATTGACTTCATGGCATGTAGTGTTGACTGCCTCAGCCCAAAATTTTCTTGGTAGGTTACCGTCCACCAGCAATGTCCGAGCCATCTCCACAAGGGTATGGTTCCTCCTCTCCACTACCCTATTCTGCTCAGGTGTCCTTGGTGAGGAGAACCTATGGTTGATTCCTTCATTCCTGCAGAATTCTTCAAATTGTAGTTTTCAAACTCACCACCATGGTCAGACAAGATGCTCAAAATAGATTGATCATTATTCTATTTTATTTTCATATAGAACTCCTGAAATACATCAAAAGCATCATGTTTGTGTGTGACGAAAAACACCCAAGTGAACCTAGAGAAATCATCAACCAACACAAAATCATATCTTCTATTTGATAAACTAGTTGTTCTAGTGGGTCCAAAGAGATCCATGTGAATCAGCTCATATGGTTTAGAAGATAAGTTTTCTATCCGAGACTTGAATGATTTCCTAGTCTGTTTGGATTGAGTGCATGCCTCATATACAACATTATCAATCTTAAAAGATATCTCAGGAAGTCCTCTAACCATGGAATGCTTATGCAGTTTATGTAGCACTGTATAACTAGCATGACCTAGTCTACGATGCCAATGATAGGCTAGGTCATCCTTATTAGCAGTAAGACACAGATTTGAATGTGCTACATCATCTAGGTCAACTAGGTAAATGTTATTGACTCTTTTACCAGACAATTTAACATTTTCAGAATTAGGCTCATAAATGTTACAACCAGAAGAGTCAAAAACTACCCTTGACCTTTGTCACAAAGCTGGCTAATACCTAACAAATTATATACAAGACCTTCTACCAGTATGACTTCATCAATACAACAGGTAGAGCACTTACCTACCTTACCTGATCCAACAATCTTACCCTTGGTATTACCTCCAAAGGTGACAAGACCTCCATTCTTTTCAACCAGCATACAAAATTTGGCCTTGTCCCTCGTCATATGCCTGGAGCAGCCACTGTCCAAGTACCACAAGTTTTGCTTGGCTGCCAAGCATACCTGTATCAAAGATCAAGTAGAGTGGTTTGGAACCCAAAAATGTTTGGGCCCCAAAACAACAGTAGAATCAAAATAGGATAACAAACATTTAGGTATCCACATTTGTTTTGGAACAGATTGCTGTGTGGATTTGTTTGTTTTCTTTTTGCTGTGATTTTTGTCTCTAGCATTGACAGTTTGAGCCTTGTTTGTATTTTTCTGTGGTCTAGCATTTCTTTTGTTAACATATTGACCATTCTCATGCCAGTACCTAGTCCGATGGGCAATTGGAGAGGTGTAACCAGTGAATGTCCTATGCTGACCATAAGAAGTGTGTTTCATTGGATTCCATGTCCTGGATTGCCCGAACCAATTTCTATCCTGAGGTCTGTAGTTCTGAGTAGGAGTTAAGTGACATGTAGACCTTTCATAAGCTTTATCCCTCCCGGACCTACTGAACTGATATGGCTGAGCATAATGATGTGTATGGTAGGTCTGAATTCTAAAATGGTTTCTGTCAGTCTCTGATCTCCTGACTACCCTCGATGCACCTGGAATGTGAATGTGAGTGGATTGAGTCTTCCAGCTATTTTTCTGTGGAGATCTATTGGGCTTATTTAGGGTTTTTGGTATAGTAGATGATTGACCCCTACCCTGGTGCTTGCCCTGAGGTGTGGTGTTGTGAGTCCTCGAACAACTAAACCCCTCAACTTTCTATTTGCCTTTGTCTTTGACACTGGGCTTATTTTGATTAGTAATTTTTACATTTCTTTTTACATTATTATTTTCACTGCTCAATCTGATCAGGGGGCCTTTTTCCTTTTCTGCAACAAATGATATGGTTTTGGATCCAAAGCTCTTTTTAGCAGTAGGATTAAAGCCAAGACCCTCCTTTCTGAGATTTACTCTTGTTCCTAAGAGAGCATTTAGATTTTCTGTGCCCTGGGTCATACCCTCAATGGTTTTCAGTTTATTCTCATTTTCTTTCTCAAGATTTTCAATTGATTTCTTCAATTCAACATTGACAATCAAAATAGCTTCATACTTTTCATTGACAATTTTCATTTCACTTTCATAATTCTGTAATTTGATCTTCAAATCATCAATTACTTTTTCGAGCATTTCATTCTCCTTTCTAGCATCAATTACAACAGATTTTATCTCATCAACTTCAGCAGCAGATTGTTTTAGACAATTATTCTCTGTTTCAAGATATGTAATTCTATCAGACATGGTAGTATCATTAACAAGAGAATTGACTTTTCTTTTTAACTGTCTATTTTCTTTCCTAATATCATCAACTTTATCCAACAGTTCACCATAAGTATTTTCCCAATCAGTAAGAGTGTAATTCTCAAAAGGAGATGTTACCTCATCATTTTCTTCTTCTCTATCGCAGTCTCTGGCCATCAGACATATTTGACTTCCTTCTCCTTCACTTTCTGAGGTGCAGTTGAGATTGCCCTCATCCTCATCACTCCAAGTGCTTATCATAGCCTTGCCTTTCGTGTTTTTCTTCTTTGATTTTTCCTTCAGTTTCTAGAGCTCCGGGCATTCTGCCTTCATAAGGCCTGCTTTCCTGCAATGATAGCAAACATTAGTGTCAGTCTTTTTGGCAGGATTAGTTCTATACCTTGTGTATCTTTTGTCACTATGCTATCTTCTTCCAAAGTTTCTTCCCTCTTTTCTCAGAAATCTTCTGAACTCTCGAGCCAACATAGCTAGCTGATCACCTTCAATCTCTGACCCTAAGGAACTGTGGTTACTGGATGACCCGCTTTTATAGGAGCTGGCCTTCAATGCAATGGCTCTCTTCTTCTTCTCTAGCTCATCTACCTTGGGTAAGTTCATCTCATATGTCATGAGTGAACCGATCAGCTCATCGACTTTAGTGTTCTTCAAGTCCCTAGACTCCTCAATAACAGTTGCCTTTGTGTGCCAGATCAGAGTTAGGGAATGCAGAATCATTCTCACCAGCTCATATTTAGAGTACACTTTGCCAAGGCTCCTCAATCCATTAGTAATGATCATGAGGCGAGCATACATCTCTGTGATAGTCTCATTCGGCCTCATCCTAAACGTCTCATATTCAGAGACTAGCATGTTGGCTTTAGTCTCTCTCACTTGGGATGTCCCTTTGTAGATAACCTCCAATTTATCCCACATCTCCTTAGCTATTGAAGAAGATGAGATCCTGGAGAACTCTGTGGGATGAAGGGCACACTGAATGGCGTTGATAGCACTCCAGTTGAGTGTAGACTTTTGGATCTCCTCTTTCATCCATAAATCCTCATTCTCAGACAGATTATAGGGGCCTTTGCTAACAACTCTCCAAATTTTATAATCTTTCACCCTCAAGAAAACTTACATACGGTTCTTCCAGTATGCATAGTTTGAACCATCAAAGTAAGGAGGCTTGGTCGTAGATTGTCCTTCGGCTGTCATTCCTCTAGCATCCATGATGACTATCTCTTCAGGATGTTAGTCCCTACAAAAGAGTTAGGCTCTGATAGCACGTGATATAGATCTAGAGGGGGGGTGAATAGATCAATCCCCAAATAAAATCTACAGCAACTAAAATAATGCGGAATTAAAATAAACTGCTGCAAGACAATTAAGAAAGTAGTACTTCTCAGCAACTAATTCTAGCAGACAGCTAGTCACTCATCCAAGTGTGGTACAATGGCGGAGGCTAGCCTCATGCAAGAGGTGAAATTTCAGATAGACGTGACCTATCCTTCCAACCACGCCTTTTGATATACCTAGTGGATGAAAGACTGAACAACAACAGAATAAGACAATTGAACTGAATCAGATCTCAATCGGTCCTAGACATTCATCTAGTGTGAAGAAGAATGAAATAACAAATGCACACAGTCAAGACACGATCGCACACGAGACAATCAATTTTTAGGAGGTTCGATCTCCGGCAGAGATCTACATCCACCCCACACTTAAACCAAGTGTGGCTTCACTACTGATTCACAGCTTCCAACCCGCTCATCCATAACTTCGGGGAAAAGTTCCCAACAACTGCTGAGCCTTATAGCTTAAGCTACCTAGAGGAATCCTCCTCTACCGCTGATACACAGCTTATAGAAGTATTAAGAAAAGTAAAGATATGAACAATGATGTGAAAAATAGAAATGAAAAACTGTAGCTCACAATGAGTAATTCGACACAGGATTTGATCCAGTAGTCGAAGACAAAACCCCCTAGAGACTCCAAATCCGATGCTCTGCTTTCCTTCAAACTCACAGCAACAGACTCTCATAGATGTCTCTCAGCTTCACGATGGCTGTAACGACCCAGAGCCCATGGCACCGATAACCCGATACAAGTATCGAATTACCGCTACCATGAACTGGGGATGCCACCCAGGAGGCTGATGAGGCCCCCGAAGGGTTAGTGGGGTTTGTTGAACAACGCCAATGATGGGAGTATAAGAAGAACAAAAGAGAAAGGGATTTTATTCGTGGTAAATGGGAAACCAAATACATCGGGCGCTAGAAGAAGAGGGAAAAAGCAAGGAACTAAAAAAAAGAAAGGAAATGAGGGGGGTGGGGGGTTGAACAGGGGCGACGGCTCCCTGCTCTTCCCCATCCACTACTACATTTCTCTCCCCCTCCCTCTTACTTTCTTGCTCTCTTGCTCTCTGATGGCTACCGAAGGGGAGAGTCCCTTCTTCTTCTTCTTCTCTTCTTTCTGGTCTGGTCATCGGTGTGCGTTGCTCTCTCTTCTTCTGTTCTCTCTTTCTCTTTTGTTCTTCTCTTCTCTCCTCTCCTGTGTCATGTCTTGTTCGCCGGTGGAAGAGAGGCTTTTAAACCCCAACAACAGGAGCCTTCGAGGGCGGAGCGACGGAGGTGAGAACGTGGGGCATTAAATGGGGATTTGACTTCCCCTCCTCCCCGTTGACAAAGGAGTAGCTTACGTGCCTCACTCTCGTGTTGCCACGTCAACCGTCCCACTGCACGCCAAGAATCTGTAGGGGAGTGGCATGAGATCCTCCCTACCAGATGGGTCGTGGGTAGAGCGTGCCGCTGAAGAAGTAGACCATGTCGTTGAGAGGCATTTAAGGTGTGCCGGTGAACGGGAGACATGGGCGTGCCGTCGAAGGGTGGAAGAAGCGTGCCATTGAACAACCGCTAGGGTGTGCTGTTGAACAGGCGCTGGGTGTGCCTTTGAACAGGTGCTGGGTGTGCCGTTGAACAGGCGCTGGGTGTGCCGTTGAACAGGCACTGGGTGTGCCACTGAACAGGCACTGGGTGTGCCGTTGAACAGGCACTGGTGTGCAGTTGAATAGGCGCTTGGTGTGCCGCTGAATAGGCGCTGGGTATGTTGCTGAACAGGTGCTGGGTGTGCCGTTGAACAGGCGCTGGGTGTGCCACTGAACGGGCGCTAGGTGTGCCGCTGAACAGCTACTAGGGTGTGCCATTGAAGACTGGCCTTGAGCTCGCTTCATGCACAAGTTGTGATTCATTTAATTTTTTCTTCGGGGCCCATGAATTATGGGCTTCCCGGGGGTTAATTTCTCTTCACTGTCGTGACTCTGGAGACAGCTTCACGACAATGTGTTGTTCGTTCAGAGAGTTCGGACGGCCAGTTCTCTCCGTAGCTTCTTCGATTGAATCTCCTTGTTGATGTTGGACTGGTCGGGACACGCGAACATGCAATTTTACATGTCCACAATGATCCACATTTATATTGAAGTGTATATTGACGATCTGGTTGTTTAATCAAGAATAAGGATCGAGCATCCTGGGGTTCTAGTCAAAGTACTGCAAAGGTCACGAGAATATAAGCTCAAGATGAACCCCAAGAAATGCGTATTTGGTGTTTCATCAGGGAAGTTACTTCGATTCATTGTTAGCAAGAGGGGTATCGAGATTTATCCCAATAAGGCGAAGGCCATAAGAGAAATGCCTCCTCCTAAGAATCTAAAAGAAGTTCGGAGATTAATTGGGAGGTTATAATTTATTCGTCGATTCGTCTCCCAGCACTCACAAAGGTGTAGGCCGTTTTACGAGATTACTAAGTCAGGAGTCAAATTTAATTGGGATGATAAGTGTTAGGTAGCCTTTGACGGATTAAAGGATTATCTCTCAAATCCTCCTATCCTGAGGCCGCCAGTTCCAGGCAAACCACTTGTTCTTTATATATCTGTCCTGGATGACTCAGTAGGCGCTCTCCTAGCACAAGTCGATGAAGAAGGGAATGAGAGGGTAGCCTACTACTTGTCAAAGCTTCTCAACCCTTGTGAGCAGAAGTACACGACTATGGAGAAGATCTGCGCAGCTTTAGTCTGGGTAGTTCAGAAGCTTAAACATTATTTCCTAGCTCACGAGGTTCATCTCATTGCTCGCATGAGATTATCCCAAAGACAAGCACTTGATATCCTTTCTGAGGCAGTTCAACCTTTAGGGGAAGCGAGATGTATTCCTCGTTTGGAAGGCCGAGCAGGCACTGCTTGCCGAACATGACAGTCTTACTGACTTCGTCATGCGGGGGAGACCCATTTACTTGCCAAGCGAGCCCAGGAAGTGCAGTGCAGTGCTGGGACTCTAGGAGTTGACTTCGCAAGACAGGCTACTAACTAGAGCCCCCGAATTCATACCAACCTGGTGAAATGAAACTGTAGGCTATGTCAACTGGGAGAAACCATCTTTTGGCTTGTTCTTAGGCCCACTGAAGTGGGGGTACTGGGAAGAGCCATTCCTGTTGGACTACTTGGCAGTTCGATTCAAGCACCAGATTTCTGTGGGGTGGTTTACTGACTTGAAGGCCACTGACGCCCATGCATTCAGAGCTAGAGCAGTGGAGTTCACTGACTATGTTTTGCAGAACTATGCTCTGATCTTCGTCAAAGTCGGCGTGTACCACAGTGCATATGCATCAAGGTACCGCTATCCCATCTCCAAGGGTTTGTGCTGCGGTATGATCGAGGTGTTCTGCCTGGAGTACAACACCTTCTACACCTCAGAAGGAGAGACATCACTGGACCTCTAGAGTCTCTCTTAGTTGAGTGGCCTCCCGATCGACGGTGAGCCGTATGAATAGGTTTATTGGCCGGACTGGCTGAAGGACCGAACGGACAGCGAGGGCCGATATCTGACCGACTTTGCCTATCATTATTTAATGAAGGCGTATCGTATGCTTTGCCGATCTTCGTACAATACCCATGAAGCACGCAAGCCTGGGGAGAAGAGGCGCATGAGGATGGGCGCTTGGCTCCAATATTTCTTTAGCGGGGAGTGGAAATATGAAGACTTTCCCTCAGTAGCACCAACTCTTGTCAAGCGAAAGAAGAGGGTTCGGCGACAGGCTGCTTTCCCAACCGCATTGAAAGAGGGGCAGCAAGGAGGCCCTAATCCTACCGGCATTGATGCAGTCACTCATTGTGCTGCATATTTGACTTATTGGATTTGTTCCTTCTCTCTCCCACAAGGTGATGAGAGTGTGATCAGGGCCGAGGCCATTTATCCTGCTTGCTTGATGGCTTGGGGCACAAAGCTTTTCACTCTGGCTGGTGGCGCTGTGCTTGATATACAAGATGCTAGGAGACTTGAATCGATCTCGTCTCCCCGGGAATCCACAAACAGTTGGCCCGCTACACTTTTTCAATGCCTGGGTTTGTACATTGTTCCTGGAAGCTGCTCATCGGGCACTGCAATCAACACAACTTGTTCCGAGGATGATAGAATTCACCAGTGATGAACTGACTCAGACAGCGGATCAACTTTTTGCTATCTGGGGAAAGCTAACCGGGGTCCCCATAGATGGGCCGGGCGTTTTGCACTTTTGGAGTTTGGTAGCCCACTTACGCCCACTAGTGAACAAGATGTGAGAGTGCCGCCTTTATGAGATAGAACAATATGTTTATCACATTTTCAGTGCCAAGTGCACGAGGCCAGTTCTGGAACTGAAGTCAGTTGATTGGGCACTGGCAATAAGACCGAGCGTCTTGGTCTTTCACAAGAGTGACATCTTATGGCTGGAGCCCCACTACCCATTCCGATTCAGTTAGAATTTTGGTTATGACCAGCATATCCCTCCGACTTCTACTCAGTTTGCATTGCCGAATAGGGCTTGGGCTGGGCAGGTAGCTACCGATGAGACCCGCGTATGGTGGGGCTACTTCCATCGTCGAGAGGCAGCCTGATTTAGGGTCCCGACTCCTACTCGCTTCTCCTATGTAACTCTAGAGTACATTCGATGGTGGAATGCACGGACAGGCTTCTAAAGAAATTTTCGTCGTGAGTGTTGGGCCATTGTAGAAAGGAGGTTTTTGGACTCCCAACCAGTGCCAGCTCTTGACATCAAGAATGATGTATACATGAAGGACCAGTGAATTTCCACCTGCAACAGAACAAGATATCATCATGTTAGCCCTTTTATCAGTGAGACATCTTTAAATATGAACACACAAGATTTTCACTTTAGAGTGAACATAAAACACACAATATATTAGAATCATCAAAACCATTGTCAAAGACAACGAGGGGCACAGAACCCAACAAGACTTACAGGGAAATCCTCCCCTGCTGGTCATAGACCAAGGATCACCATCCAACGCCTACGTCTCATCAGTGACCTCCACACACAAGCACCATCCTTTGTCTTATCTCATCAAATCCTTCGCCTTAAAATGATCCAAAAGGATGCCTGCCAATCTCGATTCCGCTCTCATCACAGAGCCTCGGGACACAACCTCTCACGATCCATGACACACTTCTCCATAATCGACAAGTGCTACCTGCTACCACAGCAAGCTGGTCGATAACGCCACGACCAATGCACACGGGTCCCCAGGCAATACACATCTGACCATGGTCGACCACTCGACCAACCCTACCAGCTGCTCACGGCCACCACCCAGGATTCACAATCTGCCAGAGATCACTTCTCTAAAACACGATCTCACTCGGAGATAGTTTCTAATGTGAGAACAGGGTACTCGCGTGGCATACTTGCGGACACATTTCCCGAACTCTCAATCTAGCTAGTGCCATAAATCACAATGCCTCAAGCAACGGCATGACAACAACAAGTCTCACACAATCCGAGACTATCTCGCACCGAAGAACCAATCCTCCGATGCTCAACGCATCCTCTGCAACTCCGCAGGCTCCAATTCATGACACCTCGAAAAATACAATACCAGCCACAAGGTCTCACGAACACTGCCCAACTGGCACGCATCCTTCCGGAGCAGTGCCAACACACCCTTACACATCGGGGAATGGGCAACGCTTCTCATAGACAGCCACACTATGCCACAATAGTTAAGCTAGCCACTATCATACGCTCCTCTCTTACACCTACCTCTGATCTCGAAACTAATAACACGTCAAACACTTACCAAGGAGCGATGAGAAATCCACCAAAATGCCAAGCTCGAAGGCCGCAACATCTCTAGCCACCGGACATCATTCTCTCGAACCTGTCCGTGCTAACACCAACCCATTCTTGAGCTGCCACCAAGCCAAGAGCCACAATACGAACCATAATCTACGCTTGCCAACGCTCATCTGGGCACATCTCTCAACCAGAGCGCCTGCTCTGCCATCTTGAACCACGATCTCAACACCTCAGGGGCTGGATGAACCTTAAGCTGGGGTGGCCAACCTGATAACAACTCCCTCAGAGCATACTCACGGCCACTTAACCACGGACAATCCTCACAAGCCACCTGACCTCGCTGCAATCCCTTGAGCTCAATACCGCAGCAATGCACCTGTCGACAACCTCTGCCCAACGCAGCACAACCAGGGCCACTATCACAAGGGGAGGAAGCTCTCAACCTCGATCCTTAGACCCCACGCCGACATTCCGACGATGATACTAACCACCTTCACAGTACCAATGCCGCGCACTTACGCTCTCACGCGAGAAACCAAGTGGAAAATAAACACGAAACCCTATTCCAGCTGCCAACTGTACTGGACCTTACGGACTCTAATCACTCCAATATCCTGAATTCCCATGTACTTCCACAATCATAGCTCTGATACCAACTATAACGACCCGAGATCCGAGCACCGAAAAGGAACCGATGCGACTCGAACCTCCCATGAGCCTAAAGACTCGAAAGGGTTAAAGGATAGGTGTGGTGTACATAGAAATATGAAATAAAGTAGGACAACAGATAAAATAATAGAAATAAACAACAACTACAATAGAGTCCAGTGCAATAAAAGTACAATGTAAAGTAATAAAATGTACCACATGCCAAGTGAACACTCAGCTTGACGAGCTGGCACCGGGGAGAGCTAGAGGAAAAGGATAGGGATACCCCCACTTCCTCGATATCTTCGGCTTCACTGCTACTGGCCATGTCAAATTTGGCTTGGAGAACCATTTCTTCGGGGTAGACCAGTTCCCAGCATCTGCAAGGAGGTATGGCTTCTAATTTCGAGCCTCTTGGTCGAGCCAGTTCAGCATGTTCAGCTTCTGCAAGGCATTCATCAAAGGTTGCCCCCGGTGAGCTATCTTCTGTTGGATAGAGAGCTTAGATAGTGTCCACCTCATAACGCCCACTATAATAGTACTCTTCGAGGGTGAAGCCCAACCACGGATGTTGAGAAACATGCCTCAGCTCTTTGTCCATGCTGGCAGGATACCAGAGCCTTTGGAATGCTTCTTTCCCCTTGCAAGGCTGGCCGGAGGGGATATGCTACTTCCAGAACATCTTCGCCATTCGGCTTGTCGTGAAAGTCAACCCTTGAATGGGGACTGATGGGTTCTCAATATCTTCAGGGAGATGACAATCGACGTCTTCCTGTGCGGGGTGCTCTTCACCCATATAGAACAAGCTGTTGGGGCCTTCAGACTGCGCCACCTCCCATGCTTTGAAAGGCTCGACAGTAATATGATCGAGGCCGAATGTTGGCCTGGTGAGACCTTCTGGGATTTCAATATGGCTGTGGTGCTGATTGACCTTGGCCTCATTAGCTTCAGGGTAGGCGACGGGAGGTGTTACTCTGCTCACGTCTCTCGTACTCGCAATATGTGAGACCATCTTGGGATTGACATATCCCGGTGGCGGTGGTGGGAACCAGTCATCGTCAGAGACATTTTTTGATGCCCTAGCAGGGGTCTTGGTTTTAGAGGTCTTCGGTGACTTCTCCGCATACAGAGAAGTGTCAAGCAGATAACACTCGAACACTTCAAATTTGTGGAGGTCGGTAAATATCTTCTCCTCTTTCCCCTCTTGGTTGTACTTGATGCATTGGTGTAGCATGGAAGGTACCACCATATTTTCATGTAACCAGGGACGACCAAGTAGTGCCTTGTACGAGGTACTGGAGTTAATGACATGAAACTACACTCTTGTGGTAAAATCTGCCATGGTGAGGGTGAATTCTGCCACTCCCAGCGGCACTTCAAACTTCTGATTGAAGCCGGCGATGCGCATATCTCTGACTTTGTCAAGGTGTACATTAAAGTAGTACCTCTGATATATTCTGTATGGTAGGATATTGATAGTTGCTCTGGGATCCACTAGAATTCTGTTCAGCTCTCGACCATTCAGCTGCCCCTTCATGTATAGCGGTCTGTTGTGGCTGATAGTGGGGAGTAACATATCCTCCTGATTGAAGGTCACATTGGCCTCCCATAGTGCTTTAGCCAACCAGGTCTCATATTGGGCAGGTGTCTGTAAGGTAGTAATGATCGCCTGTCAGGTTTCCTCACTTAGGGAGAGGACTTCCCAGATGGTGAACCTTGTCGGAAGCTTTTTAAGTAGCTTTATTATTCTGCTTCCAGCTCGAACATTAGATAGCTTCATTTCTTCTGCCCACCTGGGCTTGGAGGAGCCTGGAATTGCGGCCTCTGACGGACCTGCTTCATCAGACTCCGAGTCTGCACCTTTCTACTTGGTGTCATCTTCTTGCTGTCCTCTGTCACCTGCCGTTGAGTGGGTCTAGCCTTCATCTGGAGCACCAGAAGGTTGCTGAGGCTGAGGGTGAGTACCCCCGACTATAGGGCTGGCATCTTGGCATAGCTGCTTGCCCTTTGTCATCTTCAGGAATTCTAAGAAGGAAGGGGCGGTAGAGTTTCCCCCACTCTGATTGTATAAACCTGAAGGAAGAGGAATTTGGACTCCCTTGACCTCCAGAGGAGGTATCTTATAGGGCTGCTCTCCCCTGAAGATGATATTGTGGTTAGCAGGCGGCTGGCACCCCCATCTTCGGCCTGACCGTGTTGCTATATCCCTTTCCTCTTTTACTCGCTTTAAATATATATAATCATCTTGTAGGGCGGGCGGGGTCGAGCTTCTCCCCTTGCTTCTCCTTGCAAGTATTTATCGGATTAAAAAAAAGGGGCCCAAGATGTCGATCCCCCACTGAGCGAAGGGATAGGGCTCGATTAGGGTCACAAGTTTTGAGGCTGGCTGGTGGACTAGATGGTCGAACCGCTGGCATCGATCGCATTTTCACACGTAAGATGAGCAATCGCGCTACAGAGTAGGACACTAGTAGCCTTGCCTTAGCAGGATCCTCGCAATGGATCTCCCCCTTTAGTGCGAGCCACAAATGCCTTCGTGGACGTCTTCAATCGCTTGGTTGGCTTTTGGAGCATCAAGGCACTTGAGGAGGGGACCAGAGAAAGATCTTCGGTGTAGGGTTTCGTCGAGAAGGATAAAACGTCGAGCTTGATACTTCAGTGTTTGAGCTTCCAGAGGGTCGGGGGGCTCTTCGGAGTCTCAGAGCTAGGATATGTATGGGGCGCGCCAGTCACTAGGAGTCATGCGTACAATGGCCACAAGCTCGGTTTCCATGCTTGGCCATTCTAGTTCCTCGAGGAGGATCGACCGGGTGCCCTCTGAGCTAATAGAGGAGGCCAAGCGAGAGAGGGCATCTACTCGGGAATTTTCTTCCCGAGCTATGTGGATTACCTGAAAACTCTCAAACAGTTAGGCTATTTGTTTCACCAGCTGGAGGGATTTGATCATTTGCGTTTCCCAAGCTTTGTAGTCCCCGTTGACTTGACTGGCAACCAGTTGGGAGTCAGTATAAATTCTAACTCTCTCGGCTCCCAAGCGTTGCGCCATCCTGGCTCCAGAGATGAGAGCCTCATACTCGGAGACATTGTTGGATGCCGAGAAACTGAGTTTCAGGGCGTACTGTAGCTCTACTCCGTAAGGAGATTGGAGGAGAATGCTAGCTCCGCAGCCGGCTGAGTTGGAGGATCCGTCGACGTAGAGGTCCCAGGTGGGGCTCGTCGTAGACAAGGATACTTCTTCGGTTGGGGCAGTGCTTTCCGCGATGAAGTTCGCGAGGGCTTGTCCTTTGATGACCGTGCGGAGTCAGTAAGAGATGTCGTAAGCTCCGAGGAGTATGGCCGATTTGACAAGGTGACCGGAAGCTTTGGGATGGGACAAAATCTTCTTCAGGGGCTCGCCGGTCAGTACCACGATGGAGTGTCCTTGGAAGTAGGGTGGGAGGCGCTTGGCTGAGGTTACCAACACTAGCATGAGTTTCTCGGTTGCAGGGTACCTTCTTTCGGCCTTGAGGAGCACCTTACTGATGTAGTACATTAGCCTTTGAACACCTCCATCGCCTTGGACCAAGATTGAGCTTAATGTGGAGGGAGTCAATGAAAGGTGCAGGCATAGCGGCTCCCTAGGAACTAGCTTCTACAGTACTGGAGGTGATGCTAGGAATTCTTTTAGCTCGTCAAATGCCTTCTGGCACTAGCTATCCCAGGTGAAGGTGGCAGATGCCAGCTTTTGCCCCCTTAGCAGTTTAAATAAGGGCAGGCACCGTTCTGCCGCTCGGGACAGGAAGCAGTTGAGCATGGCAATCCTCCCAATCAGGGACTGGACGTCCTTGGCGCAAGTAGGTGGCTGCATGTCCAAGATGGCCTGGACCTTGTCGGGGTTGGATTCGATCCCTCGCTGAGTTACTAGGAATCCCAGGACCTTCCCAGACTTGACTCTGAAGGCACACTTAGTGGGATTGAGCTTCATCTTGTACCTCTGGAGGGTGTTGAAGGTCTTAGCCAGGTCGGCAAAATGCTCTTCATCCTTGGGTGTCTTGACGTTCATATCATCAATGTAGGCTTCAACGTTCCGCCCAATCTGGTCCTCGAAAATGTGGTTGATCAACATCTGGTACGTGGCTCCAGCATTCTTCAACTCGAAGGGCATTTCTTTACAGATGGTATCAGAGCGGTGTTGGAGAATTGTATCAGGAATTGAAATCCGCTTGGGTCCAGAGCAAGTCCCTTTGAGCCGATCGTTGCTGGCTTAGGGTGTTTCTTACGAGTACTGACGTGTTTTTTATTGTCGTGTTTCCCCTAGATTCAAGATGCCGCCTCGTAGGCGAAGAGTCCTAGTTCCTCGGAATGAGGCTAGTGTTTCACCTGCTCCTGCTGTACCAGTTCCTACCTAGGCTGCACATGTTCCTATCCCGCCTGCGGAGTTACCCGATGGTCTTGGACGAGCACTGAAAGAATTTCTGTTGTTCCATCCATTGACATTCGAGGGTCAATCGGACTCGGAGGCAGCGAGGGAGTGGTTGGATGCCACTGAGTGCGTCTTCCAATGCATGAAGTGCGCCAAGGATGAATGGGTTATGTTGGCTTCTTATCAGCTTCAAGGTACTGCACGCACGTGGTGGACCACAGAGTGAGAGGTTGCCTTTCGTTCCTGTCCGCTTCGACAGATCACATGGGCGAAATTTGTTGCTGCATTTGAACGTGTCTATACTCCAGGCTGCCTAAAGTTAGCCAAGATGTATCAATTTCTGGAGCTGACGCAGGGCGAGATGTTAGTGCTGCAATATCGAGATAAGTTCATTGAGTTGGGTCGGTATGCACCCCACATCTTTGCCGATGAGACTATAAAGACTCAGCAGTTTCTGCGCGAAATGAAAGCAAAATTGAGCCTGCCGCTGTTCGCTACCCGTGTAACTGAGTTGGATTCTGCATATCAAGCCACCGTCGCGCTAGAGTTAGAGTTGGCGAGGACTCGAGGACTTCTTCAGACTAGGATGGTTCCGTCAGCCGTGCAGCATCAGTCGCCCCACCAGTCGTCTGTTTCAGAAGTTTCTTCCACTTTCTCTCGTGCCGATGGTGCTTCCTTCTCACAATCTTAGAGCAGGGGTTTCTGATTTAAGAAGAAGAAGAAGAGGTTTGATCAATCGACATTTTCTGATCTGAGTCAGCAGTCTATTTCTTCTATTCGACCGCGTCAGGATTTTGTTACTTTTCAGCCGAGGTTGTGTTCCAGGTGTGGTGGCAGTCATCCGGGTGTGCCATGCTCTCTGCCAGTTGTCTGTTATCGTTGCGATCAGCTGGGGCACATCTCCTGAAACTGTCCGTTGAGGCCACAGACGGTGCAGTTCTCGTAGACTTCTCAGTCGCAGCAGCTGCAGTTCTGTCTTCCTCCGCCACCTCAACCTCAACTGTTTCCACCACCAGTTCTTGTTCCTTCCCAGCAGTCGTCTGTAGCTACTCGTTCGTCGAGAGCCAGAGTTACCCACATCACTCGTGCGGAAGCATTGGCGTCTAATCTGATCGAAGGTACGGTTTCAATTTATGTTCGCCCAGTGCGTGTTCTTATCGATTCAGGTGCGACCCATTCTTTTATCTCTGAAGATTTTATTACGCGTATCGAAAAGTCAGTGAATGAAGTTTCCTGTGAAATGTTTGTGGAGTTGTCGTCTAGTGACTACATGTCTACTCCTCTGGGCCTGAAAAATTCTCCGGTTATGGTCAGTGGTCGGAAACTGCCAGTGAGGCTTTATGCATTACAGTTGGCTGACTACGACGTAATTCTGGGTATGGATTGGCTTGAACTTTATGGTGCCGTGGTTGACTGCCGTCTCAAGCAAGTCTACTTCATGCCACGCGAAAAGTCAGCCTTCTATTTTCAAGGTGTCAGTTTCTATCTCATTCACTTGTCTTTTTCTATCGATAAGGTGTGTCGTGTTGTCAGTTTTCTCCTTGTCCTTTCGTCTAATTTTGAGGATGAAATTTCTTTTAGGGGGGAGGGACTGTAACACCTATAGTTTAGTGGATCCTTAGTGGTGCAGACCTAGGTTCCGTCCGGTGAATTTTAGCTATTTTTAGGAATTTTTAGGACATTTTATGCACGATTTTTATGATAATATCTTAGCCTAATTTTTGCCAAAAACCCTAATTTCACGGCTAGGCTTTTGGGCTCCATAAATAAGACCCTTAGTCTAGGCTTCAAAAGGGGGGAGAGATTGAAGGCCGACAGCGAAGTCCTGCCGTATTCTAAAGCGGCCTACAGTCAAGGAGGAGGCTTTCTACATCCTCTTAAGCCTCTGGTTTAGGGAGTACTTCAGTGTCTTGAGTCTTAGCTTAATTATCAGACCATTGGCTTCTTCATTGCATGATTGCCCTTTCATCTTTCTTCTCACGTTTTTCATCATTGCACTGTCATTCACACACCACCCTACTATTTTTTTCACGCCCCGAGGGGTTTAAAAAACCTCCCAGGTGTCCCCCATTCCACGTTAGTATGGTAGCTTATCTTTCCCTTTCACAGTTACTACACTTCGTAGGACTAATTTCAATTTTTGTTTGTGTTCTTCACGTGGTTTTGTAGGCCAGCATCACACTAGCATGAGGCCCATCCCCTCTGGCTGGCCGGAAGGAGTGGAGGTTCAGATCCTACAACTTGAAACATGGTGGCACTGAACGGCTTTCATCCTATCCGTTTGAAGGATAGAGCAGTCCCCATTGCGCCGTTCCACTTCTTCCTACGGCCTGCTTCGGATCGTCCCGTCGTCAGCCAAGTTTCATCCCACGTCCTTTCTAGCACTGGCGAGCAGTCTATTGAGTGACCGCACTCTTCACAGAGTAGTTCATCCAGGATGGTGTATTTCTACAATGCTGTCTTAAGGCGAGTTCCTTCTCCCTTTCCAAGGTACGAGTGTATTTATTTTACATTTGGAACCTTGGTGGCGATCACGATCACATACTCACGTCCTTCCTCCCTTCTAGCTTCATTTTTGTTTATTTCTACATTGATATAATCAAGGGATTAGGAAAAAGAAAGAAGGAAGGAAAATATGTCTACACCCTCTCTTTTTGGGCAATCACGGTGGGACACCTAGTGCCCATCGTGTTATTGTTGTGCTGACCTGTTCTTGTCTTTGTTTAGGGTGTGTTCTGAGTGGTTTCAGGTTGTCATTTGGTTCACTTTGTGTTTCTGTCTCCCGAGGTGAACACGGTTCTCTCCGAGCCGTTCAAGTAGAGGCGCGGCCGAACCACTGGCTGCTCTGTTCTGATCCCAGCGCTGATCGTTCTGCGAGCCTGTTACATTCGGTGATTTTCCTGGGACCGTTCTCTTCCTCCTACCGTCTGATGCAGGCCTTGTATCCATGTTGGCTCAGGTACGTTTCTGTCCATACACTTGTGAGCTTTGTTGTCATTCTGCGGTATTTTTAAGACCGCTCCACAGTGTGCACAGCCAGTCGACAAACTATTCTGTCAGGTACGCCTCTATTTTCCCCCTTAGTTCATTTCAATTTCTGTCGCTTTGTTGTTAGTTCATTCCATTACTCCCTGCTGTTGAACGGTCCTATCTAGGACCGCCTAGATCCCTGAGCGGTCTTCCACAGACTGTCTAGTAGTGCTACAGTGCACCCGAGGCTTCTATTTTGGTTGCCATTCCATATCACTTTACATTTAGTTGGTGCTGCTATTGATCTCCCCTGCTGGTTATTTGATTGTGTCATATTTCTCATCATTGCTTGACCATTGATTGCTAGACATAGGCTAGATTTTTGCATGCACTCCGGTGCACATAGGGCCATACATCTATTCCATATTAGTTACATTCCTACCTAGGTAGGGGATCCTCTCGTCTCCATATTCCATGGAGCTAACTAGGTGACCTTACCTAGGACCTCCATAAGTCCCTGTGAGCAGTGGATTCCCACACGGACACTGGGCAGGTTGTACCATATCACACCATGTCTAGGTTTGCATCCGCGAGAGTGTCCCTCAGAGCCAGCCAAGTTTCCCATTTCCACCCTTGCTAGGCACCTTGTGGTTGTGAGAATTATCGACCAAATATCAAGGATTGGTTGTTTCTAACTTGTTTCCGGCAAGGGGTTGAGCCTAAGAATGGATCTAACTTATTTTTGTTTTAGTGTGTGCAGAAATAGATTGTAATGCCCTAGAATCCAAGGTTCACAAACCTCTCTGTTCTCTTTCCCTTATGGTCTTTCCTGAGACCGCCAAGCTCGTCTGGCGATCCATTGGAAACCGCTACCCTCACCTGAGAGCTAGAACTCACAGGTTTTCCTGTTCCTTCTCCTTTACGGTCTTTCGTTAGACCATTAAGCTCATTCTGACGGTCAGTAGGCGACCATTTTCCTCACTCGAGAGCCAAAAAGGCACAGTTTTCCTATGTCCTCCCTCTTGCGGTCTGTCGCTGGACCGTTAAGTGATCCTAGCGGTCCTTTGATAGACTATTTTCCAACCAGAGAACTATGTTAAGTTTGAACATTCAAGCCAAAGGAAGCAACTTCACAACAAGTCTTTCAACCAATCCTTTATTCATGCATTTCAATGATCAAAATACATTATTCTCTCAGTAAATCTCAGTACCTGATCATGAATCTCAAACCAGATTTAATTTCACATCTGCACGAGGCCGGATCTTACGTAATGATTTCACATAAGCTCAGTAGTTCTCCTCATCCTCTGTCACCTCTGCCTACAATGTACAGACTCAACTGATCTCCCACATGGTTAGAGCACTCCAGACCGCCTTCTCATCCTCCTCGGTCCCAATTTTCCTAGCTTGAAGGGAAGGAAAGTGTGATAGTGCTGGAACCATAGTGTTGGGAAGTCCGACTTGTAAGTAACACCGGTGAGGGTTGTAGAGCGCCAAGGTAGTGTTCCCTACTAGTTGGAGGTCCAATCCTAATCACTGGGGTAGTCTAAGGGTAGTGCCCTGCAAAGCCCGTGGTCACGTCACGAACTTATCAAGTGACAAGGTGTTGAGGAAGAGTCGCCAATCATCTCTTATTTTCTTATCCACGGTCTGACATTTAACCTATTTAGAAAATCCAGATGCACCTCTAATGAAGAAGAGTGGGTGGCTCCCAAATATGCAGCATGATGTTGGTACATCCTCCTAGGGTAGAAACTTCAATCTAATCCCCATCCAACACTCAAGGACTATCATAGACCCAAAGAGGGGACCCCCGAGAAAAGCTGAACTAAGACTGATGCGGGATGACAATGACACTCGAGGTGTGGATGCGTTCCTTGGACTTCTACTAGACGACGAGACTAGAGGATCGACGAGACCAGCAACTACACGACCACCTAACGTGGTTCTCGAAGGGACAAAGGTGCCCCGAAATAAGAATCACTCGCTCACGGTCGTCCCCAGCAAGGGAAACGAGTCGATCTGCACGGTTGAGAAACTGGCGTTGAGTCTTGGGTGGTCAGCTCACTCTTGTGCTCGGAACGAGTCACGGGATGGGTCTCGCACTCACAACTTACAGCTGTGATCAACTACAACGATCTAGGAGCCTAACATGCTCACAAGCAGCGGCATCAAGAGCCTATACTAGAAAAGCAGGTAACTAAAGTGGGGGTGCGGGTGTACCTCCACGTGTCGGGCGTGGGGAAGTCGATCCCGGCTGAACCCGTACTCCCGGTACAGCAATGAATAATGATTACAAAGGTGATGATTTCTGCCAACTCCATGCAGGGAGGTAAAGGGTACACACGAGATTCGGGAGTAATGCATTCAGGTTGACGGGTAGCACTCAGGGGCCGCTTTGACGGTGGCACGTGCTAGTACTCATGGGGCCCACGTCCTGGTTGGCAGACCAGGGACGCAAAAGGCTGCTACTGCATTGGAGACTCTTGGTTGGGTGGTCCCGGGGGTGAGGGCGCGCTGGTTGGCCTCGTAGAAGGTGAGGCGGCCGCCTTGGGGGTGGTTGTCGGGTGCCGTCCACGAACCAGAACCGCTATTCTGCTACGCGCGACCTGTCAGTTCTTGAAGATGAGGCGAGACCACGTGACTAAGTGTTCATGGAGAACTGGTTGCCTTGGATTACGTGTCAATTTAAGTCTGTTCTGGGATCACGTGATTACTTAAGTCTATGCTACTCTCTACCCTTAAAGTGTTTGACTGAATCCCTGTCAATAAGAAATAAAGCATTTCATCAAACACCTTTTTCATCATTATTGCACAGGAGAATGCATACTTAGCCAATTTCACAAAGATATCAGATGCTCAGATCAAAGGAAAGTATGTTAATGCAGATGCCTTAATGTATAGACTCAATGTATAGACCTGATGACCCGAGTTCTATATGAGCATCGACCTTGGACTCTACATGTGCACAGACCTAGACTCTTCATGTGCACCGACTCTACATGTGCACATACTCTACATGTGCACAGACTCTACATGTGCACAGACCTGATGTGCATAATACTTGCATGAGCGTCGGCCTTCTAGAATGAGGGTAAGAATGTGCATTGATCTTGCTTTACACAAGGTAGACTGTGCATTGATCTTACTTTAAACAAGGTGCAATGTGCATCGACCTTGCTTCACACAAGGTGCAATATGCATCGATCTTGCTTTACATAAGGTACAATGTGCATCGACCTTGCTGAGCACAAAGTCACTCGTGCACCGACCTGTGTGACTACATGCGAGTACATGCATGGACCTGTGTAACTACATGCGAGTACATGCATCGACCTTATGTTCAATGTGGTATAAGGATGCATCGACCTGACAGGATTAAGACATGTACGTGCACCGACCTATCAGACGTAAGATGAGAATGTGCACTGACCTGTCAGAATTAAGCCTAAAATGTGTATATACCCAACAGACTTAATGTAAAAATGTGCACTGACCAGATGTGATGAAAATGTGAATGTGCATCGACCTTATCTAACTAAGACCTAAACCTGCATCGACCTTAATGACTAAGTGCCTATATGTACATCGACCTAAATTTGACACTTAGATAAATAAATAGCTTATTCTACATGAATGGTTCTTATGCAGTTCCATCTCAACATGATTCATAGTATATCATCATCAAAATCAGGGTTTTAACAATCTCTCCTTTTTTGATGATGACAACTATGAGTCATGTACATGTTTGCACAAAATACAATTATTCACGCATTCAATCGTTCATCCATAGAAGCAATCATTCAGTCAAAATTTCATTCATTGCAGACAAGGATTTACATAATGTTTCCATACATCAAACCAACATTTTCTATATTTCCATTCATCAAACCAAAACAAGTACAAGACTGACATGCAGACATAACAAATATAAAACTAACATGCAGGCTAACTATAATGCTCAAAACTAACACTCTGTGTACAATAGATAAAAAATTTTGTTTGTCTGAAACATCAGAACACACATCATAGCTCAATTCTATAATTTCAGAACATCCAATTCTTTAGCACATCACATCATTCATGACTTCTCTCCCCCTTTGTCATTATCAAAAAGCATCAAAGATAAATTGTCATGATCTTTTCTTCCTAATGCATCAAACATTTACTACAGAGGTGCCACCTCTATGTCTGGGTCTTCTGGTGGGTGTCCTGCTAGATCTTCCACGTTCTCTCAAGGGAATTGCTCATGAAAATTTATTTGGAATTCTGTCAACCTTGGTACCCAGTGCAACAAACTTAGCCATGATCTTCTGATCATTCTGGTGTACTTGAGCTTGCAGTTCCTTAACTGTAGTTGTCACCACAAACCAACTCTGTAACATGCTACACATGTTCTCTAACTGAAATGTCTGTTAGTGGTGAATTTCTGCCATAGAAGTAGAAGAACTTGTAGCCTATGCAGTGACAACTTCTTTAAAACTGCTAGACAGCTTCTACACTTCTTCTTGGACAATGTCAAGTTTAGCATAAATGTTACCCATTTGAATTATGCTGAATTGACGACATACCCCACGTCGTCTCATGTTTTAACTCACACCCCTTTGGGGGGTGTTGTTTCTGAAGGTTCTCAGGTTCTGCTTTCGTTTTTAATTCACGCCTCTGTGGGGGGCGTTTTATGTTGAATTGAAGACCTCTCGGGGGTCGTCGGTTGTTTAAATCACGCCCTTCTGGGGGACGTCGTTTCACTGTGTCTCATGACCTGAGCCTGAGAGCTATGGAAATTGCAGAAAACATTCTAAAAATAAAAAAATGCGTAGGACGAAGGGAAGGGTTTTAGGGGTACCTACCTTGCTCCGTTCGGGGGCGATGCCTCCCCCTCGCATTGGTTGCCGAAGGGGGGGAGCTTCTTCATCTCCTTCTTCCTCTTCGCCATCGTCTTCTTCGTCTTCCTCGTCTTCTCCATTTTCTTCTTCCTCTTCTTCGTCTTCTCCTTCTCCTTCTTCTCCTTCGGCTCCATCGCCGACGACGACCGGTTCTTCGTCGACGCCCGCCGTCGCGGGGATGTCTTCCTCGACTATCGCTATAAGTTCCTCCACCGCGACTCCCTCGTCGCCGATGAGCTCCACTACCTCTGGACCGGTGACCCGTTGGCATTTATGGGGTCCTGTCATGGGATCGAGTTGGGAATGAAGGAATGGAATTCGGGAAAGGTTGGTTAGGGCTTGGGGCTGTGCAGAGCGAAAGGGGGACGATGGAGGAGAAAGGGGGGAGATGAAAGAACCGAATGGTATGACTGGAGGGAATTGGGAAAGATAAGGCTTTTATTTTGAGCGTTTTGAAAATAAATAGCGCCCTTGAGAAAGTCGTTATTTCGTTGAGAGACGCCCCTACCAAAAGGTGTCATTTGCGTAAAGGACGACACTAATACGGGCGTCATTTTTAAGAGGCATCTGGGAATTTGAACCACTGTCAGCAATAAATGCCAGATTGATTGATCCGACGCCAGTAATGATGATGGTGGATTTGAATTGGTAGTTTTAGGAGGGGCGTCAAATTGGAATATATATGAAATATTTTTCAGAAATTGAAGAATAATAGTGCCTGTGGGAGGGGCATGATTTAAATAGCGCCATTACCAAGAGGCGTCGAATTAGAGTTTCAATCATTTGTGAAAAATAATTAATTGTTATTGACGACCTTGATAGGGGCGCGAATTAGGTGATTAACGCCTTATGAGGAGGCGCGTTCTCAGAATAGAGAAATAGAAAGTCACCGAAGTTGGATGATTTGATCAATGATAGGTGTATTTGGGCTCAATTAAGGAAAGATCCTTTATTTTATTCAGAAAGAAATCATGATTACAATCAATGAGCCGTTTTGGGCCTCATTTGCCTAAGGGCTGTTATATATGCTTTCCATTGCTCCTTCTCCTCTTCCACATTCTCTATTGGTTGATGAAGCTTGCTAATTCGCCAAAGGGCTTGGATGGTCTTAATTTCTTCTTCATCTTCATGGGATCCAAGATCTCTTACCTTGATGGGCGGGAGATGTGATGCTTCCTCAAGATGATGACGAGGGAGTCTAATTTGAGGAAGGCACCGGTGAGGGTTATAAAGGACAAAGTCAATGGCACCCGGTAGGTGGAGCTCCACTCCGGTTGATAATCTGGTCCGAATAGCACGAATCTTCAAGAATCCCAGAGCGATAGTAAAAAGGTTCTTTGGCATGGTCTTTAAGTGCTCTCTCCATTCCACTCTTTTTTTGATCTTGGGTACCCGATTTATCGCTCTCTCACACAATCCAAGGGAACCCGTCATGTAGTGAAGTGGGCTTTTGGAGAAGATCCTTGAAGCTTGTTGTGTCTCCTCGCATGGGTCAAATTTTAGGTGGAAGTCCACCCAACAAGAGAACACTAGCATCGATCCGTACAAAGGTCTTCCCATGGCCGCCGAGGTGATCCCGCTATAAAGATAAGCTAACACCGCTGGCCCTATCCTCTCTTCTTATTAAGTCTTTCAGATCCTTCTTGCAGAGTTTTGGATCGCTTTTGTAGCTCCTAAGTTGAGTTTTACGATCCGTGTAGATTTTTTCTCTCGTACAAGTTGCGGAACCCTGCGGTGAGTTTATTCCTCAGTTCATCAACTCGAGGATGTTACAACTGCGACGTACTCTTTGAGAGGATCATTTTGGCTATTTTTGCGTATTTTTTCTGAATTAGTGAATTTTTGACACAAAAATTAGAATTTGTAAAAATGAGGAAAATTTCCTAATTTCTTCTATTTATAACCATACCCCCTCTCTCCTCCCTCATTTCTCTCATCTCTTTCTCGCTCTCATTCTCTCTCGTGTTTGGGCCATTCGACGTGGGGCGTGCTACCATTGAGAGCTGGCTGAGGCGGGGACACGTTGGAGTGATCGGGATGCCCGATGGGGTGACCGATTGAGCATGGCGTGGCGCGATCCCTCGGAGAATTCTGAGAAGGCGCGGTTCGTGATTCAGTGATTTTTGTCGTGGTTTAGTCACTTTGGGGCACAATTTCTTTGGTGGAGGTAGGGAGACAGATCACCTACTTCTCCTGCACGATTTCCCTACAGTTTCACGTTGTTCGGTGCTAGAATGGGTGAGTTTGGGCTTGTTTAGGTAAAATCATGGTTTTGTGGAGTTCATAGGCTTCATCGAAAAATGACGATGGTTTTTAGACCAGCTGGTGTCAAACGACTCCCTGGAATGTCAGCGTTCCATAGTCGTTGATTTCGTGTCGATTGGCGATCATTCGGGACCGTTAGGAGCCCGGGAAGTCTGGTGGTTCCATTTGGGTCGATTTGAAGAAATCGTCTGTTTCCTGTCGTTTCTTAGCTGATTTGACTCTCGTCAGAGTCTATGTTGTATATCGTCGTTATGGTTGTATCCCCTTCGTTTTGGAACAAATGGGGCATGGAAAGGCCACGATCGGGCCGATCCCATGGTTTGTTCACCGTGATGCCTACACGGTTTAAGAGTAATCATGTAGGGCTTAGCACGGCTGGTTTTGGACTATTTAGTCTAGGTCGGTTGGGCATCTGTGCAGTCACGCGATAGACCACCCAGTGGATGGCACGGCTAGGTGTGAGCCGTCCAGTCCACTTGAGCGGCTGGTTCTCAACCGTGCTGTTTTTCCATTGTGTTGAGCAGCCAGGGCTTGACCGCTTAGCATGGTTGACCTTGGGTCAACAATTTTCTAGCGGTTCATGGAGCAGTTTCCCTCTAACCGGCCAGTTCATGAGCAGTTCTTATCTGACCATTCTGACTACCATTTGACCTGTTACTCTAGTAGGTCAGTTGGAATGAACGGCCTGGAATGGACCATTTTGTCTCCTTGGGCGGCCTCCTGTGGACCGTCCAGTTCTCTGAGCGACCGCTTGGTGACCGCTCTATGAGTTGTGTCCGTCATTGCGTCTGTTGCCCATGATGGCTTGTCGCATGTCCGTATGTCTGTGTGTGTGTCCCGTTTGACTAGCGTCAGACGTTTGGGTTGATTAGGGCGGTGTCTCTAGCAGTTCTGGCGTGGACTGCTAGTGTCCATGAGTTTGTCGGGTGGTTTGACTAGATAGGTCGATTCAAGGTTGACTGAGCGCGGTCTACTTCTTGACTGCTACAGTTCCTTTAACGACCCAATCTAGGACTACCAGTGTCCTTGTCTCTGTGTGCGTAGCGGCTCTTCCTTGACTGCTCGGTTTGCCTAGCGGCCGAGTGATGAATCGCTTATGCCCAGAGTGGCATTTTCCCGTCGTTTCAGTTTTTGCTTGTCTTGGCTTGACCTTGTGGTTTGACCGTGACCCGTGGATGTATGTTGGCATCCTATGAGGGCTATGACCATAATGAGATGGCCAGGAGTGCTTGTGTATGGTGTCATATCTGTGTGTCGTTTTCAGGTTCTAGTCAACCCGGTGTAACCCAGTGGTGGATAGGTGACCTTGTGCATGTCTCGACAGTTCTATCTAGCTTGAGATAGTGGTTCTGGACTCCTGGTGGTATTGTCTTACCTCGGTTTGCATGTCCAGGTGTGTTGAGGGTTCTTGGTGTTCCCTCAGGTCTCCGTGAGTCATTTCCTAAGGTTGTGTCATTTCCTCTAGCTTAGGATTAGACCGATTGGTGGCTCGTTCTATTTTGTGCGACGATCTTGACTTCAAGTCGTGAGACTCAGGGATCATTGTAGTTTTAGGTCTAGTCACCTTGTCCTGAGTCTATCGGCAGTTGGTGTACTACCTTGGGGCTTCGTAGTACATGCGATAGTGCTTTCTTGCCTGTCTGTACTCCAACACTCGTGTTTTGGAGTATGTGTCTTGTGAGCCTCCACTAGTCGTAGCCTGACGACACGTTACGACGTGTCAGCCCACCTGGGAGTGGTGGCGTGGTAGTTCTCGAGATACGATTTTTAAGATAGTTCCGTGGGCCCCGATCCAACCGTTGCGTCCTATGGAGGGGAATACTAGCTAGAGGCCTAGCTCTAGGCAATGAGCTAGTGTGTGCGTACGTGGTCAGGGGCATTAGGACTTATGCCGATGGGCGTGACCCTGACTAGTCACTCGTTACCAAAGTTTATGTTTTGGTTTAGCATGTACCTTGGTCTCCGTCGTCTCGGGCATCTGTGGAGAGGTACTTGAGGCGCAGCATAAGACGTCAGTGGACGCAGCTAACTATTCTTCTAGTGAGGAGGTGCTTCCGTCACGTGACTCGTGACTCTCATGTTTCGCGCGCGTCGTGACCTTTCCGGGTTAGCCCTCTCTTGGCCTTGCCCGAGGTCAGTGTCCTGTTCTGTGCATGACATTCCAATCATGTGTGGTTGTGTCTAGGAAAGCGTGCACAATAATCGAGTCATCTGTGCTTTAGAGTCTATGTCTATGTCTGTCTAGATCTTTTTTAGGCTTATTGTCTGGTCTCGTGGGCCTTTGTCTTAGGCCGCGTGCTTGTCGATAGACCGATAACTCCTGACCTTTCGAGTTCGGGGTTACCTTTCTATCGTTGCTTGGAGTAGCTTAGGGGCTGAGGTCTTCTCGATAGCCGTGTTTTGTCGGTACGGCTTCTTCTCTCTTCCCTTACATGTTCCCTACTCCTGCTTCCTCTTCTTTATAGCTTTCTAGTGTAGCTTTTCCTGCTTTACTACTACCTGCTATTTTAGCATGTTACTACGTTATTTTTTAGTTGGGATTTGCGTGGCCCCTACTGAGCCAGTGACACGAGACTCACCCCTGCTTTTCAGGTGGGTGGCGTCTTCTGCTTCCGCGGTTCCTGGTGTGGCGTGTCCATAGCTGCAAGTGGTACCTGTGTCGGGCTTCCCCCGACCTCAGTGTACATCTTTCTTTTCTGTCGATTGTACTTACCTTTCTTTGGACTGGACTTTGGTATAATTGTTAAACTGAAACTGTTAATTAAAAAGTAATTTTATTTCTGCTTCTTTAGCAAACCTGATTTATGAAATATTATTGCTTACTGTTATATCTGGGGCTTCAATGTACTACACGATAATCCTTTTTCCCTTTGGAGCTTTATAGCTCTTGGGAGGCTTCACGGGTTCCAAGCGGTATCGGGTCTACTCGGTAGTCCTATCGGGTATATCCGGTATCCGGAGTCCGGGTTGTCATAGTTGGTATCAGAGTGTTATTGTGTGAAAATACGTGAGAATCTGAGATATACAGTTTCCAGAGTCCTAAAGGTCTAGTACAGTCTTCAGTTGGCATTAGGTTTGCGATTCTTTGTTGCTTCATTTTCTGCATGTGGTCTTGTGCGTGTTGTGTTAGCACTGTGCGAGATGGTTTTGCTCTCGTCGAGATGTGATGAGATGTACTTTTTTGTCATGATGTCTGCCTCGATCATGTTGTACTTGGCAGAGTTTGCCAGAAGGCTTGAATCTGCAGTACATTATTTGAGATTTTTTCATCGTTTGTTCAGGTGGCTGGTGACTTTTAGCCTTGGTGTGTTGGCCATGCACGTTCTTACATTATTTGGGTCGTCCTAGCTTAAGTCTGATCAGCTCCTGATGTACTTCACTTCTGTTGAGGTGGTCGATTAAATTCCCTGATTGAGAAGATGCTCGATCGAACCTAGGATTTCCCTTCCTGGTGAGCTTCTATTAGTCGAGCTTGATTTATCTATATAATATATTTAACACAATATAAATTTAACATTCACGATCTACGTAATATTATTGATACTGTTAGGATGGCAATAGCAAATTACATTTAAGATGCAAATAAGTTTTTGCCTGGATCTTTTCTCATCTCCAAACTCTAATTAGTAGCTCTATTGACCAGTTGAAATTAGGGAGGGAGTCGAGAATAGGGACGTCAAAAATATCTTTATCCACGTCATCTGATCCGTGATGGATCGAATAATACTCAAATAAATAAGTATAAATTCAAGTTTAAATATATTTAAAATATATGTTTCGTATTCGACTAGGGTATAGATGTAGTGCACTCAAATTCATATCCAATTCGAACTCATTTCTAATAACTCATTGTACATGTTAGGTCTTCCCGATTCACACGTGTGTGAAGGGGGCGTAGACTATATTTTCTCACGATTTTTACCATTTTCGGGCTCGGGACGACCTAGCGGTCGTTCCAGGGACTGCTAGGGTGTGAAGCAGTCATGTGGAGACCACCAGTGTCCCCCCTATGTCGGTTTGAGCCTTGCAGTCACGCGATGGACCGCTAGGAGGGCTTAGCGATCTGGTGAAGACCGCCAGGCATCGCTTAGTGGTCAGGGTATGATAATTTGTTCGTGTTTTGATCGTTTGAAGTCAATGGGGTAGAGGCCTTGCGACTGACCGTTAGGCTACGTCTAGCGGTCAGGCGGAGGACCGCCACCCTTTTTGGTGGTCCGAGAGTGACTGCTTGGGGTTTGGTTTGTCTTCAGCCCTTGCGGTCCTGGCTGGACCGCTAGGCCATGCCTTGTGGTCCGGAGGCAACCGCTAGGCACTGTGACGGCCCTGAGAGGACCACCACTCGGATTTCATGCTCGCCGTGTTCCGTTCACATTATGTGGGCCCCGGTCGACCCAATTATGACCCAGTCGTTGACCTTCAATCTCGTGAAAGTCCCAGACACTGGGGTTTTGTGTTAGTGTTTTAGGGGTGTCCGGAGGTATCACGTTACCTCGAATAGCATGCCCATGAGACTTGGGGTCAGGGTGGCTCCATGTGTGTTCCAAGTTTCTATGTACGCTCGGATGAGTCGTCGTGAGTCGGCATGAGTATGGTAGGTCTCGCCCCGCATGATGCGGGTTTCTTTGGAAAAGTGGTTTCTGAGTGGGCCATGTGTATGGCCTTGGACTGTGAGTCTAGTCAACCAGCTAGGGGCTAGAAGTTTTCCGTGTGTCCCGTGGATGAGAGATCCACTCGGTGACTTCTGAGCTACCTTGAGAATCGTGTCACCGTGATTTCAGACCTAAGGATTAGGCCAGATTGACGGCACTGTGTCGTCACGTGCAGTGGTCTTGACCCGAGTCTCGTGACTCAAGGGCCGTTGGGTTATTAGGTCTAGTGGGCTGTCCAGAGTCTGGTGACCGTGAGTCACCTGTTACTCCGTGTTACTCGCAATGGGTGCGTGTGTCATTTTCAGTGTCCACGTTTAGTGAGCCCCCACTAGTCGTACCTTTCCTGCGCACGCGTGTGCAGACCCACTTGGGAGTGGTGGAGAGGGTGACCCGAGTGAGACGGTTGTTAGGCAGGTTATCATAGGGCCCCTACGCGCAGCCTGAGTCTGGGCTACGGGAGAAGAACCAGCTAGAGGGCCTGACCTAGGGCGCATGGTCTATGTGTGCATACGTGACTGGGGGCGTCGGACCCGTGCTGACGAGCACGGCCCCAGCTAGTTCTTGTTCTGAGTTCCTGGTTATTGTACGGTGTCTCAGTCTCCGTCTGGGGCGTCGCAGCGAGACACCTGAGGCTGTGAACTAAGTCGTCAGTGGACGCATCCAGCCTTACTTCTGGTGGGCAGGTACTCCCGTCACTTGACGTGAGTTTGTCATGACTCGAGGTCCCGTTTCTCGTCTGTGAGACGAGATATTACGTGTGATTTCGGTGTGGGCCTTCGTGTGTGAGAATAGGCCTTTGCGACAGAGGTGTCATGACGTTTTTCATAGTAGTGTGACTAGGGTGGTACGTGTCCTAGTAGCCCCCGACCGTGGGATCGAGGCATTGGTTTCCGTTTCGATAGGAGCAATTGTAGAGCCGTGGTTTCATCGGATGCCGTGTTTCAGGGATTCATGCACGATCGTGTCTTCTACCATGTAGGTGTAGCTACTCTTGCTGTTGTTGTTGTTCTAGTTGTAGTTGCTACTTTCTGTACTGTCGTTATTTTCGGTTGGGGTTTCGTGGGACCCCTACTAAGCCAGTGATAGGAGACTCACCCCTGATTTTTAGGTGTTGCGATTCTTCCTCGAGGTTAGAGGGCATTGCGCGGAGGTTCTTAGCTGTCTGTGGGTCGTTTGGACGGATCATGAGAATGGAGATTTTTTAAAAAATCCCATAGAATATGGTTGACGGACATATCATGGCGTGATATAGATTTAGGGGGAGGTGAGAAACCAACGTGATATTATGCGGGTTGATCCCCTAAAATCATGATCTATTTGATAATCCCTTTCCATTAACTTTCACTAAAATTTTTACATATTTTTACATATTTTTACTACTTTACTCATTTTGAGTTTAAGAAGGTAATTAAATAAATCTAAATTTGTCCATTATCTTAATCCGGGTTGCTACACCTTGCTGGCAAGTCGACCGGCCCCAGGGGTAGGTCGACTGAACCCAGCCCCTCTTGCCCATTTTGGCCTTCAGTTGACCTGGTTGAGTCCCTTTGGCCCCATGGATGTCCCACACACTCCGTAGGGACTAGATTCATGATTTTTGGTGTCCGAAAGAATCATTGTATCTTGATTAGTGTGCCTATGTAATGTAGAGAGTCTGGGTGACCCTGTGTGTTCCAGGCTTTCTCTTTGTGCTAGATCGAATCATCGTGTACCAATGTAAGTGCGGAGGGTTGTCCCCACACAATGTTAACTTCCTCGAAATGTGATTTTCCACAAGGGCCATTGGTATGGCCAATGACTGTGAGTCTTGTGACCCAACCTAGGACTAGAGGCTTCTTGGTCTCCCTTGGAAAGGGAGTGGACTTGGCGGTTATGATCTGCCTTAAGGATTCTTTTGACTATAGTTTCTGACTCTAGGACTAGGGTGATTGGATGGCATGGCGCCGTATTATACAATGGTCTTGTCTTGAGTTACGTGACTCAAGGACCATGGGTTTAGCAGGTCTAGTTGACTGTCTAGACTTTGGTGGCACCGAGCCACCAGGTACTTTGTGATTCTTGCGATGGGCGCGTGTGTAGCCTTGATACTTCATGTTTTTCCTCTCTACGGAGAGTGTCCACGTTTAGTGACCCCCCACTAGTCGTAGCTTCCCTGGGTACATGGTGCCGACCCACCAAGGAGTGCTGGAGAGCTAGACCCTGGAGAGACGATTTTACGTTGGTTGTCATAGGGCCTCCCACTGTGGCAACTTGAGTTCGGGCTGGGAGGAAAACTAGCTAGAGGGCCTGACATAGCGCAGTCAGTCAGTGTGTGCACACGTGGTTATGGACTTCAGATGTGTGTGACGAGCATGATCCTAACTAGACCCTTATCTTCGATTACTTTATACGGTGTCTCAGTTTTTGCCTGGGGCGAGTAGGGAGACACTCTGGGTGTGGACTAAGATGTCAATGGACTCATGCGGCCTTGCTTCTAGAGGATAGGTTCTCCCATCACATGACACGTGACTCTTTTGACTCATGGTTTGGTTTCCCATATGTGAGACATGACTTTTCGGGTAGCCTTTGCCTACTTTCCCCATGTAGAGGTCTAGGGTTCCTAGTAGGGTTACTAAGGTTTAACCTGTAGACAGTGTAGGGTTCACGACGGTGAGGTTGTGGCTGTGCCCTTGGACCGTGTTGTCTTGGGTTGGGCCTTCGACAGTGAGGATGGGCCTGCATGACAGAGATGCCATGGTTTCCCTTCCTGGTAGTGTAGCCAGGGTTTTCTATTGGTTTGGTTGTCCCCAATTGTGAGATCACTGCTTGCTTTTTCGTTGCCATTAGGAGAAGCTTAGAGAGCCATGGTTCCATTAGCTACCATTTTATTGTTCGTGCTATGACTATTACTCCCATTGTCATTGTTGTTGTTACAACTATTGTTACCGTTGTTGTTGTTATTGTTATTGCTATTCTTGCTACTGTTTACCGTCATTATTTAGTGGTGAGGATCCGTAGGACCCCTACTGAGCCAATGAGATGAGGCTCACCCCTTTCCTTTTAGGTGTAGTGGTTCCTCCTTGAGGTTTCGAGGTGCAGCATAGGGATTCGTAGTGCCAGCTTGCTAGAGATCTCAACTAAGAATTGAGATCCATTGGCCATGCATTTAGACTACATGTGAGCACATCATTCAAGATAAACTTACACTAAGATTGATGTAATAGAGATGAACACATAATGAGCCTCAATATATATGAGGAAACCATGAACATCAACATGTAAGCCTTATCATGCACAACTAAAGATCAAGATCACATAGCTATGCATATGAACAAGGTTGAGCACCATTTAACGAATTCTACCAAGCTTCACATGAACTTCAAGCTAGACTGCAAGCACTTTACAATCTCAACCATTAACAATCAAGAGCACAATGGCTCAATTGAATTCCTACAAGCATAGCAATGATCATGAGTCAGAAACATATGCAATCATTCATAATTTTTTTCCACACACATACACGCAATATTTTGTTATCATCAAAACCAAAACCAAGAGGGAGCACATCGAACCCAACACATAAACTCCGGCCGCCGTCTCACAGAATTCCTGGCACTTGTAACTCGAATCCAAGTCTTTCCATGACCCTCCTACCCCCTAGCCTTCACACCATGCTCCCCGGAGCAATTAGACCCCTTTTCGGGCCATAAATCCCTATAATTTCTTCCGCATCTGATAATCATTTCATTCACAGGCCTTAGATACGGTGGCCAAAGCACTGTAGCTATAGTGCTAGCCACCGAGTGGCCCCGTTTAGCCACCGTCTCACTCTCACAACCCACTGTAGTTACAGTGCTTATGCGGCCACCTCCCTCTTACATTTTGCTCCCATCTAGAGGCCGAGTGGCACCTTGCTACTGTCAGATCACGCCCTCCAGCCACTGTGTGGCACCCTACTACTGCCAAATCATGCTCGCCAGCTGCCGAGTGGCACCCCTTTGCCACCAGATAAAACCCCCAGTCGTCGGATCGAGCCCGCATTAGCCGCCGGGTCACCCCGCTTCCCAGCCACCGGATCGGAGGCCCTTGACCCCTTTATGGCCTCTGGATTGTGCCAGCTACCATTTAAACCCTTCTACATCAACTCTATCTAGCTTTTAACCCTTCTACTAGCCATCCTGCCCTTCCCATGACCTCTCGATGGTCTGAGGCCGAGCCAAACATGGTTCGCAGAGCTACAGCAATGGGATTTACATCCCTACATTACAAATATTCCTCTATTTTTCTACTTACTATAGCATGTTTTCCGCTGATTTCGTAAAGGGGAAAAGTGAACAAATCGTCTCAATGATGAATGATGTCCTGCAATTCGTGGCCCCCTATTGGTTCTCGGGCTTCGGTATGCCCGCATCTTACGGACTTCGTCTTGGCACCCCGTGGACGGATATCCTATGTATCCCTTGGCATATCCCGAGACAAAGGGGAGATGTTGCTGGAATTCATTCAAGAGGCTGTTCTATCATGCCGTGTCATACTTTCCAAATTACCCTGTTAGGTCACGGAGGTCCGCCGTCTACTATGGCGTATTCTTCGATGGCCTCATTAGGGAAATAATGAATAAATCACCTTAATGGCGAATAATGTCCTATTGCTCTCGCCCTTGTGGCCCTCGGGCTCTGATATGCCCATGGATTATGGATCTCGTCTCGGCTCTACATGGAAGGGTCTCCTATATATCTTGGCATATTCTGAGACAAGGGGAAATACTGCTGGAATTAAGCTGGGAGGCTGCGCTATCCCACGCTTTCTTAGAAAATCAAATCATACCACTATGTCACGGGGCTTCGTTAGGCATTATGGCATGAACCTCGATGACATTGATGGGGAAATAAAACACTAACTGCCTCGGAGGTGAATAATGCCCCAAGTTCTTTACGTCCTGCGGATCACGGTTGTATTGGCTCTTGGAATTTTCATGTTGACATCGTGACGCCGAAATGGGCCAAGAGTAATCAGCAAAACATTCATTACCCATCACTGGGTCTGGGCTATCATTTTGATATGCTCATCTATTTCGTGGCCGTAGGTTGTCCAAGACTTGGATGGCTTCAGGGGTGTTGTCGGCTCACCTGGACAGACCGAAGTCAGCTTCCAGTGGAGCTTGAGGGGCCATGTCTCCCTTGTAGAAAACAATGGGCTTGTCCTTGTTAGCCCTCTTCTTACTTCTGAGTTGTCATTTAAGTAATGACAAATGTCGTGAGCCGCTTGACCCTGTGCTCATCTAAGGCACACATGAGCTAGAAATAGTTTGGCGGCAGACATATGCTCTTGTCGATTACTCGGCTAATGAGATTACCCTCGAAGTCAACTTTGTGCCTCTCGGGGTGATCTGTGGTTGACTTGGAGTTGAGACGTAGCCGATGAAGTTTGGCCTTTTCCTCGTCAACAGAGAAGAGGTCACCCTCATCTTCTTCTGAGAGCCAGCCATTGCTCTTGCTCTTAATCACGGGGTAGGGACTGATCCCCCTGAAGTAGAGAGCAACATCAGCCAGGTGGCATTCTATTGGAGTAAATGGAGATAGGTCTGCAAAGACCATATGTTGTTCCCCATCTTTAGCATATTTGATGCATTGATGAAGAGTTGAAGGGATGACCCAATTTTCGTGAAGCCAAGGCCAGCCCAATAACACTCTGTAGGACGTGTTGGCATCGATGATGTAGAAGGTCGCCTTAGGGGTGAAATCATCGAGCACCAAGTCGACATCCACCCAACTGAGGACATCCTCGGTATCTTGATTGAAACCAGATATCTTGACCACCTGAACCTTCTGGAGGTAGGGGGTCAGGTAGAGTCTTGAATGTTTTGAGGGGCATGATGTTGACAGTAGCACCAGCATCCACCACGATCCGGTTTACTTCATGCCCATTGACTTTCTCGTTCATGTAAAGTGGGTGATTATGACACGGAGGGAAGACCAGAAAGTCTTTCTCTGTGAAGGTGACAATGGTGGTGAATACCTCATATGTGGCGGCTTTGATTTATGACGCGTGTGCCTCATAAACTTTTTGCTCTTGGATAATCTTGATAAGGGTTTCCCTCAACTCTTTATTCCAAACAATGGCTTCCCAGATTGTGATGTTGGCGGGGAAGCACTTCATCTGGTGGAGGACCTTCCAGTCGGCTTGAGCTCCAGCATCCTCCAGTGATGGTAGTATGTCAGGCTAAGTTTTTTGTCGACTGTCGCACTGCTCCTCATCAGGGAGCTGCACTGCCTTGCCTTTGCCACTAGGGTCGGGCTGACTCTGGACACCCACAGGCTCTTGGAAAAGGGGTGCCAATGACGGCCCTTCCGGGGATGGCTGGAGGGCCGGATCATCCTTGCCCGATGGCCCTACTTGTGCTGCAAGAGAGGTGGGAGCTGGTGCTGGAACTGGAGTGCTGGCATCGGTCTCCTCTGAGCCAGCGAGATCGAATATGCTGGGTCCCCCCCGAATTTCAAGCGGTGGGATTGGGGTAGGTTGTTCCCCTCGGAAGAGGATGACCCGCTCAAGGTCGAAAGCAGATGGGTGAAGAGGTAGCTCGGGGATCCTCCCGTGACCCCTACCGCATCCACGGCCATGACCAGGGCCACGGCCTATGTGTCCTGGAGTCGACTGTAGCCCCAACGGGGTGGTGGCTCTTTGTCTGGTTTGGGAGGCCATCGGCTTGCCTCGCTGTGAGGCATTGATGTTGTCTAGAGGTGGGATGGCCACCATGTTGCAGGTGTAGCTGTGAAGCATTTCTTCCAACTGCTCTGCCGTGATCTCTTTGTCCTTATAGAATAAAGAGAGTTCTTCTAGGACGAGGAGCGTTTCGTCATTCTTGACTTTTTGGATCATCTCCTGGACCTAGTTTTTGAGGTGAGCTCGTTTCTGCATTTCTTCCCACGGGATGTAGCTATCGAATGGGATAGGGCCGGTAGGACGAGGAGGGATGTATTCCTCCAGGCTGCTGATGAACCATTGCAGCCTCTGGAGAGGCGAACTGGCATAGGTTTTGCGATTGTTTGTCGCTTTGTTTTTGTGTGTGGTCTTGTGCGTACTGTGTTGGGACTGTGTGAGATGGTTTTGCTCTCGTCAGGATGTGACAGGATGCTCTTTTTCATCCTAGTGTTTGTCTCGGTCATACGGCACTTGGCAGAATTCACTGGCAGGCGTGAATCTGCAGTGCATTGTCTGAGAGTTTTTCTGTGGTTTGTTCAGGTGGCTGGTGACTTTTATCGTTGGTATGATGGCTATGCACATTCTTATGTTGTTTTGGTCATCCCAGCTTGAGTCTGTTCAGCTCTTGAGGTGTTCCGCTTGTGTCGAAGTGCTCGATTAGATGTCTTGATTGAGAAGATGCTCAGGTGAACCTAAAATTTTCCTCCCTGGTGAGCTACTGTTAGTGAGCTTTATTCTTCTCATCCTGTAGGTGGCATCTTTTCATCGTAAGCTTTGGAAGTACTATCTTGGTGAAGCCTTTATCTTATGTCTACTTAAGTGTAGACTGTGTTAATTCTGAGCATGATCTGCTCTTTGTTCTATGGTTGCTTGGCTTTGGACCCAATTGTATGTTAAGAGCTGTTGTGCACCATGTTCGTCATGCTGTGTCTGGTGGCCGATGTGTTATGAAGGTTCAGTAATTATTTTTAGGACGTAAGGGTAAGCTGAGATTAGCATCTTCCTTGTGCTTTGTGTTGAAGCTGGTACTATCCTTGGTGTGCAATTAGGTGACTTGCGATCAGTTATTAATAGTATTAGTACTCATGGCATGTTATATTACAGTTTAGTGAATTGCGATAGAGCCGAGTGTGTGTTGAGATGCGAATACCGAGATATTTTTGATGTCAGTGCGCGTTGTATGAGCGCGCAGCGGAAGCGTGTGGGCTGGTAACCCACGGGTCAAGGATCGTTGATTGAAGATTCTGGCCGGTCGAGAGAATTAGTTTCCTCGATGTGACTTCATCTTGGCTTCCTGTGCCTTGATGTTGTTGTTGTCGTGCCGTTGTTGTTGGAGGCATTCTAGTGTTGGCACTGGCATTTGAGAGTGTTGGGGAATCTATCGGCATATCTACTGGTTAAGTACCCTTTGCCTCTCTGTAACTTTCTCTTGGGTATTGTGTTCTCGGGACGTGACCGTGGTCATTGAGATGCGTTTCCCAAGATTTTTGTCCTTGTTGTCGTGGGTCCTTATTGGTAAGCTGCTCGATGCATGGCTAATATATTGTAGTCGTGTGTTTAGATGTTATTGTACCAAGATGTGACCCAACTTGTAGTTGTGTCCTATGATTCTGTGGTCAGTGCGGAGTCAGGATTCTGCAAGTGCTATTGTTGTCATTGTTGTCATTTGGCCATTGTTTCCCTGCGAATGTGTCTTGGCACTGTGTGGACCGAGGTCTTGCCAGTTAATGTTGCTGTACTCTTCTCTCCTGGTTGGGTTAGCATGCGATTCGAATCAGATGTAATATCTGAGTGAGGACTGACTTGATTGTGCTTGTGGTCCAGTGTTGTCATTGGCGTCCTGTGTGCCAGGTTTTCATTGTTGCTTTTGGCACTAGTGTCAATGTTATGGAGCTGTCAGCTCAGAGGACTATGCTCCCTTGGTTAAGCAGATGCTTGTCATGTCTGTCATTTTGCTTTCTCGGTAGCTATTTTCGTGGCATGGGTCATGTCTCCTTTCCTGTGAGACGTAAGTGACGTTGCCCTATTTCGGAGGTGTCAGACTTGTGTCCACTAGGGTGCCATGCTCGTTCTGGGGATCGATTTACCTTGAGATCTGGAGCATGTGCTTGTGATTGTGATCTGATAGTGTTCCTCTGAATTGTGTTCTTCGAGGTTTATGTGGTTCGAGTTAATGTTAGGGTTCATTCTTCCCTGCTTTCCCTTGTTAGCTCCTTAAATTTTGAGGATGAAATTTCTTAAAGGAGGGGAGGCTGTAATACCCTGGATAAGGTTTAACAAATTGGGCAGCTACTCATCTGGGACCTCCCGCAAAGGAATAGCTTTGGCCCACCTAGACAAGTAGTCCGTTGCAGCTAGTATGAATTTGTGGCCTTTAGAGGATGGTGGGAAGGGCCCCACAATATCCATTCTCCATTCTGCAAAGGGCCATGTAGGAGCCGTGGGGTGCAACGAGGTTGGGGGTCTTCTTGGCACTGGGCCAAAGGCCTGACATTGATAGAATGTGGGGGCGTATTGATTGCAATCCGCATACATGGTGGGCCAGTAGAGGCCCTTAAGTTTTATGTTGTTCTTCATCTTGTCTCCTGCTTGATCGGCACCGCAGAGCCCTGAGTGGACCTCGTGCATAATCTTCTTGGCGTCCTTTGGTAAGAGACAACACAAGAGAACAGACTTGTCTTTTTCATGGACAAGCCTATACAATTGGTCCCCTATCAGCTGGTAAGACGTTACCCTTCGTAGCAGCTACACCCTTTGAGCCCGATCTGGAGGGAGGCGATCATTCTTAATATCAATAATTGGTTGACGCCAATCCTATTGCTCTCCTTCGATGGGATTGTCTTCTTCAATTGCACTGACCTCAGAAGTTGTAGGGTCACCTTCTTCGTCTAAGACACTTGGCATGACCTTTCTGTGTCTGACAGTTATGTCTAATTCCCCTTCGGACGGAAGCTTTATGGCAGATGCCAACTTGGCCAAAACATCTGCCTGAGAATTTCTGCTTCTGGGGACATGACCAATTTCGAATAGTTAGAATTTCACCTTAAGCCGCATTACAGTGGCATGGTAAGGAATTAATTCCTACTTTCAGACATCATAATCACCTATGACCTGTCATATAACAAGTTGCGAGTCTCCATAGATTTTAATGCATCTGATGTCCATCTCTAGAGCTAATTAGAGCCCAATAATTAACGCTTCATATTCTACTTCATTGTTTGTCAAGGGTTTCATGAGGGCACAAGAATTGTGTAAAATTCCTCCATGAGGAGTCACAAAGACAATACCTGCCCCTGAGGTGAGGGTTGTAGTACCGTCAAACTTTTTGACCGTTCGAGAGGCACCATCAAAATAGAGCTCCCAGCAGGGGATATCAATTGCAAGGACATCTTATTATTTCTGTAATGGAGCACCTTCAACATGGCCTTCTGTCCCTGATCGGGATAAGAGTGTTTCTTCATCATGGAGTTCAATGTTGAGAGGAGAGTCTGTCGGAACCGGATGTGCCGTGAGAAACTCTGCCATTCCTCATCTTTTAAATGCATTTTGCCGGACAAAGGTTATGTCAAACTCCATGAGGAGTAACGCCCATTTTCCAAGTCTCCCTGACAGGATGAGCTATTTAAGGAGGAATTTGAGTGGGTCGTACTTTGAAATTAACTCCACCCGGTGGGATAGGAGGTAATGCCTCAGCTTTTTCACGATAAATACTAGCGCCAGGCATACTTTCTCCATTGGAGAATAGCGGTGCTCAGGGCCAACCAGCTTCCTACTGAGTTAGTATAGCGGTTGCTCTTTACCTTCTTCATTTATTTGTGCCAATAGGGCTCCAAAAGAAGCGTTCATGGCAGCAATATATAATATTAGTGGCTTTCCCTTGACTGGTGCTCCCAACACCAGTGGAGTAAGAAGATATTCTTTGATTTGCTCAAATGCATTTTGGCACTCCTGATCCTATGTGAATGGCTCACCCTTTTTCATCAATCTCCCGAAAGGTGCACATCTTCTTTAGAGATTAGATATGAAGCGCATGATGTAGGCTAGCCTCCCCTGGAGGGACCTCAGTTCAGTTATGTTTTTGGGAGGCGGCAACTCCTGAATGACCTTGATTTTATCAGGGTCTATTTCTATCCCCCGGTATCTAACAATAAAGCTGAGAAACTTGCCACTTGAAACACCAAAAGTGCACTTCATCGGGTTCATCTTGAGTTGAAAGGATAGGTGTGGTGTACACAGAAAAAGGAAATAAGGCAGGATAATCTGACAATTAACAGAAATAAATAACTAACTACAACAGAGTCCAGTCTAACAAAAGTACAGTTTAAAGTAATAAAATGTATCAAATGCCAAGTGAACACTCGACCCGATGAGCTAGCAGCTAAGGACCTCCCCACAATACCCTCGAACCATGAGGAAGAACCGCGACACCTGAAAATCAAGGGTGAGCCTCCTATCACTGGCTCAGTAGGGGTCCCGCAGAACCCCAACCCAAAACAACGGCGGCACGGAAAGCAGCAACTACAACTAGAATAACAACAACAGCAAGAACAGTAAACACAGTGTTCAGTAAAACCTCAGCTCTACAACTACTGCTACTGTACTGGAACAGAAGCCAACACCCCGATCCCACGGTTGGGGCACTACCAGAACATGGACCGCCCTAGTCACACTACTCAGAAAATGCCACAACACCTCTGTTGTGGAGGCCTGTGCTCACACGCGAAGGCCCACTCCAAAACCACGCGGTCTAATACATGGTCACAACCTCACTGTCATGGACTCTACGTTGGCTAGGGAAACCCTCGATGACGCTCACCAGAAATCCTAGACCTCGGCTTGGGAAAAAACCTGAACCACACACGAAACCCCGTCTCACAGATGGGAAACGAAAACCCATGACCTAACAACTCACGTCACGTGACGGGAGTACCACCCACCAGAAGCAAGGCCGGATGCGTCCACTGACGACTTAGTCTGCAACCTCAGGTGTCTGCCTACGACACCCCAGGTAGAGACTGAGACACCGTACAGTAACTAGGAACACAGAACAAGGACTAGCTGAGGTCACGCTCGTCAGCGCGGGTCCACCGCCCTCAACCAAGTGTGCACACACAGACCATACGCCCTAGGTCTGACCCTCTAGCTGGTTCTTCCCCCGAAGCCCAGACTCGGCTGCGCGTGGGGGCCCAATGATAACCAGCCTAAAAATCATCTCTCTCGGGTAAGCCACTCTACCACTCCTGGGTGGGTCAGCACACGCGTGCCGTAAGAAGGATACGACTAGTGGGGGCTCACTAAACATGAAAGAAAAAGCCACACACGCACCCAGCATGAGTAACACGGAGAAATAGGTGGCCCAAGGCCACCGGACTCTGGACAGCCCACTAGACCTAATAACTCAATGGTCCTTGAGTCACGAGACTCGGGTCAAGACCATCGTACGTAACAACACAATGCCGTCAATCTGGCCTAATCTCTAGGTCTGAAACCACGGTAACACGGAACCTCCGGACACCCACAAACATGGTCACTTTCTCCACGGGGTGTCCGGGACACTCACGGGGACAAAGGTCAACCACTGGGTCACAACCAAGTCGACCGGAGACCAATACAACGCAAAACAGATACGGCGAGCATGAAAAACCACCTAGTGGTCCTCTCTGGACCGTTAGGGAGCCTAGCGGTCTACCCTTAGACCGCTAAGGCCAGCCTAGCGGTCCAGCTAGGACCGCTACGCCCCAGAAACTCACAAACCCCTAGCGATCACTCCCGGACCACCAAAGAGGGTGGCAGTCCTCCGCCTGACTGCTAGGCTATGCCTAGCGGAAAGTCGCAAGGCCGCTACCCCACTAACCTCAAACGACTCCAAACCAGAAAAATGGCCACCCCCGGACCGCATGACGCTGCCTAGCGGTCTCCACCCGACTGCTAAGCTCGCCTAGCGGTCCATCGCGGGACCCCAAGGCTCGAACCGACATAGGGGGGACCCTAGCGGTCTCCACACGACCGCTTGAGACCCGAGCGGTCACTGGAAGGACCGCTAGGTCGTCCCGAGCGCCAAAACGGCGAACACCACGAAAAACTCCAGTCCACGCCCTGTTCACACCCATGTGAAGGGGAAAACAAGGGGAAACTAGTCCCCAACCTCTCTAGCACCGTTTCTCCATTACCCCAATGAACGGGGTCCTTGTTACGTGTAGTTTGACTAGCTTGACAGGTAGGGGTGTAATAGTGAACTTCCTTGGAGAAGTGGAGTAGATAAGGTGGGTCAAGAGGCTCACTAGGGAAGGGGTCGAAAGGATCATAGAATGTGTGACCCCTCGAGATGGGCTCCTTCACTACACAGTCCATTGTTTGAAATTCTTGAAGGTGTAAATGGTCACCTTCATTCATTAGGGTAGATGGGGCAGTGGTCTCTTGTAGTAGATAGGGTTCCTCCCTCGGGACAAATGGAATGGAATTAGGCTCGACCGGCATAGGGAGGAACAAAAGAACCTCCGTGGTGACAGGACCCACGATGCACCCGGAGGTAATGGACCCTAATACGGGATGCGTGAAGCTACGACTTGTGGATTGGTCGAAGCCTGGGGCCAACATGTACGTCAACTTCCATTGCCCATCTAATCCTTTAGTAAGCTCTTCCAATGTATCAACATGGTGACAAGACCGAAAAGTTGTGTGGAATGAGTTGACGGGCACTACTTGTAGTGTAGGGTCCATGGATGGATAGCAAGGAGTTCTGGGGACCAAGCCTTTCTTAAGCTAGCTAAGAAGTGGCTCATCGATGGTTATCTTCCCCGATAGAAGTACGGGTGGCTCTGGCTGAGGTGGCTCCAAATAAAGATCGAAAGGTGCGGTTGGTGACAAAGGAGCTCTCACGGGTGGGGAAAGAATGTCCTCTCTGATGGGGAGAGGACCTTGGGATGGTACCGGGTTGAGACTACCGGTCATGACCTCCTTAGGTTCGGACTTGGTTTCGTCCTGTCTCAGAGGTGGGCAAGGGGAAATCAGGGACTCAATATAAGCACACATCTTATCCAACCGATCTGAAAAGATTTGCAAGAGTTTGACAAAGGTGGGACTTGGGGTGGGGGCTTCATGGTGAAGTAGCTCATAGTCTCTTGGCCTAGTCTTGGTTCTTGGCTCATCTACGTGTGGGACTCTTTGCCTCCGACTATGACCTTCCCGGTGGGAGGTGACTGGGTGGGGAAGGTAGACCCTTCTAAGCTCCTTCTTTATTTCCCACTATGACTCGATGGGCCATTGCCCCCTAATTTCCCTCATGTGTTCAAGGCATCCCAACTTTTCGGTAGCTTCGTGAAGAAACCTCTCCTTGGCAAAAGAGAATTGCATGGCCTCGGACATGGGGTAACAATCAAAATATTTATCCATAGCGGCTTCCCACTTGAGGTAGTCGCTCGGAACTTTGGAACCATAAAAGTTTGAGGCTTCGGGCTTAATGAAGGAGATGGGATGGTTTCCAAGCCCATGGGTGTGCCAACGGTCATATAGCCTGGGCGACTGGGAATCCATGGGAAATTGTGGAAGGGGAGACTACATCATGGACATGTGTTGAAGTTGAATGCAGACTAGAAGACAAGCAGGCATGCAATGACACAAGGCGAGAATGCACTGACCAATGTAAAATGAAGAACCTAGACTCAAACCAATATCTAGTACTTGGTGGACATATTGATCCGAAGACCCATCTCACGTAAGGAGGCTACCTTCTATCTTTCTAGTAATGCCTTTTGATATACCAGATAAAGGATTGAGGTGCAACACCTTGGACAAACTTAGATTGTGCTTTGGTGACTACCCTAGACTCTAACTCACTCTGATACCAATTTGATGTGAGACGGGATGCGACTCGAGACCAATTTGGAAGCGGACCTGAGACTCTAAGCAAGTTCGCGACTAGTCACTAGCAAGAGAAGCGTGTGGATCTGCACGGTTGAGAAATAGGTAATAAGTCAGGGTGGTCAACACTCCTTCGTGCCTGGATCGGGTCACTGGATGGGTCACACTCTCACTCTCACAGTGGTGATTAAATTTGATCGAGCTAGATTGTCCTATCACACACTAGCAGCGGCAAATAAACATATGATAGCTGAATATTCGGTTCGATAACTCGCTGCTAATTCCTCCTCTGCTTCTGGTGAGTCAAAAGGTAATCACTCACATTTTGAAAGAGATGGCATTAAAAAAAACTATAAATCCTATAGGTTGATGCCATAGATTCCATTGCCAAAATCACATTCTGTGTGTCTGTGTGAGACAGAGAGAGAGTGAGACTGACTATGCGTTGTGTGAAAGAGAGAGAGTGAGACAGACAATGAGAGAGGTGACGAGGCCCTCTCTGTGCGGGTGTGAGAGAGAGAGAGTGTGAGACAGTGAGAGAGAGGCCGACCCCCTTTGTGTGTGTGCATGTGCTTGTGCGTGAGAGAGAGAGAGAGACTGTGTGAGAGAGAGGGGCTTAGCCCCTCTGTGTGTGCATTTGTGGGTGTGTGTGAGAGAGAGAGGGAGAGGGAGAGAGAGAGAGAGTGCGTGCGAGAGAGAGAGGGGGGGAGAGATACCAGGCTATGCGAGAGGGGCCTTCAGCTGCTCGTCGCTGTCGGCCGCTATTGGCACCATTTTCCACATACTTATATGTAGGGTGAACTATTGCTTAGGCTCACCATGGCGGAAAGGGGTGACCAGAATTCCCCGTGGGGGCTTCGAAGGGGGTGACTAGACCAACCACCACCCATCTCAGCTCTAGGAGCAGCTGGCACACCTTTCCACCATGGTGAGCCTAAGCAATAGTTCACCCTTCATATAGGTATGTAGAAAATGGTGCCAACACCTTTCCGCCATGGTGAGCCTAAGCAATGGTTCACCCTACATATAGGTGCGTAGAAAATGGTGCCAACAAGTGCCCCCACGAAGCGTTCGTCGAAGCCGAAGGCGGAGGCGGACGGTCCGTGCCCTGACATTCTTGATTTCTCCTGAGTCTTCATGACATAGGGAGATCGTTGTAGGACTGTACCTCACTGCTTCGTTGCTTTCAGAAAGCTGAGAGTTGCTGTCGGCTTGTCTCAGTGAGACCCACCAGTCTAGAAGTAATATAGGCCTATCTCGGCGAGGCATTTTGACTTGCAGTTGATGACAACCAACCCTTAGGATTATACTGGCCAAAGCTAATGTATAGCATCCCCTAGGACGTATTGGCCTAAAACTAGATGCGGGCCAATCTTTGAGGTTGCATTAGCCAAAGCTGATGCGGACCGGCCCTTAGGGCATATTGATCCCAAGTTGATGTAGGCCTACCTCGGAGAGGCTTGTTCGCCTAAAGTTGCTGTAGACTTGCTTCTGAGAGACTTGTTGGCCTAGAGTTGATGTAGACCTGCTTCTGAGAGACTTGTTGGCCTAGAGTTGATGTGGACTAGCCCTTAGGGCATATTGATCTGAAGTTGATGCGATCTGCCTCGGCGAGGCTAGTTGGCCCGAAGTTGATGTAGGCCGGCTTCTGAGAGACTTGTTGGCCTAGAGTTGATGTGGACCCGCCTTGGTGAGGCTTGTTGGCCCGGAGTTGATGTAGGCCAGCTTCTGAGAGACTTGTTGGCCTAGAGTTGATGCGGACCCGCCTCGCTGAGGCTTGTTGGCCCGGAGTTGATGAAGACCTGCCTCGACGAGGCTTGTTGGCCTAAAGTTGTTGTAGACCTGCTTCTTAGAGACTTGTTGGCCTAGAGTTGATGTAGACCAACCTTTAGGACGTGTTGGTCTGAAGTTGATGTTGGTCGTACTCGGGCTGAGGCAGATACCATCCAGCACAAACTCGAGTGCAGTGCCACCCTTGGTAAAGGCATCATAACTTGTACATCAGAATTCTGTACATTTCATTTTGCTTCGAAAGGACACTCATCGGATCATGTCTCCTTTCTTGGCTTTAGCTTTAGCTGGTGAGGTTTCATAGCTGCTTTGGAGTTTCCCGACCCTTGGGATGGAGTGGCCGAATGGTCCTCAACTTAGTGTAGCATAGCCAGATGCATACATTTGGTCTCCCTCGGGACGCCTGGATGACTGAGCTTGCGTCTTTATAGGAGGAGTTCGCCCACCTTCGCGCTATTTAGGAGCGGAGGCGGAGGACTCAGCTGACGATTCAGCGAGAGGAGGAGCAATTTTGCAGACTTCGGAGAGCCCAGGTTGAGGTGGGCGCCCAAGTCAAGGCCACTTACGAGCGCGAGCAGATTGCCTCCCGAAGAGTGGAGGAACTCTTGCAAGAGGTCCAGGAGACCAAAGAGGAGCGCAGTCTTGCGCGTGCTGATGTAGACTCTTCGCCGTATGCTTGAGGGGCTCCAAGAGGAAGCTCTTCAAAGAGAGACTCGCTTTGCTGACCTGAAGAGGAGCAAGTCTGGTGCTTGATGGGTTTCGGTACATTCTTGTACACAAGGCTGTTGTCCTTTGCCCATGCTTGTCGAAGTTACCCCGAGGGCTTGTCTTGGGCTCCCTTCTTTGATGATATTCATGAATAAAGGACATAGCGTAGTAGCATTCGCTTCTATCCTTTTTCATGTATGCCTTTTTTTGATCACTTTACCAGCCCTACCGTCCTTTTGAGTTTTCGCCAGGACTGGCCCCCTTTAACTTTTTCCAGTGCGCTCTTGCGGGTTTTCACATTGAGGGGTACCCATTTTTGCCTAAGGCGCCCTCGCAGGTTTTCACCTTAGCCGGGTTAAAGTTTTTTTACCCTTGATTGCTCCCCTAACAGAAACAACCAAGTCCGCTGGGGCATCAGTATTTTTAACCCCATTTTTTTTGGTACCTATAATGGCAAAAGGCGGAGAGGGTGTGGCATTCCCGAGGGGACACGTGTGCCACACCGATGTGACCAGTGGGTGCATTTGATAGCCCTAGTAGGACACGATTAGCCAAATCCAAAAGCCGATAGGTTGAACAGGCTGGCAACCCGAGAAGGGCGTGCATATGCCAAGCCCGGTTGGGACAGCAAAGGAGTAGGTTTAACAGTCCGAAAGGGACATGCGTGTTAAACCTAGAAGCCGAAAAGGCAAGATGGGTTGGCGGCCCGAAAGAGACATGCGTAGGCCAAGCCCGGTAGGATGGAAAGGGGGATTTGACCGCCCGGGTGAGACATATGCATCAAATCTGTAAGCCGATAGGCAAATAGGGTTGGCAGCCTGAGGAGGCATACATAGGCCGAGCCCGTGGGGACAAAAGAATGAACTCGACAATCCTGGAGGGATAGGTGAGTCAAGTCTGACGCCAAGAGGCAAGCTGGGTTGACAGCCCGAAAGGAGCATGCAGAGGCCAGACCCAATAGAAAGGAAACAGTGGATTTGATAGTCCTAGTGAGACGTGAGAGTCAAACCCGAAAGCCAATAGGCGAGATGAGTTAGTAACCCGAGAGGGCATGCTGAGGCCAATCCTGATGGGGCAAAGATAGGTTTAACAGCCCTGGTGGGACGTGAGAGTCAAACCTGAAAGCCAGAGGGCGAGATGGGTTGGCATCCCGCGAGGACATACTGAGGCCAAACCCAGGAAGGTAAAATGAGTGGAAAAGCATGATGGGTTGGTAGCCCGAGAAGGCATACTGAGGCCAAACTCAGGAAGGTAAAATGAGTCGAAAGGCATGATGGGCTGGTAGCCCGAGAGGGCATACTAAGGCCAAACCTAGGACGCTAAAATGAGCCAGAAGGCATGATGGGTTGGCAGCCTGAGAAGGCATACTTAGGCCAAACTCAGGAAGGTAAAATGAGTCGAAAGGCATGATGGGTTGACAGCTCGAGAGGGCATACTGAGGCCAAACCCAGGAAGATAAAATGAGCCGGAAGACATGATGGGTTGGCAGCCTGAAAGGACATGCTGAGGCCAGACCTAATGGGACAAAAGAGGATGGATTTGACAGCCCTAGTGGGACGTGAGAGTCAAACCCAAGAGCTGATAGGCGAAGGATGGGTTGGCAACCCGAGTGGACATACTGAGGCTAATCCCAAGAAGGTGAAAAGAGCCGAAAGGCGTGATAGGTTGGCAGCCTAAGAGGACATGCTGAGGCCAATCCCGATGGGAGATAAAATGTGCCAAAAAGGTGATGGGTTGGCAGCCCGAGAGTGCATGCTAAGGCCAATCCCGATAGGAGATAAAATGTGCCGAAAGACGTGATGGGTTGACAGCCCGAGAGGGCATGCTGAGGCTAATCCCGATGGGAGATAAAATGTGCCGAAAGACGTGATGGGTTAGCAGCCCGAGAGGGCATGCTAAGGCCAATCCCGATGGGAGATAAAATGTGCCGAAAGGCGTGATGGGTTGACAGTCCAAGAGGGCATGCTGAGGCTAATCCCGATGGGAGATAAAATGTGCTGCATGCTGAGGCCAATCCCGATGGGAGATAAAATGTGCCGAAAGGCGTGATGGGTTGGCAGCCCGAGAGGGCATGCTGAGGCCAATCCCGATGGGAGATAAAATGTGCCGATAGGCGTGATGGGTTGGCAGCCCGAGAGGGCATGCTGAGGCCAATCCCGATGAGAGATAAAATATGCCGAAAGGCGTGATGGGTTAGCAGCCCGAGAGGGCATGCTGAGGCCAATCCCGATGGGAGATAAAATGTGCCGAAAGGCGTGATTCCAAAGTTGATGAGATATTCCATTCCAAACTAAGTATTGTGTTCTCCTTGAAGCCGCTAAGGCTGGTTCCTCGATAGCATTTGTTCGTTGGATTCCTATCTCATTTCCCTTTATTTTCTTGCACTTTCACCTTGGCTGCAGCACATCCACATTGGCTGGTAATCGCTCTCCAATGGTGTCCTTGGTGCACCACGTGCACGTTTTCTTTAGTTTAATTTCATCCGAGCAACTATGCCTTTCTTGAAATCATCTGAGATTATTTCACGCTGAGCTGATGGAAAGATTCCTAGCAGTTAGTATCATGAGCGTGTCACATCACACCTTGACGCCCGCTTTTCAGTCTGCTCTCACTCTATTTCCCTTCGTTTTCACTACACTTCATTCCGTCTCACTCCCTTGCAAAGCAGACGTTAAGGTGGGGCAGCTATAGACACGCTAAATTTGACATTAGCATTAATAAATCTCATATTACCATGCAATGCTCCAAGTGGATTCCATCTTAGGGTTGAATAGGGTGAATATTTCTATTTTTTGTTGAAATGGTGCCCTTCGTGGCGAACGCTATTTGTTATTGGCTCCTTCACAAACGAACGCTCATTCTTGGGACATTTATCTATTTAACGATAATCTTTAATGAATAGCAGCTTCTTGGGAAGGCGCTAATTTGACAAATTGCTATATTTTGATTAAGAATGAGTGTTCCTCTGAAGGGGCGCTATTTAATTAACACCTGCTAGGAAAGACAGTTTATTTTAGAAAGTCTGAATATTACTAATATTACTCCAAGAATTTGCATTCGTGTTGGGGAACGCTATTTCAATTAGCGCCCGTTGTGGAGGGCGCTATTTCGCATTCCATTTCTTCTTCCCCGATTTGACTGTTGCCTTCTTTGATCCATTGCCATTCTCTGGGAAAGGGAACCCTGCCATTCGTTGCATCTTTCTATTTCTCCTGGAGGAAACCTTACTGTAACTCGATTCTTTCCCATCGACTCAATTCACTCCCTATAAATGCCCCTCTCTTTGGGCGCCCGCAAAAAAGAAGAAGAAGAAGGTGAAAACAGAGGAGGCCATTCCACAGCAAACAACAGACCATCCTTCATTCCTCTTGCTCCTCTGCTACTCGCGCGAAGGATTCCATCCTCTCCTTTGCGACAGTCATCGGTGGAGGGACACCCCTCCATTCCTTCTCCCTTTGCTTCTTTTGTTTCCTGTTGTTCTTTTGGCATCTCGCACCCTGTTCATTTCATTCATCGTGACTCTCAGTCACTAATAGCACACTTATTCATCACCATACAGCACGTAATTATTGCATTGCATGCACTTTCCTCTCCCATAACTCCCCACGGGGTTTAAAACCAACACCCCAGGTGTGTTCGGTAACCCTTTTGCATGCTTTGCATTTTACTTGGACATTTGCTACACTACTCATAAGCTAATCTGGTACATTTTTTGTCTACTTTTTACTTTCAGCGTAATCAAGTGAAAGGAACCCTCTTGGTCGGCCGGCCGATTTGAGAGGAAGTAAGAACTCCGCATCTCCCCTTTCACAGGTACATGCGATCTTCCTTTTTCATTTGTGTTATTTCATTTGTGAGGAGTATCCCTCCTCTGGCGATCATGATCCTTTAGAGCACCACGTGCTCCGTTCATCCCTTTGAGCACTGCGTGCTCACCTTAGCCTACATTTTGGTGTTACACTTAACACATTTTTATTCACACAATCGTCTCCGAGTGACGGCGTTCCTAGATTGGCGATCACGGTGGGACACTTGGTGTTCCTTATTTTGATTACCCTTTCATCGGCACCCACGTGTGCCACTCCTTGTTTGCCCCACGTGGTAGTCGTTTCTTTATTTCTTTGTTGCACTACGTGCACTACTGTGATTGTTTGAATATGTGGAGCCTCGCCTGATCGAGCGTTAACTGATTGTATGTTCTTACTATACCCATATCTAGTTCAGAAAGCTGTCTTGGAAATATCCTCCTCTTTGATCCAAAGTTGATGGTATCCCGACCTCAAATCAATCTTCGAGAATACTGAAGCACCTTGTAATTGGTCGAAGAGATCATCAATATGAGGCAAAGGATAACGATTCTTGACAGTCACCTAATTGAGCTTCCGGTAATCAATACAGAGACGAAGCAATCCATCCTTCTGCTTCACGAATAAGACTGGGGCTCCCTAAGACGAGACACTCGGTTGAATGAAGCCCTTGTCTAATAGTTCTTATAACTGCTTCCTCAGTTCTGCCATTTCAGCAGGTGCCATTCAATACAGGGCCTTGGATATCGGCATTGTACCAGTCACAAGGTCAACAGAGAATTCAATCTCTCGGGCTGGCGGTAACCCCAGTAGATCCTTCGAAAAGACATCAGGAAAATCCCAAACCACTTCAATCTTCTCCAACGATAGGGCCTGAGAAACCTCAGCCAACACTACCACCCGGGCAAGAAAAGCACTACCACCCTTACACAACAACCAAGCTGTCTTCATGGCCGAGACTACAAACTTCCCTGACCTATTCTAAGGCAAGGGATGGAAAAACTCCTTCTCGCTAGGGATGCGAAAAATCACTTGCCTCTTCCGGCAATCAATGAGAGCATAATACCTCTCAAGCCAATCTAACCCAAGAATAACATCAAAATCCTTCATCTTTAAAAGATAGACGTGTCCAACTAGCTCCTTTCCTCTGATAACCACCAGCAAGGAAGGATAGCTCTTAGCAGTGGACAAAATTCCAACGGGAGTGTGCACTAAGAGAGGTACATCCAAACTCGAGGGTATCACACCTAAAACATCATGTAACATCTTAGAAAATCACTCGGACACAAATGAATAAGTAGCATCGGTGTCGAATAAAACTCTAGCATGGAAACCTGACACTAGAAGTGTACCTTCTGTCATGTTTTCTGCTTACTCTGCATCTTCTCTGGCCAAAGTGAACACTCGTGCCGGCGCTCGAGGGCGTTTGGCTAACTTCATTGTTGCTAGTGCTGTGGTGGCTACTGTTGGAGCTTGACTCGGAGAAGGTAGCCGCATCTTCAGACAATCCTTGATCTTGTGCTCCAAGATTCTGCACCTGAGACACTTCTTGGCTACTATCCAGCACTCCTTGCAGCCATGCCACTTCCCACAGTGCTTGCATTCATTTTTGACTTCGGCCGACGATCCTCCCGATCCCCTTGCTTGCGTCGAAGCTGGCTTTGTTGGTGTATAAGCAGGCGACCGAGTAGAGGGCTTCTTGCGGTCCTGGAATTGGAAAGATGATGACAACCTCTTCAGCTGGGCCTTCTTCTCTTCTTGATACTATTCCATGTCACTTTCTTGATGGCACGTGGCACCGAGAGCTTCTTTCATCATGTGATGGTTGAAAGTAACCAATTTTGTCCTCAATAATGGTCGAACACCCCATAGGAACTTCTTCACCTTCCTCCACTCATCAGCTACAATATGAGGTGTGTAACGAGCCAACTCCACAAAACAAGCTTCATACTCCAGCACCGTCATAGACCCCTGGGTTAAAGTGAAGAACTCCTGCGCCATCCGGTCTCGAACATGCTCGGGAACATATTTCAATTGGAACAAGCGTACAAAATCTCCCCACGACACATCTCTAGCTCTGTCCTCGAATTGATTCTGTAGATTCGAAGACCACCAAATATCAGCACGTTCCTCTAGCATGAACGTTACCAAATTAACCTTCTCATCCTCCTCGCAACGAATGCTCCAGAATATCTTCTCTATCGCCTGCAGCTAATGCTCTGCGACTATGGGTTGACTCTCCCCCTTAAAAGAAGACAGATTCATCCTCTGAAATCTCTCCATAACAGATAGCCCTTCAACTATTCTCGGCACTACCTCCGGGTGCAGTCGGGCCTAAATAACCATTCTCACGAGGGAAAGAGACACGACACATGCCACAACAATAGATATAGAGGAAACAAAACAACAGACACAGCAAGCATCAGCTTAAATAAGGAGACATAATCCTCACAGCTGATAGCTCGACAACATTATCGGCTCCAGTGCCAAAGGAGATAGGAAACACCTGGCACACAGGACACCAACGACAACAACACTAGACCACAAACACAATCAAGTCAGTCCTCACTCAGATATGACATCAGATCGAGTCGCATGCTAACTCTACCAGGAGAGAAGAGTACAGCAAAGCTAACCAACAAGACCTAGTCCACACAGTGCCAACACAGATGCACAGGGAAACAACAACAAAATAACAACGATGACAACAGCACTTGCAGGATCTTGGCTCCGTATTGAACACAGAACCACAGAACACAACTGTAAGCTGGGTCACAACAAGGCACAATAACAGCTGAACACACGACTACAAGGGACTAGTCATGCATCGAGTAGCTCACCAAGGAAAGACCCACAACGGCAAGAAAATGACGATCTCGGGGAACGTATCTCAAGGACCACGATCACGTCCTGAGAACACAACACCCAAGAGAAGAAATGTAGAGCAGAGGGTACTTAATCGACAAATAAGCTGACAGATTCCCCAATACTCACAAATGCCACTGCCAACATCAGAATATTACCGGCAACGACATGACAACACAATGTTAAGGCACAAGAAGCCAAGATGAAGTCACATCGAGAAGAACTATTCTCTCGACCGGCCACAATCTTACAACAATGATCCTCGACCCGTGGGTGACTAGCCCACACGCTTTCGCTGCGCACTCTGACAATGCGCATAGGCATCAGAAAACCCTTGGTATCTGCATTTCTACACATACACGGCGCCATCGCAATTCATAAAAATCACAATATAACACGCCACGAGTACTGATCCTGCGAGCAACCGATCACAAATCCCCTAAGTGCAACCCAAGGAGAGTACCAGCTTCAGCACAAAGCACAAAGAAGATGCTAATCTCAGCTTACCCTTATGTCCTGACACAATTATCGAGCCTTCACAACGCATCAGTCGCTAGACACGGCACGATAAATACGGTGCACAACGGCTCTCAACACAAAGATTAGGTCCAAAGCCAAGCAACCGTAACACAAGGAGCAGATCAGGCTCAGAATAAACACTGTCCACACTTAAGTAGACACAGGACACAGGTATCACTAAGACAGCAATTCTCAGGCTTACCTTGAGAAGACTCCACTAAACGGGACGAGAAGAATCAAGCTCACTAACAGTAGCTCACCATGAAGGGAATCCTAGGTTCGTGCGAGCATCTTCTCAACCGAGGAATCTAATCGACCACTTCAACAGAAGCGAAACGCATCAGGAGCTGAACAGACTCAAGCTAGGATGACCAAAACAACGTAACAACGTGTACGGCCATCACACCCACACTACAAGTCACTAGCCACCTGAACAAACCACGAAAAAATCTCGAATAATGTGTTACAAATTCAAACCTCTCGGCGAACTCTGCCAAGTATAACATGATCGAGACGAACACCATGATGAAGAAGAGCATCCTGTCACATCCTGACGAGAGCAAAAATCATCTCGCATAGTGCCAACACAGACACACAAAAATCAAGGCGATAATGAATCCACGAACCTAATGCCAATGAAATAACCCAGCCTACAGCTGGCAGACTGTACTGGACTTTCAGGACTCTGGGTACTGTATATCTCAGATTCCCATGTACTTCACACAATAATGCTCTGATACCAACTGTGACAACCCGGGCTCTGGATACCGGATATACCGGATAGGACTACCGAGTAGACACGATACCATTTGGAACCCGTGAAGCCTCCCAAGAGTTGTAAAGCTCCGAAGGGATAAAAGAATTATCGTGTAGAACATTGAAGTCGCAGATATAACAATAAGCAATTACCTCATCAGTCACATCAACCCCACTTGCCACCTCATCAGCCACATCACCCTGACTCTTCGTCTCCCTAGAGAACCACTAGTACCCTCATTAACTCCACCCTCTCCCTAGGCACCCTTTTATTCTTCGAAGCCACCCTTCCACCATCCCAAGAGAGAATCCCTCTCGCCAAGCCACCCTTTCACTCTCCAACACAACCCTTCCCATCCCCAAGGCCCCCGATTAACCAACCCCATTAATCCAAATTAAAACTTTCGGGGAGAATCACCCCCTAGTCCATTGCACTGCTGCCCTCTCCCTCTCTCAATCCAGTTCATAGCTCCCCCTCCCACCACCTGCTAGACCCCCTTCCAGCCCCCATTCTCCCCCTCCCTCACCTTGGTTCGCCTGCTCCCCGACTGCCTTACAGTCAGGGGTCGCCCCCACACCCATCCACCCCATTTCCCCTCCCATCTACCCCCATTTCCCATCCCTTATCTCAAGCTGTCACCCAGAGACAGCAACAGTAGGGTCATCCACTGACTTGCCGTAGTGGCCATGGCATCTTCACTAGGTTTCAGGTGGCCCATCCTACACCGATGTCTTTATCTCTAAGTCAGCTTCGTCACGGTTGTTTGAGCGCCCTCGTTCGACATCGGGGCTGTTCATAAGAGCCGATCTCGCCCAACTACGCAATTCTGGTCTGGCCAGTGACAAGTTCTGCTTGCAGAGGCTACCGCGATCATATCCCTCATTTCTTGGCATTCCCTTCTAGAGGAGGTCATCTAGGGTCGCCCAGATTTCAAACAAGCCTAGCCCTGCACCATTCGGAGCCTCTGTCCAAGAGCATCGCCCTCGACAAGTTGAGCCTGATCTGTATTCTGATCTTCCTGCACACTAGTAAAGCAGTCGACTATAGGAAGTACCACATCCGCCTCCCACCTCTTCTGCTTCGGCCCTTTGAAGGAGCTCAGCATGAGTCTCCCAGCTTTCCACCGGGACCGGTCCTGCCCCGATCTGAACTCCCAGCTAGGAGATACAACCTCGGTAAGGCTTCCCTGTCTATCTAGTGGCCTTTCCTGCATGACCTCAGTAGAACAGATGGTGCTAGCATTCCTGAGCTCACACCATGGCCATTCCAATTCCAGAACATCTCTGGGGCATCCCTCTTCGAGTCGACTCTGGCCCCACATAAATCTGGCATCGGACCTAGGAGATACACCCTCGGTGAGTTGGGCCTGTTCTCCTGCCCCTACTTTCAGTTTGACACTATCGGCATCCAGGAGCTGCCACCAAGCCGTCAGAGTGAGGTTCGACACTCTTTCATGCCGAGGTGCTCCCACCTCAATCTGACATCCCAGTCGAGAGCACGACCCTATTCAAGAGTTCTCTGGCCTATAGAATTCACCCCCTGCGCAATTCCATGGGATCCAGCGACATCAGCAAGTATGAGCTCCGATCAAGGCGGGTCTTCTTCTTAGTGATTCCCAAGATAATTGGCTTTTCAGTGACTCGGACCCTGCCTCGGTCAGACGTCCTAGCAGGGAGTTCCCCTCCTGACAAGGCACTGGATGTAGATAGCCAAGACAATAAACTAGGCCACACCGACCGGGAGCTATTCTTCTTCGGCCGCACCAACCTCCCCTCCCCGCCTGGCCGACTGAGCGACCCTCCCTACGTGGCAGTAAATTTTGGTTGTAATATAATTGTCCCACCCCTAAGTCAACCCTCCTGCGAGAGGAGTAGTGTTGCAATTATAGCATCTCGAAATTTGATTAAATAAATTAACTGTGTAATAATCTAGAATTTCAGTTTCGTTCGGGCTCTCCGTTTTCGATCCTTGAGTCCTAGTTTGGGCAAGTTCTTATCTGGATATTGCCAAATAATGGATCTTACCCTGTCAGGACTCTTTTCCCCTCATTAATCGGCAGGATTGCCTCGATTTATCAAATCAAATTGAGGGATGGACATTAGCGCATCACCTCAATCGTCAGTGAAACCAGTTCAACAACGAAGAAGAAGGCACACCCTAGAAAAATAGGTGATCATTAAAGAGCATATCAACAAGGGGAAGAAAACTAGGATATTTAGCCCAATCCATTACCCAAGTTGGCTCACTAATGTCTTCCTGGTACCTAAGGCTTCGAAAAAATGGCGGATGTGCGTTGACTTCACCGACCTAAACAAAGCAACTCTGAAGGACTGCTATCCATTACTGAGTATCTATCAATTGGTCGATTCAACCTCGGGTGACAAACTTGTCAGTTTTATGGATGCTTATTCTGGGTATCACTAGATCCGGATGAATCCCGAAGATGCCGAGAAGACCGCCTTCATTACTGACTTCGCCTTGTACTGCTACACTCGAATGTTGTTCGGGTTAAAGAACGCCGGGGTGACCTATTAGAGGCTGGTCTATCAGATCTTCGAAAATCAGATTGGGTGAAATGTCGAGGCCTACATTGATGACATGCTTATCAAGTCATCTCAGGCCGAACACCATTTCGCCAACCTAACCGAGACCTTCAGCATCCTCTAGAGGTACAATATGATGCTTAACCCTACCAAGTGTGCCTTTGGAGTCAGATTCAGAAAATTTCTGGATTTTCTGGTGACCCAGCGAGGGATCGAGGCTAACCCCGAGAAGATCCAAGCCATCCTGGACATGCAACCACCCACATGCGTCAAGGATGTTCAACGCTTGATAGGAAGGATTGCTGCGCTTAACCGCTTCTTGTCTCGAGCGGTAGAATGATGCCTGCCTTTCTTCAAATTGTTGAGAGGACCAAAATTGGCATCCCCTGTGTTCGCTTGGGATAGTGAGTGCGAGAAGGCGTTCGCCGCGCTAAAGGAATTCCTTGCATCGCCTTCAGTTCTATCGAAATCTGTGCCAGGGGAAACTTTATATCTCTACCTCTCGGCGACACCCTCCACAGTAAGCTTGGTGCTGGTCTGAGATGACCGAGGAGTGCAGAGGCCGATGTATTATGTCAGCAAGTTGCTCCTTGAGGCAGAAAATGGTACCCCACAGTCGCGAAGCTCGTGCTAGCATTGGTGACCTCGGCTAAGTGCCTTCGGCCTTACTTCCAGCGGCACCCCATCGTCGTGCTGACTGACGAGCCTCTAAAGAAGATCCTGGTCCATCCCGAGGCTTCTGGCCATCTCGTAAAATGGGCAATCTTGCTCGGGGCCTATGAAATTTCTTACCGACCCCACACAACCATCAAGGGACAGACTCTCGCAGATTTCATTGCGGAGAATGTTGTCCCGCCCGGGGAGACATCCCGGCCAGTAGCCGACCCGACCTGGGACTGCTTTGTGGACGGATCTTCAAATTCGACCGACAGCGGTGTCGGTATCTTCCTTACATTCCCATAAGGAGTGGAGTTGCAATATGCTCTAAAATTCAAATTCTCGGCGTCCAACAACGCCTCCGAGTACGAAGCCCTAATTTTTAGGGCCAGGATGGCAAGGCGGCTGGGAGCAGAATGAGTCAGAATCTACATCGACTCTCAGCTAGTCGCCAGTTAGGTCAACGTAGACTACGAAGCTGGGGAATCACAAATGGTCAAATACCTTTAGCTAGTAAAAGAGACAGCCTGACTTTTTGACAGTTTTTCAGGTGATCCAGATAGCTCGGGAAGATAACTCCTGAGCGGACAACCCACTCCTTTCTCGCTCAGATATCAAACTTGACGTGCTCCAGCAGACATTGGGTTCTAACCCTGATTCTTTTATATATCAAACTTGTCGCGCTTCGACAAACATTGGGGTCCAACCCCAGTTCTTTATCATATATATATATATATCAAACTTATCACGCCATTGGCAGACATTCGCTTAATGATTCTTTACATTCGTGTTCTACTTCCAACCCAGACTTCTTTCCGAATATGAAATAGTCAATTCAAATGGAGTAATCTGTTGTTGGCTTAGGATGTTTTCCATGATTATTAATGTATTTTTCGTTGCCGTATGTTTTAGATGCCGCCCTGTAAAAGAAGAGCTCCCATTCCCCGGGAAGAGAGTGGCAGTGTTCCTCCTCTTGTCATGCCTGCTCCTCCTCCGATCGTGCCAATTCCTACTCCTACCGTGCCTGCTCCACCCCCGCAAGATGACTTACCTAGTGGCCGTGGTAAAGCACTCAAGGAATTTTTGCTATTCCACCCTCCGACATATGAAGGTCAGTCAGATCCGGATGCTACCAGGATTTGGATTGAGGCGACTGAGCATGTGTTCCGATCGATGGAATGCGCGGAGGATGAAAAGGTCATGCTTGCTACTTTTCAACTTCAGGGAGCAGAATTGATGTGGTGGAGTTCGGAGTGGGAAGTTACTTTCCGTTCTCGACCACTTTGTCAGATCACCTGGACAGAGTTCGTGACTACCTTCGAGCGCACTTATAGTCCAGCCTATCTTCGTATGGATAAGATGCACCAATTCCTAGATTTGGTTCAAGGCAAGATGATCGTGCTATAGTACAGAAACAAGTTCATCGAGTTGGGTCGGTATGCGCCGCATATTATCGCTGATGAAGCCTTAAAGACAGAGCAATTTCTCCATGGTTTAAAAGTCGAATTGAGAGTGCCGCTACTTGCTACCCATGTGAATGTCATGGACGATGCATATCAGGCAACTATCACGGTTGAGCTCGATTTGGCAAGGTCTGCAGGATTTTCTCAGTCTAGTGTTGCTCAGTCGGTTGTACCATTTCAGCAGTCTTTTCAATCGCCAACACCTGGAGTTCTGTCTGTCGTGCCTACTTCTAGTGGCACTTCCTAGCGGATGTTTAGAAAGTCTAAGAAGCGATTTAATCGTCAAGTATCTTCGGGTTTTGTGCAGCAACAATCGGTGACTTTTGATTCTGTCCAGCAGTCTATTTCTCCTTTTTAGCAACGCCGAGAGTTTCCCGTGAGTCAGCTGAGACCGTGTCTGAGGTGTGGTGGCAGTCACCCCGGTGTACCATGTTCCTTGCTGGTAGTCTGCTATCGCTGTGATCAGTCGGGTCTTGTTGTTCGAGATTGCCCGATGAAGTCCGTGCTGGCACAGTTCTCATAGGTTACCCAGCCGTAGCAGTCTCAATTTCGTCTTCCCGGTGACTCATTTTGGGTCGATTCGTCGAAATCGCCCCAATCTCAGGTTTTAATGCGTTTCAATGGGCGCATGTGGTGTTTTTGACCCCCTGGGGTCATTTCCTATTGATTGGTGTTGTTTCCCCTGCGCTACAACGTGCAAGGGGCGTGGAACGGGCCGATTCAGCCGTTCTACCATTTTACCCATCGGATTGATTTAGCGGTCCTACCAGAGACCGTTATAGGCATAATGGTCCCTCGATAGAACATTATGGTTCATGATTTTCATCTTTCGAGGTCATGGAGCATAACGGATCAGGCCTGGTCTGTTATTTGAGTATAACACCCTAGGCTAGGCGCATTATATTCAGGTTATTTTTGAGGCCATCTGCCATTGTCAGATCCCTCGACGACCGTGCTTCCTCAAAGATCGTGTCAGTCAGTTCATTTAATGGATTGTTCCCTATGCGTTATAGTTAGGCAACGCACCTGTGTGGGTCTGTTTCATTGTGTTTGACCAATTTTTCGCTGGGTATGGCAGTTCATATCACGCGCCTAACCCTGTGCGCCATGTGGCTATGGCGGACTCACTGTGGTCCGTTATATACTTCTTGTCCGTATTAGTGTTTTGGGTCCGTTGGCTTTAACGCGCCTGTTGTGGTGCGTTAAGCTTGTATAATGCACCTATGGAGGTTTGTTATATTCCCTATGGTTTGAGTTTTGGTCCGTTGGCCATAACGCGCCCGTCCTGGTGCGTTATGCTGATATAGTGCCCCTGTCTTGGTGCGGGGTTTAGGCGGACTGGGGGGTTTAGGCGGACTGGGTCGCTAGGGAGAGAGAGGGGGGTGGTCCCCATTATAAAATCTGGTTTTTTGGGGTATTTTCTTCCTAAATTTACTAAGAAGAAAAGGACAAGTGGCTGGAAGGGCACGTGGAAGACTTTACGAGTGTGTTGACTGCTGAGGACTGATCCTGTGTGCTGTTGCTTCGTGCTTCTGCGAGTTGCTTCCACGAACTGGTACAGCACACAAAGCACATCGTAGGATAGCGAACTGGGCGAACTGGGCCTGAATGGGGCCGTGGGGCCACTAGGCTGGAGAGAGGGCATGACCCCTAGGGAGTTTGCCCTCCCTGGGGTGCTCGGCCGCCCCCGGGGTGAACTAGCCCCGGGGCCGGTTGAACCCTGAGGGATGGCACCCGGGGGTCTTGTTTCATCGTCTGGGAGTGTCCTTTGAGGGACACTAAGCTTTGAGGGACTGGGACGGGACCGTGGGGGCCGTTGCTCTTCAGGTTGTAGTAGCCGCTCGCAAGGTGTTCGGGTAAATGCCCGATACACCCTGGCTTGTCGAACAACTTGAGTGGCGAGCCGAGGGGCCTCAAAATGGGCCTTGGGGTAAGGATAGGAGCTCGTGGGAGCTAAGGGGAGGCATTTTAGGCCCATGGGACATGCCTCAAGCTGCGCGCCACGTTGCATGGCGGGTTGGCAAGGTAGCCTCGAGTTGGCCCCAGAGCTAAAGACGGGTGGCTTACCGCCACGTGCCTGAGGGTCGGGGGTGGCCCCATCTTGCTGGGGGGTGTTGTGGGACCCAACTAACATGTTGGCACCATGGGTTGACCCGTGGTTTGATGCTGGAGGGCTGGAATATGTGCGCCCACAAGGTGTTCGGGAAAATGCCAAACACGCGTGTGTGAGCCGTATACGGGCACTGTGGGTCTCCAAAGCCTATGGTTGACTTGACTAGGTCTCCCTTTGACCTTGGAGGGTTGAAAGAAGGCATCTCAAGGCTAACTCCATGCCTTTTCACTGGGTGCCACATGGCGTGGCTTAGTGTCGGGGTGCCCCCGGCTTGGCCCGGGCGGCCATGTGAGATGCGGGCAAAGCCCGTAACTGGGTGGCCGGGATTGGTCCCGATCAATTGCTTATGTAGTCGCACGTCACAGCAAACCAGTTGGGGCCCTTGGCGGGACCCGCAGAGCTGTAGAAAAGGCTAGGTAGCCCGTGCCTTGAAGGTGTTCGGGAAAATTTCTGAACCCTTATTTCTTGGCATTTTTGCTGGGAAATTGTCTGGGTACAACAGTAGGTCACAGGTGTTGAAACTTCTTTGCTCTCTATCTTTTACTTTGCTCCTGTTCACATCATCATTTGATCTGTTCTCCCCTCTTCAATCTTATCTCTCGATCTATGCTGAAGCTTATGTCCTTCCCAGCTTACTCGTTTGATCTGTTCTCCCCTCTTCAATCATATCGCTCGATCTGTGCTAAAGCTCATGTCCTTCTTAACTTTTACTTATTTGCCTGATCATATCTCCATGAGATGGCATTGCCTCACGATTTTGAACCTGGCGGTTCTACTTCATCTGATCCTGGACTCTGGTTGAAGAGCATGTCTGTCATGTCTTTGTCCCCCCGTATTGGTTCTGTCTATGTCCCATCGTGTTTGTGTCACGCATGTTTATGACTCGCCTTATCTTTATCACGTGTCTTTGTCCCTCCGTCGTCATTGCGTGTTGTCTTTTGTCCCCTGTGGTGTTGTCATCCCACGTGTCTTTATCCCTCAATGTCTTTATCCCACCGCGTATGCTGTCCTACCGCGTTATGTTGTCTTGTCCCACCATATCACGCATGCCTACCATTTGTTCTTGTGATGTTTCATTATGTTCTATTTACCCTTGTTATGTTATGTTTGGTTTATTTTCATTATGTTTCATTCATATTTGTCTTGTTATGTTTTGTTGTAGAATGGCCTTCAAGCTACATGCTAGCAGCTTTGAATTTAGATCATACAAGAGTTGCATATTCACTATATAGAAACAAGTGGTTTGTGTCTTCCACCTGAGGCACCTTGCAGCAAAGGCATTTCGAGCAGAGAATAACACCCACCCGCTGTATATTAGCATCAGTAGGTAGACAGTTATTCATAATCTTCCATAGGTGAATAGAGATTTTGATTGGGAGCCAATTGGACCACAGTCGAGACCAAGGAATAGCAGACAGGAATTGAGTGTTGGCAGAGAAAATTTTATAGGTAGAGGCCACTGAACACTTCCCAGATGAAGATAGACTCCAGATTCCCATATCCATTTCCTGGTTCAGTTTCACATGTCTAAGGGCTTGCTTTATACCAGTAGGGAGCATGGTTTCTTGCAAATCAGTTTCTTCATTAGTTGGATGCAAGAGAACATCTCTAACAGAAGCCTTGAAGTTTGGAATGAGATCAGCAGAAACATAATCAATCAAACAATGGTTCCCCAACCACTTATCATACCAAAAATTTGTATTGTTACCATCCCCAAGAACAACCATTTTATGTTGAAGGATGAGGTCTTTAGCCTTTAGCCAGCTCCTCTTAGCAAAACCCTTCATATTTTTAAATTGTACATCTCGGAGATGGCATTGTTGCATATATTTTGCTCTGAAATAAGAAGCCCATAAAGAATCTGTATGAATAACCCGCCACAGCATTTTGACCCGCAAAGCTATTTCCATGTGCCTATGGGATAAAATGCCAAGGCCACCCTTTGATATTGGCCTACATAAAGCCTGCCAAGACTTCCAATGCCTTTTTTTTCCTTGGGGAGTAGACCCCCAGAAAAAATTTGCAAATGTCTGCTCAATCAAATGATGAATACCAGAGTGCAATGGAGTGGAAGACAAAGAATAGATTGGCAGAGAAGTTAGCACATGCCTGATAAGAACCAGTTTGGCACCTTGAGATAATAAACTAGCTTTCCAGCCTACAATATGCTTCTGAATAGAATTAACAATCCTAGCAAAGTAAATCTTCTTACTTCGACCAAGCACTAGGGGGAGGCCAAGATATTTCTGTGGAAAATACTGTCGGGTGAAACCAGTGAGACTGTGGATCCGATTAGCAACAGAATTCTGATTTTTTGGATGAATGAAGAAGCCACTTTTGTTGACATTAATAAGCTGGCCAGATGCACGTTCATAAGTATTGAGCACAGTAAGTAAATTTCTGATGGAAACAGAGGTGGCTTTGCTAAATATCAGAGTGTCATCAGCAAACAAAAGGTGGGAAATTTTTGGACATCTCCAAAAACCAGAGAACCATTCCACCCGTCCAGTGCAAAAAACTTCCCTTAAAGATCTACTCAAGGCTTCCTCAGCAATAATAAATAAAGAGGGAGCAACCAGATCACCTTGACGGACACCTCTTGAAGACTTGAAAAAACCAGCAGAATCCCTATTTAGCAAAACAGAAAACCAGCAATTGTTTATCAATCTTTCAATGAGAGTAATGAAATTGTTGCTGAACCCAAATCTGTGCATAACAGTAAAATGGAAATCCCATTCTAACCTGTCATAGGCCTTAGCCATATCAAGCTTAAACATAGCATTAGATCCTCTTGTTTTTCTACCTAATTCCTGTGTGAGCTCCTGAGCAAGTGCTATGTTTTCAACAATCTGTCTCCCCTTCACAAAGGCAGATTGCTCAGGAGAAATAATCTTGGGTAAAATAGAAGCTAATCTTTTATTAATGATGGAGGAGATGATCTTATAAAATAAGTTACAAAGGCTAATCAGCCTGAATTCAGAAATGTCAACTGCATTGGGGTTCTTCGGGATAAGCGCAATTAGAGTAGAGGTCACACTTGTTGGCAAAGGATTCCCTGAGGAAAAAGCTTCTTGCATAGCACTGACAACTAGAGTGGCAATGATAGGCCAGGCCTTATGGAAGAAAGTTCTAGTGAAGCTATCAGGCCCAGGGGCACTATCAGCTGACAAACTGAACACTACATCATGAACATCTGCTTCAGAAGGAATTGCACACAGACTATCATTCTCATCCTAGTTAATCAACCGAGGAATGCAGTTCAAGAAGCTGTCGTCAATGTAATGGCCTTGGGAGGAGAAAGCATTTTGAAAATGAGAGATTGCAATCCTCTTCATATCTTCATGGTCTGAGGTAAGGCTGCCAACTGAATTCCTAAGATGATGAATTCTGTGCTTGCGTCTGTTAGCCAAGGTAGACATATGAAAAAACTTGGTATTCCTGTCTCCCTCTAGAAGCCACCTAATACCAGATTTTTGCCTCCAAAAACACTCCTGTTGTAAGAGTCTGTCAGATTGGATATTCTTTGCCTCTTCTAAAGAAACAAAATTAGCATCTGTAGGAAAAAGATCATAAGCATGCTCAGCTTTTATGACAGCATCTTCGGCTTCAATTAAGTTCAAGTGGACATTACCAAAAGTCTGTTTGTTCCAAATTCAAAGCATTTTTCTCAGGGGTTTAAGCTTAAGGTATAAAGAAGTTATTGGAGAGGAAGCTAAAGGACTAGAGTGCCAACAAGTCTGGATATCCCCAAGGAACTGAGCATGCATAGTCCACATTTTCTGAAAGTAGAACCTGCTGATTCTTCTATCATGAGAAAGTAATTTAACAAAGAGAGGGGCATTGTCAGATGCCTCTCTGGACAGATGCTCCACAGAAACTGGAAGGGAATTCAACCATGCTGTGTTCAGAAGAACCCTATCCAACCTTGCCCAAATACCTCTGCCTCCACTTTGATTATTGTGCCAAGTATATTTAGAGCCCATGTAGCCAGCATCAACCAAAGCACAGTCTGAAACACAATCACTGAAATCAGAAATAGCACTCAAGTTAGGATGGTTACCACCAAGCTTCTCATCCACATTAAGGATGCAGTTGAAATCACCAGTAATCAACCAAGGGCCTGTAATCTGAGAATGGTTATTAGATAGAGAAGCCCACAAAGCTTGTCTCTCAGCTATACTACATTTGGCATAAACAAAAGTTGTATGAAAAATAGGAAGAACAGTATTAGAATGAAGAAGTGTAATCTGTTGATCATCCCTACAAATAACAGAAAAATTCAGTGGGTCTTTCTAGAACACCCAGATGTGAGCCAGTCCATCATTATTTGCTACAGATTTATCCATACCCAGCCTTCTACAAATACTGTCCAGCTTGGTGATCTTTATTTTAGGTTCCAAAAGCACAACGCAGTCAATATTGTGAGACTTACTAAGGAACTTAACTCTGCCTATAGAGATATAATTCCCTATACCTCTTATATTCCATATAATAAAATTCATGATGTATGTTGGGTATCAGTAATGTTGCCCGTGGAGCCTGACCGCATCATAGATCTGGTGATAACCCCTGAACGATCATTGTGAGGAACTAGAACATTTTCAGTTTCTGCAGAACTTGCAATAGCCTGTCTTCTAGCAACTGCCTCAACAATCAGTGGAGCTTCAATAGCATGCTTGGCAGTGAGGGCTGACTTCGAGCGGGGGAGGGTGGAATCAACAATTGCTAGTTTAGGAACAAGAGTAATTGTGCCATCCTGGACAGTGTTTTGGGTTGAAGGGAGCTCCGGATGAAGGAGGGCCAAAGCATCACTAACCCTAGGAGAAGAATCAGTGGCCAATAAAGTTTGCTGAGGTCTTTGGCAATCCTTAAAAGGAGGTGCATTAGGTGATGAAATAGACTCCGAAGGGGGCAAACCTGAATCGCAGTCATTAAGTTGAACCTCATTGTTAGGAGATAAGAGCTTCACAGCTTCAACCTCTCTCTAGGAGTGATTGGGTGGAAATTCATAGTACTCTAAGTCCGGAATCAGAATTGGACTGGATTCACATAAGATAGCCCCATTCTTGTCCGAAGGCTGCTTAGAACTCTCCCCAATTTGAACAATCCTTGAAACAACCAAATCAGACCTGATTGAAGAAAAGTGAGCTCTAGAGTCTAGGAATGTTGTATTAGCATTAACCTTCATTACATCTGCTCTGTCCTTCTTATTGATTACGGGTTGCCAAATAGTCTTTGCCTTGTTATCCAAACCAATTGTAACCTGAGTAGTAGTGATCTGATGGGAATTCCCATTATGTTTCAAGTTCTTTGATGCTTTACAATTTTCCACATTATGACCAATCCGGAAGCAAGTAGAACAATAGAGTGGGAGGTCGGGGTAAAGAACATCCTGCCAAGTTCCACCCCTCGGGAAACCAATCCAAACTCTAGATGGGCGTGGTTTGGATACATCTAGCTCAATGCATACACGCGCAGCATTTGTTTGGGATAAATTCAAAGTAGCTTGATCAATTTTTAAAACCTGACCGATCTTACCAGCAATGGACCGAAGCAAGGGCTCAATGTAGAAATTAATCGGGAGACCTGGAAGAGAAATCCATACCAAAAGAAGGGGCGTATCAGCTAAAGGTGAAAAATCCATGGTCCGTTTAAAGAATCGGAAGAGACGTTGTCACCTAGTGTGAACCTCTAGTACCCCCTGACCTCAGCCAACACCACCCATTATGAGGTGAACCTACAGCTACAAAGTGCTCCCAGCTCTCCACCTAGGACTTCAGGAATATACGGACTCCTCTTCGGCATGGAACGAAGGTCTTCGGATTCAATCCAATGTAAATAAACATTGACTGCTTGCGGTCAGTGGGGAAAGACATCATGTACACAACTCCCCACAATCACTTGCGCACTTGCACCCACGGAACCATCCTTCCCTCCACGTGTCTCTCACCCCTTGAGTCCACGTGCCGTGCCCTAGCGGCGCATCCTCAGTTAAACATTCGGTTCCATGGGTGATTGTCAAGAAATCAACTGGCACGCCTGCATTCCAGTCTTGTTTACCCCCAAACCCGGAAACCTCCAGTGTCACTCGATCTCCTCTCGACTCTCTGTAAAAGGCGAGTGCACGGTGCCGCTCTGAGAAAGATACGATCATGAGAGGGAGTGCCCGGAACGCATCGCATTCCGGCACCTCTCTCGTAGCTATATCCTACCCCTCACTCCGGTCACCGCACACACGTCGCGCCGGCGAAACCCCGTCGCGCGCGAACAGCGAGGTTTGGCTGTAGGGGGATGGATGCCCTACTCTTTTCCTGTGTTCCATCGCGATTTGGAGCCGAACGGTGTGAGTTTGAGTGGATTTTCCTGCCTTAAAGACGAAAGCATGTTTCGGGGGTGTGAGCCGTGTTCGCCGTTCCAGGCGACGGCTTTAAGTTTAAATGGAATCATTCGAACCCTGGGCATGTTGGGATTCTATTCCTGCCAGTTTCATTGCGTTTGGTTGTGGTTTGGGGCCGGTAGGAGGCCGGTTACCCCCATGAGTCGTGTTGGGTCGATTTGTGGAAATCACCTGTTTTGTAGTCGTTTCGTGGATGGTTTGATCCCCTCCGGCTTGTGAAAGGTTGATATCGAGTCTAGGAATGTTTCCCCGTCGTTTAGACGTGATTGGGGCGTGGAAAGACTTAGTCTTGAGTAGTCCTACAGTTTTCCCGCCAGAATGGTTTAGCGGTCCTACCAGAGACCGCCATTTGTAGAGGCGGCCTTCTGGAGACCGTTATTTGGGTTCCAAGGCCGGTTTCCATTTAGCGGTCTTGCGATCGATTGTAACCCTGTAGTGGCGGTCCTATGGGTGACCGCTACTCGGTGCTTTACGTTGGCTAAGTCGGTTCGCTGGTAGCGGCCATGAGACTGACCGCCATTTAGTTTTAGCGGCCCCATGGGTGACCGCTAATCTGGTTTGACGGTCCATGGTAGACCGTTATATGGTTTCAACGGTTTTTAAGTCGGTTTGGGCTAGCGCTCTAGCTCCCAACCGCAACTTGATGTTGGCGGCCCTGGGCCGACCGCCAATCTCATGTAAACGGTCCGAGGTCGACCTTTATCGGGTTTTACTGTTTCAAATCGGTTAGGGCTAGCGGTCTAGCTCCCGACCGCAAATCGATTGGCGGCCTTAGGAGGACCACCATTCTCTAGAAACGGTCCCAGGGAGACCGTTAGGTTTTTAAGTCGGTTCCTAGTAGCAGCCTTGCAGCTGACCGTCTTTTGAAGTAACGGTCAGGCAAATGACCGCCACCAGGAAGGCTTTTTCGAGAAGATTTCGAGGCAGTTTGGAATTGACAGTCTGATCTTGACCGCCAAATCGTAGAGACGGCCCAATGAGGACCGCCATTTGATGTTAGCGGCCTTGGGTAAGACCATTTCCTGCCTGTTCAACTGTGCGAATAGCGGCCCTGATAAGACCGCCAAAGTGTAGTAGCGGCTAGGGAGTTGACCGCTATTTGCCCAGTGTCTTTCCTTCGTTGGTTTAGCTCCCTCTATTCCTAAGAGGGGACAGAACTGACTCCGGCATTCCTTGAAGCTCTTTGTCTTCATCTTCCCCCTCCCCGCTTGGCCGGCTGAAGTTTTGCGGAATTACTCCAATGAGAGGAGGAAAAAAATAGACCCCGGGGAGGGGGTATAATCTCAATGTTGCCCTGGAGAGGACCAGGGCTCGTTCGATGTCAGGGAAACGCACGGAATGTTGGAAGTTAAATGCAACCAAAGAAGAAGAGGGGAGACACAAGGAATCATTCCATACTCAATGCCACACCATCATATTATCATAAAGGGGCTAATACAACGCACATACGGCACAGCATGGCGTTGTCGCTTAGAGGCCGGCCACCAATTACACAGATGGGATAAAACCCTATTACAAAAGAGGAAGAGGTAGGGAGATGATGAAGGGGAGATGGGCTCATATCATTGCCCCTCCCGAGACTCACATTACATTGATATTAGGGGAAAACAGGAGGTGATGATTGGGAGAGTTCGTCGGAACCCACCTTATTCTTCACTGCGGAAAATAGAGTATCAAAAATGGGAGTCTTCCTCTTCGGCGATGGGCTCCTTTGGCAGACGGAAGATGTGAACCATGGATGGAAGGCACTCTCTGAGTCTCACACCCCTTCCTCGAACCCCTTTCTTCTTTCCCAAGCCTTTTCCCTCTAAGACGATTGGCCGCCCCTCACTTCTTTCTCTTCTTTCTCCTTCCTTGTTGTTACCCCCTTTCAAATTGGTCAAACCACTTAGACTTACATAGATGAGGCCATTACGGCATGGAGAATGCACGCCGGAGAAGGCTTCCCTTACCATTTTGGAGCGCCGGTTGATAGGGCACCGGGAAGAGGGGCGCGCCGGTGAAAGGGCGCACCAGATAGGTCTTGTTCCCTTGACGTCGGTCAGACAGTGGGTCCCAGACTGGTTCCGGGAGTCACCGTGACTTTTATGTTGCCACGGTCTCACAAAACCTTGGTGAGAAGGCTTGATAAAGCTTTAAGTCAGCATACGACTGTTTTCTGAACCCTATGTACCTTTAGCTTGGATATGCAGATTTTTCACTAACACGGCCTTCAGCACTGTGGTTCGTGCTGCTGGCTCGGCTTGACTTATGCTCGTAGCTTTCTCGGGGAGTGAAATACCACCCGGGATACTTTTGCCCTGACTGGGCGATCATTTGGCCACTAATGGACCCAATTTGCTGAGAAGCCATGCCCATGCCGGGTCATTGGGGTCTTCTACTGACGGAGCCTTCGGTTCCCTTGTCCTGAAGGGCCAAGGGCATTTTATCACCTTAGGAGGATTCTTCATTTAGGTGGCGAGCCACCAGGTATACCCTTGTCCTAGGTCGAACAACGGATGTTGTTTATAGGGCACGACTAAGTCGATGCTAGTTCATTGGGTAGGCTTGTTGACACTGCGGATTTATTGTGAATTCTCCTCGATTCCCCTGAGGTGAAGTCCCTGGCGTTCATACCGGGTGACTTGAGGCTCTGACAGCTTGAGAAGTCTTTGGTGTATTGGCTTCCTTCGGCTTCTTTGCTTCAGTAGGCCGTACCATTCTTGTCTTTTAGGCTTGATCACCACCGAGTATATTTTGAGTGCCAACAAATGCCCCCCAGCCGTGGGTGCTGCGAGCAAGGCACGAGTAAAGCGGGACTAGCGGATGAGCTTCGTCTGGGCAGATTTCCCGTCTGGATGACAGAGGCCTAGGATGGCCGTTAACCAGCATGGTAGTTAATCCAACGCGGCCAAAGGGGTTTGGTTAATACGGCACGCCCTTATCTGGCGTGCCATTCGGATGGGGAGGGCTAATACGGCGCGCTATTTGGCACGCCAGATTAACCCAAGGGGGAAACTCCCCTATATGACCCATTTTCCTTTGTTTCTTCTTTCACCCTTCTTCATTTTCACCATTTCTCTCTCTCCTCCTTCTCTTCTCCTCTGCGGCGCCGAGTGAGAGTGGAGCACTGTAGCACCCCTGATAAAAATTAAGGAATAAAAATATTTTGAATAAATTAAGCTTACGAATACCCTATCGGATGGTGATACACCGTACCGACACTTCGTCACAAGTGGAATTAGTGTCCCGGAATTTTAGAGTGACAAATTACGGGAGCAACAGTCATATAGAAAACTATATACGATGTAAATTCTGTGTGTTTAGCTTATAGAAATGGTATGGTTATGTCTTTTGGAATATGTGATGGTTTGGCCTTTAGCGCCTTCCAAATATCTCGACCTACAACAGTCTGTATTTCCGCTGTGACGTCCCCAGACCGGATTGATACGAGATCGCGGTAAGGGGGCGCCACATCACCAGTATCCAATCTTTCTCTAATGAAGTGTCTATAGATTTCCATATGCTTCATTCAATTATGTACTAGATTATTAGCAATGATCACATCCTTTTTATATGCTGTATCGATTTCTAAATGCTGCGTCCTTTTTAACAACCTGACATCTTCTTGATCGTCACCTATGATTATCATATCATCCACACTCAGAAGGAGAATAGTAACTCTACAACCTGTCCACTTCATAAACAAAGTGTGATCAGCATTTCCTTAGGTATAACCAAAGTGAACCATAGCAGCACTTATCAAACCAATCTCTAGGAGAATGTTTCAATCGATACAAAGCTTTCTTTAGTTTACACAACTTCACTTTGGAGCCATAACCTGCTGGAGGATGCATGTACACCTCATGCAAGTCTTGATTTGGTATGGCATTATTCACATCCAACTAATGTAAAGCCCAAGAGTATTGAGAGGCCAATGACATAATTACTCTTACAGTCTTCAACTTTGCAACAGGTGCAAATGTCTCAAGATAATCAATTCCATGTGTTTGTGTAAACCCCTTTGCTGCCAGCCTCGCCTTTCCCATCCGGCTTGCATTTGATAGTGAACACCCACTTAGATCCCACCAACTTTGCCCCCTTTGAAGGGTTCACTAGCTCCCAGGTACTATTCTTCTCAAGAGCTTTCATTTCCTCTTCCATTGCACACACCCACTTTCAATTTCTCACAGCTTCTTCAAATGAATGACAAAGAGTAGAGGAAAACAAAGTGGAGACAAAAGTATAATATGAAGGAGATATGCAAGAGTAACTGACCCAATCAAAGATTGCGTGCTTGGTTGAACATTTTCCAGGTTCCTTCCTGAGAACAATTGAAAGGTCTACATCACTAGTGGAAGGACAAACCTTGGCAAGAGAGTCTTGAGTTTGACTTGGAGATTCAGCATCCTGTTGAGGATAGTCATGCGGTTGAGGACCTACTTGTTATTTCGGCCAGCTTGAGTAAGTGATCAGCTCTTTATTATGTCCACTAGTTATAGTGTTTGCTCTAGCTTTTTCAGGGGATTCATTCACGGTACTCATAGGACCAAAAGGACTTAACAATAAGTCTAGGACAGCAGTAATAGATTGTGGATTGGGTGTATTCTCCCTTTGTTGAGGACTGTGAGTGGAGTGGTAGGGCTCATTGTCAACAAAGATGGCATCCTCACAAACTTCTGCCTTGTCTTAGGGTCAAAACACTCATAATCTTTTTGTGTGGGGGAGTAACCAAGGAGCACACCTTTAACAGCACAAGGTCAAGTTTTGCAAAGCCAGGTTAAAGACAATGTATGATGCATGGACGCCCAAAAACACAAGGTGGAAGACCAAACAATTGCTGATTAACACAAAGAAGGGAGATGGGTGACCAATTCCCATTAATTCCGAATGGCATCCTATTAATGACATAAGCAGCAGTAAGGACTGCTTCAGCCAAAAACTTCCTTTGGGAGATTATGCTGAAGTAGCAAGGCACGAGTAGCATCCAAGAGATGCCTATGCTTCCACTCAACCACCCCATTTTGTTCCGGAGTATTTGCACAAGACGATTCATGAATAATCCCCCCATTCTCCATGAACATATTCCAGTGGCGTACAAAGTATGCTTTTGCATTATCTAATTGAAAGACTTTGAGGAAGAGATCTTTTTAATATAGTTTTCTGCCAAGTTATCAATGCAAAAGCATAATGAAAAAAAAAGAAAAAAATATCATGAAAAGTATCTTGAATCTTAGTAACCGGGCCTGCTTCACCTAAGACGTGTTGAGATTCGCATAAAATGAAAAAGGGAGCCCTGATCTTAGTAACCGGGCCGACTTCACCTAAGACGTGTTGAGGTTCGCGTAAAACAGTGAAGGGGTAGTGCAGCATCATGTGTGAAATAAAAGATCTCAAAGGGACAAAGAAATAAGGCAGGCCCGCCCCGGAGTCATCGCACATCTTCAAGTGGCTTTCCATACATCTCTGGAAAGCTCGTTGAGGCAGATTCGCAGCCGAGGTGGTCTCACCGACATCCGACATCCCTGTTGCCCAGAGAATCCATTCTCCCCCGACTGCGCAGGATCAATCAGGCAGAGAACCAGAGCCTTAGAGAAAGTTTTACCACAGCCACTACCTTGCAAGTCTGGGCATCAACCTTGGCTGAGAGCTTCCTCTACCAGTCCTCTGTCATCCCCATGAAGCGGAATGAGATTTGGACTTCGTCATTAAAAGTTTTGAATTGTTTCCCAAAGGTGCGCCAGGTAAGTCTCCCTATTCCAGAACTGAACCATCCCCACTGTTCCGGCCTGTACGATCATCCGTGACATCAATTGATTGTGCCATTGGTCCCAGAAGAAAGAGGACTTGACAATGGTTCCAATGACTCTGGCCACGCTTGATTAAGAGATCTAGAGCGCTCATGGCAGCCTCTTCTTCCTGCTGTTGAGGTACCTCTACTATCAGAACCAGAACTGAGGGACCCTATTTACGGCCTATCCCCGACCAGCACCGATGATCAAGAAATTCCAAAATATTCAGACATCATCCTGATCCAACTATGAGGATTTCCCACTGGTCTCATCATCGAAAAAATTCAGGAGTTGCCGCAGCAGCATCAACTCCGATTGTCTATCCCATGTTCCAAAGAGCAGGCAGCACCAACGTCTTCCTCCCATTCGGTCTCATTTAGGCTTTTCCCTTCCCCGCCTGGCCGGCTTACTACCCCTCCCTGTGGGAGGTAGTGTTTGAATGTAACTTTGACTTCCCTACCCCAAGTTCAACCCTCTTGCATGGGACGCAGTGCATGTACTTTAATTTTCAGGTTGAAGCTTCATCGCCGTGACGTGCGGGCATACCAATGCCTCCCCACTCACCGTCGTCTCCGGCCAGGATCAGCGTCTTCACGCTGATCAGGTGAGCTTCCGGTCACTCCTTTTTGTTGGCACTCCTTGCTTAATTAGTATTACTTCTTAGTTTCGTCGGTGGTGAGGGAGTGCCCGATCCAAAATCAATCAAATTGAGTGTCCACCATGGAGTGAGTCGTAAGCGAGACACTACATCCCACGCCCTCGATGTGTTGGCCGCCCACGGAATCGGGCATCCTAGGCCCTTAGGGGTCCATCCCAAGCTATCCATACCTTGGAGCAGCAAGGTCCAGCCTCGGACCCCGATCTAAAATCAATCAAATTGAGTGTCCACCGTGGAGTGAGTCATGAGCGAGACACTACATCCTACGCCCTTGGCGTGCTGGCCGCCCACGAAATCGAGCATCCCAGTCCCTTAGGGGTCCATCCCAAGCTAGCCATACCCCTGGAGCAGCAAGGTCCCACCTCAGACCTTTCTCACCATCGCCGAGTCGCCTACGGGCACTAGTGTGCGCTTAGCCGGTTAGTCCGCTCGAGTGAAGCTACCGGTCCACCGAATTGTGCTTGCTTGCTTGGTCTGAGGGTGCATTGGTCTTGTGGCTATCACTCCCAAGGTGGTGTCACAACAAGTGGTATCAGAGAAAGTTCACAACTTGTCTCTATCAAGTTGGTCCTAGGGCACATTTGCATTCATCACCCTGTGCATCAACCTTGCCCACTAGCATGGCTACTTGAAGAGTTAACTCTCTCCCTAAAATTTAGGAAAGGAACACCAAACGGGTTTAGAGAGGCTCTTACCCTTATTTTTAAATTTGAGAGAAAAAAGAGAGAAAAAATAACAACCAAACACCCTATTAGACCCTTGCGTTGGAAGAACTCCGACGTGAAAATCAAGAACTTAAGATGATGCGGGACGACGAAGGAAAAACCAGACTTCTACGTGTCGTGGACTGACTATCTAGATGGAATGCAATCCAGCCAGCAAACTACGCACTCTCGGAACCTCGACGACGTCGGCTCCCTCAGACTCCTAGAGGACAGATCACGCCACAATAGAAGTGAGGCTTGAGTCGTCCCTTCGCAAGGGAAGCGCACGGATCTGGCCGGTCGTGGACCCGCCAACGTCAGGGCAGCAACACTACCTCGCAGCTCGGGTGGAGCCGTGGGACGGGTTCCTCTCAACTCTCGCAGCAATGATCGATGAGGACTGGCTAGGACCTACTCTTGTAGCAGCCGCAGTTCGAAAACATACATGATAAGCATAGTGACACGAGCAAGGATGAAAGACCGTACCTCCACGCTTAGTGCGTGGGAAAGAGACTCCGGCCGATCCTCGCTGCCCCAGTACAAGATGATATGCAAATAACATTGCAAATATGATCAAGTGCCCACTCCACGCAGGGAGGTAATAGGCTACAACACAATCTGGGGCCACAGAGGTTGGGTTGACGAGCGACAACTGCACGTACACGTGTGCGGCGATGGCGATCCTGGCCCGACAAATAGAGGATCGTTCCGCAGTTCTGCAGAGGCGACAGAGTTGCGTAGGTGCGAGAGATTGGATCCTCCGGGCAGCTCCCTAGGGCCGAACCCGTCGAAAGTATACTCGCCGCGACGAGGGATCAGAGTAGTGTGCTCTCGCACTGGGGACGTGCCCTGGTTCGCAGCAGAGTAGTCGGAAGAGGGTTCGCAATAGTATCCTCGTCTAGCAGCTCCGACTGGCGAACAGACCAGTGCGGTAGGACGAGAAAGGATGGCACAGTCAGCTCCGATGTCGGATCGGGGCGGGTGCAGGCAACTGAGGGCGGAGAGGCTCCCGCTGTTGGGGAGGACAAGCCTGTAGGGCCGAGGAGTCCTCTCAAGTGTGTTGACTCGACCCACTAACCCTTGGATAGACCTATCCGACTCTTCCTTCCGGTTCTCCATGGACTTGATCCTACCCTCAAGTCGGCCAGCTAGGTCGGCCAGCCTATCCATTAGGGTCTGAATCATATCAGCCAAAGTCAAATCATCAGGGGCGCAGTCTCTGGGATCAGCCATAGGTGCTGGTTGAAATTCGGTTCCCCCTACGGGTAGGCATGCAACTGGGCGCAGTGGGGAAAGACAGACTAACAAGCTAGGGGACTGAATGCAACCCTATGGGACTGAATGCGACACTAGACAGCTAATGCAATTTGGGTGCAGAAGTGATGAATAAAATGCCCTGGCTCCGATGCTCTGATACCAATTTGATGCGGGACGACGAAGGAAAAATGCGGCTTCTACGCGATGCGGACTGACTATCTAGATGGAATGCAATCCAGCCAGCAAACTACGCACTTGCGAAACCTCGGCGACATCGGCTCCCTCGGACTCCTAGAGGACAGATCACGCCACAATAGAAGTGAGGCTCGAGTCGTCCCTTCGCAATGGTAGCGCACGGATCTGGCCAGTCGTGGACCTGCCAACATCAGGGCAGCAACACTACATCGCAGCTCGGGTGGAGCCGCGGGACAGGTTCTTCTCAACTCTCGCAGCGGTGATCGATAAGGACTGGCTAGGACCTACTCTCGTAGCAGCGACAGTTCGAGAACATACGGGATAAGCACAATGGCACGAGCAGGGATGAGAGATAGTACTTCCACGCGTAGTGCGTGGGGAAGACCCCGGTCGATCCTCGCTGCCCCAGTACAAGATGATCTATCTTGTATTTTGAGACTTGTAGATACCTAGTAAATTCATCCTGTGACATTTATAATGTTTCCATGTCTTGCATGTGTTTACTACTGCTGGCATCTAACTTGCTGTTGTCTGATGTGTTTTTCCCAGCCACTTGGATGGTTCATATACTAGGTGGGTCATGTCATATGACTTGCTGTAAAAGTATATAACATATTTCTTTCTTGTCTATGTTTTTTGTTAATGTATGACTGTTTCGCCGGTAGGGGAACGCGCCTCGCGCCGGCTTTCGACCGGTGGAGCAAAAGTCAGGGATCGGTGACCACGGTGAGAGGGAATAGAGCAATAAAGGAAAATACGAAAGCTGGTATTATCTCAGGGCTATTCTCCTTTGTAGCCGTATGCTCCTTACGGCAGCAACGTGCACTCACCTTTTACAGAAGGTCGAGGGAAGGTCAACTTGCACGAGAGGTTTTCGGGGGCTAGGGTGATCAGACCGGGGTGCGGGCGTGCCAGTCGATTTCTCGAGAATCACCTATGGAACTGAAGGTTGACTAGGGGTGCGTTGCTAGGATGTGGCATGTGGGCTCGGGGTATCGGATGGCATGTGGAGAGAGGGGAGGTTCCACGGATGCGAGTGCATAGATGATTGTGGGGATTCATGTACGAGACATCTTTCCCCACCGACCGCAAGCAGTCGATGTTTATTTACATCAGATTGAATCCAAACACCTTTGTTCTATGCTAAAGAAGAGCCTGGATATTTTTGAAGCCATTGGTAGAGGATCGGATGCCCCAGCGGCTATGAGGCGACGGTTATGCTCGTCGGGGATGTTTGATCGATTGGAGATAGGGAATTGGACCCACGCTAGGCGATGTGGAGGTGGGGCTGAGACCCAGGCACGGGTGTGTAAATTCAACTGCTTTCATGTTTTATGAGAGCCATGTGGGCTTTACAAATGGACCGAGGAGGCCAAAATACAACTAGTGCAAGCCACGGGACAATTTCGACGCGTGGGTCGGTCCCCTGGTCAATGCGTAACAAGGCAGATATCCACCCGTTTTTATAGAAACTCTCCATGGGGAGATTGAGATGGGGCCAAATTGTCGAGAGAGGGCTAGACATGAGGGTAGGGGTAGCCGTTTGTTGGTGCCTGAAGGAGGTCAGACACGGCTCGAGGTGAGCAGTCGGGTACGGGTCCTGGAGGATGAGTGTCTTCATGCTGGGGAATCGGGGCCAGTCCTAAGAATATTACTTCTAGGGCAGGGTCTGGCTAACTCGATTCCATAGTCAGGGGAGTCAGTGGCCAACACGGGGTGAGTGGTGGGCATGTGGTTCCATGACAGAGATAAGTGCGGCATCATGGCGTATGCGTAGTTGTCATGAGGTGCCGTACAAGGGCGGACCCAAGATGCGGGTGTGTTCGTCGTTATCATAACGCCTTCTGTGCGATGGAGATGGACTTGTGTGAGATGACTAGGTGCCATGTGAGGGTAGCACGTATGACATACCTTCAGCGTGCACAAGACTGTCAACAAGCCAACCACGCGCACTTAGCTCTTTGCGTCCTTGCTTCTTGCTGGGTGCCTGCGGAGGCCAAGTGTTCATCTCCTCGTATTCTACCTTGTGTCTTCTCTTTGCCCCTTAAGCTTCTAAGGGGGTTTTTATAGAAGAATTTGAATGGTTAACGGGGCTTTATGCGGATCAAATTGAGGGTGGAACTTGGTCCACGTAAACCCTTGAAAAAGTATTATTGATGTGACACAACCTCGGACCTAAGTAAGCAAGCACAATCGCAACTCGAACGGGCCGATATCGATGGCCAACTCACCCGACACTCACCCCAAACCCGTGGGTAACTCGACGATGCCGAGTGGAGGATGTGAGGACTGGTCCCTTGCTGGTAGAGGGCCAGCAAGGCCAGAGGGTCTCCCAAAGGGGTATGACTAGTCCGATCCTAGAGGCCTTGAGCTATGGTGATGGCCATCCATATTATTATGATATGTTGGTCGTCCCAGCTTAAATCCGGTCAGCTCCTTACATGTTTCACTTCTATCGAAGTTGAAGTGCTCGATTGGACCAATTTGGCTGAGAAGTTGTTCAAGTGAACTAGGCTCTTCCCTTTTTGGTGAGCTTCTGTTGCTAAGCTCGATGCTTCCCATGTCTTTTGGTGGATCTTCTGATAAGGTTGGCCTCAGAATTTCCGTCTCAGTATTGCCTTGTCCTGTGTCTGCTCAAGTGTGGACAATTTAATTTGAGCCATATCATTTTCTTGTCTTATGGTTGCATGACTTTTGACCTAATTTCTGTGTCAAGAGCTATTGCGTACCATATTTTCGTCGTGTTGTGTCCAATGGCCGATGTGATGTGAGGCTCATTTGTCATTTACAGGACGTAAAGGTAGGCTGAGATTAGTACTTTTCCTTGGGCTTTGTGCTGAAGCTCTCCTCTGCTGCACTTAGACCTTTTTTGTTCGGTTGCTCGCTGGATCAGTGCTCGAGGCATGTTACATTTTGATTTGTTGGGATTGCGATGGTGCCTAGTGTGTGTTGAGATGCGATGACCGAGGCTCTTTCTGATACCTTTGTGCATTGTGGAGTACGCAGCGGAAGCGCGTGGGCCAGTGACCCACAGGCCGAGAATTCTTTTCGTGCAATTCTGCCTGGTCGAGAGAATTGCTCCTTCTCGTTGTGACTCCGTCTTAGCTACATGTGCCTAGACGTTGTCATGACCGTGCTATTGTCGGTCATTCCTCTGGTTTTAGCATGGCATTTGCGAGTGTGGGAAAAATCGTCGACTTCCCTAGTAATAAAGTACCCTCTACTCTGCATTCATTCTCATGGGTGTTGTGCTCTCGAGATGTGTTCGTAGTCATTGAGATGTGTTCCCTGAGATTGTGGTGTCTCTTGTCATTTTACGATCGATTTTATTTGTTGTAGGTCTTTCCTTGGTAAATGGCATGAGACATGGCTCGTTTCCTGTAGTCGTGTGCTCAGCTGTCGCGTGCATTGATACGACGCTGCTTGCAGTGTGTTCCGTGGTTCTGTGTGCTGTATGGAGCCAGAATCCTACAGGTGCTGTTGTCGTTAGTGGTTGTTTCTGTAAGTGCTATTTTCGTACGATTCTGCGTTTAGATGCTGGACCATTATCTCGTCAGTAGCTTGCTGTGCTCCTGTTCCCGATGGAGTAGCTCATGACTCGATCAGATATGATATCTGAGTAAGGACTGACTTAATGCTATGTATGGTCCAGTATTGTTGATTTTACTATCGTTCTTCTGTGTAATTCTCATTGGCGTCCTCTGTGCTCGGTGTTCCCTGTCGCCTTTGGCACTAGACCCGATGATGTTGTCAGGCTGTCAGCCGAGAGGACTATGTTTCCTTATGTAAGCTGATGTTGGTTATGCCTGTCGCTTCTATCATTTCTGTCAGTTTGTTTCTCGATATTGTTTACTCTGGCAGGCGTGTCTCATTCTCTGCGAGACGTAAGCGACATTGCCTTGTTTCAGAGGTGCCAGACTTGTGTTCACTAGTGGTCGTGCTCACTCCCGAGCAGGTATCCATGACAACAGTCGGACGCTGTTCCTCTGAACTTTGTGTCTCATGCTTTGTGTCTGCAATTATCGGGTTGCTCTTCCCTGCCTCACCCTTGTTAGTCTTTAAATTTTGAGGATGAAATTTCTTAATGGAGGGGAGGATTGTAGCACCCTGGATCTTTGGCGGATCTTTATTGGGTCCTACTGGATCTTTATTAAGTTTCAGATCCTTTTAGAAGAGTTTCGGAAGACTTTTGTAGCTCCCGAGTTGAGTATACTTCGACCCTTTTATCCTTCAATTCCACGACTCATGGTCACTGCAGTCACATTGTACTCTTCGCCAGGATCGTTTCAACTATTTTTGTGGATTTTTAGGCCCCTGAAGGTAGCCTGTTTCGTCTACTATGGAGAATGCTTCAACTTGAAGCTATAGCTCAATTAGTTTTTCCTGAGTTCCTTTGGCAATGTTCTATATTTTCATTCTCGTCTTTCTCATTTCAATTTGAAGTCACTTGTATTTGTTCATTCTGAGATTTCAGAATAAGGGAGATATAGTCTCTAGGTTTGCCTCTGTGTAGACAGAGGAAGGGAGAATTGTCTCTGAGGTTCCTTATGAGAAATCAGAAGAAGGGAGGATTGGTCCTCCCGGTACTACATTACGCAGTGGGTTTGATCTCTGTTGGGAGCAGGATCGAAGATCAAGGGATCTACCTCCCTTAGGTGTTAAGCTATGGTTTCAGTCGTTGTTTGTAGACTGAGTTTGTGTGTGATTTGCTTTGTGCAAGGAAGCCTCACTCTAGCAGAGTGAGGGGTGGATGTAGATTGCAGACTGCAATTGAACCACCTAAAAAATCCTGTTGTCTGTTATGTGGTTTGCTTAGTTTCATATCCATCGTGGTTTACTACAACTAATCGGTATATCAAAAAATGGAGCTGGAAAGATAGGTCAAGCCTATCTGTAACGCTACCTCTTGTGTGAGGAAATCCCTGGATCAAACCTTTGCCTTGTACTAATGTTAGTTGTTGATTGTATACTCGTTTGCTGAGTGGTGAGCTCTCATTGTTGATATCTTTGTTTGCGCGCACTAAGTTTTCTTAATCATTCTCTGCACATAAGCTTGTTGATCGCTTATCTGATCCGGTACTTACGTTTGAATTAGTTCTACTATTTGCGTATCTGACAGTCTAGCACTTGGGATTAAATTTGGTCGATTTGGGGGTAGATCAATTCATCCCCCCTTCTAGATCTATCATTCTATTTCTATCAATTGACATTAGAGCAAGTTTCCCACAATGTGGTCTAACGACTATGGAAGACCTAGAACTAGCAATGCTCGCAGCTTCTTAGCTGAGGGGCATTCAATTAATAGACCCCCATTTTTCGATGGTGCTAACTATTTGTACTGTAAGAATAGGATGGAGGTGTTCTTGTGAGCTTAGAGCCATGAGCTGTGGAGAGTTGTCACCAGTGATCCATTTCAACTCCTAGAAGATGAAAATGCATGGACTAGGGAACAAATTCTATTGTCAACTGTCAACTAGACAGCTCTGAATATCATGTAGTGTGTAGTGCATCTAGATGAGTATTCAAGGATCTCTGCTTGTAAAATCACCAAGAAGATGTGAGACGAGTTGGAACTGATCTACGAAAGAACGTCCCAGGTGAGAGCAACAAAGTTAAGCATGCTCACCTCAAATTACGAACTATTTAAGATGAAGCATGATGAAAGTATATCTAAGATGTATGCGAGGCTCTCACTGATCACTAACAGTCTTAAGGCTCTAGGAAAATGATTTAAGGAAAGTGATCTAGTTAGAAAGATTCTTAGGTCCCTAACCCCTGCATGGCACACGAAAGCCACAATGATAGAAGAGTCCAGGGATCTATCCATTATGACAGTGACGGAGCTGATGGGATCATTGATGACATATGAGATTAATCTCAAGAGAAGTGTGGAAGAAAACAAGAAGGGAAAAACAATAGCTCTCAAAGTGTCTTGGAGTAGTGAAGAGAGTGGTGAAGAATAAGAGAATTTTTCTGATCTAGATGATGCTCAACAAGCTATGTTGACCCGACAGTTCCAAAGGTTCTTGAGAAGTAGAGGTAAGACCTTCAGGAAAAGAAGGCCACAATAGGCTGGTAAGAATCCAAACTCTAAATCTGATAAGAATAAGAATTCTAACAAAATTATCTATTATCAATGCAAAAAGGGAGGTCACATGAAAGCAGACTGCCCTGAGTTGATGAGGAAGAACTTCAAGGTTCAGAAAAAGAAGCCTCAAGCCATGGTTTGCACATGGAGTGATGAAGAAGATGTTGATTGAGTCGACTACCCTTGAACTCGGCCGGTTCTTCAACCGCGCACGATCCGCGTTTCCCTCGCTTGGGACGACTCGAGACTGAGCTTGCGTTCTGTTAGCGACGTATAGCCCTAGGATCTCTTAGTGTCGGGCCTCAAGCCCCTCATATCGGCGCATTACTGGTCGTGTCCGCATGTAGAGTCTGAGGTCCGCATCATGTATAGTCGGTCTCCCGTATCCGTCCCGCATCAGAATGACTCTCAATGCTTATGCGCCCTAGGACAAGACCTTGTAGAGACTAGAACTTGCTCTAATACCAAGTTTATGTGGCACCACCTTGGGGTGATAGTCACAAGACCAATGCACCATCGGACCTAGCAAGCAAGCACAATTTAGCGGACTGGTGACTTCACTCAAGCGGACTCACCCGCTAAGCGCACTCTCGCATCCGTAGGTAACCCGGTGATGGTGGTGAGGGTCTGGGACAGAACCTCGCTACTCCGAGGGTTGGCTAGCCTAAGATTGAACCCTTAAGGGGCTGGGAGACCCAACTCCGTGGGCGGCCAGCACGCCGAGGGCGTGGGTTGTAGGGTCACTCTCTCAACTCACTCTGTGGTGGTCGCTCAATTTGATGAAATTTATGACTGGGCACTCACCTCACCGTCTGATGGCACTAAAGCGATACTAAACTATCAAAGTAAGAACCAGCAAGGAGGGCAACCGGAAGCTCACCTAATCGGTGTGAAGACACCGATCTCGGCCGAAGACAAGGGCGAGCGGGGAGGCGTGGGTACACACTCACACGCCGCGTTGGTGTCGCTTTGACCTAAAATTTAAAATGGTTACAGCACTACACCTCGCGCAGGAGGGGGTTCTTGGGGTGGGGGTTAAGTTGTTTACAACCAAAACTACTTTCATGCAGGGAGGGGCCTTCAGCCGGCCAAGCGAGGGGAGGGGACGAAACTAGAAACTTGTTGTGCCGAGCTCCTTCTCAGTGCTGCCAGCTTCTGGAACCACTGGACAGTGGGCACCGCCACGGATGCTAACGAACTCCAAATGAACTGAGACCAGTGCCAAATTGACTTAGCCCGGGAAGACGCTCGAATTTTCTTGATTTACCCTGATAAGGTCGCTAGCCGGGGCAGGACTTGGAACAACCCCTCACCAGGGACTAAGGTGAGAAAAGATGACCAGCATGGTCAGAAATTATTTTAGGGGTATGGGCAACACCTCACTAGGCCAACAACAGCTGTTGCAAGTAGCCATGGCAGAATAAGATGATTGTCCACTGATGGCAGTTGAAGAAGAAGAAGAAGAAAGGGGAATGACATCGTCAGTTGATGACAACAGACACAAAGACGGCTTGAGATTTCAAGCTGATGAAGCTGTGCCCCGGCAAAGGGAGACAAGCAGAATCTCTATGTTTGAGAGGCTAACCTTCCCTGCGCATCCGAAAAGAAAGGTTCATAGACAAAGGAGATGCATGCGGGTTTTCACCTGTAACATGGCCAAAGTGGCTGATAAATATGGAGTCCTACCTGAGGACCCCCGGGAACTGGCTCTATTAGCTGAAAGGCCAGGGCCGAATACCAGAAGGGCGGAAGCCGCAAGGGAGGTGCTGAAAACATCAAAGGGAAAGTAGATATTGATTGAAGAAGTCACTACCCTCACTGTAAATGTGGTGACGACTGAAGAGGAGGAGGTGTTGCCGAATATCTTGTCTGAAGAAGCTTCCAGGGAGACAACAGAAGCCATCCTCAGTACGGTGACAGCAGATCCATCTGTGCTGATGCTACTCTAGAAGTACCAACAGGAGATAGAACTCCTAAAGAAGTAGCTGATGGAGAGGACAGAACAAGCTTTGGCCTTTAAATAGCCGGAGATGCAAGCCGAGTCATCGTGGAGAGGTGCCAACCCAAGCGACCTCTCATCGTTGTATGCCTTGCCACAACCGACGAAGCCCAGCATAACTTGCCTAAAATCGTGGATCTGGTTCCTGGCTTGTCCCTTGACCATCCTAGGTCTTATAAAAATAACTCTTAGGGGAAAGAAACCCTAATGATCGTCAAGGAGAAAAAAGAAATAAAGTGGAGGCTGCCAAAGGGAGAAAGAGAGCTGTTGTAGGCACTACATGAAATAGTGATTCATCCAAGGATTCTTCATCCATCTCCAAGCTTTTCAAGTGCCATCTGAAGCCAATCAACCTCAAATCAAGTGAATAAGCAAGCCTTGTTCATGATCTGTATCATATACTTAGGGGGAGCCTAAATCAGAAGTTTTTCTTCTGTGTTTCATTTATTTTTGTGTTTTGAGCTTCAATTCTATGTTCCTTGTAATCTGAAAACATTCGTGTGTGTATGGATCAACTCAGATCTGTGGTTGTGTGTGTTGTCTTGTTCAGATCCGTATGTGTGCGTGGATCTCCTTAGATCTAGTTATGTGTGTGTAGATCTATCCAAATCCGAGTGTTCTTGTGTGCAGTGTGCTGCATCCGTTGTACCGTGTGCATGCATTGTTAATCTGATTGGATCGTGTTAGAGAGTTCGTCTCCATGTGTGTGTTGTAGCTCGTCTCATTGTGTGTTGGAGCTCGTCTCAGTGTGTATGTTGGAGCTCATCTCCGTGTGTGTTGGAGCTCGTCTCCGTGTATGTGCTGGAGCTTGTCTCCGTGTTGGGGACTTATCCCCGTGCTGGTTTCTAACAGTGAAGGCTCACTGGGTTTTGGTGAGGGGGGGACGTAGGTTATCGTTGGTGCATTCGAACCACCTTAAAAATCCCCATGTCTTATGGTTTGAGCTTTATGGTTTGGTCCATCCCTTCTACCACCATTCTGTGAGATTGTCCGAATATATTGTCTACACCATATTGTATCTTTCGTATGTAGCATAATTAGTTATCATGTGTGATAGATCTTGATAGATCAAATAGGAAATTTAACAGATCTGAATTCTTGTATTGTTAGTTCATCGCATCTGTTTTGAATTAGGCAAAGTTTTCTTAAAATTTATAGTCACCCAATTCACCCCCCCCCTCTTGGGTGTCATTGATCGCGGGACTTCATGAGAAACTCGTGCTAGCATTGGTGACCTCGGCCAAGCGCCTTCAGCCTTATTTCCCAGGACACACTATTGTGGTGTTGACTGGCAAACCCTTGAAGAAGATTTTGGCTCACCCTAAAATTTCTGGCCGTCTCGTCAAATGGGCGATATTGTTCGGGACCTACGGCATCTCTTATTGGCCCCGTACAGCCATCAAGGGGTAGGCTCTCAAACATTTTATTGCGAAGAACGCTGTCCCACCCAAGGAAACATCTCAGCCAACATCCGACCCTGCCTGGGACATATTCATGGACGGATCCTCAAACTCGACCTGTAGCAATGCCGGCATTTTCCTCAGGTCCTTAGAAGGAGCGGAGCTACAATATGCTCTTAAGTTCAAGTTCCCAGCATCTAATAATGCCTCCACGTATGAGGCCCTTATTTCAGGGGCCAGGATGGCGAGATGCTTGGGGGTAGAACGAGTCAGAATCTACACCGACTCTCTACTAGTCGCCAATCAGATCAACAGGAACTACGAAGCCTGGGAACCACAAATGGTCTAATACCTCTAGTTGGTAAAAGAGATAGCCCAACTTTTCAAAAGTTTTTAGGTTATCCAAATAGCTTGGGAAGACAATTCCCGAGCAGATGCCCTCTCACGCCTGGCCTCCTCTATCAGCCCAAAGGGGACCCAGTCGATCCTCCTAGAGGAGTTAGAGCGACCGAGTGTGGAAACAGAGCTCATAGCCATTGTACAAACACCATTCACTGACTGGAGGACTCCATACATAGCCTAGCTTCATGACTCCTAGGAGCCCACCGATCCTCGGGAAGCAAGAAGAATAAAGTATGAAGCCCGACGTTTCATCCTTCGTGATGGAACCCTTTATACATAGAAGATCCTTTGCCGGCCCCCTCCTCAAGTGTCTAGATGTCCCTAGAGTCCATCAGGCGATCGAGGAAGTGCACGAAGGCATCTATGGCACGCACCAGGGAGGGCAATAGATCGCAAGGATCCTATTGCGGCAAGGCTATTTGTGGCCCACTCTCTAGAGAGACTACTGGGCATACGTTCGGAAATGCGATCGATATGAGCAGTTTGACTATTTAATCCACCAACCAACCTCAGGACTCGTGGCCTTAACCGAGCCTTACCCTTTTGCTTGGTGGGGGATCGATATCTTGGGCCCTTTTCCCGTGGCCCAGGGTCAAAAGAAGTTTCTTATCATCGCCATCAATTATTTCTCCAAGTGGATCAAAGCTGAAGCTACTGCCAAAATAACATAGGTTGTAATTTGGAGCTTTGTGTGGAAGTCAAAAATTTGTCGCCTTGGCATTGCCCGAATAATCATGAGCAATAACGGTCGATAATTTAACTACACTTATTTCAAGAATAAGTGCGCCGACCTACATAATCACAATAATTTTACCTTGGTAGCCCACGCCCAGGCTAATGGACTGGTCGAGAATGCCTATAAAATTATCAGTAAAGGCATTAAAACTAGGCTCGAAAAAACTAAGGGTAACTGTCTGGAGGAATTACCTAATGTACTATGGTCATACCGAACCACTCCAAGAGCTACCATAGGTGAAACTCCATTCCAACTGGTATATGGTACCGAGGCCATAATTCCACTGGAGATCGATAAACCATCTCTTTGGGTTATAAACATTTTGTTGGAGCCAAATGATCAGAAACTACTAGAGAACTTGGACCTGGTAGACGAAGTATGTGAGCTTGCGAGAATCTGAGCTACAGAGTACCAACGTCGCACGACTCACTATTACAATGCCCGGGTCTGAGATAGATAGTTCCAACCCGGTAACTTCGTTCTAAGAAAGGCCAAATTCTCTTGACCACTAGAGGTGGTGGGAAAGCTAGCCCCTTATTAGGAAGGTCCCTACTGAGTGGTCGAGACACTCAGAAAAGGAGCATACCAATTATCTAGCATGGAAGGAACACCAATTCCTCAGACTTGGAATGCTATGGCATTACGAAAGTTCTACTTCTGAGCCCATACATGTAAGAAGTTGATCAAAATAGTAATTCTCATTTTTATTACATCAACATTTCTGTACATCAGATAGGCTGTAGCCAATACAATATGCATAAAAGGAAAAATTGATACAACATAGGTTGATAGCTTGGTGCGGACAAAGTTAGCAGCTTCAAACCGAGCCACTGACTCCACCTAGTGTGGAAACTAGCTTAGGTAGCGAAGCGGATGACTAATCTGCTCGGGAAGTTTGGAAGAGATGGTATCCAAAAATATACCTGACTACCAACTTGGTAGAAAACAAGAGAAAGCACCATCTAGAATTGATGGCACGGGCAAGAAAAAGCATGAAAAGGAAAAAGAAAAAAGAACAAAAGAGGGAGAAGGATTTGAACACTTTCTCGGGGTATAGGGAGTGGGAAGGGAGGCGGGGGTGAGAGAGAGGGAAGCGCATGATGTTGAATGGTTTCCTCTCTCGAGTCATCCCCCCTCCGTGTGTGGGCGGTAGCCCCGAAGTCATAGAGGAATGCTTAACCATGTGTCCTCCATTCTTCTATACTGTCCGCCCACCCGTCCTCCATTCTTCTACAAGTAGCATGGACGCACCAATAGCCACAAAAGCCTTCGTCTTCAACATCGACCTCCATGCTTTACCAGAGAACGACAGAAGCCAAGAAGGAGATACGAGGGAAACAAGTAAAGGTCTCGATGTAGCGTGAAGAGGAAGAGGCACCCTTCGAGACTTTTTACATGTCGAAGCGAAAAAATCTTGCCTTAATTAGCCCTCTCCTTGAAAATACACGAAGGGAATTTAAAGAGAAGGTGGACGTCCTCCCACGAGGAGCAATTACACCGCCCTCCTTGTAAAATCCCTCATAATCCTTCAACTGGAATATGTGAAAAGGTAGGTCATTCAAGGCTTTGGAAGACGGATAGGCAACAGATCGACACTAACGATTTGACGGATCGATGTACAACCTGATCTATCAGCAGGAGATCATACAAGATCTTCGATTCGCTGACATCCATAGATACGGTAAATCATATTCAGTCAAAGGCAGTAAGGAGCATTCAATTGTGCTCTGAACACTATCTCCATTTTAGAGAAAGAAACTAATTGCATGGCAAAGTTTCAGATGACTATGTTAAGAGCAAAGAAAATACAAGAAGGCCAACAAAAATAAGTACAATCTTGGCCTAGTTTATGAAAATAAGAGAAGGGTGGAAGGTCTGCGACCCTTCTTAAGGCTTGGTGGTTAGAAGGCTCGTGGTGCTCGGCTCCATTCCTGCAGTCAAGGGTAGCTTGCCCCCAGTTCCCTCAGTGATGGCCGGCTCGGGCATTGACCCCACCTGTGTGGGAACTACCTCGACTGCGTGCTCTCCCGAGGTAATCGAAGTCAGCGAACCCTCCTCCATAGGAGCAGAAATGTAGCAACCCTGAATTTTTTGACCCTCCTCTTAGCTTGATCTGGGAAGGCGAGCCTTTCAAAGATGGGAATTCTTTCCTCTTCTTCCCGCCGAGGGGTGGTGTCATCAGCTCCAACATGGAAGCCGTCTTCATAACCGTTGTCGTCAACTGACAACGTCATCTTCCTTTCTTCTTCTCCTTCCACTGCCATTGGTGGGCAGTAGTCCTCTCTGACTGCGGCCGCTTGCATTAGCCATTGTTGTCCCAAAGAGGGATTGCCCAGCCCTTAGAAATAATTTCTGACCAGAGCAGTCATCTCCTCTTGACCCCGTTCCTGGTGTAGCACGGGGGACAGTTGTCGACCTCCCGCAGGAGGGATGTAAGCAAACCGAGCCCACTTGGAGGGCTATTGGAATCTTCGTCCCATAGCAGGGACATTGGCTTGGCGAGCACCGGCCCGAAAACTCCCGCGGCACGGAGGGTCCGCCACCACTTCTTCTTCTTTTCGGGCCAGGCCCCTCTCCTTCTTTAATTTCGATCCGTCATGAGCAGGACGACGGCGGACCGGTGCAGCAACTTGGCGGGTAGGCTGGACCCTCTTAGGGACCCACACATGTTTGAACTCCCTTGTCCTTGGGACCAACTTCTCCTGGCCATGGTGGCCGGATTCTTCTCTTTTCGCCCTCCTTCCAGCGAGGGCTTGGTATGAATTGTGAACAGGAACGACGGGGATGACCCGATCAGGGACCACCCGGGCATCGCGTCCATCGAGGAAGATGCGAACTCTGCCAATCAACATCGATTTTCCAGACTGAGAGAGGCGTCCGATAACCACAGCAGGGTTCTTTTGGAAGCCCTTGCGTTGGCATCCTCTAGCATTCCCGTTGATGAGAGCGGGGCGGGCCCCAGAGACAGCATGGTGTACCAAGCAACTGGCGATCAGTGTCGGCTTCTTGGTCGAATCCTGACAGTGCCGAGCCTCCGAGGATCCGATCTTCCTCACAGCTTTCTTAGCAGGCTCAGGGGGCTCTACCTCCAGCATGTCGACGAAGGCCAATCCCAAGAAGTTGGGGAAGCCGACAGCAGCAGGGAAGGTGCCGAACACCGTGGGCACCGCCAGGTACCCCCGCGCGTGAGCAGTGACGATCGACGTGCCGAAAATGATGCCGGTTAGTCCAGTCATGGTCGTCATCACTTGCCTGCGAAGATAAACAATACCACGATCAGTAACCTTTGGGAGGGCCTTGGCAGCCCCGATTTCTCGGCAAAGAGATGAAAGGTGACACTGGTCCCACTGGGCATGCCAGACTTGATGACGTACTTATTTATTTATTTATTTATTTATTTATTATTATTTATTGGCGTGCCAGTCACTGAGGTGATAAGTTTATCATGCGCTCAACCTGACCCGCGTCGGGCGAGAGTGTGGTTCAGTCGGGACCATCAGTCCGCCATACCATCAAGGCTATGGTGTTAATTACATCCCCCGCTAGGAGGGAAAATCTTTGATTAATTGCCGAGATAAAGGGACTGCCAAGGCCGAAATAAAGGATGCGGATGATCATGCGAGGTATTATAACCTACCATGCGCAATTTGTTAGAGTGGAACTCCCAGTACATGGCGGAGAACATAGGTCCGGAGACCACCATCACGCACGGCAATAGCTTCCGGTCGGGCGTTACCCGACTTTCTGCTAATGTCGTTTGATATACTGAGAGCCCGCGCACTCAGGCATGCAATGATGTGGCATGAATGCTTAGACGAAAACATAAAGGCATGGATAAAGGATTAAGCAATTCGAATTCAAATAAATCAGATCACCCAATTTATTGATTAACGAAGTTTATTTGATCCTGCCATTAATATTGGAAGTCGCCCCAGGAGAAAGGGGATGATCAAACGGCAAATGACTCGATCTTTGTGTTAAAACGGCACGGCGCGCGTGGGAAAAGGGGTTGAAATGGTGCCACGAACCGTAGGTAAAATATTTTTTCTAATTTAATCTTCTTTTTATAGTGCAGGCAAAGATGAGTTATGTAGCTCCTTCCTTAGCCAGCTCATCTAGAGGCTTGACTGGGCCAATAGTGACTTGGCAAAATGTCCACGAACTTGACAGAGGGCGAGCTCGTGTGGCAATATTACCCAAATCCTCAGACTCAGAGACAGACACAATGGATACTGTGCGGCTGATGGTGGCAGATAGTGGTCACTTTAACTTTGACTGTAGCTGGAATTATAGAGTGGACCATCCGAAGAACAAGCATCTTATGGCCTTCACCCTTGCTTTCAAACTCTTAGGCAAGAGAGACATCGAGGTGGTCCAAACAGCTGACCAGAGTGTCCTCTGGGGGCATGACAACATGATTGACCCGGTGGGGAGGAGTGACCCGATATATTTTCTCAGAACACCCCAGAAGTGGGATGCCATCACCGGCTTGTCAGAACTGACTCCTGAGTAGGGCATGTTGACAAGGGCCCCTGAGTTCACCCCTGCCAGGTGGGACTTATCAGTCGACAGTGTACACTGGGAGAAGTCATCCTTCGGGCTTTTTTTGGCTCCACTAAAGTGGGGGTTCCATGAGGAACCATTCCTACTGGACTGGCTGGCGATACGGTTTAAGCATCAAATTGCTGTTGGGTGGTTCACCGACTTGAAGGCCACAGATTCTCACGGATTTCGAGTCAGAGGTGTTGAATTCATGAGCTATGTGCTTCAGAAATATGGCCTAATCCTGATAACTGCTGGGGTGTACCATAGTGTGTATGCCTCCTGCTTCCGTTATCCCACCTCCAAGGGTCTTTGCTGCGGGATGATAGAGGTATTATGACCTGAGTTCAATACTTTTTATATAGCCGAGGGCGAGACTTCCTTAGACTTGTGGAGTCTATGGTAGCTGAGCGGCCTCCCGATCGATGGAGAGCCTTACGAGGAAGTTTGCTGGCCGGATCGTCTCAAGGATCAGACTAATAGGAAAGGACTTTATTTGTGTGGATTTGCTTATCAGTACCTGATGAAAGTGTACCAAACCCTATGGCTGTCCCAGGGTGACACTTCTAAGACCTCTTCTTCTCATGCTCACCCCAAGAAAGAGAGGAAACGAGTGAGGATGGGGATGTGGTTACAGTTCTTCTTCGGAGGTGACCAGAAGTATAAGGATTTTCCTTCTATTGTCATGGTCCTGAGCAGATCAGTGAAGCGTGCTCGTCGGAAGACTCATTTGGCAGCTTCTTTGCAGCAAGGGCGACGGAGTGGTCTGAATCCTATTGGAGTAGACGCCGTCACCCACTGCGTGGCATATTTGACTTACTGGTTGTGTGAATTTGCCCTTCCCCAGGACGACGAGACTATAATCCATGCCGAGGCCATATACCCGGCTTGCCTTATGGCATGGGGAGCGAAGCTATCCATCTGCCCGGCCGCATTATGTCTGATATATAAGATGCTGGGAGATCTTTATCATTCACATCTCCCGACAAATCTGCGGACCGTCAGTCCTCTTCACTTTTTCAATGCTTGGGTGTGCACTCTGTTCACCAAGTTTGCTCCCTGCTTGTTGCTGTCATCAAATTTATTATTGAGGATGCTGGAGTTTGTTGGTGCAGAACCGAACAAGCCCACGGATCATCTATTCTCTATCAGGGGGTAGTTGACGAAGGATCCGCTAAATGCTCCCGGTGCACTTCACTTTTGGAGCCTGGCCGCACACTCTAGTCCGCTGGTGAGTTGTGGTGAGGACACACGAGCCATTGATTGACGTTACAGGACACGCGGTGCGGCTCGAGCCATGCAGACATCACTATGGCTTGGAGACGATTTGGAGCCCCAGTTATGAGGCAGAATCTTATCATTATTCTTATTCTGGATTCCTTTTTGTAGGCCATTTATAAGGCCATTTGGTTAACAGGTCATTAAGAGTCTAGGTTGAGGGCAGATGACTTTTATTTTTATGAAAGTGAAAGAGTACAATATATGAAAAATGAAAATTATAACTTTGAAATAAAAAGAGAAAATGGAAGAAAATTATAGCCAAGAGATGGATGAAGAACACCGTTGTCTCCTTGCGGAGCCTTTGAGTGGATCACCCCGCCTTGAAAGCCGGCACCGTGAAAAGACGTGGATGAAGAACGAAGACTACTTGTGGGGGACATTTTTCAGGAAAGATGATGAGGGACGACTATTAGACTCGACGTACTTGTGCGAATCTTGGACTCTAGACGACACGACCAGTGATTACAACCATGATTCGGCACCTAACATTGCTCCAGAAGAGGCAAGCATACCCAAACAAGAAGCGCTAACTCACGGTCGTCCCCGACAAGGGAAACACGGTGATCTGCACGGTTGAGTAATCGGCTTTGAGTCTCGGGTGGTCGGCTCACTCTCACACTCGAAACGAGTCGCGGGACGGGTCTTGCACTCACAACTCATAGCAGTGATGTGGCGTAAACTAGCTAGAAAGTAACTTACTCGCATGTAGTGGCATCAAAAGCGTATACTAGCTAAGCAAGACGACGAAGAGGGGAGGCGGGTGTACCTCCACGCTCGGGGCGTAGGAAAGATGTCCCGGCCGAGATCTGTGACTCCCGGGACAACATAGACTATTAAATACAGAATTGATTCTACTATCCACTCCACGCAGGGAGGTAATAGGTGACACGCGGGGTTCGGGATCACCAATCTCTGGTTGACGGGTCTGCAAGGTGGCGGGTTCTGAGCGGCGGCGGGCAGGGGCTCCGAATCTGTAGTTTATGGATCGTAGGACAGCACGCACGGGTGCCCAAAGGGATGCCAAACTCCTGGAGGCTTCTAGTTGCAGTGGTCCACTGGGAGGTTGGCGGAGGGTCCCTGGTCGACCCCTGGGAGCGGCGGTCACCGAATCTTCTCCGACGTATTTTTGCTGGATTTTACCGTTGATCCCTTCCAGCAGGCCAATCTCAGGATAGACCTGGGCTGTTCTGTGCACTCCGGCGAGATCGGCTGCCACGACCAGCCCCGATGTCGGATCGAAGCTAGACCAGTGCCGTTGCGAAGAGGACTCGAAGATCTTTGACCTATAGGAGTTCCAGATCCTTCTAGCGGTGGATCTGGAAATGAATACTTCTTCAACAGACTGAGGTCTTTGGCCCAACATACCAAACACACAGGGAAGAATGGGATCTGCCTGTTTATGGGGTTTGACCGAAGCTCAAATGAGGGTTTTAGGACCTAAAATTTTTATGGTGGATAGAGGGGAGAGTGATGGTCACTCACATAGGTCTTTTGTAGGATCCTAACCACATTTGGGGGGGTGAGAAAATGTGTCTACCACTGGCTATCCCGCTGGTCTGCACACAGGCTGATTGAGAGAGGGGAACAGCGGGCTGGGAGGAGGGCTAAACGGCCTCTGATCAGGGTGAAATTTGAATTGGGAATGGTGGTGGCTGGGGGGAACCAACCCTCAAAATCTCATCATGATCCAATGGTCGGATCTCTTGTACTAGCCCTTTCACCGAGCTGCTGTCCAGGAACTCCGAGTTGCAGGGCAGCAAGGAGCTTCTTGGCTTGTGGAGGCTTGACGGAGACATGAGCGGTGGTGGCTGCGGCAGTGGTCAATCACAACAAGTAGAAGAAGAGATGGAGAGAGAGATAGCTCAGAAATATTAGGGTTTCAACCCTATATTTGGAGGAGGAAGAAGGAGGAAGAAGATGAACAAGAAGAAGGGGAGAGAGGGAGAGGAAGGGAGTCACACCCTTGAGGTAGAGGAAGAGGAAGGAAAGACTCTTGGCCAAATTCTGATTTTCATTCATTCATTCATCATCAAATCCCTCAAGGGAGGAGTACATGACAATATATAGAGCTTGGGCTCCAACTTCCCTCCTTAGAGTTTGAATTTGAACGACGGAACCACAGACACAACCACACGGCCAACCACAAGTCGAACCAACACCCCCGTGAGACTCTCTCAATCCCAGAACAACGGAAGGAACCTCCCCTCGGGAGAATCTCTTGATCCCGAGCTAAGACTTGCAGAAGAACTATACCTAACACCACACGGGACGAACCAAACCACTAGCACGGTAACCACACAGGAAAGAAAGCCATGTTGAACCCTCTTAGGTGACAGGAGTACTAACCCACTGACCTCGAGAGCGGATGCGTCCTTCGATGACTTATACCGCAGCCTCACGTGTCTCCCTACACGCCCTCTAGCGGAAATTGAGACACCCAAACTGTACACAGTATCAGTGTATCACAGAACAAGGACTAGTCGGGGTCGTACTCGTCAGCATGCGTCCACTGCCTCTGACAACGTGTGCACACACAGACCATTTGTTCTAGGTTGGTCCTCTAGCCAATTTCCCCCCAGTCGGACTCTGGTTGCAAAGGCAAGGGGTCAGATAACCGGCCTAAAAACTACTACACGGGACAAGCCTCCACCACTCCCTGGTGGGTCGGCATGCGTACATGCCCAGGTCAGCTACGTCAAGTGGGTAGGGTCACCAAGAACCAACCATAACCATGGAAACCACTGGAGCACCACCGGTCCACATAGCTCCACCACGAGGTGGCTCACTAGCACGAGAACCAAGCACCACCAACCTGACAGTCAAACCATGATTGCCGGTCCATGGGAGGCTAACCAAGCCCGAGACGGAATGCCAGGACCACAGTCCACTCTCCTACCATAGCACCTAGCCGCGATGATAGCCCTCACGTGGGAACACACCTTCTGCAGTCACTGGACTCTCACGGGGAAAGTCAACACAAGCAGCCCAAAGCAAGGGAGACTATCCACTCCCTACCAACAGACTAGGGTAGCCCACATCATTACCGGGAACCAACAGAACACACAGAACCACACAGACACACCATCCGTAGGGCCACCACTCAAACGGATACCTCGGACCACAAGACCATAGAACACGACACACCCTGGGCTAAAAGGGGGTAGAAGGCCAGGGTGCTAGATGCCTGGGGGTCTGGGCAGCCAGACCCTTGGCCGCCCACCAGGGATAGGTGGCCAAGCCAGTGGCAGCCCACCTTAGCCTAGGCGGCCACCTCTTGGGCCGCCCAGTGGGCTGGGTGACCACCCCTTTGGCCGCCCAGTCCAGGGCTCTCAGGGGAAGAATGGGGAGGGTGACCAGGGTTTTGGCTGCCCAGCAGCTTGGCGGCAAGACCCTTGGCCGCCTAGTGGCCTAGGCAGCCAGGTCCTTGGCCACCCAGTCCAAGGCAAGATGACCACATGGGTGGCTATCCTTTGCTGCGTTTTTGGAAAACTAGAGAACTCCCGTGGAGTTCTTCCCACTCCACATTCGCCCACTACGAAGGGAAAAACAAGAGGAAAACGAAGGGAAATCAACCCCCGACCAATCCACAAACACAAGCCACCATCTAAACCACAAATTAAAACCCAAACATGGCCAAATCTGCCGCTCAACCCCGGCATGCTCAAAGACCCCCAAGATGAACATAAACCCCCAGCTCATCTCATCGGGCATGGAATTCGAAGGGGAACAACGGGAGAAAGTGAGGAACCATCCCCCTACCTGATAGACGCTTCAAAGCTCACCCAAAAAGCTCGAACGGTGATCCCCCACATGGCTGGCTCCTCATGAATGCTGCCGTCACCGCCTTTGGTTATGCGCATCCTCGTCCTCGCCTGTGCGTTCATCCTCGCCGCCCGCTACCGCACCGCCACGCACCTGTCGCCGCCTCTGTCGGCCGCCGGATGGAGAGTGGAGAGTGAGGGAGACGGGAGAGGGTGAGGAAGAAGAGGGACGCAGGAGGGGGAATGAGGAAACAGAGGGGTAGAAAGGGGTTAGGGTTTATTATATTAGATATGGCCAAATTGTGCACTGTAAATTGGGATATGTTGGTCATATCCAAAATTTTGACCGAAGCGGAAGGGGTAATACGGCTCCAGCCATGTAGTGTCCCCCTTTCTAAAGACCAGCACGCTCGGGCGGATTGACAACGCCCAGTCTCTGAGCTCTAGTTCCAGCAATGGGTAGACGACGTTCTCCTGGCTGATGGGGTGTACATACTTCTCCACTTGGTCATCCTTGCATTCCCGCTTGTTGTTCACCAGGGGACTCGAATGGGCAGCCAATGTCCAGAAGTGGATAGTGCCTGCCGCATTCTGAGGAACCGTCATCAATCGACCCCGGATGTTGTACAGCTATAGGGACGTTGCTCCCGGCTCTGCGCTTGCAAATTCCAGCATCCGCGGCACCAACCCCCAGCCTTGACGAGTGCGTGGGATGAACTCCGGGAATGGTGAGCAGACCCACACATTGAAGAAATGAAGCGGGAACACATATCGAGCCTGCCGTGGGAATTGATGAACGCTCACGTCTCCAACCGTCTTGTAAATTAAACAAAGAACAGCCAGGCACAGGGACAGCTTCATCCCCCATGCCATCTGACACGCCGGGTAGATTGCGTCTGGCCAAATCACTATTTCATCTCCGTACGGCATGGCAAATGGGCACCACCAGTACGTCAAATATGCTGTGTAGTGAGTCAGTGGATCGACTGCCATTAGGTTGGGCCCACTCCGGCGCCCCTTGGAGGGGATCTTACATCTGTCTTGGGCTTGGCATGGTTCTTACAAGCAATGGTGGTGCCAACACAGGGAAAATCCTCATACTGCTTCAGCCCGTCGTAAAAATACTGTAACCACAAGGTCATCCGGACCCTCTTCCGATCTCCACGGCGAGGCTACTTCTCACCATGGGCCAACTAGTACAGCACCCAGTACGCCTTCATGAGATACCAGTATGAATGGCCCAAAGAATAATAGCCACCCCGTTGGTTTCATCTTTAATCATGTCAGGGAGGCAAACTTCTTCATAAGGCTCCCCGTCGAGGGGCAAGCCGCTGAGCTGGCTGAGACTCCATAAGTCCAATGAAGTCTCACCCTCTGCAGTGTAGAACGTGTTGGTCTCTACGTTGAATACCTCTATCATGCTATAGCAGAGACCCTTGGAGATGGGATAGCCGTAGCGGGAGGCGTAGACACTGTGACAGACGCCAGCCCAGACGAGAATCGGGGTGTAGTTGAATAGCACGTACTCTGTGAACTCTACGGCCCCTTCCCTAAAGCTGTGTGCATCTTGAAGCTTCAATTCCCCAAACCAGCCCAGCACCAACTCGTGCTTGAACCTGACGGCTAGATAGTCCAAGATGAACGGCTCCTCCCTGTAGCCCTATTTCAGGGGAGCAAAGAACAGACCAGAGCGGTGCTGCTCGCCTTGAACTTGCTCGATGGCCATGTCCCATTTGGCCAGAATGAAGTCAAGAGTCCCCACCAGCTTGTCTTCCACCGGCAACACGGCCTCGAGCCCCAGCATGAGCTTCCATTTGCGGGCTTCTCCCACCAAGTATATTGGGAGGCTCCTAGGGACGCTGTATAGTAAGCTGTCCCGAGACTATAGAACTGCATGCTCAACCTCCCTCACGACCCACAGGTCTCACTTCTCTCGGGAGCAAAGGTGCTTCAAGAAGCGGATGAGGTGCCTATCCTTTAGGAAGTCCCCTCTGTAGTTCCCTGTGGCACGATCAAAGATGAAGCCTTTCCCAACCCCTGCAAGTCTCTAGGTGTCCATCGTCTCAGTCTCGGAGTCTGAGGATTTGGCTAGTGCCGCTATTTCTGCATGCTCTCGGTCCAAATCCTCCACGTTGAGCTAGGTGACGGCCGAAACTGGAGGCGGGGGGACACGTCTAGCACCAACAGTAACGGGAGCAGAGGAACCACTTGGGGCGGCCATTTATCTGCAAAATGCAACCGGAACATTGAACAACAAGTTATGCAGAATTGCATTTATGTATTTTCAGACTTAGAACCGAAATAACCAAATGACTTCATATTGGTGTGACATCATCAAAACAACCTAAACCCAACATGCAAGAGGTGGAGAGCAGCATACAGCCTTTATTGACCGAGCCTCGTTCCGTCTAAATGAGTGCAACTTGACAGACGCTCAATTATATTTTGGGAAGCCCACTATTGAGCCCCCCATTGAAGTCAAAGACAAAGGAAAGCAAAAAGTGCTTGCAGAAGGGGAAGAAGAAGAAGATGAAGAAGAGCTCTTCGGGATAAATGAGGATCTCGCTAAGTTACATCGATTGAATATACAAGCTAACATCGCCAATGCCAAGCCAGTTCGACTAGAAAGGCGCGAAATTAATTTTGAAGCCAACCTCATCAGTCAGACAATTGACAAGAGCATCTCCTTACCTTTGGCGTGCATGCAGCTGCCATTCCAAAGGGAGGAACACAAGGTTGAGCAATTGAAGACGTTTATTGTCACATATTAAAGTAAAGGAAAAAAGAAGACCAATAAGGCCGCTAAGCCCATCATCTTTTACAAGGGAGACTTAGTGCCTCAAGCGCCTCCCAACGATGACTTTGGCTAGAGTGAGAACCCTAAGAATGCCTCCGAACTCGTCCAAGAAATGGACGACATGCTTGAATACATTAAAGAGATGTGTCAGAAATAAAACGTCCCACAAATGCAGGAAACTTCCCGGTGCAATCACTTTCGGCAATTGTGGTACCCCTCGCAAGTCAGAGGACAGGCCCCTCACTCCAAGAAAGATAGGAGAGGGTTGGGCTACGATCCAGAGGCAGACTTTAAAGTCTATTGTGTCGTCAACACCATAGGGTTGTCACCCTCTGCCAGCGGCTCAAGCCCTGATCAGGAGCCCGAGGCCTATGTAACTAAACATCGAGGGAAACCGGCACCTAAGAATCACAATGGCCAACTTCAGTCGCCTGATATCAGCAACTTGGACGTCCACGCAGCCAGTCCTAATGGTGAAGAAGATTTCATCATATTACAAACCGCCCTGTGAGAACTCGAAGATGTTGGGCAAGTGGCTTTAGGCCAAGTGGCTGGACTTGACCTTGGGGAACTAGAGGACCTCACGTTAGCCATCACTAATGCCCCCACAAATGAACAGTGCGAGGACTCGGCCAACACTTTAGAGGGTTTGAAGTGAGAAAACCAAGCACTGAAGTCTCTTGTCCAAGAATTATTACGAGAACGGGATGTCTTGCTCAGGCATCTCGTATCTTCATTACATTGCCAAACTAATTCAGGATCTGCAACAAATGACAATTCTTCAATAACGACGGCCAAAGAGTCTACCGGTGAAATAAAGCCCACTAAGGTCCATCCTGCCATTAAGAAAGGGACAAGTGGCATACGCCTCTCCCCTATGGATATTCATCCTAAGGGAAAAGTTGGCTCGAGCAGGGCCCATGAAAATCCTAAGGGAAAGTCTCTTGTTATAACGTTAGCCCAGCAGATGGAGACATCATATTCCTTCACTAAGCCGCACACCGTGCCATTGTTCAAATTGTGCATGGGACGGGAGCTTATCACACTCCCAAAGCCTCAGAAGTCGGCCAAGGAAGGCAAAATCCAAGCAACCAATTTCTACCGATATCACCGAATGTCGGGCCACTCCACATAAGACTACTACATCTTCAAGGACAAAGTAGAAAGCTTAATACAATCAGGGGTCATTTAGATTAAAAACCATCGGGTGTCTCTCCCACAGCCTCATCAATGGGATCAACCCAAGTCCTCTGCTAAACAAATCTTTGCCCTAGTTGCATCTGCACTACCTAAGTTTGTGGCAAAGGACGCACTCCCAGGAAAACTTCCTATCTCCAAAAGAAATGCGGGAGGCCTTGCCCATAGCCAAGAAGTAGACTTTAAGGTCCCACAAACATCTTAATAAATCAAATAAACCCAAAAATACATGAAAACCCCAACTAACCGGTGCGGCCTTAATCCGATGCACCCTAATACGGTGCGGTACCCCCCCGCGCCGGTTTAACCTTACACTCAAACTAAAAAGATTTCAAATGGTCTCCACTCGACGCGGCCTAATCTGGCGCGCACCGGGTGGACCATGCTGGTTAAGGCCGTTTGCCTTCCCCGCGCCATTTCCAGCCTTTACCTACGCCACCCCGCGCCATGCAACCCCTTTTACCTACGCCCAGCCACGTCGGCTTTGAATAAAATACCCCTCTTCACGCCGTTTAATCTCTCACTCATCCTCGAGCTAATCCTCACCTCCTACGGTCGAGTCTAATAAGCGTAATTGACTATAAACCAAATAAAAGGGGCTCCTCAAGCCTGAACTGTCGATCATCATGCTTTCATCATCATGCTCATGTCACCATACTTTAGCGCATCCACACATGCCATGTTAATGCATGGTTGCCCATGTGAGCCCTCGGTATATTAAATGGCATTGATGGAAGGTCGAGTTATGCCCGACTGGAAGCTTTCGCTATGCGTGATGGTGGTCTTCAGACCTATGTCCTCTGCCACGTATTGAGGGTTCCAACTTAACAAAATGTGCCCATTCTGCATGATAAATGAATTGTTCCATGTGACCTCGTCATGTGCATTCCTTTACATCATATTTTGGCCTCGGATGGCTCAATATCTCGGTAATTAATCAAAGGTTTTCCTCCTTATGGGGGATGTAATTAACGTCATAGCCTTTATGGTATGGCGAACTATTGGTCCCGACACGGACCTCACTCTCGCCTACTACGGGTCAGATTGAGCACATAATAAATCTATCACTTACGTGACTGGCACGCCTGCGTGGTCAATCAGTCAATTGATTACTGATTAATTAATTGATTGATCAACTTAAATAAACAAACAAACAAAATAAAACAACTATGTCCAAACAAGTCTGACACGCCCGGTGGGACAAGTGTCTCCTTTCATCTCTTTGCCGAGATATATGGGCCCCAAGGCCCTCTCAAAGGCTGCTAATCATTTGCTTGTACTGTAATTACAGAGGAAGAATGACGATCACTGCTAGATTCACTGCAATGATGTTTGGCCCCGAGATCGTTGCTAGCCATGCTGCTGCTGGGTACCTGGCGGTACCAACAACATTTGGTTCCTTTCCGCTGGTGGTCGACTTCCCCAACTTCTTGGGGGTAGCCTTCACCGTCATGTTGGACGTCGAGCTCCCAGAACCGATCAAGGGGGAGGCCAGAATGAAGACAAGGGCTCACAACGCCCGAAGCTACAAGAGTTTGGTGATGAGTCAAACTCCACAGCAAGCCGGGGAATCCACGCCAAAGGAATTCCTATAGAAGAGCTACTGTCCCTATGACCAGATGACTCTTAGTGTCCGGGAAGTCTATTTTGATTGGGGACGTCCGGATCTTCCTGGACGGATGTGAAGCCCAAGCAATCCTAGATCGGGTGGTCGCTGCTGTGCCAACCCGCAACACTTTCCAGGCTCTATCAGGAAGGAGGGTAGAAAAGGAAGAAGCCTGTCATCGTGACCAGAAGAAGCTGGCCGTAAGGCCAAGGACCTTTAAATAGGTGTGGGTTCCCAAGAGGATCCAACCTACTCGCCGCGAGGCACAAATCTGCTACCACTCCAAGCCTGCTAAAGCAAAGGAGGATGATGAAAGGGGCCTGGCCCTGAGAAGGGAAGAAGTTGTCGTGAACATTTCTCGCCGTCGAAGCTTCAGGGCATGCGCCCGACAAGCTGTTGTCCCCACACTGGGGAGAAGATTCGAGCAACCCGCTGAAAGAGCCCAGCTGGCATACATCCCTCCGACAGGAGGTCGACAGTTATCCCCCCTCCTACATCAGGAGTGGGGGCAAGAAGAAATGACCATCCTAGCAGAGCTAGGGAAATTGCAGACTCAGTTTGAGAAGCCCGCGAACCCTCCTGCTCCAGCGGCTTCCAAAACGGTCGAACCCGAGACTTCGGTCTCACGTGGAGCGCCGGCTCCGATTACGCCCATTTCCACCTCTGGCACGGGTACGGTTCAACTGGACCCCGCCAAGATGAGCTTCAAGGAATTGCGGGCGTATGAGCGCGAGAGGGCCCGCAACAGACGGTAACCTCTCGCATGGCCGGGCTCCTTTGGTTTAACCGAACTGAGGAGCTGTTTCGTGGCCAACAATCTCTTGACGATGAGCTACATCACGAATGAAGCGCTCGTCGTCCTTGAAAACGAACTCGTCATCGCCAACCGCGTCGAGCGCCAGTACTCCGCGGAATTCGCCCAGACGGGCGCCAAGATCGGCAACACGGCGAACGTGCGTCGCCCGCCCCGCTACAAGGGCACCTACGGTCCCCCGCTGAACGTCGAGGACACGAACGAGACCTACGTTCCGGTGCCTCTGAACTACCAGTTCCACGTGGATATCCAGTTCACGACCCAGGATCTGGCCTTGAGCATGGACATGTTCAAGAAGCGGGTGCTGAAGCCGCAGATCGCCACCGTGGCCAATCGCATCGACTCCGACACCGCGCAGTTCTGCTACCTGAACACCGCGACCCAGCTGGGCACGTTCGGGACCTCGCCGAACTCGCTCAAGCTCTTCACGGACGCCCGCGCCATCCTGGCAGCGGAAGCCTGTCCGCGCGAGGGCGAGAAGAACTCAGTCCTGGATCCCATCTCGATGTCCTCGATGGTCGCGACCGTCCAGGGGCTGTTCAATCCCCAGGCGAAGATCGGCGAATACATCGAGACCGGCATGATCGCGAAGGAATTCGCGGGCCTCGACTGGTGGGAAGATCAGAACATCCCGGTGTTCACCTGTGGCGCCCAGGGCGGCACGCCGGTGCTCACCACTCCCATTGCGGGAACGGCCTTCCTGACCTCCGGCTGGGCGCAGTCCGGCACGGTCTCGACCCAGGGCTGGAGCAACTCCACCGCGGTCATCAACGTCGGCGACATCATCCAGTTCGCAGGCGTCTACCCGGTGAACCCGCAGAACCGCTTGCAGTACGGCAAGACGCTGCGGCAGTTCGTGGTGCTGCCGCCCGGTGGCTTCGCGGTCCCCCCGAACGGGGCGGCGGCTCCCGGCCTCACGTATGCAGCGGCGAGCCTTGCGGCGGGTAGCTTCAACCCGACAACCGGTCAGTACATCAGCTCCGGCACCGGCACGCTGACCTTGACGATCGGCGATTGCTGCATCTCGGGCGGCCAGTTCCAGAACGTCACGGCAGCCCCGGCCTCAGGTGCGGCGATCACGGTGAACGGTGGCGCTTCAGCGGCCAACCAGGTCTCCCCGCAGAATCTCGTCTTCCACAAGTACGCCTATGCGCTCGCGTTCGCGGACCTGCCGCTGCCGCGCGGCGTGGAGTTCGCGGCCCGCGCGTACGACGATGAGGACGTGGGCATGAGCATCCGCGTGGTGAGTCAGTACACGATCAACAACGATAGTGAGCCTACCCGCGCGGACGTGTTGTACGGTCCGGCAAGCCTCTATCGTACCCTCGGCATCCGTGTTGCAGGCTAAGGAGATCCAACATGCCTTCAGTGAATCCGGGTCCTGCGAGCACCAGCAATGCCGCCACGGTTGCGGTGCTGACGCCGGTCAATACCCAGCAGAAGCCGGTCGAAGTCGGCACCAACGCGCTACGCCTTCTGGCGGTCGCTCGGGCGGTGCCGCTCTCCAGCACCGGCGATGCGGCGGTCGTGCCGATCATCAACTCGAGCGCCTGGGCGCCCGCCACCGTCGTGACCGCGAACGGTCAGGTGAGTGGCGTGCAGGCGAGTGTGGCGACAGCCTCCATCGGCATCTTCACCGGTGCGGGTTCCACGGGCGCGACGATCCGCACGCAGGCGACGCTCTCCACCAACTCGGCGGCGGGTTCGTCCATTGCGGCAGCGGCGGCGGTGGTGAACCTCGCCTACACGGCGCAGAACATCTACGTGAACGTCGGGACCGCACTCGCGAATGCCACGGTGGACGTGTTCATCTACGGCTACGATGAAACCTGAGGTGATGCATGGGTCCGACAATCCTAGCCAGTGGCAACGTGCAGAGCACCTTCGTTCTGACCGTGTCGCTGACGCCCACGTCTGTCACCAACGCCACTACTGCTGAGCAGAGCTTCACTGTTGCGGGGCTCGCAGTGGGCGATCAGATCTCCAGCATCAACTATCTGGGGGTCTTGTCGGGGCTGGTCGATATCACCAACTTTCGGGTGATCTCGAACAATACCTTGGGGATCGCCTTCACCAACAACGGCGCAAGCCCTGCGGCTTACCCGTCGGGTTCCTTCTACGTCGAGGTCAACCGCCCCTATCCGGGCCTTGCGATGACGGCGATCCAGTAATGGCGCGCTGTACGAAAGTGGTGACGGGAACGGGCACGGTGACCGCCGCGCTCCTGGCCAATGGCTCCGCGTCCATCCTCTACGGGGTGGCCGCGAGCTCTGCGGAAGCCTCGACCTTCTACATCAAGCTCTGGTGGGAAGGCACCGGAACTCCTCCGCCGACGGTTCCCGCAGGCCCGCAGCCCGCCACCACGATACCGAGCGCCGGCAGTACGGTCTCGCACATGACCCTCCAGGTGCCCACTACGGGCATTCCGTTGGGATTTACCGAAGTGCCGGTCAACAACGGCGGCCGGATCTGGTACTGGATCTCTGCTACCGCTGGAGATGGCGCCCAGACCGCCTTGAGCGCGGGGGGCGATCAGGTCACGTTCCTGTATGACTAGCCTGGTGAACACCGGCACGCATGATCTGGATGCCACCGGAACCCCCTTGCAGCAAGCTTTCCAGGCGGTGAATGCGGCCTTTACGGCGCTGTTCGCCGGCACCGGCCAAACCCCGCAACTCGTCAATACTTCAGTCGCCAACAGCACCTTGGGCGACAGCGCCTACGTGGCGTTCAGCAAGATCAATGCGAACTTCACCGCGCTGCAAGCCTTCCACGCTTATACGCCCGCGCTCATCAACGTGGGCTCCGGCCCTTCACCCGGCGTAATCGGCGTGGGCGATCCGGGTGTATTGGCTTGGCGCAAGATCAACGCGAATTTCGCCGCGCTTTAGGAGTCCTCGATGGCCATCAAGACTTACGTTCAGGCGGCCGCTGAACTGAACGCCCTCTACTGCGCGGTCTTTACCGGCACGTGGTCCACGATCGCCCAGAATGCGAGCGCGCCGGCGACGAACCTGTACTTCTCGCTCCACAACAACAGCCCTGGCGCCGGCGGCTCACAGAATACGAACGAAACCATCTACACGAATTACGCGCGTGTCGCGGTCGCTCGAACGACCGGCGGCTTTACCGTGACCACCGGTTCGGGCACCACGCTCTCGAACGTCGTGAACGCGGGCGCGATCACCTATCCGGCGTGCGGAGCGACTGGTGACACCATCACCCATTGGGGTCTGGGGCTTTCCTCTTCAGGAGCGGGCACGTTATTGGAATACGGCCCCATCGCGCCATCCAGCACGCCGGTGCCTTTCACCTGTACGAACGCGAGTCCCGGCACGATCACCTGCTACGGATATACGCCGACCGTGAACGACCGGGTGAGCGTCTACCAGGTACCGGGTGGAGAACTCCTGCCGACCGGATTCACCGAAGGCACCGTGTACTACGTCGGCACCGCGAGCGGCCAGACCTGCACGTTGTCGACCACGCCCTCCAACGCGAACCCGGTCAATACGTCCAGCACCGGTTCGGGGTTCATCTACAAGATGGGCATTCTGGCGGTCTCGAGCGGCATCACGCCCACCGTGGGGGCCGGCACCGCGGTGATCCAGTACGGCTAAGCGATGCTGCTGCTCAACACCACCGGCTCGCTGATCAACCTGATCACCGGGGCGGCGAGCACGATCCATGCGCATACCGACTTCCTGGACGTGGATTCGTCTGGGAACGTCACGGTTCCGGCCGCCTCCCCGACCAATACGATCATCACGACCGCCACGACGACCCAGATCGTGGCCGGGCCCGCCTCGGGCAAGACGCGCAACGTCCTGGGGCTCGTGGTCTACAACGCGGATGCAGCGAATTCTTCGCTGGTCACGATCCAGCACACCGATGGCACCACGGTGGTGGATCTCTTCGGCTGCAATCTCGCGATCGGCGAATCGATCGTGTTCCCGGAGATCGGCCAGCCCGCGCACTACGACAAGTTCGGTGGCCTGTATGGCGCGACCACGCAACCCGCCGTCCTCTTCAATGCCTCAACCAGCGCGCAGGGCGCGGGCTTCGCGAGCGATACATATCTGGTAGGCAGCAACATCCTGCTGCCCTCCAGTCGCCCCAAGGTCGGCACGATCTTTCGGTGCGAATTCACGGTCACGAAAACAGCGGCAGGAACAGCCACTCCCATCATCTCGCTGCGATATGGCACGAACGCCACGACCGCTGATACGGCGTGAGTCGGCCGCCAATTACGGCCCGTTTGAGTTGCGAATCGTGCTTGCTAGTAGGTCCAAGGTTGTGTCACATCACATTCTTAAATTGAGTTCACCCATCTGCTCATGAATACAAGCTCAGTCCATAAATTCAGAGTTAATCCAAGGCTGTATGAACTTATATTAACATCACATGAAGAAGGTGCTATATCAAGCAACTGAAGAACACAACCCATATGACAAACCATTGAAGAACATAGTTTTCAGATGATAGCTCCACAGTCTCATGAACAGAATGAACAGAATGCATGAGACACCATCAAAGATATATTCATGAGAAGTCAATGCTTCTCAACCTAGTAGTGCAACCTACAAAGTAAGATAGCAACAAATGAGCTCGTTTACCAGAAGGCACATAATATTTTGTTATCATCAAAACCATTATCAAAGACAAAGAAGAGGGAGCACACTGAACCCAAAAACTTGGATGGTCAAGGGACAAGTCAAGACACAGATCCACAATTTTTGACATGTCTGGGGGCTTTGGGATTAAAAAATCTCAAGGAGAAGGCTTGAATCCGTTGAAGAAAAAAAAAGTAAAAAATAGCTGCCTCGAAGGGTTTGGTCGACCGAAGGTCCCGGTTGGTCGATCGAACTCTGTAACTTCTGTAACTTCTCATTTTTAGAAATGTTGGTCGACTGAAATCCCCCATCGGTCGACCGAACTCTGTAACATTTACAGAGTTCTGATCCCTGGAACTTTTGGTCAGCCAAACCAGACCAATTGGTCGACCGAACTCTGGAAAACCTACAAAATAGATTTATTAGCCCAATAGAACATATCCATATGACAAACACTTGTGTCCTCATTTTGTTCCATTCATTTTTGATTTGATTTAGCTCAGTTTGTGTACTTGAAGACTTTGATCATTTGAGTATTTTCCATGATAAACATCGACCTTATTTTGATGTCAATATCTCACTTTTGCATTTAGATACGGCACGGGATAGAAAATTAAGTCCAGAATTTTGTCATCATCCAAATCACTTGGAGAGACTCAACAATCTTCCCATTTTTGACGATGACAAAACTCTAGACCTCTTAATGCATTTGCGTGTGTCCCACAAGCAAGAGATTTGAAATTTTGAAATCAACGAGGCACAGTTCGCATGACACATGTATCCCACATTCGAAAAAATCCATCCACAAGCTATATTTCATATGCCACATTCAAACAAAGCTATCCACAAACCAATATTTAATCAATTCGTTTCATTCATCCATATATGCTCAATTTGAAGGGAAATGAAACTGATATGTATGCCAATACAAAGTGCATTTCATTCATTGAGGTTCAGAATACATAGTACATTAACATTGACATACGAACATGGGATGAATAGAGGGAAGATGACTCCTTGACTCATGCCCTGACTCATGGATGCAAGACACACATATGAAAGGCAAAAGGCCAAATGGCAAACACACATGCAGACATACACTATGCATAACATATATAAACCAAACTAGCTACTTCTCCCCCTTCGGGATCATCAAAAGAGGGAATGGGATACAAGAGTAGGAGATGAAGAGGGACACTAGGGGATGTAAGAACAGCTACTGAGCAGGGTGATTTGGAGTCCCGTCGTCATCATCATCATCAGAAGCATCGCCCTCATCCTCGGAGGCAGTAGTAGCAGCAGGAGGAGGTGGAGGAAGACGGCTCTCAAAAGAGTGCAGAAGAAGGTCCTGATGCTCCAATTGACGATCAATGTAGAGAAGCATTCGGTTGGTGATCTGGAAGGCCTGGTGGGTATCCTCGTGGCTGGAGGTGAGAGTGGCCATCTGGGTAGAGAGGGTGTCCAAGGTTTAGGAGAATGTATCCATCCAACCAGTCATTGTGTCCATAAAGGTGCCCTCCCAGCATGGCACCAGATCGGGAAGGAAATGGGGACGCCCTCCTCCGAATATGAACCAAGATCACAATGGCCTTCAATTTTATTTCCAACGGATTTGCGACCCCCATCCCTATTACTTCATTAGGAGGGACTACATATTTGCTGGCCAGAAGTAAAAACAACAGCAGCAGCCTAACCAATGAACAATGATGAAAGATGAGGTCCTTATGTTATGACCGTGATCAGTGGTGGAGCAGGGCGGGTGCGGGGGAGTCCCAGAAGGTGACATAAGAGTATGGCTTTCATCGAAGGGTTGTAAACGGAAGAGGACAGGAACTGGACAGAAAAGACATGTGAGCAAAGGGGAAGGGGTGCAACACTCGCGGTGCCGCATCGTCGCATCAAAAAGAGCAACAGGATACTGTGTTAAGAGGGCTGCTCCACCATGCAGAGGGTTTTTATTGTGGTGGCTAAACAGTGGAAGAAGAGGAACAAGGGCAATCACATGTTACGGAGAAATCAACCGTAAAACAGCCTGGACGAGTGTCCTCACAAAAGCAAGGGGGGATGGTAGGCCTCGCAGATTCCCTCAGACAGAAGGCAATAGCACAAGGAGAGTTGTGAGGCAGCAATGACCAATTCCAAATAATACTAACACACAGAATAACAAGATTACCCAATTAGTGGGAGAACTTCAGAGTATTTGATTCACTCATTCACGACAGCACTTGACGTCTCACCTTAAGATGCAGCTTAAACTCTGTTAAGGCTTTCATTTCCACGTTGTCACTGCTGGAAGCTTGGAGCTTAACAGGATAATACTCAAGATGGAGTTTGAATGATGATCTCGGAGCATTTTTTTTAAAAAAGGACAAAATCCAAAATCAGACTTAGGCGTTCCCAAATATGCCATAAAGGGCAGTTAGTAACAGTTATATCACCTCTGAGGTCAAATCTGAAATTTCAGCCAGTGAAGATACGAAATGGATCAACCAATTCTTTCAGGATCTCTTTGATGTTTGCTCCATCCACCATATTAGAGAGAGAACCCACAACATGGATAGTAGAGGAATTGATTGTGCAACTCTTGATGCAAACCAGGGGTACTTGTTCAGCAACTTCTCTGTCCTCTATGTTAACCATGACTATGGATGCTAGGCACAATTTCCATTGACCAAGTTAGTGAAGTCCGCAAGAAATAGCGGAAGGATTAGACCATATGTGACATGCCCAAAACAAGAGCCTGCTTGAGTTCAATAGAAGATAAAAGCTTCCTACCCCGTTAAAGCTGACAGACAGATTACGAAAAACAAGAAACTTTGGTATGCAATTATATGTCAATACACAAGTATAGATACGCACTCAAGTCAATACTCATGCACACATGCAGATGGACATGAATGTAACCACACAGACAAAGACAAAAATAGATGGATCAAGAGATGTACACGCAGACCCGGAGTGAGCGAAACAGGTGGCTTCTCTCTCTCTCTCTCTCCCCCTATCTATCTATCTATCTATCTAGTATCAAACGATAAAAAATGGAGGCAGGTCAAAAGAGAGATTTTATTGGTACATGGATAGAACACGTATAGCAGTGTAATTAATTAATAGCAAATGTGCCTCACTTAATCTTCTAAAATTCATTGCTTTTTTAACTCATCAAAGAGAAGGCAAGATGACGACTCGATAGCACATGAAGGCATTTTATATTTAAAGGAAATTCTATAAAAAGTTCCATCTTGCCAATACAAAAGTGGAAGCACCGACACAAACAGCTGACCTAATGGCTAATGCTAAGCTATGATATTAAAAACATACTTGACTTAAGGTAAAACATGATATCCAAAAACCCCGAAGTCCTTGTGATTTCTCAACAGTGATAAATTTATACCTTTCTTTAGAATTCAAACCACAGCTTTCGCGTATGTTTTTTATTTTTCTTCACCGGCGAATTTTTCTCTCCATTTGACTGCAAAGGATGATAAGTCTTTGACTCCTTTGTACCAGGTCGACAGTGTCTTGGTCGCCATTTTCTTTCTGTCTCCATTTTGTCCCTGACCTTCTCTGCATGGTGTCCCTGTCGTTTTTAGCTCCTTGTCCTTCTCTGGAAGGAAGATCCACATCCTGGTCTCCTTTCTTTGTTTTAATCCTATCAAAACTTGGATCGTTAGGCCTATAAATACCCTCCAATTTTTCCTCGCGAGAAAGAGTCCAACGCCGATTGAGAGAACAAAGGATCTCTGTTGCTGTTGCTGTGGAGCTTTGTCATCCTCTTCTCTTTTGTTGTTGTGGCGTAGACTCTCTTGTTTCTGTGGCGTAGAAGGGCCAGCCTTCACATCTCTTCACCCCTTTCTCGTTAGTATTTCTTTTGTTATTTGTTTGACAGTCTGCATATTTTACGTACTCAAATAGCATCCTCTGCTAGATCATCTCCTGGCATAGTTTTAGTTTATTTGCATACATATCTCCCTTCCCTTTACTCCTCCTAAGGATTTTAAAAACAAACACACAAGGTGTGTTCATGCCCTTATTACATAAGTTGATTTTTACAGAGCATTGATAATACACTTGATTTTCTAATCCATATCTATTTGTTTGTCTTTGCTTGTCTTACAAAGGTAATCAAAACAAAGACCCCCTTCATCGGTCAGCCGGTAGAAGGAGGAAGTTGGACTCACATCTCACCTGCTTACAAGGTATTCTTCGTGATCATTATTTTAAGGTAATCCCTTTGGCGATCAGACTCCTAAGTAGCATCTGATGCTCCCTTCCCTATCTATTTAGCTTGTTTATTCATCATCTTCCCATATCATTTTACTCCAAATTTAATTAATTCTTCTTCTTCTTCTTCTTTTAATGTCTATGTGACGCGTTCACAAATTGGCGATCACGGTGGGGCCCTTTATATTTTTATTTTGATTACCCCTCCTTCGGTACCCACGTGTGCCCCTCCTCCTCAGCACCCACGTGTTCCCCTCCTTTCGGCACCCACGTATGCCCCTCCTTCTGTGCTCCACGTAGCATCAATTTTCCCACTTTTATTGTGCATCATGTGCACACCACTTGATTTTCCAGTTTCTACACTGTCCATAACATTTGAAAAAAAAAAGAAGAATCAGCGACTGCTCAGGCAGCCGCTATTTCTTATCAGCGACCTTTCCCAGAGGCGCTCATTCCTTATCTTTATTCCTATTATTTTCTATTCACTGTATTAAGTGCCCCTCCACAGAGGCATTATTCACGTTTTAGCAACTAACTCTAAGCCACTGATTCTTGATCGATATTGTTTACTATTTTTAAGGAATTCTCTGATTATTGCATTAGGCGCCCCTCCACAGAGGCGTTATTCAAGTTTTGGCGACTAACTCTAAGTCGTTGATTCCTGTTCACTTACTGCTGCATATTGTTCACTAGATTTCAACGCCTCTTCATGGAGGCACCATATAGAGTAAGCGGCTGTCAAGCAGTCGCTATTTATTGATACAGCGACCACTATGTGGCCGCCACTTCTTTCTGTTCACAGAATTGCTTGCCTTCCTGCCTCTTTAGATTTGTGTGGTTTGATCAGTGATTATATTCATATTTCTGTTGATCTGCCTGCATTAGCATGCATTTTAGTGCATTTGGGTTGAGAGACCTCCTCTCTCTACACATTTAGGATCCCTTACACCCTCTTGGGAAAGGAAGGACCCTCTATTGAGCATTCCGTCTCTTTGGATTGAAAATTTCTTAACCAAGACCTCCATAAGTCTTTGCACCAGTGGATTCCCTCACGAAAGTTAGACTGGATGTACCTTTGAAGCACCCCAGAGTTTAGCTAACCCATGCGTTGGTGAAGAGAGAGAAAGAACCTAGTTGACTCGGAGATTACACTCAAATTGAAACTAAGATCTACATTGAAGAAAGGGGCAATTATCTCATTAAAATCCATCTTTGCTTAATCTCAAACAACACTACCTGAAAACTCAAGTACGAGGTATCCCCTTTATGCTCGACTCTTAAGAGAGTTCGGGCCCCATCCCAGAAGTTAGAAAATCGGGTGGTATCCCCTTCATACCTGACTCTTCTGATGAAGAGGAAGAGCCAGCCAAGTCGCCAGTGCAGGATACAGCATCAGAGCAAGCAGGTCCTTCAGGCAGGGTTGAGCCTGCGAGCCAAGTAGGCCCTTTTGATAAGGGCAAATCTGATGAGCCCTTGCCATCCCCAGAGGAATCACCACTATTCTAGGAAAGAGTGGATGGCCAGAATGAGGAGGAACGTCCTTTTAAGCGGGAGAATATCTGCGGAGCTCCGAAGACTCTGGCAGAGATCATTCTGCCATTTGAGAAGACCCGTGCTCAGGCAGACCGCAAGATCATCCGCCATATGAAGCGGTTCCTAACTAATGTTACCATTTGGGAAGCCATCGCTTGAAGCAAATATTTGAGAGAGGCTCTCATCAAAATACTCCAAAACCCTGAGGCATATGAAGCCCATGTTGCAGAGTTGTTGGTCTAAGCATATGGGGCATTTGCAGCTAACATCACATTCACGGACAGAGATATGTTGTTGTCCTCTTCTTGTCATAATCGCAAGGGACGATCAATGGGCACGATGTGTACCGAATTCTGGTTGGCGCAGGAGCAACCGTCAGCATCATGCCTCTGAAGACTTTCAAGTCTTTATACCTGACACCTTACCTGCAGAATGTGAATGCGGTCAAGATTTTGAGGTTCAACTAGGACTTCGAGGAGGCTCTCGGTAGAGTCGAAGTGAAGCTCGCCATGGGCGATTTTGTCACCCAAGTGACATTTTACATCATCAATGTCGACACATTCTACAAGGTGTTGTTGGGAAGGCCATGACTGCACGAAAATTGGGTTGTTCCTTCAACTTTGCACCAGCCTTAAGTATGCCAACGGAGGGGAGCAATATATCGTCTTCGCGGATCAAGCTCCATTCCGTCCCAATGAGTGCCATCTGACATATGCTTCCTTGTATTTTGGGGAACCTACTCTTGCAATCCCCGAGTACATAAAAGATAAAGAAAAGCAAAAAGTGGACTCCGAAGTTGAGGAAGGACAACTTTTCACTGTCAACCAAGACTCAACAAAATTGCACATGTTAAGTCTTTAAGTCAGCTCCAAGCCGGCTTAACCAGAAAGACGAAGTGTTTAACTTTAAAACCAACCTCATCAGCCAGGTCATCGACCATAGCATCTCTTTACCGTCCAATTGTGTTCAGCTCTCGTTTCGAAGAGAAGAGCATGAGGTGGAGCAACTGAAGACTTTCATAGTCTCCTACCAGCAGAAGAGGAGTAAGAAGAGCATGGAAGACAAGCCAATCGTCTTTTATAAGGTAGATTTGGTCCCACAAGGCCCTCCTGAGGATGATTTTGGCTGGGATAGTCTCGCCGACAATGCACCGGAGTTAGTCCAGGAAATGGACGATATGTCGGAGTACATCAGGGAAATGTGCAAAAAATAGTGTATCCCTCAAGTCCAAGACCCCACATGGACCGCATATTTCTGTCAGCTGTGGAACCCTCCACAGGTTCTGGGGCAACCTCCCTTCGCCCGCAAAGATACGAGAGGACTCAGGTATGATTAGGAGAGTGATTTTGAGTTCCATTATGCAGTTAATGCCATAGGACTGTTATGCCCTCCTCACGGGCAAATAGAAGTTGAGCCTAAGATTGACAACTCTATAAGGGAGTCCGGTAAGATGCCAGTGTTACTCTCACCAGAAGTTAACAACGACCGCCTCCCAGTTGAAGGGGAGTCGAGTCAATCTGCCAATTACTAGCAAGACGAAAATGGTCCTTCATATTCAAACTTTGAGGAAGATTCTGAAGAATTTAAAGTCTATGAAGCCAATACTGATAATGATGGAGACTTTGTCGACCTCCAACTAGCTCCACCGGAGTTCGGGACTCGAGGATGGGCGTTGGCAGGTGCTGGTTATGGTTCGTGTTGTAGCTCTTGGCGTGGTGGTCCGTGCGGTGGCAGCTCGAGGATGGATTAGTGTTGGCACGAACGGATTTGAGAGAATGATGTCCGGTGGCTAGAGGTGTTCCAGCCTTCGATCTTGGCATCTGCCGTGGTTTTCTTCGCTCCTCGGTAAGCGTTCAGTGTGTTTATGGTTTCGAGATCAGTGGCAGGCATAAGTAAGAAGCATGTGGCAGCGGCTGGCTCGGCCATTGCGGTAGTGTGTGGTTGGTGATCAGTAGGACCAGTGCTCGAGGCGTGGCGTATCGTAGTTCGAGGAATTGTGATGGTGGTGCATCAGGAGATGTTGTGAATGTGGTCCGATGAGACACTCAACTAGTGTTGTCGAAGGAGCTGACCTGACAGTGATATTGGTTTTCCTGGTGCTGGAAGGTGCGATTTCCAATGTGCCCGAGGTTTGAGGTCAGGTCAAGCGTGGAGTTTTCTCCCGATCTATCGAAGGCATGATTGGGTTCTCCTCAGTCGGAGAGGATCGTGCTTTTGTCGAGTTCATCGTCTTGCATAATGTGTTCGGATTTGGTTGGCCTCCCTTCTGTGTGTCGTTAAGTCTATTCGCATCCTGTGTTTTGGCAGTGTGGCTGTCTGTGAGAAGCGATGCCCATCCCCTGGTGAGTAAGGGTGTGTTGGCGCTACTCTGGAAGGATGAGTGCCAGTTGGGTAGTGTTCGTGAGAACTCGTGGCTGACATCATGATTTTCTATGCGTTGTGGATCGGAGCCTGCAGAGTTGCAGAGGATTGCCAGATTAGAGAGAGAGTCTGTGCTCTGGGTCCGAGGTAAGGGAGCTTTCCTCACCCTATTTTCTGGTGTTGGCCAGTCGAGTCGTGAATTGCCGGGTTGGAGAATCCCGAGTCGTTGTGATGGTTGTGTGTCGCAAAGCATAAGAGGTTGTGTCTGGTGGCTCTACGGTGAGATCTGAGCCGAGAATTGCCAGGCGTCCATCTAGAGTAATCGAGATGAGATAGGATTCGATTGTGTAATGGACGGTACCTGTGTGAGAAGGCCTCTGAAGAGATGTTGGCATTGAAAATAGTGAACCTTGGTCTGTGATCGGCAAGAGAAGATTTCCCTGTAAGCCTGAGTCGAGTGACGTGAGGATCGGGGATTGTGAAATCCTATCATTTAGTTTCGCCATGCTCCCCTGATAGGGTAGAGTTGGCGTGAGGATCGGATCGGATGTGGTGACCGAGTGAGATTTGGCTCAAGATGCGGTAATGGTCTGTGGAGGGTCAGCGGATGGCCTGTCGAGATTTGGATCGCGCCTGTCGGGCCGGTCAAGGTTTCCCGTTGATGAGTATCTAATGACTGGTGGATGGTCTTTCACAGGCAGAAGATGCTAGTTCTAGGGACTCGAGAATGGCGAGAGCAACATGCCAGTGAGGGCTTGGGTGGCCGTTCATGAGGTGTGCCTTCCCGGAATTGGATCTGGGATTTGTTAGAGGTTTGTCTTCTGGCAGAGTTGGTCCCATGTTGTTGTTGGCGTTCGGCTTTGCCAGGTGTGAGATGGTGCTTGGCATGGAGTCGACTATCTGGTGGCAGTCGGATGGGATGACTACGTGAGCTGGTGGAAGCTTAGTGATGGTTGCCCCTGGTGCAGGGTGTGAGATCAGTCAGCTGGTCCTGAAGTTAACGTTTGGCTGGTCCGCCGAGCATGGGCATTGACCGGTGTTTGGTTCTCGTGACGAGGAGTGTGTTTCCTAGGTAAGCGAGATGGTGGCAGCGATGCCGTGGTTGATTTTCGTGTTGGCTGAGGCGATGCCAAACTTGTACTCCTGTTCATGATGCCTGCTCTAATGATCGAGGCCATCGCTATTGCAACGGCGACGACGAGCTGCGCGCGTTCTATTTGCGGCTTGGCCATTCACAATCCTTCACCTATCTCATGAATTGCATCTCTCATAGCTTTACTCAAGTCCTCTATCTTTTTGTTGAGGTCAAAGGAGGAGTGGAAGCCATTGTAGTCAGTCAAGAAAGTCATTGTAGTCAGTCACTCGTCAAGTCCATGCATAAGGGGAAAAGAAAGTCCATGCATAAGGGGGAGAGGAAGTCATGGTTGTCTTAAGAAAGTCATGGTTGTCTTATGTATGGAATGGCAGTTTATATGAATTTATTAATTCAGAATGACATATAGTTTCCATCATCAAAAAGGGAGAGAATGTTGAACATCTTTGATTTTGATGATGTCTAACTATAATCCATTGTGTGATATGTTATTTCCATCAAAAAGATGCAAAAGTTCTGAATTATGCAAGTGAACAGGTCAAGGAACTCAAGTCAACTCAAGCACTCAAGCCAAGAAGCAAGTCGACATGAATCCCAAGTGAAAATAGGCAAAAGCACAAGAATAGATCCTAAGTCAACTTAAACCAGTGTTAAGTCAACTTAAACTGGCTTCCAGCAAGCAGACAGTTCTATAGTCTTCCATCAACTCGAGTTGGCTAGAGTTCAAGTCGAGTTGAAGCAGTTTTCAAAAAGCAGATAGTTCTGTAGTCTTTCATCAACTCGAGTTGGCCAGAGTTCAAGTCGAGCTGAAGCAGTTTCCAGCAAGCAGTCTATTCAGTAGTCTTTCGCTAAGTCGACTTGAGGAAGATCTAAGTCGACTTGAGGATTTCCCAGAAGCTCTACTCATTCAGATTCAAAGCTAAGTCGAGTTACACTCCAGCCCAACTCGACTTAAACTGAAAGAGGGTCTAGTAAACCCTAATTGGAGCCCATCTTTGGCATGTGATCCCAAGTAATAAGTGGTGGGATCCACACTACGAGGAAGAAGCCACGTGGAGAAACTTTTTGGAGGGAAAAATGGTAATCCCAACAACTTCTGATGCAAGGGCCACGCAAGATTCTTCTATAAGAAGATACATCGTGGATTCAGTTTTGGGGATTCATGTAGAGTGGGAAAAAGGGGATTATTGACAGGAGAGAGCACGAGAGGAATGGTGGGAGTGAGTGAAGAATAGGGAAAAGAGCAGAATCCCTCCAGGAACTCCGGAAGAGCTTATCCCAGGAAAAGGAAGATTGAAGATCAAAAAAAGGAGAAGAATCAATGAAGCAACCAAGGAGTGGAACTGAGGAAAGTAGCTAGGAGCAGCCAAGGAAGTCGAGGATAGCTCATCCCAGGTGAGAGGGAAGACTAAAAGAGCCAGAGAGCAGAGCAGGAAGTCCAGAGATGGGATTAAAGATTCAGATCACAAGGGAGCTGAATTTGGAAGTGCTGATCTCGAAGAGGCAGCTCAGATTGTTCCAGTCTACTGAGGAACGATCAACCAGTCAGATCGGGCTTTCATCATTCTTGGGGGAGAAATTCCAGAACTCAATCTATGTTTTCCTTTTATTTTTCTTCTTTCTTGTCTTCATAGATTGTGTTGTGAGCTGTGCTTCGTTTGGAGACAGCATGTTTCAAGTCTTGCTTATTGCAGATCTAAGTCTAGGCAATCTTTCCTTCAAGCTATTAGGTAGCGGGTCTATGAGCTGGGTGATAGCTCATTGTTTGCAAGCTGTATGTCAGCTATTGTAAGGGAACGTTACCCTTAGTTTGTGTGTTGTTCTACACATAGTGAAGTCTTGCTCTGGTTGAGCAAGGGTTGGACGTAGGTCAGCCATGAATGGTGACTGAACCACCTAAAAACCCTGTGTGATTGTGCTTGTGGTTTAGCTAACCCTCTCTATCGATAGATGCATGTTTAGGATCGTTGAACACTTAGATCTCTATTAGTAACTGATAGATCTGCGAGCATTCAAGGGAATTCTTTCACTTCTGATTGGTAGATTGTGAGTTGGCACTCTCCATCATTTTTAATTATTCAAATATTCTCTCTCAGCTCTGAAGGATTCTTCTTCTCTCTCTCTCTCTCTTTCTGTTGCTCTTCTCTCTTCACTTCACTACTCTTCAATTTGGGCAATATGCAACCATTTATCGGCTGCAGGTGATGGGCACGTGGAAACCACATTTCCCACCCAACCTTTCGTGTAGATCTGACCCTTAATCTTTCCATGTGTATTAATCACAACGCCTTTGCCTTCCACGTGGCAGGATCTCTTGTTCCGAGCCTTACATTGGATCACGTGCCCAATCATTAGTCATAGATGAATCTGGGACCACGTGCCTTCCTTAAAGCTCACGAGCATCTTATCCTAGTTCTCTTGGGCCTTTTCACGGTAAAGTCCCTGTCAGCAAGATAAAGGTTATTTCATCAAACATCTTGTAGATATTTAACAGAAGATTAAATGTAATTGCAATAAGATGACCCAACCATAAGTATGCTCAGATGATCAGACCCTAAGCACGAGGGTTCAGATATGGTCAGTACCTTTGTACCGAACTTATTATGGACACTATGCACTAATGCAGTTAGGCATGAACCTTGTATAGACAAAAGGTAATATTACACGGACCTTGTATACATGATGCACATAACTTGCACTGCCCCTTGCATGCATAATGCAGAATCTGGTAGTGCATGGTGCAACATCTCCTCTTTTTTCTGTTAGGTGCTCCTTGATTCTTGTTATCCTTCCACATGTTTCCTTCCCATAGAGATTACATTTCACCCTCTTTGCCTTTGCATTAATTAGAGTGGCATTTTGTCACCCTTTATCCTCACGGCATGTCATATCTGTAGAAAAATCATGCATAATAATAATACGTTAGATAAAACACTCAATTTCAGAAATGCCCCAATTTTAGAACACAAATTAGGGCTAAATTTGGAGATTTAATTGGAGTGCAATTGAGCACTCATTAATCGTAATTAGGTTACATGAGATGCAATTGATGTTCAATTGCATCTAAATTCGGGCAATTTCAGAAAAGCCCCAAATTTAGAACCCTAATTAGGGCTAACTTTGGGGATTTTTTGATTTGAAATTTAATTGAAGTGCAATTAAGCACTCATTAACTCTAATTAGGTCACATGAGATGTAATTGATCTTCAATTACATTTAAATTTAGTTAATAATAAAATCCCCAAATTTGGAACCCTAATTTCGGCTCAATTTGGGGGTTTTTGGATTTGCAATTAAATGGAAGTGCAATGAACACTCCTCAACTACAATGAGGCCATTTGCAATTTTATTGAACACTATTTAAAAATTTAAATTTAAAAATATCTTAAACAGTTGAAAAATGGGATTTCTGGCAAGAAAAGGGTCGGATGTGGTTGTCGGCGGTTAGATTTGCTCCTTGGTGGTGGCTTGGGTCGACGGTTGGCTGCGGCGTGGTGGCCGGCGGGAGACAGATCGGGTTGTTTGGCTGGCTGGCCCTACTCCTCTATACGGTTGTGCACAGCGGGTGTGGGGAGTTGCTGCAACTGCTGGGGTCGATGACGGCTAGCTCCGGCAGCCGTCTAGTGGCTGGCGTTCCAACGACCAGCCGGTGGCAGGGTTGGCTGCAACAGAGAAGGGAGCAGGTGGCGTTGGGGGATAGGGGGGAATGGGGATCTCACTCACGGGCTGTGTGCAGCCTGTGAGAGGGATCCCCATTTCAATATTGGGCGGTCCCGATGGTGAACCGGCCGGAACAACCCGGTTCACCCAATTTTCTTTTTTTTTTGGGTGGTACCGGCCGGTACCGCTATAAAACAAGCAGAACTATCCCCGTAGGGGCCGGTTTTGGTACGAACTGACCTAGTACGATACTGTTGTAACTGGAAATATACGGTGTACATGTACATAGGCTCCACAGCCAGTGTGTTGGCTCAGTCCGACACGTTCCACTACGTGGAAGAAAGAATAACCCGGGATAAATCCACGGAGACCTACTTGTTCTTGATAGTAAGGTCATTTAACTATCGATAGTTGATGCATAGTCTTATGGATCCATCCTTCTTCTTTACAAATAATACGGGCGCTCCCCACGGGGAAGTGCTCAGTCTGATAAATCCTTTCTTTAGAAGTTCCATCAGTTGCTCTTTTAACTCCTTGAGCTCGGCAGGGGACATCCTATAAGGTGCCTTAGAAACTGGACCAACACCAGGGATCAGGTCGATGGTGAATGCCACTTCTCTTTGTGGGGGTAGTCCAGGTAATTCTTCTGAAAATACATCTGAAAACTCCTGAACTATCGGGATGTCTTCTATCTTGGTCTCCTTAGTTTCCTTTATGGTGACAAATACAAGGAAAGATACACACCCTTTCCTTATTAACTTACTAGCTCAGAGAGTTGAAATAAGAGGTGACTTGCTTCGACTCTTAGGGCTAGTGTAGGTAAGTTCTGGGAACTCCTAGAAAGTAACTTTGCTATTACGGCAATCGACAGTTGCCTGGTATTTGGATAGCCAATCGGCTCCTAATATTACATCATAGTCTTTCATATCCAGGCATATTAGGTCGATCGGTAGATTTTTCCCTTTCACTATGACATCACAATTTAGTTAATGGTGTGTGATATCGACCTCGTTTCCGAGCAGGGTTGAAATAACTAAATCTATCCATTCTAGCTCCATCGGTAGTGGATCAGTAAACTTCTTGAAAATAAAAGAATGCGATGCACCAGTATCAAACAAGACATGAGCAGACTTGGAACAGATTTCTAGTATACCTTCCACAAGTTCATCTTTGTCTTGTTCTGCGTCTTGGAGAGCTTGGAGGCGTGCTTACTTCTTCACTGGGCACTTTTCATCTCTGGCTTAATCATTCAGTAATGGATAGTCGGGAATCCGATGATCACGGCTCCCACAACGGAGACAAGCTCCTAACCTTCTTCAACATTCTTCGACCCTATGGCCGACCATATTACAATGTATGCATACCTCTTTGGATGGCGCGGCAGCTATAGAGAAAGGTTTGGTGTTTTTCTTGAGTTTCTTCTCTTGGGAGGAAGTACCTCCCTCATTGGTTCTCTTCTTCTGGAAGGAGGGCTTGAAGGTACTAGAAGTTGTCATCGGCTCCTTCTTGTCTTTCCCACGAATTCTGTCAGATAACTCCGTGGCATCTTCTAACAGTTGGGCTCTATGAACCATCTCCGGGTAGACTTGAATGTCCATCGGCACTAGTTCGGTTATATATTGAGGTCAAAGCCCAATAAGGAATCTTCGTGCCTTCATCTTCTCAATACTTACTAGGTGCTTCGCATACCTCAATAGCCTAGGGAATTGGGCCTCATACTCGGCCACGGATAGTGTCCTTTGCTTCAGTGTGGCAAACTCCGTGACTTTCTTCTCTTGAACATGATCTGAGAAGTATTTGTTGTTGAATTGCTCAACAAATTCGGCCCATGTGATAAGATCTTGCTGCAGTGTGGCTTCTACAGACTCCCACTAGAATCTGGCGTCCCTTTCTAATTGGAAAGTTGCTAATAGAACCTTCTCTTGGTCTGTGCACTGCATGACTTGGAAAATCCGTTCAATCTCTGTAATCCAATGCTCGGCATTGTCAGGGTCGGTCGAGCCTATGAACTTGGGCGGGTTCATATTATGGAAACTCTAGTGGAGATCTCCCGCTCCACGACTTGCTCCTCCTTGCACTACTTGTTGTAACGCCTGAGTGAGACCTTGCACGGTCCTTTGCATATCCCGCTATCCAGCACGTTCAGTGGCCATGTTCCTACAAGATTTTAATAACTCTATGAATATGTGATTATTTCGAAGGTTTAAGTTCCTAAGTTAACTTAACCCTTGGCTCTACCCAATCTTACCAGGTAAAGGTATAACCGATCCTTGGATTTGGGTTTCCTAGGAATTGAATATCCTAGACTCTGATACCACAGATGCTCACTCATGGCCGGACATCATGCCAAGGTCGGGGGATGATAAAAGCGGAAAGATGGGGGGTCTCGTCGCGTTCGTGGCCCGGGCTGGTTGCGGTGCATCCCATCTAAACCAAGGCGGTTTTCCACGCTTCCTCATCGAATCCGGCCAGGCGTGCGTCCTTTCCGATCAAAAAAGGCCGTTTGACCAGGTTGCCGTTTTTGGCGAGCAGGCCCAGGGCTTCCGCCTCCGGCATGCCGGGGAGCTTGGCGCTGAGGCCGAGGGCCTTGTAATCGAGCCCGGAGGTGTTGAAGAGCGCCTTGACGTTCCTGCCTTCGAGCATGAGCTTAAGCTCGGCCAGGGAAGGCGGCGTCTCGCGGATCGGCAGCTCCTCAAACGGGATTTGATGATCGCGCAAAAACTTTACCGCCTTCCGGCAGGTCGAACACTTGGCGTAGGTGTAAACCTTCACCATGCGGGCTACCGGACCTTGATCAATTCAACATCGAAAATCAGCGTCTCGTCGGGCCCGATGTCGCCGCCCGCTCCCATGCTGCCGTAAGCGAGTTCGGAGGGAATGTAGAGCTGGTACTTCGCGCCCTCTTTCATCAGGGCCACGCCTTCGGTCCAGCCCGGGATGACACGATTGAGCGGAAATTCAATCGACTCGCGGCGCTGGTAGGAACTGTCGAACACCGTGCCCTCGATCAACCGGCCCTCGTAATGGACTTCGACCGTGTCGGTTTTCTTCGGCTGCTTGCCGTTGCCGTCGCGAAGAATTTTGTACTGCAGGCCGGAAGCGGTCGTCTGCACGCCTTCCTTCTTGCCGTTTTCCTTGAGAAATTGCTGACCTTTTTCGAGTGCGGATTGTGCCATGGGGATACTTTTATCAGGGGTGCATGGGGGCGGACAGCTTTCTCTCCGGGATGCGTTTGTTGCGCGGGTTGTGGGGGAGCGGTTGTCACCGGGTGGCCGGCCCGGGCGGCGGCGCGCCCGGGCTACCGCTGCAAGCGCACATTCACCGGTGATGTGCGCTTCCTGCGCGCTGCGCGCGCCCGGGCAACAAGTAGCCCGGGCCACGGAGTGCGCGGGCTACCTCGGCGTTTTTGGCGGGCACAAAAAAGGGACGAGTTGGAACCCGTCCCTTTAAAGTGTGATTTCTGCGTTCTTTAGAACGAGTACCCGACGGAGATCTTCGGCCCGAGGGCGTCGATGGGGTGGTTCGGGTTGGTCGGCTCGGAGAGGCCGGCGTTGGAGAAGTGCTGGTACTCGACGCCCGCGCGCACGAACCAGTTGTCGTTGATCACGTACTTGGCGCCGACGCCGGCGAGGAACGAGAAGTTGAAGTCCTGGCCGAGGCCGCCCGCCTGCGGGTTGGAGTCGGCGAAGGCGATGCCGACGCCGCCCTCGGCGTACGGGATGAGCTTCCAGCCGGGCTGGACGAAGTTGTAGCGCGGGCCGACCATGAAGTCCTCGACGTGGTTTTCAGGGCCGTGCACGATCTGCTGGTAGTCGCCGCGGAAGAAGAATTCGGAGTAGCCGCGCAGCCAGCCGCCGAGGAAGTTGTCGAGGCTGACGTCGTCGAGCTTGAGCGAGGCCGAGAGGGTGATGGGGACGATCGTGTAGGCCTGGTTGGGCTGGCCGCTGCGGACGTTGGACCAGGTGACGCCGCTGCCGAGTTCGATGGTCCAGTCGTGGTCGGTGCCGAGGTCGGCACTGACGCCCTGCATCGACTTGGGGTCGGTGGTCTTGGTCGCGGTGTCCGTACCCGCGATGGCGGGCGTGAGGGTGCAGGCGCCCAGGGCGAGGATGCAGGCCAACGTAGGCACGAAGTTGCCTTTCATTTTCTTCTCCATAGTCGTCCAAGTTATTCGGCGTATGCGATTTGGCAAATAATTTCTGCCGGAGTGGGGAGGCAGGGCTTTTCGTGAAGTCGCTTCCTGCGCGCTGCGTGCGCCCGGGCCACGGATTCTTCTTGGTTCCACGCGTTTCTTTCTCGCCGTCGGCGGTCATCGACCGCCGCTACAGACTGCGTGAAATTCGGCGCTTACATCTTCGTCATCGCGCGAAGGGCGGGGCGTAAATCCATTGTGTTTTGTACTTATCGACTTATGGTAGGCGAACGTCTCCTGCTTCATGAAACAGTTCTTCATTACTTTCCTCGCGAACCTGGCCGCGCTGATGTTCGTCCTCGGCGGGCCGATGCTGCTTTTCCTAATTTTGGTTATCGCGTCGATCTCGGCGGGGTCGAACGGCCAGCGCATCACGACGGCGATTGAGCGCGGCTCGGTCCTCGTTTTCGACATGTCGGTGAACGTGACCGATTCGCCGGAGCATGCCTCGCCCAGCCCCGGGCTGGCGTCCGCGTTCAACAACGACAAGACGCAGAGCATCGAGCTGCGCAGCCTGCTGAAGGCGATCCGCAAAGCGGGCAAGGATGACCGGATCAAGGCGCTGTTCCTGACCGGCTCGTTCGAGCCGGCGGATTTCGGCACGGGCTACGCCTGCCTGAAGGAAGTGCGCGAGGCGATCATCGATTTCAAGAAGTCGGGCAAGCCGGTTTACGCCTACCTGGAATCGCCGAGCGCGAAGGACTACTACGTGGCCTCGACCGCGACGGAGATCATGATGAACCCGTACGGCGAGATGGAGATGCCGGGCATCGCGATCATCAAGACTTACTATAAGAACGGGCTGGATAAATACGGCATCGACGTGCAGGTGACGCGCGTGGGCAAGTACAAGTCGGCGGTCGAGCCGTTCATCCTCAATAAAATGAGCGATGCGGACCGCGAGGAGACCCAGAAGCTGATCGACGATTTGTGGGGCGGCTTTAAGAGCGCGGTGACGGAAAGCCGCGGCATCGATGGCAATGCGCTGCAGACGCTGATCGATACCGACGGGTTCATCTGGCCGGAGCACGCGAAGGCGGCGAAGCTGGTGGACAAGCTGGGCTACTTCGGCGACATGCTCACGGAGCTGGGCAAGCTGGCGCCGTCGAGCGACTACGCGCGAATTCCCCTCCCCTTCAAGCAGGTCCCTCAAGGAAGACAAGGGAACTAAGATAGAAGATATTCCAACAGTGAACGAATTCCCGGATGTATTCCCGGAGGAATTGATAATTAAATGTGATAATTTTAATATCTTACATGTCGAAAGAGTGTATATGAAATTTAATCTATTTTTTAAATCATCATTTTTCTTTGTTAACATTTCATCATTTTTTTCAGAATTATTATTTTTTCTACGCGGTGGGCCCCGGTTGCTGCCTACATCAATCCCTGTTATATACGGTTATACCTGCCCGCCATTGCCGCAGGCAGAGGCCAAGGCAAAGCCCACCTCTCTCTCTCTCTCTCTCTGTCTCGCTGGTCTCGGCCCCTCCTCTGTCTGAAACTAATCGGTTTGTCCAAAGCTCCAGCGGAGCTCCAGATGGATGTGGAGTTGGGGGCCACCGCCGGCGGCCACCCGGCGGGCCACGGGCGTGAGGAGGACGGAACGGTATGCCACGTTCTCTTGTTTCTGATGTTCGATGTCAACAATGTTCCATGTCATCTGCTGCTTTTTCCTTAGTAAAATCTTTTGATCCCTCAGTTGATTGCGAGGTGGAGACATGCGGCTCCTCGTGATCCTCCTTTCTGTCTTGTCTGCGGAATAAAATGGCGCTCCCTTTGATGCGTTATGTTGATGATGCTCTTGCACTCGAGAGGTTTCAGTCTTTTGTTTTGGCAGATTTGCCCTAATGATTTTTTGTCTCTGTCTTCCCATGGGCAGGGGCATGGAGTGTGGAGAGATGTTGCTCTTGCTTACAGGACCCTGGGGGTCGTCTTTGGGGGTTTGGTTACTTCTCCCCTCTACGTCTACCCGTCCATGAACTTGCAGAACCCGGCGAAGGAAGACTATCTGGCTATTTATGGCATCATCTTTTGGACTCTCACTCTGATTGGGGTGGTCAAGTACGTCTGCATAGCTCTCAATGCCGACGACCAGGGTGAAGGTGTATGAGATTGTTGATTTCTCCGTATACAGATTACAGTCTTATTGGTTATCTTACTTCTGGTTGTTGAGATGACTCCTTGAATCTTGAAATCAGATGGCTTTGTTCTGTAATATGGCTTGGGTTGGGTTTTTATATATCATTGGACAATAACGAGCATTTTTTTCCTTTTTTGGTAGATTCACATTCTTGTAAAGTTCCCTTGATTGGTTTTTTTTGTACTTGTTTCTATTAGAACATCTGAACCTGGTGTGATAATATTTCCTGCCGGTGATGTTCGGTGAAAGTATATTATTGTTGATTGTGTTGACTGCATTATTTGATTCTTGATCCTATTAAACATATTCGAATGAATTTTCTTCTGATTGTTGCATGATTTCAAATTTCATAACTTAAATTTTCTTCTCATTGCTGTATGACTTCAAATTTCATAACATTCCCCAAAATCAAAGCCACCTGGGCATTCATCTTCAAGAAAAGCCACCTGGACATCTGAATCCCTCATTCATTAAGTGGAACCTTTGCCCTCTATGTCTTTTGTGCCAAACAATTTGGTAATTTTAACAGTAGTAGATGCATTGAATGAGCTATCCGTCAATGAACAATAAACATGGAAAATTAATGATGTACTTCTCTCTTTCATAGTTGATTAACTCTGCAGCATATGACACCATTCACAACTTCAAATGTTTGGGTTTCTATGTTGATAGTGCACACTGTTTTTGTTATGGTTGTGTTTTGTTGCTTATCATGCCATGGAAATTTATTTCAGAAAATAAAATTTTATGATTATAATTTTTGACAATGAGATCGAATTAGTACTCAGTGAATATTATTCTTGAAGTAAGCTGAGTTCTGTCACTTTAAGTGGTATTAGTTAGTACAGTTTTCTTAATAAGCTTGAAATTTTTGCTACATTGATTGGTTTAGCATTGAATTCAGCCCTATGTTGAAAGCCATGATGACCAATGTATTACTTCAAACATATGTCTTTTATCAACTGTTCCACTCATCTCACCAGATTGATATGCTCAAATATTTATCTGCAGGAGGAACTTTTGCTTTATATTCATTGCTTTGTAGGCATGCTGATGTCAGCATCCTTCCATTAAGAGGAGGAGATATGACAGGAGGCATTTCACAGTCTTGTCATCCTTTGGGCACTGAAAAACATAGCAAAGTAAAAAAGTTCCTTGAGCAAAGCTTGATTGCACGAAGGCTGTTGCTTTTTGTTGCAATGTCAGGGATTTGCATGCTAATCGGTGATGGGATACTTACCCCAGCTATTTCAGGTTTGGGTTGCTCCAAGACTCTAAAAAAGAGGTGCTTGTGCCAATGTTCCTTCCCCCTTGACACGGAAATTGTTGCTATTTTTTTTTCAGTGTTATCTGCAATGGACGGCTTAAGAGGACCTTTTCATTCTGTTAGTAGATGTAAGTATTGGCATCTAATATGTCAATTCCTTTTTTCAAAGTCCAGTATCTAATACCTTTGTGTTTAAAAATTTTCAATGTTGCAGCTCTTGTGGAAGCTCTTTCTGCAGTTATTCTGATTGGCTTGTTCCTGTTGCAAAAACATGGTACCTCGCGAGTAAGCTTCCTCTTTTCACCTATCATGGCTGCCTGGACTTTCACTACTCCAATGATAGGTATATTTGCTATCATTCATTACGAGCCAACAATTTTCAAAGCCCTGTCACCATATTATATAGTCCATTTCTTTCTTGCAAATGGTAAGTCAGGCTGGCAGTTGCTTGGTGGCACAGTGCTATGCATTACAGGTTTGATACCTCTTGAACATCTTTCATGAGATGTCTATGTAATATCTTCACTTCTGGTAACCTTGGGAGCCACTACGCTTTTCAGGTGCAGAAGCCATGTTTGCAGATATTGGCCATTTTAATAAGAGATCAATCCAGGTTAAGTGTTCATATCTTAGGACCATGACTGCTTGATCTTTGGTTAGCTTTCATAGGAAGAGGGTCACCTGTCTGACATTATTTGTCCTTGCAGATAGCCTTTCTTTTCACCATATATCCCTCGCTGGTACTCACATATGCAGGGCAGACAGCATATCTAATAAATAACCTTCATGACCATAGTGATGGATTTTATAAATTTGTACCTAGTGCAGTTTACTGGCCTATGTTTATCATTGCAACCTCGGCGGCAGTCGTTGCAAGCCAATCATTAATATCTGCCACCTTCTCTGTAATCAAGCAATCGGTGTCCCTGGATTATTTCCCTCGGGTCAAGGTGGTCCATACATCATCCAACAAAGAAGGCGAAGTCTATTCTCCTGAAACTAATTACATTCTTATGGTTTTATGTGTTGGCGTCATACTTTTTTTTGGAGATGGAAATAGCATTGGAAATGCTTTTGGTAATTTCTTACACACGTTGAACTTTTTCTTTTGCATGTGTGATTGTTCCATCGGTTTTGATTGGAATAGCTGTCTTTTTAAATATGGATTTTGTAATGCTTTCGTGCAGGTGTTGTAGTTATAATGGTGATGCTCATCACCACGATATTATTGACCCTAGTTATGGTTATTGTATGGAGAACTCCTCTTCCTCTTGTTGGCTTGTATTTTCTCTCCTTTTTTGTTCTGGAAGGAGTATATGCCAGTGCAGTTTTCACAAAGATTCCAGAAGGTGGATGGCTTCCCTTTTCAATTTCCCTTGTCCTTGCTTTCATAATGTTTGGATGGTACACTGGGAGGCAGAAAAAAATACAATACGAAATGAAAAACAAAATAACAATCGATAACCTTGGCGTACTCCTATCAGAGCCAGATATTCAAAGAGTTAGTGGGATCTGTATCTTTTACACCGACATACAGGATGGGCTGACCCCTGTACTTGGGCACTACATCAACAATATGCACTCCTTGCACAAAGTCACAATCTTTACAACTCTGAGGTACTCTTTAGTCGCCAAAGTTGCTCAAAATGAGAGGATTGCCATAAGGAAGTTGGGGCCTAAAGGAATATATAGTTGTGTGATTCAATATGGATATGCTGATGCAAGCCTTGAAGGTGCTGAGTTGGTAGAACGAGTTATCAGTAAGTTGATGCGAGACATAGAAAATGGTTTGGGTGGCTTGCCATCTTTGTCTGCAGAAGAGGAGGTTGCAGAACTGGAGGCAGCCAAGCAAGCAGGTGTGGTGCATGTGAGAGGCAGAGCGAGGTTCTATATTGGCAAGGAAACCAGTTGGTATGATAAGATCATGCTCAGATTCTATGAGTTTCTGCATAGTAATTGCAGGCCTGCTCTGCCTGCATTAGGCATACCTCTTCATCAACGAATGGAGGTTGGCATGCTCTATGAGGCCTGAATTAAAGCCTTGGACAGCAAATTGGAAAATAGTCTGAGTTTCTGAATTTATTGACGATGGTTCGTATGCTGAAACTGGAATTAGATTTTTACGATGGGATTCATGACCTGAAGCAGATTCAGCTCCTTCTGCTGGGGAACTATATAATTTCCTGAATCTTAGCGATACTAATGAGAGCTGCCTTCAAAAAGAGCATTGAGGTTGGCAAAGGATCCCGTAGCAATAGGCGAAGTCCTGACTTTACGAGCAAAGGTAATTGCTTATCTCATGTAGAATGTTCAGTTTTGAGAACAAAAGTCGTTATAAAGAAGGTCAAGCAATGAAACAAGCACCATGTCAACCGGAGAAAGTCCTACCTGTCGGGCCATTGTAAAAAAATGAGAGGGCCTAATATTAATAAGCCACCTCCTTGCTGCGGGAAGCCGCCTCCTGAACAAGCCAGCAAATATCACCAATTTTCTTACATTTTCCAGCCAGATCAGCTAGGTCTACATGGCCACAGGAAGCGAGACAATGATACAAGCCGAGGTGGTCAATACCCCAGCCGTCAGCATAGTGAAAGGATACAAATAAGGGCTTGTCCACAATACTTGCTATAGGGTTGTCAAGGGTCAGCCCATGAATATTCATCAGAATAAACAACCAAGACGTATGCTGATAGTACGTCAAGGTTCTATCTTCCTTCCTGATAAACGCCCGACATGGGTAGAAGCGGTCAATCTCGCATTTCCAAGAAACTACTTTGGGAAGCGACTCCTTGATGGGAAAAGGATATTGCAGAGACTCCAGACGAGCGTCACCAATTTGGCATAAATGTTCCAAATTCTTTATGAAAGTATCTTCATTTATATATGCAAGCACAGGCGCCAACTGTTTAGCTACATCCTCTTTCAAGGCTTTCCTGCTTGCTATATATGTGTCTACCTCCCTTGGATGTTGAAAAAATAGCCTCTTTAGATGGACTTCATCAATATCAAATACTAGCCCAGGCTGCTGACTTAAAAAAGTGCACTCAGCCACATCCCAACAGGTTGCTCTGGCATTGTGGTAGAAGCTCGTTCGAGCATTCCACCATTTTACATACTCTGGAGTAACTCGGGGAACGCGGTTCGGCGTTGGCACTCTGAAAGTACTAGCCTCTGGGTGATGAAAGAAGTCCCACCAGATACGGCCTTCACCAGCAACAACCGAGCCATGTTTTAACCTACTGTCCAACGGAAACTAAGCAGCTGAAGGAAGAATGTGCTGATAGTAGCCAAAATTTTGTCTAAATCTAAACGGGTAATAAGGTTCTAGATGAACCATACCGCCTTTTCTGAACACTAAAACACTGGGGCGGATTGACAAAACCCAATCAATTAGCTCAGATTCCAGGACTGGCCGGGTCACTCTAGCACCGGAGATGGGATGACTAAAGATCTCCACTCCCTCCATTTTGCATTCACGCTGACGGTTCACCAGCGGAGTGGAATGTGCTGCCAAGTTTCAGAAATGAATAGTTCCTGCTGAATCCACTGGAACCCTTGTTAACTGCCTCTGATGGAGTAGAGTTGCTGTGTTACTGGGCCAGGCTCGGCGCTTGCTAACTCCAGCATCCGGGGATACAATGTAGTCATCTGCAAGGTCCTAGGAGCAAGCTCGAGAAACAAGCTGCACACCTAGGCATTGAAGAAATGGAATGGGCCCACTATTCTGAAGGACCGAGGGACCCAATGCTTATATATATCTCCCAGAGATTTGTAAACCAGGCAAAGCGCAGCCGGACATAAAGCAAGCCGCATGCCCCAAGCCATCTGACATGCCAGGTATATTGCCTCTGGTCTGATAACTGTTTCATCTCCCTACGGGAGAGCAAATGTGCATAGCCAGAATATGAAATAGGCGGCAAAGTGAGTAAGGGGATCCACCCCAGCAGGATTCGGCCCTCCTTGGCTGACCCGTCGAATAGAAGCAAGCAGCTCTAACTTGTGTAAGAATATATGGACGCTCTAATACCAATTGATGAGACACTATAGACGATCTAGAGGGGGGGTGAATGGATCCGTCACCCACTAAAATTTACTACAGTAAACTTATGTGTGGAATTGTGATAGTCTACTGTAGGACGAATGATGAACACTCAATCACAATCAAATAGGAATAGATCTATATGATCAGTGCTTAGGATATCCTAAGCATTCACCTATTGGACAAATGAACGGAAGTGAAATACAATTGCAAACCATAAAAATAATCGCACAGTGCTCCATATTCTTGGTTATCTTGGTTTGTATCACTTGTTTATCGCATTCTCATTTTTACCTTAATTCTAGAGTTAAAAATATTAATTATTTAAATATTACCTTCATGTTGATGCGAAGATACCTACTGGGCATGTGTGCTCATACCTACTTTCTCAACTTTTTAGGAGATACTAGCGCATCGGATTCGGGGAGTGCAAGTAGTGGGTCCGAGAGCGATTGATGGTCCATTGGAATGAGAGAATCCCTAGTTATCAAGTGTCTAGTCGAGTCATATTGGACTCTCTATTTTCATGAGTCAAATGATGGAAGGATGTCAAAAGTAATGGTCATAGGTACGTTTTGATTATTATTATTATGAAATAAAGTTGGAGTTTTGACCAATTACTTGTGCAATTAGTTTTATGAGAATATCTTGCACTCTGATTTCTTACTTGCGAGAGGCTTACTATGCCGGCTGTCCACGTTCCCAAGATTCCTTTCGCTATATTAAAAGCTCAGGACGTGACAGTTAAAGTGGTATCAGAACATAAGTCTTATGATTTACTTATTCCTAGGAAAGATGCCATGTCATAGGTTAAGTCCAAGGTTTAAGGACCCACGCTTATGAAACAAGGAAAGAAATTTCCAACCCTCGAGAGAAATTAGGTAGAACCTGGGATGAGATAGCAATTAGAAATTATCTCTAAGATTAACCCCACCAATTCTATTAGAATTAACAAATCTATTACTCTTCTCAGGTACCCTACTCTTACAATGGCTCACTGTGTTGATTGGGGTGGAATGTAACAAACTGTTGCCGGACTCACCCAGACCTTGCAAAATATGGCCCAAGCCAGCGCGAGGGCAGGCGCTGGTGATCTACACAGCAACTTCTGGAGTTTAAACCCTCCACGATTTTCGGGTTCTTCTAACCCAGACGAGGCAGAAAACTGGATAGATGAAATGAATCATATATTCGAGGTCATGCAATGTGCCGACTAAGAGAAGGTTTGTCTCATCACGTTCCAGCTAAACAAAGACGCCTGTACTTGGTGGAAGTCTATTCCAACACCACCTGCACATGCACCACATACTTGGGATGGATTTCTTACTCTTTTTCGAGCAAAGTACTTCTCCGAACATGTCAAGGAGAGGAAGGCGGCCGAATTCACATCACTACGTCAAGGCATGATGACGGTGGTAGAATATGAATTACAATTCTCTCCCCTAGCACCTTACAGCATTTAGTGAGCATGGATCTTCTGAAAGTAAATCACTTTATGGACGGGCTGTGGCCCATTTTCATCCAGCAACTTGGCCCACAGAATATTCGGACCTATGCAGAGATGGTCCAATGGGCACACTTGTGTGTACGGACCTTGGAGAAGGTCGACAAACTCAAGGGCAAAGGGGAGGAGCCAAGCCGAAAGTCTGATCGGCGAGGTAATAAGTAAGAAAAATTCAGCATCACTTACAACTCTCGGGATAATAAGAAGTGATCCCAGAATGAAAATGGCAAGGATGATCACCGGAGCAAGAGGGTTAAAGAAGAAGAAGATAAACAAGTCATGGTGGCTTGCTCGTTCTGTGACAAATTCGGTCATGTGGCTGAAGAATGTTGGAAGCGTTTAGGCGCATGCCTAAGATGTGAAAGTCGGGAGCACCGCATGCCTGACTGTCCTCTTATGAAAGATCAATAATCAAGAAGGAACAATGGTGGACGAAAGCGGCAGGCTAGATTGAATGCCATTCTGGATGAGGAACCAACTAAAGAAGGGGAACTCATTGAAGGTATAATTCATATTTATTCTCATCCTACTTTTGTGTTATTTGATACGGGTGCTACTCACTCCTTTATTGCTAATTCCTTTGTATAAATATTGCCTATTTCACCGGTTCCCTTACCAACGGATTTAACCATAGTTACACCTTTAGGGTTGGGAACAGAATTGAAAACATATTTCCTCGCAATGATCCACCTCCTAGGGTTTCGATGTCTCTACTGCATCTTTGATCAAAACCCTACAGGAACCACCTTTACAGCGCCACCACAGTGCACTCCACATCTCATGCGAGAAATCAAGGAAAAAATAAGCACAAAACCCTATGCTAGCTACCGACTGTGCTGGACTTTTTGGACTCTAATCACTGTAATATCTAGAATTCCCATGTACATCTACAACTATAGCTTTGATACCAACTGTCATGACCTAAGATCCGGATACCAGGAATAACATGATACCATTCGAATCTCGGCCCGCCGCCCACGAGCAGGAGCGCTCGAAAGGGCTAAAAGGTGCGTATGAAGTACATAGAAATAAGAAATAAAATAGGCAACAACTATAAATAATAGTTTATATGATAGAAATAAAATTACATTTTCAATTAAACAACAGAGTCTAGTCCAAATAAAGTACAGTCTACAGGGAATGGCACGTACCCAACGCTGAGTGAACACTCGGCCTAGTGAACTGGTAATTAAGAACCTCCATACTGCACCCTCAAACATCGAGGAAGAACCACCACACCTGAAAAGTGGGGGGTGAGCCTCCTATCATTGGCTTAGTAGGGGTCCCACAGAACCTCAACCGTAGAACAATGGAGGTAATAAGCAGTGCTAACGACAACAACAACAACAACGGGAGTAGGGACGGCAACGACAATGGCGGAAGGAACAGTTGTAACAGAAAACATAGTGGCTGGTAAAAGCTCCACTCTACAGCTACTCCTACTGTACCAAAAAATAAACCATGATCTCACAGTCGGGGGACCAAGGGGCTAATGAAAAAACCCTAGCTACGCAACCAGAAAAACACCACGACACCTCTGTTGTGGAGGCCTGTCCTTACAGATGAAGGCCCAGCCCAAGACCACGCGGTCTGGGAACATGGCCATGACCTCGCCGTCGTGAACCTTACATTGTCCAGGGAAAAGCCTACGGTAACTTCTATAAAAACCCTAAACCTTAGTCTTGGAAAGACACTCAGAAACTACCCAAGGAAACACGAAGAAACTCGTTTAATGGTGACAGGAGTACTGCCCACTAGAAGTAAGGCCGGATGTGTTCCCTGATGACTTAGTCTGTGCCTCAAGTGCCTCCCTAACCCCAAGCAAAATTGAGACACCGTACAAGTAACCACAGAACAATGGTCTAGTCGGGGCCGTCTCGTCATCACGCATCCCTAGTCCCAGAACGTGTGTGCAGACACTGACTGACTGCACTATGTCAGGTCCTCTAGCTAGTTTTCCTCCCAACCCAGACTCGAGCCGCTATAGTGGGAGGCCCTACGGCAAACCAGCCTAAAAATCATCTCTCCCAGGTGTAGCTCTCCACCTACTCCCAAGTGGGTAAGCAAAAATATGTCTAGGCAAGTTACGACTAGTCGGGGGTCACTAAATAGACGACTCTCGAAGGAAACCACCAAAATACAGATAGGCTAAATACAATCCCATCATAATTAGCTCAAAAAATAGGTGGCACGATGTCACCAGACTCTAGGCAGTCCACTAGACTTATTAAATCCAACGGCCCTTGAGTCATAGGACTCAGGGTCAAGGCTGATGTACAGGATAGCTCCATGCCATCAATCTGGCATATCCCTAGGTCAAAAACCATGGTAACATAATTATTAGGGTGGCTTATGACCGCCAACCCTAATCCCTTCCAAAGGGAGCTAAGAAACCCTCCAGCCCTAGGCTAGGTGACTGAACTCACAGTCCATAGGCCATACGCATGGCCTACACGAAAACCACTTTCCACAAAAGCTATCGACATGCGGGAATGGCCCTCTGCACTCAGGCCGATGCATGGGGACTCTATTAAGCATAACACAAAATCTCGGAACACAAGATGGTCACCCGGACCCTTAAAACCCATGGGCATGCGAATCGAGGCAACACAGTGCCTTCAGACCCTCCAACAAACCCTTTGGCGTTTTCACCGATCGATCCTCTAATTGAAGGATTACTGATGTAGGTTTTAGCTCTCCCAGATCAAGCTGCTCATAAATAAATGTGGGTAACAGGTTCACATTGGCTACTAGATCCAGTAATGCTCTATCAAAAGTAACTTCACCTATGTCACATGAGATTAATAGAGCTTCGGGATCCTTCAATTTCTTAGGTAAATGAATCATCAAAACTGCACTTAAATCCTTAGATAAGTGGATCTTCTGAGTTAATGCCCTTGGTTCTCTCTTTGGTGTGCATAGCTCTTGTAGAAATTTTGTGTATGCCGGTACATGCTTGATAGCATCCAAAAGTGAAATATTAATAATCACTTGTTTAAACAATTCCAACAATTCTTGTTGTTGTGTCGATAGCTTCTTGTGAGATTTTTACTTCAAAGCATCAGGAAAAGGGACCTTTGGTGTATACTCATGGGACTTCTCTTCAAGCTTATCCTTTCCTTTATCAAGCTCCTTCTTTTGCCCTTCATCTTCCGGCTTCTTCTTCTCCTTAACAATTATAGGCTCCTCCTCATCATCACTCTCTTCTTAGGCCTCTTGGGCCGAGCTACTATCAACTCTCCTAGCCTTATAAGGATCATCTAGAATCTTTCCACTCCTAAGATTAAATATAGCCTTAGCATTCTCAAATTGGGGACCTATAGGAGGGGGAGACTGAGGTTGGTTTGGTTGGGGAAGAAGGGGAGCTCTTTGAGAGAAGTCTGGAGATTGATTTTTAGGATTATCCACCGGTTAGCTAGGAAGCTGACCTATATCTCTCCTCATATTACTTGTAGCCAATTACCCACTTTGACCCTCCAACTTAGCAATGGATTGTTGCTGAGAAAGAATGAGCTGTTGAAGTTGGTCGAATTTTTCATCGAAGTTGGGCTGAGAAGGTTGAGGAGGAGGAGGTTCGAAAGGAACTTGAGCTTGAAAATGGTTAGGCAGATACAGATGATACTGGCCCTGAAACAATTGAGCTTGATGATACAGGGCCTAAGAGTGCTGAAATGGAGGTTGAGAATGTTGATGTTGTGGAAAAGGTGCATAAGAAAAGTTTTGCTGAGGTTGAGCTTGAACTTGAAAGGGTTACCTTTGGATTGGTTGATGTAAGGGATTGAATGACAAGGGGGATTAACTAAATTGGGCTTAGTACTTGAGAACACCTACCTTTTTGGGTTGATTTGGATTGATGTATAGAGAAGACAATATGCAGAATATGTAGTAGCAGTACTGCAATCTAACAGGATCAAAGGAAGAAGGCAATTGCAGCTTTACAACAATAGGACAGCGGTAGCTTCCTTGTTTCAGGAAGATGAAGAAGCAACAGTTAAGATGATAATCCGTTGTAGCTTCAAATGAATGTTGTTCCTTCCGTTTACAGCAACAAAAGAAAGATGCAACTTCAGGGAACAAAGGCCTTTCCTCCACGTGCAGTCGCAGGAAGAAGAGTAACAGGGTCTGCGATAGTAAGAGGAAGAAGTGTAGTAGCAGGCTTCTCTTCATGGAAAGAAGCAACAGGGAACAGCAACCTCCACTCCATTTTTGAAAGAAGAAGAAATAGGAGCAGAGAGGAAGAACACTAGAGGTAGACAAAGTAGTCACCGGTGTTCGATCGATGGGCAGGGTATTTATAGAGATGAAATCCTATTGGAGAATTTAGAGTTTGATCGAGAGTAAGATTTCCTACGTAAGAATCCTATTGGACTTAAACTTTCCAACGTATTAATCCTTCCCGATTAATACCTTCTCAAACATCAACCGGTGTCCTACTTAGAACAAACCATGGTCGGCAGTTTCCATATTTCACCCTCAGTGAAATGGCGCCCTAGTAAGGGTCTTCATTTCATTAAATAGCGCCCTATTAAGGGGCGCCCTTCACCTTTATACTAAATAACCGAAAGGTGTTAAATAACTTGATCTGTAACTTGAAGATGCAAGAGTGGGCACGGACAGTGTCCAAGGGCTCGACACTAGCCCCCTCGACAGAGAGCCAGAAACGTGCTGAAAATCATGGGATACAATGAATACTAGCATTGCATTACGTCGGGAGTACTTTTTTTATAGACGAGTGAAAAATCATGAGGCTCATTATGAGAATTACATGCTTGTTAAATGACTTTCTAGTACATAGCTTTTACAAGGTTGTATAAGCACTTTCTAGTTACATGCTCGTACTTTCTTATTCATGAAAGGCCCAATTTACATCTACATGATTAAATCTTACTTGTTCATGTTATGTACTCGCTCGTGTCTACTTGCTCAGTTATCACATGACTCTATATTCTTGGTTATCTTGGTTTATATCACTTATTTATCACATCCTTGTTTCTACCTTAAAATCTAGAGCTAAGACATTAATCACTTAAATATTACCTTCATGTTGATTCAAAGATACCTACTGGACAAGTGTGCTTATACCTACTTTCTCGTCTTTTCATGAAATACTAGTGAATCAGATTCGGATTGTGCAAGTAGCAGGTCCGAGAGCGATTGATGGTCCACTGGAATGAGAGAAGCCCTAGTTATCTAGAGTCTAGTTGAGTCATATTGTAATGTTCTATTTTCTTGAGTCATATGATGTAAGGATGTCAGAAGTCATAGATTTTATGTACTTTGTGGTTATTATTATGAAATAAAGTTGAAGTTTGAGCAATTACTTTTGTGTGATTATCTTGCACTTTGATTTCTTGCTTGCAAGAGGCTTACCATGTCGGCTGTCCACGTTCTTGAGATTCCTTTCCCTATATTAAAAGCTCGGGATGTGACAATTAAAGTGGTATCAGAGCATAGGCCTAGAAGTCCTAAGAAAAAATCATGTCATAGGTTAAGTCCAAGGTTAAGAGCCCATGCCTATGAAATGAGGAAAGAAATTTCCAACTGAGAAAAAAATTGGGTAGAACCTAGGATAAGTTACTAATTAGAAACTGCCTCTAAGATTAACCCCACCAATTCCATTTTAATTAACAAATCTATTACTCTTCTCAGGTACCTTATTTTATAATGGCTCATCGTGTTGATTGGGGAGGAATGCAACAAAGCGTTGCGGGTCTCACCCAGGCCTTGCAAAATATGGCCCAAGCCGGCGCGAGGGCAGGAGCTGGTGATCTGCACTGCAACTTCCGGAGTTTAAACTCTCCTCGATTTTCAGGTTCTTCTAACCCCGATGAGGTAGAAAACTGGATAGATGAAATGAAGTGAATATTCAAGGTCATGCAATATGCCGACCAAGAGAAGGTTCATCTCGTCACATTCCAGCTAAACAAAGATGCATGTACTTGGTGGAAATCTATTCCTGCACCGCCTGCAGACGCACTACATACTTGGGATGGATTTCTTACTCTTTTTCGAGCCAAGTACTTCTCCGAACATGTCAAGGAGAGGAAGGTGGCTGAATTCGCATCACTACGTCAAGGCATGATGACGGTGGCAGAATATGAGCTACAATTCTCTCGCCTAGCACCCTATGCTCAGCATCTAGGGAGCACAGATCTTTTGAAAGTAAATCGCTTTATGGACGGGTTGCAACCCATTTTCATCCAGCAACTTGGCCCACAAAATATTTGGACCTACGCAAAAATGGTCCAATGAGCACACTTGTATGAACGGACCTTGGAGAAGGTCGACAAACTCAAGGGCAAAGGGGCGGAGCCGAGCCAAAAGTCTGATCAGCGAGGTAAGAAGCAGGAAACATTCAGCATCACTTACAACTCTCGGGATAACAAGAAGAGATCCCAGAATGGAAATGGCAAGGATGATCGTTGGAGCAAGAAGGTTAAAGAAGAAGAAGATAAACAAGTCATGGCAGCTTGCTCATTCTATGACAAATTTGATCATGCGACTGAAGAATGTTGGTCAACCTCTATTGACTGAACTTGGCGTAATTGGATTGTGTTTATGTAACACCCGTGTCTTAAGATATACGTAGTGGTTTGGACCTGGATCTGATTCTGTCAGTTCTGTCGATTTTTACAGGTTTTTCGGCTATTTTCTGGCATTATTATGAGAGATTTAAAGTATTTTAGTAATTAAATTAGACTTTTATGCAATTATTACAATTTGGAGCGATTGAGGTAGGGGGATGGATCCATCTCTGCGCTAGGATCATTTCTACACCACATGCACGCCGATCCACGGCCGTTTGGCCAAGTTAATGTCCATTTTTAGTTTTTCTCTAAAAATATGGTAATTAGTGTTTTTAATCATTTATAGGCATTGTATTTACATTTTCTAGCTTCTATTGGCTGGTATGGATGCATGGCATGGTATGTTATAAATTTTTACAGGTTTTTGTAATTGAACCCATCAATTTCAGTCGACCGTGGAGTGGTTCGATTTCAAACTGAACCCATTCACCGCCCAGCTCACATGGCGGTCACTCTAGTGACCGTTATGTGTTTAACGCACTGCCTCTGGAGCGTTATACCCATATGGCAGACCACCCCAGGTCCGTTATGCTCATGCATATGTTAGATTGGTTGTTAGTATAACGCCCCCGTCCATGACCGTTATGGTCATGGGAAAACTATGGATTTTTCACGTTTGGGTGGCCTTAATGGACCCCCATTGGTCTGTTATAGTTTCTGGGTCGTTAAGTTTAATAAAAATCACTGGGATAGTCATAGCGATCCAGTGGAGGCGCGTTATGCCACATAACACACCATCACAGATCCGTCATGGCCGCTGAGTCTGGGATTGGGGTAGATGAGAATGACGGACCAGAGGAGGCATGCCATGTTACTTTAACACACCCCACCTGATCCGTTATGATGTATGACGGGGTAGAGCTGATCCGTTATGTGCTATAACAGGGCAACTCTGATCCGTTATAGTCTCTGCTATCCTAAGAGTAATAAATCATTATTTCAATACATTCTTTGCCATGTTTAAGTTATTTTATAAATAAAAATACATCTTTATGTCCCAGTAGAGTTACTTTCTCTTTTCTCATGATGGAGCCACTAGTCGTAGCCCAGTGACCTTAGTGTCGGCCCACCCGGGAGAGGTGGAGGGGTGTTCCAGTCTAACAGTTTTTAGGCTAGTTACTGTGGGGCCCCGTGGTTACCGTAGCGTCCTAGGGGGGGAACTAGCTAGTGGCCTGACCCTAGGCAGGGGTCGATGTGAGCACACATGGTCAGAGGCTTGGACTGACACTGACGAGTGTTACTCTGACTAGTTCTTGTTCTGGTACTTTCTGCGCCTCTCGCACGTTGTGTCTGTCTGACTTGCGAGTTGCCTGAAACGTAGTGTAAGCTGTCAGTGGATGCTTCTGGTTTCTACCTTCTGGTGAGTTCTCCGTCTCTCACTTCACATGGTTAGTTGAGGTTTATTCTACTAGTAGATTTAGCCTCTGTCGCTATTAAATTATATTAATTTGGCTTGTAGATAGTTGTTTAAACTGCTTAGTTAGATTTTACAGCTTTGTAATCCATGTATTTAAACTATGCCAATGCTTGTTAATTGCATAAATGCATACTCTAATTACTTTATAATTGCATGCCTGCTTGTTTAGTTGCGTGGTAGGGATCCGCGTGACCCCTAATGAGTCTGGCTGTGACTCACCCTTCTTCCTTTCAGGTGAGCCATCCCAGCCTTCGACCGGAGGACCTCGTGCCTTTCCCGACCAAGTCTAGATAGCCAGCTGTGTCGGCGTAGTCTCTTTTGTACTTTTGACCAGGGTATGCCCCGTGTAGTTGTACATTCAGACTTTATATAATTGTGGACTTATTCTTTTGGCAATTCTGGACTAGTGTATATTGTCTAACACTCTGATATGTTTTAATTGCTTCCGCATTTCAGTTCAAAGGCAGATTGCTCTAATGATATAATGTTGGGAAGTATAGTGGCTAGCCTTTTATGAATGATAGAATACATGATATTATAAAAGAAATTGCAAAGGCTAATCGGCCTAAAATCTAAAATGTCAACTGCATTTGACCGCTTAGGGATGAGAGCAATCAGGATTGAAGTCACACTTCTGGGGAATGGTTGCCGAGAATAAAAGGCTTCATGGACAGCACTGACAACCAAGCTGGCAATGATAGGCCAAGCTTTTTGGAAGAAAGCACCTGTAAATTCATCATGTACATACTTCTTCAACATTGATATGTAGAACACATTGTGAACTTCAGACAATTGAGGAGGTAAGGCGATATGGTAAGCAACTTCGCCAACTCTTTCTAATACCTCAAAAGGTCCGATATATCTTAGTGTAAGCTTGCCCTTAATACCAAATCTTCGAATACCTCGTCTTGGAGAAACTTTAAGAAAAATATGATCTCCTATTTGGAATTTGAGATCTCTCCTTGTATCGGCATAAGTCTTTTGTCTAGACTAAGCCATTTTCAGTCTTTCTCTAATGAGCTGAATCTTGTCGGTAGTATCCCTTACCATGTCTGGGCCTAGTAGTCATTTTTCGCCAATTTCTTCCCAACACAAGGGTGATCGGTAACTCCTTCTATATAATGCTTCGAAAGGTGCCATCTGTATGCTTGCCTGGTAACTATTGTTATAAGTAAACTCAACCAGAGGCAAGTGATCATGTCAGCTTCCACCAAAATCAAGGATATAAGCTCTGAGCATGTCTTCTGCCACTTGATTTGTTCTTTCAATCTGACCATCCATTTGAGGATGAAAGGCTATACTAAAATTGAGTCTTATCCCCAACGAATGTTGTAGACCCTTCCAGAAGTGAGAAGTAATGCGTGGGCCTCAGTCAGACACGATTGAAACAAGAGCTCCATATAGTTTGACTATCTCCTTGATGTATAAGGTAGCAAGAACGTCAACTAACCATCGGCTCTTGATTGGCAAGAAATGAGCAGACTTGGTCAATCGGTCTATGATGACCCATATTCCATCATGTCCTCCTTCAGATTTAGACAGACCCATTATAAAGTCCATACTGATATCCTCCCACTTCCATTTGGGAATATCTAGAGGATGTAGCTTACCGATAGGCTTTTGGTGTTCCGCCTTAACCTGTTGACAGGTGAGACAATGAGACACAAAGTCTGCTACCTCCCTTTTCATGTTAGGCCATCAAAATGTCCATTTCAAGTCTTGGTACATCTTGGTAGATCCAAAATGAATCATGTACCTTGATCTGTGAGCTTCTTCTAATATCTTCTTCTTTAGTTCTGGACAATCTGGTACACAAGCTCTTTCTCGAAATAATAACCTTCCATCTGATGCTAGCTTGAAATCAGGTCGTTCTTCCATTTTGCCCTTGATTTCTACCAATACTGGGTCATTGTCTTGGAGTCTTTGTATTTCGGATAGAAAATCTGGTTGTATCCTTATATGCTAAAGAGTAATGCACCTATTTTCTTTGTTCATACTTATGTTGTGTTTAGTGAATTGCTCTAATAATTTTCACTCTTGAATCATACAGCTGGCTAGTAGGCTCTTGGCTTTCGACTGAGGGCATCAGCTATAGGATTACCCTTTCCAAGATGATATTATATAGTGAAGTCAAAGTCCTTGAGATATTTAAGCCAATGTCTTTGTCTCATATTTAATTCCTTCTCAGAGAAAAGATACTTGAGACTCTTGTGATCAGAGTACACGGTGAATTACTCTCCGTAGAGGTAGTGTCTCTAGAACTTTAATGCAAACACTATCGCAGCCAACTCTAGGTCATGGACTGGGTATTTTTCTTCATACTTCTTCAGTTATTGGGAAGAATATGCTATGACTCTTCCTCGTTGCATTAATACACATTCGAGGCCAATGCCAGACGCATCGGTATATGTCTTGGGGCATGACAACCGAGCAGGTTCTGCCCTCAAAACCCTGGATCCCTTATTTGCCATATCACTATGAAGAAACATGATGCCCTGGCCATTACGGAGCACTGTTTGTGGTGTTCTGTAAGAGTCTGTCCCTGCCTGGAATTGGTGACAAGGCTAGTGGATGCCAAAAACTGAATTAGCATCTGTCAGTGGATGCTATTTCTTCGTGCCTACACTGTTCACAAAATTGGCGACCACTATAGTGGACACAAATTCTGTATATGGTGGTGACCTGAGTGGATGCCAATTACCCAGTTTCATGTATGTCCTAGTTTTATGAGATTTATGGATATGTCATCATTACTCAAAGTTCTATCCTTGAAATCTCTACTCCGTGAATCTACCTTATTCTTCTACAATGACTTATTCCTTTGGAATTCTATTGGCTATAAACTATAGTGGATGTCGAGATATATACATTACTCAATGCTTGACATTAATGGGGCCTGGTCTAGTCCTAGGAGGAGCACCCAAAATTATCTGTGCCCAAGGGAGCTATATTGACCACAATGAGGAATTGAACCGAAGTGCATGACTCTTTAGGTTGAGACATTCCACGTTCTCATGCTTGACTTGACATAATAAGACGTGACTTGCGTGGGCCAGAATGGGTATTTACTTGCTACATGAAATAGCCAATTTTCATGACGTGACTTGATATTACATACTTGATGCTTGATAACTTTACATGATTCATCTTGACACGTACTAGCTCGTCCGTGATAGTTCTTGTTATTTCACTCTCAACACTATTCTACGTTCATGCTTAATTATACTTGCATTTAATGAAACATGCTAATTTCTTAAAACAAGCTTGTTCTTGAGATGTAATCCCTATTGAGCATTCGCTCACCTAGTATTTTCTCCAATTTTTTAGGTAACTTCAATAGTGAGACTCAATCAGATGGGGATGACCGTTAGAGCTAAGCATAGAGCTGTACCCGAATGTCCAAAATATCTACATCGAGTCTTCTCTACTTCCTTCAGTCATTATTATACTTTTATCATTATTAAGTCTAGAGTGTCGTTAAAGTACTCTTTCTTTTAAAGCATTATGAAATAAAATGTTGGAATTATGAATGAATAAAGGACTCAGTTATTTCTTATCTTTTGCGTGCTCTGTCTTATGAGTCAGATTACCTTGTGCTCTGATTGACATGAATAATATAAACTTGTCACACACTCCTGGGTTCCTTCCGCGCTCGGAGCGTGACATTCTCCCTCAATTTCTCATGTTGATTTATGCATTACAGGATGGATACTACACGTGTGATTTCTAATGGGTTTTTTCTACTTGTCTTAACTTTGTTTTGTAGGAAAGCAAGAATACAACGTGAGGCCATTTTCTTCTAGCTAGTTGGAATGTGAGGAGGTTCAATTCACATCGTTCCCCGCATCCTAATTCTCACACGCGATCATGTCTTGGTGGTCATCTTTTGGCCGCATTCTTTCCCTGTCTTTTCCAAGGCACAAAGCATCGTCCTCCTATCTTCTTAGTCCTTTGTGCGCTGTTAGCCTTGGTGGTGATTACGATCCATCTATTTATCTTCATCGCCCCTTCCCCCCTTTGCTTACATGGCATGCTTATTGCATTTGTTCTTGTTCAGGGTAGGATAGAAAAATTATGAACATAGGCGAGTGTGAATGTCATGAAAAAAAGAAAAATAAAAAAATCATCTTATTAAACCAATAATGAGGTCTAATTCAGGGCATTATGATGTGACATGAGATTTACTCAAGTTAGTGTCAGTTTGGGTGTATCTATAGCTGCCCCGCCTTGCCGTCTGCTTTGTAGGGGAGTGAGACAAAATGAAGTGTAGTGGAATGAAAATATAGTTAAGCTGAATGAAGTGAAAACAGACTAAAAAGTAGATGCCAAAGTGTGATGTGACATGCTTTTGTATTCCTTTTCTTTTCTTCTCTGTTGTATCGTTTATGCTTGCTCGTCTATACCCTCTACGATTGCAGGGATGAATAAAAGCTCTCTTATCTTATCATTTATGCTGATGTAAATGCATTCGTGGTGTATAAGCTAATGTTAACTCCCGTATTTCAATTCGATAATTATCTTTCCTCCCTTTCCGTTGTGGTGTATCTCATCTTCTAAATTTTCCTTTTCTTCTTTGGAGATTTGAGTTTTTGCTTCTGAGGGAAATGAGCGATCGACTGTATATCTTGACCGGGAGGGAGCCCTTAGGGGCTACATCCCTTGTGAGATCCTAGGATTGGTCAAGGAGGATTGTAGCCCTCTACTCTAAGGTTTCACACCCCGATCGTGAGGAGGCCAGGGAGGGCTATACACACTTTGAGATCCATGGATCGGTCGGGAAATATGGTTTCCGTCTGAAGCTCACTCTGAAAATGGTCAATGGCCACGCCCACCAGGGAAATAGTAATATCCCCTCCTCGGGATCCGATTGCTTCTTCATTTGTATTGTCTATGTTCGAAACTATGCATACTCTCTGTGTGTTCGATGAATTGCTCCTAAGGGCCCTTACTCCCCTGAGCTTCCCCCTTTACTGTGCTTTCAAATACAGGCATTAGCCCATCTTCTTGGTCAGGATCGCTTGCTTCGGCCTCTGGAGGGGACCCTCAGGCTGTCGTGTGGATAGTCAGCTTGTTTATGCTGGTCCATAGTTTTATCCTATCATACTAATCCACTCTTTCCTGTGTCTGTGGATTCATTACCGAGGAGGAGGATGGTTTTCCATTCGTTAATTTCTTCTACATTATAATCCACTCACTCTAGATTCTAGGGGATCTATCGCCCCATGATATGTTCCCCTAGAATCCCATCGCACAAAGTGAGATACAAATGCCACTTGGCTACACTGGCCCTGACCCTCAATAATTTTCGATCCCCTGGATCACCATGAACCCTTAGTAGGCTAGCCCTCATAGTTCTCTAAGTGGTGATCTTAGGGCCTGAGATAGTCCTCTTAGACTTCTCAATTTTTCATGGACTTACATCGGCTTTCCCCCGTGTGTATGTCTCATTGCTCATCGAACACTCCGGGTCTAGGGAAGATGCTGCATAATTTTTGTGGGGACATTTAAATTATATTATAAAATAAATAATAATAATAATAATAAATCAATAATAGTAAAAAATAACAAATAACAAAAAAAGGTTGAATCAGTGCCGATGGCACCGGCTCATCGCCCATAAAATTTGATTCGGTGCTGCCGCCACCGATTCACATCTAAAGGAAGGTGATTCGGTGACGTTGGCACCGACTTACGATCGTGGGAGATGATTCGGTGCTGGTCACACTGACTCACAAACAAAAGGGGGGAATGTTGATTCGGTGATGGCGTCACCGACTCACACCTGAGGAGTTAAGTCGGTGGCATCCCCATCCCCCTTTTTAATAATAATAAAAAAAAAAAGGAGAGAACAAATGTGTGACTCGGTGATGCGTATAATAATAGAAAAAAGAGAAGAGAGAATGATTCGACGGGGCTGCCATCGAATGGTACCCACGTTCCCTCCTTTTACCCCATTTTCACATTTATACATGTAATAATAGGGCTCCACCGACTCGCCATCCGCAGCGTGAGTCGGTGGGCACCCACGTTTTCCCCCCTCCTATTGTTTTAAACCATGGGCATTTCTTAAGCTTAATAACACATGCACGTTTGCCACCTCCAATTCACGTTAACATTAACACTAACACGTTCCACCCATCTCCATAAACCAAGCACCCACGTAACACACTGTCGTATAAAACAAAAAAATAAGACAACACATAAAACACGTAATCCACGTGAACCCCATTTAACACTAAATCTCATTACCACTAAAACCCCACTAACTCTTAATCCATGCAAGCCATGTATATACGCAAAGAGCTGCTCTGCTGGCTACAACGGCTCGACACTAGCAAATTCTATCATCCTTCGGATGAGCCGTGATGGTTGTAGCCCCCAAGGAGTAGCTTCCACAAATAATGTGCATACCCAGGCATTAAAGAAATGTAGCGGACCAACCGTCCACAAATGCCTGGGGAGACGAGTCTGGTGCAGGTCTCCCAACATCTTGTAGATGAGGCATAAAGCCATTGGGCAGAGAGAAAGCTTCGTGCCCCAAGCCATCGACAAGCGGGGTAGATGGCTTCATCTCTGATCACGCTCTCGTCACCTTGCGGGAGAGCGAAGGAACAAATCTAATAAGTCAGGTATGCAGCATATTGCGTGACTGCATCAAGATCAGCGGGGTTCGGGCCTCCTTGCTGCCCTTCCTTCAGAACAGGTGGGAAAGTAGCTTGTCACGAGACTCTCTTCTTCCACTTCAGGGCAGTTGGTGCTACCGTGGGAAAGTCCCCGTACTTTTGCTCCCCATTGAAGAAATATTGGAGCCCAGTATCCATCCCCACGTGCCTCTTTTCCCTAGGCTTACGTGCTTCCCTGGTATAGTGCGATAAGCGGCAGAGCGTACGATACGCCTTCATTAGGTAGCGATAAGCAAAGCCTGCTAGATATTGGCCCTCTCCATCGGTCTGATCCTTCAACCAATCTGGCCAACAAACTTCCTCGTATGGCTCACCGTCAATCGGCAAGCCACTAAGCTATGAACGACTCCAGAGGTGTAAAGAAGTCTCCCCCTCTGAAGTGTAGAAGGTGTTATACTCAGGGCAGAAGAGTTCAATCATACCACAGCATAAACCCCTGGAGATAGGGTAGCGGTACCTCGAGGCGTACACGCTGTGATATACACCGGCCTTGACCAAGATGGGAGCATAATGTTGCAAGACGTAGTCTGTAAACTCTACAACCCTGGGTCTGAATGCATGGGCATCGGTGGCCTTCAGCTCGGCAAACCACCCTATAGAGATCTGATGCTTGAATCGGACTGCCAAGCAGTCCAGTAGAAAAGATTCTTCTCTATACCCCCACTTCAATGGGGCAAAGAACAGACCAAATATGGGCTTCTCTCGGTCAACACGACCCACAGTTTCATTCCAACGAGCAGGTACAAACTCGGGCGCTCTGGTCAACATCCCGTAATCTGGAGCCAATCCCTAGAGCCCTAACACAGCACTCCATTTGCGAGGTTCACTAGGCAAATAGATAGGCCTTCCCAGCACTACAAAGTCTGTCAGGCTGTCTCTCTCGACAAGCAGGGCCTGCTTAGCTCTTCGGACAAGGAAAAAATCCCTCTTCCCTTGAAGGTTGAATCGCTTGAGGAAGGACATCAAATGTTTATCTTTGGGATGGTCCCGCCTAATGTCGGCTCTGTAGTCATACTTGAAGGAATCGCCCCCAATAATGAGAAGGTGACCAATGTCCACTGTGTCGATCTCTAAGTCTAAGGAATCTGTGACCACAGTGAGCTGCTCATGGCACCGATCCAGGGAATTAACGTTTTCCCATGTCACCATAGCCCGGGAAGCATAAGAAGAAGAACCAGATGCCATCTTATCTGCAAAAGCACACCAAGAAGAATACACAAAGCCATAAAATAGTTGATGAGAATAAAAATTTTTGACAAAATTTCGACGGAGTTTCCCCAGCCCGGGGGTTTGCTAGAAAGAAGCAGGAATACATCCACCAAGGGACGGTCCCTAAAACAGGCCGTAGGTATCACACCGAGGCCAAAATAGAACACCCAGGGGAATAGCTCCGAGGACAAGCCTACTAGGAGCCTCTCGGGTGTGAACATGTCACATAGACATTTTAAGAAAAAGAAAGAATGATTAATTAACTTGCATGACAGAAAGGGGTGATTAAGGAAAGATTAAACTAAAACATGGAGATAACTAGGGGGAAAAGGAAGCATGAGATGCTATCTGTTTATCATTCTGAAATTACTAGGCTTGGCTTAGAACTTGAGAACACCTACCGTCTGGGTGATTTGGATGACGAACAGAGGTATATAAGAACAGCTACAACAACTACAGCCCAATTAGAAACTTGAATAGAGAAAGATATAGTAGCAACCGGTGAATAGGAAGAAGATAGCAGCCAGAGATGCAATAGACGATGAAGAAGACAACTTCTTCACGGAAACAACAGCAACTGGAATAACTAGCAGTTTCCTTCTTCCACCACCACGACAACAGCGGTATTAGGAGAAAAAGTCGATCAGAGGAAGAACAGCTTCCTCTTTCGTTCAGGAAGTAGTAACTGGGCAACCGAAGAAATAGCAACAAGCTTCGTTCGGTAGTAAAACTAGGAAGAGAAGGAAGAAGTAGAGCTTCTTACGCTCCACCACAGGAGGACGTAGTATCACGACGGCAGAGGTTTGTAGAAATCCCGAGACAGTAGTCTCTGCAGGGTTCCGATGGGGTTTTATTTATAGGGATTTAAGGCCTTTCGAATCCTATTAGCCTTTAAATTACTACGTATAGATTCCTATTGAAACAATAGTTTCCCATGTATCGATCCTCCTCGTTTAAGACCTTCCCGAACTGCAGCCACTATCCCAGTTGGGCAAAACATTGAATATTTATCGTTGAAGGATATAGCGCCCAGGCCAGGGGCACTCTTTGTTGAATGGATCCTTAACCAGCGGCATCTTCCCCTGTTTGCTGGACGACTCTTTTAATTGGCCCATATGTGTAGGTGTTGTTTGTGTGTGTGTGTGTTCTGGGCCTTGACTATTTATTTGTTTTAATCTATTTAGGAACTTTCATTCCTATAATTTTTCAGGGTTGCTACATTTGTGGTGTCTATCGAGGGCGTTTCCATGGACCTCGAGAAGGTCCAAGCCATACTTGACTGGCCAGAACCCCACACCCTCCATGAGGTCTGAAGCTTCCATGGGTTGGCCACATTCTATAAGAGGTTTATCCGGAGATTCAGCACCATCACTGCCCCCTTCATTGATTGTCTCAAAAAAGAAACATTTGTGTGGACCAAATCGGCATCTAAAGCCTTTTAGGAGCTTAAGGAAAGGATGACTCAGGCTCCAGTCTTATGCCTCCCTAACTTTTCAAAAGTCTTTGAAGTTACATGTGATGCATCCGGGGTAGGCATTGGTGGGATCCTTAGCCAAGAAGGACACCCAATGCACTTCTTTAGTGAGAAGTTATGTGAAGCTAGGGTGAGATACTCCACCTACGACAAGGAGTTTTATACCGTGGCTCAATCCCTTCGGCACTGGAGGCACTACCTGTTGCCAAAAGAATTTGTCATCTTTTCAGATCATGAGGGCTTAAAGTACCATAACTCCCAGTAAAAGTTGAATGCTCGATGTGCTCGCTGGGTCGAGTACATCTAGTCGTACACTTTTGTGATCAAATGCAAAGCAGGGAGCGAGAACAGCGTAGCGGATGTGCTCAGTAGGTGGATATCATTGTTGTCCACTATCCAAGTGGAAGTCATAGGGTTTGAGAGAATCAAGAATGAGTACCCTGCCTGCCCTGACATTGGGAAAGTACATGCCACATTAGCTACCCAATCCATCCGGGAACCTGAGGGTTTCATCCTAGAGGATGGGTTCCTCTTCAAGGGACCAAAGCTTTGCATACCACGAACCTCACTCTGTGATTTCTTGGTCTGGGAGTTGCATGCGGGAGGCCTAGCAGGACATTTTGGGGTACATAAAACCATTCCTTTGGTTGAGGGTCAATTTTGTTGGCCAAGTCTCAAGAGGGATGTGGCCAAGATAGTGAGTCAGTGCCGCACATGCACTTTGACCAAGCAGGTTAAACAAAACACCGGCCTTTATACCCCTCTCCCCTTCCCCGATCATCCATGGCAAGACTTGAGCATGGACTTCATTTTAGGCCTACCTGTCGAGGATTATGCCCTCTTTATTTGAGATTCTGCTCATGGCTGTGTTATCCTTCACTTATATGTTAATGGCATGATCATCACAGGTGATGATGCGACTGCCTTTGCTACCCTCAAGTGTCATCTTCATCAGCAATTTGAAATGAAGGATCTTGGGCCTCTTCGCTATTTTCTTAGTCTTGAGATTGCTTATTATTCTCGTGGATATCTATTGTCATAGTAGAAATACAATGCCGACATTCTTCAATAGGTCTCTCTCTCTAACTCTCGCATGGCAGACGTGCCCATGGAGCTTCACCTCAAGTTCTGTCCTTCGGATGGTGTTCCTTTGGACGACCCTATGCACTATCGTCAGCTTGTTGGCACTGTTGTGTATTTGATTATTTTCCATCCTAACATTGCTAATGTTGTGCACATCCTGAGTTAGTTCATCAACACTCCTACTTCAATTCACTATGTTGCTCTGTTGTGCCTGCTTCAATATTTGTGTGGCACTATTCGTTGCTCCTTGTTTATGTCCTCCACCAGTTCTTTGGAGCTCCGTGACTACACCGACGCTGATTAGGTGGGGGATCCCACTGACCGTCACTTCACGAATGAATTTTTACATCTTCTTGGGTTCCTCTCTCATCTCCTAGCACAGTAAGAAGTAAGTTGTTGTTTCTCATTCCAACACCGAGGCTGAGTATTATGCTATATATGGCTGACACCTCTGCTGAGATCGTGTGGTTGAGACATCTTCTTCAGAATTTTGGTGTCTCGCTTATGAGTCTGAGCTACTCCTCTCTACTGTGATAATCAAAGTACTCTTTAGATTACCAACAATCCAGTCTTTCATAAGTGGACAAAACATATTGAAATTGATTGTCATTTTGTTCGCTAGGATTATCTCTTTGGAACTCTGTCTCCTCCATTGAGTACCTAGCTGACCTCTTCACTATATCGCAGACTACTCCATGCTTTCCTGAGCTGGCTAGCAAACTATTGATATGTGATCCACCGTGAATTTGAGGGGGGCATTAATGTATAGCATACCTTTGGCATACCTTCTATATTTTGTTCTCTCTACGTAGGGTATATATGTACATATTTGTTGGCTAGTTGGGCTTGCCCCATTTTGGCCTGTTGCATGTGTATATATGATGGGCAATACAATGGAGGCAACATGCTCCCCCTTTTTTTCCAAATCTATCACTTGGCATTGACAAATTAATCATGGTCAGATGATTTGTACAAGCCCTAGGTTGTGCAAATTCAAGTCTCCATGAAAGAGTCTTATTATCAATATTCGAAAGCTAACAAGATATGGGTCAAGATTCCTCAACTTCCTCTTAGGAAGATGTGGCAGATTATGATCCCATGCATTAAAAAATAAAATTCTTTGATGGAGAGTCTTTCTTTTTTGTTTTGGACAGAAATATACTATATTCATTCAAAGTAAACGATAACCTTAGTACATGGACAACCTTGACACAGAACCGTACATGAGCAGTCATGTCTGGCCCATACCGTCATCAAACCATAGAAGATATATCAAGACAAACAAGAACTATAGAGATCACTGACGCCCAGCACGGGTGGGGGCTCCTGAAGGCACTGAGGAAGAGACTGCCGTTGCTTAAGGTGGCGAGTATCGTCCTTGAGGAGCGCAAGGCTGCCGAACCGTACTAACTGATGGCGGTGAGAGAAGGATACTCGGGTGACCAGCATCCCGTGGGATGCATGGGGGGTATGCTTAGTATATCCGATCCCTTTTGAGACTGAGGGTGGAAGCCCGTAACCTACAACGCAGATTTGGCCCGTGCTTCATCAGGTAACCACAGAAACGCCCATCGTCGAGAGAGGGCATCGATCGGCAGAGGAGGATGGAATGGGGGGAGTGACAGTATGTTTTAAAAAGGTCAAGGGGAAGAGTAGGAAGGTGGGGAGATGGATGGGGAGGGCGGTAGGTGTGCATTTCCACTTGGTGTCGCGTCCGCGTCCGTCGTCCCGTATCAAGAGTCCCATCCCATCACATTCTTTAGCGAGAAGCTGAATGATGCCAAACTACATTATTCCACAAATGATAAAGAATTTTACGCAATCGTCCAAGCATTAAGATATTTGAGACACTATCTTTTACATCAGGAGTTTGTCCTCTTCTCTAATCATAAGGCCTTACGATTCCTCCATACCCAGAAGAAGCTGAATGCTCGCCATAGCATTGGGTGAAGTATCTCTAGGAGTATACTTTTGTGCTTAAGCGCAAAGCGGGGGCGGAGAACATGGTAGCCGATGTGCTGAGTCGGCGGATGATGATGTTGACCATCATGAGTGTTGAGGTGGTAGGCTTAGAGAGGCTGAAGGATGCCTATGTTGATTGCCCGGACTTTGGTCTGATCTATGCCGTCCATCAAGCAGGGCCTTCGCGTGACTATAGCGAGTTTGTTCTTCAGGAGGGTCACCTATTCCGAGGTGACAAGTTGTGCATCCCATGGACTTCTGTTCGTGACTTTCTCAAGTGGGAGATGCATGCGGGGGGTCTTGTTGGCCACTTCGACCGGAACTAGACCATAGGAGTAGTTGAGCATAGATTTTATTGGCGTAGCTTTAAGAGGGATGTCGCTCATATCGGGGCCCAGTGCCGTACTTGCGTTATGGACAAACAAAGGAAGCAGAATACTGGCCTCTATACTCCCCTCCCCGTCCCGGATAGTCCATGGCAAGACATTAGCATGGACTTTATGTTTGGATTGTCCCGTACACTCCAAAAGTATGACTCCATCTTTGTGGTCGTAGACAGGTTCTCCAAGATTGCATTATTCATTCCATGCTCCAAGACTTCTAATACCTCTAGAGTTGCCCGTCTGTTCTTTTCTTACTGTGCCTCCAGGTTCAGACTCCCTCGTACTATAGTGTTAGATAAGGATGTGCGATTTACGAGCTACTTTAGGAAAATCCTATGGCATATGATGGGCACTCGGTTGAAGTTCTCCACTGCTTATCACCCCTAGACCGATGGTTAGACTGAGGTTGTTAATAGGAGTTTGGGGGATCTTCTTAGGAGTCTAGTCCGTTATCATGTCAGGGATTAGGACTTAGTCTTACCATTAGCAGAGTTCGCTTACAATGACTCAATCAATAGGTCGGCAGGCATGAGCCCCTTTGAGATTGTTACTAGCCGTAGACCTAGGAAGCCCATAGACCTAGTCCCACCTCCCATCCAGTCCCGTGTGTCTGAGTCGGCAGTGTCCTTCGATGATCATATTAGGCTGTTGCATGAGCATGTACATCGTCATATTAAGACAAGCAATGCACGGTATAAAGAGTTGGTTGATGCCCACAGGCACCATCATGAGTTCTAGGAGGGTGAGTATGTCATGATCAGGGTCTGACCTGAATAGTTTACCTCTGGAACCGTGAAGAAGTTGTACGCCCCTTTCGAGTAGTGAGGCGAGTCGGATCTAATGCATATGCCGTGGACTTGCTGGAGGACTATGGGATCTACTCCACTTTCAACATTTTGGATCTAGTCCCTTACAGGGACCCGGCGGTGATACCCAGTGAGCCATTTGAGCCGTCTCCACCCTTTATGTGTGACACCACCCCAGAGCGTCCACCTCCAGCCTTATTACCTCAGCAGCGTGAGCAGATAGAGCATATACTAGATGAGCAGGTAACGACTACCCAGGGTGGGGTATACTAATGCTACCTGGTGCGATGGAGGGGATGGCCCACGTCCGCTGACACTTGGATCACCCGGGCTGAGTTACAGAGGATCGATCTAGATCTGCTAGACCGATACCAGAGCGACCCGAACCCCAACTCTACGGGGTCGAGTTTCTCCCACTCGGGGAGAATTGGTGCGAAGACCAGAGCCAGAGATCAGCTTGACTCAGCAACCTAACGGTACAATGACCCCGTACTGGTAGAGATCAAGAGCAAAAAGGAAGAACAACCTGATTTCAAGCTAGCATCAGATGGAAGGTTGTTATTCAGAGAGAGAACTTGTGTACAGGATTGTCCAGAACTAAAGAAGAAGATATTAGATGAAGCTCACAGATCAAGGTACACGATTCATCCTAGAACTACCAAAATATACCAGGATTGGAAAAGAACCTTTTGGTGGCCCAACATGAAAAGAGAGGTAGCGGACTTCATGTCGCGTTGTCTCACGTGCCAACAAGTTAAAGTGGAACACCAAAAGCCTACCGGTAAGTTACATCCTCTAAATATTCCCAAGTGGAAGTGGGAGGATATTGGCATAGACTTCATTATCGGTCTGTCTAAATCTAAAGGAGGACATGATGGAATATGGGTCATCATAGACCGATTGACCAAGTCGGTAGGTTTCTTGCTAATCAAGAGCCAATGGTCAGTTGATGCTCTCGCTGCCTTGTATATCAAGGAGATAGTCAGATTACATGGAGTACCTATTTTGATCGTGTCTGATCGAGACCCGCGTTTCACTTCTCATTTTTGGAAGGATCTATAACAATCGTTAGGGACGAGACTTAACTTTAGTACTGCCTTTCATCCACAAATGGATGGTCAGATCGAAAGAACAAATCAGGTGGTAGAAGACATGCTCAGAGCCTGTACCATCGATTTTGGTGGAAGCTAGCATGATCACTTGCCTCTGGTCAAGTTTGCATACAACAACAGTTACCAGGCGAGTATACAAATGGCACCGTTTGAAGCTTTATACGATAGATGTTGTCGATCACCTTTATGCGGGGATGAAGTTGGCGAGAAATAATTATTAGGCCCAGACATGGTAAGGGATACCACTGAGAAGATCCAGTTAATTAGAGAAAGACTACAAGTGGCTCAGACTAGACAGAAGGCTTATGCCGATACCAGAAGAAGAGATCTCGAATTCTGAGACAAAGATCATGTGTTTCTTAAGATTTCTCCAGGATGAGGAATTAGAAGATTTGGTGTTAAGGGCAAGCTTACACCAAGATAAATCAGACCTTTCAAGATACTAGAAAGAGTTGGCGAGGTTGCTTACCGCGTCGCCTTACCTCCTCAATTGTTTGAAGTCCATAATGTGTTCCACATATCCATGTTGAAAAAGTATGTGTATGATCCCTCGCATGTCATAGATCATGCAGACTTGGTGATACAAAAGGATCTCACATATGAACAATAGCCCATGAAGATCCATGATCGCGAGGTACGTGCATTAAGGAACAAGATAATTCCCATGGTCCAGGTACAATGGAGTAAATGCTTAGAACAAGAGGCCACGTGGGAAACTAAAGAATCTATGGAGAAGCGATTCCCTGACCTATTCTAAATGGTATGTACTCTGCACCCTCCATGTATATATATGTAATTGAATTTGGAGACCAAATTCTTTTAAGTGAGGGAGGGTGTAACAACCATGGTAAATTGAAGGAATAGAAATCTGAAATAATTTAAAACGAACCATTACCCAAGGCCCAGACCTTATATACAACACCACACACACATAGGGGCCTTGCTCTTATATCAAATGGACTTTCCCCTTGAACCTGAATGAGCTAGGGAAAGGGCGCCAATTCCTCAATTACATGCTGTCTGCAAGGGCGCTAGTATGCTGGGGTAAGGTAAAGGGTGACCATTGCTGGGGCACTATTTTATGAAGTAATGACCCCTCATAGAGGCGCCACTTCTTGAAGAGCACCCCTCTCATGGGTGCTATTTCCCTACAGTGTTGTGTTCGGATAGGGAAGCTGGATGCTATCTGGGAAGGTCTTGATCTGGGAAGGATTGATACGCGGGAAGGTTTATTTTCGATAGGATTTCTACATGGGAAATACTAATCCCAATCAAACTCTCAACCCCGTAGGTTTTCTCTTCCCTATAAATATAAAGAAAGAGGAAGAGAGAGCTCGAGGTCAAAGTAGCAAGTCTTATTGAAGATCAGAGTGTCCATCGGTTCTTGGATGAGATCCAGAACTATTTTACTCCCGCGAGAGCTATATCTTTTTTACTTTTTGTCTTTAAGTTTTCTTATTTTTCTTTGTTGTTATAGCAAGCTATGTTGCTCAGCAGTGAGGATTGGTTCCTCAGATAACAAGTTGTGTTACTCAGCGGCGAGGATTGGTTCCTCAGACAGCAAGCTGTGAGGCTCAGCGGTTTGGGATTAGTTCCCCAAAGTTGTGGATCAACGGTCTATAGGGATTCATTCCCTGACGCTATGGATCAGTGGTTAAGCTGTGTATCAGCGAAAATCCTCACTCGGGCTTGAGTGAGGGGTGGACATAGATCTGCAGAGGCAGATCAAACCACCTAAAAATCCACTCTGCCATGGTTTAATTTTGTGTGATTTGTCCATATATTCTACCTCCTTCACAGGATCGATTGTCTACTTCGTTGAGCATAACATGTTCGATATTAGTTTTGCTTGATTAGTCGATTCTGAGAAAAGAACTCCATTCTTCATTGAAATAGCCTATACAGGCGTAGTGATTGTCCGTGTGCTGAGTAGAATCATAGGTGGTATGTGCACCTAAATGTTTCAGTTCCTTACCGTAAAATCCATTCTCCACTTGTCTGGTATCTGAGTGCCCATCGTTACTTCTGTTTTAGGGAGTCAATTAGTAAGTGTGTTCTGCACTTCTACCCTGCAGTTTAGTTGCTCATTGAATTCTAGTGTAGTTGAAATTTTGTGGGCAAGAGTTTTTATTGATCATAGTTTTTATAAGGGATCTATTCACCCCCCTCTAGATCCCAGCCATGCACCCTAACATCAAATAGATCACGCTAGCATGCTAGTAAATAATCTACAATCTAAGGGAAGGAAAAACTAGCTTAATGTTAATGGGGTACCCCTAGCAAATTCATCAGGAGGCTCGACCGAAAGCTTGCAACCGTCCTTGACATCGTTCTTCATTGTGATCCTTCGCCTATGGAGGTTGGTCTTTAGGCAGAGGATAATTTGCTACATTACGTTCTTTGCTCCCATAGTGAAAACACGCTTCGATCTTCCATTGACACTTCTCGGATTGATTACCATCATTCCCGCAATGCTTACAATTCTCCTCCTTAGGCTTCTTACCATTCGAAACTCCATTACCATCATTGGGCCTCTTATTGTCATTACCCAATCTCTTCTTCTCCATCCCCGCCTTGACCTTCTCAAAAAATTCCATGGCATCATCCAATAGCTAAGCTCTTCTCACCATCTTGGCATAACATTGAATATCCATTGGTGCCAATTGGGGTATGAATTGCAACCTTAATCCATTCAAGAACCGGTTAGCCTTCGTCTTATCAGTTACTATTAAGTGAGGTGCATAACGAGACAATATAGAAAACTGGGCCTCATACAATGGTACCATCCTATGCGTTTGCTTAAGGGAGGCAAATTCCCCAGCCTTTCTCTCCCGAACTCTTTCCAAAAAATACTTATCATTAAAGTACTTGAAAATTTCCGTCGAAGTTACTTGCCCATTTGGTATAGTAACTTCCACAGACTCCCACCAAGCCCTCGCATCCATCGGTAGTTGGAATATTGCTAGAAAGACCTTATCTTGGTCTGAACATTGCATTACTCTAAACATTCTATCCATCTCCTTAATCCAATCTTCTGCTTCATCAGGATCAGGGGTTCATCTAGGGTGATTGAGGCTTTGAAAATTCTGATGCAACTCTCCCACACCAAGATTCGCTCTTCCTTGAGCTTCCTACTGGAGAGCCTAAGTCAAACCCTGGATAGTCCTTTGCATCTCTCGCCATTACACTCGCTCAGCCGCCATCACGCTAGCTATATACCTCCCAAAAAATAATTTATAGAAAAATTATAAGTTATTTTCGGTTTCTTGACCGTGGCTTTGACTGGGTCGAGGGGTTGGTATAACGCACCTCACCCAGTGCGTTGTGTGGCTGTAACGGATGGCCATTGGTCCGTTATGTGCCGTAGCCTGTGGCTATTCATTTTGGTGTCTGTTTGGGCATAACGCATCTCTCCGTATGCGCTATGCTTGTATAATGTGATGAAGGTGGTCCGTTATACCTTGTGTTGGTCTGGTGTGCATAACGTACCTCTTGCAGTGCGTTATGTAGGCATGACGCCCCCTTGCTGGCGCGTTATGTGGTCTGTTATGATTTTTCTGTCTGGTTGGCATGGCGCCCCCCCTGTGGTGCGTTATGTATGTATAGCGCTTCTATGTAGGTGCGTTATAGTCTTGTTGGCCATATTTTTTTTTTAACTAAAGCAATACCTAGGCAGATCTGAAGATCAGCTAGGCGTTTTATTAATATGACAGAAAGGAAGGACGTACAAGATAACAGAGCCAAGATATAGACACCCTACGCAGAGGGGCTAAAGAACATCAAGTGGCTCAAACAACCAAAGGGAAAATACACCAATACAAGATAACGAGGCCCTAGAAAATCTAAGCAGAATACACCAAGAGTCCAGAGATTACACGATAATCAAACATGATCACGCGGGGGGCTGACTGAAGTAGAGCGTCGAAGAGAACCCCTGGAACGAGTACGCGGGGGCCTGGAGGGTGGCCTAGGACGATCCGAGGCAGGCTGACCAACCCAGTTGCGATGCACTTGGAGGAAGTCCACTGAGGAGGATGGTTCATAGCCAGGAACAGTGAGGACCTGGTAGATAGTAGGGGGCCGGAACAAACCATCAGCCGATGAACCCGTAGGGGCATCCGAGGAGAAGCATGAAGATGATGCCATAACCGAAGCCATAGGAGGGGGAACCTGCTGGGGAGGGGCAGCATCAGCGCGCTGCCGGACGGAACGTCGAAGAGCCTGAGCGAAGGAGAGACGAGTAGCGCCCGGGGCAGCAGGCGATGACGATGGATGGGGCCTGACTTCCGAAGGAGAACCAGCAGAAGGAGTGCTGGAATGGGAGACCACAGCAGGGGCCGCACACGGAGTAGACAACAGAACTCCGACCTGGGACCCAACCTCAACACCAGCCGGAGGAGAATGAGCATAAGGTACAACAGCTGGATCACCAAGGTCCACCGACGGAGGAAGAGCAGCAGAACCCTTGGCGGGCAGCCAAGGAACAGCAGCAGCACTTAGCCCAGGAGACACAAGCGTGGATGGAGACAACCCAGCAGGAGTAGCAAGAGCGTCGGCGTCAGCAAGGGAGCCAGCAGCCAAAGAGACTGCCACAGGCGCAAGAGGGCCACCAGCTGCGTGATCAATGGGAGCTCCGCCACCAGCAGGAGAGTTAGCCAAATGCAAGTTGACAGGAATGGCAGGGCCCGCAGCAACAGAAACACTAGGAGAGGGGGCAGCAGGATGAACGGCCCCATCAATAGCAGCATCAATCAACGAAGGCTTAAGAGCCGCATTGACATGAACACCAAGGGAGCCCGAACGCTCACCAGAAATAGTAACCGAAGGAGGCATAATGACATCATTAACAGGAGCATTCAAGGGAGGCACCGGTTGAACGGATGGGCTTTGAACGGGGGGGTCTGCAACAACAACTCCTCCACAGGGAAGAGCCGTAACGACATGGTCCGAACTAGCAACACCCTGAGGGAGCAGGGCTCCACCAACAGCAGCCAAAGCTTCCGTAAGAGGCGCCCCCGAAGCAGGTTTAGGCGTAATGAATGCATCATTAACTGGAGTAATCAAAGGAGGCACCGGTTGGGAAGATGCTGAAGGGCCAGCATGGACACCCTCGCCCATAGGGAAACGAAGAGGCTGGGAAACGGCCCTCCACACCTGAGCCGCCGTGCGTGGAGGAGCACAGCCACCAGAAGCCGGAGGTGCACCACCAGTTGCATCACGTGGATGAGAGCCCAGGGCACTCTTCTTGCATTTGCTGGCAGAGTGGCCCAGCCGAGAGCAGGAGGAGCAAAACGTGGGCAAGTGAGGGCAAATAACCGGTTGCCAAAAACCATCTGAACCCATTCCAATCCATACGCGAGCCGGGACAGGTTGAGACACATCCAAGAGGACGCAAATGCGAGCAGCATGAGAGCGGGCGAGCAATGCTGTATCAGCGTCGACCTGGAGAACAGTCCCAATACTACCTGCAATGGACTTAATCATGGGGTCCAAGAAAAAGTTTGCAGGAAGATGGGGAAGCTCAATCCACACCGAGACAATAGGAGAATCCACATCCGGAGAGAACTCCAATGACCAATGAGAGAACTTGAACAACCTTCCTTGGATGAGCAAGGAGCCCTTAAGCAGAACCTTAACAAAATCCTCCCAACAAAGGAACCTTAACAGCAAATGGCGATTATCCAAAGCACTAATGGCAAAATCCATGAGGAACTTAAACCTTTGCGCAAGATGATTGCGAATGAGAGGAAAAGATGGCTGGCCATGAGGGGTATATGCAACCAATGAATGTTCAAATGGCTTGCAAGAGGCACTTATCTCAGCCAACGAAAAGAATGTAGCAGGGTCCCCACGATCCGTGTAGGCAGGAAGATGAACCTGTACCGGGATGGAAGGAGGAGCCAAACCATGTTGGACAGCCTGAGCGAAAGAGGAACATGCACCATGGGCCACCGTGGCTGCTGGAGGAGCAGGCGGGGGGGACCAAGGAACAGCACCACCAACCGGGGGAGGGGCTGAAGCACCAGGGGCATTCTTGGAGGTTGGCGGAGCAACCAGCCGATCACCATGGAAAGCAGGTGGAGGGGCCACCGAAGCAGAAGCCACCAGGGGCGCAGCCAACGTACCAGCAACCAAGGCCTGCGCGGGGGAAGCAGCACCATGAGGAAGGGCCCATGGAACACCACCATCGACAGAGGGAGAGGCAAGCGTAGATGGAGGGACCGGTGGGGCTGGAGGAGCATCATCGGCGCAAGGAGGAGGAGGAACCACGCTAGCAGCACCCACGAGAGGAAGAGGGACGGAGGGGGGAGGGCGCGGCCCTCCCCTCAAGTTGGACATTCAATGCTTGAGTATAAAATACGGGTCCGGATCTGATCCCCTGCATCAATTCAACTTATAGTCACCTAGTTCTATGTGATGTTAGGGTGTTTGAAAGTCATGCCACTCTAGTGGTAATGGCTCACCGTTCACTCCCGTTTTTCACGTTTCACACGTTTAAATTCTTGGGATAGTTGGGACTCCTTTCTGTCAGACTAGGATTGCTATCACAAGGCCTCCGTAAGACTCTGCAAACCTGGGATTCCCACAAGGACGCCGAGCAGGTTATACCTAGAAAGCCTGAAACCACTGACTCGACTTGATTTCGACTTGGGATGGTCCAAAGTTGTGATTGAGTTCAGCTCAGTCTTGTCCAGAATGCAGCCCTGCTGGGACCGCTACCAGGAGGTAGCGGCCAAAACTTTACCGTGTTCTACTTTCTTTCTGGCTTGCATGCTAGTCTTTGTCCAGTGGACGGGCTCCTATTCCAGTCGACCCAGCCATGTTTCAATCGACCTATCTTGCCTCAGTTGACTGTGGATGTTTATACTGAACCTTATTTTAGTTAAATCATGTCCTAGGGTCGACCGAGGGCCTTGATTAGTCAATTGAACCTTGCCCTATTTTCCAGATCTTGTCGCGGTTCTCCTTAGATCGCCACTTCTAGGTACCGGCCCATCCTCGACCGCGACCTTGTTCCCTGCCTTGTGCATCGACCCGTTGACCGATTGAGTCAACTTAGGTGCCCATTGGCTTTGATACTCGCAGTTGTTCCTAGACTGTGATTCCTTGACCGTGGTTCTCTGTGGACTGTGATCACCTTTCTTATTTAGTGAGTCGACCCCACCACCTAGTGAGTCAACTTTGCCCTTGAGTTGCCCCTTTTCATAGCAGTCTCCCATAGACCTCTACCATCAGATAGCGGTCTCGTGTTGACCGCGACTACTCCAGATTTTCTTGATTTTCATAGTTTTTGTGTGATATGGCAGCCATATGGAATGTACCCCTTCAGGATATTATCCCATCAGGTTCACAACCCCTTTTGGAAACACTTGGTTACCAAGTCATATTTTTATGACTTGTCAATTAGAATTCTTGCTCTAAAATGACCTTCATGATTATAGCTTGGTTACTTGAGCTTAACCTTGAAACTCTTGGCTGATAATTGAGGAATGTCTAGATTTTACTTGGGATCTTTGATCCACCACTCAATGTCAATGCATCATTAAGGGCCCGGTCTAGTCCAGGGAGGAGTGCCCAAAAGTACTTGTGCCGATGGGAGTTTGTAATGACAAGGTGTGACATTGCACCAAAGTACTTGCTAGCGTGTTAATCTATGACATTCATCTTTCATGACTTTACATTACATGATTGTGCTTGTGTGCTTGTTACGGCCAATTACATGAAAGTTCCTATTATACATTGTTCTATCTCTTACTATCCTTTGATTATCTCATTAAAATAATAATATTTTTAATCAACATTAAAATATGATAAATATCAAATTGAATTTATATATGTCATGTGAATATTATAGTAAAATGAAAGAAAATTTCATAATTATCTTTTTATTTCTCATTCTTATTTTAAATATATTTTTTCATTTCTTATAATTAGCTAGGGTGCTACACATGATGACAGTGGAGAGTATGAGCTGCAATTCTCAAGACTAGCACCATATGGTCCACATCTTGTTAGTACGGAGCTCCTAAAGGCCAACCACTTCATGGACGGATTGAGGCCCATCTTCATCATGCAACTTGGGCCCCAAAATATCCGAACCTATACGGAGATAGTCCATAGGGTCCATTTATGTGAAAGGACTCTTGAGAAGGTCGAGAAGTTCAAGGGCAAAGGTGAAGAATCTAGCTACAAGCATGACAAGAGATGATGGAAAAAAGAAAAATTCAGCATCACGGGAACCTATAAGTCTCGTGATAACAAGAAGAGGTCATGAAATGGCAATGGTAGCGGCAATGGCAAGAACAAGCAGGTTAAGGAGGAAGTCGGCCATTCGGTTGAAGAGTGCTAGAAGTGTCTCGGCGCTTGCCTTCATTGTGGCAACAGGGAGCATTGCATGCCCGATTGCCCCCTTATGAAAGAGTAATCCTCCGAGAATGATGGTGGGTGCAGGCGGTAGGCTCGTTTAAACACTGTGATGGATGATGAAGCCTCGAAGGAGGATGGTCTGATAGAAGGTACAATCCACATTTATTCATACCCAACCTTTGTTTTATTTGATACTAGAGCTTCACATTCTTTTATATTCACTACTTTTGCTAAAATTTTACCAATTTCACCGATTCTCTTACTTTCGGACCTAGCTATTACTACACTTTCAGGTTCTAAAATCAAACTCAAAACCCACTAGCCAAATTGTAAGGTAACTATGGAAGACCATAATCTTCTTACAAATCTCGTATGCCTTGACATGGAAGGTTATGATGCCATCTTAGATGTAGATTGGCTATGTGAACACTATGCCAACATTAATTGTCACCATAGGCTAATTTCATTCCACAAGCTGGACCTTCCAAGGTTTTCTTTCCTTGGAATCAAATACAGGAAGTATCATGTTCTTATTTCTTCTCTTCATGCCTATAAACTCATCACCCAAGGTTGTGAAACTTTCCTTGCATCCGTAGTTATCACCAAGTCCAAGGAACTCATTTTAGAGAAAATCCCTATTGTTAGAGACTTTCCTGATGTCTTTCCTTCCGAGATATCTGGTTTACCACCCGTAAGGGAAGTAAACGTTTTCATTGAACCAATCCCTGGAGCTGAACCTGTCTCCAAAGCTCTCTATAGCATGTCCCCCACGGAACACAAAGAGTTGAAGAAGCAACTTCAAGAATTACAAGAGAAGGGTTTTATTTGACCTAACACATGCCCTTATGGAGTACCACTTCTATTTGTCAAGAAGAAGGATGGATCTCTCAGGTTATGTATCGATTACCGACAATTAAACCAACTCACAACCAAGAACAAATATCCTTTGACAGTTATTGATGAACTGTTCAACCAGATCTCTAGAGAAGAGTATTTCTCTAAAATAGATCTCAGGTCTGGTTACCATCAGCTGAGGATTAGAGATGAAGACATCCACAAGATGGCATTCCGTAGTAGATACTGACATTATGAGTTCATGGTTATGCCGTTTGAGTTAACCAACGCCCCTGTAGCTTTTAAGCAGCTCATGAACAATGTCTTCAGGCCGTATCTGGACCGATTTGTGGTCGTCTTTATTGACGACATTCTCATCTATTCCAAGACTCAGGAGAAGCATGAAGAAGACCTAAAAATAGCTTTGCAAACATTAAGAGAACACCAACTCTATGCTAAGCTTAACAAATGTGAGTTCTGGCTAAAAGAAGTCTCATTCCTTGGCCCCTACTTGACACAATAAGCTTAACGACTCGCAGTTGCCATCACTAAAGAGGGGGAGATTGTTGGATTTAGTTTGTTTTGATGATGTCACACCAATATGAAGTCATTTGATTCTATGTCTGAAATTGCATATACAACTCTACATATTTTGTCCTTCATGTTCTACACATTCTACAATGATCTTCAGACTACAATTGCTTAACAAATAATGTTTCAGGTTGTCTGCATGATAAGGAAATGCTACCAGGAGTTGGGTGCTTGAGAAAAGGCTATACAAGAAGCAATCAGGATAAACAATGTCAGGAAATGTCAAGAAGAGCACAAGAAAGAAGAATGGCTTACACGGCAGACAAATGAACGTTAATGGTGACAAATAGCTTGATAGGGCTGACAAAAGTCGAGACAAAGGTGAAAAATGGTTACGAAGAAAATTTTCATGAAGTGGAGTCGACTCTAAATGCTCATGGAATCGACGCCAGAGCCACCCACTAGCTGAAGCAAACAACAGTGAAAAATACCTCATACAGGTGACAAATAGAGAATACGGGTGACAAATAGCTTTGCAGTGAAGACAAATAATCAGCACGGGAGACAAAGGGCTGAGAAGAAGAAAAACTAAAGTAGAGTCAACGTCATAAGGAAATGGAGTCGATGCCAGAGTTCGCCAGAAACCTTTGTCAGATGAAGAAGACAAAGGTGATAAATGAGCTTCAAGGGTGTAAAATACACATACAGAGGTGACAAATAACTCCTGAAGGTGACAAATGAGTCACAATGTCAAACAGACCTCAAGGTTGACAACAGACAAGCTCAGGGGGACAAATGATGAATAGAAGTGACTAATAGCTAGCAGCGGTAACAAATGAGCGATAACAGTGACAAATGGATGGATACGGGTGACAAATAGGTTGCAAGGCAAACAAAGATGACGGCTCTCAAAGTGAGACAAATAAGCATAAAGGCGACGGGTCATACGACTACGGGGACAAATGAGTATGTAAGGCTGACCAATGGATCTTAAAGGTGAAAAATAGATTGGTAAGGCTGAAAAATGGCTAAACTCATGAGCGACTTAAGAGAATCACGTGTCTCTGATCCCCAATCATTGGCACGGGATCTAAGACACCTGGATGGGTTCTATACGATGCTGAGTGTTAGATTATTCCTTCCAATACACCTGGACAAATGGAATTTCACCTTGAAGATAAACCCCGTTTGAAAATTCAAATGGCCGGTTCTATAAATACAGTTTTCACATCTTCAAAAGAAATGAAGGTGGGAGAGCTAAAAAGAAGTTAGCTACTGTGAGAAAAGTGAGAGAGCTGTTCTTCGAAGGAAAGAGAGATCTGATCAGAAAGGAAGAGAGCCACTCAGTGAGCCAAGAGAAAAAGAGAGAGAGAGAGAGAAGAAGAAGGAGGACCAAGTTCGAGAGATGGTGTTCCTTGCTCATATCAGAGAAAGCTCTTAAAGTCCATTCAGAGCTATATTTGTTTACATCTATTGTAATTCGGATTTTGTTTTTGCTCTTCTGTTTCCTTTTGATTCAGTTCATCCAGTGTTTCTCCGGTGGTGCATTGCTGCACTAATCGGAGGTGTGATCAGTTCATAGTTGGTCACGTTCTAGTCTGTGGACCAGGGTGCGAGGAAGGTTCCTCGTGTGCTGCCTTAGTAACAGATTATTCCGTGGATTGCTTGTGCAAGTGAAGCCTCATCCTGATCAGGTGAGGGGTGGACGTAGATTGTTGGATAACAATCGAGCCACCTAAAAAATCTCTGCATCTCTGTGGTTTGATTTCCATATCCTCTATCCTCGTTGTCAAACGAGCTCTCGATCTTAACAGGAGTATATTAGCATAAGTGTTCAGCTGCTATTGCGCTTAAAGTGATGGGGACATCACCCTTACCCTTTCACTCCGAGGGGTCCTGCTGCTCGCCAACATGTTCGCCATGGTTCGTGGATATCAGAAAATTTATGTGACTCGCATGTTTTCGCGATAATTTTAAGAAGGGTTTTATTGGTGGCCTTGACTTGACCGTTACCTTGGGGATAATATGGAGATGAATGATGCAATGAAATATTAAACTTCTTACAGAGGTCCTGGAGCTCTTGTGACACGAACTGTGGTCCATTGTCAGTGACGATGTCACTTGGCACTCCAAACCGCGAGATGATATTCTTCAGGATGAAGCAACAAACTGTGGTAGCATTGATTTCTACATACGCTTCAACTTCAGTACACTTGGTGAAGTACTCAGTGACAGTAAGAATGAAGGATTTTTGCTTGATCTGAGAGTTAGGATCACCAAGTGGGCCTATAATGTCAAAAGCACACATGGAGAACGGCCAAGGAGCAGAAAGAGGATGGAGAGATGATGTAGGAGCATGGATTTTATCAGCATGGAGTTGGCATTGAATACACCTACGAACATAGGTGGAATGATCTTCTTCTAAGGTTGGCCAGCAATAGCCCTGCCTAAGAATTTTCTTACTAAGGCATGACCGTTAACATGCCCTCCACATTCACTCAAATGAGCTGCTTCAACAACCTTCCAGGCCTCATTATCATCCAAGCACCTCATAATAACTCCATTAAGAGCACGCCCATACAATTCTCCAGCAATGATTGTGTATCTCAAGGCGACTCTTCTAATGGCCTTACGCTGATCGGCATTAACCAACTCTGGGAACGACCCATCCCTGTAATATTGCTCAATTTCATAGTATCAAGGCAATTCCTCTTCTTCTAAGATCTCTTCGAGCTCCGTTAAAGACACCTTTTTCGAATCCTCATTCTCAGCCTTCTTCTCTACGGACGTCCTAAGGTTATCAAACTAGGGATCTTGAAGGGGAGGAGTGTCTAACTGCTGGACCACAATGGTCTCAATGGAGCGACTGAGAGGAAAGGACAGGGAAGAAGCAAGCGATGCAAGTGCATCGGCGAGAATATTTTGAGATCGAGGAGTGTGAATGTATATCAGTCTGCAAAATTACCTAGCCAAAAGAGTGACCAGATCTTGATAAGGTTTGAGCTTAGGGTCACGGGTGCGATAGGTAGAGAGAACCTAGTGCAGCACCAACTGAGAATCTCCTATGATGTTCAAATATCACGCGTCCAGGACATAGGCATGCTTAAACCTAGCAAGGAGAGCCTCATACTCGGCTATATTGTTGGTACCAGGGAAAGTGAGTTGGTAAGCAAGGGGAATAGTCTCTTCCTCCGGAGTGAGGAGAACAGCGTCGATCCCTCGGCCGTGAGAATTAAGTGCACCATCAAAGTGCAAGGACTAGAAAGGGTGATGAGTGAGCACGGCAAGGTGTTCATCAGGGAACACGTCTTGGATGGAATCGGTAGAAGGAATAGGGGAATGGGCAAGATGCTCAGCGATAGCATATCCCTTGATTGCCTTCTAGATGACAAAGGTGATATCGAATTGGGAGAGAAAACTCTGCCAGTGAGCCAATCTACTAGAGAGGACAGGTTTCTCCAAGAGATAGCGAATCGGGTCCATTCTAGAGATTAACCTAACTTCGTGGGTAAGGAAATAATGTTTCAGTTTCTGGGCCATCCAAACTAACGCTGCATAGGTCTTCTCCATAGCAATGTACTTGGCCTCCGCAGGGTTGAACAACTTGGAGAGGTAATAGGCTTCCATTTCCTTACCTTAATCATCCACCTCTGCCAGGACAGCTCCTAGGGAGTCCTCAATGACAAAAACGTAGAGGATCAAGGGTTTCCCCTGGACAGGAGGTTGCAAAATTTGGGGATTAGACAAATAAACCTTCAGATCATCATAGGCTGTCCGCCCCATACTCTATACCATCGAGGTATTCTCCGCTTTGGCCTATCGGCATCACGATTTTATCACTTTCTAATAGTGATCAGCTCTAGAATGGGTGACTTCCCGATGCAAGAGGAGAACCCCTTCTCTTGACTAGGAAGTTGTATAGTTATAGAACAAGGGGTAATGAGAGCTTTAAAAGAATGTCGACCAATGAGCAATGTGACTTTGATAAGGGTGTTGGGCCGATATGGCATCAACTTATAAGAATGCTTCATGGTGAGCTTTAGTGGAGACCATTCAAAAATGCCCAGCACAAGAACATGGATCGGCATCCGACAAACAAAACTTGACTTTTTAATAGCATAGTCGTAGCCAAATCCTTCTTGCCGGGCTCTTGAATATCCTCTTCGGCACATATGCTCATAGAAACACACCCACTCCGAGAGGTGATGGAAGAAGATGAGGTGGAAGTGTTAGGCTTAATAGATGATGGGGGTTTAATGGAGGGTGTTGAAAGGGTAGATAAGAGTGGAGGTTTAAGCACGTTAGGCCTCTCCCCTCACTCGAAAGTGGATGGGGTTGGCTTGAGTGCAACAAGGGGTGGACCCTGCTTAGAATTAGCCATAGGTTTAGGCAAAGGGGTAAGTGGAGGGTTAGGAAGGATTGGCTTTTGAGTCACAGGGATAATGAAGGGTGGAGGTGGCAACAATGGAAGGTTAGTTGGCTTGGAACAAGGAGAAGGTTTGATGGTAGGCTCGGCGGGGGCTGGGGGCGTGGAGGTTGATGAAGGTATAATGGTTGGAGGGGAATCAAGGGAGGGCCCGAATGGCTTGGTGGAGGTTAATGGAGTGGTAGTTGGAGGTGTAAAAGGTGAGGGTTTGGTGCGTAGGAAATGTCGGATCTTGGTGGTGCGAGATGCTTTAAGGATAGGGGAAGGATCATGATGCGCCGGTGTGGGTGATTGGAGCATCGACCCATCATCATAACACTAATTGGTTTCATAAACGGGATTGGGGACGGTGGCATCGTCCTGAGCAGGGGGTTCTTCTTCAGGTAATAGAGGGAGAAGAAAACGAAGAAAGCTCGGAGTAGGTGTATCTTTAAACTCTTCAAAATGTGCCGACTCAAATTCTTCATCAAAAACCTCCAATTCTTCATCATTGGATTCAAGTAGACACCATGGCGAAGGCGTATTGATGGGTGATGGAGTGTAATGTTGTGGAGGGTTTTGAGGATATGGAGGATCTTCCATATATAGATGTGGAAGCGGAGGCGCAGGGCTATGTGAATGAGTGTGATGAATAGGCAGAGGGCGGATGGCATCCACTTGATCCTTGAAGTTTGTGAAATCTTCTTGCTCACTTATGTTGATGATGCCACTATCCTCTCTCCTCTCCTTCTAATCTTTCTCCATCTTAGTGATGTTATTCATGAAAGCATGAAGGGGATTAATTTGAGAAGGAGGAGGAGGTGGTGGCCGCGGGCCTGTAACCCTCTTGAGTTATTCCTCCATTGAAGTAATCTTATTGAGAAGAGCTTGTTGGAGGGGTGTGACTTAAATAACAGAGGGTTGGCATGGTGACCTTTGAGGAGGAGGGGCCACATATGATGGCCGTGGAGGGGGGGCTAATGGGCTGACCCATGAAAGGACCTGATCGGGCCAGGGTACAAGGAATACGTAGGCCTTAGGGTCGTGGAGGAGGAGGAATAGAAGGAGGCGGGTGATGGACCACCCGGGGAGGATGATGAATAGAAGAGGGAGGTGGGCGATGGGCCACCCGAGTGAGAATGGAAGGAGGGCGAGAAGAAGATGCTAGGCCCTCAACAATGGCCTTAAGGGCCTAGGTTTGTTGAGGGGTGAGATGATATAAGGCATGCAAAACTTAAGGGCCTGGGTTTGTTGAGGGAAAAGAAACTATTTGGTCTCACTGTGATCGTCAATTTGTAGATTATGGAATTAATCCACTTAAAAAAATTAATTAATTATTATAGAGCTGCTCGCCGAGGTCGCCGGGACGGTGCTCAAGGAGCGCTTCCACGCCTCCGGGGAGCCCAACGTCTGCCAGCACCGTAAATGCCAAAATTCACATCTTTTGAGGTCTGGAAAGGTATCTTTGCTCAGTCAACCTTCCTGTCATCATTGACTTTCTATATCAGTCTTTTTGGTCCATGAAAAAGCAAGTTACCATTTTTAGGAATAGTCATCTATCTTGGTACCCACCTTTTTGCCTCCACCCAATCACATAGTCTGTCAGTGAGATCCCTCAGGACAAAAGGACATCCTTGACAGTCCCGCCTGTAGAAGAAAAAGATGCTACAGATCCTTCTTGGGAAGCTCCTCTCACATATGTTTCTGGTTAACCAAAGTAATAAAATGGTGAAAATTTCTCTGCTATCTCCTTGGCCAACTAGAAGCTGCCAAGACAAAAGGTCCTTGAAGACTATGGATCATTTATGAAGAGCCAATCACATTCAGCCTAGAACCTTCTTCTGGGAGGGCTGATTGCATCTATAAAAAGGGAAGAACCCCATGCAAGAAGCTTCCTGCTGCAAGAGTTGAAGCTGGGCCCTTTAGGAAGAATCAGAGTGCAAAAGAAAGAGAGGGAGAAAGGAAAGAAAATAAAGATGAGTGTCTGCTAAGCCCGTATGAAAGAAAAGGAGGAAGAGAAGGAAGAAGATCAGCAGCCTGTGCTGCTAGCCCTGGTTTCCATTGCACCGTTAACACCGCCCTGCCATTCTCAGTGCCAGTTTTATCTGGAGTCGTTGCACCTACAAGTAGTCATGATCTTTTTCTTTGTTTATTTTGTTTTCTCATTTTCAAGCAAACTTGTTGTGCGGGGGTTGTCCCCGTGTGTGTGGTGAGAACCCTGTTCCTCGTGTGGGGCTTGTCCCCGTGTGTGTGGTGAGGACCCTGCTCCTCGTATGGGGCTTGTCCCCGTGTCTAGCTGTTGCGACAGTGTGTGTGTGTGGTTAACAATCTTTTGGGCAAAGAGTGGAAGCTTCTCCTTGTTGGGAGGGGGTGGACGTAGGCTTGACTGGGGACAGTCGAACCACCTAAAAACCTTATGTTATGGTGTGCTACACTCAATCCATTTCTCCTACTCCCATTCACAGGTTCTCCTAGCTCATAGCTCCTTCCATTCTGTTGATTAACTTGGTGATTTTAGTTTAGATCTGTACTTCGGTTCTGGTTCATCGTTGTTAAGTTTGATGATCGTTTAAAATCGCTCATTGTGAACCCGGATCTATTCACCTCCCTCTCTAGATCCTCTCTTAACCATCCAATAGTGTTATCATAAAGAATTTGTATACAACCAAGGTTAATGTGATAGTCAATAAACTGGTGCTTAATCTAGAGGATTTGGGCTGCACAGTTTCCTGCTGTCACATACTCTACCTCAGTAGTGGATAAGATAACAATATGTTGTTTCTTAGATGCCCAAGATACTAGACAACCACCTAGATATTGACAAAATTCACTAATACTTTTCCTATCTATCCTACACCCTGCATAGTCTGCATCAGTGTAAGCTATGAGGTCTAACTCACACGTAGCAGGATACCATAAACATAAGTCTAGGGTGCCAGATAGATACCTAAAGATCCTTTTCACAGCTTTCATATGTGACTCTTTAGGATTAGCTTGAAAACGTGCGCACAAACACACTGAAAATTGAATATCTGGGCGAGATGCAGTAAGATATAACAAGGATCCGATCTTACCTCTGTAGAGTTTGGTGGCTACCAATGTACCTTCAGGGTCAGCATCAAGACTGGTTGATGTGCCCATCAGTGAAGTTATGGCTTTGAGGTTTTCCATATTTAATTTCTTCAGTAAATCCTTGATATACTTCTCTTGGGTTATGAATGTCCCTTCTTTAGTTGGACAGACCTGCAATCCAAGAAAGAATTTTAATTCTCCCATTGAGCTCATTTCGAATTCATTAGTCATTAATTCGGAAAACTCCTCACACATAGATGGCTTGGTTGACTCGAACACCATACCATCTACATAGCAACCACCCTTGGGGAGTCAACTCTCGGCCTTGCTGGCCCTCTACCAGCAAGGGCCCCGAGCCAGAATTCGGGTCGTATCAATTTTTTCTGGTACCTGGATCTTCGGTTGTTACAATAAAAACATGAAAATATATAAGTAAAGATAAAGGGGTGGCGCGCATGCAATGAAAGAGAAGAAAGCAAGATATGTGATCAGCACCGGGGGGTTATAACGTGCGAAATATATTGAAACTAAGGGGGTGCACGCTACTTACCTCGAAAAGAAGAAGACAGCCCGAAGATGGGCCTGGATGTAACACGATTGTAGTGATGGACGCCTTCAAGACACGATCGGTTCGGAGGCTACATTCTTCAGGTCGCAGTTAATATAGACACCGCGTTCAACAAGTAGTGCGAGATTGATGTAGGTTCTTCCTTCCTTACTCCGAGGCCAGCCAAGGGCCTAATGTCGTTTTGCTGCCTATGCCCGTGAAACAGTCACCAAACTAAAGAAAAACCCATTAGATCTTAATTATACATAAAATCTGTCCCTATGTTTCATAGAAACATGCAAAAGGAGGGTTAGATCATCTAGGGGTTTTGGTGATTTTAAACCCCTATGGGAGGGAGAAAATTCAGTTTGGAGTTTGTGTATGTGTGTGTAATTGATAAAAGATGCGATTTTGAAGAGAATATGTGATGCTATGCGATGCAAAGAATTGAAAACAGAGGAAAATTGTAGCAACCTGAAAATTTAAATAGAGAATAAATAATAATAACTCTATAATATTAGCCATATAACAATTATGGAAAAATAAAATTTTGAATAGCAAAAATAGATGATGGGCCTTATTAACAATGGGTTACAAATAAATCTGCCAAATGGGGCTAAAACCCAACACATATAACATAAATCTAATGGGCCTTAATAGTAAAAGAGTGGGCCTTGAAATCCACTACAAATGAATCTTAAATAAAAAGGGCCCAACCCAAGATACAATCTTTAGATGAAATTATGTTAAAAGTGTGGGCCTTAATAAAGAGTTAACAAGATTAATAGATTAACCTACTAATGGCAGGGTTGAAGCCCATAACATGGGCCATCACGTTAGCATCGCTAAAGGGGTTTGAAGAGGAACCCATAGGAGAAAATGAGTGTATGGGCTTTACATTAAAGGCCTTTTAGAAGTGCCAAATCCCTGGCACGTTTGATGGATGCATGGGTGGCCTTCTACGTATACGATATGTAATGGGTTTCTTCTAAACACGTGCCACATTGAAGCATGCATGGGAAGATTAGGGTTAAGGATTTAAACCACAGAGGCGGTTGTGGGTTTGGCAGCGAAGAGATCCACGAAGGAAACTCTAAACCCATTAGGATTCCAATTCTCGTAGGACCTTTTGAGCCTTAAAACCATATATGTAGCACCCCTATGAACGACAGTAGCATGATGCTGCTGCTGTTCGTAAGTCCTTGGCGTGAGGACGATGTGATGATCATCTTCCCCTGTTTCCCCTTCTGTTCGTGGGTTGCTGTTGGTGCCGTGCCATCTTCTTCCTCCTTTTCTTTTCTGTCTGGTTGCAGTTGCTGTTGCCGCCGCACACGTTGTAAAGAAGCAAGGCTTCTTCTCTATCAGATTCCTTGTTGCGGTTGAACCTGCTATTGATACTACTATCATCTTTCTTCTACGGCATCTACGACTTCTTCCTGTGGCTACTACTTATAAGGAGCGAGGCTCCTTCCACTGCCGTTATTCATCATCATCGTCTTCCTGCTATTACTATTCTTCTTCTTCTGTCCATTAAAGCGTCGTAAAAGGTAGGCATTCTCCCAAGTAAAATAAATTAATCTACATGTTAGATAAATCATGTAGCCTTCTTACGATCTCCTGATCTCTATTTGACTACCGTTCTACATGCTTTTTGTTTAAAATATGGATTCTCTAGTTAATTGATAATTATTACCTTTCTCTCCCTCATGCCACTCTCCCTCCCCTCTGACGATCTCTCTTCTCACCCTCTCTTCTCCGACGGCCAACGGGGCGAGACGGGGGTGACACGGGGCAACGCGGGCGAGGAGGATGGCGTGGACGGGTCGAGGATCGAGGGACGGAGGCGCGATGGAGCTCGAGTGTGAGTTCGTGTCCCGACGAGGGTTTAACGATGTTTTCTTTGCGGATCGGCATCCACGGCGTGTCAAATCTTCGGTGGAGGTAGGGAGATGGACCCCCAACTCGCGTACTTCCATTCTCGCGATTTGAGTAGGTCGTGGTGAGCCGAGCGGACTTATTTGAGCAATTTGAGAAAAGTCTATATTTTTGGGGAGTGAGCCGGATCTAGTGTTTTAACGCGTTATTTCATGGTTTGATGGCATCAATCGATGTCTTGGGGCATGGGGAAGACTTTTCCCTTTGTTTTCCCTTCACCTGGGGGTGAATGGGGCGTGGAATGGCATTTTTGGGCCATTCCCGCCATTCTCGATTTTCCAGAATGAAACGGTCCTACCAGGAACCGTTTCTAGGTGAAACGACCCACCTGGTGACCGCTAGCTGACCAAGGTGTGTCGGCAAGTTTTGCGGTTGCGCGATTGACCACCACCTCCAACAGTGGCCAAGCGGCCGACCGTTTCCCTCATGGGGCAGGCGCGACCCCCGAGGGTGAGTTTTGACTGTTGTGAGTTTCCTCCCGATTAAGCAGTCATGTAGTGACCACCTTGTTTCCATTTGCGGTTCTAGAGTGAGAGTTTTAGGGTGAAACAGCCTGGAGGTGACTGTTCATCCCTTCTCTTACCCCTATGGTGAGGCGGTCTTGTGGTGGCCGCTTCTACCATCGGGTTGTCTGGCGATAGACCGCTAATCCCTCTTGCGGTCAGAGCGTGACCATTTTTTAGGTTTTAAGCCATGCGAGGTCGAGAAGAATAGCGGCCATGCGACTGACCGCTTGGTGCCACCCAGCGGTCAGGCAATGGACCGCCATCCTTCTCGGTAGTCTGGGAGTGATCGCCTAGTTTCTGGAGGCGTCTGGGGCTATGCAGTCCTTGCTAGACCGCTATGCTAGGCTTTGTGGTCCCAGCCAGACCGTCAAGCTCTATGACGGTTCAGGGAGGACCGCCTCTTGGCTTTCGTGTTTATCGTGCCCATTTAAGCATTTGTTGGTCTCCGTCAACCCGGTTGTGACCTAGTGGCCGACTTTCGATCTTATAAGTGTCCCGGACACATTGGGGATTCGATGTCTATGTTTTACGGTGTCTGAAGGTATCATGTTACCTCGATTAACGTGCCTGTGGGTTTGAGACTCTGGGTGACTCCATGTGTTCCAGGCTTTTGTGTTATGCTTGATCGAGTCCATGTATCGGTGTAAGTGCGGTGGGGGTTTCCCCCGCACATCATGAGTTTCTTCGGAAGGTGGTTTCCAAGTGGGCCATGCGTAAGGCCTTGGACTGTGAGTCCAGTCACCCAATCTGGGGCTGGAGATTTCCTATTTTTCCCTGGGATTGGGAATCAACTTGGCGGCTTGTGAGCTACCTTGGGAATCATGCTTCTGTGTTTTCTGCGTGGGCCGTGTGTGTGGCCTGTGGATTGTTAGTCCCATTTACCCAGCCTGGGGATGGAGGTTTTCTTGGTTCCCTTTTTGAGGGAATGGTCTCGACAGTCATGAACTACCTGTGAGTCATTGTGCCGAGGTTTCTGACCCTAGGGTTAGGGCAGATTGACGACATGGCGCCGTTCGGTGCAATGGTCCTGACCTCGAGTCTTGTGACCCAAGGACCGTTGGATTTAGTGAGTCTAGAGGACTGTCCAGAGTCCAGTGACTTAGCGCCACTTGGTTCCTCGTGACTTTCGCGCAGGGTGTGTTCATGGTTCTCGGAGTTTCTCCTTAGAGAATGGTCACATCAGTGTCTCCCTATTAGTACATTTTGTGTTGTAAAACTAATCCCCACCCCTAGTCCAACCCCCTTGCAATGGGCATAGTACATTTTAATTAAAATTTCAGGTTGAAGCTTCATCAGCGCGACGTGCGGGTAAGCCCACGCTTTCTCGCTCGCCCTCGTCTCCGGCCGGGATCGGTGTCTTCACAACGGCCAAGTGGGCTTCGGTTATCCCCCTTGCTGGTTTCTTTCCATTGTTGGTTTAGTATTGCTGCTAATGCCGTCAGACGGTAAGTGAGTGCCCGATCCCGAATTACTATTGTGTGAGTGACTACCGTGGGTGAGTTGTGAGAGAGCCATTACATCCCACGCCCTCGACGTGCTAGCCGCCCCCAAGAGTTGGCATCCTAGGACCCTTAGGGGTTCAATCTTAGGCTAGCCAATCCCCGGAGCAGCAAGGTCCCATCCCGGACCCTCACCACCATCACCGGGTTGCCTACGGGCACGAGAGTGCGCTTAGCGGGTGAGTCCGCTCGAGTGAAGCCACTGGTCTGACGAACTGTGTTTGCTTACTAGGTCCAAGGGTTCTTCAGTCTAGATGCTGCATTTCTTTAGCGTGTCACCACCTCCATCCTAGGTCGTGTCACATCACTTCTTGTTGCTCTCCTTTGGTCTCTTGTCCTTGGAAAAACTCGGCCCACCATATATTGGGCCTCTTCTTGCCAGAACTCAGCTTAAAATTTCTAGAGCTAGTAGCATGCTCCCTTTTCTTGTCTCTTCCCTTAATCCGAGCAGTCATCTCCATGGTATCCTCCAACACCTGTGCTTTCCGCACAATCTTAGCGTAGTTGTGAATCTCCAATGGGGCCAATTGGTTGATATACTGTAGCTTCAAACCATTCAGAAACCGCTTCGCCTTCATCTTTTCAGTATAGACTAAGTGTGGCGCATATCAGGACAGTCTAGAAAATTACGCCTCATACTCCGCCACAGATAAATTTCTTTATCGCAATGAAGCAACCTCAGCCGCCTTCTTCTCCTGGACTCGGTCAGAGAAATATTTACTGTTGAAATGCTCGAGGAACTCTTCCCACATAACTGGGCCATTTGCTAACGTATGCTCCACCGACTCCCACCAAGCACGGGCATCTCATTCCAACATGAATATCGCCAGCAACACGCGCTCCTAATTGCTGTACTACATCACACAGAAGATATGGTTCCATCTCATCTAGGTCTGGAGAGCCACTGAACCTTGGGGGATTTATGCCTTAGAAGTTCTGATGCAGGTCACCAGCGCCATGATGTGCATCTCCCTACGCCACTTGCTACAAAGCCTGAGTCAGGCCCTGCGCCATTCACTGCATCTCCCTCCATTGTGCGTGTTCTAGATCCATTAGTCGAAACGTACAAGTGTAGCAAAGGAATTTAAATGTTCTACAAGTTTTTTAGGGTTCCTTTTTATTAATTAACTTAACTTAAGTCTCTACCCCATCTCACTTGATTTGATCTTAGATGATATCAATGTTACAGAGTCTAATGACACTTCTAGAAATCTAGTATCTTAAGAAAACCTAGGCTCTAATACCACAAAATTGTCACGTCCCGATGTGAAAAATCAGAACACAATAGTTATAACAATCATGTCAATCAGAGTAAATAATAATCATAAATAACAAAGAGGCGAGTACACAAGATACCATAAAAGTATAACTTCCATTCATAATTTCAACAACTGTCCATTACATCACTCTTACAATTTCTTAAAAAAATAACAAACACAAAGTTTTGGCAACTCAAACATATTTGTGACCACTAACAATAACACCAAATTTCTAACAACTCCACAATCTGACATTTGTGACTCAAACTTAACAACAAGAGAACTCTAAGACAACTAGACAGGACACATCAAGACGACTATGCTGGCTTGCTCTAAAGTTTACTCTCACCCTTCCCCATCAGATTGAACATCCTCATCAGAGCTACGATAATAATGACAAAAAAACCGCTCCGCAGTCTCGTTCCCCCGAGACCCGGTATGACGGGAATATCAACATTTCTCCGCTAAGTAGGATTTGGACTTTGGGAACCATCCCGATGTTGCCACGGCCTGGCACTACCTTGAGCTCGATAAACCGGGTTCGTTTCCATTAGGACTTGATTCCGTTCTTTTATCAAATTTGCCGTATACTTGGCATACATTTGCACAGGTTTGTTTCTGTCTTCGTCACGGACTTTCGTCAGAACATGAAATGGTCGGTAAGCGACCGACATGATTTAAGCATTTTCACCCCATCGAGGGGCATTTTCACGCAACTCGCGAATTTCAATACTCCGTTCCATTAATGTTAATTTCATGGCCGTAGGGCCCCTTTTCTTGGCGACTAATCAAGAGTTTTTTCCTCTCCAAGGGGATGTAATTAATGTCGTAATCTTTATAGTACGATGGATTCTCCATCCCGACGTGTCACACACAATTATTTGAGTAGTCAGATCGAGCGCACCATGGGCTTCCTTGAAGCCTGAATAAATTGTCGCCTCAGTGACTGGCACGCCCTCGCATTCAATAAATCGAACAAACGAATAAAAAGATGAACAGACGAATAAAACGAAGTGCCCCCGAAAGTGCGTCCACAGAAGGGGTTTAAGTGGTAATGGTGGAGGAACAATTGATGAAGCAGGGGTAATGACGGGTTGGGGAATCTTGATGAGAGGCTTGTTTGGTGGAGGCGGAGTGGAAGTGGATGGGGCCTCGGATAGATGGTGGATAATGAGGGGTCCAGAGGGCAGGGCATAGGTGGAGGCGCGACAGAAGAAGATGGGGCCTCAGATGGGTGGTGAATGATGAGGGGTCTTGAGGGTGCAGGTAGAGGTATGGTGGAGGTAGATGGTGAGATAGATGGCCAGGGGATAATGAGAAGTTTTGAAGGCATAGGGGGCATGGTGGAGGGTGTTTGCTGGTGGATCAGCGAGGAGTTAGTGGCAGGGGTGCGGATGAGAGGGCATGACGACTGTGGTAATGAAGTAGGCCTAGTCGTAGGTTGTGATGTGGGTCATGGAGAGAGAGGTGTCGGCTGGATAAGGCGGGGGGGTTGACTAGGAATGTGGTTGGCGGCGAGAATGGAGGTGCTTTCTGTATGCCAACCCTGCCCTCTTCCAACTTTCGGGAAGGAAGAAATGGGGTTGACTCCCAGAAGAAATGGGGTTGACTTGCTGGTTGTGCTGTTGGTGCTCCGGAAGTGGGTTCTAAATAATGCCCATGTTTGGTTGCTATTGTTGGGCTGACTGAGGTTGCTGTGGCTGTTATTGTTGTTGCTGAGGCTGAGGTCTTCTAGCCTTTAGGGTGGCGATGTATCACCTCATTTTATCCCAATCAATTTCACCTTGCTCATTCATGTCATAGATATAATCCTTGAATTGAAAACGGTTCTCCACCGTATGACCCGGCTGCTTATGGAAGACACAATATCTAGAGGTGTCAACATTCAGGGGCCATACGGACTTCTCCCTGGGCAAGGTGAGTGCATTGGCAACCATGAGAGTGTTGAATACGTCAGGCAATGATTCCGACAATGGTGGGTACTAGGCTCTCTTGGGGCCAAACAACCTCCTTCGTGGTTGTGGAGGGCCCGGGGGTGGAATCTGGTGGTACTGAGGCGGTGGTTGTTGGTGTTGTTACTGGGGATGGAATGGGGGCTGATGCTTGTTATTTGGTGGAGATTATTCTGGGGTGGAGGGTGGTAAGGTGGCAGACCATTTTGGTTCTGCTGGAAGGGGAGTCGTGACATTTGTGGAGGCCTTGGGTTGGCTAGCTAGTCGCCTGATGAGGGCATCACTCAGGATTCCCTATGGCTTGGCACGTCTCTCCCTCCCGGGGGCAGTTAGGAGACGGTCCTTCTTCGAGATCAGACTTTGTTACTCACCACTAGGTCGAGAGCCGAAGGGAGCAGGCTACGAGAGCCAAGATCGGGCAGCAGGCCACGGAGGCCAAAGCTGGGAAAGCAGGCTGTGAGAGCCAACATTAGGGAGCGGGCTGTGGGAGCCACTATCGGAAAACGGGCCACGGAGGCCAAAGCTGGGAAGCAAGCTATGAGAGCCAACATCAGGGAGCGGGCTGCGAGGAGCCGAAGTTCGTGGAGCAGGCTACGAGAGCCCCTCCTTTCTTCTTTTTTTTTCTTTTTTTTCTTTTTTTTATTTTATTATTTTCTGTTCCCTTTCGTTCTTTCATTTTGGTCCTTCTCATTCTGTTCCCTTTTTTGTTTTATTTTTTTTGTTCCCCTTTTTTTTGCTCTATTATTTTCTATTTTGTTTTCTCTTTGTCCCTTTCTGTATTATTATTTATTATTTTTTATTTTTATACCTTTTTGTTATTGCCCTTTTTTTGCGTCTTGTCTCGTTTGTTTGTTCTTGTTTCCTTTTCTGTTATTATTATTACCATTATTGTTGTTGTTGTCATCGTTATTATTATTATTCGCCAGGAAGCTGAGTAGTTCATTGCCCGAGGTTGAATCGACCAGTTGGTTAATGCTCAGCAGCGGGTAACAATCCTTCAGGGTAGCTTTGTTAAGGTTGGTGAAGTCCACGCACATTCGCCACTTCTCTGAAGCTTTGGGTACCAAAACGACATTGGCGAGCCACGTCGGGTAGAGGACTGGATGGAAGAGACTAGTTTTCTTTCCCTTGGCGAGTTGCTCCTTTATGATCATTTGTTTCTCTGGGCGTGTTTTCTCCTACGCTGTTGGAAGGGTTTCACCATGGGGTCGAGGTTGAGCTTATGCATTATGACATCTCCTGGAATTCTAGGGAGTTGCTCATTAGACCACGCAAAGACATGGATGTACTCCGAAAGGAACTTTTTATATTGCTCCTGAACATTAGATGGGATATCAGCTCCGATCTTGACTCCAAGGGTAGGGTTATCCTTTAGGAAGATCGTCAACAACTTGCCACCAGGCTTGGATGTTGCTAGTTCTTCCTCGGTTCCCCGGATCCCCTTGTTCTTCCCTTCTAGCCTTATGACTTTGACCGAGATATTATAGCACATTCTAGCCAGTGCCTGATTACCTCGGACTTCCCCCACGCCATTTTTGGTGGGAAACTTCATTTTCTGGTGATAGGTGGAGGGCACCGCCTTTGTCTGGTTGAGGATGCCTCTGCCAAAGATAGCATTGTATGGCATCATTTCCTCGATCACGATGAAGTCTACCATAACCATAATAGTTTTGGGCAAGGTGCCAATGGTAACTGGCAGGCTTAGGGCTCCCTCGGGATAGGTTGCCAGGCCGTTGAACCCGCAAAGCGGGGATCGGGCGGAGTCTAGATGGATTCTCACCCATCTTGAGGAAACAATCATAGAAAAGTACATCAGGGGCACTACCATTGTCGACTAAGATTCTATCTACATTAGAATGGTTTATTGTGGCTGATACAACTAGGGCGTCATCATGTGGGGTTGTTAACCCTTCCAGGTCCTGGTCGGAGAATACCAGGGCCTGTGGTTCACTTGCTGGCGGGTAGGGGGCTTAGAGGCCCAGCTCGCCCGCTCGGCATGACTCTTCCTTCCTCGACTACTATCTCCTCCTGATGCAACTCCTCCAGCAATGACATTGATGTAGACCCCGCGGGAAATGTTGTCGATCTCCTCGGGGGTGCCTCGGTCCTCCTTCTGCCCAGACATGTACCAGAACAAGTGCCCCTAATGGATGAGACACTCGATCTCATCTTGGAGTTGGTGGCAGTCGCCGGTGGTGCCCATGGTCGTTGTGGAAGAGGTAGTGCTTGTGGCGGTTGCGATGCTTCACCTTCATAGGCTCGGCTTGGCGGAGGAGGCCCAAGCCTTTGATGTCTTCATAAATCTCATACACCGGAGTGGTCAGGGGCATGTACCACTCGTATCTCCGGGACGGCTCTTTATGCTCTCCGTCTCGGTTCTGACTTTTTCCTTTGCCGAGCTTGGCTCAGATGCTCACTTCTTCTCGCCTTCCCGACCCGAGCTGGTTGTGCCGTGGTAGGCGCTGAGGACTTCCTCACACTCAGCATGGCGCAATGCCAGGGTCACTAGCTTGGTAAGGGAGGTGGGAGGATGTAAGACTAACTCACGCAGAGGTTTTCGTCGTGGGTTCCTCCAGTCAGCGTGGTTATGGCAGAGGCTACATCTAGGCGGGGGATGCGTAGGGCCTCTGATTTAAATCGGTGGATGTAGGCCCGCAGCTTCTCCCCCTATTCCTGTTTGAGCGCCAACAGTCCCGCTACCGACCTAGGAGGACCGCTACCAGCGAAGCTTTCCTTAAACACTCGCCCAAACTGCCTGAAGTCTCGGATGGAACTGGGGGCGAGGGCCCGGAACCATGCTTGAGCGCCCTGGACCAGTGTGGTCATGAACGCTCGGCACTTAATGGCATCAGACGTCGTGAAGAGTCATTAGGGTGTTGAAGCTATCAAAGTGGTCGGCCGGGTCGCCCTGGCCATCATACGACTTGAAGGTCGGAAGGGAGATCCTGGGAGAGATCTCTGCCTTCAAGACGTGATCGGAGAATGGGGATTTCTCCTCATCTTTCTCGGGAGAGGTCTTCTACAAGGCACAGAGGGCGCGCTCTTGCTCTGCGAAACGCCTCTCAAAGTCTCACAGTCAGAGGGACAACTCCGGTTGTCGCTGGGTCGAGGGGCTACGAGGGCGCTCCTGGATGCTGCTTCGACACCCCTCGAGAGCTTCTGTCACCGGACGCAGCCGTCGCACTCTGGACTTCTCTCTCCTTGGAGTAGAGGAGGCTTCTTGTTCCGGGAGAGGGCCTTGTGATGGTCCACCTGATCGATTGCGGATTATCTGCCATCCCTGAAGGATGAAGCGGCCCCCTGCAGTTTGCAAGGAAGCATCCCCACGATGGGGGCTCTCCCGGGGAAGTCGTGAACGCTCCTCCCTGGTTGCCTGGGTCCTCATTAGATCAATGAGGCTATCCAGTTTTACGTTAAGGGTTTGGAGGGGGTCTGCGCTCCCAGCAGGGGGTTGCCCCTCCACCGTGGGCGGGGGTAAGTTACCGATTGGGTCACTGGCGTGAGAGGGGGTGTTCTCCGTAGGGTGGGAAGGGGCACCCTCCTCCATTGTCAGAGCTTTCCCCTTGTCATTGGCGACCCTCCTGCTAGAACTCCTTCGCACCATGTCGGCTATTTGCTCATTTCCCACAGATGGTGCCAGATGAAGAGGCGTGATCTCGCGCTTGTCCTGAGCTGGAGATGCTGACCACGAAGTTATGAATTGCAAGAAAGGGAAACGAGTCAGAGGTGCCCAGGGATGAATCCCCAGGGTAAACCCTCCGATGCCTAAGTCAGTAGAGCCCTGGTGCGAGGGGTAGAAGGAAGGAGATGAGGGCGCGAGATTCCTCTCCACCAAGTGGTGAAAGTGGTTCTTGCTCAGGGAGTTAGGCTTACTCTGGCCTTACCTTTCACCGGAGGGTTTCCCAGGTTTAAATAGTGCACCAACTGCATGAGTCCTGTGAGCGAAGGAGTTTCAGGAGGGGGTTACGTCCTTGACGAGGGCTCTTTATAGCCTGTGGACTCTTGGTCTCCCTTATCCTTATAAACTCTGGGCTATTGAAGAACTCTCAATGGCTATAAGTGTCCGTCGGTCGACTCGAGCATGGGGCGCTAACTCTTACCCAAGCAATGGGGGCGCAGCTTGGTGAAGGGGTATGAGGCAGCAGTGGGCGACCTTCCCCTTTCGGATTGACGCTCAGGCTTCCAAGCCTAGAGGCCGCCTAGGAAGTGCTTGGTTCTGAGTAACGTTATTAGGCTTATCTCATGGCAAGTGGGCTTGGCAAGGCTATCACTTGAGGGAGCTGGGCCTCGTTCAGTCTGGTAGGACCTTGTTGGGCCGCTCGTACATGGGTTGTGGAAATCTCCCTCTTCAACGGGGAAAAGTGGAAACCTACCCATAGAAATTGGGGTAAGGTACTAAATACCGGGAGGCCAACACGGCGACTGGTGAACCCGAACTGATGGAAACCCCGAGGGCTAGCCTACAAGGGGCACCAATGATCCATGGTCAATTACTAATTCAATGGGACGGCTTGGTGGGAGGAGACCCTGAGGGCTAGCCTATGAGGGATTCCGTGACCCATGGCCACCATAATTCCCCAAGGGAATGTGGATTTAATTTAATGTTAGATCAAAGGATCCGTCTATGTTCACCTTTATTAGCCCATTGGGCTCCATGCCATGGGAGGATGGGACCCTATGACCTTCTGGCAGTTTAGAAGGAAACTAACGGTAGGAAGGTTTGATGGGGAATGTTCCCCCTCCCCGGCTAGCGAATCGATATTATTGAAAGAAGCACGGTGCTCGCAGTGGCGCCCTCATATCACCCATATAACAGGAAGGGGAGAAATGGGCCATATGGATGGACCCTCACCCAATCCCTCTCGGGGTGGAAAAATATAGTGATCGCCCATTGCCATCGCCTAGGCGTTTGAGGCATGAGGCGCCCCCCTAGTCGCATCGGGCGCCTCACGCCTCAGACTACATAGCTCCTGAATGAGGAGGAAAGGGAAGCATATAAACAGCTTTTGTTGGAGCATAAAGATTGTTTCGCCTGGACTTACAATGAAATGCCCGGGCTAGAACCTTCCGTGGCGGAACATGAGCTAGCAATACTCCCCACAGCCAAACCGGTTAAACAAGCCCAAAGACGCACGCGTTATGAGCTCGAGCTTAAAGTAAATGCTGAAGTTGACAAGCTCCTAGAGGTGGACTTCATTGAGCCTTGCATGTACCCAACTTGGCTTGCCAATATAGTGCCTGTTTAAAAGAAGAATGGCCAAGTTCGCGTCTGCATTGACTACAGGGACCTAAACAAAACTTGTCCGAAGAACGATTTTTCCGTCCCAATTACCGAAACTATGGTTGATATGACCACCGGGCATGAAGCTCCATCCTTCATGGATGGATCCTCGGGATACAATCAAATCCGAATGTCCGCCAAAGATAAGGTCCGATGTTGTTCGGTCTAAAAAATGCCAACGCCGCATATCAAAGGGCAATGACCAGAATCTTTGACGAAATGCTCCACGACGTGGTAGAATGCTACGTAGATGACCTCGTTGTCAAGACTCGGAAGCGGGAAGATCACACGGCCGATTTGCGCCGGGTTTTTGAAAGACTACGCCAGTTCAAGCTCAAAATGAACCCTATGAAATGTGCTTTTGGTGTTTCAAGCGGCAGGTTCCTCGGCTTCATAGTCAGATATCGGGAATTGAAATATCAAGGCAATCCGGGAGTTGCCACCTCCCAGGAATATAACAGAATTAAGATCCCTCCAGGGAAGGTTGGCCAACATCAGGCGTTTTATATCCAACCTCTCAGGAAGATGTGTGCCTTTTGGGGAATTGATGAAAAAGGGTGCACCATTCCTATAGGACCAGGAGTGCCAAGATGCATTCGAGCAAATTAAAGAATATCTCCTCATGCCCCCGGTATTGGGAGTGCCGATCAAGGGGAAGCCATTAATACTTTACATTGCTGCCATGGATGCTTCTCTGGGAACCTTACTGGCACAGACAAATGAAGAAGGCAAAGAGCAGCAAATATACTATCTCAGTAGAAAGCTGGTTGGTCCCGAACATCGTTATTCCTCGATGGAAAAAGTATGTCTGGCACTCGTGTTCGCCGTCAAAAAGTTTAAGGCATTATCTCCTATCCCATCGGGTGGAGTTAATTTCGAAGTATGACCCACTCAAGTTTCTCCTCAAACAGCCTGTGCTGTAGAGGCCTACGAAGTGGGCTCAAAAGATCCAATATTGAAAACTACAAAGATGGGCATGTGCTTATAAGCAAGACCCAAGTCTTCTCATTTGAGGGTCCTTTTACTAGTAAAAAAAGATAAAACTCTAACCGCCCCCGGGCGTAGCGGGGACAATACCTCAAAGGAGACACTCTAAATTTGTACGTCTTCATTGGTGCCGTCTGTGGAAACCCCGACCCAATAAGCACAAAACCCACCTTTGCTGAGGGGATGAGACTTAGAAGAATTATCTAACTACTCAATCTAGGACATGAAATCCTGCCACACATTTAGATGGTATGTGGAGACAATTAAGTTATCTTTTCTGACTTGCAAATCACACGTCGAGATGCGAAGACGTACAAATTTGGAGTGTCTCCTTTAATGTATTGTCCCCTTCACGCCGGTTTATAAGCACATGTCCATCTTTGTAGTTTTCAAGATAGGATCTTTTGAGCCCCCCTTCTTAGGCCTCTACACTAGCCCCCCTAGTAAAGGTAGACTTTGTGCTTATTAGGCCGGGATCATGCCACACATCTACATGACATGTGAAGACAATTAAGTTATCTTTTCTGGCTTTGTAGTTTCCAATATGAGATCTTTTGAGCCCCCTTCTTAGGAGGACACTTGGAGAAAGGATTTCCCTCTCCAAATCCCATTAGAACCCCATTTTATATTTTTGAGAGAATTAACCTCTGAATTTCTAACTCTATAAATAGGACCATTCACTCAGGAGTGTTTAAGGCTGAATTTTGGATCTCTTGGGGTAACTCTACTAGGGGAGGGCACCCCAGTTGAAGGAGAAGGAGTCTCCCATGTGTTCAAGGCCTCATCCTCTTGGAGCTCCTTCATCCTTTGGAGAATTTTGAAGAAATCTTATAGCAAACCATAAGCCTTCCTATTTCCCTTTATCTTTTATTTTAGACTTATTTTTGCATTGCATACATCATATCATTTACTTCTTATCTCAATCATATCGAGATCCTTTATAGTGCAACACTTGCACAAGTCCCCTTTAGTTCATCATATCATCATATTTTTATCCTACCCTTTGCATAGGGGTTTAAAATTAAACACCAACAAGATGTGTTCTTACACATGATTTCATGTTATCTCTATTAAGAATTTGATGCTATGCACCTTCAATTTCTAATCCGTATTCTTCTGTTGATTGTTCATTGTTTCACAAGGGTAATCAAAGGAAGCTCTCTTCATCGACCGGCCGATTGGAAGAGAAGACATTATGTGCATTGTGTTTTGATGATGTCCCACTATAAGTCATTGGCTGGTTATTTTAAAAAAATTGAAATATATTCTTTATTAGCTAAATGTGAAGGAAAGCAACAAGTCTCATAAATGTGTTGACTCCATCTAAAGAAGGCGTCGACTCGCCCTCTCACAAAAGGAAGAATAGCCAAAGCGCTCTTCAAGGCTGCGTCGACTCCAGTAACATCATGTTCTTGAGAGCGTCGATGCAAGACAGGCTCCTGAAGCAGACTCATGCATATACAATCAACTTCGTCGACTTAAGCACCATGCTGCGTCGACGCAATGTCAGCACCAGCCCCTGTTAAACGGGCGATACTCCTTAGAAAAGTCGACACTATTTTCACAGTGTGTCGACACAAGGCCACCTCCCAGAGACAGCTTCAGATGCATCCTTCAAAGGATGCATCGATGCACAATGGCATAGCTCGCAACAGTTGAAGTAGAAAGGCAGTTGCGTCAACACAACCCCTTCACGACGTCGACTCTTGCTTCACCCTAGCTACCAGCAGCTCTCAAAATAGGAAGATGTGTCGACGCAAGATTCTAGCTACGTTGACGCACACAAAGCCTCTTCGTTTGATCAAAGTCAACCCACTCAAACACGCAACGTCAATGACAGAAATTCCCAGATCTCGCGATTCAAGGTCTGAAAAGAAGCACTTAGGATAGAGAACTGTCCTTTTCATCATGGCAGAATACCTTTTGTTGAAGGAAGATCCATTAGAAAATAGTTTTGGGAAATGTCTCTTTTCATGGTAACATCCTTTATGCAATTAGCCAATCAGAATGAATCTCTGAAAAGCACTGTAGGCGCCTAGAAGGGTGGGGGGCTAGGCAAGGGGAAGGGTGCAGTCGGCCGACGCTCGACGATCGTGGAACGGGAGGAACGGACTCCCCCTTCTCCCCCTCTCTACTCCTCTCTGACTTGATGCTGCTAGGCCTATAGTGCGCGTATTAGACTAAAGGAAAGAATGTGATCACCAGAGGCTTTTACCTGAGCCTTATAGGAATGGATGATCACATTGGAGTGCCTCAAACGGGGAGCTTGTGGGAACCCAACTTCTCCATGCTCGGCCGGCCAAGAACGGAGAGCATTGTACGATTCGGGGATGCTAAAAGTCCTGCAAACGATAACAAGAGCCCACGAAACACAAGGAAAACAAACGCTAATTAGATCTAGGAAGTGCAGTAAATGTTCTAAATAAAGCAAAGGAATGAAAAGTATGGCGGTGTGATAACATGGGGGGTGTTTGGGAATGGGGGATGGACGAGACTTTCAACCACCCACCATCCCGTCTCTAGTCCCACCATATGCATTTTTAAAGGCCGTATCAGCAAGAAAAACTGAGTGACCAAATTAAAGCATGGCTTGTACCGAAAGTTGCTAATCAAAAGTTTGATGGCCTCTAGGATACCTCTTATGATATTCCAATAAGGTCGAAGTAATATGGGGTTCGAAATAGCCCCTGGAGTCAGTCCAGGGCCCACACACGGACTCGACTCGAACAAACAACTAGAAGGGGTGTTAAAATGGCATGGCCAACACTAAACCGGCATGCATGCTACTTAAATTGGCATGACATATCCTAAAACGATGCCATCAGATCCGGTGCGCAAAAGGTGATCTTGAAGCCCAAAAATGGCGCGTGAATCGCCACACCGGATTAACAGCAAAGGCATGTCTCTCTATAAAAAGGCCCAATCTGATGAAAGGAACAGAAGATTGGAGGAGAAGAAAGCCATTCTAGAAAAAAAAAACCTCAAGAGTAGCTGCCATCCCATTCTTCCCCAGAGGAGAGCTCGAGAGCAAGAAGAAGGAAGTGATTTTTCGATACTCTATTTTCCTAAGAGTAGAGGTGGGTTCTCATCGAGGGCTTTGATCGTTTCCCCATTCTCCCCTCTCTGAATCTTTTGTAGTTTGGAATGTGTAAATGGGCGATGATATAAGTGCATGGTCTTCCATCCCCGTGTAATTTCTTTTCCCTATGGCATTTGCCCTCTATCTTTCCCTGCAATCCTAATGTTATTATGAAATATGATCAGTCTCTGGGTGACAATGCCTGGCCATGTTTGCATATATAATGTGTGGGCCGTTCTTTGGCAATATGATAGTGTTTAGGTGTGAATCCCTCTATCCTTCTGTGAATCACTCCTTCCTGAATGACCCTTCTATATATGAGTGTTGTATGTCCATTGTGCTCGTCTGTCGTGCTTTCCCAGTACGCCATTTGTATCCTTCTGCTATGATTTACGTCGCGTCACAGAACATGCATTGGTCTGACGCCAAGGGCGACATTAATCCCATCCCCCTCCCCGAGGGCCCTTCGATGGTTTGATTAGGCCTGGATTGTTGTGCGTGCTTAACGTATGTTCCCTTCCTCATTCGGGATTTACACTCTCTATTATCTTCTGGAATGAGATCCCGCCACTGCGCCTCCACTCATGGTCATGAGCCAGATGGTGTATGGCTAACCCCCACAGCCAGGGTGCCAGTTCTTTGGGTCCAATCTCATGACGATAGCAGCCATCCCAGTTGCGCTCTACCCACCCTATGTTTTAAACCCTGCTGCACATGTATTCTCTCTTCCCCTTTAGGCATTTGATCAATTTTCTGAGAGAGTCGTACCTCTATATCTTCTCCCACTGTGAGCCCTGTGGCCCATTGTATTTAGCTTGTGTTCCTTCATACCAAGCCTAAGAGTGGGAGTTTAATCCCCAGGGTTCCTAGTTTGTTGTAAATTGCTTGATGAAGGCCAATCCATGGTCCTCAGATTTCTTTCATCCCTGAGAGGGATGGGGTATGAGTCTGTCAACATGACTCACTGCCCCCCTTTTCGCCCGGGTAATATGAAAATCTTTACTCAATTGCCATGTTTCTTACTGACACGAATATCAATTCATCAACCGGGGAGTTGAACATTCCCCATCAAATAAGCCAATCGATTTGTTTCCTTCAGAACCGCTTGAAGACCATAGGGACCCATTCTCCTATAACGTGGAGCCCAATGAGTTGTCAAGAGTGAACATAAAGGGATCCTTTGATCCGACAGGAATTTAAACCCACATCTCCTGGCTAGGATTGTGGTAGCCCATGGGTCCATGGAACCCCTCGTAGGCTAGCCCTTGGGGTCCCCATCCCATTCAGGTTGTTTGATCAATATTGTGTTGACGACCCATGGATCATCGGTACCCTTCGTAGGCTAGCCCTTAGGGTTTCTGTCCATTCGGGTTCATCGGTCACCGAGAAGATGGGTTTTAGGGATACTTGGATTGGTTGGATCAAGACTTAAATCTCTTCTGTCTCATTTGCTGCTCTAGTCAATAGGAAGTCTCATCTTTCTTCCACAGTGGTAGGGGGCTCCAATAAGGAGATCCTATGTCTCCTCTCTTTGCATGTGACTCACGTTCTTAGTAGGGTGTGGTAGAGAGCAGAGACTACAGATCTTATCAGGAGCTTCTAGGTGGCGAAATGTGGTCCTTCCATCTCCCACTTACAATATGCTAATAATACCATTATGTTCTTGGCTGAGAAGGAGAGGCAGCTTTATGTGGCTAGAGCTTTGCTGAAATTGCTGGAGGAGACCACTGGCTTGAAGGTAAACTTCAACAAGAGCTTATTTGTCGGGTTAACAAGAAGGACAAGGCGCTTCAGAGGGCGGCGCACATTATGGGTTATTAGATTGAAGCTTTCTCCATCTCCTACTTGGGGCTCTCTCTGACCCCAGGTGTTCTCAGGTGGGCAGATTGGCTTCCTATATTTTTCAGAGATTTGAGACTACACTGACTGGTTGGAAGGCTAGACTACTTTCTTATGGGGACAGGTTAGTTCTTTACAAATCAATTATGGGCAGTTTACCTATCTACTTTCTCTTTGTGTTCCTGATTCTGAAGTCAGTCATGAAAAAGATTGAGGCCATTCAGGACAGATTCTTCTGACATGGGAGTGAGGGGAGATGTAGGGGCTAGCATGACATTAGGTTGGGGAGGATGGCTACTAGTAAGGAGCAGGGGGATCAGGATCAAGAAAGTTAGGGACTTTAATCTGGCTCTTCTATGCAAGTGGTTGTGGAGGCTGGGGTCTGGGGAGGAAGGGTTTGGGCGTAGCTTATCAAGCAGAGCTATTATAGCTATAGGAGAGTTTGAATATGGACACTCCAGCTCTGTCCCTAACCTCTCACATTCGGCGTGGCATTTTGGTGCGCAGGGATATCATCTCTAGCATTCGGGTCCATCTAGGGAAAGGCAACCTCTGTCATTTCTGGAAGGGCAGATGATGTGGTGACTTCACCTTGGAGGCATCCTTTTCCAAACTGTTTGTTGTCTCTATTAACCTTCTGGGGGTTGGTTAACCTGACTTTTGACTCCCAACTTTCAGGGGGCACCTGGTCGCCTACTTTCAAGAGGGATCTCAGGTCCGACAAGAAGGAGCAACTCCAGGACCTCTTACTCCTCTCCCTATATTTCGCCCCGCATTCCCACAGGGAGGATGGGTGGACTTGGAGGTAGAGTAGGAAGGGGATGTTCTCTGTTAGTTATGCATATGCCATCATCTCAAACGGAGGGGTGCGCCACGGCCTTGCCCCACAGGTCTGGAGGCCAAGGAGTCCGTTAAAGGTGAAGATCCTGACCTGGAGGATCTCCCACGGCCGGCTTCCCACTCAGGATAGGCTTCCTCACTTTGTCTCAGGTATTCAGCCGACATGCCATTTGCATGGTCAAGAGGACGAGACCCTGGACCACCATTTTGTAGGATGCTCCTACTCGCGTATGGTGTGAGAGGGGATAGCTACAAGAGCCCGTTGTGAACCTGGTCATCATAGAGACATGTTGCATTTCATCAGGTCTTGGGGCAGGAGGTGACCCGTCAGAGGTGACAACATTATGTGGTGGATGATTCTGCATGCTACTCTATGGCCTTTGTGGGGCGAAAGGAACAATAGGATCTTTAAGAGAGAGGCTAGAGCTGAGGAGTCTAGTGTATCTTTCATTTGTGCGAGGGTGAGGGAATGGGCAGAGTTATTGTGTAATGTGAACTCCCTCAACTCCCCACTTTTTGTTTTGATGGGGGTTAATCGATCTTACACTGTCTTGGTGTGGTCTATTGTACAAAGATTTTTGGGAGCTCACTGACTATACTTGTACATCCCCTATTTTGACTTTATACAATTAGTGGTACAATTCACTTTCAAATAGTCACGGTACTATGGACGACCGCGATAATCTCACGGAACTGAGGTGTGGTAAAACATAGAAAGCTTGAATTTTTATCCATGATTCGGCCATGGATCGATGTTATCCCGAAAAGGAAACCTACCTAGGACTCTTAGGGATAAAATCTACCTCAAAATAAGGACTCTAATTTGATCAAATTCCTCAACCCTAGAACTTTCTCTATAAATAGAACCCAGGTCCAACCTACGCAAACCCTAGTTTTGGCTTGCCTGGTTCGACGGTAAGGAGGAGTTGATTCTTGTTAATCCTTAAGAACATTTTATTCCCATTAGTATTGACTAATTCCTCTCCAAATCTCATACTAGGAGGTCAAGCCGTTGGAGAGATAGAAGACCCACAAGTCGCTGGTTCCCTGCAGATCGCACAGGAATGAGTAAGTCCGTCCAGGGAAGATTCAAGGTTAAAAAAAAGAAGCCCTAATTGAGGTAATCTTACATTGAGTTTTTAGAGCGATTTGTTCCCCTTCGTATCTTCTACCTACCCTCCAATTTCTGTGAATTTAGGTCAAGCTGTTAACGAGATAGAAGGTTAGAAAATCGTTGGTTCCACACAGGACGCGCTGGAACAGGAGCGTACTTCCAGTCAGAAATTCTCTACTTTGGAGCATCCCTAGAGGTAGGTTATCTCATGGATGGCTAAAGTAACATGTTAGGAATAAAAGTCTTTTGATTTCATGAATTCTCATACTTTCTACACTGAGTATTTAAGATTTATTGTCACTGCACATTTAGGTTATTCCTGCATGCATAATTCCTACCCTTAATGACAAAGATAATAATTTTAGCTTAATGCATGGCAATCTATGCATCTCCATGAGTTATCCTCATTATAGAACATTTTCTCTCCCTATCTAGCATGTTTTATATGATATTCTATCCTAGGTTAGCATGTACTTCAGTTTTTACTGTTGTTTGCCACAGATAGAAAGAAACGATCTCCCTGTGACCGCCAGTGGTATATAGCGGCCTTGCGATAGACCGCTAAGCCCTGGTACGTGGCCATCATTTGACCGCTATTTGATTCCTATTTTCTACATTCTGTTAACCCGAAATAGATTGCAGAACAGCCCTCTAAACCTTATGTTAAGCCTAGATAATTAAGTTTTATTCCTGTATAAGATACTGTATTCACAAACTTGGTTATATTCACTACTCATTATGGTAGATTTCTTGTTCTTTATGTACTTTGAAGTTATTTTGGCTTATGCTATTTTTATGCCAAAACCTATAGTCTTGTATTAATGACCATATTTTATATGGTTTATGGATTAGCTTATGATGTTTTGATCATTATTTTACCACGATCCCTTCTCATATATAGTCTTTCATAAGTACATGGTGCGTACCCCGGTGCGTGGCCATTAGTTACACCTTGCACTTATAGGCACACTTCTTGGACTCGTGATCCTCTCCATTGGATATCCCTTCCACCGGATTAGGTGATCTTGTTTCAAGACCTCTGTAAGTCCCCGTGAGCCTGGGATTCCCACTAGGACGCCGAGCTGGTTGTACAATAAAAACCTATTGGTCTAGAAAGCACTTACACTACCGGTGTTTTTCAGAGTCTTGGCTAGAAGCGGCCCTCAGGAGACCGCTAATGTCTATTAGCAGCCAACACATGACCGCATCTGTCCAGATTACTCTGTGTCAACTCTGTCTAGAAACGGTCTCAGTATGACCACGTTAATATATAAACAGTCCTGTTCTGACCGTCAATCCATACTAGCGGTCCTATCTTGACCGCTACTATATAGAAATGGTCCAGGAAAGATCACTTTTTCCCAGATTTTGTCATACCCGAGGTTTGACCCAAGGGTAGTGTTGACACCCATTTTTTACCGATAAGTTGAGCCATTCCTCTTACCATCAATTGTTGATGCCTCAAGTTGTCCATTACTCATTGCGCACACCCCACCCCAACACCGTCGTCCCCCCCCGCCCGGGGGCACCCCCCCCCCACCGGCCCGCGGCCCCCATGCCTTGGGAAGAGGGAAAGGTGTCTTGGGAAGTGGGAGTGGAGGGAGGTTCGAATTTGAATTAGTCTTGGAGTTGGTGATTGGGAGTAAAGATGGGCCTAGGGAACGGTGGGAGATGCCTTGGGAAGAGGGAAAGGTGTCTTGGGAAGTGAGAATGGAGGGAGATACAAATTCGAATTAGTCTTAGGAGAGGTGATGGTGGGTAAAGAAGGGCCTAGGGAAGGGTGGGGGATGTCTTGGGAAGAGGGAAAGGTGTCTTGGGAAGTGGGAGTGGAGGGAGATACGAATTTGAATTCATCTTGGGAGAGGGGAGTAGAGAGAGGGGAGAGAGAGAGAGAGAGAGAGAGAGAGGGAAGGAGAGTCACACTCCTAGAGGGGAGGGAGGATTCACTCAAAGTGGACTTCAATCTCTCAAGAATCAAGTCTTACAAATGGGAGGGGGTTGGGTCCTATTTATAGGCACCCAACTCTTTCCATGACTGAAATGCCCTTGGCATTTACACAAAAGACCAAAGCTATCCTTAACAACCAACATGGGCCCAAACTAGGATACAAAAGCCCAATTAATACAAAACAAGGGAAATTGGACTCATGACCGCCTGACTCAATATATAAAATACATAAATAAAACTTTAAAGAAATGAAGATAACATGTGACCACCATAGCCGGTCCTCCTCAAAGCGATGCAGGCGATTCGAGCCAAAGAGAGCACTGTGAGATGCCCTCATCAATTCTTGTTGGAAATTTATGGATTCGCTTGGATGGGGGTGAACCCATCACGCCCCTAGAGCGGATCGTCTCTACGATCCCTACTACCAACCACTTCAGCCTTCTATGTCGAGCGCGAGAAGATAAGGCAAGACTCAGAAGGGCAGATGCTCCTGCAGTGGCCCAGAGACACCAACGCCAGTTTGGTGTCCGGACTCCCAAGTCTCATCATAGAGGTCGTGACAAGGGAGACCAACAGTCTGACTTGAGAAGAATCTGGGTTACTCCAGAGGAAGCTCAAGTCGTCTAGAAGGCACGTCTTAGCAACCCCTTTCGGGCACCAGGACATCACGCCAAGCAAGACGTGACTGATTCTGCACCCGCATCGTCGGACGGTGCCCAGCCTTTTGGTGCCTCTCGTTCAGGCAGGTGAAGGCAGAGACAGGCTCGTTCTGGGCACCACTGACATCTAGCCTCGAGTTCCCCTCAAGTAGATGCCGTGATGGAGACTCCTCTGCAATGCACCTCAGTCTTTGATGGGCTAGGGACACCCGTCCACCCCAAGTGGCACTCTCAGAAGAAGCTGATGGTCCAGCTCCTCAGTGATGCGGTTAAGGTGTTCGCGTGTTATGCCACTGGGCACTAGCCTATAGTTCAGACTGATGACCTGAACCAGCCTATATCACAACTCAGGAGGCCGCGTCACCAGACCCAGTAGTCAACTCCTGCCAGCCACGTCGGCACCTCTACCGAGCCTCAGGCATCGATGCGAGCGGAGGAAGTTCCCATCGAGGATCATGCTACCCCCGTCAATGCGGAGCCGGTCAATAATGACCCTCCGGCCAATGAAGTCCAAGAGGTGACTCTTGAGATTCTTATGAAGGAGAAACAACACTTGAAGGCCCTCCTACAAGACCTATTGTAGGAGCGTGACCTTTACCCCCAGCCACCTACTGGGCCGTCAACGGAGACACCGGTCCCGACAGGTGGGCAAAATGGCGCCAGCACATCAACTGCAGTCGTCCGAACCCCTACAATAATCAGGTTCGGCACACCCTTGGCCGAAGCTCAACCATGGCCATCCAACACATTGGTGCCAGAAAGTCTCATGGCACAGCACCAGATGATCGAGCTGATTGTTGAGACCAAGCTATCCCAGTTTGGCAATAGCGTCGGGAGAGGCTGCAGCGATTGTGGTGGCTGGGCCGTCCGCGCCGAAGAGCCCTCCACGCAACCCCGTCTGCACCGCCCTGTCGCCCAGCACGTCCTCGCAATGGCGGGCCTCCCCGACCAGGCCGCCCCCCCCCCCCCCCCCCCCCCCCCCCCCGCCCCCCCCCCCCCGCCGGGCCCCCCCCCCCCCCCCCAAGATGGGCTCATGTCATCACCCCTCCCCCCTCACTTACATTATCTCAGATGAGGAACACGAGAGTGGGAATCGTCAGGAAAAATCAATGAACGGAACCCACCTAGCTTCGCCAAAAATAGGGTATCGGATCCGGTGCATCTTCTCCGGCACTGGCGCTCCTCAGGCAGGTTAGAGGAAGAAGGCGGCGGGACTTCTCTCCACAGAAACCCTGCTTCTTCCCGAAGGCTCTCCCCTCTCTCGGATGAACAGGTTGATTGGCTCTCAGACTCTACCCCTCTCCCTTCGGATTGGTCTCAGGCTGGTTCCTTCTAATTCGCCCCTTTTTCTCTTTTTTTTTGTCCTCCCTTTTCAATTGGTCGAACCAGGTGTGTTTTTATAGCCGCAACCTATTTCGACGTGAAGAATGGCGCGCCGGGGAAGTGGTTTCACCATTATGCGTGTTGGGAAAAGGGGCACTGGGAAGAGGGCGCGCCGATGGAAGGAGCGCGTTAGATAAGTGTCGTTTACTCGACACGGGCCAAACAGTGGGCCTCGGACTGGTTCCGAGGGTCACCGTGACCATTCATCTCACTGCAGTCCTGTAAAACCTTGACGAGAAGTCCTAACGAAGCTATCGGGTCAACGTACAGCCCTTTTCTGGAACCTCGTGTATCTTTGGCTTGAACACGCGGGTTTTCCACTGACACGGCCCTCAGCATTGTGGTTTGTGCTGCCAGCTCGGCCTGACTCACGCTCGAAGCTTTCTCATGGGGTAGAATACTACCTAGGATGCTTTCGCCTTTACTGGGCGATCATTCGGTCACTGACGGACCCAATATGTTGAGAAGCCGTACCCATGCAGGATTATCGGGGTCTTCTACTGACAGAGCCTTCGGTTCCTTGCTCTTAAGGACCAAGGGCATTCTTTCACCTCAGAAGGATCTTTCATTCAGGTGGCGGGCCACCTGGTATACACTTGTCCTTGGTCGGACAGCGGGTGTGGTTTATGCGGTACGACCGAGTCGATGCCGATTCATTGGGCAGGCTTGATCGCACTGCCAGTTGATTGTAGATCCATCTTGATTCTCCTGAGGTGAAGTCCCCGGCACTCATACTGGGTGACTTGAGACTCTGGCAGCTTGAGAGGGCTTCAATATATTGATCTCCTTCGGCTTCTGTGCTTCAGTGGGCTGTATCATTCGTCTTTGAGGCTTGATCGCTATTGAATATATTTTGAGCGCCAACAAATGGTCACCTCATTCAGCTGTCAGTAGGCAATACACAACCTCAGACTACCATCCTTCTTCTTCACAAACAATACCGGCGCATCTCAAGGGAAAAAATTAGAACGAATATACCCCTTGGCGAGCAACTCCTGCAACTGCGCCCTCAATTCCCTCAACGCAGCGGGAGCCATGCGATAAGGAGCCTTCGACAAAGGCCCCGTACTAGGCACAATCTCGATAACAAAATCAATCTCCCGCTAGGGAGGTAATCCAGGCAAATCCTCAGGGAAAATATCTGGAAACTCGCACACCATCGGAATGTCCTCCACATCCGGTTCCGACTGGTCTACCATGACCACAGATGGAAGGAAGCCCTAACATCCGGCATCAAGCAACCTACAGGCCCTAATAGTAGAAATGAGAAAATGAGGAGAGGTAGATCGGATACCTTGGAAGTAGAATGTGGGTCTATGGGGAGGCTGAAAGTAGACCCTCTTCGTTCCGCAATCCACCATCGCTCCATGGGCCTCGAGCCAATCAACACTCTCAAGTGGAAGAGAGATAGCTTTTTACCTTTGAGCAGCTCATAAGGAGTCATTTTGATGAGTGACCTTACCACGAAGCGGTTGATTATATAACACGCAGTGTTTACCGCTTCTGCCCAAAATTTCCTTGGTAGCTGCCTTTCAGCAAGCATTGTCCGAGCCATCTCTATAAGGGTTCTATTCCTTCTCTCGACCACCCCATTTTGTTCAGGGGTTCTTGGTGCTGAGAACCTATGTTTGATCCCTTCAGCCATGGAGGGTGCAGAGTACTTACGATTTTGAAATAAGTTAGGAAATCTCCTCTTTATGGATTCTTCTGTCTCCCATGTGGCTTGATGTTCAGAGTTCTTGTTCCACTGAACTTTCATCATAGGGATTATCTTGTTCCTCAATACTCGTACCTCTTGATCTAGTAACTTCAAGGGATTTTGTTCATATGTGAGATCCTTTTGCACCACCACCTTATCATGCTCTATGACATGGAACGGATAGTGAACATACTTCTTAAGCATAGAGACATGGAATACATTATGGACATCCGATAGTTGCGATGGCAAGGCGATCTGATAAGCTACCTCGCCAATTCTTTCTAACACCTCAAATGGACCAATGTATCTCTGTGTAAGCTTACCCTTGACACCAAATCTTCTAATGCCTCGTCCAAAGGAAACTTTGAGAAAGACGTGGTATATGACTTGGAACTCCAGGTCTCTTCTTCTAGTATCGGCATAAGATTTTTGTCTCGACTGAGCCATCTTGAGTCTTTCTCTGATCACTTGTATCTTCTCAGTGGTGTCTCTTACCATGTCCGGGCCTAGAAGTTACCTTTCCTCAACTTCGTCCCAGCATATTGGTGATCGACAACTCCATCCATACAATACTTCGAAGGGTGCCATTTGAATGCTCGCCTGATAACTGTTATTATAAGCAAATTTGACCAGAGACAAGTGATCATACAAGCTTCCACCGAAATCAATAACACAGGCTTGTAGCGTATCTTCCACGACTTGATTCGTCCTCTCAGTCTGACTATCCGTTTGGGGATGAAAAATAGTGCTGATATTGAGTCTTGTACCCAAGGAGTGTTGTAGACCCTTCCAGAAGTGTGAAGTAAAGCGAGGGTCTCGGTTAGATACAATCGAAACGGGAACCCCATGTAGTCTAACCACCTCTTTGAGCTATAAGATAGCTAGAACATCAACTGACCATCAGCTCTTTATAGATAAGAAGTGTGTTGACTTGGTCAATCAATCTATGATAACCCATATCCCATCATGTCTGCCTTTTGACTTAGGCAAACCTTTGATGAAGTCCATTCTAATATCTTCCCACTTCCATTTGGGAATGTCAAGAGGATGCAGTTTTCCAGCATGCTATTGGTGTTCCGCTTTTACTTATTGGCACGTAAGACAATGAGACACGAAGTCTGTTACCTCTCTTTTCATATTTGGCCATCAAAAAGTCCATTTTAAGTACTGGTACATCTTGGTAGCTCTGGGGTGTATGGTGTACCTTGATTGGTGAGCTTCTTCTAAGATCTTATATTTTAATTTCGGACAGTCTGACACACATGTCCTTTCATGAAATAGTAGTCTTCCATCAGATGCCAGCTTGAAATCTGGTCACTCTTCTAGCTTACCTTTAATTTCCACTAGCACTGGGTCTTCATCTTGTAGCCCTTTGATTTCAGAGAGTAAATCCGGTAGTATCCTTATGTGTGATAGAGTAATACACCCTTTCTCCTTGTCCATTCTTATATCAAGTTTGGATAATTGCTCTAACATCTTCCATTCTTGGATCATACAGTTGGCCAATAATGCTCTCGATTTCTGACTGAGGGCATCTACTATGGGATTACCCTTTCTAGGATGGTATTGTATAGTGAAGTCGAAGTCCTTGAGATATTCTAGCCATCGTCTTTATCTCATATTCAATTCTTTTGACTTCGTGGCCGAAAATTAGTACACTACATGGCTGGCCAACATTGTGCCAGTGAAGAAGAAAAATGGGCAAATCAGGATTTGCGTAGACTTTCACGATCTGAACAAAGCTTGCCCGAAGATGATTTTCTAGTGCTAATCACCGAAGTGATGATCGATGCCACTGCTGGCCATAAGGCCTTGTCATTCATGGATGGATCGTCCGGCTACAACTAAATATGGATAGCAGAGCATGACCGAATCCACATAGCTTTTTGATCACCCAAAGGGATATTCCATTACAAATGGATGCCCTTTGGCCTAAAGAATGCTGGCACCACCTACCAGAGGTTGATGAGAAAAATATTCGACGAGTTGCTCTACAACAAAGTCGAATGCTATATTGAGGACTTAGTTGTCAAAACAAAGAAGAGGGAGGATCACCTGGCAGACCTCAAAATTATATTTGAAAGGCTGCGACTGCATGAGCTGAAGATGAACCCAATGAAGTGCGCTTTTGGCATCTCCAGTAGAAAATTCCTGCACTTTGTCGTCAGATATAGGGGAATTGAAATAGACCCCGCAAAAATCAAATCTATGCAGGAGCTACCTCCTCCTAGAAACTTAACAGAATTAGGGTCATTGCAAGGCTGGCTAGCCTATATCCATAGGTTCATCTCCAATTTGTCTGGGTGGTGCCAGCTGTTCCATAAATTAATGGCGAAGGATACTCCGATCCACTAGAGCGAAGAATGTCAAAAAGCTTTCAACCAATGAAAAGAATACCTGAACACCCCCCTGCCACTCATGGGGGCACCTGTTAAAGGGCAGCCATTGATCCTATACATAACTGCCACTGAATACTCTCTGGGGGCAATGCTGGCACAAAGCAATGAAGAAGGAAAAGAACAAGCCCTCTACTACCTCAGCTGAAGATTGGTCAGGGTTGAAGCAAAATATACACCAATTGAAAAAAGTTGCCTCACACTGGTCTTCGTAGCCAAGAAGATGATGCATTACATGCTATCGCATGAAGTCAAGCTGATATCTAGGGCCGATCCGGTTAAATATATACTCTCTCAGTTAGTCCTGAAAGGGCGACTAGGCAAATGGGTCGTCATTCTCTTGGAGTTTCACATCTCTTATGTGCCACAAAAGGCCATAAAACCCCCAGGCCATTGCAAATTTCTTTGCAGTGGACCTGGTGCCTGAAAATTCTCTACTGATCATGGAGCTCCACGAAGATGAAACTTTGGAAGTGGGTGAAGTCCAACAAGCCACTTGGTAGGTATACTTTGACGGTGCTTCAAGAACAGAAACATCCCTACAGGGATAAGCATGAATAAGAGCGGGGGTAGGCGTCATCCTCAAATCACCCAAAGGAGAGGTGCTGCACACCTCTTGCACAATCAACAAAGCCTGCATAAACAATGAAGCAGAATATGCAGCTCTAATTATCTGTCTCCAGGTTGCCCTCCACATGGATATCTGGATACTGCAAGTGTTTGGGGATTCAATGTTAATTGTCAAATAGATCTAGGGATAGTATGAAGTTTGAAAATCTGAATTACTCCCTTACCATGCTAAGGCGAAGCAACTCATGAAGAAATTTTACCTGATTGAAATAAACCACGTCGATCGAGGTCAAAATGCATAGGCCGATGCATTAGCAAAGCTAGCAAGCTCACTGGCAATCCTGCCTGATGAAGCACTCAACATACGGGTGATCAACCGATGATAGGTCGCCAGCATGATAGAAGAAGAGCTAGGTGGAGAAGAGCCTGATGTAGCCACTGCGGAAGTGGTCGGCTCACCCGACTGGCGTGAGCCCCTCATACAATGGTTTAAACACCAGCAGCTACCCAAGCAAACGGAAGAGAAGGTCAAGCTGATTTGAATAAAAGATTCCTATGAACTCAGAAATAAAATTCTATTCTGAATTATGGCGGACGCCAAGAAGAAAATACATTTGAATAGAGATAGCTTTATCACCTCATGACATATCTTCACTCACTTCCTTGATGAGTGAGATATATTTCTCAGTGAACTAGCCATTGCTCTACTTGATTTTCAAGGATTTCAACAGAGTTAACAGTGACACTTCATGACACAGTCCTCAAAACTTCAAGGTCAGGGGACATGGTTTCTCAGTGGACCATTACCATTACTCTAACAAATTTTTAACCCTTAGAAGATTTTCAGATCATTCAGATGTTTAAAACAATACTCAATCAAAGTACTTCAACTAAAGTTGTAATTTCATTAGAACTTTCAGATTTTAGAAAATTAAGCAGGGCTCAAACATGCAAGCAATGGTGAAGATCTTTTAAGACTAAAAACAGATTCTTTTCAAGACATTTATTTTCCGAACTCAATGAAGTCATTAAACTCAAACCAGTAAATTATTATGGACAATCATAAGTCATTATGAAAGAAGATTTCTCATCTAAAGTGAATTCAGATTTATGATCATGGTACCCAGATTGAAATCTTACTAAATTTTCAAATAGCTCAAAGAATTTCATAAGAGACAACCAAGGACAAAGCAACAAGCATGAGGGCGACTTCAAGTGAAAGCATTTAAGGTGACAAGAGGGCAGCAGAAATATTACTTCACAGTAAGCAAATGGTGACTCCTAAATAGGAATGGGCACAACAATGAGCAGACAACAAATATAAAGATATTTCAAGGTGACTAGCTCAAGGCTATGGCAATGGAATCCAAGCAAGTAGCAGAGGGTGCTTTCAAATGTAGGCATAGCAAGAGATCAGATGAAGTCGACTTGGGAGGCCTTTTAATTCGACTTGAGGATCAAATAAAAGATGTTATTTTTGGAATATAGTTGGGAAGTCAACTTGAGCAATTTACAAGTCGGCTTGAGAATTTTCAAGCAAGACTGCCCCTCAACAAAATGCAAGGAATTTTTAGACAGAGAGATGTGTAGCTCAAATATCTTTTTAGATTGATTTATTACAGCTCCCCCTGAATGTATGCAAGATTTTCAATATAGATGCACATGAGTAGACTTTGAAATCCAGACTCCCCCTATCTAAATGTACTAAAGACATCAGATGTAACATGAAGACCAGGTGGAGAAGGTATTGAATTTTGCGCATGAGTGTCTAGACTGCTCTATATGTAGTTTTGACCCCTGATACTTAGTGGAGAACTTAGGTCCGAAGATCACCTCACGCATAGTGTGGGTTTCCTGACAATAACGATTTGCCCTTCTCTCAACGTACCATGTTATATACCATAGGGTCGTGCATGAAAATACAATTCAGCCCTATATACAATGTATATTTTTCAAGTTGTGCATGATACGCAAATTTGAGTCTATATGCATGGAAAATCAAATTTTCAAGAACTCCTCTTTAATTATTCAAACAACTGAAAATATTGAACACATAAATCTGATCAGTCTAGAAATGCAGCTATCAAGAGAGAAATGACAAGCAACAAATAAGGCTAGAAGACTAGAAATGGGGTTTTACTAGACTTCATGCGCCTTGAGTTTATTTGAACCCCTTCATTTATTTCTCCTCCATTCTTCAAGACACATCTGCGACCACAAATTCTCATTTTGCAGTTTTAGATACTCAAATGTTCTTGGGTCCTGAGTGGTTAGTAGCACCTTTGGAGGGTGTTCTCTATGTCTTTCGAACATTGAGGTCATCAGATTTCACCAAATAACAATCAGTCATAACATGCCCTACCTGACCATAGTAATGACATGAAGCATAAGGCTTTGTGTTCTTTTTATGCACATTAACATGATCATGGAATTTCTGTGCATTAACATGAGTGTTTGTATTTTGAACATGAAAATTGTGTCTTTTATAACCAGCCAGCCAGCAATCAGAGGCTCGGTGGCCTGGCTTCCCACACTCAAAACACATGAAAAGTTTAGCTGTCAATGTCGAGCCTCAGCAAGTGTTGGACCAGCTGTTTGCTATCAGGGGGCAACTGACAAGAGTGTCAGTGAATGCTCCCGGAGCCCTACATTTCTGGCATTTGGCGGCCAATTCCAACCCCTTAGTGACCTGCTTGCGAGAATGCAAGTTTGGAGCAGTAGAAGAATACATACATCCTATTTCGAGCAAAGTCTACACTAAACCATCCCTATAGCCGGAGCTGGTAGACTGGGCACTATCCAACAGGCCCAGTGTTTTAGTCTTCAGGAAGGGCAAAAGTACCTATTTAGAGTCATACTACCCTTTCCGATTTGGTAGAAATTTCGACTATGATCAGCAAATTCTGCCTTCTTCTGCTCAGTTTCCATTAGAGAGTCGGTCGAGGGCAGGATCGGCCGGTATCGAAGAAGCCCATGCGTGGTGGGACTATTTCCATCGCTGTGAGGTGGTTTCTTTTAGAGTTCCAGCTCCCGGGCAATTTCCCCATGTGACATCAAAATATATTAAGTGGTGGAATGCCCGTACTACATTTTACAGACTTTCCTGGAACGATTGCTGGGATTATGCAGAGCGTAAATTCTTGAGCTGACAGCCCTCTCCAGTATTTGAGATCGACCCCCATCATCTGCGGAGGCTGAAGTCTCGGAAGGAGTCTGAAGTGCAAGCATATTTAGCTGCTTGAAAATCAGTAAAGTAGCAATCTTCCAGACCGCATCCCATGCTACCAAAGCTTAAGAAAGATGAATTCTTAGAGACCCTTGGTGGTTTATGTTGGGTTGATAGCGGGAGGATATCTCTGCAGCAGTTCCCATTGCCAGTCGAAGAGCCCATCACCTTTATTGCTTCATGGTGCCTGAAAACTGACCATTTGTGCCCTTACAGGACTTTTATATGGAAGGAGGACCGGCGCCTGACTTTGTACACTCAGACCTCCTAGTTGTTTGCTTTGCTACGCATTCATGGTCTTTCCTTAACCGACAAGGCCGAGATAATATTGGAGAGGCTGTTGTTTGTTGCATTCAAATATGCCGACGGATGGGGAATTGACCACCTCAGTTTGTATTACAACTTGTTGGCTCATGGCCATGAGGATCTGGCTCTTCTGGCAGAATGATGCGCCACTATAGGTGATATCTGTTGGCTGGTCCAGGAAGGTGCGTCCAGAGAGAAGGAACCACCTCTATATTACTTGTCTCTCTCTTCATTATACTCTGTCCCGCCAGGCAAGTTTTGTTCTGCTCTGTTTATTCTTCATCTTCTGTTTATTCGTTCTTTTGTCTTCCCCTTTGTTCCTTTTCTTTCTCTTTTTTTTGCACATATGCACATTCCCCGAATGATTATCGGGTGTTCATACTTCTTCTTGTAGATTTCCCAGATTCCAAGACGACTTTGGAATACCGAAGGTTAATTTCTAAGGCGAAGAAGCTTGATTATTTTAAAGCCCCGGTTACAAATCCCACTACTGCACCACTGCCTTCCCGAGGGTCTCGGAGACGTGAGATATCTCACGTAAAAGAGGCTGTCTCTCGAGCTAAGAAGGCCAGGGCGGAAGTTTCTAAGCAAGCGACGTAGGTGGCGGCAACACCCAGTGCCCCATTGCTGGTGGTTCCATCTTTCGAGGAGTTTGAGGTGGCACAAGATCAGCTGCCTTCTCCAATAGGTGTACTTCTTTCAACCTATTCCATTCAGCCGTGAACCTGCTCTTTTGTTAATTCATTCTTTGCATTCAACACCAACGGCCCCTTCTGTTTCGACTGTGGAGGAAGGTGCAACTGCCGGTGCCCCTGAGGGAGTTGGCGATATTGAAATACCCACAATTTCGGCCGAAAGTGATCTTCCTTCCCTGACACCTAGCCATGAAGGTATTGTCGTCGATCTCAAGGCTTTAGGGGTAGATGTTCACTCTTCTCCTTTCATCGACCTTGCTTCTTCTTTTTTTTTTGGAAAATAGGATGCCTATTGTTCATATTATGAGAAATTTCCAGGACGGTAAGAATTGGCTGATATGTGAAATTATGTCCGTGACGTAACGGGTGCCATGAGTAGCCTAGAGTTTATCCACGCTTTATATTTTTTTTTGGCCAAGGTTGAGTAGACAAGATTATCTAAGACATACCTAGTGTACATGGAGGACAGGTAGATTTATCAAACATGAAACCATTGTGCAAATAAAACTGTTACTGAAAGGACAACAGAGATGCCCACAGCAAACCTATATATAAGAGCTAAGTATCATATGCTTGTGTTGATGTATGCATATAAAACACACATCTGTGAGGAGGTTCAAAAAAAGTTACAATACACTCGAAAAAAGAAAAAAAGAAGGGACATGAGTGAAAACAAACAATGTCAAGTGAGTCATAAGGATTAACTAAAGAGCAATTACAGGAATGAATTTATACATAAAGCATTAAATTTAATGACAATAAAAGAGAGATTTAAAACCAGAAGTAAGAATAAAGCTTTTGAAAAGTGCCACAGATCTTGTAGAAATGTCATAGAAATTTATCAAAAGATCAGAAAATGTTGTCCACCTTATCAGAGAGAACTCTAAAGCAATTCAAGTAATCTTGAATGCTGCTATTGTGTCCAGGTGGCCCGTCTCCAGACGAAGAAGCTGGTCTACTATCCACTCGTCTTAATGGGTCATCAACTACAGCATTGCCAAAAAAATCAGTGAAGCCCTCATCATGAGATAAAGTATTTTGTACATTCAGCACCTCTGATTGCATGGGTTCAGAAGATAAGAAGTCTCCAGTCAGAAGATCAATTCCATGGCTGGCAATATTTGGTTGTCCCACTGGGGTAACGGTTCCACAATATGCAGGCACACCATACGAATGATTAATATCTGAATCAAGAAAAGGGTTTTTACAGTCATGAGTGTCTGAACCACAGGAAAATGGACTTATTTCTTTCTGATCCCTATGGACCTCCTCAAGAAATTTTGACCCTGCTCCTTTCTTAGAGAACATGCCCCTCCAGGGAAGGGAAACCCCAAGTATCTCAATCTGTAAAAGTTGTTAAAAAAACTCATGATTAGGCATTGATAAGACAGTTGTTGCAGCTAAAAAAGTAAAAGTTCATTTGTAAACTGCGCAAAACAGCAAGGTAAAAGCACTACAGCATGGGGATAGTGTAGAACATCATGATCAATCCAGCAATAGGCCAAAATATGCCACACTTTGGGTAGGCATTTCAATTGCCAGCTGTCACCAATATGATCAAAATTACTCTGGATGTTCTAGTAGTCAAGGAGAGAAGCATCTCTGCTGATCCCTGGTGCAATCAATCACTTTTTGTGTCACATTTCAAGGTTTATAAGTGATTATTGAGGCCCGCTAATGCCAGTAAAAGTTCCCCCAGTGGATCCTTAAATTCAGGAGTTATCCCTTGAAGAAGGAAGTGGAGTCAGCAACCAAACATGTAGATGACCACTATAGTTGATGATGGGTGAAAGGAGAACCTTCTCAGTCGCCATTGGATGAAGCAGTTCAGTTGGCAAGAATTCCTTGGCAGTTTATCCACCTGTGGACAATGCAAGCGCCCTCTCCTGGTATCAAACTAGTCATTAATGGTTGGCAACATTGGTGCCCTTTTTTGGTATGCATTGAGTAACGCCTCCTAACTCTGTCAATGCCGGGTTCAGCTAAGCCCAGAGCTCCGGGGCATTACACAGTTCTTTTCTAAAAAAAATGATTTTCTTTTCCAATCCACTCCTTTCCTCATAATGCTACCTTACCAATTTTTCAGTAGCATCAACGACTTTGGTTATTGTTCTCATTAAACCCTGTTGGCCATGGTAGGTACTATCATCTATAATTGGAGATGGAAAATTACAAAGTAAGATTCAGCAATGGTAGGTAAAATTTCTCTCAATATCTAGAGACAGTCCCGCCGCGCTCGCCGGCATCCACCGAGGGGATGTCGTCGTCTCGCTCGCCGGCAACCGCATTGTTTCGACGACAGCGGTTCAGAAGCTGATGGTCGAGGGTGCAATCGATCGTCCGGTCGAACTGACGGTGTGGCGCAATGGCGCCCTCGTCGACGCGATCGTCGTTCCTACTGAGTTGGACGCTCGCTAGCCGACGGGCCGGTCGACGCCGACAACGATCGGGCTGCCGCCGCCCGCGGCAGGGCGAACAGCACGCCGAGAACTGCGCCGAGCAGGATCGCGACCCCGTGAGCGTCGTTCCAGAAGGTCACGAGCACGAGACCGATGAGCACGCAGAGGGCCGCGCAGACCACCGCGACGCGGTCTCGCAGCGTGAGCAGCGCCAGCCCGCACATGCTCATCAGCAACCCGTCGCTCGCGAACGAACTGCCACCGCCGGATGCGTGCCAGGCGAACACGGCGAGCAGGTTCAGCACGATCGACGGCACCAGGAAGAGCACGACCGTGCGCCAGCGACCCCAAATCCACTCGCCAAGCAGCGTGACCCCGGCGACAACGATCAGGTTGAAGATCGCTCCTGCCAGTCCGCCGTCCTGGGCGAGCAGCGCCGTAAGAATGCGCCACCACTGGCCGTGGTCGATCGTCAGCTGTGGTCTGCGCTCGAGTGCGGCTGCGATGCCGGGCCACGCGAACTGCAGCAGCGACGGAACGCCGATGACCACCGTTGCGACCAGCGCGACGATCGGGAATCGGCGTCGGCGAGTTGACGCCCGAAGCAGTCGCAGGCCAACCTGCACGAACAGCCCGAGCAGCACGATGTAGAAGATGATGTTTGCGATGCCTTCGCCGGACGTGTCCATCGACCGAGCGCCCTAACTCTCGGCGTGCGCGGGCGACTCGTGCGCTTGCAGGTAGTCCCGCAGCACCACGGCGTGATTGACCTTGGGATCGCGCGCCCCATAGGCCAGCGTCACGATCGGATGCGCGGCGATTGTCTCTTGCAGTTCGGCAACCGCGGGGTTGCCGTCGAGTTCGGCGCGATAGCGCCTGGCGAACTCATCCATCCGTTGTGGGTCGTGGTCCCACCAGGTGCGCAGCTCGGGTGATGGTGAGATCGCCCCCAGCCAAAGGTCGAGGTCGGCGCGTTCCTTCGAAACTCCGCGCGGCCACAGCCGGTCGACGAGTACCCGAAACCCGTCGCTTTCCGCGGCATCCTCGTAGATGCGCTTGATGCGAATTGCCACGGTCTCACCCTACGACTGAGCACGAAAATGCGCGGTTGTTGGCCGCCGTTTGGCTCAGGTTGCGCGTTTACCTTCGTAGGCCACAATGAGACCATGTCCAACAAGATCGACTCGGCTCTCAAAGACCTGATCAAGGCGCTCAAGAAGCACGCCGATGTCGCGTCGGACCGTCATCCGTCGCTCAAGCGCTCGCAGCGCGCAACGGCTCGGGTTCACGCAGCCGCCGGAGCGTACGCCTCCGCCGTCAACGCACGCAGTGGCCTCAGCAACCCGTTCGCGGATGTCATCGACCCCGCGCTCGACGACGCGACGCTCGCCTCGCTCCAGGCCGAGCGCGACCAGATCAAGCAGTCGCTCACGTCGCCGATCCCGCTGCAGACGCCGGCGAAGTAGCGCTCGTCCGCGACGGGGTCGCCCCGTACCGCTAGTTGAGCTCCTGGATCGCGGCACCCGTCGTGTAGGCGGTTCCGCCGTATCCACCGTTGGATGCCGCCGTCTGGGCATCGATCGCCGAAACGAGCCCAACGTAGGTGGTCGTGCCCGACGGGAACAGCCCGATGGGATTGACGCAGATCGAGCGGGTTCCATCCTGCGCGGTCACTGTGCCGAGCCATCCGGTGCTTCCCTCGAACCCGTATGCGCGCGTTGCGGCGCTCGCCGGACTCGTGAGCACGATGATCCCCGTCGCGGCCACGATCAGTCCCGGCCTCCCTCAGCATCACCCCCGGCGTCGGCATTGAAGTTCTCCTCGTTCTGCTGCACCTAGACTGGTAGCAGAACCATTGACAGAGCTTGCAGTGTCCATACCTCTACCAACTGTGCGAATCAGCCCAAGCCCCTTCTGTGGGATCGTTCTACTCCGAGTCGTCTTTACAGCAGAGGAAGTCTCGTCCCATTTCGTCAATGGCGTCAACCGCTACAGTTGTTTCCGTGCAACTGTGCCCAGACTGCACCTGTTCCTGAGCAGCCCCTGGCAACACCGACACTGACTTCTCCTGTGTGGATCGGCGGGAGGTCTCTTCACGAGAGTTCTTCTTCTCCGAAGCGCCGATGAACCAGAGGTGGTCCCGCCTGGTTTCGACAATGCCTCCATCTAGGGCGTCCAATCTCCCTCAGTCGCGCCAGACCCAGAGTCCCCTGTTTACGTAGGACAGATTGCTGCCAAGTCAGCCCCAACACCCCCTCCTCCTCTCTGTTTCAGGTTGTGCAGTCTTCAGAAAAGTTGTGGCTTTCGACGAAATGAAACCAACGCAAGTGGTTTTGTCTTGATCCAACGTCGGCACTGGAAGTTCCACCATGGCTATCGGCAACCTATCCTGCCATTCACCCAGGAACTTGACGCCGGCCATTCCTGCGACCACATCCAGCGAGGTGATCAGACGGTGGCCATCTTCTGAGGGTTCGTAGATCTCCATGTCATCAATGTCCATGACTTGGTCCCGTCACGTTTGGGGTTCTACAGTGCCCGTACCGGCCAACGCACCACGACCGCGCCAACTAGTCCTGCGTGGCAGAATTGCACAGGCTTACGGCTGTGGCTGCCGTCTCCATCCAGTGACATCAGCTCAGCGCCAGACCTTCAGGCATCCTTCGACATCCCTCGGGCATCGTCCAGGTGTTGACTACACCTCGATCGGACATCCGAGCTCGGTGTACGGTCGACAGCTTGTTTCCCCTCCCCGCGATCCCCCCTCCTGCACGAGGGTAGTGCATGTAACCATTTTCCCCTCCCCGTGAACCCCTCCCTGTGTGGAGTGTAGTCATTGTACTAGCAGGGATCGTCGCCAAGCTTCCTCGATGCAGCGTGTCCGTCGGCTACGCACGCTCCCCGGCTCACCCTCGTCTCCGACTGGAGCCGGTCCATCGGACGGGCTAGGTACATGCAGCTGCCACTCCACCTTGCTTGACTAGTATTAGTTCCAATCGCAGTGCCGTGTGAGGAGCGCCCGATCCATATTTTCTACCGTTCTGTGAGTTCTTGCTGCTGATGAGTGAGTGCACATCTGAACCGATCCCCTCGGTATCGGTCCACCCGGCTGAATCCGGTGCCCACTACATTGTTCCCCGGGTGGTTAGCTACCACTCTCCTCGTTGCTCGGACCGTGTCCGGCTTGCTCGTGAGCCACAGCTCGCCGAACCATCACTTCGAGTCCTGTGGAGTCCGCGACTCACGTGCGTGTTTGCCTTGTCGCTTAGACGACTTGCGCTTGTTGATTGCTGGCTTAGGATCCCGTGTCTCGACCGGGTTCATCCCACATCACTTTTATCATTTATTTATTTATTATATATATATTGATTATCACATTTTTATCATATTATTATATTCTGAGTGCCAAGTGTGCCTGGAAGGGGCTGGAGAGGGGTTGACCTATCCTGAGGACAGGTTGACCTTAGTGATCACGTGCCCATCCTATCTTGGAGTATGCTCAGACCTTGTTAGTTGGCTTCTTCACATGTGCACAGACCTTATAGAGTTGAAGGCAAAACATGCACCGACCTTTGTCATGTGCACGGACCTTGTAGTTGGCTTCTTCTTATGTGCACAGACCTTGTCAGTTGGCTTCTTTACATGTGCATAGACCTCGTAGAGCTTGAGGCAAAACATGCATTGACCTTTTACATGTGCATAGACCTTGTAATGTTGAAGGCCAAAACATGCATCAACCTTTCACATATGCACAAACCTTGTAGTTGGCTTCCTCTCATGTACACAGACCTTGTAGAGCTGAAGGCAAAACATGCACCGACCTTATAATGTAGGGTTTCTATATATGCATCGACCTTCTTGACCATCATGCAAATGTGCATCGACCTTGGCCTGGGTTGGCATGATGTGCACAGACCTTGGCTGCGTGCTGGCATGGCGTGCATCAACCTCTATCTTGGGATGGCAGAATATGCATCGACCTTGGCCTTGTACCAGCATAATGTGCATCGACCTTTGTCTTAGACTGGCAGAATGTGCATCGACCTTGGCCTTGTGCCAGCATAATGTGCATCGACCTCTATCGTAGGCTGGTAGAATGTGCATCGACCTTTATCTTGGGCTGACAGAATGTGCATCGACCTCTATCTTGGGCTGACAGAATGTGCATCGACCTTGGCCTTGTGCCAACATAATGTGCATCGACCTCTATCTTGGGCTGGCAAAATGTGCATCGACCTTGGCCTTGTGCCAGCATAATGTGCATTGACCTCTATCTTGGGTTGACAGAATGTGCAATGACCTTGGCCTTGTGCTAGCATAGTGTACATCGACCTTGGTCTTAGGTTGGCAGCATGTGCATCGACCTTGGCCTTGTGCCAGCATAATGTGCATCGACCTTTGCCTTAGGTTGGCATGATGTGCGTCGACCTTTATCTTAGACTGGTAGAATGTGCATCGACCTTGGTCTGTGTTAGTTGGAGGTGCTCTGACCTTGACTTGTGCTAGCTAGAACTTTGACTGGCCGAACTGGACTGTTGACTTTACTCATTGACTAAAGTTGACTTTATTGACTATGTTGACTTTTCTTCATTTCTTCTGGTTCTAACTGGCTTTCAGCCCCTCTTTTTGTGCAATTGTGGCAACCTCAACACCTCAATCACTCCAGGAATTTGAACACCTCAACAACCCAAGTAGAGTCATGAGAGCATATACATGATTCTTTATCAACAAAGCACATTCATTGATCATATTAAAGAGTATACATGAGTCATGTTTTTGATCATCTCGAAACACAGGAAACAACAAGCTGGGCCGTTGAGGTCGGCGCAGCTGAAGAAAGCTAAGCTGTTAGGGTCAGTGCAGCTGCCAAGGGGGCATGCCGATAGGCGAGAGGGTTTATGCATATGCCACGCAATGCATTCAATCACGAACACGGAGCTTGATTTCCCTACAAATGATGAGATGTTCAAAGACTCAGAATGCATGCCAATGTGTGCAAGATTGTCTACACAAGGATCAATATGTGGATGCACATTTGAAGTATTTAAAGAGCTAGTTTGCCATGCACCATGGGCTGACCTGCAAGGGTGTCAACCCCTATGGTCGACCCCTGTGTGGGCTGTAGCCTGGACAGAATGCAGCCAGGGAGGTGTCGACTCCCAGAGTCGACACTCCCCAGTAGGTTGAGCTCGACTTCTTTCTTCTTCCCTTTTTTTGAAATGCTGTAGCACATGCTTTGATTGTCATGCAAAATGTGATATGCATGGTGTGAGGGGGATTCTAAATGTTTAAGGAATGCACATGTGGGATTCCTGTATGAAACCTGGTGCATGAATCATGCAAACCTAACTATATACCCATGAGGGAAACATCAAATGCTAAAAGCAAGGGGAAGGACCGAGGGGCCTAAATGCAATGCAATGATGGAAATCCAGACTCTATTTCTTTCCTTTGATATCTCTTCTTCTTTGCTTTGTTTAAGCAACAACCCTGTGCATGTTAAGAATTACATTCAGCCATCAAATATCTGCATTTGTGTTCGTAGCAACCTTGAGACCCGTTGTTTGAGCAATTTCCCTCTTTGTTTTGCTTGTTGCAACCCCAACATCTTCGGGTTTCAAATTTCAGTACACATGTCCTTAGAATTTCAGTTTTCAATATCAGTTCAGTCATGCGTATGTAAATGTTGCCAGTTTAGATTCTTAACTTATGTATGTTTTATTTATTCCCTTTGTTCTCTCTTTGATTTTCTTTGCTTAAGATTTCCTGACAAAAATTCGACAGCACCTCCCCTTGACCCAAGGCGTTTGGGGAATAAATGGGGAACACCATCACGGAGGAAACTCCGAGGTGATCCCGAAACATAGAGGGTGCGCCCGAAAGTAACAACCCCATAAACCCGAACCGATTATAGCGGAGTCCCGAGGGCTAGCCTACTAGGGATCCTCTCGACCGGGGGTGCCGCGATTCTATGTCCAGAACGTGGTCTTGAAAGTCTTTTCCCGGAGCATGACGCCATCTATATTCACTCATTGGAGGGAATCACTCGGGGTCCAATTATAAAGGAATGAGCCCCCAGGGATCCAAGAGTGATCAAAAATTCGAAGGGTAGTAGGAAGAGATTTAGGAAGAAACTCGACTTGGGACGAATCCCATGTGCCTCATCCCTTTGGTAGCATGGTGGTGGGAACTAGCTAGACACCGAGGTGGGATTTAGAGGTTGTAAAAAGAAGGAAAGGCCAACTAAACAAAAAGATTCATAGATCCGCAGAGAGAGTGAGATCTGTAGATAGGAAAGGATGTCCTTTTCCTTTCTTTCTTGAATGTATCTGCAATGAAAATGACCAGTAGAAACTACAAAGAAAGGAACTACATTGTTTTCCAATGTGGCCTATTGCTCCTTTGTTTCCTTTATGATACCATGATGTTTTTGAATTCCCTTTTCTTCAAGCTGATTTTTGCAAAATAGGTGCCACAGCCTTCTCTTTTCACTAGTATAGTATTATGAGTGCAACAAAACAGGCTGTGGTTCATTGACTAGCAAGGGATAAGATCTAGTAATTGTTCAAGTATGGCCATCTGTCAAGCTTTCAGAAATTTGAACTACAAAATGAAGGATCACGTTATATGGGACCAAGTTGTGGGAACTTAAACAGGATGCAGGATTCGACTATAAAACTTTTCTCACCACTCTCTTTTCTATACCACATTATTGGCACTCTCTTTTGTATGAAACTTAATTGATCCAAAATCCTACCGGCAGTCAAACTCAAAATTCTCATGAACACTAAGGGCCTGTTTGAAAACAGGTTAGGGTGGCCAAACCGATGAGAGAGAGTCGGTGGGCCCCACCGCTCTCATCACATACAAAGACGCTAACTGGGGTCGGTTAGGGCAACCGACCCCCAGGAGTCGCTTGCGCTAACCCTGCCCGGTTAGCAAAGCGGCCCTAAGAGAACTCTACAGTTGCCAGTTGGTCAGTTTCAGGGTTAAGCCAATTGCATCAGGGGATCCATCCTTAATTAGGGCAATCCTTATTTTGTCTGCTTCAAGCTAGCAGATAACTTGGGCCCCAGTTGACAACTAATAACTGCTCACAACCTTCCAACATCTATGCATTTCAAGGAAAGTATACCAACCAAAAGACAAATACAGCCTAAAGAGAAATAAGTCTCTGGAGAGAAGCTGCCCTGTTTAACAAAGCCAGTTAAGGACACCTTCACCCAGTCCTGTGATGATCTGACAACAGTTTCATATTAGGTTAGACATCATGAAGCAGTGGTTCCAAGGACCACCCCTCCCCACAGAAAAACAATAATAAAAAAAAATCCTAAGAGGACCAAGAAAAGTCACAATTTGGTTTCAGACATTTCTTAACATTATGCTGTTTCAATGAAGGAAAAAAACGCTTCATATAAGCGTTGACAGAAGAATGAGATGATTTCAACTATTTCTATTATATATAAAACGGGTTTCTCCTCTGAACATGCCACGTCAGCAATTCTGAAAGTGGAAAAATGTCGTGTGGGAGGAGAGGATTTGTGAAGCAAAGTAGTTTGGTTTTGTTGTTGGGGCGGCGGAGGGAGGGTGTGAGATAAGTGCACTGCAACATTATACTCCATCTATTACACAATGGCCTTGTTTCAAAACCAGACCAGTTAAGAAAGATTCATGAATGAATTTGCATGTCATGAAATTTTCTACTGCTCTTTCAATCCCTGAAAACTGAATTTCTGCACCTGCCCCAGAAAAGGTGGAAGGCCCAAGATGCTTTCATTGCCAAAAATGTAAACCCTCAAAAAAAAGGAGGAAAATTGAATTCACAAGTGGAGCACAAGGGGATGCTATTCGTTGCGGCAATTGGGTAGGTATTGTAAAGAAATTTGAGGACATGCTTGTAGGAAGAAGGTTGTACTTTACAAAATGTTACCAGCCAGCTACCTATTTATTATTTTGTTCAGGCTTCCTAAAACCAAGGCCAAGAAGCCAGAGATTACACAATGCAGAATTTTTTTGTCATGGCAAAGGCGGGCAATTGCAGAGTCTAGCATGACACTAATTGGAGAAGAATGTGTATTGAGAATAAAATAGTAAATCTATTTAGAATGCAAGGAAGGTGATACAGCCTTCTCTTCCACTTCTATTTTATTGTGAGTGCAACAAAACAGGCTGTGGTTGCTTGACTAGCATGGAATAGGACCTAGTAATGGTTCAAGTTTGGCCATCAGTGCAATTTCCACAGCTTAACCGGCCAGTTTTATGGCGCACTTTAGGCTGGTTGCTGAAATTGGGTATCATTAAACGCATTGTGGGGTAGGCCTGTTCGGGGATTGAAAACAGCACGCGCGTCCCCATATAATGCCTTAGCGAAATTAAGGAGATTCCCATGGGCGCAGCCACCAAAGCCGTTACCGATGCCAGCTTCGAAGCTGACGTGTTGAAGGCTTCCGGCCCCGTCCTGGTGGACTTCTGGGCGGAATGGTGCGGCCCCTGCAAGCAATTGGCTCCCGCCCTGGACGATCTGTCCAAGGACATGACGAAGGGCTTGCAGATCAAGCAGCCGCCGAAGCCGATCAAGAAGACGGGGCGCGGTCGATGAGCCGCCTTCAAAAGGTTGCCCGAGAGAGCGCCCTTCGTCTGCTGGACGCTGGCGCAGTCCATCGCGATTGGACGCCCTATCAGAGGGCGCAATGGACGAAGGCATTCAACGCGCTCCAACGCCTGGCGGGCAAGAAGCTTGTGGCCAGAAACGGCCGTGGCCTTGTCAAAGACCGCACGAAACGCGCCGCGTAATAGGAAAAGTTAGGAACACCATGGCTGACGCCAGTGAGAAGATCGAAGCACAGGACGACGCGCCCGATACGGCCGCCATCGAAGCCAAAGCCCGCTCCATGGGCTGGAAGGCTAAGGATGAATATGCCGGCGAGCCCTCCAAATGGGTGAGCGCCGAGGAATATGTCCGGAAGGGGGAGAACGAGCTGCCCGTCCTTCGCGAGAACATGCGCCGCATGTCGAGCAATCTCCAGGAGACGCAGAAACTCCTGGTGGACGTGCTGGAGAACCAGCGCAAAGAGACTCAGAAGGCCGTCGATGAGGCCATTGCCAAAACCAAAGCCGAGCGCAAAGAAGCGGTCAAGGACGGCGACGTCGATAAGGTCGATGAGCTGGACGAGAAGCTCGACAAGCTGAAGGAGGAAAAGGCCGATTCCTCCAAGAAGACGGCCAAATCCGACGTGCCGGCAGAGGTCATCGAATGGGCCGAGCGGGAGACTTGGTTCAATTCGGACGCGAGGCTCCGCAAGTTCGCCATCTCCGAATACGAGGAGCTTCTGCAGGACGACAGCCTGACGGATAGCGAGCGTCTCAAGCGTGTCAGCCGCGAGGTCCGCAATCGATTCCCCGAAAAGTTCACGAAGGCGAAGCCGAACGGAGCCGATGTCGAGGGCGGCGATAGCGCCCCCAAGGGCGGCGGCGGGAAGACCTATGCCGACCTTCCGGAGGAGGCCCGCAAGATCTGCGACCGCCTGTGCAAGACGCTGCCCGGCTACACGCGCGAGAAATACCTGAAGACTTACGCGTGGTGAGAGTTCTACCCGCGCCGCATCTCAAGATTGAACAGTCATTCAAAAGGATATAGCGATGGCAAGACCGCGCAAGATTTCTCCGATGCCCCAGGAGGGCGAGCAGACCGCGCGTGAGGTCGAGCAGCCGACGCAGGAACAGGTTGAGCGACCGGCCGAACGGCGCAAGCGCGTGCCGCTCGGTGGAGCCCGCCAGAAACTGATCGCCAGCAAGCGGCCCGGCTTTCATCGCCACTGGATGAACGACGACCGCACTCGCATCACCGATGCGCTTCAGGCTGGTTATGAGTTTGTCCGGAAGGACGGGCAGGCCAATACGACCGACATGGGCGAGGCGATCTCGCAAGTGGTCGGGACCAAGGAAGGCGGCCAGCCTCTCAAGGCCTATCTCATGGAAATCCGTGAGGAATGGTACCGAGAGGATCAGGACGCGAAGCAGGAAACCGTGAATGCCGTCGAGTCCGAAATTCGCAAGGGCGAGTTGCAGGGCAAGATTGGCGAGGACGGACGTTACCTGCCTTCCGCCGGTATCAAACTCCCCTCGTAAATCGCCCTAGCCCGAAGCGGGAATCTCTCGGCGGCCTTGGTTCAAACTATCTCTCTACCCTCTCTCTCCTCCCTCCCTTCTCTCTCTAAGGGGCGCGCCCCCCTCTCTCTCCTCCACCTCACCCACCCCATTAACTCCCAACCACCCCCCCAACCTTTCCCTAGGTGCTTTAACTCCCCCACCCACCAAATCTACCCACTCCCCATAGAATCCCCCTCTTCCCCACAATATCTCCCCCCTTCCCCACAAAATCTTTCCCATCTCCTAGAAGATCTCCATCTTCCCAAGGTGGAATCTCACCCCACCCAAGGCTAATTTGAAATTCCCTCCACCCTTTCACCTCCCCTAAAGTCACCCAAGGGAGGGAACTCCCTATAGGGAGGCCGCCCCCTTCCTCTCTCCTCCATCTCCCCTCTTTCATCCTCCACCTCTCTACACTTGAGAGTTCAGCCAAGATCCCTTCTCCCCCTGCGTCCCCCACCTCTCACACCACCTCCACCCTTGCTCCAGCCCCTCCACACCACCCCTACAGCCACCTCTTGCCATCCCTTACCCTCCCTCCACCATTCACCCTCATTCCCCCCTCCCTCCGGTGCTAGTGAGTGAAATCTGGTAATCTGTCTGCTGCAATCCGGAAGTCCAGTAGCTAGCAGAAGCTACTGCACCTTCATCTCGGCGTCCCTGAAGCTCCAAGAGGTACCAAAAGAAGCGTCTCCGAGTCTACTTCGCAGCGGCGGTCGTCTCGCCTTCATCCGAGTTCGGGGCTGACCGGGGGAAGCGTTCTACCCCGACTGCGCAGGCGAGCCCCTGTCAGCAACCTGAGGACGATTGCAGACGTTGCCACGATCAGTCTTCTGAAGATCTGATGACGGGGCCTGGCCGACGGCTTCCTCGACGTGTCTTCTTCCATCTCCAAGAAGCGGGACCTCGTTCGGACTCCGGAGCAAATTATCCTCTTATTTCTCCCCCAAGTGCGCAGCTCTGGGTCTTCTGCAACCCACCTGCAGTAGAGGGCAAGTTAGTAGAGACTACTCCGGCCTCCACGATGCAAAACAGCCAAAATCTCCTTCTGGGAAGTTGTACATCGTCAAGTTAGCTTTGCTCCAGAAGTGATCCTGTGGTGATCCGACCTCAGCACTGCATGCACCACCCGTTCTCGTGAAACTGCGCGAAGCTCAGGTCCGAACCTGAGTCCCAAATGGTAGCAACTCCATAGCCCGCCCCGGCAGGATTCAGCCCGAGATCTCTTCATGAGAGTTCTGATCCTCCGAAGCACCGACGCACCAGAGGTGGTCCCGCCTACATTTGACATCGTCTCTGTCTGTGGCATCCAAACTCCCACAGGCGCACCAGACCTGGAGCCACTGTTCACCCAGGACGGACTGCTGTCAAGTCGGCCCCGACACCCATTCTTCCCGTCAGTTTCAGTTCGTGATGTCTTCATCAAAGTTTCAGCCCCCGACGTAAATAAACCAACGCAAATGGTTTTGTCACGTTCCAAAGTCAGCAACAGGAGTTCTTCCCCGATATTTGTCGTCCTATCCTACTGTTCACCCAGAAACCTAATGCCGGCTGTCCCTGTGACCACGCCCAGCGAGGTGATCAGACGGCCACCCCCTTCTGAGGGTTCGTATCCCTCCCAGTCAGCAACGTCCCTGACCTGGTCCCGCCACGATTGGAGTTCTGCAGTGCCCGTACCGGCTGTCACACCACAGCTGCGTCGACCAGTCCAGTCGAGCAGAACTGCACCAGCCTGCTGCAGCAGCCACCGTCCCCATCCAGCGCCGTCAGCTTGACGCCCTACTTCCAAGCATCCGTCAGCATCCTTCGGTCTTCATCCAGGAGTTGGTTGCGTCATGAGTGGACGCCCAAGCCCGGCGTACGGGCAATCGTTGCTTACCTTTCCCCGCGATCCCCCCCCTCCTGCGCGAGGGTAGTGAATGTAACGTTTGTTCCCCTCCCTGTGAACCCCCCTCCCTGCGTGGAGCGTAGGGCCCGTTATCATCCGCCTCCCTCTTCCATTCATTCTCCCATCCGGGAAGTCCCTTTGTCTCCTCCTACACACATCCTTCCTCGGGTAAGCCATAACCCACCCCCGTGTATTCCTCCTCCATCACGGCCCCAAGGCCCATTTATTCCTTGCAACCCAACCCGTTCGGGTCCTTCCACAGGTCAGCCCATTAATTCCCCACCGCCTTCTTATGTGGCTCCTTCTTCAAGACCATTGGGCCAACCCTCCAATTCTCGCATTACTCCCCTCCAGCAAAACCTTTTTGATCGTCTTGCTTCAATGGAGGAACAATTGAAGAGGGTCACGAGCCCACGGCCCGCTCCTCCTACTCCAGTCAACCGTCTTCATGCGGCATTGAATGAGATTACAAAGATGGAAAACGAGTGGAAAGAAAGGAGAAATAACGGCACTGATGATACGAGCGAGCAAGATACCAAAGATACTCAAGTGGACACCGTCCATCCTCCCCCCGCTCATTCACATAGCCCTCCGCTTCCGCTTACGCATGTACAATTACATTCCCATAATCGTCCACAATGCCACTACATTCCACCACCCATATATACACCTCCACTACGGTGTCCACTTGAGCATACTAGGGAAGAGTCGACAACTGAAGAATTGAAGACGGCGCAAGATGAAGCTCCACAAGCACCCCTCCCGAGTTTCCTTCGTTTTCCACTACCCCCATTATCATTCGATGAACCTCCTGCTCAAGAAACCACCATTAACCCAATCCCTATTCCCGAGACCTCTTGGTGTTACGACGATGGGCCGATATTCCAATCACCCGCGCCGCCGCATCTTGAGTCTCCTCCCACTCCTAACACCGCACGCCTCATCCGGCATTTTATTCGCAATAAACCCCCGCCAATTATTACACCCCCAATTACACCTCCACTTATTAAACCATCAACCTCCCATGAACTTCCAATTATACCTTCACTCATTGAACCATTAGCCTCCATGCCATTGGCCCCCGCCGAGCCAACCGTTAAAACTCTCCCACCATTATCATCTCAGCCTCCACTTAACCCTTCGCCTTTACCCATGATCAATCCTGAGCAGGATCCGCCCCCTTTTGCACTCAAGCCAGCCCCTGCTGCTTTCGAGCAAAGGGAGAAGCTTGACGTGTTTGCACCTCCACCTCCACTTATCATTCCTTCCATTACGCCTCCGCCACCCGTGGAGCCCTCCGCCTATGCTTCACCTCTCCCTACCACTCGGAAGGGGAACATTGCTGCAAGTACTTGTGCCGAGGACGTTCAAGAGCCTGGCAAGGAAGATTTGACTGAAAACGTGATGTTTAAAGGATTTATTTGCCGGATGCCAATCCGGGTTATCGTGCCAAGCATGGTTGAGGTAGTCAAGTCGCAGCCTTCATTGATGCCATTCAAGGGCCGGGCAGGGCACCCCTTGTATCAACTCCCAAATCTCAATTCCGTATTTCCACGCAAGGGGCGAATGCCCATTTCATTCAAAACTCCACATACACCACAATCAATGGGCAACACAAGGCTTCCCATTTCAACTTTCCAATCCCCTCGCATTATTAATCTTTGCTTTCCAAGGGGGTTGATATCTATTGAAGTTTCTTTCATTGGGCCGATTGTTTATGATTCTTCCCTGCCGTGGAGGGACGATTATTCTGGTGCCAAAGGGCCTTCCACTTGTTTATCCACCTTTTATTCAACTCCTTCCACGATCTTGTCCATCACATTCTCCTTATGGGCCACTCCTAGGGGAAAGAGGAGGATCTCGTCCTCTCACCCTCCACATGCTTTCATTCATTCATTACATTCATTGCATCCATTGCATTGCATCCGCATGCATTTGCATCTCCTGCTTCCCGGGTTTCCAAACCCGTATCTTCCCCGCCTTCCGGTACCTCCGGATATTCCGCATTTCTCATCTTATTCATTTTCACAATCGCCGTTGAACAAGGCGGTGTAGCTGATGCTAGCGCCATTGGCATCGGTGGCAGGCGGCACCGTGATGCTGAACGCGCTGCCGATATGCGCTGTTTGTGTGCCGACCCCGCCGGTAAATACGGGATTCACCACCGCCACCGTCACGGTAAAGGTGGTGCTGGCGCTCTTGCCGCTGGCATCGGTACCTGCGACGGTAATGCTCCAACTGCCGTCGGCCGAAGGATTGCCAACCAGGTTGCCATTGGAGGTCAAGCTCAGCCAGGACGGCAACGGCGAACCGTTGGATAGGGTAGCCGTATACGTAAGGCCAAAACCCAGCGTGTCGGTGAATGCGCTGGCGACGGAGTAGCTCCACCCTTGGCCCGGCTGCACGGTTTGATTGCCGATGGCAGTGACCGTTGGGCCGCCCGTGCCAGTACCGATCGGCGACGCGGTGGGGCCATATGGGCTTTGCACGAACACGGCACGGCGATTGCCCGCGGCGTCGTAGTTGAATGCCTCGCGCATGCTGATCACGCCGCTGTCCGGATTCTCCGTTGTCACGACCGACAGACGATTATGGCTGTCGTACTGGGTAATTGTTTCGGTATGCACGACTTGCCCGGCGCCATCGGTGGTGTACGTCGCATCCACCGTCTGGTTGCCATCGGCGTCGTATTGATAGGTATCCCACGCAGAGGCCGTGCCGGCGGTGATCAGCATGGTCGATGCAAGCTGGCCATCGGCGTAGTAGGTGTAGGTCTGCTGCGAGGAACTGCCCTGCCACAGGCCGGGCACATACGCCGGATCGCCGGGGCCGCCTGGCGTCCAGTTGCTGCTTTGGCTGGTGAGCAGGCCGGAATTGTTGTCGTAGGTATACGTGGTCGTATCGCCATTCAGATCCACATGCGATTGCACGCGCCCGAAGTAGTCGTACACCCAGGATTGGTGATCGCCATTGGCGGTGGTGTCGCCGGTCTTGTTGCCGTTGACGTCGTAGGTGAAGGTTTCCGCCCAGCCATTTGCATGCTGGATCGGCGTCTGGCTTTGCAGCACGTGGTGCTGGCCGTCGAAGCTGTAATACGAGGTATTGCCCAGCGCGTCGGTAACCTGGATGCGGTCGCCGTTGTTGTCGAGCAGGTAGGTTTCCTGCGCGGCCTGCGTGCGCGCGGTACCGGTGCTGTTGAGCAGGAAATCCCCCTGCCCCGTTACCTGGCCAAGGTTGTCGTAGTTGGTGTACGTAATGCGCGATATCGGGCCGCCGGCGGTTTCAGCCGGCGGCGTTTGCGTGGCCACGGCACGGCCAAGCGCATCGTAGGCGGTGTAGGTGCGATTGCCGAGGTTGTCCTGCGCAATCGTCTGATTGCCGGCCGCGTCATAGAAGTACCACGAGGAATTGCTGTTCTCGTCCGTCGTGCCGATCAGCTCGCCCGCGACGTTGTAGTACCACTCCCTGGTGGGTGTGCTCCACGTGCGCGTGCCGGTGGCGGAGACCACCATCACATTGGCTTCGATCTGCTGATACACCTGGTTCTGGCTGGTGTAGCGGTACGTGGTGACGTTGCCATTGGGATCCGTCTTGGAAGTTACGTTGCCCCAGCGGTCGTAAGTCATGCTCGACTGCACGCTACCGTTGACGCCGCTGCTGGCATTGGTGGCCGGCATGCGCTCCTGTATGACGTTTCCGGCCAGGTCCAGCCAATCGTGTGTCCAGGTTTGCGCGCCGCCACCGGTGACATAGCTGTTGTCCGTGGTCTTGCGGCCGGCAAGATCGTAGCCGTAGGTGTGGATGGCGCCGGTGCTGCTGTTGGGGGCCGTGATCAGGTTGCCGTCGTTGTCGTAGGTGTAGATCGCCTCATAGCCATTGTTGTCACCCTTGGCGAACACCTCGCCGAATGCGTTGTATTTCTGCTGGGTGTAGCTGTCGTAGGTGCCCACGCCGCTGCGCTGCACGGTGGTGCCCGGGCATCTCTTTGTAGTTCCAGGCGAAACAATCGCGGAACTCTTGCAATAGCTTCATGTATTCTTCCCTTTCCTGAGGAGGCATAAGAGCACTCAGGAAGGTCGGCCTGGGATCATCCCGCGTGCCGAGGTTGACCTCGATCAGTTTGTCGACGGTAGCCTGTCCGCCGTCTTCAATTTCCGGTGGGGCCGACAGCATGTCGACAAAGTCTTGATCTTCGCCCTCTTCGACCTCGAGAATATCGAAGGCCTCCTCTAGCTCGTCGGGGCCTGGCGCCAAAGCGGCGTTTCCTTCGCGACGTTCCGGGGCTATAGCCGGCGGGCACGGGGGACTTGCTGGCGCGGGAGGGTACGAGGCCTCCCCAGGGTCCTCCAGGTAATTATAATAGACGGCTTCGGTCGATGCCGGGGCCGCTGCTTCTTCGGGGCTCTGGTGTCGGACGGATATAGTGTGGATTCCCCTCGCGTAGCCGCCCGTCGGATGAGGACGCGGCGGGGCTACAACATAATCCCCCATTCTTATCTTGTCCCTGTCAATCAGGTCCTGAGCTATGTCTTTGAAGACGTAACAATCTTCGATAGGGTGCCCACATATCTAGTGATAAGGACAGAACAACGGGTCACCGCTTCTTCGGGCGTCCTGAGGCCTCTTGGATCTCAGGAGTGACACCTTGCCATAATGACAGGCCCAATCGAAGATGCCCCGGGTCTTCTCTTTTGGGAAGGAATAAGGCTTCCGTAGTTTCTCTTGGAGAGTAAGGCCCCGCCCGGCTGGTCGTCTGGCTGTAGGGCTGACCGCATTCCTTGCTCCATTTGCCGACTGTACGGATGTATCTGGGCTGGCAGTGCGGGACCACGCCGCATCTTCACCCCACGCGCGGAGAAAATCTTGGGTTAAATTTGCCACTTGTGTGGCTATTTCGGCTATTCGTGCCTTCAGTCTTTCAATCTCCTGCTGCTGCTGGTGATACAAAGTGAACAGAATAGGATCGTGTCGGGACAAACTCGGAATTTGACCCGAGCCGCCGTTGCTTGCCAGGATGACAAGCGGAGGCGAAGGGGCCTCAATGGCATGGCTCACCGAAGTTGAGCCCTCAGAGGGAGAGGAAGCCTTCCTGGAGTGCCCTTGGCGAAGGGGGTCTTAGAGGAAGATTTCTTCATCCTGCCCTCCTTCAGACAATAGTGTAAGTTGTTTCTTGCAGTAGGCTTCTTGCGAGGCGATGGCTCGGGCGGAGTCCCTGCCGGGAGCGACTGAGGCCGATATCACGTCGACCTCGTAGTAGTCATCTGCTGAGAAGCCCCGCCCTGGGTGCCTGGTGATTTCCAGGAGCCTCCGGTCCAAGTTTGGCGGATCTGTTCAAACATTCTCTTCCGACTGGAGGGCTGGTAGAGGGGGATTCTCTGCCTTTTGACCACCTCGACCGCACGCTCGGCCATACAAGGGAGTCCCGAGATAGGGGCATGGGGGTCGTGAAGGTCGTCAGGTAATTGGCAATCATCATCTCCTCTGACGGGTTGCTCATCGGCCACGTAGAAGATGGTGGGAGGGCCATCAGTATTCGAGACCTCGAAGGTCCGCAACTGTTCGGCCACTTGGCAGTCGAGAGCCGCTATCGGTTTGAAGATCCCTGACGGTACCTTGACATCTTCGAGCAAATCTTCGAGATGGGGCACCCCCAGAGCAGGATAGACGTGAAGAGGGAGTGCCCTAAATGTCCCTTCCTCCGTGACGAATGGCACATGCGGGAGGGTGACATATCCCGGAGGTGGCGGCGGGAACCATCGCTCCGATTTCATCTTCTTCTTGCCTTTGTCACTGGCGGCTCGTGGAGCCTGCTTCGCCTCTTCCAGGTACAAGTTGGCGTCTGACAAGTGGCATTCGAACACCTCAAATGGATGGAGGTCGGCGAAGATTCTGACTTCTTTCCCCTCATGAGGGTATTTAAACCGAACCTTCCTATCCTCGGACATAGGACACCACTTGAAGTATTGGTTCATTGTAGCCTCCCACCCTAAATAGTTACTAGGATGAGTTCCATCAAAGGTGGGAGGTGGGGGAGGTGTCCACCTATCATTCGCCCTTTGGGCGGGTCTATTGTCTTCTAGTTTGTCAAGTCGACTTGATAAGTCATCAACCCACTCATTGACAAAGGTCAAGGTTCCCATTAGGTAGTCATCATGGCCGTGGAGGCCATAGGTGTGAAGGGTGGATTTTTCTTGATTTGGACTCATAGAAAGGGATGGTGGGAGAGATCGGTATGATACGGCCATGCTAGTTGGCAAGGTTGATGCGCCGGGTGACTCTAAATGCATTTGTGCCCTAGGACCAACTTGATAGAGACAAGTTGCGAACTTGCTCTGATACCACTTGATGTGACACCACCTTGGGGGTGATAGTCACAAGACTGAAGATCCCTCGGACCTAACAAGCAAGCGATGCGCGGGACAGTGACTTCACTCAAGCGGACTTACCCGCTAAGCGTGCTCTCGTATCCGTAGGCAATCTGGCGATGGTAGTGAGGGTCTGGGATAGAACCTCGCTGCTCCGGAGGTTGGCTAGCCTAAGATTGAACCCCTAAGGGCCAGGGATGTCCAAATCACGGGCGACCAACATGCCAAGGGCGTGGGTTAAGTGGTTGATCTCACCTCACTCCGTGGTGGCCACTCAATTGATGGGAAATTTGGATCAGGCGCTCACTCATCGTCCGACGGAGCTAAAAGGCAATACTAAATAAGCAATAGTAAACCAGCAAGGGATGTGGTCCGAAGCTCACCTGATCGGTGTGAATACACCGATCCCGGTCAGAGACAAGGCGAGCGGGAAAGTGTGGGTACGTGCCCGCACGCTGCACTAGTGTAGCTCTAACCTGAAAATCAGAGAAGTATAGCACTACACCTCTTGCAGGGAGGGGATCTCGGGGCTGGGAATAATTGAAATTACATCCAAAACTACCTCCACGTAGGGAGGGGCAGTCTGCCGGTCAGGCGGGGAAGGGGAAAGCCTAAGTGAGATCTAATGGGTGGACGCCGTTGGTTCTGTCCGCTCTCTAGAATAGGGGATGGATAGTTGGAGTTGACGCTGCTGCAGCCGCTCCTGAATTTTACCGATGATGAGACTAGTTGGAGAATCTTCGTAATTGGATCAGGGTGACATCAGAATTTTGTTGAATTCCCTGGTTGTCAGTGCTGGTCAGGGACAGGCCGCACACAGGGTCCCTGAGTGCTGGTTCTGATAGCAAAGATACCTCAGTAGCAGGAAGAAGAGGCCACCGCGAGTTCTCCTGACCATTGAATCAAGTGTGGCTGGAGTTGCTGGAACCATTGACGAGTCTTCTTCGAAACGTGACCAGAAAGAACACCAGAGGAAGTTGGAGTAGAGAGATAGAGCCTGTTGAGTGAAGGGGTGTCTGTTCAGGCCCAGACTGGACTGATCTGCGCACCTGGGGGAGAAAATTTGGAACTCTTGATGATGAAGTCCAAATCTCATTCCGCTTCTTGGGGATGATAGAGAACTGGAAGAGGAAGCTCTCAGCCAAGTTTGATGCCCAGACTTGCAAGGGAGTGGTCGTGGTCAAACTTTCTCTGGGGCTTTGGTTCTTTGCCTGAGTGATCCTGCATAGTCAGGGGAGAATGGATTCTCTGGGCAGCAGAGATGTCGGATGTTGGCGAGACCACCTCAGCTACGAAGCTACCTCGACGAGCTTTCTAGATATGTATGACACGTGACCTGGAGACATGCGATGACTCTGGGGTAGGCTCTACAATTAGGCACCGGATCTGCTACCTGTGAACTAAACAAGGTATGGTGGTGGAAGGGGATGATAGTGGGGAGATGAGGATGGGGAAATGCAGTGGGAAGAGGCTGGGGCATCCCTTGACTATTAGGGGGTGCTGATTTGATCTGAAGATAAAAAATTGCTTGAACCGGTGAAACCACGGTCGAACCGGCAACCTGGTTCGACCCGATTCGCTATTAAAAAAAATGAAATGAAAAAAATGTTAAAAATCAAAAAATTAAAAAACCCGAAAATCCCTCTTTCTTCTTTCTCGTTCATTCCTTGTCGGCTGCCTCTCGAAATCCCTCTTTCTCCCCATCGCCGTTCCCTCTTTCTCCCCCGTCGCCGGCGCCCGTGCCCCCTCGCCCGCGGCCGTGCCATCGTCACCCACGGCTGTGCCTTAACGACGGTCCCTCTTTCTCCCCCGTCACCGGTGCCCGTGCCCCCGTCGCCCGTGGCCGTGCCATCGTCGCCCACGGTCGTGCCCTAACGGTGGTCCCTCTTTCTCCCCCGTTGCTGGCACCCGTGCCCCCGTCACCCGTGGTCGTGCCACCATCGCCCGCGGCCGTGCCCTAACTGGTGGTCCCTCTTTCTCCCCCATCGCCCACGATCGTGCCCCCGTCGCCCGCGGCCGTGCCCTAACCGGTGGTCCCTCTTTCTCCCCCGTCCGTCGTGACTCGGTCTCGGCCCTCTGCCATCGTCCCGCGAACAAGGAAGCCGGCTCGAAGTGGGCAGCGGAAGGCAAGGGAGGGAGCGAAGAGCCGGAGACAAGGTAGCCGCGGCCCTTCTCCTCGCGCGCCGGCATCGTCCGCAGAGGGGAGGATGGGGAGTTGCTTCCGCCCGTGGTTCCTCTCCGCGCGTCTCCCCTCCAACGCCGCTGGTTGGTTCTACGCATCGGTGGCGGCGTCGATCCATTGGAGCTGTGGCCTCACTCTCCCTCTGCCTCATTTAGATTTCCAGGTCGATCCATTGTCAGCAATATTGATTCAAGTCCTCCAGCCTACATTCCCCATCTTGATGTTTCTTCTCCTCTCCCACTAGCAGCATCTGTCCATCCTAGCCGGCGCACCAAGGGGCGCACCAACAGAGTTCTTCTCCGGCCGCACCAGAACCGCACCAGCAATGTCTCAACTTCTTCTCCAGCCGCACCAGTAGCGCCGCGTTGCCGTCTTCAGCTCTAGACCTCAAGTGAGTATTTTGGAGTGATATAATTTGTGAACATTGAATCTGTGTTTTTTATTTGGCGGATCAAAACTATCTTTAACATTGAATCTTATTTTAGAGTGATCTAAGATGTGTGTGTGTTTGTTATTTGGCCAACCCGTTGATCTGTGTTTTTTATTTATGCTTGAACCAGAACCTTTGAATGATTATGTGAATTCTACTTGTAGGTGTTTAAAATATGTCTAACCAATTTGAAAGTAGTTCTACCCCATCGGATTCAAATGTAACACCTCCGATTGTTTCTGCCACTAGTACTACAGAATCAGAATCCCGTCCAACAAGAGGAAAGTCTGATATTGCATGGAATCATGTTGTGGAGGTAGAAAAAAATAAAATCAAATGTTTGTATTGTGGAAAGATTGTCAGTGGTGGAGGGATTCACAGAATGAAAAAACACCTAGCTAATATTAAAGGTGATGTTGCTTCTTGTAAGAAAGTTCCTCCACAGGTGTTGTTAGAGATAAAAGAGGATCTTGAAAGCACTGTTTCAACAAATACCAAAACATCTTATATTCCGAAACATAGTCCATTTCCGTCAATTGTAAGCATTAATGAAGATGTTGATGATGATATTGAGGGTCCCAGTTTGAAAAGAAATGCAGAAGGTGATTCAAAAAAAATGAAGGGATTAGCAGGAGGCAAGCAACCATCAATTAAAAGTTCTATGTCTGGCAAAGATGCCATTGAAAGAGCACATATAGAAGCTGCAAAATGGTTTTATGAGTCATGTATTCCATTTAATGCTGCAAATTCTCCCCGTTTTCAAGCTATGTTTGATTCTGCATTAACAATTGGTTATGGATATAAAGCACCTACTTTTCATGATTTGCGTGGCCCCGGACCCTCACCGCCATCATTGTGTTGCCTACGGGCACTAGTGTGTGCTACGTGAGTGAGTCCGCTCGAGTGAATCTATCGGTCCGTGAGTTACTTGCTTGCTAGGTTCGAGGGTCATTTGGTCGGTCCCTAGGTCATGTCACATCATAGATGGTGGGTCCCGGCCTGATTCCAGGAGTTGCCGTGGCAATTCATCTCGTCGTGGTCCTACGAAACCTTTACTAGAAGTCTTGATGAAGCTCTCGGGACGTCGTACGGCCTTTCTCAAAACTTTGTGTATCCTCTACTTGAACGTGCGGGTTTTCTGCTGACACGACCTCTGACACTATGATGCGTGCTGCTGGCTTGGCCTGACTCATGCTCAAAGCTTTCTCGAGGGGTGGAGTAGCACCCGAGATACTTTCGCCTTGACCAGGAGATCATTCGGCCACTAACGGGACCCATATGTTGAGAAGCCGTACCCATGCCGGGTAATCGGGGTCTTCTACTAACAGAGCCTTCGGTACCTCGCTCTGAAGGACAAAGGGCGTTCCTTCAACTCAGGAGGTTCTTTCATTCAGGTGGCGGGCCACCAGGTAGACCATTGTCCTTGGTCAGACAACAGGTGTGGTATATGCGGCACGACGGAGTTGATGCCGATTCATTGGGCAGGCTTGGTCGCACTACCCATAGTTGTGGATTCATCTCGATTCTCCTAAGGTGAAGTCCCCGGTGTTCGTACTGGGCGACCTAAGGCTCTGGCAGCTTGAGAAGACTTCTACGTATTGATCTTTCAACTTCTGTGCTTCAGTGGGCCGTATCATTCGTCTTTGAGGCTTGATCGTCATTTATCATATTTTGAGTGCCAACAACCCCTCGGTTTGAAAACCCGCAAGGACATACCAAAAAAAGCTAAAGGGGGCCAGCTCTGGCGAAAACCCACAAGGGCGGCAGAGCTGGTAAAGAGAAAAATAAAAAAAATCCTCCCCTTCTCTGCTCCTCACCGACGAGGGTCGCTGACCCCAACATTCCGTCAATGGTGACCTCAATATCACCCCACGATGATGGTGACCACTACACCCTCGAGAGCCGGATCACACCAATTCCAGTACCAGCCCTCAGTCTCAACACCGTGGCTTCAACGCCTTTATAGGCCAGCCACGCCAGCTCCAGTACCAGCTCCCAGTCTCAACACTATGGCTTCAACGCCTTTACAGACCAGCCATGCTAGTTCCAATACCAGCTCCCAGTCCCAGCATCGTGGCTTCAACGTCTCTACAGGCCAGCCACGCCAGTTCTAGTACCAGCTCCCAGTCTCAGCGTCGTGGCTTCAACGCCTTTACAGGCCAGTCACCCAATTCCGGTGCCAGCTCTCAGTCCCAGCACCGTGGCTTCAACACCTCTACAGGCCAGCCACGCCAATTCCAGTACCAACTCTTAGTCCCAGCATCGTGACTTCAACACCTCTATAGGCCGGCCACCCAATTTCAGTACCAGCCCTCAGTCTCAACACCGTGGCTTCAACGCCTTTACAGGTCAGCCACGCCAATCCCAATACCAGCTCCCAATCCCAGCATTGTGGCTTCAACGCCTCTACAGGCCAGCCACACCAGTTCCAGTACCAACTCCCAGTCCCAACGTCGTGGCTTCAACGCCTCTACAGGCCAACCACCCAGTTCTAGTACCAGCTCTCAGTCCCAGCACCGTGGTTTCAACGCCTCTATAGGCCAGCCACGCCAGTTCTAGTACTAGCGCTCAGTCTTAGCATCGTGGCTTCAACGCCTCTACAGGCCAGCCACCCAATCCCAATACCAGTCACCAGTTCCAACATCGTGGCTACAATGTCTCCACTGTTGTGTCCCCTGGGCACAAGTATATAAATGCTGTCTTGTTTTGATGATAGCAACTGATGATAGCATTTGATGATAGCAACTAATTCATGATAGCAACTGATGATAGCATTCATCATCAAAGCCCAAGGGGCACAACAGATCACACGGGCTTCGGCCGTGTCAGCCCTAAGCTTGAAGAAGTTCTGGTCCCGCTCCATCCCGGAGAGGACCAATCCCTACTGGACCAGTTGATCGCAGACCCTAGCAATGGCAGTCTCTGACACCTTCAGGCAACTTTCAAGCACCTCGCAGTTAGCTGAGAGCTCCGCCTGAATGGCTTGGCTGGCCTCCAGTTCTCGAGCAAGGCCTCTGAAGTGATGCCTCCATAGGCCAAGGGCACCAATGACCGAACACATGTCCCTCGCCGCTAGGGCTGTTAGCTCTTTCTCAGTCTGGGGCCCCGGCTCCCCAAGGTGCTGATACCACTGAACGCTTCTCCCCATGAGATGGATAACCGTCGTGATCCCTGCTAGCCCTGACATCGCCTCTTCAGGTGATGAAGGCTGGCCTCGCGGGGGGACCTCCAGAGGAGGAAGATGGCTAGCATCCACCACTGCGGGGGCCTTGCCCTTGTCACGCCTTTGCTCTACGGAGGCAAGCACAGGGAGAGGAGTGGCCGATTCTCTGATCGACGGCGGCGGAGTCGCAGGAGGCAACTCAGATGACGATGGTGGGACTCGACCCTGAGGTGGAGTGGAGGCCCTGCCTCTCTTCCTCGAGCACAGCTTGCTATCCAGCACTGCCAACTCATCTATGGATAGCGGGGGGAAGCTACCCCCAGCCATGGTGGATTCCCCTCCTTCGACACCGGTCGCCCCTTCGGAAGTAGCTATCTGGGGGCTGAACCCTCCACTGGCTGCAGAAGCTACAGTCGAACTTACCAAGGGAATGCCCGCAGGGACCGGTTGATGAAGCCACCCCGGAGCAAATACAGCTTCGACCTGAGGGGCAACGACAGACACTTTGCCAGCCCCCGACTCTATGTGATCCACAGGGCGGGGAGCACATTGCGGCAACCTGACAATCTCGTAGCTCTACGATGAGACCTCTGGTGCCCCTAGTCATAGAGCAAAGCTGGTCAAGCGCATATTGCTACCGGTACAACCCAACGGAGAACCAAGACCAGTACCTTGCGGCAGCGGAGGACTCAACCCCAGCTCCTGGAGCAACTTCGGAGTCAGCACGAAGTCTGCATCGATGAGGGGATATCGGAGGATGACATTCACCTTCTTGCACTCCTCGGCGTTAATTAGAGGTTTCCTATCGACCCAGATAGGTGGAGTGCCCTTGAACCTCCAACTACCAGAGTGGTCATAATCCCTAGACTCTACAATGTACACGTAATGTTACGACCAACCCTTGAGGTTGGCCGTAGAAATAGAGACTTGGATGAAGTTCTGGCCGGACCGGGCCTTAAAGTAGGTATAAGTCGTATCTACCGGGCAACGCTGGATAAAGTTGAATTGTCGGAAGAGATGGACACTAGACTCCATCGACGCTCTCCGACAGGCATACACAAAGTCACAGAGGATGTAATAAGAGTTGGGAGATAACTCTCCAGGACGACTCCCGTAATGGTGGAGGACGGACGCTATGAAGGGATGTGCAAGCAGGCAAAAGCCCACCTAGAAGGATGCTACCAGGATCATGAACCCGCCCAGGGGGAGACTCAATACCTCATCATCGATAGTCGGGAAAATGATGTCCAGATTGGGCGGTATCTGGAATGCCTCTGGTGGTCGTCAGATCACCCTATAGGCACTAATGGTGGAGAAGGGGGATGACCAACGTGGGCACCGAAAGTGCTTGCAGCCCCCCCGCGACCAGGGGCCCCCTCTTCAACAGAAGAGGAAGGACTGACACGACAGGTTTTTTTATGGGGAGGCATGGCTACAGAAAATTGAGGGTGTAAAGAAAGAGAAGATCCTGACTGGGCAATGGAAGAAGACGCCTATGGCGGAGCCCGGCAACAAGTGAGGCAAAGATCAGGTCTCTGGGGCAAGCCCCACTACCATCCTTATAACCACCCACGATAGACCGATGTTTCCAAGTCGTACGGCGAGCTAACAGGCGCCTGCCGCTGCGGCGGTATGGTTACCAACGATAGGTAATCGTTTGGAGCCCGTGCTCCCAAACAAAATAGGATGCATGTCATGATTACTAATGTAGCGTCTGTTCCATCAGTGGCACCTTGCATGCCAAGCAAGTCATCGGAACCCCCGTCACCTGCAACACGAGGAGGATGACGTCAGAAAATCCTCTCTTGATCGACTCTCAGCCTCCTGTAGAGTGCTCGGCGACTGAGAGTAGGGGGGAAGTAAGGAGGGTCAATCCGGTTGAACCCAATTATGGCCAAATAACTGTAGGCCCACTCCAGAATGACGTACCTAGGAGGTCCCCAACATATGCGGCCCACCAAAGTGTAGCGCAGCCCAAGTTAACATTGGGTTCTACAGTGGATAACCTCTATGGCCCAAGCGCCGTTATCACCAATGGACACTCCGATGACCGACCATTGCCCCCATGATGTCGACCCTGACCCCATAACGGGCGAGCACGCCTCATGAGTGCCGTAGGACTCGCCTCGGGACTAGCCGACGTCACGGTGATCAGCCTCCAACGGGAAACTCTCGCCAATATAGTAGGAAAGCGTTACTCCACTTCTTACGCCCTTCCCTATCGAGGGATGAGACTTCCACCTCCCGGACAACCCCCTATAAAAGGGAGATCGACAGAGAAGAGAGACACGGTAGTTCATTCTGCCAAACTACTATGCAAGAGGATAGAGCTACTAGCCCCACTATACAGAGAGGAGAAGGGAGTGACGGCCCACACTCTGAGGAAGGTTCCTGCCGGTGACCTTACTACTCAGTGACTACTCACTAGGTGAGCGCTGAGACCAGCGAGCACTCATCTGGAGGATTCCTACGACTGTCCAGCCTTCTGCAATGATCCCTCCCTCTCTCTCCCACTTGCTCTTCTCTATACTTTATTTTCCCGTTACTGACTTAAGCATCAGAGGGTTGTCCCCTGGGGTAACACCCGAGACTCCTTCTGACGTCTCTTGTTTCCTGGTGCTTGTAGGCCTCCACGGGTGCGAGATGACTTCCCCATTCAATAAATAGAGAAGGTGGTACATAGCGTAGAAATCAGATTTCAGCCTCTACTAGCCTAAAACCAAACTGACACTGGGCCTAGAGGGTCGCACACATTAGGGTTATAGACGGTGGAAGTATATTCGCATTATTAGACTGTTAAAGGTTTTTATGAAAGACCAAGAAGGCTATAAATAATTACGATGGGAAAAACCCTGGGCCAAGCATTTTCGGTTTCCCGGGCCATCTGCTCTCTCTCCTTCTACGGAGGGGCACCCCCCTCTCTCTCCTCTCTCTTCTCCTTCTCGTTTGTAGTGTAGAGATCATGGAGATGCCATGGAAGAGATCGTGGAGATGCCTTGGAAGAGAAGATTCCATCGTTCGTTCCCGTGTGGATACCGCTAGAGGCCATTCACTTGCACGACTAATTACCACCACGAGGGATTGTTTCCACTTCGCTGCGATCTGAGCATCGTAGAGGTAAATTCGAATCCTGTAGTTGTAGATTATCATCGGGAATCATGTAGGAGCGATCAACTTGGCTGGGTTAAAATTTTAATTTCTATTTTCCCCTGCATTCTTCGTGTTCTTGGCCTAGATCCTTATAGTGGTATCAGAGCCAGGTTGATTACTCTTGATTCTCGCTTGTTTTAGGAATTTTTCTGTAATTTTATATCTCTATTTTTGGAATTTTCATGGCTAGAACAAACCCATGAGATGGGACCGATCTCCATGGAGATGGAGTCTGGATTGACGAGAGAGGACTCTGGGGTGATTGCCGATTATGTCGTAGGCCTTTGGGCTTCGGTCCCACGGTGAAACTTGGGCCACATGTTGGCTGTCCTGCACCAGAAGGAGCCGCTGCAATCTGCGAAATGTTCACCAGAGTTGTAGGGATTTGCCATATTTTTCACAGTGTTGGCAGCGGTGATTGGCACTGGCAGTAACGTAGGTGGGTGGCCAGCGGTCCGGCGACACTTGCCACGGCCTCTGGCAGCCAGCCATGGCCAAGGGTGGCCGATGGGCGCCAGTGGGGGTGAGCCCCAATTAGCACGATGGAGGCCCTATTCGCGTGAAGTGCAGGGGTTGAGGAACCCCTGCTTGCGGCGGTCTGCAGCAGTGAACGGCGCCAGTGACCCTACCATTCGGTCACCGGTAGTCTGGCGACGTTGCTGGTGCCGTCCGGTGGCCAGCCATGGACTGGGAGGGCCGCCCCTTGAGGCGGCGGTTTCTACGTTCATGGCTTTGTGGTGCTGGGGTTCTGTGTGACTGAGGAAGAAGGCGATGGCGCTATGCGCCATGGTCCACAAGAACAAGTATGCGCCGGTGTAATGCTAGCTGGCACATTGCGCCCTGCGAGCCCATTAAGAGATTTAAATGAGAATTAAATCTGTTTGCCTCAGTTCTCAGCCCGAGTTGCCACGATATGTAGTAGGAAAGTTTGAAATTTTTTTATAATAATAATTTCTTATATTTTCATGTGATGATTACAGTGCCCTGGTAGGGGTCACTATTTACAGATTTGACGACTGTGCAAATAGTCATTGTTTAATACATTTTCCAGAATCTTGCATCATTTTAAATATTTCCAGGAAATAATGATGATAAACAGGGCGTTGTTCAATAATATGACGCCTTGTCATTCGGGCGTTAAATTTCAAATTAACGCCTTAAGTCAGGGCGTTAATTTAGTTACTACAGCAATTGGCCATGAACAGTATCAATAATTTAACAGGAATCAAATCATGGATCTAGAGACATGATCATGTAGGGAAAAATTTACAGATTTTAGAACTATGCTCATGCAGTAATTACGCTATCAGGGATTCAAGTTATTAAATTTTGATCATGCGTTGAATTATTAAACACTGTGGTAATTAACAACTTGAATAGAGTCGTCTATTGAATGACGCCTTGAGGAAAGGCGTGCATAATAGAAACAGCGCCTGAGGTCAGGTCGCTATTTCATTGAAAACCAGAAGAAACGAGATAAACGCCATGGAAAGCAGAGTGTCTATATCTACATGTATGCATGATTTATTAACTAGAGTTTGATCCAGAACTTGAGATTTAGAACCTACCTTTTGTACTGACGGGGTTGAACTGGGTGCCAGGGAAGAAGAAATAGCACTCTGTTATGAACAGAGTAACAATCACAGTAGCAGCAGGTTCCCTCTTCTGCAATGGTACTGAGAAGAGAGCAGCAGGAAGAAGAAAAAATAGAAGTAGTCGCAGCGGGTTGTTTAGACTCTTCCTTCCGTGACTGTTCCTGTAGAATCCCAATTCAGAAGGTAAGAAGAAAGAAGAATATCAGTAAAGAAGACTAATTCAATTCTTCCTTACCGTAGCTTTGGCTGAGGTTGACGATTAGGAAGCTTTAAGGGTCAAGGCAAGGGTATTTATAGGCTAAAGAATCCCATAACCGGTTGGAATTTGATTGGGGTTGGGTCTTTCCATCTTAATCCTTTCCCTCTTTGATTCTTACCCACTATTAGTTCTATAGTTTAGCCAAGTTCCCTGTTCGAACAGAACATGACAATCGGTTTCCATTTTACGATTCTCAGAAAAATGACACCTTGGAGTAGGGCGTCACTTAATTGGCGACTTAGTTAGGGGCGTCAGTTACTAAATTGGCGCCTGTGTTCAAGTCTTCATTTTATTAATTAGCGCCTTTATTAAGGACGTTAATTATTTCTTTCATTCTGAGAAGGATTCTTCCGTTTGTTCTAAAAGAATTGGCATCTTTAAACGGGTTGTGAGTTGGTTAGGTGACGCCTATTGGAAGAGGTGTTATTTAATGAATTGACGACTTAATGAAAGTCGCTATTTATAATTTTATTTAAACTTTATTTCTTTCCAAAAATTCAGGGTCGCTACACCCTCCCCCACTTAAAAAGAATTTAGTCCCCAAATTCTCTTGCACATAAAGGTGGAGAGTGTAGAAGGTATACCTCTTAGAATAGGTCAGGGAACCGCTTTCTCATTGACTCCTCGGTCTCCCACGTAGCTTCATGCTCTGAATGTTTATTCCATTGAACTTTTACCATGGGAATAGTCTTGTTCCTTAATATTCGTACCTCTTGGTCGAGGATCTTCATTGGTCTTTGTTCATAAGTGAGATTCCTTTGAATCACCAAGTCTCCATGATCGATAATATGTGACGGGTCGTGCACATATTTCTTCAACATTGAAATGTGAAACACATTATGCACCTCGGACAACTGAGGGGGTAGAGCGATGCGGTAAGCAACCTCACCAACTCTTTCTAATACCTCAAATGGTCCAATAAACCTTGGTGTAAGCTTGCCCTTAACACCAAATCTCCTTATCCCTCGTCCAGGTGATATCTTGAGAAATACATGGTCACCCTTTTGGAATTCAAGTTCCCTTCTTCGTGTGTCAGCATAAGCCTTTTGCCTTGATTGGGCAACCTGGAGTTTTCTGAGTCTGTCAGCCAGCAAATTGTAAATTCGACCAAGGCCAGATCTAGGATAGTCAAAATTCTTTCTCTGGCCATAGATCAAAGTACTTCAAGTCAGATTTTCGACGGTACCTCTTTCGCGTCGATCCGACGTCGGGAGTGATCGCAGCAACTGATCTCGTCGGGTTGCGCACTGTAAAAACAGAGCCTCAGATCTGTGGGCAGCAACTCCAACGAGAGGAGACCGGAGCCGGCTCGCCTTCCACAAGATGAACCAGCATGCCGCAGTCCCAGGGAGTGCCTCTCCAGGAGCCACCGTCATAGCGGTACCATTCCGGGCCCACTTGGACCCACCGACCAGTACGCGGGCCCCACATTCATGAGTACGCGTGTCACCGAAGCTACATCAAAACACTGCCCGTCAACCCAAGATCGGTCCTCCCGGGTCTGATTGTGTAGCCCTTTACCTCCCTGCCTGGAGTGGGCATCAAAATTCACTACTGTAATTTAAATATTTACTGTACCGGGAGTTATTGACTTGGCTGGGATCGTCTTCCATACGTCTGGCATGTGGAGGTAAATCCGCTCCCTCTCCCTTTCGCATTTGCTTTACTCGTATCTATTTGTATATGCCGCTGCGAGTGTTAGAATTCTTAGCCCATATATTTTTATCACCGCTGCGAGAGTGAGTGAGTGACCCATCCCGTGACTCGATCCGAGCATGGAAGAGCTGACTACCTGACTCACTGCTGGTTTCTCGACCCCGCACGGTCCCACGCATCCCTCGCTAGGGACGCCCGCGAGCTAGAGTCCTAGGGTGCTTGTCCGTCTCGCATCATAGAGTCAACGATGCTTAGCGGTCGAACATAGGGCTGCCAAAGCAAGCGTCACGGTCTATCGTAAGACCGCTCAGCCAAATTGACATACAAACACTGTCTAGTGGTCAACTAATGGGCCGCTGGACAATGCATAGTGGTCCAACTATGGGCCGCTATCTGATAAAGATGGTCTATCGCGAGACCGCGAAGACCTTAACCAACTTAGCTCTAAACCGACATACCTCAAAGCTTAGCTGTTGACTGATGGACCGCGAGAGGTAAGAAACAGTCTCTGAAATGACCGCGAGCATGATAGAGCGAGAAAACTAGGGATCGATCGGATCTCAGCCTTTCCACACCACGTTTGCTCTAAAACGAAGGGGAAACAACCCTAAGCATAAAAATAACCTTCCACAGTCTGAAAGGGGTCGAATTGACACCTAAATTACAAGAAACGGGCGATTCCACCGAATCGACCCTAATTGAGTCACATGGGTTCTTGGGCTCCGACCGGTCCCAAATGACAACCAATCGTGATGAAACCAGTGGGAATGGAATGCAGACATTCCAGGGGTTCAAATGATACCAATTTATCTGAAAACTGTCACCATTTTTCGGTGAACCTGACGCACACCCTCGAAGCTTGCTTTGCCCAAAATGAAGCAAAACCCGCTCATTCTCACACCGTTCTGCTCCAAATCATGAGGGAATGTGAAAGGAAAGTAGGGGATCCATTTCCCTACCTCCACCGAAGTTCTCGCACACCGAAGCAACTAAATCGTGCCGAAACAATCACGACGATCAAACCACGTCAGCTTTGAATCCACCAAGGGATCGTGCTAACGCCATGCTTCATCCTCCATGACAGCATGCTCCATGTCAATCCCACGTCGTCCCTGCCTCAGCCACCTTGCCATAGTCGCGTGCCCCACGTCGAGAGGAGAAGAGAGGAGAGAGAATGAGAGGGAGAGAGGTCTGACATGTCAGAACTCTCGTTGACCGTGCCTGCCTCGAAGACCGGGTCAGTCGGTTTGCATAACGGACATCTACCCATGCGTCATGTATTGGATGACGCACAGGTGTAGGGCCGTTATGGTCCCACTGACTGTGGCTTTGTCTGGGTTGAGGGGTTGGCATGACACCTAGGATTTGACCAGCCCCACATGGGCCCTTGGGTAAAGGTGGACCAATGGGGAAGAGGTGAGGTGGCCCATGGGACCCAGGTGGTCCCCTTTTACAAATAAACCCCTCTTACAATCCAAATTACAAACCGAATACAACTAAATAAACACACAATGCACACAAATAAAATCTAAATAAATATGATAAATGTCAAGACTTCAAGGGGAAGCCTCCAGGCTGTCTCCGAGCCAGATGGACGCCAAAGTGGCTCGAGTGGTGCTCCGCGTACGGTGCTGGTGGCTCGGCGTATCATGCTTCTCAATTGCACGGGTGTCCGCACCAAGGCGCCATCGACTGAGTTGGAGGTGATTGATGTGGAGGACGCGGCGGCCGCCGTCGAGTGGCGGGCTCCCGAGGGATCTTCCTGAGCCCAGGACAAAGGCAAGCGGGTAGCCCGGGAAGGGGCTTCCGAGCGGCGGGGGACCAAGTGCAAGGATCCCATGGAGAAGATGCTATGGGATTCTATGACGGCTCAGTCCGTGGAGAAGAAGCGGGCAAAGAGGGCTGGGGCCGCCCGCTCAGTTGAAGATGGTGCTCGCTCAGCCCTACCCTCTGCCGAGCTAGAAGGGGCTGAGCCAATTCGGTCGGCTCTCCCTTCTGCGAAGTGAGAGGGGGCCGATGAGGTCATGGAGGTTGCAGCGTGGGCGGGCGAATCTCAGGCAGTGGTGGCCGATGCTGGAGCGTCGGGCGAAGCTGGAGGAGTGCAGGGTGGCGGCGTCGGGGCCGAGCCAGTAGAGGTCAGAGGGTCACGAGGAGATGCGACTCAATACCAATCGGCAGAGGTAGGAGAGACACAGGACATGGCGGCCTAGTCTGAGCCAACCGGTAGGGCTCCCGAGGGAGTATCGCTCGGAGGGGGACCCCCCATTCCGGTCGCTCTGGAGAGGACTGGCCCTCCTCCCGGCATCCGGGGTCCCCTATATCAGAGATTTCGTAACATAGCCTCGGGGGTGGGGCGAGGAGGAGATAGGCAGAATCCTCCATATGTGGTCCTCGAGATGATCATGGGGGGCGGTTTGTTTCTGGCCCAGATGGGGGCCGACATAGCAGATGCCTACACTCGGGCGGAGTCGGAGCGATCGACTCTTGGTTGGGCCGTCAGCACATCCGACCAGAAGGTCGCTTGGCTCATTGCCAATCTCGAGGGGCTTCGGCAGGAGATTACATTGCTTCGGGAATAGGCGAAGTCGAGCCAGGCGGAGGCTCGGGCATTGGCCAAGCAGCTGGCTCAGGCCCGTAGTTCACTCGAGTTGAAGAGTAGGCTACTAGAGCAGGAGCGCACGACTCAGATCGAGCATGATGGGCAATAGGAGGCCGAGCGTGCGGAGCTTGAGGACCGAGCCGAGGGAGCCAAGTGACTTCAGGCGGAGGTTGAGGCTGTGCTAGCTGAGGTAGAGAAGTGGTCGGCCGAGCTTGCTAGTAGGGCGGAGTCGGCCAGGGTGGATGTGCTCGAGCGTTACAAAAGCTCGGAGGACTACCAGACCGGTCTACGAAAGGTTGCCTTCCCTTATTACCAGTTGGGCTTTCGTCGAGGCATCCGAAAGGGGTTCTCCCAAGGCTATCACCGAGCTAGCTTTTGGGCGGAGGAGCAGGCGCCAAGGGTGGTCATCTTCCTATCAGGGTAGTGCTATGACTCAGATTCGGTGTCTTTTGAATCTTCTAGCTCGGCGTCAAGTGAGAAGGGAAGCCGAGGAGACTCTACCTCGTCCGAGGGATCACCAACTCCAGCTGCGTCGGGAGGGCACGCGACCGAGGCAGTTCCCACACCAGTGGGGTCAGTGCCTGGGTCGATCATCGCCGAGGGTGCCAGGGGCGGATCACCCGATGCCGAAGAGCCTTTGATCCCTAAGTCTCTGGACAGACCCGAGGCCTGATGTATCTTTACTTTTTTCCTTTCTTTTCTGAGTTGCTGGCCAAGGGGTACATTCGTCCCAGCTTTTCCCCTTGGGGTGCGCCAGTCCTCTTCGTCAAGAAGAAGGACGGTAGTCTGAGGTTGTGCATTGACTACCGCCAGCTGAATGAAGTGACCATTAAGAACAAGTATCCGTTGCCGCGGATAGATGATTTGTTCAACCAGCTTCAGTCTGCTCGGGTATTCTCGAGGATTAATTTGCGGTCCGGTTACTATCAGCTGAGGATTCGCGAGTCTGATGTGGAGAAGTCTGCGTTCAGTACGAGGTACAGGCATTATGAGTTCCTAGTGATGCCGTTTGGGCTCACCAATGCCCCTACAACCTTTATGGACTTGATGTAGAGGGTGTTCCATCCCTATTTGGACCAGTTTGTGGTCATGTTTGTGAATGACATCCTTGTTTATTCGCGGTCTGTCGAGGAGCACGTGTACCATTTGGGTGTGGTGCTGCAGGCGTTGCAAGATCACCAGTTGTATGCGAAGCTTAGCAAGTGCGAGTTCTGGCTTCGTGAGGTGCACTTTTTAGGGCACGTGATCTCTGGTGATAGTATTTCTGTGGACCTTGCCAAGGTCGAGGTAGTAATGCAGTGGTCGAGGTCGAGGTCTGTAACCAAGATCCGAAGTTTCTTGGGGCTTGCTGGATATTATCAGAGGTTTATCCAAGATTTTTCTGGCATTGCGGCCCCGATGACCAGACTTACGCAGAAGTATGTGCCTTTTGTCTGGACTGATGAGTGTGAGCGTAGCTTCATGGAGTTGAAGAGGTTGCTCACCTCGGCTCCGGTGTTGGTTTTGCCTTCTGGATCGGGAGGTTTCGTGGTGTGTACAGATGCTTCCGGTGTCGGATTGGGTGCTGTGTTGATGCAGCATGGTAGAGTGGTGGCGTATGCTTCGCGATAGCTGAAGCCACATGAGGAGAACTACCCTACCCATGACCTAGAGTTAGCGGCTGTGATCTTCACGTTGAAGATCTAGAGACATTATCTGTACGGCGAGAAGTTCGAGGTGTTCACTGACCATCAGAGTTTGAGGTATGTGTTCACTTAGAATGACCTGAACCTCAAGCAGAGGCGTTGGATGGAGTATATGAAGGATTATGACTTCACCCTATCTTATCAGCCGGGCAGGATAAATGTCGTCGCCAATGCTTTGAGTCGAAAGGTCGAGGTCAGCGCCTTGATGTTGAGGAAGTGGAGGCTCTGGGAACAAGTGCCCGAAGTGTCTTTCAGGCTTAAAATTCCCCGAGAGCCAGGGTTAGTAGTGCTTGCGAGTCTGACTGTCACCCTTGCTATCCGTCATCAGGTGATAGAGGCTCAGCACTCGGACCCTGAGTTGCCCCAGATTTTGGCCATGGCTAATGTGGAGCTCGGCGAGGATGGTGCTGTGAGGTGCCGTGGTAGGCTGTACGTCCCAGCCGAGGAGCAGGTTCATCGTGCGGTGTTGCGTAAGGCTCATGGGAGCAGGTACACCGTACACCAGGGTGCGACGAAGATGTATCGGAACTTGAGGAGGCAGTTCTGGTGGCCTGATATGAAGAGAGATGTTGTCGAGTTCATGGCCAAGTGCCTGACCTGTCAGCAAGTGAAGGCGGAGCATCAGTGACCAGGAGGTGTGCTTTAGCCCTTAGAGGTTCCGGCGTGGAAATGGGACCACGTGACCACTGATTTTGTGGTGGGATTACTGAGGACTCTGAGTGGGCATGACAGCATTTGGTTACTTGTAGATCGGCTGACGAAGATGGCTCAGTTGCTACCGATCAGAGTCAGCTGGAGTGTGACCAAGATGGCACGTTTGTATGTGGAGCAGATCGTACCCTTGCATGGGATTCCCATTTCCATCGTATCCGATCGAGATCCGCATTTCACATCTGGTTTCTGGAGGAGTTTCCAGAGGGCTCTAGGCACCGAGTTAGCTTTTAGCTCGGCGTATCATCCTCATTCTCCCTCCTACGGCTAACACGAGAAGAGGGTCTTCTTCCTGTTCCTGTGTCTCCTTCATGTTGCTGATCGAGAAGCCAGCAAAGAGGGCACTCATTCATCCTTTCCTCATCATCCTACCAACAGTTGAAGCCATCATCTGCTTCCCCTTCATCCTCTGTTCACGAAAGTAGGAACAGAGCATCATTCCACACCAAAACCTTTAACTGTTCATCATCTAGATCTTCACAAAAGGTAGGTTTTCTCTACCCCATGACCCAACCAGGATTAAAAAATAAGTAAAACTGATACATGCATGCATGTCCATCATGTTGTTAGCCTTGTAATCATCGTTCTTTAGTTCTTATATTAGAGTGAATATCGTCCACAGGTGTGGCTGCGATTTTAAAAAGCGTCGAATCCTATGGATGCTACTTGTTCATGAGTTTTGGCATGCGTTATTCGTGATAATAAAATTTCTAGAATCTGTGCCCACCACATGGGACGCCCATTCGTTTCTGCGCCTGGGAAATAGGACGCTAATACCTGAGGTCTTTACGTGAATTGTTTAGAGTACTTGTGCATGAAAATGAAACAGCGCCTGATCCGTCAGCTGCCATTTACTATGTGCACCCTGAAGACAGGACACCAAAACCCTACAGTATTTAACTGTATCACCAACACAGATTAATTCCTGTTAAATCTAAAGATATTTGCGCCTGTTGATGCTAACGCCATTTGCTATTAACGCCTGACCCAGTGAACATTATTTAGTTATATTTTTGAAAAATTATCCATGTCTTGAAATGTGTTTTCAGAAACTTGTAAAACAAGTTACAAGAAATTGAGAATCAGTACCTTCCTGGAAGGACGTTGATTATGTTAAAAATGCAAAGAATTATTCAATATGTACCTGTTATGGCAGACGCTATTTGAATTAGTGCCTGTCAGATCGGACACGATTTCTTCGATCGACTACTTACCGTGGTTTCAACCCCTACCGTGGGGTATCGCTGGCACTCCCATCCCATTCCATGGATGGGGTCCCTGTTCCGTTTTACATCATGTACCCTTAACTCTCCGGGATGATTGAGCCCTCTATTGGACAATCTGTTCCTTCAGACTGGTAATTTCATCTTAGAGACCTCCATAAGTCTCCGCTAGCCTTGGATTCCCTCAAGGCAGCCGAGCAGGTTGTACCCTAAAAACTCATTACATTGTGTCACAATCATGTCCCTCTAAAGAAATATGACGATCTAGGTCTTAAATAATGCTACTTCTGGAGATTTTTGAGAAATTGTCACCTTCTGGTAATCTGCGCCCGTTGAAGCAGACGCCATTTGTTAATAGCGTCCACCGCCCCTTTTGGTGGACGCTATTTACTCGTGCCTTATTATCTTTTCAGAATGAGCGCCCATTACTATGGACGCCAATTCTATTCTGCGGCCTCCATGTTGGACGCCAATTACCCAGTTTTATGAAATGTCTCGAAATTTTTAGCTAAGTCATCTCTACACGTGATATCGGCCTTGAATTCCAAATTCCGTGCATCTACCTTAACATCCTACGATGATCTATTTCCTTTGAAATTTTATTGGCTACTAAAAAAGTATAGTGGATGTCAAATCACACAACTAATGTCTGCACATATAGGGCCCAATCTGGTCTTGGGAGGAGCACCCGAAAGTACTTGTGCCCATGGGAGTTGAATGATTATGGTGTGACATTGCACCGGAGTGCATGACTATCTTGATTATGACGTTCTACAATCTCTCTCTCTCGTGCTTGACTTGACTTGCTTGACTTGCGTGGCCCGAAATGGGCAAGTACTTGAATAAATGAGTAGCCACTATCTCGTGACATGACTTGATACTACATGCTTGGTTCCCCTTGTTAATTTTACTTGATACACATGATATCTTGCTAGCTCGTTCATGATATTCATCGCAATTCCACTCTCGTCATCACATGGAGAAAGGCCATGGGGAAGAGATAGGATGGAGTGAAGAAGCAGGAGAATGGATCTTGTCGGCGTGCAGTTGACACTTAACACACCGGTGAACATAGATAGTGCAGTCCTCTTCTAGAGTGGGCCAATAGAAGCCTAATCTAAGAATTTTCTTGGCTAGCATCTGACTATTAACATGGCCCCCACATACTCCTGAATGCGCCTCTTCCACAACTTTCTATGATTCGTCATTGTCAAGGCACCTGAGCAAGATTCTGGAAAGACTTCTTCTATAAAGCAACCCTCCAACCAGAGTGTATCGCTGGGCCACTCTTCTAATTACTTTCTTTTCTTCGGCCGTGGCTTCTTCAGGATAAGATTGATCTTGACAATACTTGGCAATTTCATAAGATCACAGCTTCTCTTCGTCAGCCAATTCTTCCTCGAGGTCTAGCAATATGATCTCCTTGTTCTCAATGATTTCTCCTTCTCTAACCTTCCTAAGCGCCTCCTCCTTAATCCTAAGGAATGTTGAATCCTTGATGGCAGGAGTTTGACGTTTATGAACGATGATAGAACGAAAGTCTGTTTTAGGAAGGAAGACTAAAGAAGAAGCAAGGGAGGTGAGTGCATCAGCCAGGATATTCTAATCTCGAGGAACATGTACGAAGATAATCTTGGTAAAGAGTTTAGCATATGCGGAAGTCAGTTCCTGGTAGGGTTTGAGCTTGGGATTGAGTGCGCGGCATTTGACGAGCACTTAGCGAAGAATAAGCTGACTATCACCTACAATCCGCAGTTGGGTAACACCGAATTGGTGGGCAGCCTGTAATCCGACCAGAAGTGCCTCATATTCGGCTATGTTATTAGTAACAGGGAATGCAAGCTGAGAGGCGAGTGGAATAGTGATACCCTCAGGTGATAGGAGAACGATGCCAATCCCATTTCCTTTTGAATTTAGAGCTCCATCAAAATGTAACGTCCACATCGAATCGGGTTGATTGAAGGACATCAGTTCCTCATCTGAAAACTCTGAGCAAACAGGGTCAAATCTAGGAAGAGGGTGATGAGCAAGATGTTCTACTATGGCATAGCATTTAATTACTTTCTGCTGAATGTAAGTGATGTCGAACTGAGAGAGGAAGCTTTGCCATCATGCCAACCGGTCGGTAAGGATAGATTTTTAAAGAAGGAATTTGATTAGATTCATACGAGCAATGAGATGAACCTCGTGAGCTAGGAAGTAATGCTTAAGTTTTTGAACTACCCAGACTAGAGCTGCGCAGGCTTCTCCATGGCTGAGTACTTCTGCTCACAGGGGTTAAGAAGCTTTGACAAGTAGCAGGCTGCCCTTTCTTTACCTTCTTCGTCAACTTGCGCCAGGACAGCACCTACAGAGTCATCCAAGATGGAAATATAAAGAACAAGTGGTTTGCCTGGAGTCGGCGGCCTCAGGACAGGAGGATTGATTAAATACTCCTTTAATCCATCAAAGGTGGCCTGACATTTGTCATCCCAATGAAATTTGACTCCCGGTTTGGTAAGCTCGTAGAACGACCTACACCTTTGTAAATGCTGGGAGATAAAATGACGAATAAATTGTAACCTCCCTATCAATCCCCGAACTTCTTTCAGATTCTTGGGAGGCGGCATTTCACTGATAGCCTTCGCCTTATTGGGATCAATCTCAATACCTCTCTTACTGACTATGAATCCAAGCAACTTCCCAGATAAAATGCCAAATACACATTTCTTAGTGTTCATTTTTAATTGATATTCACGTGCTCTCTGTAAAACCTTAGTTAGAACCCCAGGATGCTCAATCCTTGTCCTTGATTTCACAACCAAGTCATCTACATACACCTCAATAAAAATGTGGATCATATCATGAAAAATTACCATCATGGCCCTTTGATAGGTGGCTCCGGCGTTCTTAAGTCCGAAGGGCATAACCACATAACACAAAACCATTCAAAAATACATGAAGGGAAATAAACAACAAAAATGGATAATTAAAATCCCAGACAACAAAAAGAAGGCTAGGGTCCACATTGTAGCCCCGTCTCTCCCCATGACCCGGTGTTGAAGAAACAATAATGCTACCCTCGCAGGCCGGGCCTGAGTCTTGGAAATTGTCCTGACATGGCCATGACCCGACTTTGCCTCGGGCCGACACTCTGATTGAATCAGACTCGATTCTTAGGCCGGATCCTTGCTGACCTATCATTGAAATTGTCGTGCGTTCGGCAGACATTTGAATGGATTTGTCTTGGTTTCCATCGAGTTTCCAGTACAGACCTTCGTCCGAACATGTAAAGGGTCCTTGAGTGACCGATATGGCCGATGTCCCGCATCCAGATGCGGACCCTTAGTGTGATTTATTCCTGCTCTTTTTCTCGCAATTAGTATTAATTCTTTTGGCCACATGGTCCCTAATTTCGACAATTAATCAATGGTGTTCTCTCGTATGGGGGATGTAAATGACATCGTGACCTTTATGGCACGGCGGGATTTGGTCTCGACTCGAACCACACAATCACCTGACGAAGTCAAATTGAGCGCACCATGGGCTTCCATGAAGCCCAAATAAACCGTCACTTTATGACTGGCACGCCCACGCACTTAACAAACCTAACAAAAACTAACAAACAAATATCTTAATAGATCTAACGGAAAGTGCGTCCACATTCCTGTGGATGAGAGATCCACTCGGTGGCTTGTGAGCTACCTTGAGAATCGTGTCACCGTGGTTTCAGACCTAGGGATTAGGCTAGATTGACAGTGCTGTGTCGTCACGTGCAATGGTCTTGACCCGAGTCTCGTGACTCAAGGATTATTGTGTTTAGTAGGTCTAGTGGGCTGTTCAGAGTCTGGTGGTTGTGAGTCACTTGTTACTCTACGTTACTTGCGATGGGTGCGTGCGTGGTTTTCAATGTTCACGTTTTGTGAGTCCCCACTAGTCGTAGCTTTCATGTGCACGTGGGTGCGGACCCACTTGGGAGTGGTGGAGAGCATGATCCAAGTGAGACGATTTTTAGGCTGATTACTTTAGGCCCTCTTGCCTTTCCAACCTGAGTCTGCCTGGGGGAAAAACCTGCTAGAGGACTCGACCTAGAGCAGATGGTCTATGTGTGCATGCGTAGCTGGGGACAAAGGACACGCGTTGACGAGCGCGGTCCCAGCTAGTCCTTGTTCTGTGGTTACTAGTACGGTGTCTCAATCTCTGCCTGGGACATTGTAGGGAGACACCTGAGGCTGTGGACTAAGTCGTCAGTGGACGCATCCGTCCTTGCTTCTGGTGGGCAGGTACTCCCGTCACATGACGTGAGTTTCTAGAGATTCGACTTTCCACCTCCTTCTGTGAGACATGATTTCGCGTGTAGTTTTCGGATGTTTTTCTAGGAACCCAGGTCTGGGGTTTCTGGTGAGCGTCACCTAGGATTTTTTCACTAGACGACGTAGAGTTCACGACGGCGAAGTCATGACCGTGTTTTTGGATCGTGTGATTTTGGTGTGGGCCTTCGTGTGTGAGCATAGGACTCTACGATAGAGGTGTCATGACGTTTTCCTAGTAGGGTGGTTAGGGCGGTTCATAATCTGGTGGTCCCCCGATCATGGGACGGGGCATTGAGTTCAGTTTCGGTAGGAGTAGTTGTAGAGCCGAACACACACACCCGCGCGCCCGGGGATCGGTCGATTCCCGAGGGCACCCACCCCCTCTGAGGGTCGACAGGCACCGCGGTCCCGACGCGCGGGAATAGCACCGAAACCTCTCGCTTTTGGCAGTTTCGGTGGCTTTCGATGCCAGTTTTACGGAAGAGATTATTCGCGTCTGGGGTCCTAGACACGTTATAATGTGTCAAATTCTTTGGACGCGTCCAATTCCATGGACTCATCTAATGCAATGGATGACCAGACTTATGACTCATGTTGAATGATGTGATATGCAAAGATAGGTGCACTTTTGTCCCAAACGTGATGGCCCAGTGTGTGGGTATGGGGTGGTCCTTGAGCTCCCACTCATAAGGATCAAAGTAATGAAGGTTTTTTCGATTTTAGTTGAATATCAGTTTCGTACTGATTCAATATAGATCGGCCGGTGACTTCCAAAGGTGCCAAAATGAAAAGTAGCAAAAGCGCGATTCATTTTGAAGGGGTTACAAAGAAAGTTATGATCCAATCCGGGTCACCACACTGGAATGGTCTTCATTTTTGAAGACCATTTTCTTTTGAGGGTCGTTGGGGTTGGCGCTGGGCTTGCATATTAGCTCGATGGCTCTGTCGGGTCTTATGGTTTGAATTCGATTTTCTTTTAGGACGGCTTTTTCGGGATAGATCAAACCAATGAGCTGTTGTTTGAGGAGCAGGTCGCCGTTTTTGTAAAAGTTGGGCAGGTTGGTGCATTGGGAAACAAAACTCCTGCGACTGCCCGCATGATGCGGAGCCGGTTACCTCAACGGGGAGTTATTGACTGTTAACGCCGCCCCGGCCGATACTTTTTCTGCGTGTTTGGCCGTTATACCGGAAATCCAAAGAAATACCATGAAACCGTATTTGCCGGTCCTGCTCGCAGGGATATCCCTGACGGCCTGCTCGAAAAAGTCTTCCAACTCTACCCCGCCTTCCGGTGGCGGCTCCGCCGATTCGGCAACCGTTACCGTAATCAACGGATACGGCAGCGGTCATTATAAGGTCGGCGACACCGTGGACGTCTGGTCGAATGCCATTCCAGCCGATAGCATTTTCGATACATGGTCGGGTTATGGCAATCTGCTCAACAATGCGGGCGAATGGCATAGCAGCTTTATCATGCCGTCGACAGATGTTACCCTCACGGCCTCCTATTTGCCCATCACCCCGGTGACGCTAAAATATGAACAGATCAAAGGAGTCAATATTCTCAAAAATGTCTATTACTATTTTCCGCCTAATCCCAAAGGATTGGTATATCTCCTTCATGGCACAGGCGGCAACGCCAAAAATCTCGTGAGCAATTTCGAATGGACCGAAATGATCAACGATCTCTCGTATAACGGTTTCGGCGTCATGGTCACCGAAGCGGAAGAAGTATCGCTGAATAAAGACCTCAATAGCGATGGATATATCCGCTGGGACCTTCTCCCGCTGGACACGATTGCCAACCCCGACTATGGGAATTTCCGGGCGATCACGGATACCTTTTATACCAGGGGTTATATTCCGGCCGCAACACCGCGTTATTCCATCGGCATGAGCGACGGCGGCGCCTTCTCAGCCGCATTGTCCTATATATATCACTTTACGGCCGGAGTTTCCTATTGCGCACCGACCAGCAGCATAGTCACAAGCAACAGCACTACGCCGCTGCAATTCTGTATGGCCAAATACGACAACAACGCTGAAGTCGGCCCTGTCGGGGACGCCACAGCGCAGGCCAACTCGGGCGCATTAACCAGCCGCGGTATCTGTAGCTCTTTTTTCCTACACGACCATAGCCGCGTCTATCCACAGCGTTTCGCCCGTTGGAATGGGATCAGCCTTACTCTCTCTACCTCGATATTCAACGAACTCCAGTCTAATCATTGGCTGGACGGTCGCAATTACCTTCTCGCGGCCTCCGATACGATTGTTGCCCGAGCCGCGTCCGAGCCTTCCGCTTACCCAACGATCTCTTCGCTGAATGCCGGCCAGCTGAACTTTGTCAGCAATGAGCTGGATATCATGTATGCCGCGCATCAGTTCTTCAGCGACTACAACAAGACCACGATCCATTTCCTTCAATCCCCCTGTCATTGACCGGCCGACGGTAGGTTTGTCGGGCCTTGACCGGATCACAGAGATCAAGCACTTAGAAAAAACCAGGTGCTTTTTGTGCATAGACACTGTGGTAGACGCCAGCCCGGATCAGTAGTGGAGCATAATTGAACAGCACATACTCCGTGAACTCCACCGCTCCCTCCCTGAAGGTGTGCGCGTCCTGGAGCTTCAGCTCGAAAAACCAACCCAAAGCCAACTCATGCTTGAAACGGACGGCCAAGCAATCCATCAGAAAAGGCTCTTCTCTGTACCCCCACTGCAGCGGGGCCAAGAATAAACCGAAGCGGGGTTGTTCGCCCTGGACCCGTCCGACAACTGTGTCCCATCGGGCTGGCGTGAACTGAGGTGCTCGCACTAATCTGTCCTCTGTTGGCAGCATTGCCTTGATCCCCAGCACGGGCTTCCATTCCCTAGACTCTCACACCAGGTACATTGGGATGCTTCGAGGGATGCTATATAATAAGCTGTCCCGGGACTGCAAGATGGCCCTCTCGGCTTCCCTCACAGCTTGGAGTCCCCTCTTATCCTGATGTCGCAGATGCTTCAGGAAGCGAATGAGGTGCTTATCCTTCGGATAGCCCTTCCTGTAGTGCCCCGTGGCCCGGTCAAAGGAGAACCCACCTTGAGCCCGGACAAGCCTCCTGGAGTCCACGGTCTTGGTATCGAAACTTGACGACTCAGCCAGTGCAACAATCTCTGCATGCACCCAATCTAAATCTTCAACGTTCAACCACGTGACTGTCGGTACCATAGGCAGTGGAGCAGACGTGGCACCAACAACAGCAGGAGCAGAGGAACCACTGCGAGCAGCCATTTATCTGCAAAGTACAATAAATCTAAAGTCAGAATGAGCAAGGAAAAAGGGAAGAAAAATATGAAGGGGATATGCTACGATTGAAATAAATAAGATCCCAATAATTTCTAGCAAAATTTCGTCAGAGTTTCCCCTAGGGCGGAGGCATAAGGGGAAAAGACAGGTGCACGTCCACAAGGAGTGACGGCCCTAACAAAGAGACGGTGGGCCCTGAGGGGCAAACACCAAAAGTCTTCGACTGAAGAAGTGCTCGTTTCCCCCTTCGGCAGCACACCAGATTGGGCTTCCCTGGCACGCCCCCTGCGGCCTTCACCGGCACAGCCCTGGGCGCCCTTCCCCGTCACGCCCCCTGCGGCCTTCACCAGCACAGCCCTGGGTGCCCTTGCCCGATACGCCCCCTGTGGCCTTCACCGACACAGTCCTGAGTGCCCTTCGCTGACACGCCCCTTAGCGGTCTTCACCGGCACACTACCAGGTGCCCTTCGCCGGTATGCCACCCAAAGTCCTCTACCCGGCGCACTCCCGAGTCACCTTTGCCCGGTACACTCGAGGTGGCCTTCCCCGGAACACCCAGTCACACTAGCCCAGCACACTCGCGGTGGTCTCTCCCCGACACACCTGAGTGTTTCCCTCTCTGGCACAGTCGTGCCCCCTTCCAACGGCACAGTCGTGCCCCCATTTTTCCTGGCACACTACGCGTGCCCCTTACCCATCACACTTCCGTGCCCTTGCTCCCCGGCACACTCGTTGCCATTCTATCCCGGCACACTCGTGCCCTTGCAACCCGGTGCGTCTGGCTCTGCTCTACCCGGCGTGCCCTCACGCCCAGCGTCTGACAGACCATGTGCCTTCCTATTCCAGCACCACTGGCGACCCCGTCATTTCCCGTAGCATCAGAGAAGGAGGAGAATAGAGGAAGAAGAAGAAGAGGAGAAGAGAAGATAAAGAAGAAGAGAAAGAAATGAGAGAGGGAGGGGACAGAGTCTAGGGCTCTGCCATTCCCTGAACAAAAAGGAAGATGATGTGACACGACCTTGGACCTACTAGCAAGCACGATTCGCAACTCAAACGGGTCGTAATTGGCGGCCGACTCACCCGACGCTCACCCCGAACCTGTGGGTAACTCGGCGATGCCGAGTGGAGGATGTGAGGGCTGGTCCCTTGCTGGTAGAGGGCCAGCAAGGCCAGCGTGTTGGTCGCCCGTGATTTGGGGCATCCCTGGTCCTTAGGGGTTCATTCGTAGGCTAGCCAACCTTCGGAGCAGTGAGGTTCTGTCTCGGGCCCTCACTACCATCACCGGATTGCCTACGGATACGAGATTGCGCTTAGCGGGTAAGTCCGCTTGAGTGAAGTCACCGACCCGCGCATCGCTTGCTTGCTAGGTTCGAGGGATGTTCGGTCTTGTGACTATCACACCCAAGGTGGTGTCACATCAGCCCCTGCGGGAGCGTCTGCCCTTCTGAGTTCTGCCTTGTCTTCTCACGTTCGACGTAGAAGTCTAAAGCAGTTGGTAGTAGGGATCATAGAGACGATCCGCTCTGGGGGCATGATGGGTTCGCACCCGTCCAGGCGAATCCGTAGATTCCCGATAAGAATGGTCTTGCCGGAGTTACTGGTGGCAGTGGCAGGTCGCTTGCCTTTACGGTCGCGACGATGCTTCTTCTGGGGGGCCAAAGATGATTCCGCTCCAAGGTGGTAGATCGAGAAAACTCGACCCGTGACAGCTAGTGGCACAAGGCCATCGACCGGCAACACTTGAATCAGTCCCCAAGACCCGAGGTCTGTAGTGGAGGCTGACGACTGGGTGTCTCGAGTGTAAGACCTTGCCCGAGCCAATAATAGTGTTGCGGCTACCCGCGATGACGTTCTTGTACTGGGAGTTGGCACTACGGGGGGTGCCGGGATGCCGATGACCCTAGGCCTTGATCCTGGATCGGGGACTGGCGGGACCAGAAGGTGGGACATAGGGCCTTCGGTGCATACCGAGGGCGCCACGTCCCATAAAGGCAGACCCGTACTGAGAGTCGGCGTCGTCGAGTTATAGGGAACGTGCCCCCACGACGGAGCCGAAGGATACGGGGCCTGACGCGGATCACTCACGCCAGGCGTAGTCTCCGGGTGACCTTGAGGTTGCATGCCTGGTCTATATGTTGAGTAGCCTCGAACCGGGGATTGATGGCCCGGGTGAGGCAGTTGCACGTCAAAAATTTGGGTCGGAAGGCCCAAACGAGGTACTCGGGAGCCCTGCCCCCAGGTCAGGAGACCCGTGCGAGGAGTTGGCTCGGCTGAGGCTCAGGGCTGATGGCCTGAGTGAGGCACTGGGGAGCCGGACACCTTAGAGTGGAGACCTACATCAGATGTTGACTCGGTCGAAGCTCGGGGCTGGAAGCCCGAGCAAACTACAGTGGTTGGGACTGAGACTCGGGGCACAGAGCTCGCATCGGGAGCCAGTCGGAACTAGGCCCAGGGGCCGGTGCTAGCCTAGGCAGGAGCTGGTCCAGAGCCCCTACGGGGGCTGGCAATGGGAGATCCGAGTCTGATGCTCGGTCTGACCACTGAGACTGGCGACGGGCATGGTGCGTTGACGGCGCCAGAAGAGATGGGAGTTGAGGGTGGCGGTGGGGCCGCCACGGGGACCACACCCAAGAAGTAGGGCGATCTGACAACCAGGGCAAAACTACCGAAAGCAATCAGCACCGCCAAGTAGCCCACCCGTGCATGGGTGGCGATGACGATGGGATCGTAGGTGACGGCCGCCATAGTTGTTGATGTGCCAGACGAACAGGGGCGACGGCCGCTGACGGTCATCGAATGTGACCATGCAAATTGAAGGCGAATCGGAAGCTGCTGGGAAGTGCGAGCATGTGCTCTTCTTCTACCTCTCCTACAAGGATAGGAAAAAGGCACCAAGACTTCAGGGCTGGCACAGGCTTTCTCTTCAGTAGAAGGAAGGAAGGCGGGAGACGTCCCACCGGGCGTGCCATCCTTTTGTTCACGCGCGGTGGGGGTTTTGCCGGCGCGGTGTGTGTGGTGACCAGAGTGAGGGGTAGGATATAACTACGGGAGAGATGCCAGAATATAGTGTGCTTCGGGCACCCCCTCTCATGGCCATATCTTTCTCAAAGTGGCACCGGCTGTTCTCCCCTGAAAATGATGTTGTGGTTGGGTGGTGGCTGGCGCCCCTACTTTTGGCCTGACCGCATCGCATGTGCTGCAATTGTAACTTCGGCTTTGGCTTCCCGTACGGTTGGTGTAAAGCAAATTTCCTCTTCTTCCTCCTCACCGGGCAGGTTGAAGAGTGTTGAGAGGGTATTGCAGGAGACAAGCTACACTTCATTGGCCCTGACGGCCTTCCATTTCTTTTTCTTTTGTATCTTCTTCTTCTTTGTTTCGGCAGGTGCCTGCCCCCAGAACAGACTGCCTTCCATGTCCGAGGACGCATTAGCTTGTTCCTTTTGCTCGAGTAACATCTGCTCCAGCTCCTGCCATGGGACGTAGTCCCGTATCAGCATAGGCGTCAGCTCGGGCTATACATAATCGTCCAGCCCATCTATGAGGTTTTGAAGTCTCTGGGCCTCAGGGGTGACCTCTTTCACCGTTGGTAGCAGAGTTTGTCTCCTCCGGTTATGAGTGGGTATTCTGATGACTGTGGGTGGAGTGGTCCTCACAGATGTTTCTGCTGATGGAGCGGGTTACGGCGTGTTGCCGCGCAAACGTGCCCCCACTCTAGGGCGAGGTGCCTTTTTCTTCCTGGCCTTCGCAGGGACCTGCTGCCACCCCTGCTTCTCTTTTACGGGCTCAAGGAAGTGAGTTTCATGAGTGCTCCGGGTGCTTGACTCAGAGATTTCTTCGGGGAGCGCCTGGTATTGGGAGATCATATTGACTCCTACCCTCCTCATAGGGGCCTCATGCGGTTGAGGAGGGTCCACCTTGTATTCCCCCAACTCTATTTTATTTTTTCTTCACCATCCCCTCGATGATGTCTTTGAAGACGTAGCAGTCCTTGAGGGGGTGTCCCAGCATCTGGTGGTAGGGACAAAATCTTGGACTGTCTCTTCTCTTCAGATCTTCTGGCCTCCTCGGCTCTGGCAAGGTAACCATGCTGTATTCTGTGACCCAGTCGAACAGAACCCTGGTCTTGTCCCTTGGGAAGGAGTATACTTTCTTCATTTTATCCCGCAACAAGGGACCTTCTTTGCCATCTGTGGTCTTTGTCGGCTGCAGGGCAACCGCCTTCTTGCCTTTGTCTTTCTGTTGTTCAAACGTCTTGATGTCGAGAGCGTTCGCTTCTTTCGGCACCTGGCGTTGTTCCACTGTTTTGCCTTTCTGAGTTGAACCGACAGCGGGTGTGGGTGCTGGTCTGGCCAGGAAAGCTTCTACCATGGCCATGACATTGTTTAATCAGTCGAACGACCGTATCTCCACCCCAATCATCCTTTCCAGAACCTCCCTCCTGAGATTCTGTTTGCATATTTGCACTGCATCCTCCTGATGCGGGGGCCGCTTGCATCTCATTCCGAGGTTCCTCCACTTCTTAATATAATCAAGGGTCGTTTCATCAGCCCTCTGCTTTATTGAGTAGAGTTCAGCCACTATGACCTCCCTCTCTGTAATATGAAATCTTTCTCTGAATTTTCTCTACATATCCGACTAGTCGCTGATTGACCCAGCCAGGAGGCTGGAGTACCATTCGAATACGCGCCCTATCAATGAGGACCCGAAAAACTTCAACAGGTATGACTTGTCAGTGGCTAGATCACCCATGACAGTCATGTAATATGCGACATGCTCCTTTGGGGACCCCTTCCCGTTGAACTTGTCGAACTTGGGTGGCTTGCTGATCCCTAGGGGAAGCGTTTGGCAGCATGGTGCAGTAGGTATGGTACTCGATAGGCATCAAATGTGATGTAGTCACCTTCGCCCCTTTCAGTGAGCTTCATCTCGATCATCTTCTCCACCATCATTCGGTTCATGACCGTGGGGTCAACAGGTTCCAGATAGAAATGTGCTGGCTACAGGTACGGGGTGACTAGGGTGGTCGCCTGTGGAGGCCGCAGCAACGGAGGGGTCTGGTGCACCTGAGGGAGCACCGGTGGCATCAGTGGTTGTGGCGGCCATTGTTGTGTTATCACTAGGCTTGGCTCTGATGGTGGAGGAGCGGTGTAAAGTGGCAGAGAGTCAACTTGATGAACTGCTCCCCACAATGATTCGCCCTGGACTTCGGGTGGTTTAGAGGTTGAGGATTGTTCTGTCTTCTCCATTAATTGCTTCTTTAGCAGGTCTATCTCCTATCGGTATTTTTGAAGTAGCATTAGGACCACCGAGTCCATGGCTGCATTGTTGGGGATGGCCTCCGGCATGCCCCCGGGTATATTCTCCGGTAGAATATCAAACAGAGCTTCTTCTTCATCTTCCGCCGTCACCACATTGGTGGTAAGAACAATTGATTCATCATTGGGCCGATGACAAACCAGGGGTTATTTTCCCTTAGCTGCAGCTAGTAGTTCTTTTGCAGCCTTGGTCCTCTGAGTATTTGGCCCTAGCCTCGTGGCCAACTGAGCCAACTGGTAAGGGTCTTCGGGAAGCCCCCCATACCGGCTGACTATGCCGGCCATATTACAAGTGAAGACCTACATCCTTCTTTTATGCCAATGGACCTTCCTCTTAGCTTGATCTGGAAAGGTTAGCCTTTCAAAGATGAAAATTCTTCTCTTTTCTTCCCACCGAGGGGCGGTGCCATCAGCTCCAATATGGAAGCCATCTTCATAACCATTGTCATCAACTGACGACGTCATCTTTCTTTCTTCTTCTTCTTCCACTGCCATTGGTGGGCAGTAGTCTTCTCTGACTGCGACTGCTTGCATCAGCCATTGTTGTCCCAATGAGGGGTTGCCTAGCCCTTGGAAATAATTCCTGACCAAGGCGGTCATTTCCTCTTGACCCCATTCTTGATGTAGCACGGGGGATAGTTGTCGACCTCCCACAGGAGGGATGTAAGCAAACCGAACCTGATTGGCGGGCTGCTGAAATCTTCGTCCCATAGTAGGGACATTGGCTTGGCGGGCGCCGGCCCGAAAACCTGCGTTGCGCGGAGGGTCCGCAACCACTTGTTCTTCTTTCGGGGCCAGGCCCCTCTCCTTCTTTACTACTGATCCGTCACGAGCAGGATGGCAGCAGACCGGTGCAGCAACTTGGTGGGCAGGCTGGACCCTCTTAGGGACCCACACCTATTTAAACTTCCTTGGCCTTGGGGCCAACTTCTCCTGGCCATAGTGGCCGGCTTCTTCTCTTTCCGCCCTCCTTCCAGCGAGGGCTTGGTATGAATTACGGGTAGGGATGGCGGGGATGACCCGATCAGGGACCACCCAGGCGTCGCATCCGTCAAGGAAGATGCGAACTCTGCCAATCAGCATGATTTTCCAGACTGAGAGAGACGTCTGGTAACCACAGCAGAGTTCTTTTGGAAGCCCATGCGTTGGCGCCCTCCAAAATTCTTGTTGATGAGAGCAGGGCGGGCCCCAGGGACAGCATGGTGCACCAAGCAACTGGCAACCAGGGCTGGCTTCTTGGGTGAATCCCGGCAGTGCCGAGCCTCCGAGGACCCGATCTTCCTCACAGCTTCCTGGGTAGGCTTAGAGGGCTCTATCTCTAGCATGTCGACGAAGGCCAACCCCAAGAAGTTGGGGAAGTCGACAGCAGCAGGGAGGGTGCCGAACACCGTGGGCACCGCCAAGAACCCGCGCGCATGAGCAGCGATGATCGACATGCCGAAAATGATGCCGGTTAGTCTAGTTATGGTTGTCATCACTTGCCTACGAAGACAAACAATACCATGATCAGTAACCTTTGGGAGGGCCTTGGCAGCCCAGATTTCCCGACAAAGAGATGAAAGGTGACACTGGTCCCACCGGGCGTGCCAGACTATTTCCGACGGGGGTTCTCCCTCCGTTAAGAGGTTCTGATTTGGTTGATTTTAATTGGATTAAAATCATTATCATTTTCTTACCATTTATTTGGCTTATTCACTCATCGATTAACCAATTAACCAACTGGTAGTTAACTGATTGATTGACTACGCAGGCGTGCCAGTCACGTAAGTGACAAGTTTATCATACGCTCAATCTGACCCGTGTCGGGCAGGAGTGCGGTTCGGTCGGGACCAGCAGTCCGCCATATCATCAAAGCTATGGCGTTAATTACATCTCCCGTTAGGAGGGAAAACTTTTGATTAATTGCTGGAATAAAGAGGCTGCCAAGGCCGAAATGAAGAATGCAAATAATCATGTAAGATATTATAATCCACCATGCACGATTTGTTAGAGCGGAACTCTCAGTACGCGGTGGAGGACATAGGTCTGAGGACTACCATCACGCATAGCAATAGCTTCCGGTTGGGCATTACCCGACTTTCTGCTAATGTCGTATGATATACCGAGAGCCCACGTACTCAAGCGTGCACTAGTGCGGCATGAATGCTTAGACGAAAATATAAAGACGGAGATAGGGGATTGAGTAATTCGAGCTCAAATAAACTAAATCACTTAATTTATTGATTAACAGGGTTTGTTTGATTCTGCTATTAATATTGGAAATCACCCCAGAAGCGAGGAGAAGATCATACAGCAAACGACTCGATCCTAGTATGGTGAATTCATTGTAACCGTGAAGCTTCGTCGACGCCGTGCGGGCACGCACGTCCCCGCTCGCCTTCGTCTCCGGTCGAAGCTAGACTTTTCAGTCTAGCTAGGTGCGTGCTCCAGCCTCTTGCTCATTTAGTATCATTATCAATTGCCGCGCGACGAAGTAAGAGAGAGCCCTATCCATGCAGTCTGTCTCCTGAGTGCATCGTTGTGGACGGAGAGAGGGAGCTTGTATGCACCCATCCTTAGGGCCCTAGAACTGTCACATTAGGGCACCCTAATTGTCAGGAGATAGTTCCACAACTACTTCGCCTACAGGCGAGCAACTCTCCCTGATCGGTCCTTTCGAATTGGCCCTTAGCATATCAGCCAACAAATTGGGTCTAAGCCTTGCTAATTTTCGGTCCCAAGACTGCATCATTTAGGTCCAAGCTCGTGCATGCCACGTTGGTCTAGGAATTCATCGGGCCGTCTAGAGCACAGTTCAACCTTACAACCACCCATGGACCAAGAGAGCGTCAGTGCTATGCTAGCCCAGCTCGAGCAACATCTTACGGCCCAAATTGAAGAATCTATAAGCCAATTACGAGCGGAGCTAGATGAGAGGATCCGAGTCTTAGAAGATCGTGTAAGGAGAGAGGAAGAAAGATTGAATGGTCGTGGAGATCCCGTGGTCAACCACAGGGAAGAGAGAGACCATGCCCACCGAGATCAGGCTCCCCGAGGCAGGGAGCAAGATGGTCGAGCACCTCTAGGGAGAGACTACGACGATGAGGAGATCATCTTACGAAACGTCAAAATTGACGCTCCTAGTTTTGATGGGTCCCTCACTCCGGCCAAATACCTTGAGTGGGAAACCGGGATGGATCAATACTTTGATTGGCATCACCGCACGACCCCTGGTACAAGGGTGAGATTTGCAAAAATGAAACTCCTAGATCAAGCCAAGACCCACTGGTGCAATATTGAGAATCTCCTAGCAAGGAGACGAGAGGAGCCCATAAACACGTGGGAAGAAATGAAGGAGAAACTGAGGGAGAAGTATCTGCCACCCTCCTACCATCAACGTCTTTTAGACCAATGACAGAAACTCACCCAAGATGGAAAGTCCGTGGATGAGTACATCGCCAAATTTGATGAATTCTTCCTTCGGAGTTGAGTCATGGAGGATGCCTCTATCACCCTTTCTCGATTTAGGGTTGGCCTACACGAGAGCATTCACTGGGAACTATTCTTACAAGAGGTTAACACCCTCGAGCATGCCTACCTGATTGCTTGAGATGTTGAGCGGTTTCAAAGGGTGGTCCCATGTCAGGTTTCCACCTACCACCAACCTAATCCCCGAAACCCCATGATCCACTACCCGGAGAGACCTAACCCCTCCACTTCCTATGTCCTTACTGCTACCCCTCTTCGGGCTGTTGCTCCTGTTGTTCCTATTATAAGGAACCCCTTACCTGCACCTATTGTTGTGCCCAGGTTAGAGTACACTCCGTCAACTGATAGGAGGGATGACAAGGGAAAGGGAGCCATCCCTAGCACCTCCCAACCAGTCCGTGTCTCGGGAGTTTGTTACTTTAGGTGCCATAACCTAGGACATGTCGCCACCAATTGCCCAAACCAAGCCTTGGTCATCACTGACCCCCAGCTTGTGGAGCTTCCACCTCAGGAAGGAGAAGATATTGAGAGGTATGAGGCCGATCCTGACCTCATCGCCCAGTTTGAGAAAATGGATGTAGGATTTGATGGCACGCATGTTGAGTACATACAGGTTGGAGATATCACCGAGAGTTCTAGCCAGGTAAGATTGGGTGTAGTCCGCTGTATCTTAACGCACTCCCAGGAGGACGACTGGCATCGAACCTCTATCTTTCAAACCTACATCATGGTGAAATCTCAACCCTGCAAGGTGATCTTTGACAACGGGAGCTGTATCAATGCAGTCTCTTCGGATACCTTGGAAGTAGAAGGTCGACCTACGAGGATGCTGAAAGTAGACCCTCTTCGTTCCACAATCCACCACCGCTTCGTGAGCCTCGAGCCAATCCATGCCCAAAATCACATCATAATACCGAAGCTGCAACCCATACAACCTGCTTGGCAAACTCCGCTTTTCGATCCAGACCGGAACCTGCTGGAAGCAATACGGAGTGATCATGAAGTCACCGGAAGGTAATTCCACTGCCAAATCACACGACATCTGGGAGACCGGGTCCTTGACACTCAGCGCGAAATCCTCCGAAATAAACGAGTGCGACGCACCGGAATCAAACAAAACCCGCGTTGCGCAACCCAAAATCATAACAGTACCTTCCACAAGCTGCGACGACTCTGTCTCTGTCCTGGTCATGTGAGTAATCTGGCCTCGAGCTCTCTGCCTACCCACACTCGCTGACCATGGTAGTGGCAGATACTGTCCCTGCTGCTGAAACTGCTGCTGTGGGTACTACTGCTGCTGCTGTTGAGGAAACTGGCGTGGCTGACGCGGCCGCTGCGGACAGTCACGCGTCATGTGTCCTGGCTGATCACACCTGAAGCAGATCACCGGCGCCGTACACTGCCTGCCTGGATGTGACTCGCCACACCGGGGACACCCCGCACGAGAACCACCGACTGACCCCAGTAGCTGAAGAGGTGACGGCTGCTGAACATTGCCCGAAGAAGTCTGCCGCTGCTCTCGGCCCTCCTTCTTCTGAAAACTCTTCCTGAAGAACTTCTTCACCTTGGCACTGAAAGATGCAGAACCTGCCGCTGATGCCGCCGGAGTCGAAGCTCCCGAACTACCAGGAGGAAGCTGGAACGTGCTCTGCTGCTGGGTAGTTGTCTGCTGGCTGCGGCCTGACAGGGACTGCCCCTGGCTAATCGGTCCCCGAGTCCTCTGCATATCCAGCTCCAAAGATGCCGCTACATGAGAAGCCGTCTCCAAATCAGTGACAGCGTTCGCGATCAAATGGTGCCTCTGCTCCTGCCTCAAGCCCTGAACAAACTGCTCGGTCTTCACCCTCTCATGCTCCACGATATGAGGTGCATAACGATCCAGCTCAACAAATCAGGCCCTGTACTACAACACGGACATGTCGCCCTGTACCAGATCCAAGAACTGACGCATCCTCTGCGTGGCAATATACTCTGGGCAGTAAGCACGCTCGAAAGCACTGACGAAGTCGCTCCACGAGATCTGCTCAAGGGGGCGAGACTGAAGAGACGTCTTCCACTCAAAAGACCACCACGCTCGAGCCGTGCCCTGCAACTAGTTGCAGGCCAACATTACCTTGTCCTCCACAGTACACCGCATGGAACTGAACACCCACTCCATCTCGTCGAGCCAACTCCGAACCAAATCAGGGTCTGGCTGGCCGCCATAGCAAGGTGGATGGAACTGTATGAAATCCCTCACTGCTCGGCCTGGCCCACCCCTGGTCGACGAGCCCCCACCAGCCTCACCGTCGAACTACTGCGACATAAGCTGGTATATGCCACGGAAGAAATCCTCGGCCCCCGAAATCCTCACAGTATCTGCTGCCTCGGTGGCCACTGGTGGCACTCTGCTCTGCTCCTCCTAGACCTCCTGAACCTCTGCCGACTGCCCCTGCTGAGAGCGAGTCCTCCGCCTCGGCGCCATGCTCGCTCCTAAAACAAAAGACAAAAAACACGAAAATGGCAAGGTCAATAAAACACACGATGCCCGATGCCAGCATCAACTGTACATCATCACTGTGGACTAGTAGACCACTACAATTACTTATGATTTTCATATAATCCCACAACCGCGCTCTGATACCAGCTGTAACAACCCGAGAATCTGATTACCGGAAAGACCCGATAACTCGAGACTCGAACCGTCACCCACGAGCCCGAAGACTCGGAAGGGTTAGAAGGATGGTGTGGAGACTACGCCCACTCCAGCACCCCACGCCCCTGCCCTCTCTCCCTCTGCAACCCACGTCCGCCACCCTCTGCTCCGTGCGTCCATAGCAGTCTTGGAGCCGCTGCGTCGATGCTACGTCTCCCCGTGGAGTAAGAAGCTCTGCTCTGCTGCTCTCTATTACAAGCCTACAGTAGAGACTCAGTTGGCAGACCTCCTAGCAGCATTCACAGTGAGATTCGGCTCGAGGCATCTTCAGAAGAGTCTTCCACCTTCGAGTCGGCCACGCTCCAGAAGTGGTCCCACCTCCGTTCGTCAACGGCATCAACCGCTACAGGCGTTTCCGTGCAACTGCGCCTGGACTGCATCTGTTCCTATGTGCCACTTCGCAACGCCGACACTGACTGCCCCTGTGCGAATCGGCCAGAGCTCCCTTCACGAGAGTTCTTCTTCTTCGAAGCGCCGATGAACCAGAGGTGGTCCTGCCTTCTTTTGACAACGCCTCCGCCCGGGGTGTCCATTCTCCCTCAGTCGCGCCAGACCCGGAGCCCTCTGTTCGCCCAAGACAGTCTGCTGCCAAGTCGGCCCCGACACTCCCTCTTCCACTCAGTTTCAGGTCGAGCAGTCTTCTGAAAAGTTGCGGCTATCGATGATACGAAACCAACGCAAGTGGTTTCGTCTCGTTCTGACATCGGCACAGAAGATTCCACTGCAGCCATCATCGACCTGTCCTGCTGTTCACCCAGAAACCAGAGCCCCACTAAAGTGCCGACCACTCCCAGACTCGTGCTCTGTTGGTGCTCATTATTTGAGGGTAAGTATATCTGCCTGTCAGCCTTCCGACCCCACTGGTCTTGCGTCGTTCGGAGTCCGGTGGAGAGCGCACCGCCCTCTACACGTCGACTGCGCAGATCAATCTTGTAGGACAGATTCGCACAGGTCGCCTTCCACGGCCTGCCCCGTCCTCCTGCGACCTCAGAACGACGCTGGACTTTCAGGAGTGCATCTACACTTCTCAAGCTTCGTCTGGGCACAAGCGGCGTCCTCTTCAGACTCCAGAGTGCAGCGTACCACTCGGATTGCTTCAGTTCTGTCCAGCAGGACAGATATTGGGCATCAGGCCCATCTCCCCTTCCCCGTGTTCTCCCCTCCAGCGTAAGGGTAGTGCATGTAACAATTTTTCCATCCCCGAGTTCCCCCTCCCTATGTGTAGGCTTTCATTTGGTTGTACACATAGGTCACGGCCGAAGCTACAGCGACGCAACGTGTCCACCGGGCGCGTATGCTCCCGGCTCGCCCTCGTCTCCGATCGGCGCCGGCCTCTTCAGGCTTGGCAAGGTACATGGCTGGGCATTTGCTCCCCTGTGGTTTGTCCCTTCATATTTTCTTTACACTCGCGCCAACGGTGAGAGAGAGCCAGGTCCCGTCCCCCATTCCATGTGAATTTGCTGCCATGCGAGAGAGTGAACCCCATAGTGCCCTCGGGCGCGAGGTCTGCCTCGGCTGAATCCGGGTGATCCCAACCCTTCAGGTCAGCCTCCCATAGACCCAACTCATGAGTTTTGACCACATGGATGGCTTATGGACCAAAGCCCATCTTCCCCATCGTTGGGTTACACCCGAATTCTGAGTGCACCGCGTGTTTGTCCGCCGTGTCCAACCTGGCCTGTTCGGCCTTGCTTGCTGTCCATTAAGTCATAGTTCCGACCGGGTCCCGTCCTGCGTCACCCCGAGGACTAGCCTACGAGGGGCACGTGACCCGAGTCGACACCACGCCTGGATCGGGATGATCGATATGAGAGGAAATCCCGAGGGCTAGCCTACGAGGGGCACACAACCCATGGCCACCACGATATCTGTTAAGGATTGTGGATTTAACTGTGTCGGGTTTAACCCATTTACTGTTCACTCATTAACCCTTAGGAGATTCGTCATTGTTAGACGATCTCCCGTGGACAGAGTGGTGTCAGGCGAAGACGGACCGGGTCGGACCGAGACGGGACCAACCCGACCCGACCCAAGCCGAGATCGGGTCGGCCGGGTTGACCGGGCCGTCAAACCCTGGTTTGACCTGAGTGTGCTCCATCTGTCTGCCAGAAGACGCACCATCTGCCTTAGCAATCCTTTACATTCCGCATCGATTTCGATTCTAGCGAGTCAGAATTTTTATTACGTGATAGATCCATTCCCCGCCCCCTCTGGATCCTCTAGCCGTGCTCATCCTATCTCAACACAGTGTAGCGAGGCATTGGTAGAGACACTGTTGCTTGCGGAGAAGCTTCCGAGGCCTGACCATTGCCCCCAGGGGTTTCGGGCAAGGCTTCAGTCTGCCCGGATGTTGAAGGTTGAGCATTCCTTTCGGTCAGCTGCTTCCTCAGTGATTCAATCTCTTGCTGGTACTACTGCATCATGTGCAATACCGCGGGGTCGCTCATGGAGAGACCAGGAGTACCTCCTGCTTCTTCAGCTGGCGTTTCATCAGATGACGTGGATGGTCCGCCACTAGTGCCCCCAGCGGTAACAATGTTGGCGGCCAAGGCCGTTGAGGGCTCTTCGTGGACAACCTCTTCAGTGCAAACTTGCACTATCTCATTCATCGCTCTTCCCCTTCTGGTGAGAGGCCCTGATCTCGTGGCAAATCTGGCCACTTCTTCGGGTTCGGTAGGTAAGGCCTCGTACCGACCAAACACTCCTGCCATGTTGCAGGTGTAGACCCTCAGGTCTCTACCTTCCTTGCCGTCCTCCTCGGTGACCTCCCTGGAAAAACTAATCTGTCGAAGACCGACCTTCGGGGCTTCGCTTCCTCCCGCAAAGGGGATTGACGTCACTCCTTCGAGCGGTTCCTCGACTCTGCACTGGGTACAGGTCGGGTTTCTTCTTCTTTAAAGATGGAGGCCACTCCCCCCAGTAATCTCTAGCGATCCCAAGGGGTGCTCCCTGGGCCCCGCAGGTAATTCCTCATGGCTTACTCCACTCCTTCCCAGACCTTATTAGGAGGAGAAGCTGGTGATCGCGTGCTGACAACGGTAGTAGGAGTGTAACCCAAAGGCCTTACGTGGACGGCTTGGTGTCGATGCCTGTGGTGTTGGCGGCGGGTGTCTTCCGACGGCGCCAGCGTTGTAGGTGTCGACTGGTACACAGGGGTCGCCATCTCAACCCTCTCTTCTCGTCATGCCCTTGCAGGGCAGAAGGTACTGGGCCCTGCTTGGGCGGGTGAAGTAGTCTGGGCTCCCCGGGGATCTAGACCTGCTTGGGTTTGGCCGGCCTATGGGCTGGCATATTCTTCGGCACTTCGGCCGGGACAGCAGGCATCATCTTGTTCTTCATCTTCTCCAGTGGTCGAAAAGAGTTCCCCACCGGGACAGTAGGCACGACCCACTCCAGGATTGCCTCTGATGTTCGTCCATTGAGATGGACTCGCATGCTCCCGACAGTAACGGACTTGCCGGAGTTGGAGGTTCACCCCCTGGGTGCAGCAGCAGCATGGCTTCGCCGGACCCTCCTCTGGTGGGATGTCAATCTTTGACGGGATGGCCCGGCGATTTGGTGCACGTGGTGCACATTGCAGCTTAATGTCCTCGCGCGGGACAGTCTTGGAAGTCGTGGCCGATGATCGGGTAGCAGCAGCTTTGACGGCTCCTTTGGGGGGAGCGTTGTCCTCTACAGCGTCGGACGCCTCTACGTCCAGCAAGTTGATGAAGGCTACCCCAAGGAAGTTGGGGAAGCCCACCACGGGAGGGAAGCTCCCGAAGCAGAGGGGGATGGCCAGGTAGCCATCCCTGATATGGCTTTCGACGACCTGGGGACCGAAAGTGACCGCCATTCTTGACGTCGAAGGGTGATTTTTCTACATTTACAAAATAGAGCAATTAGTATTACAAGAAGGGGGCCGCAGGGCCCTTAATTCCAGCAAAGAGATGGACCTCTCTCACACCCCTCCCAGACTCCACACCCTCCCCAGGTCGCACACGCCACCACCCACACATCCTCCTTGCTGCCCATCCCCACCACCACACCCATCTTCATCCAAAAGCTGATCCCAGTTCGCAGGCAGTAGTGTACCGGTGATTTGCAGAGGCTACAGCATCATCATCGTGAATATTTAGGGGGTGTACCATATACCGACGGATTTGTCTTCCTATCAGCTTCACAACGAGAGTAGTCCTGCCTTCTTCTAATCTCGGGGCTATCCACTGAAGTGATTCTCGATGACCTACGTAGTTTCTCCCAGGCAGACAACCAGAGGCTCAGTGCAGAAGCTCCCCCTGCCTCCCCTTGTGATTCCTGGAGCGAAACTTGACTGAGACATACTTCTACAAGTCCCCCATCACCTCCCAGAAGAAGGAGGTCAATCACCCTCCGGAGCACCCAGTTCCAGCTGACGGCGTCGAAGTGCGTAGACTGGTCCAGCCAGGCCCAGGTTGGACAGGCCCTCACTCTTCTGATCAGAGATTTCTCCTCTGACCTCTGTTCATGGTACCGTTTATTCTACATCGATTGCCTCGACCATGGTTGCGTCAACGCCAACCCCACCTCGATCGGAGTCTAGGAGCACCCGGAGCAGCTTTTACAACAGCCACCTAAGACTCTATTCCAGACAGGGGCGGTCTGGACCGGGCCTAAACTCTAAGCTGCTGCGACCCTCGTTGACCACTGAGTGGTGACGACCTTCTAAGGCCAGTTCCATGGTCAGACCCAAACGATCCAGCACTGGTCCCACCTCCGGCAACCTCCAGAAGAGCTCATGGCTATCCTGACACCGACACTCTGTCCTGCAGTCCAAGACAGGGCAGAACCGAACAGCTTGAGAAGACAAAGGCGCAGCAGCTTAGCTCGGCCTCCGGATGACCACCAGCTCCTTCGGCCGACTGCTACCTTGCCCCTAGGTGACTCAGCATCAGTCCCGCCTTCCAGCAGCACCGGGTGATGCCCACGGCAGCCCTACTTCTAGTTTCTGCCTTTGCTGGTCACACTGGGATAGAATCGGCCTCTTCGGCTATTCCCCTCCCCTCGCTTGGCCGGCTAAAGGCCCCTCCCTGTGTGGAGATAGTTTTGGCTGTAAATCACTTAACCCTCACCCCAAGAACCCCCTCATGCGTGAGGTGTAGTGGTGCAACATTTTACATTTCAGGTCAAAGCGACACCAATGCGGTGTGCGGGTGCGTACCTACGCCTCCCCGCTCGCCCTCATCTTCGGTCGGGATCGGTGTCTTCACACCGATCAGGTGAGTGTCCGGTTTCCCTCCTTGCTGGTTTTTACTTTGCTGGTTTAGTATCGCTTTAGTGCCATCGGACGGTGAGGTGAGCACCCGGTCTAAAATCCCATCGAATTGAGCGACCACCGTGGAGTGAGTTGAGAGAGCAACCCTACAACCCACGGCCTCGGCGTGCTGGCCACCCACGGAGTTGGGTATCCCAGCCCCTTAGGGGTTCAATCTTAGGGTAGCCAACCCCCCCGGAGAAGCGAGGTTCTGTCCCAGACCCTTACCACCATCACTGGGTTGCCTACGGATATGAGAGTGTGCTTAGCGGTGAGTTCGCTTGAGTGAAGTCACTGGTCCGTACATTGCTTGCTTGCTAGGTCCGAGGGGTCTTCGATCTTGTGGCTGCCACCCACCATAGTGGTGTCACATCAAGTGGTATCAGAGCAAGTTTACAACTTGTCTCAATCATGTTGGTCCTAGGGCACATTTACATTCATCACCCGGTGTATCAACCTTTCCCACTAGCATGGCTACTTCATATTGGTCACATCTGTCCCACTCGGCCCTCCACAAGGGTCCAATCGACACCCCTTTGGACATAGTCCTATTTGAGGACCTTATCTTTGATGGATACCACCCTAGTGCATATCTAGAGTGGGAGGCTGGCAGCTTCCGACCACTGACCATAACCGGAGAATTTTCCAAGCACATAGGAGTAGACATAAAATCGCCAGACGGCAACTCCACGAGCATATCACAGGAAATTTCATTCACCGATCTCTCGATACGGGTGATAAAATCTTCAGAGATAAACGAATCCGTTGCACCTGAATCGAAAAGAACATGCGTTGTGTGATCATAAATCGAAACCGTACCTTCAATCAGATTAGATGCCAACGCCTCCGCACGAGTGATGTGTGTAACTCTGGCTCTCGGCGGACAAGTAGCGGCAGATGACTACTGAGAACGTGCAGGAACAGTCAGTTGAAACAGTTGAATTGGTTGAACTGGTTGAGATGGCTGAGGCGGCGGCAGAAGATGGAACTGTGACTACTGCGACTGTGAAGTCTGCGAGAACTGCACCGTCTGCTGCCTCAACGGACAGTTACAGGAAATGTGCCCTGACTGATCACAATGATAACACACAACCGGCAGAGAACACGACACACCCGGATGACTGCCACCACATCTAGAGCACAACCTTGACTGAGAAACAATGAAATCTGAATGCGACCGAACAAACGAACCAGAATGCTGACTCGGCTCCAAAAATGACGGCTGATCAAACCTCTTCCTCTTTTTCTTACAACGAAAACCTCTTCCCTGAGATTGCTGAAAGGAAGCACTATCGGCAGGAGAGAAGGCGGGAGAAACTCTTGAAGCAGACCACTGGTGGGGCGGCTGATGTGGCACGGTCGATGACACCATCCCAGTCTGAGCGAAACCTCGAGTCCTCGCCAACTCCAACTCCAGTGCGATAGTGGCTTGATAAGCAGCATCCAGCTCAGCAACATGTGTAGCGGACAGTGGGAGGCTCAACTCTGCTCTCAGTCCGCACAGAAACTGCTGAGTCTTCACAGTCTCATCGGTAAAAATATGCGGTGCATATCGGCCCAACTCGATGAATTTATTGCGATATTGCAGCACCGACATCTCACCTGATGTCAGCTCCAGAAACTGGTACATCTTGGTTAACTTCAAGCAGGCTGGAGCATAGATACGCTTGAATGCAGCAACGAACTCAGCCCAAGTGATCTATCGAAGCAGACGGGAACGGAAGGTGACTTCCCATTCTGAGGTCCACCACGTGCGTGCAGTACAGTGAAGTTGAAAAGAGGCCAAAATAACCTGTTCATCCTCGGCGCACTCCATGCATTGGAAGACGCACTCTGTAGCATCCAACCACTCCCTCACTACCTCGGGATCAGATTGACCCTCGAAAGTCAGTGGATGAAACAACATGAATTCTTTCAGGGGTCTTTTCACATAGATAAGCCCGCTGGACCATCTCCGCATAAGTACGAATATTCTGGGTCCCAAGTTGCTGAATAAAATCAGGTTGTAACCCATCAATAAACCGACTGGCCTTTAATAAATCGGTACTAATAAGATGAGGCGCATACGGTGCTAGCCTGGAGAATTGTAGTTCGTACTCTGCCACCTTCATCATCCCTTGATGAAGAGAAGCGAACCCCATCGCCTTCCTTTCTTTGACATGTTCCGAGAAATACTTGGCACTATACAAGGTAAGAAAATCGTCCCATGTATGCGGTGCATCGGTCGGAGGCGTCAGAACCAACTTCCACCATGTGCGAGCATCTTTGTTGAGTTAGAAAGTTGCAAGATGCACCTTCTCTTGATCAGTGCATTGGATGACATCAAATATGCGGTTCATCTCGTCAATCTAATTCTCTGCTTCATCTGGATTAGAAGAACCATAATAATGTGGAGGGTTCAAGCTCTGGAAATTATGGTGTAAGTCACCAGCCCTTGCCCCTGCGCTGATGGGGACATCATTTACCCCTCCATACTTTTCGGAGCTCAGATGGATCGTCATCATGTACCATCATGTCCTTGAGTCATAGCATGTATTTTCATATTTTATTGAGAAAGTCCCTTCGGGTCGTCTGTTGCTGGCTTAGGGTGTTTCTTGCGATTGCTGATGTGTTTTTAGTTGTCGTGTTTTCCTACATTCAGGATGCCACCTCGTAGGCGAAGAGCCCCAGTTCCTCAGGATGAGGATAGTGCTTCCCCTGCTCCTACTGTATCAATTCTTACCCAGGCTGCACCTATTCCTATTCCGCCTGTGGAGTTGCCCGACAGTCATGGATGAGCACTGAAGGAATTCCTGCTGTTCCATCCATCGATGTTTGAGGGCCAATCGGACCCAAAGGTAGCTAGGGAGTGGCTGGATGCCACTGGACGCGTCTTCCAATCCATGGAATGTGCCGAGGATGAAAGGGTTATGTTGGCTTCTTATCAGCTTCATGGTACCGCACGCACGTGGTGGACCACGGAGTGGGAGGTCACCTTCTGTTCCCATCTGCTTCGACAGATCACATGGGTGGAGTTTGTCGCTACATTCGAGCGTGCCTACACTCCGGCCTGCCTGAAGTTAGCCAAGATGTACTAGTTTCTGGAGCTGACCCAGGGTGAGATGTCAGTGCTACAATACCAATATAAGTTCATTAAGTTGGGTCGGTATGCGCCCCACATTTTTACTGATGAAGTCTTGTGGACTCAGTAGTTTCTGCACAGACTAAAAGCAGAGTTGAGCCTGCCATTGTTCGCGACCCGTGTAGTTGAGTTAGATTCTGCATACCAAGTAGCCGTTGCATTAGAGTTGGAGTTGGCGAGGACCGGGGGACTTCCTCAGGCTGTGATGGTTCAGCTAGCCATGCAGCATCAGCAGCCCTACTAGCCGTCTATTCCATGAACTCCTCCCGCTTTCTCTGCTACCGGTGGTACTTCCTCCCTACAATCCTAGGGCAAGGGATTCCGATTTAAGAAGTCCAAGAAAAAGAAGTTCGATCTGTCAACGCTTTCTGATTCGAGTTAGCACTCTGTTTCTTCCATTCGACCGCATCAGGATTTTGCTGCTTCTTAGCCGAGGTTGTGTTCCAAGTGTGCTGGCAGCCATCCGGGCATGTCGTGTTCTCTGCTGACTGTTGGCTACTGATGTGATCAGTCGGGGCACATCTCTCGAGACTATCTGCTGAGGCCGAAGACAGTGTAATTCTCACAGGTTTCCCAACCGCAGTAGCCACAGTTCCGTCTTCCTCCGCCGCCTCAACCTCAACCATTCTACCTACCAGTTCCAACTCCTTCCCAATAGTTGTCTGTAGCTAGCCGTCGGGCAAGAGCCAGGGTTACTCACACCACTCGTGCGGAGGCGTTGGAGTCAAATCTGGTCGAAGGTATGGTTTTGATTTATGGTCATTGAGCGCATGTTCTTTTCGATTCGGGTGCGACCCATTCTTTTGTCTCCGAGGATTTTATTGCTCGTGTTGAAGAGCTGATGGATGAAGTTTCCTGTGAGATACTTGTGGAGTTGCTGTCTAGCGATTACATGTCCACTCCTCTGTGCCTAGAAAATTCTCTGGTTCTCGTCAGTGGTAGAAAACTACCAGCGAGACTTTGCGCATTACAGTTGGCCGAGTACGAGGCGATTCTAGGCATGGATTGGCTGGAACTTTATGGCGCCATGGTTGACTGCCATCTCAAGCGAGTCTATTTTATGCCACGCCGAAAGTCAGCCTTCTATTTCCAAGGTATCTATTTCCGTTTCGTTCAATTGCTTTTTCTGTCGGTAGGGTGTGTCGTGTTGTCAGTTTCCTCCTTGTCCTTTCTTCTAATTTCGGAGATGAAATTCCTTTTAAGGGGGAGGGACTATAGCACCCGTAGTTTTTAACGGATCCTTAGTGGTACGGATCTAGGATCTGCCTGGCAAATTTTGGCTATTTTTAGGGATTTTTAGGGTATTTGTAGGTATTTAATCAGAATCATTAAAGTATTTATATAATTTATTTGATATTTACACAATTTCATATTTATCTCTTCTTCCCTGTGGATTCGACCCGAGCTTGCCATAGTACTACGTTCTCTTTTGATCATTGCGTGCGAGTTTGATTTTAAGATTGTTAGCACGTGTGTAGTAACGACATACATTTTCGCGTTACCAGTGATAGCGTCCTTCTTGTGCTCAGACACGTATTGGGATAAGTGCCCCTGGCGGATGAGACGCTCAATCTCATCCTGGAGCTGATGGCAATCACTGGTGTGGTGTCTGTGATCACTATAGAACAGACAGTGCTTGCGACTGTTGCGGTGTTTAGCCTTCATAGGCTCGGGTTGGTAGAGAAGGCCCGAGCCCTTAATGTCTTCATAAATTTTGTAGACGGGGGCAATCAAGGGAGTGTACCACTTATACTTCTGAGAGAGTTCTTTATGGTCCCCATCTCGGTTCCACCTCTTTCCTTGTCCGGAGCCTTGCTCGGACTGTCGCTTCTTGTCCCCCTGCCGACCCGAGCCCCTCGTGCTGTGGCAGGCGCTGAGGACTTCCTCGCACTCTACGTGACGTAGGGCTAGGGTCACTAGCTTAGCGAGAGAGGTGGGGGGATGAAGGACCAACTCGCGTTGGAGGTTCTCATTACGGGTGCCCCTGATCAGTGTGGTGATGGCCGAGCTAACATCCAGGCGGGGGATACGTAGGGCCTCCAATTTGAATCGGTTAATATAGGCCCGGAGCCTCTCTCCGTATTCCTATTTGAGGGCCAATAGTCCCGCTACCGACCGGGGAGGACCCCTGCCGGTGAAGCTTTCCTTGAATACTTTCCCGAACTGTCGGAAGTCACAGATGCTGCCAGGGGTGAGGGCTTGGAACCAAGCCTGAGCACCCTGGACCAAGGTGGTTGCGAACGCTCGGTATTTGATGGAATCCGATGCCCCATGCAGGGTCATGAGGGCGTCGAAGCTGTCGTAATGATCGATCGGGTCTCCCTGGCCATCGTATGATTTGAAGGTTGGGAGCGAGATCCTGGGAGATATCTCGGCCTTCAAAATATGGTCGGAGAACGGAGATTGCTCCTCGTCCTCCATGGTAGAGGTCTTTTGTAGGGCACGGAGGGTGTGCTCATGCTCTGCAAAAGGCCTCTCAAAGTCTTATAGTCGAAGGGACAACTCCAGTTGTCATTGGGCCGAGGGGCTGTCGGGGCGTTCCTGCAGGCTACCCCAATGCCCCTCGAGGGCCTCTGTCTCTGGGAGCGATTGATGCACTCTGAACTTCTCTCTCCTTGGGGTGGAGGAGGCTTCTTGCTCTAGGGGGGCATGCAACGGTCCTCCTGACCGGTTGCGAAATAGCCGTCACCCCCGGAGGGTGAAACGGCCTCCTACGATTTGCAGGGAAGCATCTCCACAGGGGGGGCTCTCCCTGGGGAGTTGCGACCTCTCCTCCCTGGCTGCCTGGGTCCTCATTAGATCAATGAGGCTGTCCAATTTTACGTTGAGGTTTTGGAGAGTGTCTGCGCTACCGATGGGGGGTTTCCCCTCCACCGCTAGTGGGGGCATTTCGTCGGCTGGGTCGCTGGCGTGAGATGGGGGTTCCCCGTAGGATGGGAAGGTGCGCCTTCCTCTATCACCACGGCTTTTCCCTTGTCGTCGGGGGTCCTCTTGCTGGAGCTCCTTTGCACCATGCTGGCTCTTTGCCCGTTTCCCACAGACGACACCAGATGAAGATGGGTGATCCCGCGTTGTGCCTAAGCCAAAGATGATGACCACGAATATTAAAACTGCAAGAAGGGAAACGTATCAGGGGTTCCCAGGGATGGATCCCCAGGGAAAACCCTCTGATGCTTTGCTGTGCCCCCTGGGCTTTGATGATGGAGTGTTGTTTTGATGATAGCAACTTCTTGAGTCACCATATTTGTTCCTAAATTAGTGCTTGATTGAGTGATCATTAGGAGACTATTATGCATGATTAGTGCTGTGCTTGGTATGCGCATACGTAAAACACACAATATATTGTGATCATCAAAACCATTATCAAAGACAAAGAGGGGGCGCACCGAACCCAATAGCTACTAACCCTGCTGCACTGTGAGAAGAAGAGAGCAGCTGCCTACACACTGAGAGGGGTCCCTTCCGGTGACCTTATCACCTAGCGACCACACCCCGAGTGAACACTGGGGGTGGCGAGCACTCGTCAGGAAGATCTCCACGGCTCTCCAGCCCCTTGTTGGCACTCAAAAAAAAAGAAAAAAAAAGAAGGGAAGAAAGATGAAATGGGCCAGCCAAATGGGCTAAGCCCAATACAAAAGGAGAGGAATAAAAAGCCATAGAGGATATTTGCGCAAATGAGAGAAAGAGAGGGGGAAAGAAAAGAAGAGGATTCTAAAAAAAGGAAATAGGAGGAAAATCATGGGTATTGTTCATGCTACAGTAACCCGTGTCTGTATATCACCTCCCATGTCCTTCTCTCTCTCTCTCTCTCTCCGCATGGCTTCTCTCTCCCCGTGTGTCTTCTCCGCAAGGGCATTCAATGCCCGCCGTTCGCCCATCTCCTTGCCCATGCAGCCACCCCTCTCTTCTCCCTACTCCGTCGGCTTGCCGTTGACACCCATCCTATGCATCCGCGGAGCTCGCCCATGCCACCTTCGACAGTGCAGTGGAAGTGACTGGCGTAGGGGGATGGTCTACCCGCCTGCTCCGCTCTGTCTGTGTGGAGACAGGGGCGCAATAGTAGCAGCAGCCACACGGCTACAGCGCTCTCCTTGCGAAGCCACAGCGGCCACGTGGCAGTAGCTCGGAGTAGGAACAACAACATCATCATCAATGGGAGCAGCGGCATGCGACCAGAAGGGAGGAGAAGCAAGCTCGAAGGCCAGCCTTCGAAGAGGGGGCTCCAAGCCCCTATAAAAGCCAACCACCAGGTGAAGGAGCACGGTCCCGAAGGGGGGGAGATAAAAAAAAATGGGCTCGGTGGTCTTCCTCTGGGTCCAAAAAGAGAAAGAGAGAGGTGAGGGAAGACAATTCGGCCTCCCTACCCCCATGTCTTTGTATTCTCTCTATGTTTTCTACTCCTTTAGATTTCTTCCCTTTGTTGACATACATAGACTTTCTCTATGTGTTCTCCTTACGATGTAACCGAAGTTTGTTCTATGGCATAGAAGAAGCCTCCTCTTTGAGAAATTCAAGTGCTAACTGTCCTCAATGCTCAGTCCACAGTGACTGATCTCTCTCCCCACTCATTGTGCCATTGTGGTGATTTCAGTCCTTACGCGGTTTCAGCCCCATTGCGATCGTGATAACCCATGGGTCACCGGATTCCCTTGTAGTCTAGCTCTCGGGATCTCCGGCCCCAAACGGGGAATCCACATGATCGCAACAACCCATGGGTCACCGGACTCCCTCATAGGCTAGCCCTCGGGACCTCCGGCCCCAAATGGGGTAATTTTTCCAGTGTTGTCGCTTATGTGCGCACTGTGATGTTTTGGGGCCGTCGGAGTTCTCTCCGTAGGGCGCACCCCCATTTGCACCCCCCATGCCTCCGGGTGGAGGGGAGGTGCTGTCGAATTTTTGTCGAGAAATTTGAGAACTAAAATAATTTCCACGAAATATGAATTGAACTTAAAACCTCCATGGCAGACCATTTAAAAAAAATCAGGAACAATCTGGACAAGAGCTGAAATTAAGCATTAGGCTGATGCATAAAGAAATAACGATCAACATAATTGTCTGAAGTTGCCGAAGATCAGAACAAACAGAACAAAGGATCTTGAAATCTGATGCAAACTGCACTAGTGAAGTCCCGCGATCAATGACACCCAAGAGGGGGGTGAATTGGGTGTTTATAAATTTTAATAAAACTTTTTAGCTTTTTACAAAATATGTGATAAAGTGCTAATTAAGAGATTCAAATCTATTCAATCACAATTTGACTTATCATTGCCAAATTCAAAGAGGAAAAATATGGCAAGTACAGATTTCCCTAATCTACAGAGATGGGGGAATCCTGAGAAGTGTGTGGCCCCATGTGAAGCTCGACGGGCGGAGGACCCTCGGAACTAGGAGGTTTGCCCCCGGTATCCTCGATGACGGCTGGCCCGGGCACTGACCCCATTTGTATGGGACCTACCCAGTCCACGCGCCCTCCCGAAGCACCCAAAGTTGGCGATCCTTCCTCCATCGAGGTAGAGGCACCTTCGCTCCTCTCTTCGCCACTCGACGTCGACGAGGGAGAATCCGAGCCATCCTCACCAGAGTCGTAGCACTACCCGGGAGGGAAGAGGAGTTCATCAGAAGCTAGTTCCTGAGCCATTATGATTGCCCGCTTATAGCCTTGGGCAAAACCCTTTCGCATCCCTCGACAATAGCTTGGCTCATAGCACGTGAAGGCAACCTGCTTCAGGGCTTCCTGATACTCCTCCAAGCTCTGGTATCACTTGATCGCCTCTGCCCTGGCTCTCGCAGCCCTCTCCTCAAGCTCGGCCACTCTTACCTCAGCCATGACTAGCTTTGTCTCGACCTCGACTAGCTTCGCCTCGACATCACCCAGCCTTGTCTCGGCTTGGGCCTGCACAGCCTCAGCCTCCTCCCTGGCACGCTCAGTCTCTCAGACCCAGCCTTCGACCCCCTCCCGCTTGGCCACCCATTGACTCGAGCGCTCTACGTGAGCTCGGCACTCCTCCTCCAAGAGCTTTCTCTTAAGCTCGGTCGTGTACCGAGCTTGGGATAATTGCTTGGCCTGTGCCTAAGCATCTTCCTGGCTTGCCCAGTCCCACGCCCGGAGTAAGGCCACCTCCTACCAAAGCACCTCAAGCTCAGATGTCAACCGATAGATCCCATGGTCAGATTTGGCATGAACCTGGGACTGGTTCCTCTCCTCACTCACCAGCTGCGCCACGAAGTCGATAATCTTGGCTCCCAGTTGAGCCACGAAGATACCCCCCTCCATCACCCTATCATAGAGCATAGGAGGGGTGCACCGCCAGAACTCCTCCCAAACCGACGGAGGTGCCAAGTCCCGACACCGATTGTACCAAGCACCTTGGACAACGAACCGCCCTTGCCAAGAAGAAGGGACCACGGAGCCGAAAGAGGATAAGGGAGACAGAGGTTGACGAACCACTGCCACCGTGATCTCTGCCAGTTCCTCGAACACTTCTACTGTTCTACGCTCCCTCAAGTGGCTCTCATGGCGCACAGATCCTCTCAACACCAGCACGACAGAAGGAAAAAGCCCTAGCGGAGAAAATGTAAGACGCAAGTATATGGGAGCATTTGCATATATATCCCAACTTCCCAGACGGGATGTGTTGATGACATTTCAAGCTCCCAGAAGGGTTCCCCCATGTTGGGTCGAGGAGAAGTGTTATCATCACGCATATGCCCCCAGGACAGCCACATTAAATGGGCCCTGTCGGCAACCATATCCCTACCCGAGCCAGCAACACTACCCCAAAGCATCCTACTCTCTGAGCTCAAATGTTGGCTCGGGAGTAGGGGGGCAAGTGGAGAGGGAAAAATCTATAGCCCAGTTATACGCACAGATTAGGGTGGCCGAACTAGGTCTAGACTGGCCTAATTAGGCCCAACGTGACCCAACCAGGCCGAGCTCCCCAAAGCGATAACCCCATGAATGGGCCCGCCCATCTCAAAGCCCAAACATCCTCAAAACAAATCTTCCTAGGCAGCCGCTCGACTCAGAAGTTCGAGCATCGATCGGTCAGAAAAGCCTAAATGACGCCCGAGCATAATCGACACAGTGCCACCCTCAACTCGGGAGAAGCCCATACGCCTCACTGGGGGATATCCTGATGAGGGCATCACCCAAGATTCCCTCTGGCTCGGCACATCCCTCCCTCCCGGAGGCTATCCGTTCCCCCATTGTGCCACGTGACTAGAGTGCCTCACCACCAGAAGAACAGCCAGCTGCATCCACTGACGTCTTATGCTGCGCCTACTAGTGTCTTGTCCACGTCACCTACCGCAAGGACTAGGCTGAGACAAAGACACTGTCAGAACCAGAACAGTACCATAACATGAGCGACTAGTCAGGGTCACGTCTAACGACGCAAGTCTAAAGTTCCTGACCACGTGTGCACACACTGGCTATCATCTACACCAGGCCTCTAGCTAGTATTCCCCCTCCGAAGGATGCTACGGTTGACGAGGGACCCACAGAACTAGCCTAAGAACCATAAATCGGGAAAGTGCCCCACTACAAGAGTCGTCACGCCGAAGCATGCCGTAAAGCTACGACTAGTGGAGGCTCACAAGACATGGAGACTCAAAACACGAGTGCGGAAGTACAGTCAGGCAAGAGAGCACTGTCGCACGTACTCTCAGGCACCAATGGCAGCATAGCCACTGCCAACAACTCAGGACAAGGCAACTAGACCTACTCACGTAACCATCCTTGAGTCAGATGACTCGGAGGCAAGATCATCACTGATAGCGGAATAAGCCTCCAATCGGTCTACTCCTAAGCCAGAGGAAATGACCCTCCTCAGGAAACGACTCACGGAGACCCGAGATAACACCGAGGACCCTCAACACATCTGGATACGTAAATTGAGGTAGAACGATATCTCGAGACATCCAGAAATACTATCTCGAGCTGGACAGAACTGTCGAGACACAGATAAGGTCGCCTGTCAACCCCTGGTCTCACCGGGTTGACCAGAACCCGACACGACACATACATACAGACACACACAGACACACATACACTACATGCACAAGCACTCTTAGCCGTCCCATCATGGTCACTGCCCTCATAGGATGTCAACAAACACCCACGGGTCATGGGCAAACCACGAGATCAAGCCAAGATAAGCAGAAATTGGAGCGGTGGACAACGACAACACTCTGGGCAGAGCAAACCATCACTCGACCTCTAGGTGAACCCGACAGTTAAGGAAAGCCACTGCAAGACCAGAGATAAAGACACTAGCAGGTCTAGATCAAGTCATTAGGGAACTATCGCAGTCAAGGAAAAACCACACCCAATCACCTGAACCGATCGATCCAGAGACCACCGACATACAGACACCGCCCTAAAACACAAACCTAAGACAGACAGACATACAGAACAGACGTAGAACGGGACAACGGCCATCATGGCCAACAAGAGAACTATAACGCACCTTTATAGGGGCGTTACACTGCTCTGATGCACCAGGGTAGGGGCGCCAGGGCAAACAGACCTGAAATCTAATAAAGACCATGTAACGCGACAGAACAGGTGCACCACATCAGCATAACGCATCAGGACTGGGGCGTTATGGCCAACGGACCAAAACTCAAATGAAGGGCATGTAACGGACCTATATAGGTGTGTTACACTAGCCTAACGCACTAGGACAAGTGTGCCAGGGCCAACAGACCTAAAACCACTACACGGATCATGTAACGCACCAGGCTAGGGGTGTTACACAACGTGACGCACAAGGGGAGGTCCGTCAGGGCTAACCGACTGACCCGATCTTCGAGGCAGACATTGTCGTCGAGGGACTGACAGCCACAGTCCTTGGAAACCATAGCATGTAACTCACCAAGCCAAGCGCGTTACAGGCATGTGACAGTCCTATGTTGGTCCGTCACACCAAGGGCGTAATGTACTACCATAGGCGCATTATAGTCATGTGATGGTCTAGTACTGGTCCGTCACATGACCCCAACCTCGAAGAACGTGAAACGACCAATGGACATAACAGTCTATCGTGGGGCCATTACACAGTGTGACGGTCTCTGGAATGACTGTTATAGATTCGGCACGCAAAATAGGGGAACGACCGAATCGGCCCGTTCCATGCCCCATTCACGCCGAAGTCCACCTAAACCCCTCACCGAGTATATTTTTTATTAAAAAAAACTTTTTTTTTGTATGGGATGGGGTTAGGCAGACCAGCTCAGGGGGTTTTTTTTTGGTCTGCACTTTCGTCACGGAACCATGTGCCTACCGCTCGCCCCGAGCTGGCCGTTGACCGCTCGGACTGACAATTTGAGTGAGCAGGACCACTAGCCCGAGAGTAATATTCCCGGGGCAGGCCTCGACTCCCCAGCATGATGACACTCGCCCTCTGGGACCCCATACCCGACCACTCATTTTTGAGCCGCGTCCGGCCTCCCTCAAGCGTCCGTTACAGTCTGTCCCTGCCATCCTGTCTAGCCCTTCCTTGATGACTCGGGCCTACCCCTAGCTCCCCGAGGAAAGCCTCTGTAAAACATGTGGATATATGCCTTGTTATGCATTGACCTGGGGACTGACCCACATGTCGAAATTGTCCTGCGGCTTGCGCCCATGGTACTTTGGCCCCCTCGGCCCATTTGTGAAGCCCATGCAGCTCTCATGCAGCATGAAACCAGTTGAATACATGTACCCCTACTCGGGCCTCAACTTCTTCCTGCACACGCCCAGCTCCCTCAGTCACTACGGTGCCCTCGGCACCTGACTGCCAGCTACTCCAGTCATGTCGAGGCCCACGGCACCTGACTGCTCAGCTCCTTCAGTTACAACGGTGCCTCCGGCACCCGACTACCAACTACTCCAATCACGTCGGGCCCACGACACCCGACTACTTAGCTCCTTCAGTCACAATGGTTCCTCCAGCACCCGACTGCCAGCTACTCCATTCACGTCAGGGCCCTCGACGCTCGACCACTCAGCTCCTTCAGTCGCAACGGTGCCTTGGCACCCAACTGCCAGCTACTCCAGTCACGTCGGGGACCGTGGCACCCAATCGCTCACCTCCTTCAGTCACTACAGTGCCCTCGGCACCCGACTGCTAGCTATCCAGTCACATCGGGGCCCGCGGCACCTGACTGCTCAGCTCCTTCAGTCACAACAATGCTGCTGGCACCCGACTGCCAACTACTCCAGTCACGTAGGGGCCCATAGCAACCGACTACTCAGCTCCTTCAGTCACAACGGTGCCCTCGGCACCCGATTGTCAGCTACTCCAATCGCATCGGGGCCTTCGACACTCAACCACTCAACAACCTCAGTCACAACGGTGCCCCCGGCACTTGACTGCTAGCCACTCCAGTCATATCAGGGCCCGCGACTACAGACCACTCAACAACCTGAGTCACAATAGTGCCCCCGGCACCTGACTATCAGCCACATTAGGGCCCGCTGCGCTCGACTACTCAGCTGCCCCAGTCGTAGCGGTGCCCCCGGCACCCGACTCCTAGTTACTCCAATCACTTCGGGGTCCGCGATGCCCGATTGCTCAACAACTCTAGTCACGACGGTGTCCCCGGCATCCAAATGTCAGGTCCAGACTGCGTCGGGTCATTCTAGCTTTGATGACGGCCAACAACTCCAGACCCACCGGTGCCCCTGACACCTGATAATTCTAAGCTCAACGACTTTTGGTCGCTCCAGTCATGGCGATGCTCATGTCGTCCAACCGCTCCAGTCTCAATAGTGCCCGACCGCTCCAATGACAAGTGGTGCCTATGTCATTCGGTCACCTCGACCTTGGTGACGCCGAACTACTCCAGCACAACGGTGCCTACGACACCCCTACTGCCCCAACCTCGACATTGTCTCATGGGAAGACATTGTGATGTCCCTTGGGCGGCACCCTGCTGAGTCATAGGTCCTCTGATGGACACTATGTATAGATACGGAACTACCAACATAATAACGCAATGACTCAGGGACGGTTACGAATGATGAAATTGTCCCGCGGATTGCAAGCACTTGTAATTGGGCTTTCATGCCCCCATTTAAATGCCTTTCATGGCATATAAGTCATGTAATCTAGTCACACCAAGGGTTCGTTCCTTCAAAACAAAATAGTAGAAAGTTGAACACGTTGGTTAGCATTCTTCAAATGACTATTAAAAGACACATGCACATGAGATTTGTCATCATTAAAACATAGCAACTAAAATCAACTAGGAGATCCAACATGAAGAATCTCGATGAGAGAGAGTCACACAGCTCCTCTTTCTCCTCACCTAAAGATAGAAGAAGCCCATCCCAGTATGGGTTTGCTCCTTCAGCTCAAAGAAAGCATGAAAAAGGTCTATAGAAGGGTCGAGACCTCACAAGCAACAAAAAAAATGAAAGAGAAAATAAAAGAATATGAATTGAAAACCTACTGGATAGGAGCCAACAGGTAAGATTGCAGTAGCTGCACAATGAAGGGATGAAGAGGATGGCAAAAGTCGCACTTCCAAGCTAGAAGAAAAATGTAGAAGAGGCCCAAACTAGTATCCGGGGTAGACTCATGACATTTGGCCAAAGAAAAGAAATACTGCCATGGTAGTTCATAGTGGACCTCGATCTCCTTCATCTCGACCTCGCCTAACTCGCTGTGTAGAGGATGACTGGGCATCGAACCCCCCACACCTTGCCCGGGCTCCTAGACCTCAATCACAATATCATGCTCCACCTTGGAGGAACGAGAAGAGTAAGAGGAAGAAGAGGGAACTGTAGAATCAGAAGATTCAAGAGGAAGAGGAAGCTGACGGATCACTACCGCCGTGGTCTCTACCAACTCCACGAAAGCCTCTCCGATCCTCTGCTCCCTCAAGTTGCTCTCACGGAGCATGAATTATCTCAGAATACCAGTGCAGCGAAGGGGACAAGCCCTATGTAAATGAAACGTAAGATGCAAGCATGCAGGATATTTACATATTTATCCTGGCGACCCTGGCGGGATGCATCGTGACGTTTCAAACTCCAAGAAGTGCCTCCCCACGTCGACTCAAGGGAATCATCATCATCATGCACATGCCCCCAGGACAGCCGCATTAAAAGGCCCCTGCCGACAACAGATATCCCCCTCTCGAGCCACCAACGCTACCCCATGATATACTGCTCTCTGAGCCCAAACATTAGCTCAAGAGTTGGTGGCAAGTGGAGAGGGGTAAATTCGCAGCCCCAATATATGCGGAGATCGGGACAGCCAAATCGGGTCCAGACTGGCCCAACGAGGCCCAATTTGACCCAACTAGGCCGAGCTCCCCAAGTGATAGCCCCATGAACGGGTCCAGTTATCTTGAAGCCCAAATACACTCGGATCAGACCTGCCTAGGCAACCTCTTATCCCAGAAGACCGAGTAACGGTCGCTCGAAAGAGCGTAATCGGTGCCCAAGCATAACTGTCACAATGCTGCCCACTATGCTCGAAAGGAGCCCAAGCACCCCACCAGGGGATATCCTACGCTCAGACCCACTACGGGCACAGTTTCTTTTGACAGGGCATATCTGCTGATGAGAATCTTGTTACCACTCAGAGAAAGGAAGCTCAAAGGGACAGGGAAGAAGAAGGGTCCTCCTCCAGGACATAATGCCCTCTGGCCCCTCCAGATGCCCTATCTCCAGCTAAGAGAGTGAGCAACTATATAAAATCCAAGAAATCCCTTCGAGAAGGTAAGGTGATCCTGAGTTCTCAACACCACACTCACTAGTAGAGAGCGATCTCGTGCCCCTCACTTATTCTTCTACTCTCATTCCACATATGCTCTATGAGTTTGTTGACTTAAATATGGGAGGGTTTTTCTTGGGCTCCTCTGATCCATTTCCTACGTTGTAGATCTCTCGTTCGTGGTCACGACAACAGGATCGTGCGGCTCAAGATCAAGTGCGAGATCACTGCTCTTCAATGCGATAAAAAGTAATAGTAACGTGTAGCAAGATTAGCTTTAAATTGCAAGAGAATGTAAGAGCATGATCTAGCAATAATGTAAATTGACATTTCAATCCCAATGGACTTTTGTAAATAAACCCAAAGACTTCTAAAGAATGACAATTTGGCTACTAAAGCCCTATAATTACACACCTATTTATGCAATGACATAAATTAAAATAAAAGTACATAAAGACAAAAATAAAATGTGGATGCATGGACTCGATTCCCATCACCCCCTATTCAGCGGGATCCCCTAGTCGTACCCGAAGTTCCTCGCGAACTGATGAGGATAGTATGGCTCGAAGGAACTCGTCGCAGACCGATGCAATGTCAACACCACCGACCAGGTGCTCATCACCCACTCCGTCCGTGGTCCAACCCTCGGCTCCCCTTGACCGGCATGAGCACTGGTCGCCCCTCTATTTGCCACTCCCAGAAAAAGACCGTAGTCTTTCGCAGCACTGTCAAACGGTAACCCCTCCTCGCCTCAAGTGGGTAGGTAACAAAGGGCTCTCCTAGCCCCCTCCAACTGTGCCTCCGTGTCTTCGTCTGAATGCCCAATGAAGCTAAACAAAAGTAGTGCTGTCAGATTTGCCACGATCCCTTGTGCCACCAGCCCCGGAAATAGCAAGCCGACCCACACACTGAGATAGTGGGTCGGTAGAAGTATACTCCTCTCTCTCGATGCTGGGTGTGCTGCCAGGACTCCCAGTCCCTAATAGATGTTGGGCAACGCCACAAGATCTAAGGCCAACTATCGTCCCTCTTCTAATAAGCAAGTCGGCGACAGCAACTCAGCTCTTAGCAAATCGTCCTCTCCGTGCGGAACCATAAAAGTTGCCAGCCAATATGTCAGGTATGCTGCAAGGTGTGTCACATCTGGCAGACCATAGGGATTCCACCCCTCCTGTAGTACATACACATATCTAGAGTACGTCTGGAAGCGCAGCTCCACCTCGATATATTCCTCCCACAGAGTCTGATCCATGGCGAACTTCTGGTAGAAGCAAAAGGGCCCGTTGTAGAAATGGCAGTGGACCCACACATTCATCAGCACTCGAGGAGTCTGTTCAGCTCTCTGTATCCCAGCTAGTGCTAAGTCCCCCCAAGTCTTCATAAGATACTGACAACTGTAAGGCACTCGATATCTCCCTTGTCCATCAGTGTGGCTGCAATGGAGGCCATCCAGTAGCACCTCCTCGTACCCCTCGCTGCTAATCGGCAATCCAGAAATCTGGAATAGAGACCATAAGTCAAGTGTGGTCTCTCCCTCTGTTGTTGCCACTATGTTCCACCAACGGTTGAAACACTCCAGCAGCCCCTGTAATAGGCTGGTGTAGCATGGGTACGCGTATAAGGTGACAATCCACGCGTACCTAATCCCAGCACGGTCCAATAGCACCCGGTAGTGGTGCACAATCCCCATCAGCCACGCAGTGACCCCCTAACGGTACCAGTGTGAAGGGATCACTGCCCAACGGCCCTACCAGTTGATGACGATCAGCCGCATCACCCCGTCTAGTATACTTTGGTTGGCATAGCCCTCTCCAGCATACTGCAAGCCTGCGGGCTCCAACACCAACCCTGCGGTCCCCTCTATCTTAGTGCGATAGTGGCCATGCAAATCCCAAGAAGCAGGGCCCAGCGGCCCAACCCTGACTCCAAACTGCTCTACCCTGCCAAAGAACCCCAAACACTCAGCATTGGGGAACTGACGCTGCCTCTAGTAGTACTCTGAGAAGCTCGGATAGCTGCAAAGTGTAATGCCATGCAGGCGGTCCCTGCCTAGCAAGATGGCCCTCTCAAGATGGCAACGGGCTCCCAGGATCTGTGAATCATCCTCCTCCATGTCAGGAGGGACATAGCTCTGTTGGGATTCCTCTGGTTTGATAGGCAACAGCCTTGTGCTATGTTGTTTTGATGATTGGCAACGCAATAATGGTCTCATGACTGGTGTGTAGTTTTGATGATTGGCAACTACATTTTATTTCATGCATGTTTAGGTATTGGTTTAAAGCATATGTATGATGATGATGATGATGATGATGATTCCCCCGAGTTGGTGCGGGGAGGCCCTTCTCGGAGTTTGAAACGTTACGACTCATCCCGCCAGAGTCGTTGGGATATATATGTAAATATCCTGTATGCTTGCGTCTCACGTTTCCTCTACCTAGGACTTTTCCCCTTCGCTACATCGCTATTCTGAGAGAATACATGCGCCGTGAGAGCGACTTGAGGGAGTGAAGGATCACAGAGGCTTTCGCGGAGTTGGCAGTGTTGGGTCCCATGCGGTGCAATGAGATCTAGAAGGGAGGGTTGAATAGATCCTCTCACGAACAATGGCCTATTTAAAACTTGACTATCAAAGGCATAGATCACCCCTATAAAGTAATTAAAACACTTAGACACAAGGCACAACGGATTTAGATGGAATGGCTTAAGTTTAAAAGGTGGTCCTAAGGCTGCACAGGTTGAGGTACAAGTTAAGGTGCTCCTCAGCAAATCTCTGATGTGTGTGTGAACAAGGTGTTAGCTTGAAATCCTGCCGAGCTAGCTAGAGTGTATGCTATGCTGATCGACTAGAGTGCGTGTGTGTGTAAGCAAGGTGAACCTCAATTGATGGAGAATGCTCCCTAGTGCCTGAGTGCAAAGATGCAGTAGCCAGCGAAGGGAATGCTAGTGATGCGAGATGAGCGTGTGCATGGGAAAGTCGACGACGGCTTCTAGTGTGAACCTGTGAGTACAGCCTTATGGCACTACACTCCACGCAGGGCGGGGATCATGGGGATGGGAATAATTAATACAGAACTGCCCTCACGCAGGAGGGGGGAGCATGGGGGAAGGGAGATGGGCCTGCTGCCTTGTATTTGTCCTACAGGACATAATCGAAGTGCTCTGACTAGTACACAGTGCACAGAGATCAGAAGGGGGCGCCGTCGGCTCTCAGACGAAGCCTGGGAAGTGCAGATGCACTCCTGAAAATTTGGTGCCATTCTGAGGTCACAAGAAGGTCGGGCAGGTCACAGACGATGACCTGTGCGAATCTGTCTCGCAGGACAGATCTGTGCAGTCTGCTTGCAACGGCCGGTGCACTCTCCACAGAACTCAGAACAAAGTGAGACCTGCGGGGGTGGATGGCTGACAGGACATTCTATGTACCCTCAAAAGATGAGCACCGTCGGATCACCAAGCTGGGTGTGGTCGCCACTGTGGTGGGGCTCTAGATTCTGGGTGATCACTCAGGCACAGTCGAGTTGTGCGAGGCGGTACAGATAGCTCTGGATATAGAACTCGACGAATCCATCCGGGTTGGGTTCAGGACGTTGAGGGGTACAACTCTGAAGAAGAAGGCTCGACCAAAAGATTAACAGGGAAGGCGTGACACGTTCTGCAAGTCAGTTGCACACCCTGGGAGGACTGGTTCGCACCAGATCTGCATAGTCGCATGAGAACGGGGGCCACGATCTGTGTTGTGGTCGAAACGAGTCGAGACCACCCTTGGAGCGAAGAGGACTCGAAGTAGTACGAACCCACAGAAGGGTGATCAGCATGATTCGAGCAGTGGAAGTCGGTGGAGCCTCTGAAATTTGAGCCTCAGAATCTGGCTCAGGCCTGCAAGTAGTAGAGGGATGGCTTCACTAACACCGTGGATGGGAGGCGACAACGTGCAACTATTGGCCACTGTGGATAGCCTTGGGTGATGGGGATGTGTCGAAAGCAGTGGGGAGGGGCAGAGGAGGGCTGGAGGGCGTGGGGAGTAGGGTTGGGATGCCCTAGGGTTAGGGAAGGGGGATGGGGTGCAGCCTTGGCAGGATGGTGGTGGGGTGCGGCTGCTAGTTGGGAAGGGTGGAGAGAGATTCTAGGATTCTCTTCCTAGAATGGAGATTGAGATGGCAATGGATTAGGAAAGGGTTTGAATTATTGTGGAGGGAGGAAAATAGATTAGGATAGGTTTTGAAATTTACTCGGTTCTTGAGGTGTCGGTGGTGTAATACCGTAGGTAGGGTATTCGAGGATGATCCCCGAATCTTTAAAGAGTGCCATCCTGTATGGCAGGTTGTCCTGACCCTTGAACCCGACTCGGTTGTCGGAGAAATTGGCTGGTATAGTGCCCTTTGCTTGGGAACGATCCCCGCTTGTTATGGTGTGCCGTTTGACCCGACGAAGTGTCTCGATTTTTGAGATCAACTCGACTGGTAGAGCACCTTTGGCGTTGTGCCATTTTGCTCTATTTAGGAAGAGTTTTTCTACGCTTAATCCTCAATTAATTAAAGGAAATAAGCAGGTGCCAACAAATGCCCCCCACAGGACATGCAGCGAAGGCGAGGATGATGACGTGTGGCCCGTGCACCTTGTGGGTTTAATTTCTCCCGACCCTATGAGTGTTGTGGGAGTTTCTTGTTCCAGGAGTTGATGTCCTTGTTGTGATCTTCAATGCGACACTGGCATGTTTGCAGAAGACCGTTAAGCCTGGGATATTATAGAACTTGATTTTGGAGATATCTGAGTGGCTGGTGGAGCATTTTACCAAAGCCACTGAGGGCGTGGAGCTGGCAGAGATGGCGCGTATTGGATACCCGTGTGGTGCTTGAAGTTGTAGCCCGTAATCCACGATTTGGGGGTTCTGTTCCCATTTGTCTTGTGTGGTGGGCTTGTGGCAGAGGTGTGCAGGGCCTGCGTCGCGCGAGCGATCCGGTCTGGATGTCGAGCTCTCCATACAGGTGGTCACTTCGGCGGTTAATGGTGTGACTGGGCTGGACGCCATGTGTCGATGACGAAAAGAGGGCAGGGGGGCCTAGCGTCACAATGTTTTTGGCTATGTTGCCTATGTCTGGGGCCCTGCCTTGCGCAGTGGGCTTTGTGGATTTTCTGAGGGAAGGCAGCTCAGGGGAAGCCAGGACTGTCGAGTCCACCATGCCTCGTAGGACGACTGGCGAGTAGTGGGAGACCACTTGTGGCTCCCTTTTATCATCCGAGGTTGCACCGACGGGAGCCATGTCTTGCCCTCAGAGGTGGACTTGTAGACTGAGATTTATGTTTTCTCAGGTTTTCCACCTTGTTTATGTCAAGGAGTGCTATGAGTATTTTTCACTCCTTGGCATGTTCCCCGGTGAGCGTGACTGTAACCGACGATGTTGCGTAGGGGGTTTGAGACTTCCATATCTTGGGAATCAGAGGGCCACCTATCCCTCAGCTTCTGGGATTACTGGTTGACGACGAGGTGACCGCCGCTCTGACCGGGGCTTTATGGTAAAGCCTGTGGTTGGCTGTTAGCGTCCCACCATTGCTATCGTGGTTGATTTTTCTTGTGGGATGTCGGCATCATTTGTTGACTACCTGTAGGGGTGCATTGGCTAGGCTGGACATCGACCACCCTATGGGGCGGACTGGTCACACCTTTGAGGCGTTACAGCTGGAGTTGTATAGTGGACTTGCCTTGACAAGGCGTATTAGTCCATCGTCGGTGGAGACCTGGCACACCTAGCTGTGTCAGCCTAGTGTTGCTGGAGATCAGCCTTGGTGAGGCGCGTTGACAGGGTGTTGCTGAGGGCCTACCTCGGGGAAGCATGTCGGCCTGGGGTTGCTGAAGACCCACCTCGACAGGGCATCTTGGTCCGAGATTGTTGGAGACCTACCTTGGCGAGGCGTCTTGGTTTGAGGTTACTAGAGACCTACCTCAGCAAGGAGTCTTGGTCTGAAGTTGCTGGAGGCCTGCCTCGGTGAGGCGTCTTAGCCTGAAGTTGTTCGATTTGCCCCCAGAGAGGCGAATTGACTTGAGATCATATTCTACTGACCCTTGCGGTGTATGGCTGAATGTTGATGCTGTCGGTTGACCGTCATGGTGGAATAGCCAAAGTCGAGGTTGCCCGACCCCTAAAGAGTAAAATGACCACAAATGATGTTAGACATTTTAGAGTGTGAGCCAGATCTAGTGATTTAATCACGTTTTTTGGGTTTAAATGGGTCCTCTCAGTGCTAGAGAGGTTGGGGACTAGTTTTCCCTTGTTTTTCCCTTCACACTGGTGTGAACGGGGCGTGGAATAGACTTTCCCGTCGTTTTTGCCGTTTTCGAGTTCGGGATGGCCTAGCGGTCCTTCCAGCGACTGCTAGGGTGCCAAGCGGTCATGTGGAGACCGCTAGGGTCTCCCCTATGTCAGTTCAAGCCTTGCGGTCGCGTGATGGACCTCCAGGGGAGCTTAGCGGTCGGGTGGAGACCGCTAGGCGGCGTCATGCGGTCCGGGGGTGACCATTTTTTTGGTTTGGAGTCATTTGAGGTCAGTGGGGTAGCAGCCTTGTGACTGACCGCTAGGCTCTACATAGCGGTCAGGCGGAGGACCACCACCCTCTCTAGCGGTCCGGGAGTGACCGCTAGGGGTTTGTGAGTTCTAGGACGTAGCGGTCCTGGTTGGACCACTAGGCTGGCCTTACCGGTCCAGGGGTAGACCGCTAGGATCCCTAACGGTCCAGAGAGGACCGCTAGGCGATTCTTTGTGCTTGTCGTATCTGTTTTGCGTTGTATCGGTCTCTGGTCGACCCGGTTGTGACCCAGTGGTTGACTTTCGACCTCGTGGATGCCCCGGACGCTGTGGGTTCTGCGTTCATGTTGTGGGGTGTCCGAAAGTTCTGTGTTACCGTGGTTTCAGACCTAGGGATTAGGCCAGATTGACGGCATTATGTCGTCACGTACGACGGCCTTGACCTGAGTCTCGTGACTCAAGGACCGTTGGGTTATTAGGTCTAGTGGGCTGTCCAGAGTCTGGTGGCCTCAGGTCACCTTTTACTTTACGTTACTCGTGATGGGTGTATGTGTGGTTTTCAGTGTTCACGTTTTATGAGCCCCCACTAGTCGTAACGTTCCTGCGCACGCGGGTGTCGACCCACTTGGGAGTGGTGGAGAGCGTGACCCGAGTGAGATGGTTTTACACTAGTTTTTGTAGGGCCCCTTGCCTTTGCAACCTGAGTTCAGCTGGGGGGAAAACCAGCTAGAGGACCTGACCTAGAGCAGATGGTTTGTGTGTGCACCGTAGCTGGGGGTAGAGGACACGCGCTGACGAGTGTGACCCCAGTTAGCCCTGTGTTCTGTGTTACTAGTCCGGTGTCTTAGCCTCCGCCTAGGGCATCGTAGGCAGGCACCTGAGGTGCGGACTAAGTTGTCAGTGGACGCATTTGACTTTGCTTCTGGTGGGTGGTACTCTCGTCACGTGACGTGAGTTGTTGGGTCGCGGGTTTTCGTTACCTGTCTGCGAGACGAGATTTCGTGTGTTGATTTGGGTGTCCTCTCAGAGTTGAAGTCTAGGGTTTTCGGTGAGCGTCACCAAGGGCTTTTCCCTAGACGACGTTGAGTTCACGACGGTGAGGTCATGACGGTGTTTTCAGACTGCGTGGTTTCGGCGTGGGCCTTGTCTGTGAGGACATGCCCCCACGACAGAGGTGTCGTGGCGTTTTACTGACCACCGTGGTTACTTTCCTACTGTCGTTGTTGTTTTTCTGTAGTTACTGCTTTTCATGCCACAGCTGTTTTCGATTGGGGTTCCGCGGGACCCCTACTGAGCCAGTGATAGGAGGCTCACCTTTGGTTTATAGGTGTGGCGAAACTTCCTCGGGGTTCGAGGGCGGTGTGGAGGTTCTTAGTTGTCAGCTTGTCGGGCCGAGTGTTCACTTGACATTTGGTACGCTTTACTGCTTTAGACTATACTTGATGTAACACAACCTAGGGATGAGTTGGAACCGACCAAATGACTCTCGGACCTAGCAAGCAAGTAACTCACAGACCGATAGCTTCACTCGAGCAGACTCACCCGCTAAGCGCACACTCGTGCCCGTAGGCAACACAATGATGGTGGTGAGGGTCCTCTTTTCATTTAATACGTTATCTATTAAAATAAATAAGATTAAATTTTAAAATAAATTAATTTATAAGATATATCTCCCTATGTATTTATCTCTCAGTCAAAGAGGGGCATACAGAATATGCAACAATCTCCGAGACATGTCAACGGGACGCCGTTCGTGTGGTCCAAACTCCAAAGACAAAGCCCAGAGACCTCGGCGGTGATCAGTTCCCTGCTCCAAGACAAGTGTGTCGGAGCGTTGACATTGGACATGAGGGACACAATCAGACCGATTCCAGGACGGTTCGGATGATTCAGATGATTTTTTAACATTTGATCGGACCGGATCTAATCAGACTGATTCCAAGACCGATTCACGGTCGAATCGATCCGACCGACTGATCCGATCCGATTCTGATAATACTAAATTCACCTCCTCCCGATTGTTTCACCTCCCTCTCATTTTATCAGCATATGGTTCGCTTGTTCTGTTCGCCTTCTCCCGTTCCCCTTCCAGCCTCCCTCTTTCTTCTCTCTCTCTACCAATCGCTGTTCACCCTTTCTTTCTCCTTCTCTCTAGCTCCAGATCCCAATTTCACAGCAGAAGAAACAGGAACAGCATTCTCTTCTCCATTGCCTCCCCACCCCTTCAACTGTCCAGCCTATCAGCAATTGCTATCACCCTAGTTTTCATGGTGGCTGGTTTACGCAGCTCGGAGATCTGATCTCCAGTAGGTTTCCATCGTGGAAGGCCCCTCGCGAGGCTCCATTGTTTCAAGTAGGGCTCTCCTCGGCATCTTGGACCTTATTGCTAACTCTTGATCCTGATCTTGCAACTTTTGATTCACCATTCCAGAGGGAATCTGGTGAGTCATTCTATATTGGGAGGGTGTTACCATCTCTCTTAGTTAGATGCCTATCAAAGTTTTGTTGATCGAGGAAGCTTGTGACTACCCCAGCTATATATGTGCTCTTTTCCTCTTTGAAAGGAACGAACATACAACTTGATATGTAGCTTTCCTCCACCCCCTCTTATGTTTCGATGTGTTGATCTCATTTTATTTTATGTTGAACCAATCTTGAGATCTTTGCTGAGAGATCGGTAATTGGATCGGATGCCATAGAATGGATCTAAGCCTGTGCTAGGTAAAACTATTATGCCAGTCCTGGTGCTTTGCGGTGTCGGTTTCTACTACAGATTCTTCAAATGTGGTTTCATGCTTGGATTTGTTTCATAGAGTGATAGTATTCATGCAACTGCCAAAAGAATGCCCGTGCAATCCAACTAGCCGGTATCTACAGTGGAGAATTGGTTGATCACCACTTGTAAGCTAACTTCCTGTGGACAGAATCTAAAGGTTGTGAACATACTCGAGGCCAGAATGTGCAGTTCTGATGGAAAAGAATCATTATGGTGGTTAAAAGAACCATCATGCAAGTGGTCTTTGACTCGTCGGAAAATAAGGTCACTTGAAAGCTTGTAATTGCCTTTGAATTTTGGTGAGGTGCATAATATGTTCCATATTTAATGCTATATCTTTTGCATTATTATAGAGTTGAGCATGCGCAGCATTGTGAAAGAATATGATTTGTATTTTAGCCAACTGTTGATGAATTTGATGGAATTAATGAGTTTTGAATAAGCTTTTACTCTACCAAGGATTTATATGGAGCGAGATTTTCAGATTTAGATTGATGAGAAGCAAAAGGCCAAAATCCTACTTGTTAACAGCAATTATGGGAAAGATTGGTGTTACACCTTGTTCACTTCATCATGCGTATGGAAATTGATGATATAGGCAAGCGAGAGGCGTAATCGAACCGTACCAACCGAGAACTACTCAGAGTAACACTCGTCAGTGTCAGCTCTCGCCTCTGACCACATGTGTACACACCGACCCCTGCCTAGGGCTAGGCCTCCAGCTAGATTTCCCTCCCCGTAGAGCACTATGGTCGAGCCGAGGGCCCATGGTACTAGCTTAAACCATTTGACGGGACTGCCCCTCCACCTCTCCCAGGCGGGTCGACCATCCGTGAAGTCTAGGGCTACGTCTAGTGGTTCCATCACATGGAAAGTCCAAGCACTCCATTGGGATTGTAGGAGCAAGACAATAGTCATAAAATAGTACAATTATAATATAGACGAAAGTTAAACATGCAGTTCTAACATTTAAAAAATAGCAGAGTATAACGGACCAGGTCGGGGGCGTTAAACGACTATAATGCACCTCCCCTAGGCCGTTATGCTCACCAGAACACAGGGAAAACCCAGACTTGCAGACTATAACGCACTGCCTCAGGGGCGTCATGCAATGCTTGGCGTGCCTTGGCCCACGCGTTATATTCCCCAGAGAATCTTCAAAAATCACACAGACCATAACGCACCAGGACAGGTACGCCATGTCACTGTAACGCACCAGGAGTGGTCCGTTAAAGCTACCCGAACGTTAAAAACTCAGAAAAACTCCACAGTTAACCACTTCATATAACGCACCACGATAGGGGCGTCATACAATGCATGGCGGACTGGGACCAATCCGTCATGCCCCACAACCTACAGACCTATTGAAAACCTCGATCACATAGCGGTCCTGGAGCGGTCTACCATACAATACATAACGCACCCCCTTGGGTCCGTTAAGCGTATAACGGCCTCTGACAGGCTCGTTATACCGACTGGAAAACGTGAGGGACGAGTTCGGACTGAACTCCCCTCCGGTCAAGCCGGTTCAGCACGAAACGATAGAAAATGGGAAGAAGGAGTTGAATAGCTAAACTTTTACAACTACGGCATGCATCAAAACTCAAACATACCACCCCTAAATAATTTTTTAAGTATTTTAACCTAAAAACCCCTAAAATGTGACTTGCACAGAAAATGATGCAAACGCCTACCGATGGGCATGCATGTGCTACCAAAATGCTCCTAGCGAAGTAAGGAGTCATCCCCCTACCTCAATCGCGACGAAAACCTCGGTATGTGCGCATGCGGGCGACGGAGCACCGGGACGCCTTACGACCCGACCCGTTCCCATGCTCCACGAACCGCTAAAAGAATGACACTGGCGCGATCCTCGCGATGAGTCGGTTCCAATGGTACCTCTTACATCTCGATCCGGGGTCAGCACGGCCCAGAACGGAAGAAGAAGCAAAATATTCTACCGTATCGCATCTACCAAAAGTACTATTTTGATCTGCACCTTACTAAGGTCAGAGATATGAAGATTGTAGGCTTTAACCAGAAGTGTGAGACACCTTTGGGGGTGGCAGATTTCAACCTCACACTGGGAGACCTCACAACCGTGGTGCGATTCTATGTGATCGACTCCAACACCACATATAAGGCCTTGCTGGGGCGACCGTGGCTACATGAGTACTAGATAGTGCCGTCTACACTGCACCAGTGTATCAAATACTGCCATGATGGTAAAGAAGAATGGGTGTTCGCAGACCTACACCTCTTTGAAGTCTTCGAGTGTCACATGCTCGATGCATCCTATTATATGGACACTCCACTAAAAGATAAGAAGAAAGAAGCTATGGCTAGCCAGAAAAAGTCGATGGCAAAGACACAGAATTGGTGTCCGCCGCCACCACACGGCTATGTTAAGAGGCATGAAGTGTCTCACGTCTCACATATCGGGGATTTTGCACGGATTGCACCTCCAGATATTCATCCCAGCACTACTGATGAAGAGATGAAAGAAAAATACACGGAGGTCGGGGTTCCTGAAAGGTTGGTCAAGCCCATTGCTAGCCTGGAATACCAGACCGTGCTGCCACTGAAAACCATAGAGGTCCCTCGCTTCTACGAACCCCCTACAATATTCTACACCGGGGAGCCTGTCGAAGAAGACGATCAGGACTGCATGATCTCAGAAGAATCCACAAGTCGAATGGTGCCAATGGCAGGCTTGGATTACACTGCATAGCAGGTCACGCAGATCCAATTTCATGAAATTTGAGGGCAAAAATGTGGTTTTCAAATTGTACAGGAACTTTTCCATAATTTTCATCAATGTGCCAAACTTTGATACATTTCTAACATTCCTTGATTTTTTAGTAACTCACATAACATAATTTAAACAATATAAAGCCTTTTCTCGTGCAGGCTTTTAGGATTTTTGTAACTTGCACTTTTTTCTTCAAACTGGGAGGGAAGGAGGCTGTGCAGGCTTCTTGCTTGTCCTCCCTTCTTCTTTTTTTATCAAGCTCTTCTCTTCTTCTTGTGGAAGTCCTCCAAGTGCTCCCGTCTTCAAGTCTTCTCTTCCCCCTTCGAGGTCTCCTCTCCCCCTTTTATAGGAACTGGAAAGTGGAGTGGAGGGGGTGATACTCCGGTGGAAAGCAACTCCAGTGGAAGGTGAGAGGTCAAGGTATAGACCCCCTCACCCTTGCACTTTTTTTTTGTCTTGCACAGGAAAGAAGGGGCCGGAGGGGGTCCCCCTCTGGTGTCCCTACGATTTGCGAGAGCGGAGAGGGGCGGAGGGGGGTCTGCTCCCTTGGTGTTCGGAGTGGCTATAAAGGGGACCTCCCAATTTTTTAGAAAATCAAGATTTTCTATATAAACCCATTTCTTTTTCTTTTTCTTTTTCTTTTCTTATTCTTCTTCTTTCTTCCTCTTTCCCCCTCCCTCTCCTGTGGAGAAGCGGTCGTGCCCCCTCCTCTTCCTCTTCTTCCTCTGGAGCGACCGCGGTGGCACCTTCCACCGACTGCAGACGGCGACGAGGCGATGACGTGGTGACGACGGTAGTGACGAGGCAATCGTGCGAGCGTGCGGTTCGTGGGAGCTCGTGGGAGCTTGAGGGTGTTAAAGCATTCTTCGTGGATTGGCGGCGATCCATCGCGTTTCGAGCGACCCTGAGGTAGGGTGACAGATCCTTAGCTCGATATTTACCTTCCCCGTGATTTCTAGGCTGACGGGAGGTCGAGAGGGGTTTATTTCACTTCAGGAAGGAAAAACCATGTTCTTGGGATCGAGTGCCCGATCTAGTGTTTCACAGCGTTAATCGATGGTTTGAGGGCACCGTTGGGTGCCTAGGGCCATGGGGATGAGCCCCCCCTTGTTTCCCCATCACCTGGGGTTGATCGGGGCATGGAATGGCGAATCCCATGGTGGTTCGCCGTTCTCGGGTTGCTGGAATAGAAACGGTCCTAACAGGAACTGTTTCTATGGCTGCACGGCCCATAGGTTGACCGCCTACCGACCAGGGAGTGTCGGTGGAATACGTGGTCTATCGTATGACCGTTTCACTCCTCGGTAGCCTATAGGCTGACCGTTTTCCCCCGTGGAGCCAGCATGACTCCCGAGGTATTTTCAACCATTGAGTTTTGACCGTTGCACAGTCTTGGGCTTAGTGGTCATGAGGTGGACATTTAGTCCCTTTGGATGGTCCCAGGTGAGACTGTTTAAGTCTCTAACGGTCATGAGGTGATTGTTCTGCTTTCCATGCCATTGGGTGGCTTAGGGGCCCCAAGGGGGACCACTTAGATCCTCAAGCGGCCTAATGTTGGACCGTTTAGGCCTTGAACAGTCAAAGGATGACTGTTTGTTTTCCCGTTCAGTCCAGAGGTATGGTGGTCCCATGGGAGACCATTTACCCTTTGAGGCGGCCCCAAGAGGGACCGCTCATGTCTTACATGGTCCAAGGCAGACTGTGTCTATCCATTTAGGGGCGGTTGGTTGGTGACCATCCCTGATCGTCTGGAGGTTCAGAGAGGACCATCTCAGTCCCCGAGGCGGTCCATCGACCGACCATTTATCCTAGAATGGCCCAGGGTGACCGTTTCCTGTGTGCTGTCTGACTGAAAGTTCGTTCCTTGCCAATTCGAGTCCCGGGAGGTGGTGTTCTCAACTTGTGTCACCGTGAGTCAGTGTCAGTATGAAGAGCGATCCTTGTACTTGTCCAGTTCAGACGTTATTTTTTGCTGACTAGAGAGTCTACTCCTTCAGCGACCCTCCACTAGTCGTAGCCTTCCGACACCCGTGTGGTCTCACCAGGGAGTGGTGGCAAGGCTACCCCGAGAGATAATTTTTAGACTGGTTACCATAGGGCCCCACATCTTGCAGCCAGAGTCCAATTGAGGGAAAAATCAGTCAGAGGCCAGACCTAGGACGCATGTTCTATGTGTGCACATGTGGTTGGGGGCAGTTGGACCCACGCTGACGAGCGTGACCCCAGCTAGCTCTTATTCTGTGGTTACTTGTACGGTGTCCCAGTTCTGCCTGGAGCGACGAGGGGGACTCCTGAGACGCAGTCTAAGATGCCAGGGGACGCATTCGGCATTGCTTCTAGTGGTTGGTACTCCTGTCTTGTCAGGTAGTGACTCTTGGTCCTCTCACCGTGCCGTGTGTCTCGATTTTTACGCCGTGAGACTGGAGTTGTCGTAGCAGGGCTTTTTCGTTTATTTATTCCTATTGTACTCACTTTTAGCTACTTGCGTCGTAGTTTTTCGTTTCGCGAGGTAGGGGTCTGAGTGATGACCGCTGGGATGTCAGGATCCCATTCCCGTAAGTTTCGTGTCGATCGGTTGTCATTTGGGGCCGGTAGGAGTCCGGAAACCCCGGTGACTCATTTAGGGTCGATTCGTTAGAACCGCCCTGATCTCGCGTTTTAATGCGTGCATGCATCATTTTTCGACCCCATGAGTGTTGTATCATTGTGTGGCTTTGTTTCCCTTACGCTTCAGCGTGAATGGGGAGTGGAACGGGCCAATTCGACCATTCCCTTATTTTGCTCCCCAGATTTGTGTAATAGTCGTTCCAATGGCCATCACACTATATGACGGTCCCATGATAGACCGCCACAACCATTGGTCGTTTTACGTTCTTTGAGGCTGGGTTGGTGTGACAGACCAGTATAGGACCGTCACATGGCTGTAACGTGCCTAGCTTGGTGCGTCACATTCTGGGTGTGACGGACCAGCATAAGACCGTCACATGGCTATAGCGCCCCTATGGTGGTGCGTTACGTGCTGGTGGTTTTCGAGGACTGTGGTTGTTAGTCCATCGAAGACCGTGTCTGTCTCGAAGATCGGGTCAATCAGTTCACCCTGAAGGACCTCCCCTTTGTGCGTCACATTGTGTAACGCCCCTAGCCTGGTGCGTTACATAGTCCGTCTTAGTGGTTTTGGGTCTATAGGCCTTGGCGCACCTGTCCTGGTGCATTAGGCTGGTGTAACGGACCTATATAGGTCCGTTACATGCCCTTTCATCCGAGTTGTGGCCTGGTTGCCCTGACGCCCCTACCCTAGTGTGTCAGAGTAGCATAATGCCCCTATAGAGGTGCGTTACAGTCTTGTTATTAGCTGTGATGGCCGTTGTTCTGTTCTATGTCTGTTCTGTGTGTCTGTCTGTCTTAGGTTTGTGTTTTAGGACGGTGTCTGTGTGTCGGTAGTTTCTGGATCGGTCGATTTAGGTGACTGGATATGGTCTTTTCTTTGACTGTGACAGTTCTCTAACGACTCAATCTAGAACTGATAGTGTCCTTGATTCTGGTCTTGTAGTGGCTTTCCTCGACTGCCAGGTTCGCCTAGCGGTTGAGTGATAGTTCGCTCTACCCAGAGTGTTGTCATTGTACACCGCCCCAGTTTCTACTTGTCTTGGCTTGATCTTGTGGTTTGCCCGTGACTCGTGGTTGTCTGTTGACGTCCTATGAGAGTAGTGACCATGATGGGATGGCCAAGAGTGCTTGTGCATGCAGTATGTGTGTCTGTGTGTGTCTATGTGTATGTGTCATGTAGGGTTTCGGTCAACTCGGTGAGACCAGGGGTTGACATGTGACTTTGTGTGTGTCTCGACGGCTTTATCCAATTCGAGACCATGTTTTTGGATGCCTCGAGGTATTGTTCTACCTCAATTTGCATATCCAGATGTGTTGAGGGTTCTTGGTGTCCCCTCAGGTCTTCGCATGTCGTTTCCTCCGAAAACGTTGTTTCCTTTGGCTTCGGAATAGACCGATTAGTGGCTTGTTCCGCTGTCTGTGATGATCTTGCTTCTGAGTCATCTGACTCAAGGATCGTTACGTGAGTATGTCTAGTTGCCTTGTCCTGAGTTGTCAGTGGTGGTTGTGCTGTCATTGGCGCTTTGAAGTACGTGCGATAGTGCCCTCTTGCTTGTCTGCACTTCTGCACTCGTGTTTTGAGTCTCTGTGTCTTGTGAGCCTCCACTAATTGTAGCCTTACGGCACGCTTTGGCATGATGGCTCTTGTAGTGGGGCACTTTCTCGGTTTACGATTCTTAAGCTAGTTCTGTGGGCCCTCGGTCCAACCGTAGTGTCCTTCAGAGGGGGAATACTAGCTAAAGGCCTGGCTTAGGCAGTGGGCCAGTGTGTGCACACGTGGTCAGGAGCTTTGGACTTGCGTCGTTAGACGTGACCCTGACTAGTCACTCGCGTTATGGTACTGTTCTGGTTCTAGCAGTGTCTTCTACTTTACAATGGTTTATAGTAGCCGAGATTACAAGGGCGTCATCATGCGGGGTGGCTACCCCTTCTAGGTCTTAGTCGGTGAAGACTCAGGCTTGCTGGTTGCTCGCCGATGAAGCCTTGCGGGGCTCGAAAGCCCGAGAGGCTCGTTTGACGTGACACTTTCTTCCTTGGCTATTGTCCCCTCCTGAGGTAGATTCTCTTGAAATGACATTGATGTGGACCCTATAGGGGTGGTTGTTGATTGCTTCTGGAGGGACTCCGCGATCTTCCTGTCGCTCGACCACATACTGGGGAAGGTGACCTTGGCGGATAAGACTCTTGATCTCATCCTTGAGGTATTGACAATCCCTAGTGTGGTGGCCGTGGTCATTATGGAATTGGCAATGTTTGTGGCAGCTTCTGCATTGAGGGTCAGCCTTCATATGCTCAGGTCGGCGAAGGAGGCTCGAGTCTTTAATTTCTTGGTAAATCTCGTAGACAGGAGTGGATAGGGGAGTATACCGCTCGAACTTTCATGGAGGCTCTTTGTGGTCCCCATCTTGGTTTCTTCTTTTTCCTTGGCCCTAGACTTGCTCAAATGGTCACTTTTTGTCTCCTTCTCACCCTGAGCTTGTAGAGTCTCGACAAGCATGGAGGACCTCCTCGCACTCTACATGACGCAGGGCCAAGGTCACCAGATCTGCAAGAGAGGAGGGAGGGTGAAGCACTAATTCTCACTAGAGGTTCTCATCTCGGGTGCCTCCGGTTAGTGTGGTGATGGTTGAGGTGACATTCAGGGAGGGGATGCACATCGCTTCTGACTTAAATTGGTTAATGTAAGCCAGCAACTTTTCCCCCTGTGCTTTCTTTAGCACCAATAGCCTCACTATCAACCTTGGAGGTTCTCTACCGGTGAAGCTCTCCTTGAATAATCTCTCAAACTCACAGAAGTTGTGGATGCTACCAGGAGCGAGTGCTCAGAACCACGCTTGGGCTCCTTGGATCAAGGTGGTCACGAATGCGCGGCACTTGACAGCATCAGACGCTCTGTGCAAAGTCATCAGAGCGTCGAAGCTATCAAAATGGTCAACTGGGTCACCCTGGCTGTTGTAGGACTTGAAGGCTGGGAGGGAGACCCTCGGGGAGATTTCAGCCTTCAAGATTTGGTCAGAGAATATGGATTGCTCCTCATCCTCTAAAGGGGAGCCTTTTTACAGGGCGCGGAGGGCACGCTCTTGATCGGTGAAATGCCGTTCAAAGTCTCATAGGCGGAGGGACAACTCTGGCAGACATGTAGCAGGGATACTATGAGCTCGTCCCCGAAAGTTGCCCCGCTGCTCTTCAGTAGGAGCGTCTACTTTTGAGGGTTGTTGGGGCAGCCCAGGTTTCTTTCCTCTCAGACTGGAGGAGGCTTCCTGCTCTAGAGGTGGAGCTTGTGAGGGCCCACCTGGCCTATTACGGATAAGTCACCCGCCTTGGCGGGTGAAGGGGCCACCAGTCATTTGTCGAGAAGCTTCCGCACGGGGGGGACTCACCTGAGGTAGCTACGACCTCTCATCTCTGGCCACTTGGGCCCTCATCAAGTCAACGAGGATATCCAGTTTGGCATTGAGGGTTTGGAGAGTATCGGGGGCCTCAAGGGTGGATTGTCTCTCTGCGACCGATAGAGGTAAGGCATTAGCTTGTCGGTTGGAGAGTGGGCCCGTGGAGGAGTGGGTGGGCGTGTGCTTCCCTTCTGTGGTCATCGGTGCCTTTCCTTTGTCACCGATGTTTCTCCTACTTAAACTTCTTCTCACCATGCTGGCTCTTCGGACGTTTCCCACAGATGGCACCAGATGAAGAGGGGTGATCTTACGCTAGATCTTGAGCTGTCCGATCTTGTTATCGTCACCATGAGCGAGAGATCTACAAGGCAAGAAATGGATCAGAGAAACCCAGGGTCAGAACCCCGGGGAAAACCCTCCTCCCACTGAAGCAACCAGTGACCCCCTCGGAGCTGGAGGAGGAGATTAGGATCCTTCAAGAGAATCGTCGATCCACCGTGGAGTTGATGACCTTGGCCAATCTTAAGGATTATCCTCGCTGAGCGCTTCCACCTAGTGGTAAGGACTTCAAGCTTTAGCTTTTGCACTTTCTTATTTTGGTCGGTCTAGCCCTTTGCTGATGACTTGCCTCTTGTTAAGTAGAAGCAAGGCGCGGTGGTGGCGAGGGACGACCAATCGATAGGCAGGTCATCAAGCTGGAGGGGACGACTACTCCGAGCATGCCTCAAGTTTCAATAGGTCCTTCTACTACCCGGGATAAGGGCAAGCAAGTTGCTCGAGGTGATGCCTCCTAGTGTCGAGGGTCCAAGCAGAAAGATGCTAGGGAGCGATTACTGCTAGCTTCAATGAAGGCGTTGACCATTGAGAAGACGCGATCGAAGAAAATAAAGACTTCCTGCCCAATCGAGGAGCTCATATCTGAGGGTGCTCGTCACCCGAGCCTTCCACCGACTGAGTCAGAGGTGCCCACAGTGATTGAGGGGACTTCCTTCAAGTCGGCGGGAGAATAGGGGGAGGATGTCAGATCCGAGATTCTGATTGGTGCTGATAGGGCATGTGGCGAGGAGGAGGGTGTCAAGGCACAGATCCAAGTCGAGCCGAGCGTTGTTGTTCCTAGGTCAGGGACGACTGGATTGGATGCTCTGGCCCCGACACTCCCAGAAGAGGCTCCTCCTCTTCAGCAAGGGCGCTTCACCATCCAGGCCTCCCTGTACACTCGGTGCCGAGATCTGGCACCTCCGTCTATTTGGGAGGAGTTCCGATGTTGTTCCCCTCCCATGCTTCTCGAAAGGGTCATGGAGGGAGGTATCTTCATGGCTCAGTTGGGAGCTGAGATTACTGACTTCGTGACACGGCTAGTGAACAAGGGAAGGGCTTAGTCCCAAGTTCGTGCTGAGTCTAATAGCAAGATTGGTCGTCTAACATCTGAGCTCGGGGTGCTTCAGCACGAGGTGGCTTCACTCCGAGCACGTGATCAGGCGAGTTAGGTGGAAGCTCGATCATAGGCCGATCAATTGTCCCAAGCTCGATACATGGCTGAGCTTAAAAGTAAGCTCTTGGAGGAGGAGTGTCGGGCTCATGCAGAGTGCTTAGGTCAGTGGGCGGCCGAGGTAGTGGAGTTCGAGGGCTGAGTCTGAGAGACCGAGCATGCCAAAGAGGAGGCCGAGGTGGCTTTGGCCGAAGCCAAGGCAAGGCTAACCGAGGCTAGGGTGAGGTTGGCCGAGGTCGAAGCGAAGCTAGCCGTGGCTGACCCAAGGGTGGCCGAGCTCTAGGAGAAGGTAGCAGGAGCCAGGGTGGAGGTGGTCGAGCGATATCGGAGCTCAGAGGAGTACCAGGAAGCCCTGAAGTAGGCTGGCTTCACGTGTTATGAGCCAGGCCACCGACGAGGGCTGCGGAAGGGTTTTGCCCAAGGCTTCAGGCGGGCAGCCATTCTGGATCAGGAACAAGTCCCCGATGAGCTCATCTTCCCTCCTAAGCAGCGCTACGATTCTAATGAGGATGGCTCGGACACTCCCTCGTCAACGTCAAGCGATGAAGAGCAGAGCGAAGGTGCTCTAGCCTTGGTGGAGGAGAGATCGCCAACTCCGGGTGCCTCGGGAGGGTGCGCGGACGTGGCAGTTCCCATACGAATGGGGTCAGTGCCCGGGCTGGCCGTCACTAAGGGTACCGGGGGTAGATCTCCAGGCACTGAGGGTCTTCCGCCTACTGAGCTTTGAGAGGGGCCACAAACTTCCTAGAATTCCCCTATTTCCATAGATTAGGGAAAATTTGTACTTGCCTTACTAGTTCATTTCCTCTTCCTTTTTTCTCAATTTCTCTCTGGACTTAGCAATGTAAAGATTTTCTTTCCATATAATAGGAGTAGAAATTCCTAAATTCCTTTTCTTTTAACCCTCTCTCCTCTCTCCTCTCTCTCATCCTCACGTTCACTCTCTCTCCCTCATTCTCTTTCCTCTCTTCTCCTCTCTCCGCGGGGCGTGCGACCGTGGGGAGGTGGGTGAGGCAGGAACGTCGTGGAGTTATCGTGGAGCGTGCTAGAGTGAAGGATGGAGCGTGGCGTTGGTGCGATCCCTTGGTGGATTCAAAACCGACATGGTTTTGTTTGTGTGTCATTTTCGGCATGGTTTAGTCACTTCGACGTGCGAGAACTTCAGTGGAGGTAGGGAGATGGATACTCTACTTCTCTTCTACGTTCCCTCACGATTTGGAGTCGAACGGTGAGTGTATGGGCGGGTTTCATAGTGTTTGGGCGAAAGCATGTTTCGGGGGGTGTGAGACGAGTTCGCCTTTCCCGGTGACGGTTTCTTGCTAGATTAGTTTTATTGGAACCTCTGGCATGTTAGCATTCTATTTCCGCTAGTTTTATTGCAATTGGTTGTCATTTGGGACCGGTATGAGCTCGGGAACCCACGTGACTCAGTTTGGGTCGATTCGGTGGAATCGCCCGTTTCTTGTCATTTATATGTCGATTTGATCCCTTCCGGATTGTGGATGGTTAATTTGGTCATTTGGATTGTTTCCCCATCGTTTTAAGGCGAACGGGGCGTGGAAAGATCGAGTTTCTGCCATTCCCCTGATTTTCCCATCGTAACGCCTTAGCGGTCCTTCCAAAGACCGTTTGCGTTAAGTGGTCCAGTATGTGACCGTTTTGTCTTATGTCGGTTCAGGTCTTCGCGGTCATGCAATAGACCATTTTTCCTGGCTAGCGGCCCATCGTTGGACCGCTAAGCTCAGTCCAACGGTCCAATTAGTGATCGCTAGACTTTAGTGGTACGTTGGTTTGGCTAAGCGGTCTTACGATAGACCGTATGGCTTGATTTAGTGGCCCATTAGTAGACCGCTAAGCATCGTTGAATTTGGTCAATGATTTTAGGTCGGTTCGGGCTTGCGGTCTAGCTCCGACCGTTTGTAGTCTTTAGCGACCCTTTTATAGACCGCTAAGCTCCATTTGACTTCGGTCAATGTTTTATAGTTGGTTCGAGTTGGTGTTCTTAGCGGCCCATTAGTAGACTGTTGAGTTCTGTAAGTGGTTCTATTATAGACCGTTTTTGGTGGTTTGACTAGTTAAGTCGATTCGAGGGTTGACTAGGTCTAGTGGCCATTTATATGACCCCTACAGTCACCTTGCGGCCCTGTTTATGATCGCCAAGTATCTGTGCTCTCTGTGTGAGGTTAGCGGCCCTTTGGCTAACCGCTTGGCTTACCTAGCGGTCAAGCGATCGATCGCTTATCCCCAGAGTGTTATTTTCCCGATATTTTGGCTTCCAATTGCCTTGGCTCAACCTTGTGATTTGCCCGTTGTCCCGTGGATATCTTTGATGTCCTATGTGGGCTATGATCATGTTATAAGGTAGCCATGAGTGCGTTATGTCGATTAGTATTCTGTACTTCTTCGGAGTTGTTATTAGTTTCTGGTCAACCCGGTAAGATTCAGTGGTTGACGGGTGACCTTGTGAATGTCTCGGAGATTCTGTATAGATTGAGACATGATTTTGGATGCCTTGAGGTGTTGTTTTACTTCGGTTTGTGTGTCCATGTGCTTTAAGGGTCTTGGTGATCCCTTAGGTCTCCGGGAGTCGTATTATACGGATGTTTTTCCTTTATTGGTGTTTTACCATGACCTTGACTTAGGAATTTGGCTGATTGGCGGCATGTTACCACTTTTGTGCGACGATCTTGATCCCGAGTCGTGAGACTCAAGGATCGTTGTGTCAATAGGTCTAGTTGTTATTTTGAGTCTGAAGGCAGTTTAGTGTGCTGCCTTATGTTTTGTGGCTTGTGCTTGGTGTTCCGAGGTATGTGCGACAGTGGTAAAACTAACCCTACAAAGCAGTAAAGCTACTCTAGCTAACAGGAGTACGGTAGAACCAACAAGATAGAATAATTAAACAAAAAATCATCTATTCTAACAGTACCATACTACTAAAACTCGGTCCGACAAAACTCAAGCCCACACCTATCGGTAGATAGGAGCACCTCCCACTAGAAGAACGACCAGATGCGTCCCCTGACGTCTTATACCGCGTCACAAGTGTCTAGCAACAGCACCCCGGGAGTGAGACTCAGACACGCACAGTAACCAAAGTACCACAAACAAGGACTAACTGAGGTCGTGCTCGTCAGCGTGGGTCTGAGCCCTCAGCCTCGTGTGCACACTCAGGCCATACGTCCTAGGTTTGTCCTCTAGCTGGTAATTCCCCCACCAGCCCAGACTCGGCGGTATGCGGGAGCCCTATGGTAACTAGCTTACTCACCGTCTCTCTCGAGTGCGCCACACAGTGCTCCTAGTGGGCCGACACACGTGTGCCATGGAAGTTACGACTAGTGGCTGGGTCACCGGAAGCACAGACCTTCAAGTCACGGAATCCGACTCTGAAAGTAAACGAGTACAAGGATCGCTCCTCGTACGACACTGACTCATGGTGACGTAAGCCGAAGATGCCACATCCCAGGACCCCTCACGGTGCCCCACACCTGGTCCCCACATGATGCCCAACATCAGTCAGATCACAGGTCAGCACGTGAATTGAGATCCGCTCACCTGGGACTCAAATCGGCAAGAAAAACTGTCGGCTAGGCCTCAGACGATGAACGGTCCATCATTGGCCACTCACGGATGCACGACTGACTCACAATCGTGCGGGGGAGAATGGACAGTCCCACTTGGCCGTCCGTCACTCCCAACGGAAAACAGACTATAACGTGCCTGCCCAGGGGCGTTATACTGCTTAACGGACCAACAGAGGTGCGTTAAGCCCTAAGTCATGAAAGCGAACATAACGCACTCCTCCAGGGGCGTTATGTACATAACGGACTAGACGTGGTGCGTCATGTCACGGAGCAAAACAGACCATAACGCACTCCTCAAGGGGCGTTATGGGCCTTAACGGACCAGCTCTGGTGCGTTAAGTGGAAGGCAAGGGCGTTAAGCATAACACACCTTCCCTGGGGCGCTATAGTACATAACGGGCCTCCCTAGGTGCATTATGTGACCAGAACCCCAACGGTCAAAACCAACGGTCAAAAATCAACGGTCGGAAACCATGACGCACCAGCGCTGGGGCATCATATATAACATGACGGTCAGTCGAGGGACCGTTATGCCCTCAAAGACCGGACACAAAACATACGAAGCATAACGCACCTGCCTGGGTGCGTTATGCTCATAACGGTATCTGGAACGACCGCTATGTCATCCCGGTGGCGAAACGGCGAATATGACCCAAAAATGTCAACCACGCCCCCATACCTCCATCGGAGAGGGGGAAATCAAGGGGGAAGCTCCCCAATGGACCTAGACAAGATTCTATGGCCTCGGATCGACCAAAAACGCGGTGAATCGCTAGATCGGGCGATCACTCCCCAAAGTATGATTTTTCCTTAACCCACTCAAAAACATCCCTCTCGGTCTCACGGCGGGCTACAACCACGAAAATGAAATGCGGGGAGCTAGGGAACGTCACCCTACCTCAATGGAGCGAATGCTCCACCGAATCGATGCCAAAATCGCAAAGAACGCTTTTAGAAGCTCTCGTTCCTCCACGAAATCTCACGATCTTTACGCCGTCATGACTGCCTCGCCGTCGCCGTCGTCGCCACGCCGTCACCCCACGCCGTCTACAGCCGGAGGGAGTTCGCCGTAGGACCGAACGAGAGAGAGAGGGGGAGAGGGTGCGGTCACGGTGGGGAGAGGAAGAGGAAGAAGAAGAAAAGAAGAAGGATAAGAAAAGGAGAAAAGGATTTGATATTTATAGAACAAACAAAGACTTCGAAAAATTGAGGTTGGAAATTTTAAGCTTCAAAATTATGTTGAGAGGAGGGGAAAGCTCTGGAGAAATTTCTCCAAGCTCATGAGGTTTTCTTCCAGGATTAAGGGAAGGTTCTGCCTGATCACCTAAGAGAAAAGTGATCCTTTCATCCCCTACTAGTGCACGACGTCCTCACACTACCGGAGTTCATCGAAGCTCGCCGTTGACGTTATAATAACCTTTCTTCCCCTTACTCTTCTTTTGCATCAATTTCGTTAGCTGCATGCATCATTTGTTGTTTTAGTTCATATTTCATTTCTCTTCATAAGAAAAAATCATGCATTTGTGCATTTGTGCACAAAATTACATTTCATCGTAGCATTTCTCACCCTTTGCATCCAAATGGAATTTAAAACAACACCAACAAGGTGTATATTTGTTCATGATTTCATTGTTCTTTCATCACAAGGGATTGATACTACATTGCGACTGTTTCTAATCCAATTTGGTGTTTATTTTATTTTCTTGCAAGGGTAATCAAATGGAAGCTCTCTTCATCAATCGGCCGAGGGAGAGAAAGAAGGAACTCTCACAAATCTCCCGCGTCTAAGGAATAACACGTGATCACTTTTCTTTCTATGTTGGGGTCTTTGACCCCTGGTGATTTTCCATTAAAACTGATGAGGACAACTTTTGCGGTCGCCTCTCTTACACTCTCTTTTCTGTGGCATTCAGAGGCCTAAGCCCGATTACCTAACTTCATGATCACTGGAATTAGTCTCGATCACCATTTCTCACTCTATGACCTTAGGTGTGGCCAGTCATAAGCCTTAGCCTTAGTCACCAAACCCTTTATAACTTTTTACATGGCCAAGTAATAGCTCTAGCTCGGTTATCATTCAGCAGAGGGATGCCCTTTCGGGCGCACCCGAGCACCAACCTTAAGCCTTAATTGGCATTTCTTCAAGCACAGCCAAACGATGATCTTAGCCTCTACCTCCATCTCACACCAGGTGTGGCCGATCAATGGCCTGAGCCCTACTAACATCTCTTTGGACACAACCAATCAATGACCTCAACCTCAATCACCACTCTACAAACAACTATATACGTGGCTAACATACGGCCCTTGCTTCGATTATAAATTAATGTAGTAGTTGAGGCGTGGTCGATCGATGCCCTTAGCCCCTGCCAATGCTCCGTACATGATCTCAGGCACGGCTGAACGATGACCTTAGCCATAGTCCTTGTCGACGGCATGGCCGGTCGATAGCCTTGACCACTACTCTTATTCCTTACCTAGGCATGGGTAGGTGAAGGCCTTAGCCATGGTTCTCCTATAGGCACAGCCGATCGTCAGCCATACCCTCAACTAGGACCCTGTTTACGCACGCGGGGGAAATTCCCTTCCTGGTAGGGACGCACACTTACCTTTTACGGAAGGCCGAGATAGGTCGATTTGGCACACGGGGATTCCGAGGGTATTGAAAGGAGGGTGGAAAGAACGATAGGAACGCACTGGAGGGAGTGGTGTATTGTTAATCGTTCTGGAAGATTGGAACAGGGATGGCTGGATGGAACACGGGCGTGCCAGTCGATTTCTCGACGATCACTTATAGAACCAAATGTTTAACTGGGGATGTGTTGCCAGGGCACGGCACGTCAGCATGAAACGTTATGCGTCACGTGGAGAGAAGGAGGTTCCGTAGGTACGAGTTTAGACAATTGTGGGGGCTCGTGTACTGGACGTCTTCCCCACCGATCGCAAGTGATCGGTGTTTATTTTACATCAGGCGGAGCCTGAACACCTTTGTTTCTACTGCCAAAGAAGAGAGTCAGGGACTCTAGACGCCGCGACGTCGGGAGGGCTTAGTCCATGCAACAACGATAGGGCAACGGCAACACAACAGGGATAACTGGGGGCAGAGAGGCTGGTTCCAACGAGGCGGGGGCCCCACCCCTTGTCCAACTCTCCTGCGAGAGGAGTAGTGCATGTACCCTTAAACAGCAGAAGCTTCTTCGACGCAGTGTGCGAGGAACCCACACTTCCCCGCTCGCCCTCGTCTCTGAACGGGGTTGGTTTCTTCAAACCAACCCGGTAAGCTCTAAACCTTGCTCATTTTCCTAGTGTTTATTCATCTAACATCCGCAGAATTACTCCGTTGAGCGAGAGAGAGAGCACCCGACCCCAGAGTGTTCCACATCCGAGTGGTCGCCGTGGGTTGTGAGAAAAAGGGACCTAGTGCCCCAATTGGCACCCGGACAGCCCTTGAATTATGGGCTTCGTACCCTTGGGAGGACCACCTTATCCCTGCTAGCACTCTACCAGCTAGGGACTTGATCCACCACCTCCACTTGGCATCACCGAGTCACCCAGGTTCGTGCGTGAGCAACGGTGGTTCGGCCACTTTCGAGGACCTCGCTCGTTGAACTTGTTTGCGTGATAGGTCCGAGGACCCTTGTCTAATTGCTACAAATCTCCCTAGTGGTGTCACATCATCATGTTTTCTCTGGTGCCACCAGGGCGCCACGCCAGCTACCAGTCTCGACAGCCAGGCTGAGCATCAGGCTCGGCTCTCCTGCCACCGGTGCCCATAGGGGTTCCGGACCAGTCCAGCCCGGGCAAGCATTAGTCCCCAGGCCCAGTCTCGATCGGCTTTCGACGCAAGCCTTGCGTCCCAAGTTTTGGTCTCCAATCTTGCAATTCGCTCGGGCCTCCAGCCCCAAGCCCCAGCCAAGCCGACCTCTAGTGTGGGTCTCCACCCTACGGTGTTCGGCTCCTCAGCACTCAGCTCGGGCCATCAACCCCGAGCTCCTACTGAGCCAGCTCCCCACATGGGCCTCCTAGCCCGGGGGCAGGGCTCCCCAACACCCCATTCGAGTTTGCCAACCCAAACCGCAGAAGTGCGATCGCCTCGCCTGGGTCCCCAACCCCTGGTACGAGGCGTCCTAGCATCCAGACCAGACGTACAACTCCGGGGTTTCCCGTGGACAATGTCTGTTACGAGTGGTCCGCATCAGGCCTTTGATCTCTCGGCTCTACCTCGGGGGCATTCCTCCCGCAATCTGACAACGTCGATCCCCAGCACGGGTCTGCTTTTGTGGGACGCTGTGACCTCGGTATGGACTGAGCGCCCTCTGTCGCGCCTTCCGGTCCTGCCAGCTCCCAGTTCAGGATCAAGACCTTGGGTCACCGGCATCCCGGTACCCCCTGTAGTGACAACTTCGGGCACGGACACGTCGCAGCAAGCGTCCACAACACTCCTGTTGGCTCGGGCGAAAGCCTACACTCGAGCCACCCAGCCGCCTGCCTTCACTACAGACTTCGCGTCTTGGGGGTCCACCCCGGTATTCCCGATGAATGACCTTGTGCCACCAGCACCCGCAGGTTGGGTTTTCTCGGCCTACCACCTTGGAGCGGAGTCATCTTCCGCTCCCCAGAAGAAGCACCATCGTAGTCGTAAAGGCAAGCGACCCATTGCTACCACCAGCAACTCCGGCAAGACCATTCTTGTCTGAGACTTACAAATTTGCCTTGATGGGGGCGAACCTATTATTCCTCCAGAATAGATCGTCCCTATAGTCCCCATCACCAATCGCTTTAGCCTCCTGCATCGAACGCGGGAAGACAAGGCGGAACTTAAGCGGGCGGATGCTTCGGCAACGACCCGAAAGCACCAGCGCCGGTTTGGCACTCAAGCTCCCAAGTCTCGTCAGAGGAACAAGGACGAGGGAGACCAGTAGTTAGACTTTAGAAGGATCTGGGTCACCCTGGAGGAAGCTCAAGCTGTCCAGAGAGCACGCCTCAGTAACCCCTTTCGGGCACTAAGGCGTCGCACCAAGAAAGGTGCGACTGATCCCGCAGCCGCGCCATCTGGTGGCGCCCAACCCTTCATCCGTCGTGGACCGCTTGGCGGTGCTGTACGTCGTGGCCGATCATGCGCCCTTCTCCTGCTCGATTTGGTGGATGGCGTTGAGCAAAGCTCGCGCGTCCAGATGCTGCTGGTATGAGCAGCCGGTGATTTCGCAGCCTTCATCGTCGGCTTCATCTTGGCAGTAGCGCATGTAGTAGTTCTTTGCTGCCAGCCGCAACGCATCCCGCTGGGCTTCGGCGAGCTCCAATGCAGCGGACAGCGAGCCAACCCTGCGCCCCCAAATCTCCAGTTCGGCATCCTTCTCGCGCATGGCGGCGAGGTGGTCATAGTATGTGACGTATCGGCCATTATCGTCCTCGTGATCGTTGATGATCGGCCGCATGTCGCGCTCTGGCCTCTCAATGTGGCAGTCCCAGCGCTTAATCTCACTCATCATCCTCTCCAATCCAATCAAGGCACATCGACAAGATGAAGCCCATGACACCAATCACAATGATGGTAGCAATCACGTCACCCATTCCCCTTCTCCCCTAGCTTGGATAGGACGGCCTCAGCGCGCGTGATTGCGTCTTGCGCTCCATCGTGACTGCCATAGCACAGCTCCGTCAGATGCATGTCCTCAACGCACTCGATCAAAGCGTCGCGCAACTCAGAGATCCTTGCCTCAGCATCGGCGAGGGTGACGAGGGGTTCGTTGAATCCAGCGGACTCGTGATCGAGCAAGTGCCTCTTGCGATACTCTTTCTTGGCGTCAGTGATGCAGTCATCCACTTTCTTGGAGTACCACGCCACCACCTTCATGCCAGTGGGGTTAGTCGCGCTCATGCCTGGGGCTCCTTGGAGAGTTGGGCGAGGAGGTCATTTGCGTTTTCTAACGCATATTGGGCGCGCTCCTCGCTTCCCATAACGATTCGCGACATCAGCCCCTGCATCGCCGCCATGGCGAACATCTCGCGCTTGGTGAGTCCGCTGTATGCCATCGTGTTGACTGGTGCGGGCATCGTGACCGGAATCGCCGGCATGTCTGCGTTGTTCATTCACTTTCCCCTTTCTGGTAGACCCCGCACACCTGTAGCGGGGATTGGTCACAATGCAACAGATGGCCTTCCATGTACGGTTCCACGTGGAACCTGAAGCCTTCTGTCTCTAGAAACTGTACTGCCCTGTCCAAAAACCCCCTCGGCTTGTCTGTATAAGTGAAGTCTTGGGGGCACATCTCTTGCCAATGTCGCGGAATGTGTGATTTGTCCATGGGGTAATCCTTGCACAGGATTAGGGCCAGCGGTGTTCCATTATCAGAACGTGCTGTTGCGCCAGGCCCACTAGAACGGAACGCTGGCTGGGAGCAATCTAGCCACATTGGAGGGGATTGGCCCCTTGGGAGATTGGAGATGATGCTTTCGGATATCGTCCGGCTCATGACCGTGGCCGGGTGCACTGACAAGCAGATTTCGGTAGTTACGGGCCTGAATTCAGCGGGCATCAAAATCATGAGGGGCGGCAAATGAACATCGTGAACAAGACCAGCCCGCAGGGCGTGAATATCGAGTACATCGAGCCGGATGGCCTGACCCTGGACTATGAGTTCAAGCCGACCAAGGCGGTCATCATCCCGCACCCGCGCAAGTTAGCTGAGGAATACCGCAAGAACCTTCCCAACCCGAATACGGGAGACTGACATGACGCCGTATGACTTCAACCTGGAGCCGCCGGAAGACGATGAGACGGTAGAGCGGCTGTTTGAGGCCTACTCTTCCGATCCGGAGAAGGTGGCAGAAGCGGACGAATACATGGAAGGTGTGCTAGAGGACGGCTTCTACACCAAGCTGGAGAGCCTTTTCGCGGACATTCATGAGAAGGGGCTGATCCCAGAGCTGTACGAAGATCTGATGCAGCGCGCCAAGATTGCTTCCAAGGCCCGAGAGGAAAGGATCATGTGGCTGGCCGAGCTTGACGCTCCAAGAGCATTTGAGAAGCCGGAGGACTACGATGCTGACCTGTGAAGACGCTATAGGGTTCCTGCTGTGCAGCGCGCTAGGCGGCTCTCTCGTGGCTTCCTATGCCTACAACACGCCTAACCCGTTCCTGGCGTACATCATCATCCTGGGCCTGTGTGTGTGGCAGTGGCCGAGGATCAAGCGGTTTTCGGACAAGATGTGGAGGGATCGTGGCTAAGATGAGTGCGCTAGAGGTTATGAACATAGACGGGCGAGCCGTTGCGCTATATGCGGATACTTGTTTGCAAGGAACACAACGACAGTTGCAGTGGATATCTCACCTAGAAGTCCATGATAAAGCCTATGCTGCCGTAGCGGAACTGATCGCCGCTGCTTGGCGAGCTGAGATTCTTCTGCGCGAGATGGCAGATGCAGGTTTTGGCGGTTATGGCCCGGCGAACGCCCTGCGTACCGCTATCAAAAGTGTCGAGGACGTATGATGCTCTCCCCATCCATCATAGAACACGTACCGCATGGGCGTATGCCGCGCCCTACGCCTACCGCTCAGGATCGCTGGAAGGCTTGGCGTGAGAAGGTTCCGGAGACTCGTGGGAACAACTTCTTTCGGTTCCGAGAGGTAATCAACGACCCGTTCGATTACAATGAAATGACGACGATGGACAACTATCGTGGCGAATAGGCCCAGGGTAGAGGGGCCTGCTAAGGCGCTACCCCTGCTGGCGCGGCAGGCTCCGCGCTCCTACTATAAATGGGATAACACATGGATCTCACGTTGCAACAGAAGTTGGAGTGCCCGTTTCCTCCTGCTTCCATCTCCTGGCGAATCGGCCGGAAAACCCAAGATAAGAGAAAGGCTCAACTGCTGGCGTATATCGACGCCAGAGACGTGATGGAGCGGCTAGACCGTGCATGCGGATTTGAGAACTGGCAGTGCCGATACAATCTTGCCGACTCTGGGGTGTTGATCTGCGAGGTAGGCATCCGGATCGGCGGGGAATGGATCTGGAGAGCAAACGGCGCAGGCGATACTCAGGTCGAAGCCGAAAAAGGGAAGTGCTCTGATGCCTTCAAGCGCGCTGCCGTGCTTTGGGGGGTTGGACGATACCTGTACGGCCTGCCTTCACCATGGGTTGAGATTGACCAATATGGGAAGTGGCAAAAAGACCCCGATCTGCCGGCATGGGCTACGCCAAAAGGGTTTGTTGAACTGTTGAAGAAGGAGGAAAAGTAATGGGCTATGACAATACGAACAAGGGCGCTCTGTTCAAAAATGATCGCCGAGAGAAGGACAGCCACCCGGATTTGTCTGGCGCCATCAACATTGATGGGAAGGACTACTGGCTCTCTGGCTGGACCAAGCGCAATCCCGACAACACATTCAAGGTTCTTAGCCTTTCTGTGAAGCCGAAGGAATCAAAGCCAGGGCGAGCTAAGCAGGCAGAGAAAGAATCCTTCCCTGAAACGTTCCAAGACGACGACATTCCTTTCTGATATGCACTGGTATGACCGCACTGGGCTGCCGTGCTATGAGCAGCCGACACAGAAAGGTGGCCTCCGGGCCACCGACCTCCGGGATGCCCGGAAACTTGGTCTAGTTCCCAGTGTGACGACGGTGCTGTCAGTTGTCGCCAAGCCGGCACTAGAGATGTGGAAGGTTAAGCAAGGGATTATGGCCGCCCTTACGCTCCCGCGCCGAGATGGGGAAGAGGATTCGGATTACCTGGATCGCGTCATACGGGACAGTCAAGAGCAAGCCCGCAAAGCCGCCGAGGAAGGTACCCGCATACACGATGAGATTGAGCGCTCGTTCAATGGACAAGTCGTATCCCCCGCCTATCGTGCTCACGTAGAAGCGACTCATGCCAAGCTGGCTGAAATGTTCCCAGGAGTAACGGACTGGGTGGCTGAGGCTTCCTTCGCTAGTAGACTCGGATATGGCGGGAAGGTCGATCTTCATAGCCCATCTACCGGAATCGTCGTGGACTTCAAGGGTAAGGACGGAGATTTCACGGACGGCAAGCAGTTGGCCTATGACCAGCACTGGCAGCTTGCGGCTTACCGCGAAGGTCTGCCTATCCCTGGCGGCAACGTCTGCGGGAACATTTTCGTCAGTCGCACCCATCCTGGGGCCGTCTCAGGACACATCTGGGGGACTTCTGACTTGGTTGAAGGGTGGGCTGTCTTCCGCGCAGCCCTTGCCCTCTGGAAAGCCTGCAAGCGGTTTGATCCATCTTTCTAACAGCAGAACACTTAATCCTGCCAGCCAGGATTTCCTGAATACCGCGCGCCTAGGAGACTAGGCGCTCACATAGGAGGGGAAGTGGAATCGCTCAAGGTTTGCAGTAAGTGTAGAGAAGGCAAGCCTAGGAGCGAGTTCCACGCTGATCCTAGGCGATACGATGGCCTGTATTCGTCATGTAAAGAGTGCAAGCGAGCCAACAACAGGATCTCCAACACCTCTGAGCATGGGAAGAAGCGCAAGGCCAGGTGGGATCGGGCTAACTATGATCCTGCCGCTCAGAGAGTCAAGAATCAGGCAAAAGATAGGTCTGGACGAAGGCCGGACAAGTTTAAGAACTCCGCCAGGATTGCGGTAAGGAATGCTGTGGCTTCTGGAACCTTGCAACGGCCAAGTTCGTGTTCAGATTGTGGAGTTTCATGCAAGCCTCATGGACACCATGAGGACTACAGCAAGAAACTAGAAGTTGTTTGGCTATGCCAGAAATGCCATGCCAAACGGCACAGGAAGTATGAATTTCCAGAACTAGAGGGGAAGTGATATGTGTGAAAAGTGCAATTGCCAAACCCCCGCCACCGCCCGCGCTGGGGTGGATGAAACGGCCCTCACGCTGGCTCGTGAACTGCTGCGCATCGCATACGCATGGAACGACCATAACTGCCCGCCAGCGCATGTGATCGCCCGAGAGGCTGCCCTCCAGTGCGGCATCAAATCTTTCGAGGAAGCCAATGCCTGGATCGACCAGCAAGGAGACTCCCGTGGCTAAGTACCCCAATATTGTGAAGCTGCGCGACCTGTTCGATTTCGACGCACGCACTACCAGGCTGGTTGGCGGCCTGTGGGTGCCGGCTCGGTCTCTTGGCTACCCGTCGCTCGCCAATCGCTTCCGCGCAGCATGGCTGGTGTTCACTGGCCGAGCGGATGCGGTGATCTGGCCGGAAGATGAGGAGGACAACCGTGGCTGACGAACTGAAGCAGCTCATCATCGACTATCGCGCGGCGCGCTCGCTTGGCCGGACTATCCCGCCGGATGAGGTCGCCGAGCTTGTGGAGCGCTTGGAGCGTTGCCACCAGCCCAACGGCGGCGCTGGGTCTGATCAGTCGGCGCGAACCTACGACCGTGGGATGCCGCCATACTTTGGCGCTGGGGCGGAGGATGCGCGGGATGCGGGCGCGCTCTATACCGCCGTGCAACGTGCAGCCGGCGAGCTTCCGGAGGGCTGGCAGATCAACCTGTGCATCGAGCGCGGCTCAGGAACAGTCGAGTTGATCGACCCCGATGGCAACGCCATGCACATGGACGTTGACGCGGATGACAGGATCGTCGCCGAAATCAATGCCGCCATCGACGCCGCCATGTCAGACCAGAACAAGGGGAAGGTGTGATGGCCGTTGATCGGAAATGCGAGTGGTGCAGCGGGGAATTCACAGCACGGCTTGCGGATGTGAACCGTGGATGGGCGCGCTTCTGTTGCAAGTCGTGCAAGGCCGCAGCACAGGAATATCGGACGAACGGACAGTACCGACGCCTGACCGGAGGCGTTCCGCGCGAGAAATTCCTTTACTACGCCAAGCAACATGGAGGAACCCCGCAATTTTCGCCTAGCGGCGAATACATCGGATTCACCGGAGGCGGCTGTGACCAGGATTGACCAGAACAAGGGGAAGGCGTGATGACTGATCCGCTTCACTATTACAACGAGATTAACGACGAGGCGGCCGATTGGCTGCAAGCACTCATAGACGCAGGCAAAATTCCGCCAGGCGTCATCGACCGGAGAAGTATCGAGGATGTCCAGCCAGCAGACCTTGCAGGATTCGTGCAATGCCACTTCTTCGCCGGAATCGGCGGATGGCCGTTTGCGCTGGCTCTCGCTGGATGGCCATCCGACCAAGCTGTTTGGACCGGTTCCTGTCCGTGCCAACCTTTCAGCGCGGCAGGCGCGGGAGCTGGGTTTGCTGATGAGCGGCACCTATGGCCAGCCCTCCACTGGCTCATCGAGCAGTGCCGGCCTGCAACGATCTTTGGAGAGCAGGTTGCAAGCGCGGCTGTCGGGCCTTGGCTCGACCTTGTACACGCTGACCTGGAAGCAGTGGGCTACGCCTTCGGGAGTGTCGCGTTCCCGGCTTGTAGCGTCGGGGCGAAGCACCAGCGACAGCGCACCTACTGGACAGCGTTTGCCAACCCCAAGCGGGACGAGCAATCACGGAAGGAATCACGTAGCTGGGCGACTGGACGAGTGGGGCGGCTCATCGAACCCTTTCCGTGGGACGAGTCTTGGCAAAGTGCACTCTCCCGCTTTCGAGCTGTGGATGATGGGGTTCCCAGATGCGTGGGCGGAACAGATGCGGCGCGCAATGCCATCGTTCCGCAAGCGGCGGCTGAATTCATCCTTGCCAGCGAAGAGGCGATGACCGATGGCCAGAACAAGGGGAGCGGGAATGGCTGACAGTGAACGCATCTTCACGGATGAACCGGAGTGCCCGTACTGCGGGCACATCCAGCGCGACGCTTGGGAGTTCAACTTCGGCCCCGGTGTGGAGGGCGACACTGCCATCACATGTGGGGAGTGCGGCGAGGACTTCATGTGCTATCGCCACGCGACCATCTACTACCGCTCGTTTAAGATCGAGGTAGAGCCATGACCACCGATAACCACGACCAGGCGATGGAGGCGCGGGCGCAAAAGATTCTGGCCGATATGTGCTGTAGGAGCGTCGAAGAAATGAACTACGGCGCCTACGGGTTAACCTCAACAGGCCTGTGCATCCGCGCCATCATCGCCGCGCTCCGCGAGGGCCAGGAGGCCGGCGGGAAGGAGGCGGTGGCTTATATCGTGCCCAGCGCACGCGTGTGCCACGACGGCAGCTACGAGGACGGTCCCGACTCCATTTGCCTCGCAGCCGATGCTGACGATTACGTGAAGCGCGTTGGCGCTCCGCTCTACACTACTATGCAGATCCGGCCCGGCTTCGTGCTGGTTCCGGCGGAGCCGACGCTACCCCACGATTTCATCATGCTCATCGCTAACGTGATCGACAACCTTGGCGACTTCCCAGTTTCCGAGGAATGGGGCAACAAAGTTGCGCGCGAGCTAGATGGCTGGGTGGATAAGCTCAGCCCGAAATGGATCACCGCAGCCGGCGCGACGGGGGAGGGGTCAAGTATCCCTAGCGTTCCATAGGTCTGAAATCTCAGAACTAGTAAGTCCTCTGGCTCTAAAGATTGCCATGTTATCCAGGACCCCGCCGTAATAGTTTGCAAATGCAAAGCCTGAGCGCATTCCAATAGCTGGGCCTGCGGATGCAGCAGTTATTGTAATTGCGGTAGAGCTTTGAACATCAAGCACACCGTCTATATATATTTTTACTACGCCAGATCCAGCGGACAACGTGGGATCAAAAACAACCACAACCATATGAGACGATCCCGCAGAAAGTGTGGACGCTGACTGCGTTACCGTAACAGATGGATAAATAGTGATGAACTCAATCTTCCCCGACGTAAGCCGGAACTGCCATAACCTATTACTTCCGCCATCATCTGAACTAAGTATCTGCCTGGATACTGAATCCACAGATGGGACAGTAATAAATCCCACAATACTAAAAACCTCGTTCACAGCGATTGAATAGGATGGACATACAATTCCATCCCCACCCACTGCGGGGAAATCAATTGCGCTTGGGGATGATGCGAATATTCCTGAGACAGAGGAAAGTCCAGAGGCTACACCTGATACTGCCGCGTTTCTTCCATTGCCTGATGAATCAACAATGGGATCAAGAGCGTTAAGAGAAGCATCGTCAAGTTTCCAATAAGCCCAAGGGGAAAGGCTTAGGATCTGTGCGTCAAACCCCAATCCAGATCCTCCCCCCAATGCCATCATTCCAGCATGAGCAGGGATCATGAGCCAGCTCGCATGCTGTATTCCCAGCGGGTGCCTTGGTCAAAGCTAGTGATCATGAGGATTGTATAGACATTTGCCGCAGGCTGAACTACCGTATCAGATCCTGAAATTTCCTTGAAGCTGCTAGGGAATGTAACATCCCAACCTCCCGTAGAATCTTGGCGTATCCGAATAGCTTTGGATGCGCCCCTCCCGGGTGCAGGCAGGTTAGAAAATGTAATAGACGTAACATCCTCAGTAAGCTCAAGGGTGAAATAATCACCAAGCGAGCAATCTATATTCACCACTCCAGATGAAATTGAAAGGTCGGTTACGGCTGAATCACTCGTACCGCTTGCGATTTCATCAATGGCATCCTGAACGTTAGTAGCACCCAACCCTGAAGATGTATTGTCGTAATCAATTTCAAACGCATCCGGAATCCCGCCTCCTCCACCAACGTTAATCCAGCCGGATGAGCCGCTGTATTGCATGAGAGCGCCGGCAAGGTTGATGATGATGCCATCAACCGGGGCCCATGCCTTCCATGTGCCAATTCCACCGCCAACAGGCTCTACATATAGCGCCAGATCATCTGCATCAAACGTTGACCACTGAACGCCAGTAGCTCCTAGTGGGATGATATAGAGAGCACGGTCATCTGGAGAGGATGGCTGTACTGTTACAGAATCACTAAGAGCCATGCGGCTAAGAGCTTCAAGCCGCAGCCAATTCTCATTGGCGGGCAAGCTATTCTCGTTAGTTCCGGAAATCCATGCCTCAAGCGGAAGAATAGGGGGGCTCATTAGATTTGCTCCGACTTGCTGGGGCCTGGGCCAGTGATTCTGTTGAGTTGTGAAACGGTAACTGTAATTGGCCTAGACCAACCGGAAACATCTACTGAAATGATATCAGAGATGCTGTCTTGGTTACTTGAGTTAACACCATCCGTGATGTTCCATCTATATCCAGCCCAATTGCTTGACCTGACCGGGTTGTCCTCCGTTCCAAACCTATGCCGAGGAATTGCCTGAGCTGTCAATGTGGAGCCATCAATGCCCAATAGAATATCCGCCACAGGGAATTCAATCTGAGACAGCCCGTTATACGGGTAGGTATTCTGTGTAGCTGTTTCTGGACTTGTGCCAAAGCTCACGGCTCTCTGAATTAGCGATTGACCAATCCAGCCGCTTTGCGCTTGGACAAACTTGACCGTATCAAGAATAACTACATAGGCGCCAGGCTCGTGAGCCGAAGTTCCCGAGTTAAGCCTTCCTCTAGCCAGATGTGAAAGGGTGAAAATGCCGCCGCTTTCTTCCTCTACATCTCGGTACTGCAAAATTTCCCATCCGCCATCGGGCTTCTTAATGGCGAAGGATCCTCCTTCGCTCAAGAACTGCTGTTCACTGATGCTCTGAATTTCATCATCCATGAGCAGCTTTATGCTTACGGTATTTGTCGTATCAATATAGTTCTCGTTGGCGTCCTGAACGGAATTCTGGAGAGTTCCAATAATGCTCTCCAAGGAGAACGCGACTACGTCCCGGAAATCAGTATCCGTAGGCAACCGGCGCTGGACTAGCGCACCATGCCACGCCTCGGTCTGTCCAGATACGCCAACGTAATAGCCAAGACTATCGTTGGTATCCACTAGGGCAGGAATATCAAGGAACACATCAATTGACGGCCCAACAGTCTGAGGCTGAGGCGGCGTCGGCAGCGGCAGCGGAACGCCGGTCAGGTTTGAGGTCACCGCGGACTGCCGATCCAAGATTGCCTTGATTGGAAGCGTCCCGTCCTGGACCGACTGCTGCGTGATCCGGAGCCGGCGAAGCTGACCACGCAGGCTCAGGCCGATGCAGTCCGTTGCGACCAGGTCGATGTGCTTATCGGAGAGTGTGAATTCCTCCTCGCCTGCGGCCTCGACCCAGGTGATGCGCATCAGCCTATCGGCTCGCTGCCATGCTTCATTAACGTCGCCAAAGGCGATGGGGACTTCGATCGCCTTCTCGCCAGTCACCCGGATATCCGGGCTGTTCCTGCGCACTGTGGCCTTCGCGGTTGCGTAACCGACGACTGGCGACTGGAACTGCATGTGCAGGACTTTCGGGTACTCCAGAGCGTCCTTGCGGACGGTGGTGTCGGGGATATCGACCAGATCATCCTCGGTGAGCGTGCGTTTCACAGCCCCGCCGCGAGCGATGTAATGGATCTTGTATCCGTCGCCGCCATCGAACTCCGACGCGTCGAAGTTGTAGATAGGCATAAAGGTCGCGATGGCGTCCCCACAGGTATAAGACCCTGCAAATACAACGCCTGCCACATCGTCACCCAATGCGCTTACGTCATACCCACCCTCTGGAAAACTGCAACGCTTGTGCAATTGCGAAACAATATAGGGAAGCGTAACGGGTCCCCCTGTGATTTCAACAGCAAGCGGACCCCATGGAGCAGCCCAGAACCCGTCATCACTATCACCGATTCCAAACATGTCACTATATGCAACAGCATTAGGGGGTAGCGCTGTCGGGTCAGGCATGTGGATCACAGCCGACCCGCCAGTTACACGATAGGAGGAAAGGCCGCATCTATAAATAACCATCTGATGCAGTCGTTTTCCTTTAGGCAATCGAATTTCCTTCCAGATTGCAGTCCCACTAGGTGAATCTTCTGACACCACTCCAGGTGGTGGCTCAACGTTATAGGAGATAGTGCCAAGAAGGTCTGTTCTCATTACATTGGTAAGCGTGTCATTCATTTCATCCTGCCACGCTGGATTCCCCATCCATCCACTATCAGCTACTACGAGACCATCTTCATCAATAACTTGTGCACGCGATGGGGCACTAGCTGAAATGTCGTCAGTAGACTCATATGGTGGATTCAAAAACATTTCAACCAGCAGCAGAGGCTGCCATTTTAAATATTCACCATCTACATATGGCTCCCAATTAAGAGGGGCTACAGAAAAGTCATAAACATGGGTTGTAAATTGCATCCCTCCAATCCCGCCAGATACGTTAGCGATAGCATTGAGCGGGATTTCAGGCAGTCGTGATACTGGCAGATATTCTGCCCCCGTAGTTACCTCGAACCTGAAATCTGGAACGCGCTCACCTTGATCCGTTAGATCGAAGTTGGGAAACACGATATAGGATGTACCCCGATATGCGTTTACATTCCCTATCCCATACCAAGCCTCCAGCGCAGGATCAGGAAGCTGATCTTCCCCTCCGAGATATAGATTGAATCTAGCTTTGTAGTTCTGCGTGTCTTCGAATATCACCGAATCAGGGCGCGCGTCATAGACAAGCTTCTCGTCTTGCCAGATACGCATCACATCGCTGATCGGTCCCTCGGAGATACGGATAGCGAACGTCCAATACACCCGCTCGGTCACCGTCACTGGACCGCCCTTACCTTCTCGCGACTCGGATTTCTTGATGACCCGGTTGATGCGATGGATCAGGTTGCCTTTGACCGCCGCAGTGCCCATCACGATCGGCCGATAGACGCCCTCGACGCTGGTCTGGATTGAGGCGTCGCCGATGCGGGGGCCGTAGTTCTTGACCGGATCGACCTCATTGCCGACCAGACTGCCGATGGCGTAGCCGGCCTGCGCACCGCTCGGGCCGCCGTATATGCCGCCAATCACGGCGCCGACGATGGGTAGTACCTGACGGGCCATTTAGACCGGCCTCCGGAAGATATGGGTGATGCGCATGCACATGGCTGCGTCCAGGCGGTGCTCGACGACCTTGCCGGCCATGCCGTCGGCGTGGATGACCCCGCGCGCACCGCCGTAAGGGTAATCCGTCACGATGCCCAGGTGATGCGGCTCGATCTCGTAGCGCACGACAAGGACGTCGCCTGGCTGCAGAGCGGCGTCTGGCGGCGATGCCAGCAGGCACGGCTCGCCGAGCGCCAAACGCACGTGCTGGACCAGCCCATCCTCGTGCGGCTCGCGTCCGTAAAGCCTGAAGTCCGGCAGCTCGATGCCGCAGTCGTGGTAGGCCCGCCAGACCAGCCCGGCGCAGTCCAGTGCCTGTGGCGTCCTGCCGCGGTGGCGGAAGCGGACGCCCTTGTAGCGGCGCGCGGCCGCGACCAGCGCGCTCAATCGTCACCGTCCAGCGGTTCATAGGTCACTCCGCCGCGGCCAGGGCTGCTGCTGGCGCCAGGAACCTCCAGCTGGCCAGCATCGCCAATCGGGATGTCCGGTTCGCCGCGGAAGTGCAGTACCCAGTCGTCGCCGAAAAAGAAGCGGCAGCCTTTGTCCTCGTCCCTCGCCTGCTTGTTGCAGTCGCGCCGGTACTCCAGGGTGTCGCCCACCCTGATGGGATAGTTCGCTTCGAACTGGAGCGTCAGCTGGCCGCCGCTGGTATTCGAGTCGATCTCGTAGGTGCGGCCGGCGTTCTCGCCGGTCAGGAAGCGCACCAGGCCCGGGCTCAGTTCGTCGGCGTCCATGGCGAAGGGGGCCACGGTGAAGGCTAACGTCACCTCGTCGGTCACGGCCGAGACCGTCGCCGCTTCCCACAGGCCTGACGCATCGAACCCACAGGGGAAGCGCTCTTCCGTCTCCGCGCCGCTGCCGAAGGCGCCACTTCCGAAGGTGGCGCGGCAGGTCAGCGAATCCTTCTCGCACAGGGATTGCCTGAGCTGGGCCGCCAAGCCGCGCAGCTCGGTCACGAAGGATAGGCCGTCCGAATTGATGCTCACCTGGCCGATCGTCCCTTCCCAGAGGGTGACGTGGCCCATGGAGGTGTCGGCGAAGTTGAGCTGCATCACCCGTGCGCGCGCGAAGTCATAGGCGCCAGAGCGGATGTCTGCTTCTGAGACCGGAATCTCGTATTCCGGCAGGAGGCTAGTCGCCTCGGCATTGTCCACGGAGAGGTCGGCATTGAAGAGAATCGCCGTGGGCTGCATCCCGACGGCCGCCCCGTAGACGAGCAGCCCGTCGCCATCGTCGTAGCTGACGTCCTGGTCCAGCAGCGTCACCCCGTAGGACGGATAGCCTGGCGAAACGGGATCGACGCGCATGATCAGCGTCATCGTGGTCGCATCATTCTGGATATGCTCCAGAAGAGCGACCGGAATATGCCGCCCCATCAGCTCATCTCCAGCGGGGGCGGCGGGACCTCGATCAGGTCGACGCTTCCGTTCACCGCGAAGCCATCGCTCCGGCGGTTGTCGATGCTCCACGGCAGGCTGTCCTGGTTGAACCGAACCCACACGTCGAAAGTATAGGTGCCGCGGAGGATGGCGCCGTTCGCCGGCGGAGCAGAGAAGGTTACGGTCCCGCGATCCACGTCCGCAGTTACCGTTGCAGGGGATCCGTTCACCGTCACGGCCAGGTCAAACGGCAGTTCAGGATTCGCCGGCGAGCGCGCGATCGCATACACATTCCGGAGGTAGGAGACCCCATCCACCACGCTCAGCTTCGCGAGCTGGTAAGTCGTTGACACGCCATCCGCGATGGCGAACTCCTCGTTATCCGCCGTATCGTCTAGCGGGTCACGGTAGAGGAAAGCATGCAGCATGCCCATGCAAGTTAGATGGAAGCTCTTTATCTGCGCATATTGCTGCTGGGAGATATTCTGGAACGGCAGCATGTAGGAATGACGTGGCTGGGAGCGCATGGCATTCCGCCGCTCCCGACCGTTCAATAGCTCAATTACCCGAGTCTTGAACTCAGGGCCACCCGTCCATCCATAAGCCGGACAGCCAGGGATATATGATCGCAGGTAGGTCATCCGTTCCTCGCAGTTGCGATCCGAAGTTTAGCAGCAGCCGTAACTTGGCGCTGGGATTCGCTACGCGGGTCGGTCATATTCGGATTGTAGAAGTTCTGAGTCAGGGCCACTCCGCCACCCCCTAGTCGGTGGTTAGGGGTAACCTGTACTGGCCTATCGCCAGTAAGCATGTAATCGCGGCCACCAACTGTAGCCATTTCTATGCCACGTTCGTTTACTTCATAGATGCTGTTTGCGTCAGCCCAACCACCATTTGCTCGACCACCAGCAAACCAGCTAGCAAACGTACTAATCCACTGGCCCCAGCCTCCAGCCGATCCCGTCTGGCTAGTCCCTGACTGGCCGAACAACTGATCCACCCAGTTCTGGGCGATCCGCTGGGCGATCATGTTACCGATGGACTCCAACATATCCTTAAACGAATCCTTGATGGACTTATTGCCCGAGATCACGTCAGCGAAGAAGTCCTTGAACGAATCGCGCAGGTCATCCATCACCGAGATTTTCTCTAGCTCATCCTGATAGGCCTTAGCCAGATCCTCAACCTGCTTACGCTGCTCTTCTGTAGCCTCCGCCCCCAAGTGGGAAAGCTCGATAGCCACGGCGCGCTGCTTGTTGGTCATTCCAAGCAGATCGAATTCCTGTTGCATCTGCCGGATCTGAGTATCCGCATCCTCGATCTGCTGACGCCGGGCATCGTCCTGTCGCTTTACCTCTTCATCAGCGGCCTTCTGAAGTTCGCTAAGCCGCTCCTGTGCGTCCGCCTGCTGAGCCAAGACAATGAGTTGATCCTTCTGAGCCTGCGTCAGTTTGGAAAGCTCAGTGTTCTCCAAGTCATACCGGATTTTGGCTTCCTTGGTCGTATCTCCGAATAGCGCAATCTGCTCCTTCATGGAAGCAGTCAGAGACTCATATTGCTTCTGTAATGCCTCGGCCTCATCCCGGGCCTTCTTTCCACTAGTAGGGTCAGCCAAGAGAGCCTGTAACTTTCTCTGAGATTCAGCGGCGTCCTTAGCCGCCTGTCCTTGCTTCTTCAGGTCATCGTAGTCATTCTGACCAAGAACCCTACCGGTCACACCAGAGAAAGGGTTGGCCGCCTGCTTAGCGGCAGCATCCTGAGCCTTGTTATAGGCATTCCAGGAAGCTGTAGCATTATCGCTAGCTGCGCGGATCCGATTAAGCCCTTCTACTACTCCGCCATTCGCTGCGCCCAAGGTGGTCAGGTTAGCCTGAGCCTCAGCCAAGCCAAGGAAGCCTTCAACAGCGGCCTCAATCGTGAGCGTAAGCCCATAAACCGCCCGATTGTACCCAGCAATAATACCGACGCCAGCATTTAGGGCAGCACTGATTACCGTCACCGTGTTGGACACTAGCTCTCCGGACTTCACCAAGCTAGTGAACTGCACAACTGTCTGCTTGAGTGTCGGAAGAAGCTCAGCGGCTACCTGGGTAAAGAATCCTTGAGTAGCGGCCTTCAGATCATCCAGTCGATCATTGAACTCAGCCGCGCTGGAAGCCGTCTCCCCGCTGATGACAATTCCAAGAGACTTGGCCCTGTCCTCCATGGTCTTCAGGCCATCCGAACCAAGACTAAGGAACTCCAGAAACTGGGCGCCAGACTTGCCGAACAGTTGCAGGGCGAGATTGGTCTTCAGGGTTTGGTCGGTGATTCCTTTGAATCTATCAGCAATCTCCGGCAGAAGATCCTGGAATGTCCGCAGATTCCCCGCCTGGTCCTTGACTGAGATTCCAAGCGCCTCAAAGATCTTGGCCGACTGGCTGGTGCTATCAGCAGCGTCCGCGATGACCTTGGAGAACTTCGGGATAGCGCTGGTCAGTGACTCCAGGTCCGATCCCGTGAGCTTGGCGGCATAGCCCCAGGCGGAAAGCTGCTCGGTAGAAATGCCGAAGCGAGCATTCAGCTCGTCAAGCTGGTCAGCAGAATCAATGGCCTGCTTGAGCCCTTCAAACGCCGCATTAACCAAGCCAAGGCCGGCGACAAATGCGCCGATCCCGACCGCAGCAGCCTTGAACGAGCCAGAGATTGCCGACTGGATTTCACTGGTCCGCTTCTTGGCATTGCGCGCTGCTTTATCAAGACCTTGTTCAAATCCCAAGGTCTTAAGAACCATGTCGATAGTGAGCGTGCCGAGCGACCTATTTGCCATGGTTCCTTGCCTTCGTCTGCGTTGCCGCCTTCTGGAGAATCCCGAGAATGTCCTCGGCCGTCGCTACCTTCTCTTCCTCTCTCGGCCAGAGCATGAACTTCCGAACCGTTGCATTCTTGCCCAGGAATGGGACTACCGCTCTTGCAATAGTTGCCTCCATTCTGAGCATCGGGTTGAGTGGGCCGTTTATCTTCACGTACTCCACCCACTGCAAAAGCTCAGCCTGACTCATCCTCTGATCCAACTCCCCCACCGTCATTCCAAGATGGGCGGCTAACTCCATCTTGAAAATGTCCCGATGGGTTAACTCTTTTTTGGGCTGTTTTCCTTGATGACCTCATCCAGCATGGCCTTGGCCGCAGCCGGGTGGATCTTCCGTGCGACATCCAGCGGGAGCTTTTCCTTTCCGCCTTCGCCCAGAAGGATCGCAGTAGCCAGAGCCTTCGCTGTACGGCTGGCATCATTTTCGATGTTGAGGAAACCTTCCTCAAACTCACCGATACCCAGACGCCGGACATAGAAGCCCATCGTCAAATCATCTTCACCGATCTTGACGGTGATCTCCTTGAAGATCGGCTCATCGGAAACGATCAACCCCAGTGCCTTCAGTTCCTTGATGCTGCTCATACGCTCGCCTTTTTAGGGTGACGGCCGGGAACCCAGGCGAGTAGGCCCACAGGCACCGTCATAAACTAGTTGTCTCGCCTTACGGAGCCTTCGGGTAGATATTCGGATCGCCAGACACCTGAATGCCCACAGTGGCCGCGATGACCGCATTCAGACCGAAGTCGAACGAATAGCTGTTGACGAAGCCCTCGAACTGGATGAACGAGCGGCTGGTCGGGAAGGTGTCGAATTCACAGCCGCCGCCAGAGGTCGCCGCAGCGCCAGTCGGATCGACCGTGCCATCCGGAAGGCCGATTGCCCACTGGATCGTATCGCCAGCCTTCTTCAGTTCATTCAGGCGGATATGCGATGGATCGCCCGGCTCAAAGGACAGGGTGAAGGAAGCGGTGCCCGGAGTAGCCAAGCCCGCCTCATAGGTGCGGGCAGTATCAGCGAGACAGGTCGTCTCCAACTGGTCAATGGTGGAATCCAGGCCGATGATGCTGGTCGGGCAACCGACCTCAGTCACCACACAGCCTACAGGGTCAATGAAGTACAACTGAGTGCCGGCAGTACGCATTTACTTAGTCTCCAACGTTGGGATATACCGTCTCACGACGGGGTGTGGGCCGTGCACAGCCCTAGCGGGTAGTCCAAAATTCTACCGTGAAACTGATCCGCCAAAGACCGGTGTTCTGCTCCCAATCTTCGCCGTTCCATGATACTACGTAATTGCGGGTTGTCTCAAAGGCATCGCGAAGTGCCTCGGCTACGTTTCTGGCATCCGTCACCGATTTGGCATAACAGTCGATCTGGACTCCCCAGTTGTCCTCTTTAGGCAGGCAGGCCAGCGAGTTATCCGGCGTGCCATATACAGTCTGGAAAACCGCATATGGGCGCGTCTCATTCTGCGGAGCCTTGCCAAACGTCCAGAACCGGACAGGCCCAGTCCCCAGCAATGCGAGTACGCCTGGGTCTTGGGATGCGATCTCAAATGCCGGGGGACCGATCATAGCTTGGCAATCTCTTTATCTAGCTGCTTGTTAAGGTCTTCAACAATGGTTGAATAAGCTTTATCCGCTCCGGCTTCCATAGCAGGACGCATGAATGGCTTTGCCGCGAATTCCGATGCCCCAAATTCTACAAGACGCCAGTACCACGTATCCCCCCCAGGATTCCCCTTCTCGTCGCCAAGGAATTCTCCATATGCCGTCAAATCTCGCGCTCCGCCAAGCACACCGACCCGAACCATTGTCCCTTTGACTTGCGCCTCTTTCCTTCGCCCGCCGCCTTTAACAACGATATTCTTCCAAATCTTATTGGTGCTTTTAGGGTCGTCTAGCTTTCTGGCATTCGATCTGGCGATATCCCGAATAACGTTTGCCCCCTTCCGAAGAGATCGGCGTGATGCGTTTTTGCCAATTCGCTCGGGGAGCTTATCGAACTTTTTCAGAAGCTCATCAACACCCAAAAGTGTTGTGGTGACTTTGAATACCATTAGCCTACCGTCTCCATCAGCCTGTGCTCATCGCGCCAGACCTTCGCGTGTGGCGCATCTTCATAGCATGGGAACGCCGGGACACCTGCGGTCCAGTGGCAGACTTTCCCGCCATCCTGCCCCTCATCCACAAGCCGATTCCATTCATCCGGAATCGCGCCGATATTGTCGGTCCAGTTGAACTGTAGCAGATCCCCCATCGGCATCTTGGCTAGGCTCTCAGGCGTAGCTAGCTGCCAGTCTGGATGCTCGCAATTGATGAGCATCACGCTGGCCCAGTTCTTTCGAGGGTAATCCCGGTTGGGGCATTCCATCGTGGTCCCACGGTATTTAGTGGGGTGCTTGGTCTTGTAGTCTTTATGCTTGACTACCTGGACAGCGAACTTCGGATCGAACAGTTCATCCAGTTCCGCAATATCGGCCAACATCACCATATCCGATGCGTCCATGAAGATCGCATGTCCCTTAAAGCCCATTAGCCACGGGATCAGGAAGCGGGATACCGTAAACGAATTAGTGCCTTCAGGGAGACTCATGGCATGAAGCGGGGTAATCGCTACCGGCCGACTTGCGCGGGAGATCAGGGAATGGCAGAAGACCGAGAACCCAATGGCCTCCCGTTTATCCCAGCCGGCAAAAAGGTTAATCACCGGACGACTACCGCCAGGTGAGACATTCCGCCATGCTTGCACTCATCACCCATCGGGAGAATGGTAGCTCCAGCCGGATCTGCAATCAGGTTAGCCCCGTACTTCGTAACGTCAGGAGACTTAGGGCCTTTATAGTAATCATCGAACACAACTACCTTCGCGCCCTTGACCGCCTCATAGTCACTGGCGATTGCCTCTACACGATGGTCACCATCAATGAAAGCTAGGTCGCATTCGACCTGCTTGCCATCTAGGGTTTCTCGCGTATCCCCAACAATCAGCTCATAGGTGAAGTCCGGCTTGCGGGACCTCAGGTTATCCAGCTTCTTGCGGGCAGCATCCTCGGTCGGCATGCCCTTGCCATTAAGCGCATCCTCCTGGAACTGCTCGCCCATCGTCTCGAATACGTCATAGCCGATGTAGTGAACCGGACCTTCCACTACCTCGCACATCCGAACTGCCCGCATGGCACGATGGACGCCAATCTCGACAACAATCTTGGGCTGAAGTTGGCGGGCAATCTCAATCAACTGGTCGTAACGCTTAGCCATTCCAATATGCCTCTTTGCGCTTCAGTGTAAGGTCGGATGCGTTGGACTTTCCTCGCTGCTTTCGCTTTCCCTTGCAGTGATCCATTCGCTCTCCCAAGGGTCCATTAACGAAAGGATGGCCGCTTTTAGCAGCTCCTCCAGAAAGGGACTTAACGGTGAGCTGTCCATTACGCTCCATGTAGTTTCGCACATGATCGATGGCCCAAGAGTCATGCCACTCTGCCAGTTCAAATAGCTCATCCGTGCGATATAGCCATACGAGATTTCTGACGAATTCTGCACCGGCTTTATTCCTTCTGATGAACATGAACCCGCATTCGGAGTATTTATTCTCTCGGGTCAGCAGGCCGAAGTCCTTGCCCTGAATCAACCCGGACAACCACTCCCGATCTACGTCAGCGTGAGTCACGCAGTCCGCATCCATCCAGATCAGGTAATCCGCGTCCCCATGCTTGAAGGCTAGTTCAATCGCGGCGATCTTGTGGGAAAACCGTACTGCGTCGAATCTATAGTTGCTGGTGTCTCGGTGACTTTGGCGGATCTTGAATTCGGCCAGCCAATCCGACCACTGCTCCAGGTCTTCATCTACATACTTCCGGAGGGGAATTCCGGCCCAGTGCAGAAGAAAGGATTCTACGCAGCGCTTTGCGTGGGATTCCCAATGACGCTGCGCATAGGTCGTCACAACATCGAACGAATAAACTTCCATGCCTCGCCTGTCCTCATCTCATCTAGCGTCCATTGTAGCCAAGCTACGCCGTGAAGGAACTCTTCTCTGCCTTCCGTCAGTTCTGGATTGGCTAGTGTCTCTAGAGGCACGGAGAGATGGCTTGCAGCTCCGGTTTCGCAATGAACCGGGATGCCATGCAGTAGTGCGTCAACTGCAGAATTTGAGTGATGCGTCACCCAGGCCCAGCAGTCATCAAGCGCTTCGCTAATAGGCCCTTGCTCTAACCTGGACCCCTCAATATGCCCGGCTTGAGGATCGTTCGGCTTAGGGCGATAGATAATCTCCTTCCCCACGCCCTGAAGACGCTTGATCGCATCCGTCTCCCACGCTTGGTATCCGAAGCCATGTTCTGCACAGGCTTTAGCCGTGGAACCAGCAACAACTATCTTTGATCCTTCCGTGCGCCATGGCTTTATTTCTAGCCCGAGCTGTTTGAACCGGAGATCATCTTTACTCGGGATGTCAGGCGACCATTTCCCTATAGAGAAGCGCAGGTAATTCTCTCGCTGCCAGTATCCCAGATCGAAGTAGACGAACCTTCGGTAGCGTCGATATGTGTGGTGATGCTTCCATCCCCAGCAGACCGCTACATCCCCGTGCTGGGGCGCGCGGATATCCGAGATGATGCACCGATCCCCCATCGCGTGGATGCCCTGGCACATGGCCTTGGCGACTTTGTTATAGCGGTGAAGTCTAGGATCTGTCAGGCAGACAACACGCATGCGAATGCCTCCCCGCTAGCAATTTCCTCTAGCCTCCACTGCGCCCACGCTAGCCTGCGGAACATTTCTGTACGGCCAAGTTCAGTATTATCCTGTTGGCCGATCCAGTCTTGGTAGTCAGCCGTCACCGGAATCCCCCACATCAGGGCCTTGATGGCCGCGCCGCTTCCCCAGGTGATGACCTTGCCGGCCTTCGCTAGATCGTCCTCCAAGGGCTTGCAGGCGCTCCTGCCAGGATGGTGACGGATACGTCCTCCATACTTTGCGTGAGCCGTCTGAGGCCAACCACGGGGCATGACGACGGGCTTCGAACCTATCCCTCTCTGCGGGAGAATGACGGTTTCACCATCGGTTCGGAATGGCGCTAGTTCCATACCTAGGCTATCCCAACGCTCCGGCCCTCTGTAGGGAACCCGGTCCAGGGTGTTGTGAAGATCGCTTGCCAGGGAATACCAACGCTGGCCTAGGAAATCATTCCCCCAAGCGGCGTTCTCAGCCACGATTACCCGGCTATATCTCTTGGCAAGTTCGTCTGCGGTTCCGATGCGGTTCCACGTCACCAGCAGATCGGAATCTCCCGGAGTCCCGGTGATCCCCTGCCGGACTTCATACCCGAGTTTAGCTAGCCCCTGCTGGAATGCCTTCGCCCGCTCCGGAACGGTGTAGCGTAAGTTCAGCCAGGCAATCATCTAGGTCCGCCATTGGAAAGCAGGTTAGGGCGCTATTCTTTGTGCAATTGAGGACTTCAACCTTGGGATTAGCCTTGGCCCAAGCAGCATATTGTTTCTTGTGCTGCTCGCGCTGCTGAGGACTCGTGTTGCGCAGGCCGTTCGTATATTGCCCGAAGAAGTGAGTCCCTCGCATGTCAAAGCCGATCAGCAGGATTCTTGTGGCCCCGAGATTGACCGCACACTGTAGAGCCAGAACACCGGAATTACTGATCGTTCCAATACCTGGGATGGCGATCTTCTCGGCGTGACAGTGGGAAGCCATGCAGAACTGTTTACCATCTAGCTCTTTAGCTTCAGGGAACTTCCGCCACCACGAAGCATCAGAGGCGGCGATGAAGTCAGCCCACGGGGCTAGCTGGAATGCGTTTCCGACTGCGCCGACATTCAGCCCCTTCACCTTCTCGGCCTGAGCCTGCGTAGCCGATGGGCCAGGGGCGATGAGCGCCCAAGTGGTCATTGGTCTAGCCTGACGCCTTCGGAGAGCATGAGAGTCTGATGCTCAAGCATAGAGTCGTTGTCCTCCATCAACCCCAGGATTCCGTAATACTTGCCACGGTAGAGAATCCGCATAGTGGCGTCCACGTTATCCCTGTAGCGGATGGTCGCCCGGCCACGGACTTCTGACTGTTCGGCACCGGCAGCAAAGAACTCGCGCGCGGACATCGGGACCATCTCGGCCCAGACCTGAGCAATCGTTCCCCACTGGGGAATCATCTCGCCCGTGACCGGATCTTGTCCGTAGGTCACGGCCTGGAGATCCACCTTATGCCGCAGGGAACCCGCTGCTACACCGCTCATGGGCAGCGCCGTCCATTACGTCCCCAACGTCCGTTACTAGACCCAGCGGCCACCGTAGGGCGGCGTAGAGGGGCCAGTAGAGCGGTAGAGGCCTTGTTTAGGACATAGCCGTAACCTGCGTCAGCAGGAACCACGTTATCCTGACCTTCTCCCTCTCGATAACGGTACAGGCTAGCCAGTTCAAGCAGTACCGCAGCCTTCACAATAGGCCGGACGATATATCCGCTGCTGTCCTGAGCCGGGATCGGATCGCCGTTGCTGTCCACGACAACATCGCCATTTGAGTCAAGCTCGGGCTCATAAAGACGAGACTCAACCTTTAGCCAAACTGATACGGCCTCAGAGGCAGCAGGAATCCACAGGTCAAGCCATAAGTCTGACTCAGCTCCGATCCGCAGCGCGTCATAGGCTTCCTGCTTGGTGACGAGATCAAGCGCCATTCTTCAGGCTCACTGTAGATTTAGTCGGAGCTTGGCCGGCGTCATAGCCATCACGCCCCTTGCGGGTCGCCATGGTCCAGTCTTCCCGGTTCTCATAACAGGGCTTCTTGTCCGTGGCCTTGTTAGCGATCCAAAGACTTCCATTCTCGGTGTAGGCGTCGCCCTGCTCTGCCGACATGCCGGTGCGCCAGTACCCTTTATAGAGAACCATCGGGATGGAAACCTTGAATTCCTTGGCCTGCTCGCCCTTGACGAACTTCAGGCTGATTCCGCGCTCGCCATCGTATTCAAACGACAGGTCATCGAATCCAACCCCGTCCTTGCCGTTCTCACCCGGCTTTCCATCCTCGCCATCCTTGCCAATAACCGGCCCCAGATCAATGGTTTCGCCATTGGACTTGGTGATGATTAGCGAGCCTTCGCGACTAATGACCGCACCAGCAAGGCCGACACCATCTGCTCCCGCGTCTCCCTTGACACCGGGCTCTCCCTTCTCTCCCTTGATCGGGTTTTCCTGGAGATGCTTTTGCACGGCTTCTGCGGCATAGAGGTCAAGGATCGGCTCAAGAGACTTGGACTCCAATAGCTTGGCGACAACTTGATCTGCGGTCACTTCCTTCTGGACAAAGGCATCCATCCGGCCCTCTAGGGCCAGCATCTTTTCTGTGATGGGGGATAGCCGCTTGGCAAGGAACCGCGCGCAGGCTTCTAGAATTCGCTTCTCAGTCATGCGGCGTCTTCCATTGCTTGATCCATTTCCTCATCCGTCATTTCCGGCTCTTCGGGAACCGGCTCGGCGGCCTGGACAATCTTGTTGTTGCGGACCTGATCCAGCGGGAAATCCTGCTGCTGCATATAGACCGTATCGCCACCCTCAAGCGCGCGACGGTTGAACGGCTTGCGGGCCTCGTTGATCGTGGAGATCCCCCGATCCACAAGCGTTCCCTCAACCTCAGCCCTCTTCTGAGCATCCATCCGGATCAGGGTTTCGATATCCAATTCTACACTGAGCGGTTTAGTAATTACCAAGCCCTCATCCAGCAGATATTCCATCGCCTCTACATAGGTTTGCAGGGTGAGAGAATAGTAGATGTTGAACAGGTCATCGGCCTTCTGCCCTGCCGGGGCTTGATCCGACATGATGATATATGCCGGAACGCCAAATGCCTGACAGATCTGAGCATCCGAATAGCGCATCTGCTCGACTAGCTGGCTGCTGGAGGCATTGTCGGTAAGCGCCTGATACTTCAGGTCAGCGCCGATCACCGCCACCTTACCGGCGTTCTCTCCGCCATAGCTGGACTGCCAATGCTGGCTGATAGCCGCCGCGTCCTCATCCGAGATGCCAGCAGGCGCGATCAGGATGCCACCAGGCCGTGCGCCGTTAGCAAAGAAGTTCGCGCTGTTCTTCAGGATCTTGAGATTCTTCACCGCCGGCCAGTAAGCCGCACACAGCGGAGGAACGCCGATCAATTGGTGATGCACCGGCATGCAGCGGTCATGGATGATCTCGCTGGCCGGGATGACAAGGTTGGTCGTCGGGTAGTCCGTGGGAAGAGGAGCCAGGTTAAGACTGCCGGACATGATCTGGTAGAACACGTCGCCGGAGTCGGACACCATCGGCATGACCGCTTCCGGGTCAAGCACATACAGCGCATTGACCACGCCACGGTTGTCCCGGCGCTTCAGGACATAGGTGTTTCCCTGGGAAAGCTTGGACAGAACCCAAGCCTCTCTAAACTGCTGGGCCGTCTGATAGTGATTCGGCTTATTAAGCACAGGGCTGTAAGCAGGATTACTAACAACCTGGAAGATGCCTTCCGAGTTCTCCTGCATAAGCTGAAATGGCATCTTTCCCACATCCTGAGAGATGCGTGCCATGCATGCGTAGACCGTGGGATAGCACACCACGTCGCACTGCTTTTCCTCGATGTTGCGCTGCCAGGCCCCAGCAAAGGGCTCCCAGATGGTCTGCCAGAAGCCGCGACGCGGCACGGGAGACAAAGCTTTCTCGACCGGAACCGTCTTCTTAATTTCCAGCCCAAAAAGCTTCATTCTTAATCCTCAGCCTTCATATCTCGACGGCGGTACTGACGCTTCTGGCGAACCGGCTCTTCTACAGTCGGCTCTTCAGCCACAAGAGAAACCTTCTCCACTCGCTTCAGAGCCAACATGGCCTGAGCCATCTTGTCCGGAAGTTCAAACTCTTCGCCGATCTGCTTGCTACGGAAAGGCTTGTTCACAACCTTGACCTTCATATCGCCTCCATAGAGGAAAGGGGCCCGGAGGCCCCTCTCCCTAGTCACTTAGCACGCAATCGGGAACCCGTCGATCCACTGCACGGCACCGCTGCGGCGCGGACCCCACCAGACAAAGCGCTCAGCACGCAGCGCAATGCTGTTGGTCTGCCACATGCTCACGAACGGCGAGCCATTCGAGGTCACAGTAGCCGAGCTGGAGCCAACCGGGGCATCCGTCATTTCGATGGTGGCCTGCTCCGAAGCATCCAGCGTCACCGAACCATCATCCGCCAGCCAGATTTCCGACTCATCCACCAGGATGAACGGAGCGCCGCCCGAACCGCCGTTGTTGGCAAGATAGTTCGACACACGAACCGGCACGCCACCAATCGACCCGCCGTTCATGGTCATGGTCGGGTAGACGTACTGGCCGAGTGGGTTGGTCAGCGTAGCCAGCGCACGGGCCACAGCCGGGGTGGTGTAGTAGGCAGGACGCGCACCAATATTGGTGTTGTCCCACGGATCCCACAGGCGCAGCAGGGCGCAACGGATCGCGTCATCGTCCAGCGAGGCCGGACCGGCCACCGGGGCGACGCCGTTCAGCAGGCCAGCCGGCGAGACGTTGGCAACCGCTGCCTTATCCGGATCGAACAGATCCAGGTCCAGACGCTCAATGACCGCATCGGCCAGCGAGTCACGGACCAGAGCCTCAGCCGACGGATCCGAGAAGCGGGCCAGTTCCTGCGTGATGACCGAGATAGCCGCGATCTTGGTGAACGGGATCGTGGTCGCGTTGAAGTCGAACTTCGTCACCGGCTTGGACTTGCCCTGGCCGACCCATGCAGCCGAGCCGCCCGAGGTCTGACCCGCGATACGGACATTGAACGGAACGCGGCGGAAGTCCGCCTGTCCGATCAGCGTGCGCGGCCGCAGAAATTCGATGAAGTCGCCGCCAAAGGTATTGGCGTAGACCAGCGGGGCAGCCCAGGTGGCATCCGTAGTGGTGCCGGCCGGAACAGTGGCCTTGGTCAGCATCAGGGTGGCCAGATCAGCGCCTTCAGCCTGAGCCTTCAAGGTCTTCACCACCGCCTCAGTGCCGGGGTAGTGGCGCTCAGCCAGACGATACGCGGTTTCCTTGTTACCCTTCGCGGCCGTCAGACACATGGCATAGCGGGCCATGGCGATACCCGGCTCGAGCTTCTCGACACGCTTCACCTGAGCTGGCTCACGCGGGCTCGGGGTCGCCGGCTTGGCGCCCTTGGTGTCCACGACCGGGGTCGCACTCTCGCCCTGAATGGCCTGGAGGCGCTTCAGACGCGAGATATTGGCATCGATACTCTTGAGGTCCGCCTCAGCGTCATCGAACTCAGCCGACTCAGCCTCATCCATCGAACGCTCTTCATCCATGCTCTTCTGCATGACGGCTTCCATACGGGCCGCTAGCGACTTGCGGGTCTCTTCCAGATCCAGGATCTGTTCTGCGTAAGTCTTCACTTTGAACTTCCTTCTAGTTGGGAAAGGACGTCTCTCGACGTTCTGCGGCCCTTGGGCCTACCCAACAAAGGGAGGCAGCGCCCGCTAAAGTGGCCGGCTATAGCCCCGGCCTTGGCTTCATCTACTGGCGAGTCTCACGACTTGGCCTTGACCAGCTTTACTCCGGCATGCCGTTTCTCAACGTGAGCCGGTTGACGCTTAACCAGTGGAATGGACTTCCCGCCACGGCGGTCCATTGCCTTAATGGTCTGAATTGTAGCAGAAGCGTTAGCCGGGATAGTAACCAGGCTAAGCTCATAAATCTCTGTCTCGTTGAATCGAATCCCGCCTTCGCTCATCAGGTCATACTTCAGCGCGCGGAACCCGATAGAAACACCCTTCACCAGCTTGGACTTAACAGACTGCCAAGCCATGTCCGTAAGGTCTTTCAGCGGGCCAGCATCCACTATGCTTGCGATGGTAGCCGTAAAGGGGATGCCCTTCTTGGTGGGCTTGCCGAACTTGGTAGTCCCGACCGGCTTGTCGTGCTGGTGCTGCCAAAGAAGCGGGATTTCATCGGCAAACTTCGCGCCCATCGGGTCCACGATGTCGCCCATCCGGTCAGTTTCCGGAGTGGTGGCAATGCCGGAGATGATTCGCTGCTCATCGTCTACGGACTTAATCTCTAGCAGGCTGTAAGCGCGGTTGGTCATATTTATCCTTAGCAGGCGAAATGAGGAATCTTTGCGCCCTTCCTGCGGTTATCTATTGCCCACAGTGGTTGAAGATTAGAGTAATGGAAAATCTTCAAAAGATCACTTTCATTCTTAGCCGAAGCAACAGGAACGATGTGATCTATCTCCCACTCAGATCGATTCCCCCAACTCATACCGGGTAGGAACTTGCTTTCTATGTGAGACTTAAGCTCTTCCCAGCTACATCCAAGCAAATCCGCTGTAATACTTGTCTTTCTGAATCCAGCGGTCTTGATTGCCTTCTTTACTCTAGTCCTGCACCGCTCAGATAAAGCAACCAAAACATTATTCTTCAACCTTTCTCTTTGGTACTTATTCCTGTCGCTCCGAGTCCTCTTCATATACGCAGATTTCTTTTTACTTAGAGTATCGAAATTCTCCGCGTAATATCTGCGCATATATAACCTTCTAGACTCTCTATTCTTCTCTAGATATTCCTTATTCTTTACAGATTGACATTCTTTGCACCAAGTAGACAGTCCATCCCTATTTCCTCTAGCAGCGTAAAAACTAGATATAGGTTTATACTCGTTGCAAACAGAGCAATTTTTCATATGTGGTCATGGCAGTACGAACATCTTGAAAGGTTTCTTAACCTCAAAAGGTTGAGTGTTCGCCGCACCAACCGCCATTGCCAATGCCACCATGCCGTCAATGCGTCCGGTTGCCTTGGACTTGTCTAGCTTCTTGTTGCCTGCCGGATCTTGGGTAGCGACTGCGTTTTCCGCGCACATATCCAATACCGGATTATTGCCATGACGAATCTTACCACTGAGTAGTAATGATTCAAGTGTGTCAAGGGCAGGCGTCATGTCCTTGAATCCCTGGCCGAACGGGACTAGCGGAAGCTCCAAGCCAAGACGGGCAATTTCCTGTTTCAGCACATCAATTCGCCACCGGTCAAACGGGATGGACTTAACCGTGTAGTTGTCGCATGCCTCGGCTAGCTGTTGGGCGACATATGCATAATCGACGGATGCGCCAGGGGTAGCCGTGATAAGGCCCTGAGACACCCAAACGTCGTAAGGCTCCCGGTCGCGTTGGCTGCGCTCCTCTAGGCCAATCTGCGGGGTAAAGAAGTAGGGGATGACGTGGAAATATCCGTCCTCATCACGGCCCACGATGACCATGGCCGTCAAGTCGTTTCGGGCTGACAGGTCAACGCCGATGTAGCATTCCTTGACGATGGAGAAGTCCGCAGGATCTGAGTTCTGCTCCCAGACAGATCGGGTGACGAACGGGTTATGCATGTTAACCCGCTGATTCAGGATCAGGTTCCGATATGCCGCCTCTCGGCTGGGCATTCGCCGTGCCTTCTCCGCCATCTCCCGGCAGTATTCCGCATTAAGGAAGTCGCCGTATGCAGGGTTAGCAGCCCGCAACGCTTCCTCCGAAAACGGGTCCATCTCTGGCGGCGCGGTATATAGCGCTACCTTGATCTTGGGATCCTTTCCGTCTAGCGCGTCATCGATCATCACCGACAACAGGTCTCCGGGGCGGGGAGCCTGCGTGGAGATGATGATGGACAGAGGGTCGCTATGCGCACCCTGAGCGGTGTCGATGGCCTCGTAGAACTCGTCTCGCGGCCCCTTGACCTGGCCTAGCTCGTCATGGATAGCCAGCTTAGGGGAGCGGCCAAGGTTCGTGCTGGCGTCAGCAGAGAGGGCCTTGTAGACCGTCTGTAGCTCAGGACATTCCAGTTCCTTGGCGGTATGGCGTGGGCGCACCACGGCGCGCAGGTCAGGGGACATGGCGACGCACTTTGAGGCGTAGCGGTAGACCATTGCGGCCTGATCGCGGGAACGTGCGCCTGATACGACTTCGGAACCTAGGTCCGCTTCCGGGCCGCACAGGTGCAGCAGGACCAGGAATGCGATAAGCGCCGTCTTGCCGTTCTTACGGCCAAAGGAAACGATAAAGAGACGAGTGGGCGTGTCGTACAGCCGGCAAAGCTCCTTCACCTGCCAATCACGCAGTACAACAGGCTTGCCCCGGTCTGAACCTTCGGGGACGTGGCAATACGCTTCAATCCATGCGCAGTTGCGCTCGCCGCGAGTCCAGCCCTGCGGCCCCTTATCCCGCCAGGAGGTTATGCGCTTTTGTTGCCGAACTGCCACACATTCCCCTTGCCTGCGCCCTTGGTGGCCGTGGCCGCTGCCTTCGGCGTATATCGGCTCTGATTGGTCAGACGAAGCTTAGTCGCCAGCGAAGCCACCCGCTTGGCCTCCATATCCCGAAGCCTCAGCATGTCTGCCATGACCTTATCGTCATGACTATCAAATGCCGCCTGCACCCGGCCCGTAAGTAGGTCAGACATGACCACAGCGCGGCAGTACTCCACCAGCATCGGCACGTTATCCCCGCCGAACCAATCTGACGGCATAGACTCTACCGTATCGCGCCAAACGGCCGATTCCCGCGCGTTTAGCTCGCTCGGAGCTGGCAGATAAATATTCGGATTGAGTGGGGCGACGTTAGCCATTTATTGAACTGGTCGGTTTAGTTTTGTTGCGGATTAGCTCTAAAGAGGGATCCATCAGGGAATCTTAGTTGCTTCAGCCACTGGCATAGTTCATTGATCTGTGTGCCATTCAACACGTAAGTTGCTTTAAGTTGCACAACTTTACCATGTACCTGCCTCAATTCTAACTCTAGTCATTTCCAAAGTATCTTCAAGTCCGCTCGCGCCTAGGCATTGTCCGTTGTTTTGGCTTTCACGTTCATGATGGTGTTCAATACATTATCAAAGACATTCTTCTCAACATGCATGATGTCCAGGTTGTGCCATATCAAAAGGGCTGACCAGTAAGGTAATTCCCAGAAGATACTTTTCTTCACCCAGTTGTGATCCTCTCCAAATCCACCAGTTGGAAAGTGGCATTGATAGCCTGAGCAATTATCTCAGGTGGCAGCTCCTGGAACTCAGTCAGTCCACAGTGGGGCCTTTGGGGGCGTTGCAATTCCACCGATTTTGCTCTGCTGGGCACCTTTGCCGGTTCGAGCTGTTGAGGTCCTTCCACAATTGACGACCTCACTAGCTCGACACGAGGTTTTGCTTCGGGCTTCCTCACCTTAGCTTTGTCTTTATTGTCTGGCTGAGGGTTTTCCCCTATGACGATGCCAGGTTGACTCAGCTTAGAAAGAGGTTTAGAACCTCCTCCTGCGGCTTGACTTTTTGGGCTCTGGGCCTTAGGCCCCTCGCACCTAGCCTTGCCTTTGGGGTTTGGCTGAGGATTGCTGCCGCCTGTAGACTTTCCCGACTGGACCTGTTGGGAGGTGGGCTTGGTCTCCCGCGGCTAGGTCTGCTCCTGTTGAGCTTGCCGGATAATCTTCTTAGGAGCCTCTTTAAGATGCCGCCTCGTCGTAGAGCTCCCTTGCGCATCGATCTCCCCTCTTTGGATGAGGACTTCAATGCAATCTTGGATTTTCGAGTATTCCCCGATGGGGTGAGACACCATGGCATGATATTTGTAGAAGCGGGGATGATTCTTGGCCGTTTCATTGTAGTAGGACGGCAGATCATGCGCCATTACCCGACCTTCTTCCAGGAGCTTGTCAAAAATCTTCTCGGTGTCCTCCTTGGGGAAAGAACACTGATGAGAGGGTCGCCACCCTGGATACCACAATGTGGACTTGGGCGGTGGGGAACTGACTCCTTCCTTCTTCGGCTCCGGGAGTTGGAAAGCAGCTGAGGCATGTATGACATTAATGGAGAAATGGAAGCTCTCCTATACATGCGGCTGCGGCGGATTGACCAGGAAGTCACCCATATTGATCACCCCTCGCCCAATTAAGTCCTCGGCGAGGTCCTTAAAGGGCTAGCAGTTATGGATGATATGGCCTATCACCTCATGGTATGGGTAATAGCCCTGATGTAATGTAGCACCTGGTGCCTGCTCACTGGGTGACGCTGGGAGGTTTAACGGGCCCGCTCGCCGGCATGCAAAGAAGATGTGTGGGGTCTTCTAGCGGGGGAAAGAGTATAGCTTCTCTGGCTCCTTGCCTTTAGATGAATCCTCCTCGCCTTCAGATGAATCTGAGAATTCCTTAGAGAGCCAACCCCTGAGCGGAGTCCGGGCAGTGGGTGATACACTTGCCTCCCGTACATGGGTTGGAGCTAGCCCCCTGGCAAATGGGCCAAAGGGGAAGGTAGCCAACTGCTTATCAATACTCTCCAAGAACTGCAGCAAATGCCTTTGTTCCAGTTGCAATTGTTGGATCTCCTCTAGGATCTTTTGAATAATCCTCTGCAATGCCAAGCATTCTGGGAGTGAGGAAGAGGCGGCTCCGTGGCCAGTGTTGGGCTGTTGATTTGAAGGCCCGGCCTTGGAGACATTGGAGCTGTAATCCATCGCCACCATGTAGACCACATTAGCCGACCGGTTTGGTTGACTCCAAGCATGAGGCTGTGGCGGGTCGACCACATGGCCCAACATATTTATGAAGCCCTTTTGATTGAGCTCTTCTGCTATGTTCTTGAAAACATAACAGTCCCCAACGGTGTGACCCAACCTTTGGTGATACACACAATAGGTCATCTGTTTTATCCACCTCTAAGGGCTTCTGTGGATCTGGTAGGGTGATGAGCTTTTCTTTCATACACATATCAAAGAGTATCTTGGTATGCTCCTTTCTAAAAGAATAAGGCGTCTTCATACGCTCTGCTAAGAGAGACGCATTCGCCTTGGCATCGGATTTTTTGCCATTGCTCTTTGACTTTCCTTCTCCCTTGTCTCCATTCGTCGGGGAGAAGTCCACAGTATTTACCTCCTTGCCGCTCGCCAAGCGGTCTTTGGAGGGTTTGCCCTTGGCGGAAGCATGCGCCGGGTGATCAGCGAAGAACATCTCAATCTCCGCTACCACTATATTCAGCTGGCCGAAGCTTCTGATGTTTGAGCCCAGAAGCTTTTCACTGACTTCTGCTGACAGACCCCTGTGACATATCGTGATCGCGTTTCAGACATTGGAGGATTATCGTAGCGCATGCTGACGTCCCTCCAACGTTTGATGAAGTCCAACGCGGTCTCACCTTTTCTCTGCCTGAGGATGCAGAGTTCCGCCAGGGAGACTTTACGTTCAGCCGTCTAGAAACAGTCGACGAACTTCTTCTACATATCAGCCCAATCAGCCATTGAATTGGGCTTTAGCCTTGAATACCACTGGAAGGCGGTGCCTGTCAGGGATGAAGCAAAGTACCACAGTAAATATGCCTCTTCCAACGCCAATTCACCCATGGCCGTCATATAATAGGCCAAGTGTTCGTGTGGCGAGCCCTGCCCATTGAACTTCTGGAGTTTTGGGGCCTTTGGGCAATCATGCGGAAGTTTAGAACTGATGGTGGAAGGGATAGGGCACGTTGTACAAATCAACGGTGGCTACACCCTCACCATGTTGAGCAAATTTCGCCTTCACGATCCGCTCGATCATCTGCCCATGAGGCTCTCCGTAGCAGGAGTGGCAGAGGACCGTGCATTGGCTTCATGTTGCGACACTTACTGCCATTGGTAACTTTGCAGCAATGACAGAGGCGTTCGTCGTGACTGGAATGGGAGGAGGTTGTTGTTCCATTCCAGTGGGCACCGTTTGAGGCTGAACATGAACCTCCTTTTCACATAAAAGCGATTGCAAGAGGCTCTTCTGTTCTTAGTTTTCACGTCGGAGCTCCTCCAATGCGAGAGTCTGTGCCTCTTTTCCAAGATCCTCCTCGTGTCCGGGGTTGCTGTCCCCATCGACACTGTGGATGTCTTCTTGGTGTTCTTCTTGTCGTGTCGGCTCGGGCTGAGATGTTCCTGCAGTCGATATCTGCTGCGTCTGTGCTAGGATCCGGGAAACGGGCCTCGACCTCCTTAAATACTGAAGAGGCTGGTTTAGGTCTCCCGAGGTATCCTCCAGCTATTTATCGGCGGAGGTAGTGTAGCAGGTGAACACTTTGACAGCGTCATTGGTCACCTGAACCACCCGTTTCTTCCTGGACAGTTGTCTTCCAGGCTTGGGTGCCATCCCTAGTCTGTCAAAAATAGATACTCGGGACGTGGAGGCCTGAGCTGAGCAATCGTCGTCCGTGTGCGTTGAATTGGCCCACGGAGAGGTCGGCCGCACCTTCTTGCCGGCTCCTCGGTGCTTTTGCCCACGTGGAGGCTGGGTTGTGGACCTCGGGGATGTCGAGGTCTCAATGCTTGTTGGACTCTGCATCTGTTGCAGATCCTACATGTGGAAGGTCCCTTCTCCCCTGCTCGCTTTATGATTCGGGCCTCCTCCTTGCTGACCCATATTTTCTTCAGACAGAGCTGGTGCTCCTCAATTGGGTTGCCCCCTGATCTTGATCGGGGAGCCGGTGGTTTGGGTCGCTGCCTCGGACCCTGGTTTGCCGTCGATACGGCGAACTTCTTTAATTTCACTCCGTCCTCCCGAACTTGCCAGAGGAGCTCGAAGCGATTGGAGGTTGAGATAGTCGGGACATGGCGCTCCCGAGGCAAAATCGGCTCGCTTCCATCGAGTCGGATGCGGAGATCCCCGACAATTATAGCCTTGCCGAAGTGGGATGTGGCTGTTGCAAGCTTTGCGCCCTTGCAGCTATGGCGCTGCCCCTGTTGAGCAAGGGCGGTGCTGGTGACGCCTGCCATTGGCACGGCGTCGTGGCGACGCCGATGCTGCCCCCGTTGTGCAGGAGCAGCACCTCTGAGGGCGGCCGCAGTAGAGCTTGAGCCGTGGTGGCGGCTGCGTTGCCCCCGTTGAGCAGGAGCGACGCCCACAGTAATTTGGTTGACCGAGTAAACTCGGCCGTTTGCTTGGGCAGAAGGCCTGACACCTTCGGCCATTGTTGAAATAGAGGGCCTAACACCCCCCGCAGTTGTCTTATAGACCGAGTGGACCCTGCCAGTTGCTAGGGCTGAGGGCCTGACGCCCCCAACAGTTGACTTGTTGACCGAGCGAACCCGGCCAATTGTTAAAGTTGAGGGCCTGACACCCTCAACAGTGGTTGCTGCAAGAGAGGCTGAACTGACTTCAGCCACAGGTACGACGCCCAGGAAAAAGGGCGAGCCAACGACTGACGAGAAGTGGCCGAAGACAAGTGAAGTCGCTAGGTATCCAAACCTTGTATGGTTGGCGACGACTTGAGTGCCATATGTGACGGCGGCCATCGTCGTGTTGTTGTTGTTGGTGGTGGTGCGTAGCACAAAAGGAGTGGCGCGCAAATGCACACAAAGCCCCTCAAGTAAGCAAAAAGGTGTGCCCTCCTCTTCCCGTCCTTTAAGAGGAAGAGGGACAATCAGAACCTTGGAGAAGGTTTGGGGACTTTCTTTGACAGAAAGAAGTAAGGCAGGAAAGGTCCTACCTAGTGTGCCAGTCTGTGAGCCACGGAATTATAATGTATGTTGTTGTCAGCAGTAGAGGAAGAACAAAAGAGGCTCCTCGGCTGCAGACGGAACAAGCTTCTGCTAATCCAGCCAACTCTCTCTCTTTCTCTTTTTTCTCTCTCTTAACGTTAACCCTCTTCTTAACCTTCTTAACCCCTCAACCAGAGGACGAGATCAGCTATTTATAGACCTGAGGATCCCTAAAAACCTTGTTCTGATGGGATTAGAACAACGAACGTCATCATCCAGTGACGCTTCCCTTCCCTAATCGAATCTGAACATTTAAAATAGGGAAGGACTCTTCTCGGGAAGGTAGCAGACGTAACGGAAACGGAATGCAAAATGACGACTTGGACAAAGTCGTTAATTAAATTCACGACTTGGGAAACAGTCGTCAACTCCTGGATTTATTTATGAAAATATTAGAATTTCTGTTCAAAAAAAGGAAATGACGCCTCTCTTAACGGTCGTCAATCAATAAAGCAGCGACCTGGACGATGTCGTCAATTATTCTGAATTTTCATAAAATGACGACCTAGTCCAAGACGTTAATTTAAAAAATATAGAAAAACTCCATGTTAAACCAATATTGAAGTCTAATTTGGGATTTGCAAGGTAATACGAGATTTACTCAACACAGCATCGATTTTGGCGTGTCTACAAGGGGGTTTCCAGGATGCTCTGAGCTCTAACTCCTCTTCCTCTTTTTTTCCCTTATCATCTCTACATATATATATATGGTGCCACCTCGGCGAAGGAGGAGCGGTCAACGGGAGGAGCCTCTCTCAGTCTCTTCTTTTCTAGGTTCACCATCGCATCCCCATCTCCCTGTTTGGGGGGAGCAGAGAGTTGGCAGTCGTGGGTGGTTCGAGGCTAGCATCGAAGGGGCAATGCTCGGAGCCTAGACCACTATGTGCCAGAGGCTAGAGGGGTAAGGACCTCTGGTCCATGGTAATGCCCAGTGGGCTTGAGAAAAGGTGGCCCTGCCATTTTTGTTCAAGAAGGCCCCTCGTTTACGTCAGAGCCGTTGGATGGGGAAGGCTTGGTGTACCACTGGATGGGCTATTAAAGCGAGCCACCGGATCAAAAAGTGAGTCGTGCCGCTGGTTCAACAGCCTAAAAGGGCCACTGGTTCAATGTGCTTCAGGCGCCATCGAATCAACGCAGTCGGGTACCACTGAACCACTAAGATACGCCACCAGTTCAGTCCGACTGGGAGCGCCAACGAATTAGCATACATGGGAGGCCACTGTCTCAGGCACCGTCACGCCACTGGATGAGGTGGGGCTGCGTCACCGGATCAAAGTCTTCAAGGTGCCATTGGATCAGCCAGTAAGGCGTGCCACCGGATCAGGTGTAGCAGGACCCCGACCAGACCATTGCTTCGAAACTCCACCGGATCACTTCAGCAGGACCCCCACCAGATTGCGACTACTGAATGCCGCCGGACCACTTAGGTTAGAACCCTCGCTCACTTGGCTTAAGGTGTGTCTAAAGCTCATTTGGACTCTCATACTAGAGGACCCTCAAGGGTGCTCCCCTTTCTGGTTAAGGGATCTGATTCACCTGTCTGGGCATGGGTTAATGTGCGTGTTGTTGCCCGCAGTTGTTGATCTTGTTTAGGGGCTCGAGAAATTCGAACTCCCCAGGGGTGCTCTTTGCTGCCATGGTCACGAGGTGAAATCGCGACAGCATGTTGATTCGGGAATGTCTGACTCCTTGTGGTTTAATGCGCCCTGCCGGGCATAAGGTGTCTTCGGATACGAAGCTACTTCAGAGACGACCCCAAAAACTTTCTCTCGAAGCTCTCCCACTCCATGGGAGGGCTAGACGAGTTCTGATGTCGCCTGGAGTTGTGTTTGTCCTGAACTTGTTTGAGGAGCTTCACGGACATGAAATTTTACACCTCCACAAATGCCCCTCACCCACGGGTAGCATGGGCGTAGGATGAGACAAGTGGTGCATTCCATCAAAAGAGCGGTCTTGGCATGGGGTGTATTGCCTGTTGGATAATAGGGTATGCTGCCTTTTCCCATCCTTCATATAGCATCTAGCTTGTTGCCTTCTTTGGGATGAGCAGGAGGTTGCAGCTGACGAATGCCATCTTTGAGGATTGTCTGGAGGAGCTAAGGTCTCGTCATTCTTGATACCAAGGTCGTTGCGCACCGGAGCAGGGACCCTTGGGTAGGAGTAATATCCAACAGTCCTGGAAAAAGACGGGCCTACTATTTTCATCAAAGTAGATGGGCCACCAGTTATGCGGCCAATAGAAAAGGGAGCGACTGCCGGTTAAATAGGTGCGCGGTCTTGCCATTTGACTGTCCAAGGGCCGTGCTGAGTGAGAGGGGCCAAGCCCCTTCTAGTAAAGTGTAGCCGTAGGAGTCGTTCCGAGAGCCGAAGTGCCTACAAGTTTTCCCAAGTGGCTGAACATGGCCGGGATCATCCCCGTGAAGTTGTTGTTGAGGGAGAAGATCTAGCCGCAGGGCCTCGAGTAGACGGAGTCCATGGTGCCCGACTCCAGGTCCGTGAGCGCCGCTCGAGGGATGTACCTCCCACCGCTTCATCACTTAGTCGTGAGTCTTGTTGAGTACATGTTCATGAGGGCGTTGCCCGTGCAAAGTTTCGAGCCTAGGCCCAGTCGAAACGCCTAGCCATGGACGGACTCTCCGAGCTTCAAGTTCCCCAGCATCATTCATGACTTGGCAAAACTATCCAGCTAGCGCCATGTAATGTTGCAGGACATTTGGACAACTCTTGCTAACCTATCATGCATCATCATCGCAAGCTTCCAAGAGCCAGCCACAACCATGGCGAGAGACGGAAAGCATCGAGGTCGTCAGGGCAGACATCGTGGTACTGTGCATCGACAGGAGGGTCTCCACGTGGATGCCATCGCGCTTAGGAAGATGGCCTTGCTCGGGAGGGGAGACGTTCACCCACGCATGCTCGGAGGGCGGCTAGTGTGCTTGGAGGGGAGGCGTGCTCGGAAGGGGCATGATCGCCCACGTGTGCTCGGAGGGGAGGCATGCTCGGAGGTGGAGGGCACGCTCGCCAACACATGCTCGGGAGGTTCTGCCTACTCAGAGGCCGAGGGCACGCTTACCCACGCATGCTCAGAGGGGAGGCATGCTCACCCACGCATGCTTGGAGGGGAGGCATGCTTAGAGGCAGAGGGCACCCTTGCCCACGCATGCTCGGAGGGGAGGCGTGCTCAGCGACGGAGGGCATGCTCAGAGGAGCGACAAAGGGCATGCTCAAAGGCGGAGGCACACTTGCCCACGCATGCTCAGAGGGGACAGGCAGAAGGCACGCGATGTGGTCAGAGGATATGCCTGCTCGAAGAGGGCAACAGGTTCTCCAAGTGGCCGACCATGGCCAGGATCATGGGAGGAGTGCACCGGTTCACTTGCGAGAGGCTTGGCTACTTCACAATGGAGCTCGACACCACGTCGTTGAGGCCGTTCGACTCTGGCATCAACTTTCCATGTTAGGGAGCTTGAACGAACCATGCGGGAGGGCCCCGGAGAGGTCACAGTAGGGGAGGCAGAGCTCGGCCAGGGAGTGCAACGTGGTGTTGAGCAGGAAGGGTGTCTCTCGGAGGAGAGAGATATCAAGAGAGAGAGAAGGCTCGGGAGAAAGAGAGTGATCAGGAGTGAGGGAGCTCGGGAGAGAGAGCTCGGGGAAGAGAGCTCGGGAGGGAGAGAGATCGGTATTGGAGGGAGAGGGAGATCGGGAGTTGCTCGAGAGAGAGGGTTCGAGCGAGAGAGAAGTTCAGGGAGGCTCGGGCCATCGTTTCTCTTTTCTCCCTTTTTTTTCTTATTTTATTTTATCATTTATTATTACTATTTACACTCTCATCATTTTTTTTTTGATTTTCTTCTGTCGCTTCACTGGCGTCAAAATGGCCAATTCACCGTTTCACCGCCGGGACGCTGTGGCGGTCGTTCCAGTGACCGCCACAGTGTGTAACGCGCCTGGGCAGGTGCATTACACTCCCTTTGTATTGGGCATTGACGTTCGTGGGCCTGACGGTCCCACGATAGACTACCAGGTGACTGTGACGTGCCTGTGTTGGTCCATCACAGTGTTTCGACCATTGGTTTTTGATCGTTGGGAGTCATAGTCGCCAGATGCGCCTGGGGTGGGGCGTTAGGATGGTGTGACGCCCCTAGGAAGGTGCATTAGAGCTAACGTATCCAACATTCCACCTAACACACCCGAGATGGTCCGTTAGGTACTGTAACGCCCCTGGAGGAGCGCGTTACAGCCAACTTGCTCCCGTGGCCTAACGCACCTGTGTTGGTCTGTTAGGTGACGTAACGCCTCTAGAGGAGCGCATTACATTCTGTGTTTACTCGTGACCGTGATGCACCTGTGTTGGTCCGTCAGGTTCTGTGACGCATCAACGTAGGTGCATTACAGTTCATTTCACACCGAGATTCTGACGCACCTGAGTTGGTTCGTCAGGTTACCGTGACGCACCAGAGTTGGTCCGTTACAGCCTATGGCACACCAGGGCACGTCACAGTACGTTTTACACCGTTGGCCTGATGATGGGAGCATCCCTTGTCGCTCCATATTTTTTCGAGGCTCGGATTGATCGTCCGCTTGCGCCATCACGTCCGTCTCATTTTCTTGAGTCTATTCATGTAATTTTCATATTTTATTTGAGTCATAAACTATGTAATTTTTCTTTTATTTCAGTCCAGTACTTAGGTTAATGAGTCATTTACCTAAGTCTTGAGTCATAGGGTTAATTAAGTAGACTAATGGGCCCAATTCAATGGGCTAGGCCCATGGGCGTCCCCCCTTCCTTTGGTTTCTGTCATTAGTCCATAAGTCAAGGACTTTTTGTAAATTGTGGGTTTCCTATAAATAGGACCCCATTCCCTCATTTGAGAGCTAATGAATAGTTGAATGATATTTGAATTTTGAGTGCCACAAAAATTATGCAACTTCTCTCTCTCTCTCTATTGGGGTGGGTTCCCCTTCTCTCACTTCTCTCTCTCTAAAGAGGGGGGCACCCCTTTCTCTCTCCGTTACATTGATGATTTAATCATTTTTTTACACGTGTCATTCTCACCTCCAGTCTTTCTTAAGTACATATCACGTATCTCGGTACAGTGCTGGTAGTTGCACTTTGCATATGATAGGCACACTTTCTTAGACTTGTGATCCTCTTTATCAGATATTCCTTCTGTCGAACTAGGTGATCTTGTTTCAAGGTCTCTATAAGTCTACGCGAGCCTAAGATTCTCACTAGGATTCTGAGCTGGTTGTACCCTTAAAAATGCATCGGTTTAGAAAGCACTTGTGTTAGCGGTGTTTTTTCTGTGCCCTGGATAGTCACAGCCATCAGGCGACCGCCACTTTAAATTAGTGGTCAGACCGTGACCACATTCTCCCAGGCCTATCTCTGCATCGACTCTTTCCTTATCTGGCGTCGACTCCATCAAGTAGCGGTCCGGACATGATCGCTACTATCAAGAAATGGTCCTGGAATGACTGCGTTCTTCCCAACTGTGCTCAACCCGAGGTCTGACCCATGGGTTGATTTTCCTATGTTCCTAGATGGTCTATGGATTATCTGGAGCCAAACACTTTGTTCAATAAGCTATTAATGGATTATGAAAGTTAATGAATGTACAGCTATACAGTCGGATTCCTCTCGTAGCATGACATTGTCCTTAATTCGTTCTTTAAACTCTCATGATTCCTATTTGGTATGTTCTTACCTTAATGTTGTTATTATGAACTATTGTTTGAACTTGTTATATTATTGGCCAAACTTTATTGTTTCTCGTGGAAGTAGCTTGATTTATAACGTGAAGATGTAGAGCGGGCATGAACAGTGGTAAAATTAGTGTCAAAACGACTGCTGGAATGTCAGGATCCCATTCCCGTAAGTTTTATGTCGATCGGTTGTGATTTGGGGCTGGTAGGAGTCTGGGAACCCCAGTGACTCATTTAGGGTCGATTCGTCAGAATCACCCCGATCTCGCGTTTAACGCTTGCATGCGATGTTTTTAACCTCCAGGAGTGTTATATCGTCGTGTGGTTTTGTTTCCCTTGCGCTTCGGTATGAATGGGACTGGGAACGGGCCGATTCGATCATTCCCCTATTTTACTCACTGGTTTGGTGTAATGGTCGTACCAGAGACCGTCACTTGTGTAACGGTCCCACGATAGACCGCCACAATCATTGGACATTTCATGTTCTTCGAGGTTGAGTTGGTGTGACGGACCAGCATAGGACTGTCACATGGTTGTAACGTGCCTATGGTGGTGCATTACATTCTGTGTGTGACGAACTAGCATAGGACCACCACATGGCTGTAACGCCCCTATGGTGGTGCGTTACGTGCTGATGTTTTCGAGGACTATGGCTGTCAGTCCCTCGAAGATCGTATCTATCTCAAAGATCAGGTCAGTCGGTTAGGCCTGATGGACCTCCCCTTGCGCGTCATGTTGTGTAACGCCCCTAGCCTGGTACGTTACATAGTTCGTGTTAGGCTTTTAGGCCCTTTGGCCCTGACGCCCCTGTCTTGGTGTGTTAGGTTGTGTAGCGTTCCTATCTTGGTGTGTTACATGGTTCAAGTTTTAGTTGTGGACCTGGTTGCCCTGATGCCCCTACCCTGGTGCGTCGGAGCAAGAATCGCCCCTATAGAGGTGCATTAAAGTCCTGTTGTTGGCCTTGATGGTCGTTGTTCTATTCTGTGTCTGTTTGTGTGTTGGTCTATCTTAGGTTTGTGTTTTAGGGCGGTGTCTGGGTGTCGGTGGTTTCTGGATCGGTCGGCTCAGGTGACTAGGTGTGGTCTTTCCATTGACTGCTACAGTTCCCTAACAACTTGATCTAGACCTGCTAGTGTCCTTGACTCTGGTCTTGCAGTGGCTTTCCTTTACTGCCGGGTTCACCTAGCGGTTGAATGATAGTTCGCTCTGCCAAAGGTGTAGTCGTTGTCCACCGCTCCGATTTCTACTTGTCTTGGATTGATCTTATGGTTTGCCCGTGACCCGTGGGTGTCTGTTGACGTCCTATGAGGGCAGTGACCATGATGGAATGGCCAGGAGTGCTTGTGCATGCTGGGTGTGTGTCTGTGTGTATGTGTCGTGTCAGGTTTCGGTCAACCCGGTGAGACCAGGGGTTGACATGTGACCTTATGTGTGTCTCGACGGTTCTGTCCAATTCGAGACCGTGTTTCTGGATGCCTCGAGGTATCGTTCTACCTTGGTTTACGTATCCAGATGTGTTGAGGGTTCTCGGTGTTCCCTCAGGTCCTCACGTGTCGTTCCTCCGACAACGTCATTTTCTCTGGCTTAGGTTTAGACTGATTGGCGGCATGTTTCGCTATTAGTGACGATCTTGCCTCTGAGTTGTCTGACTCAAGGATCGTTACGTGAGTAGGTATAGTTGTCTTGTCCTAAGTTGTCAGTAGTGGCTGTGCTGCCATTGGTGCTTTGAAGTACGTGTGATAGTGCTCTCTTGTCTGTCTGTACTTTCACACCCGTGCTTTAAGTCTCTGTGCCTTGTGAGCCTCCACTAGTCGTAGCCTTATGGCACGCTTCGACATGACGGCTCTTGTAGCGGGGCAATTTCTCGATTTACAGTTCTTAAGCTAGTTTCATGGGCCCCCGGTCCAACCGTAGCGTCCTTCAGAGGAGGAATACAAGCTAGAGGCTTGGCTTAGGTAGTGGGCCAGTGTGTGCACACGTGGTCAGGGGCTTTGGACTTACGTCGTTAGACGTGACCCTGACTAGTCACTCGCGTTATGGTACTATTCTGGTTCTAGCAGTGTCTTTCGGGCTCGTGGGAGGCGGGCCGAGGTTCGAGTCGCGCCGGTTCCTTTCCGGTACTCGGATCCCGGGTCGCCACACGAGGGATCTGCTGTCCCTTGGAGATTGTGGAAGTTGGCAGATCCTCAGTGCTTGGCGCCACCTCAACGCTTGAAAGCTCGGTCCCTTTAGGAACCACTGGTTCAGGCACTGACCCCACCTGTGTGGGAACTGTCGCGACCATAGGGTCTACTGAAGCAACTGGTCTAGGAACCCTTCCTCGACGACGTCTGCAAAGCCATCTCTTTCCTCATCTGAGGCACAGGACTCATGAGTGGACGGAGAAGTTGAAGTTTTCTTGGACGAATCGTACCATTGCTCGGGCTCGAATATTATCTCTTCTGCAACTTGAACTTGGGCTAGACAGATGGCTCGGTCAAATCCTTAAGCAAAACTCTTCTTTTGCCCTCGCCTGAAGTTTGGTCCATAGAAGTTGAAGGCATTGTTCTTTAAGGCTTCTCGGTATTCCACAGAGGTGAGATACCTCTCCACTGCCTTCACCTCAGCCTTTGCCACCCTCACCTCGATCTCTGTTAACTTTGTGTCGACATTGGCCACCTTCGCCATGACTTCCGCTTTCTCCTGCTCCACCGTCAGTAGGCACCCACGAAGCTCTTCTTGTTTGGCCCCCCACTGCCTAGATCTCACTTCGTGAGCCAGGTGCTCGTCATCAAGAAGCCCGCTCTTAAGGTCGGCCATGTAACTGGTCTGGGACAGTTGATTGGCTAGGGAGTGCGCCCTCTTCTGATCTGCTCGGAATTGAGAGCGAAGCAACTTGACCTCCTGGTGGAGGGCCTCATGCTCGGAAGCGAGTCAGCCATACTTCTGATCTAGCTCAATGTGAGCCTTTGCCTGTGTCGACTCAGCTCTCTCTGACCGCCCCATTCCATCCGCGGGCTCGGCCCCTAATTGAGCCAAAAAAAGGCCCCCCCTCCATGATCCTCTCGATCAGTGTCTAGGATGAGTAGTGTTGAAGCTCGACCCGGCCGGTGATAGTCGCTAAAGCTTGGCAGCACTCATAGATGGATTTTCGGAGGGTGAACTACCCCCGCTGAGGTGCGGGACAACCCTCTGGCTGTGGAGACCCCAGAGGGGCCTCTTCTGGGACTCTCGAGTTAGTGTCGGTAGTGCTCGATTAGGTCTGTAAGGCCGAATTGATTTTCTCACCGCATGGGGACAGCATCAAACTTGGCTCAGCAGCAGCCGCCGTTGATGAAGGCTATGCCACTGAGGGGTCAATGGCAAGTCCCTCGACGGAGGTGAGAGTGGTGGGAGCGTTCGGCGCTGGTGCCTCGGGCAGAGGAGTTGGCAGTGCCAGAGGTCGGATGGGGTCACTTGGAGGGATCCCCATCGTGTGGGGAGTTTTCACCCCCTTCCACCTTCTTTCCTCGGTGCTCCTTACCTTCAAAGAGGCCAACATGAACCCGTGCTCGAGGTCCTTCCACTTGGACCCCCTCTGTTCCATCTCCTCCCCGGTGAGGGCCCGCTTACCCTTATGATCTCAGGCGGTCGATGAGCCCCCAGTCTCCCTTACCTCGAGGAGGACCTCCCGTGCATCAACAACTGTCTCCTCCGGGACCTCCCCCCCTTCGAGTGCGGCATCGGTTGGGTCGACTAGTAGGCCTCCTCCATTGCTGCGGGGGATCTCTGCAGCCCAAACAATCAGAATAAAGCAAAAAATCGTTTGACAGAAGTAAAGTTGCTTGAATCCTCACCTCTATGAAGTAGGGTAGCGCAAGCATAGCACTAGAGCTTGGCCTCAAAAAGGAGTTCGACAGTCGATTGCTTGTTATTTTGGAGGATTTTGATGTTGTCCTCGATCTCTTGGGAAATGACTGAAGGTCTCGCAGCGAGCATAGGCTGGAAGTTTGGCTGAGTTGGGAAAGGCCAGTGGATATCCTTGGAAAAGCTGTTTGTCTTTTATTTTATTTGGTTCTCAACCACATGGGGGAAAGAATCTAGATCTAGGGGTAGAATTAGTCTTTTTTACCTTTTCTATAAGACCCTTGTATTTTCATTTTGGTGAAAATTAATGCATGAAAATTGTGAGAAATATTGGAGCTCCAACTTGGTGCGCCCTCCCCTCTCCTCCTCTCCCCCCTTTTGCAGCTGGGATGACTGTGTTTCTAAGGTGAGAGGCCTCTTCCATCGGTTCGTGAGATCGCCATCACCGCCCCCACCGCCATTGTGCCACCGTTGCACCGCTGCCGTCATCGCCAGAGTTCAGTCCACTCAGGACAACTAGCTCTTCCCGAAATTTTTGTTCTCAACCATGAGATCTACTAGGTTCCAAACTTTCAGGGTGAGTTCTAGAGGTCCAACCCACGTTTTAAAAAAATTAGTGGAAGTTCTAGCCTTCATTTTTTCATTTTTTCAATTTCATACCCTCCAGCCCTCCAGATCTGCCTGCAGTCTGTCCAGTGTTCCAACAACCAAGTAGGTCATGCATGAACCCTCCTTCCCCTGGTCTAAATGAATTGAAATTTTTATTGGGGGTTCTGTCCGCCTAATCCTTCTTCCACGAATTTTCTTGTGAATTTAGGATCTCTTTTGCATTTTCTTAAAATCTCTGTCAACTCCCAACTCGGTTCTGTCTACCACTGTCCAGATCCGACCACCCAGTGCTAGAAAATATGTTTCCCCAACCAAACCTCCACCTTTGCGTACAAAAAAAATACCCATGTCTTCGTTGCTTCCACCTCTAAAACTTTCATGAAGAGTCCCACACCCAGATCCGTGGTTTGCAGTATAGTCAACATGTGTTCTCAGTCAGATCTCAGTCTACCAGACCAGATCTGAGACTGAGAATAGTTTGGTTGTAAATTCCCCCAGTGAAACTCCGACCTTGATATAATTCTTGAAGCAATAGAGGGTCGAAGGGTTTCGAGTCAGCTTTCCAATGGCACTGATTTAGCACCAATCCAACGTCGGCACCGATCGCAGGAAGCTTCGTCGCTGGAGTGCGCGGGTCTGAAATAGAAGTCCAGATCCGTGGACAGCAAGCTCCAACTTGACGGTCGGAGCCACCTGGCTCCTCCCTCCCGGTGTTCCAGTCCGGCCGTCGTCCAAGGGAGTCGCCCCACCAAGTGTCCTCTTCGTAGCGGGACCCACCCCGCCAGGTTCGGTGGGTCGAGTAGTGCGTGGGCCCCACCAACCAGTGGAACGTGCTGTCCAGACAGCACCGAGCTGTGATTTTCGGCACCGACGGAGTGACCCCAAGATGCTTCCCACCAACCTAATGTCGACACTCCTAGGTCCCATATGTAACCTGTTACCTCCCTGCGTGGAGTCGGTTTAAAGTTTGTAATTCAGTAAATTTGTTTAACTGGGAGTGTGACTTTGGTCAGGTTGTCTTCCCCACGCCGGGTGCGTGGAGGTAACGGTCTTAACTTCTTGGCATTACTTTTCTAGTATATGATCATATGTCACTGTTGGAGTGCGTTAGGAACTCTAGCTCATGAGTCTATGTCACCGCTGTGAGTAAGAGAGTGAACCCGTCCCGTGACTCGATCCAAGCACGGAAGTGAGTCGCCACCCTTGACTCTACCGATTTCTCAACCGTGCGGATCCACGCTATCCCTCACTTTGGGACGATGAGTGAACTTGCATTTCTGCTTGCGACATATAGCCCAAAGGAACTCTTAGTGTCGGGCCAAAGTGCCTCATCCGTGCGTGGGTTGCTGGTCGCATCACACTTAGAGTCTGAGGTTCGCATCACTTAGAGTCGGTCCCTCTGTCTGTACCGCATCAGTTTGGTATCAGAGCCGGTTTAAGTCTACGGTAGTCTTTGTATCAAAGCACGGTCTAAGTCGAGTCTAGGATCATCATTGTTTTAAAACAAAGAAAAAAAAGAGTGCGGCCAAGCCGATGGCCGCCCAGCCCTCTGGGCAGCCCAAGCTATGGCCGCCTAGGTCATGGAGAGCCCAGGTGCTGGGCGGCCACTAGTGTGGCCACCCAAACCTCTAGGTGGCCAAGAGTTTGGCTGCCCAGCCTGTTCAGCGCCCGGGCCACAGTGTTTTATGTTTTATTTCCCCGGGGTGTCACTATGCGATATGGATTCGTGGAAGAGGTGTCCAGGTGATTCTTCATGACCTCAGAGGCACTGTGTTACCTTGAATAGCATACCCGTGGGTTTTAGGGTTCTGGCTGACCCTCTTGTGTTTCACCTTTCGTGTTATGCTTAATCGAGTCCCCGTGCATCGGCCTAAGTGCAGAGGCCATTCCGCGAAAGTGGTTTCTGTGTGGGCCATGTGTGTGACCTATGGACTGTGCGTCCAGTTACCCAGCCTGGGGTTGGAGATTTTTCTACGGTCCCTTTGGAAGGGCTTAGGGCTGGCGACTGTGTGTCGTCTTAATAATTAGGGTACCGTGGTTTCTGACCTAGGGGTAGGCCAGATTGATGGCTTGGGAGTCATCCTATACAATGGTCTTGACCTGAGTCTCATGACTCAAGGACCGTTGGGTTCGTTAGGCCTAGATGAATGTCCCAAGTCCGGTGGACCCAAGCCACCTAGTACTCCATGTTACTCGCAATGTGTGTGTGTGGCTTTTCGTGTTCACGCTTAGCGACCCCCCACTAGTCATCGCTTCCTGGGCATATGAGTGCCGGCCTACTAGGGAGTAGGTGGAGAGCTACACCCGGTGAGATGATTTTTAAGCTGGTTACCGTAGGGCCCCTCGTCTGTGCAGCCTGAGTCTGGGCTGGGGGGAAAACCAACTAGAGGACCCGACTTAGAGCGCATAGTCTATGTGTGCACACATGGGTGGGGTTACAGGCCTGCGCTGACGAGCGCAACCCTAGCTAGTCCTTATTCTGTTGTTATTGGTTAGCATCTCAATTCCCACTATGCCGGAGGGAGACACCTGAGGCGCAGACTAAGACGTCAGTGGAAGCATCCGGCCTTGCATCTAGTGGGCAGGTACTCCCGTCATATGACGTGAGTCTCTTGTGACTTGAGCTTCCATTTCCCGCCTATGAGACATGGTTTTACATGTAGTTTCTGGGTGTTTTCCCGATGTAGAGGTCTAGGGTTTTTGGTAAGCAATATCGAGGGTTTTCCCTAGATGGTGTAGTGTTCACGATGGTGAGGTCGTGATTGTGTTACCCAGACTGTGTGGTCTTGGGTTGGGCCTTTGTTTGTGAGATGGGCCTCCACGACAGCAATGTCGTAATGCTTCTTCTGGCAGCGTAGCCAGGTTATCTCATCAATCTAGTGGTCCCCCAACTGTGATATCGGGGCGTGTTTCCTGAAACAATAGGGGTAGTTGTAGAGCTGATGTTTTATCGATCTCTGTGTTTGCTGTCCCTGCTATTGTTATTGCTTTTCTCTACCGTCGTTGTCTACGGTTGGGGTTCTGCAAGACCCCTACTAAGCTAGTAATAGGAGGCTCACCCCTACTTTGCAGGTGTGGCGGCTCTTCCTCGAGGTTTGAGGGTGCTGTGTGGAGGTTCATAGTTTCCAGCTCTCCGGGCCGAGTGTTTACTCAGTATTGAGTATGTTCCCTTCACTGTAGACTGTACTTTATTTGGACTAGACTCTGTAGTTTGATTCTTATTTCTGTTAATTGTTGAATTATCCTACTTTATTTATTATTTCTATGTACACCACACACACCTTTTATCCCTTCCGAGCGCTCGGGCTCGTGGTCGGCGGGCCAAGATTCGAATGGTATTGGGTTATTTACGATATCCAGATCTTACGTTGTTACAGTTGGTATCATAGTGATGGCTGTGAATGTACATGGAAATTTAGGATATTGTAGAGATCAGAGTCCATAAGGTCCAGTACAGTCGATAGCTGGAGTTATGTTTCGTGCCTATTTGCCAAGGGGAGATGCCGAATCTCTTGTTGCTTGTGCCGAGAGATAAAACTCCATGATTTTCTAATATTCATCCTTCTAAGGAGTCACTTACTCAAGGATGTCCACATGTTGTTAGCACCAGATGTTTAGGGGCAACCGCCCCGACAAGGATGCATGTTCATAGATGGACTAGGTCGTCTGCCAGGTGGGCCTGTTATATGAGTAGATGTTTTAAGACAAGAAGCCCGAAGGCCTGAGTCCGTGTCAGGCGAATTCATTTAAAGGAGATTTCTACCAAGAAGAGGTGGCGATACAAGTTCAAGGGCCATCAGTTGTGCACTCGAGAGGCCACTACTTCTTCTTCTCCTTTCTTCCATTCATCCTTTCTACTGCTCAGCTCTCACCCATAGGTGGTGTACTTACCTTCTCCCAATCCAGTTTCTATTGTTTTCTCCTCTCTTGACTGGTCCACAAGCCCGCATCCTTCCTCTCCTCCCTCTCATTTGGAGTCTTCCCCTTCCAGGCCCCGGCCTATGTCATTCTTCCATCCCGATCTCGGGACATCATCTGATTCTTCCCCGGGACTTTTGGGAGTCTCCTCTGATTCTTCCCCGGGACTTCCGGGTGATACTTCTGATTCTTCCCCGACCTTGTCAGGTGTTTATGCTCCTTTTTTCCCGCCTCTAGAGGGTGATCGCTATTCCTTTTCTCTGACTACGTCGGACGATTATTCTCCTTCTTCCTTACATTCACAACAATCCTCCCATCATCTCTTTATTCTTTCCTCCTCATCCTTTCAGGGTCTTCACCCTTTTTCATGCTATTTTCGAGGCTTTAGCCCCCCTTGATCTCAGTTAATCTCAAGTTTCTTTTGTATCTAGTTCCTTGTTATCAGGGCCTCAATGCCTTAACGAGGGAGTTCTAGCCCTTGTCTCTCTTCCTTTTATCCCTTCTTCGTCCAGTATGATGTCTGCTACTCCTCTGTGTCGAAGAATCCAATCCTTTGCTCTCCTTTCATCCTTTATCCTGGCAAGCAATGAAGACAAAGCTCGTGCTCCTCAAAGCCCGATGATCGAAATCACTTCAAGATGCCGGTTTCCACGCTATAGATCTACAAAGGTATCTTTTATTTTCTACAAAGAACATGTTATCACTACTGTTACTCTTATTTCTGCACATGGTTATAATGTTGGTTCCTTAAAACATGGTTGAGTGGCTTTAGACTTTAGTTAGTTTAATTACTTAGTCAAATGAATTGCTTCTGCAGCATCTTAGGCTGGTGATAGCTCCGTGCTAGGAGTCTAGTCTCTTTCCCCGATCGTTGAAGGTGACCTTTGAACATGGGTTCTACACACACATCACGGTGAGCCATAACCGACTCCTCTAGAGTAATACCGTTGCTGCTTTGGCCATACCATAGGTATCCATGAAAGTCTTTTCTCTTCTTCGCTCGGCCAAGTGTAGGGGCAAGAGATTGACTGATGAGATAACTAACTTAGGTGCTCCCCAATACGGGAGAGGTCTCAAATAGGGGCAGTCTTGACCTTCAAAAAATGAGCTTTCATGCAACATCTAGCCAGTAAGGGCTCTCAAAATTAATGTAAAATAAAAATAAAAATTATGAAAAAATAAAGACATGGCAAGAGTGGCAAAGCCTCATAGGACATCATGAGCCCGGTCGTATTCGTGTCTAAGGGTCCTAAAAATTAAAAGACTCGAAGCCCCGGTGTAACAGACCTACTCTTTGAGAGGTGGTGCCTTGGGAGGAAGTCGAATCTTGATATCTCCCCTCCTGCATGAAGCTTGTCCCCCATTTTCTTCTGTTTCACCCTCTTAGGCTGGATTGAATCCTAGGTATGGCTCTAGTAGGTGCACCGTTCTTTAGAAGTGATTTGTTATAGTAACCCACTCTCAAATGCACGCCCTGCTCAAGAAAAATCCTTAAACGTCTTTTGATATACCGAATAGAGGAATGTAAATGCAACACCCTAGACAAGACTTAGACCGTGCTTTTGACACCCCTTTTTTTTGTTTTATACAAAGACTACCCTAGACTCGATTAGCTCTGATACCAATTTGATGCGGGATGGACACGAGGACTCGACGCCAATTGGGATGTGAACCTTGGACTCTAGATAAGCTCGCGATCATCCCTAACGAGGGAAGCGTGCGGATGTGCGTAGTTGAGAAACCGGCAGTGAGCTAGGGTGGTCAAACTCTCTCTCGTGCCCGGATCGAGTCATGGGACGGGTCTCGCTCTCTCTCGCAGCGGTGATGAAAGTAAAGCAAGCTAATATCCTATCACTAGCAGTGGCATACAAACATACACGAGATAAGCAAAGTGCCTACGAGGAGGGTGGCGAATGTACCTCCACGCTCTGGACGTGGGGAAGATGACCCCGACCAAGTACGGTAACTCTTGGTATAATAGTTAAAATTTAATTACAGTAGTGAATTCTACGCAGGGAGGTAGAGGGCTACAAGTGGGGCCCGAGAGGACTGATCCTGGGTTGACGGGCAACAAGCCGGAAGGGCTCTCGGTGCGAACTCGGGCTGCTGGTCCAACTCAGTACTATTCCAACTTAATGCTGCGCTGACTCGGTTCTGAGTTGCAGGACAGCAAGCAACGGCTTCCAAAGGAACGCCGTCCTCCTTGAGTCTTCTAAAGGCGCTGCTTGGTTGGGACGTTGGCTGGACGTCCCTGATCGACTCCCTGAAGTGGCGGTCCCTGAAACTTAACAGAGATAATTAATTGGGAGTTCTTTTGTTGTTGCTTCTGTTGGTCTGTTCACGGAACAGATTTACGTGCCTCCACGACAAGAGGACACTATCCCGTAGATCTGCAGAATGGCAGATTACACAGGGTGGAGGATAAAAGACTGTAAAAATAGCAAACGATGGCCAAATGGGACAATATATATATGGATGGAAAGCTAACACGAAGGGGAACAATCCCTCAAAATCTCAGTTCGATCAGACAATAGGAGAAAAAGATAGAAACACGGCTTTGAGGTTCTGTCCCGACTTGGACAGAACTCCGTCGGGGTGGCGGTGGCTGCGCGATGACGGCTCGATGGTGGCGACGGCGGCGGCGCTGAGCTTCTCACTCAGGAAGGGGGTTGGAAGGGAGGCTTTACACTTCAGAAGAAGGGCAGAAATCCATCTGCAAGGGGGAGAGAGGAGAGAGGAGAGAGGGGCGCCCCTAGGGCTTCTTGCTCTTGACAATTTCACAAAATTTCTGTCATTAATTCCCATCAAAATGAAAATACAAGCCTTATGTATGAAAATACAAATGACTAGTTATACCCTCAAATCTAGGGTTTGGGATAATTAGTCTCCCATGTGGTCAAAAGAAATATACCACAAAATAAAAAAAATTCCTAAAGGAAGGGGGCGCCCCCTTGACCATGAGGAGGAAATGTGGACTTTTTAAACTCTTTGTCCCCTTGAATGGTCAAGCCCTTCTAGAAGCCACCTTGGACATTTGACCAGCCCCACATGGGCCCTAGAACCTAGGTGGACCAATGGGGAAGAGGGTGGGGGCCCCATGCTGAACCTACTAGCCTTTTACAATTAAACCCAAACATCCTTAAGGACTAACAAATTGGCTTATAAAGCCTTACAATTGCAAACCCATTTTCTCAAGGATATAAAAGTAAACAAAAGGACACAAATACAAAAATAAAATGTTAGTGCCCGGTGTTGATTCCCATCAATTCTCCCCCGGTGGGAAGAACTCAACCCCGTCGAGTAGGGGGTGCAGTTGTGCATGTGGCTCCTACGGATCCATCACCGCACCAGAAAGCGTGGAGTTCGCTCCACTCCTGGTATTCATCACCTGCTCCTCCCGTATACGATCTATATGCTCACGCTACTATGGGAATGAGGTTGATGGTGGACACTCCAGGGTGGGGTCACTCTCAAAGAAGGGAGACGGCTCAATGACTCACTAGGAATCACCGCTGTGTCTCATTGGTGACTAGATCCGATGCACAGAATGTAGAGCTGATCCCATCACTAGCAAGTCCACAACATGCGTATAAGATCCGACTTGCTCTACACTCGAAAGGGACAAACATCGTGAGCTGACGATAGACTCGACGTAATGCATGTAGACTCCTGACAAACTATACAAATGAGAAAAAACACGGACTCATACATGACCCTAAATAGACCTACGGTTAGTCTGACCCATACATATGCAATGGTGGACCAGGACACCCGAATGTGTGCCATGCATACATGTTATGTAACCAGAGGTTGGTGGCATAGGGGACTCCTAGATGTCCAAGTATGACCCAGTTATGCATTGACTTGCTATGGGACTTGGGTATGGGAGGGCTAGGAGATCCAAAACTACCTTTGTCATCACCCTTAGATGTAGGCAAGGCATGCCACCCTTCGCAATCAACGGCCTCTGGGCTATGTGGAGGTGGACTAGACTGTGGGGTAGGGGTGTGATAGTGAACTCCTCGGAAGAAGTGGAGAGAATATGATAGCTCGGGAGGTTCACTAGTGAAGGGGTCAAAAGGGTCAAAGAAGGTATGACCCCGTGAGATGGACTCCCCCATGGCATATTCCCATGTGTGGGGTTCTTGAAGGTGTAGGTGGTCACCTTCATTCATCGTGGTAGATGGGACAGGGATCTCATGTAGGAGGTAAAGTTCCTCCCTTGGGACAAATGGAAGGAAGTAAGGCTCGTCAAGCATGGGGAGGAGTAAAAGGATCTCTATGGTGACATGACCCATGGTGTACACGGAGGTAATGGACCCCAACACGGGATGCGTAAAGCTATGACTCGTGGGCTGGTCGAAGCCTGGGGCCAATAAGTGCGTCAACTGTAACTGTCGATCTAACCCATTAAGAAGGTCGTCCAATGTATCGACATGGTGACTAGATCGAAAAGTCGTGTGGAATAAGTTGACGGGCACTAGTGGTAGTGCATGGTCCATGGATGGGTAGCGAGGTGGGGTAGGGACCAAGCCTGTCCTAAGCCAGCTAAGAAGTGGCTCGGCTATGAGTAACTTTCCCATTAGAAATATGGGTAGTTCTGGCTGAGGTGGCTCCGAATGAAGATCGAAAGGTGAGGGTGGCAACGGAGCACTCACGGATGGGGAAGGAGGGTCCTCCATGATGGGGAGAGGGCTTTGGGAGGGCACCATAGATGGCGCCGGTTCAAGACTACCGGCTATGACCTCCTTAGGCTCGAGTAGGAGCCCGGCACTAGGAGCACGTGTCCTATCCATCCTATCCAACCAGTCCGAAAACATTTTCATGAATTTGACAAAGGTGTGAGTTGGAGTAGGGGCATCATGGTGGACTCGCTCATCAGCTCTCAGCCTGGGTGTGGACCTAGGCTCGGCTATGCGAGGGGCTTCTTGTCTCCGGGTATGACCCACTTGATTGAAGGTGATTGGGTGGGGTCGACTGGAGGTGTGACCCACTTGGTTGGGGGTGGTTTGGTAAGGCCGGTTGGAGGTGTGACCCATTTGGTTGGAGGTGAGTGGGTGGGGTCAGCTAGAGGTGTGACCTATTGGGTTGGGGGTGCATGGTTATGGTAGGTAGACCTTCCTAAGCTCGCCCTTCATTTAGCACCATGACTCGATGGGCCTTTGCCTCCTAATCTCTCTCATGCGCTCGGTGCTCTCCCATTTCCAAGCGGCTTTGTGGACCAGCCTCTGTTAGACAAAGCTGACTTGCATGACATCAAACATGGTGTAACATTCAAGATATTTATCCATGGCTGCCTCCAACTTGAGGTAGTTGCCCGAGTCATTAGAGCCATAAAAGTTCAAGGCTTCGGGCCTACGAAAGTGGAGAGGATGGTTGCCCAGCCCATGGGTGTCATACAACAAGTGATATTGCCTAGGCGATTGGGAATCCATGGGACTCGGTGAGCTAGAGGATGGCCATGTAGACACAAAGTGAAAAACCAAACTGACTCTCTAATGACAATGGACTATCTAATGGACTAAACATGACCCAGACAAAGTTGGAATACAGACTCAGCTATAAACCTAAACTCAACCAATATCCGGTACGCGGGAGAGAAACCAATCTGAAGACCTTCTCACGCAAAGAGGCTACCTTCTAAATAGGCTTAACCTAGATGTCCAGTAACGCCATTTGATATACCATGTATTGGGATGCAATGCAAATCACTTTTTTTTCTTTTTGTTCGAAAATAATGATGATCCTAGACTCGACTTAGATCATGCAAAGACTTATGCAACGACTACCCTAGACTCAACCCTCGGCTCTGATACCAATTTGATGCGGGACAGACTGCGAACCTAGGACTCTAGCTCGCGGATGTCCCTAGCGAGGGAAATGTGGGACCTGTGCAGTTGAGAAAATGGCAGTGAGTCGGGTAGTCAGCTCTCTCTTTCGTGCCCGGATCGGGTCATGGGATGGGTCTTACTCTCTCTCGCAGCGGTGATTTGAAATGATTTCGAGCATTTTCTCCCTCAAATGGGTTGAGTGAGGCGTGGTTTGAGCTCTCACGGTGGAGCTCCCACATGTGCATCGCCGGAATCAGTCAATCGATTTGATGAATAGGTCGACCGATGGCGCGTTCGCCTCGAAACAAGGCAAGCTGGCATGGTTCGGTCGACTGACCTAGGATATCGGTCAACCGACCCATGCCCAGTAGGTGGGCTGGTGTGGTTCGATCGACCAACCCACTGGGTCGGTGGACCGACCCACTGTGTAGGTCGACCGACCCAGTGGGCAGGTTGACTTAAACACATTCCCTTCGCCCATCTTGGCCTTTGGTCGACTCGGTTGGGACCCTTTGGTCGACCTTTGGCCCTGTGAATGTTCCAGACACCCCGTGGGGATGGAGACCATGTTTTTGGGTGTCCAGAGGTATCATAATCCTTGATTAGCATACCTGTGTTGTTAGAGGGACTGGGTGACCCCTTATGTTCCTGGCTTTCTTGTTGTGCTAGATCGAGTCACCATATACCGGTGTAGGTGCAGAGGGCTATCCTCGCATGACGTTACCTTCTTCAAAATGTGGTTTCCATGTGGTCTATGCGTATGGCCAATGACCGAGTGTTTTGTGACCTAGCCTAGCAGTGGAGTCTTCTTGGACTTCCTTGGGAAGGGAATGAACTTGGCAGTTATGAGCCACCTTAAGGATTCTTTTGATCATGCTTTCTGACCCTTGGATTAGGATAAATTGGCAGCATGGAGCCACATTGTACAACGATCTTGGCCTGAGTCGCGTGACTCAAGGACCTTTGGATTAGTAGGTCTAGTTGACTATCCAGAGTTTGGTGGCTCCGAACCACCCAGTAGTTTGTGATACTTGGGACGGGCTTGGGCGTAGCCTATCAGTACTATCGTGATTTCTATTGAGAGTCTTACATCAAGTGGCTTTCTCACTAGACATAGCTTTCCTGGGCACGCGTGTGTCGACCTGCTTGGGAACGGTGGAGAGCTCGATCTGGGAATGACAATTTTAGGCTGGTTGTCAAAGGGCCTCCCACTGTGGTGGCTCGAGTCCGGGCCGGGAGGAAAATCAGCTAGAGGGCTTGACGTAGCAAAAATAGTAAATGTGTGCACACGTGGTTAGGGACATTAAAAGTGTGTTGATGAGCATGACCCTGACTAGACCCATGTCCTTGTATTATTTGTACGGTATCTCAATTTATGCCTAGGGCGAGTAGGGAGACACCTGAGGCGCGGACTAAGTCCTCAATGGACGCATTTGGCCTTGCTTCTAGTGGGCATGTTCACCCGTCACACGGTACGTGACTCTCGTGACTCGAGATTTAGTTTCCCATCTACGAGACGTGGTTCTTCAGGTGATTTCTGTGTACGTTCTCAGACACTAAGGTCTAGGCTTTTCGATAGGGTTACCGAGGTCTTGCCCGTAGACAGAGTAGGGTTCACGATTGCAAGGTCATGACTATACCCTTGGACCGCATGGTCTTGGTTGGGCTTTCGTATGTGAGGACAGGCCTTCACGATGGGGATGTCATGATATTCCTTTAGTGGCGTAATCGTGGTTTTACGGAGGTTCGACGATCCCTACTACCAGATCAGGGTTTCCCTTCTGTGCTAATAAGAGTAGCCTAGATAGCTATGTTTCCGCCCTCTTTTTCCTTCACTGTTATTATTGCTGTTATCGCTGTTGTTTACTGTCGTTATTTTGTGGTGGGAGATCTGCGGGACCAATACTGAGCCAATGAAATGAGACTCACCCCCTTTCTTTTCAGGTGTTGCAGTTCCTCCTCGAGATTCGGAGGTGCAATGCTGACGTTCGTAGTTGCCAGCTCGCCAAAGCTAGGGGTGTACCCGGCATCAGAGTACATTTTTTTCCTGTAGGCTGTACTTTGTTAGATTGGACTCTGTAGTTAACTTGCTAATTAAAAATACACTTTTATTTTCTATTAAAACCCAATTGAATAGTGTGTTTTGAGTTGTAGAGACTGAGTAGGGGAGAAAGGGTATAGGTGGACCAGCTCATAGGGTTGAGCTGGGCCGCCTAAACCCCTCCCCTGGGTGGGGTTTAGGTGGACCAACTCTGACGCGGGATGAGCCCGGACAGGGAACTGAGACCTAAAGCCAGGAAACTCGTGAGCACGTGCACCTAGACAGAAAGATAATCACACATGCGAAGAGCGAACTCCTCAAGGGTACTAAGTGGTGGCTAGGCGAGCAACGGCTCGAGGGGCATCGGACATGGTCCGAACCACGAGGAGGGTGGTAGAAGCCACTCGGGGAGGATGGGAAGAGCACCAGATACTACTGGGCAGATCGGTGCCGAGGGGACCGGATCAGATGGATAGTCAACTCACTAGTAGCAAGTCACTCATGTTGGTGGATCATGTTGGAACGGGCACTCATCTCACCGACGTGACAAAGGAACTAATACTAGAAAAGCAAGAAGGAGTGGCAACCGAAGGTACCTAGCCGTCCAAAGGATTGGCTCTGGTCGGAGACGTGGGCACGTCAGGGAGCTTGCGCACCAGGCAAGCACGCTGCGTCGATGGAGCTTCCGGTCGACCTTGCTAGTACAAGCAATGAAATCACCTCCATGCAGGGAGGGGGGACTCGGGGATGGGCACACGATACAGCACTACCCTCATGTAGGAGGGGGGAACACGGGGGAGGGGAAATGGGCATGCTGCCTGATGTCTGTCCTGCTGGACAGAACCGAAGTGATCCAAGTGGCACGCCACACACAAGGGTCTGACAAGGATGTCGCTTGTGCCCAAATGAAGCTTGGGAAGTGTAGAGGTGCTCCTGAATGTTTGGCTATGTTCTGAGGTGGCAGGAGGGCGGGGCAGGCCGTGGAAGACAGCCTGTGCGAATCTGTCCTGCAGGACTGGTCTGCGTAGTCGGCGTGCAGAGGGCGGTGCGCTCTCCACCAGACTCCGAACGATGCAAGACCAGTGGGGTCGGATGACTGACAGATAGATCTACGTACCATGAAAAGATGAGTACCAACGGAGCACTGATCTGGGCATGGTTGGGACTTTGGTATGGCTCTGGATTCTGGGTGAGCACTCAGGCGCAGTCGGGTTGCACAGGGCGGTACGAGTAGCATCGAATGCGAAACGCGACGAAACCACCTGGGTTGGTTTCAGGATGTCAAGAGGTACAACTCCAAGGAAGGAATCTCGGCCTGAAAACCAGCAGGGAAGGCGTGACATGATCTGCTAGTTGATTGCACACTATGGGCAGACTGGTTTGCACCAGCTTTGTGCAGTGGCAGGAGAACAGCCACCATGAACTGTGCTGATGACGGAATGGGACGAAACCACCTCTGGAACGCAGAGGGCTCGGAGAAGAACCAACCCTCAGAAGAGAGTTTAGGCTGAATCGTGCTGTGGAAGTCGGTGTAGCCTCTGCCAATCGAACCCAAGGTTCTGGCTCAAATCTGGTGTAGCTACACGAGAACGGATGACGCAATTAGTTCCGAGGTTAAAACAGGGCGGGACCACTTCTAGAGCGAAGCCGACTCGAAGCCGAACAACTTCTCAGAAGAGAGTTTGCACTGATTCATGCCGTATGGGGTCAAGGCAGAGTCTGCAAACCAGGCCTCAGATTCTGTCTCGGATCTGCAGGTAGAAGAACAGAGATTTCTTCGAAGCCGAGGGCGTGGATGATGACGAGGGCTCACGATGGCCCCTTGGACGACCCTGGAGGGTGGGGTGTGTGGATGGCAGTGTAGAAGAGGGCTGGAAGGGTGGCAGGGGCGTGGATGGTTGGGTGGGGCGGCTAGGGTTAGGGTTTGGGTGAGGTGCACTGGTTTTGGGAAGGAGTGGTGAGGGGGGCGGCTGCTCCTAAGGGAAGTGGGGAGGGAACCTAGGATTCTCTTCCTAGATTGGGGCTGGGCGGCCAAGGGTCTGGTCGCCCAACACCCTGGGTGGCCAACACCTTGGCCTCCCAGTCTCCCTTCAGCTCGGGGCCATGGTGTGCGGCATTTTGGTATTCCGGGGTGTCCGTAGGAGGGGTGACCTTTCGGAAGGTGTGTCCCCGTGGTTCTATGTGCTCTGTTGGTTCTGTATTAGTAGTGTGGACCATCTTTGTCTGCTGGTGAAGTGTGGACAGTCTTTCTTGGGTTGGGCTGCTCGTGTAGACTGTCTCCGCGGAAGTCCCGTAACTGCGGAGGGTGTTCCCGAGTGAGGGCTGTGATCGTGGCTAGGTGTCTTCGTAGGAGTCGTGGACCATGGTCCTTGTGTTTCCGTCATATGCCTTGGTTAGTCTTCTGTGGACCGACAGTTGTGATTTAGTTGTCTGGTTAGTGGTCTTTGGTGCTCGTGCTAGTGAGCCGCCTCGGGGTGATTTAGCACGGACTGGTGGTACTCTGGTGGTTTCCGTGGTTGCGACGGGTTCTTTCTTTCGTGACTCTACCCACTGACGTAGCTGACCTGGGCACGTTGTGTGTCGACCCACCTGGGAGTGGTGGAGGCTTGTCCCGTGTAGAGGTTTGTAGGTCGGTTACCTGAGGGCCCCTTGCCTTTGCAGCCTGAGTCCGACTGGGGGAGAAACCGGCTAGAGGACCGACCTAGAACAGATGGTCTGCGTGTGCACACGTGATCGGGGGCAGTGGACGAGTGCCGACGAGCACGACCCCGGCTAGTCCTTGTTCTGTGGTAGAGTGTATAATGTCTCAATTTTCGCCGGAGGTCAAGTAGGGAGACACTTGAGGCTGCGGTGTAAGTCATCGGAGGACGCTTTCAGTCTCGTTGTTAGTGGGGTAGTGCTCCTGTCACCTGAAAGGTTTCAGTGTGAGTTTTCTCTTCAGCGTAGTTCTTGTTCTGGTGACTCTATCTGTTTCACTTTGCGTGGCCTTCCAATAGTCGGGCTGGTGTTGCCCTGTGTGTGTGTGGTGTGTGGTTCTCCCATTGGTCCTAGTTCGGGATCGAGAGATTCTTCCGAGGGAGTTGGTCCAGTGTGTTCAGTCGTGTGGCCTTGTCTGTGGTTCCGTCGGCTAGGACGGACTGTCCGACCGTGCGATCGGGGTTGTGTGGAGGGCCTGTGTGTGTTTCCCTTGGTTGACGGTCTTCTAGTTCTGGTTACCGTCGTCATGTCGTGCTGACATTCTTACTCTGTTGCTTCCGTTGTTGTTGTTGTTCTTACTGCTTTGCTTTACTGTTGTTATTTCTGTTACTGCACTTCTGTAACTGCTTTCGTTGTGGTGGGGACCCGCGGGACCTCTACTGAGTTAATGAGATGAGACTCGCCCTCTACTTTTTAGGTGTGACGTTCTCCTCGGAGCGGAGCGTGCCAGTCGGTGGTTCGTTAGTTGCCAGCTCGCCAGGTTACCGGGGGTGTCCTGATAACCTTGCATGCGAGATCAGACTATTAGACCACTCTCATCTACAGACCAACTCTATGTCCTGACAATGTATTCTATTCTATTCCATTCATCTAGTCATACCACCCCAAATCCTACAGAAATCTGGCCAGTTCAAATCTCGTCAATGTTCGAATCCAAGGATAATCTTATTTTGTGAGACCTTAATATTATTTAAGTTTAAGGAAAGCCCAACACAGTCAATGTTCTACGACTTTCCTCGTCTCCTCAGCGTCGTTACTCTCACTATCTAGTTTGACCCTCGGGTGCACTGTCTAAGTCTTGTCTTATTTTCCATTTGTGACGACCTTGTGGTCCAACTTCATTCTGGTAGTCAACCATCGTCAAATCTCCTAATTAATCACCTATTTTTCCCAATGATATTTATTAATCCTGAAATAAATCACTTGACTTCTCCATATATCATTAATATCTCGTTTAAATCTTTCAATACATCATTTATCTCATCAATATATCCAAGTGGCGTGTGGAATGGGACCCCACGATTGGGATCGGATTCCTGGCTCGCTGGTTTCGGTCGACCGACCTGTCGACCGACCAGCAGGGTTCGGTCGACTAAACCGGTTCGCCACGATGAGGGCGACCGAGTTGGTTGGGTCGACCGACCCCTGAGGGCCGATTGACCGACCCTCTACTGTTAGGTCGACCGACCCTATGGGTAGGTAGACCAAACCCAGCCCTGTTTGCCCATTTTTGCCTCTGGTCGACCCGGTTGTGGCCCTTTGGTAGACCTTTGGTCCCGTGGATATCCGGAACACCCCGTGGAGACCGAGACCGTACTTTTGGGTGCCCGAAGAAATCGTTGTATCTCGATTAGCGTGCCTATGTGATTTAGAGGGTCCGGTTGACCCCGTGTGTTCCTGACTTGTTGTGCTAGATCGAGTCACCGTGTACTCGTGTAGGTGCGGAGGGCTGTCCCCGCACGACGTTGGCTTCTTCGAAAAATGATTTTCCATGTGGGTCATGTGTATGGCTAGTGACTGAGAGTCCAGTGACCCAACCAGGGGTTGGGAACTTTCTAGTCTCCCTTAGAGAGGGAATGGACCCGGCGGTTGTGGGCCGCCTTAAGAGTCCTTGACCGTGGTTTCTGACTCTTGGACTAGGATGGGTTGACGGCATGGCGCCACATGGTACAACGGCCTTAGAATCAGTCGTGTGACTCTATGGCCGTTGGATTAGCGAGTCTAGCTAGTCACCCTGAGTTGAGTGGCACCGTGCCACCCTACGTCCTGTGTTATCGTGACGGGCACACGTGTAGCCTGTTAGTACTCCGATGATTTTCTTCTGAGAGTTCCTCGGTCTAGTGACTTTCCCCCACTAGTCGTAGATTTCTTGCCCATGCGTGTGCGGACCCACTTGGGAGCGACGAAGAGCTTTACCTAGGAGAGACTGTTTTAGGCTGGTTGTCGTAGGGCCTCCCACTATGACGGCTCAAGTCCGGGCCGGGAGAAAAATCAACTAGAGGGCCTGACGTAGCACAGTCAGTCAGTGTGTGCACACGTGGTCAGGGAGTTCGGACACGTGCTGACGAGCACGACCCTGACTAGTCCCTTGTTCCTTGTGTTACTTGTACAGTGTCTCAGTTTCCGCCTGGGGCGAGTAGGGAGACACTTGAGGCGCGGACTAAATCGTCAGTGGACGTATCCGACCTTGCTTCTAGTAGGTAGCGCTCCTGTCACGTGACACATGACTCGTGACTCAAGATTTAGTTTCCCATTAGCGAGACGTGATTCTTCAGGTAATTTTTTTGTATGTTTCTCATTGTAGAGGTCTAGGGTTCCCGATAGGGTTACCGAGGTTTCACCTATAGATAGTGTAGGGTTCACGACGGCGAGGTCGTGATGGTACTTTTGGACCGTGTGGTCCGGTTTGGGCTCCGTCTGCGAGTACGGGCCTCCACGACAGAGATGTCGTGGTATTTCCTGGTGGTGTAGTCAGGATTTTTTGTGGTTTGGCAGTCCCCGACAGTGAGATCAGGGCTTATTCTTTCGTTGCCATTAGGAGTAACTTAGAGAGTCGTGATTCCACCGGCTGCCGTTTTGACTGTTCATGTTACGACTGTTACTTCTGTCGTTATTGTTGCTGTTGCTACTCCTGTTACTGTTGTTATTGTTATTGTTATCGCTGTTGTTTACCACCGTTGTTTAGTGGTGGGAATTTGCGGGACCCCTACTGAGCCAATCAGATGAGGCTCACCCCCTTTCTTTTCAGGTGTTGCGGTTCCTCCTCGAGGTTCGGAAGTGCAGCGTTGAGATTCGTAGTTGCCAGTTCGCCAGAACCGGGGTGTACCCAACACTTGAGTACGTTTCTTTTCCTATAGATTGTACATTGTTGGACTGGACTCTATAGTTAGATTATTAATTAAAAGTGTAAAGTTATTTCTTATTAAACAGTTAATTATCCATTCATCTGTCAAGAGTCTATAGTTTTATCTGTTCTTAGTCAAATATGTAATTTTTATTTCTTGAGTCAAATATTATAATTTCTACTCATTTAGTCTTCATACTATTTGAGAGAAATATGATTATTAATAAATCTTAGGTTAATTATATTTTACGCACTCTGTCTGTATGTGTTGAATGCACCACGTTCTGATTGACTTGATCGTTATAGACTCCGCCATGCCACTTCCGAGTTATCTTCCGCGCTCGGGGCGTGACAGTTTGCCTTTTCTTGCCACTTTTAATTTGTGATGATTGTTGATGTGCTGTGGTATTTTTCTTTATTGAACCCTTATGAGGGTTTTTGTGACTGCTCTAGTGGGCATTGGAAATGGTGTGAGCATTGTAAACCCTTGGTTGACAAGACATGAAGTGGGCAAAATCATGATAGTTCTGGTTTATGAAATTTCTAGCCTTGGGTTGTACATAAGAGTTCCAAGAATAAGGAATATGCATCTGAGTATATGAATTTTGAAAGTTAAGCTGCATTGACCTTTTGTAGAGATTTCCTTGACCTCTTCTAGTAGAATTGTATTGATAGAAGTTATGAAATGAAGGATAGGTCAAAGCACTCTGGTAATAGCCTCGACCTGAGTCACTTCTGCTAAGACCTTGGTTCCCAAAGGGCTTGAACCCAAAAGTAGTGGAGGTTGATGCAAGTTTGGAATTGCCTCGACCTTTCTGTTGAGGCTGGGTTGTTTTGGCCTTGGGGTTTCCTTGGACTCTATCCTTAATAGACTAACCCCTATGATGGGTTATGGATGGATGCTATGATCTAGAGGGGGTGAATAGATCTACCCTCTAAAAATTTTATCAACAGTGAACAATAAATTGTGAAATTAGAAAATGAACGCTGCAAGTGTAGATTCAACTGATAGAAGAAAAATATGCACAGAAGTCTTGAGAATTCTTAGCAATCATCTACGTGATAATGCATCAGAAATGTAATCACTGAGCAAGCATGCGTATATGCAAGAGAGACAAATCAATCACACAGAACACCAGATATTTTAGGTGGTTCGGCACAAGCTTACGTCCACCCCACACTCAAACCGAGTGTGGCTTACTGCTGATTCACAGCTTCACTCTGCTGATCCACAGCTTTGGGGAATAGATCCCTACAATCCGCTGATCCACAGTTTTGGGGAATCAATCCCAGACCGCTGAGCTTCACAGCTTTCTCCCACTAAGCCTTACAGCTTCGCTGTCTGATGTTTTACCCTCGCTCGCTGACACATAGCTTGACACAATTCAGGAATCAAAAAAATGGAATGCGAAAATAATGTAGCTCTAAGAGCAGATTGACTCTGGATTTGATCCAAGAGTCAATTACAAAGACTGGAGATCGCAACTCTCTTCTCCTCCGATACTCTGATTTTCTTCAACGCAACTTGAACCTTCTAGCCTCACAACTCAGAAATGACTTCCTCTCCAAGTTTCAAGAAATTCTTCTCACTCTCTCTTTCTCTTCTCCTAATGATTCCTTCTTGAATTTGTAGGCTCTCACTCTCGTGAAAACAATTCAAGAGGAAAGGAAAATTCTGCTCTGATGTTCTTCTGAAGATCTGCTCAGCATCTTTTTCCTTTCGATTTGCTCTCACCTTATAAAAGACTCAGGTGATGGGCGTGTGTACACCACAATTTTCCCCGCCCAATATTCCACGTGTAATGATCACTAGGCCTTAGACTTCCACGTGGCAGGATCTCTTGTTCCGAGCATTGCAATGGATCACGTGCCCAATCATTATCTTGAATGGATCTGGGACCACGTGACTTTCTTAAGATTCACGAGCGTCTTGACCTGATTCTCCTGACCTTTTTCTTAATCAAGTCCCTGAGAAGAAAGAAGCATTTTGTCAAATACATTGTCAGCGTATGCACAGACTATATCATGCAACTAGCACACGACTTTGAAATTCATCTTTTCTGATAGATTGATCATCATGATTTTAAGTCATATAGTTTCATGCATTACATCATCATAAACATGATAAATTGGCTAATCACTTATACTCTACTTGGGATAGAGATGTAATTCCTACTGAGCTTTTTGCTCACCAGCCTATTTTAATATTTTTCAAGTGTTGACGTCGAAGATAACCATATAGATGGGGAAGGGCAAGAGTGATGAGCACAATGGAATCAAGTCTGTGTCTTTTATTTTCTTGAGTCTTGTCCTGTCATCAAGTCTTTTCCTTATATTAAAGTGCACTTGAGTCTTTTTCTTTTACTTATGTAAGTCGAGTCGACATATGTAATTCAGGCATTTGATTATTAATAAAGATCATATTTTGTCAACATTGTCTAGTCTTGTGTTTGTGTCTTATAGTTTGCTCTGATTATTCATGACTGTTCGCTACCACGTTCTCGAGTTATGTGTTCCGCTGCTATCGGTTCGGGGCGTTACACACGACCTTAGTATGCATGATATAAAACATGCACTGACATTTATATGCATGAGATAGAAAGTGCACCGACCCTTGCATGAGAAAGATGAAACATGCACCGACCTTATGCGCACTTCTACAGAAACTTGCACCGACCTTGTATGAAGTCATACAAGATGTGCACCGACTTCAGATGCATTCTTCAAAAATTGCACTGACCTTGTATGCATTTCTACAGAAATGTGCACCGACCTTGTATGTAGTCTTACAAGACATGCATAGACTTCAAATGCATTCTTTAAAAACTGCACTGACCTTATATGCATTTCTACAGAATATGCACAGACTCGATATGCATGAAGAATAAATGTGCACTGACCTTGGTATGTAACAACTCATCAAAATGAGATCAACACATCATTGCCATCATTAAAACTAGACAACCACATATCAAAATCAGAGGAGACACCACATTGGCATGTCTACACTAGCCACTAGACATCATTCCCTCAAATTTGTCATTGTCGACACTGACCCATTCTCGATTCTTGGGTCCTCAAAATATGTATCTCTTGAGCCGCTGTCGTGCGAACCACCATGCCAAGAGCCATGACACGATCCATGATTGGCACCTACCAATGCTCATCCTTGAGTCCTGAACTTGCCGCTGAACCTTCACATCTCACTTGCCGCCTCGCACGGTGCATCCTAGGCAATGCATGATGGCCACAAATTCAACAATCTGGGAAACGAACCCAGCCATCACCACACAATCCCAAACTAAATCCAGGACTAACACAGTCCATTCACACATAGAAGGGCTGGACTTAGAACTCACTTGGACATCTCTACCTAATCATGCCTCAAAATTGTTGAGATTGGTGATCCGCTCTGATTGCCGGTGAAAGGATTGGATCATGTATGGCTGAGATCCAGAGGGGGGTGAATGGATCCCAGTGAAACTTTTTACAGAATTAAAATTTAAATCTACTCTTACAAATTTAAAGGAAATAGCAATGTTCTACTCACAGTGTAAACACTAGAAACTATCACTCAAATGAAGAAAGTGGTCAATCAACCAATTATGGCACTTGGTAGAGGTTTGATCTAAGATCTCCTCACACAAGAGGTGACATTCCAGATAGGCCTGACCTATCCTTCCTGCCACGCCTTTTGATATACCGGTTGGTTGGCGAATCACTCTGATCATATGAATGTACTTGCATTCAGAATTGAAACCAAGATGTTAGCAGTACTAATCATGCATCTATGCAGAGTAATAGACAAATAACCAATCATACACGGGACAAGGATTTTTTAGGTGGTTCACTCTCAATCTTGAGACCTACATTCACCCCACACTCAAACTTGAGTGTGGCTTCTGCTGACATACAGCTTGACCGCTGATCCACAACTTCGGGGATGAATCCCTACAACTGTTGACTAACAGCTTGATCCATTGACTGTTGTGATTGACAGAAGGCAGAAGCATATCTTCCTCTTTAAATGTCATAGCCACCCATGGCTGTGCTTCAGCAAAGCAACTTTCAAAGTATGATGGGGTTTGCAGGGCCGTGATGACAGCTTGTCTTGTTTCCTCATCGAGGGAAAGTATATCCCAGACAAAGAAGTGTGTCGAGATTCTCTTCAGCTGCTTCACTATTCTACTGGTGCTTCTGACGTTGGATAGCTCCATTTCTTCAGACCTTTTACGCCTGCCTTCATGGTGCTCTTGAGGAGCTGGCTCAAGAGGTGATTCTTCTTTTTCTTTTTATGTCCCCTGAACTCATTGCGCCAGTCTGGCTGGCACTTTTCCTTGTATAAATTCGGCGAAGCTTGGAACGCCTGCTTGGCCTTTGTCTGCTGGGGGAGATACTTCTGAGGGTAAGGTAGGAGTGACCTTGACCGTCCAATCTGGCTGCAGGCATGGCCACCTGCCCTCTCGAGATGCCAGAAATTTAGTGAAGGAGGGAACCTCCTTGCTACTTGCACGCTGGGGTAGAGCCCCAATGGATGAGGAATCTCTGCCCCTTTGAATTCAGGTTGGGGAACCTGGTATGGTGGTTCACCACGTAACATGATGTTGTGGCTGGCTTCGGGGGGATGCCCCCATTTTCTTCCCAACCTGGTAATAAGTTGAGAGGTGGAAGCTTCAGCTTGATTTGCCTCTGATGGCGTGTGGCATATTTCTTCATTTTCCTCTTCGGAGATTTGGACTGTTTCGAACAGAGCCGCCAAGGTATTGCAAGATACGGCAAGGTCTTTCCTTTTATTGTTGGACTTCTTCTTATTTTTCTTCACAGTGGATGGCTGCTCCTTTGGAGGTCCATCCCATATGTCGGGTTCTTCAGCTTTAGCCTCAGCTTCAGCCTCTTCTGTTAATTTTAGGGATTCAAGCTGCTCCCATGGGATGTATTCATTCAATAGGACAGGCTAGATTTTGGGTTGTTCATATTCATCTAACCCGTTGATGATTTCTTGGAGCCGTCCCACTACCGGGCTGGCTTATTTATGCACCCACATGGGAACATGTTTCTTTTTATTTGTGCTGAATCTTCTGAGGACCAGCTGAGGAGCCATTTCATGCCAGACAGGGGCCACAGCCAGGTGTTCTGGCTGAGGTGTGGCACCTCGTATATGAATTCCCGGGCTATGGCAAGGCGTTGCCCTCCTTCTTGCCTTTGCAGGCACAGTGTGCCAATCTCCTTGATCTTCTGCTGGCGCTACGATATAGGTCTCATAGGTGTGTTGAGTACAGGCTTCCACCAGTTCTTCGGGTAGTTGCTGATATAGGGACACTATATTGATTGTTGCCCCTAGAGTTGGCATTTCATGCGGGTGTGGAGGATCGACTTTGAGATCCCCCATCTGTAGCTCCCCTTTCTTAATTAAAGACTCAATAGTGTCTTTGAAAACATAGCACTCCATGATAGCGTGCCCGAGCATTTGGTGGTACAGGCAGAATCGAGGATGGTCATTTCTTCTGATATCACCTGTCCTCCCTGGCTCCAGGAGAGTAATTTTGTAATACTTTGTGGCCCATTCGAACAAGAGTCGAGTCTTGTCTCGAGGAAATGAATACAGCTTCTTCATTTTGTCGCGGAGGGATGGACCCTCTCGACGATCAGCAGACTTGGTTGGAGGAGACTCAGCTATCCCTTTGTCTTTTTATTTTTGTTGTTTAAAGGTCTTGAAGTCGACTGTATGCACATCTTGAGATGTTGGCCGCTTGTCAGTCGACCTGGCCTTCTGGCTTGAAGTGGTGGGAGCGGCAGAGTACTTTAAGAGGAATGCCTCGACCTTCACCACAACATTATTTAGTCGATCAAATGACTTGATTTTAGTGCCGATCATTCTTTCCAGCACCTCTCTTTTCAAGTTCTGCTTGTAAATTTGGACGGCATCCTCGGCCTGACTCTAGGCACGAGTCAGTGTGTGCACACGTGGTCAGAGACTTGGACTGACACTGACGAGTGTTGCTCTGATTAGTACTTGGTTTTGGTACTGTTGCGCTTCTCACCTGTCGCGGACTTGTGTAGAGGCTCGAGACACAGTGTAAGCCGTCAGTGGACGCATCTGATTTCTTCTTCTGGTGGATCTCCTCTCCTTCTCACTCTTGTCACTAGGGAATGATTGAGTTGCTATTCTATTGGTAGATTTTGAGTACTCGCATTTGAATTAAATTGGCATATAGTTAGCTGTTTTATCTGTTTTGATAGTTTACAGCTTTACTAATTGTTGTTAATTATGCCACTACACGTTTAATTCTTAAATACATGCTTTATTGCTGTCCTTTAGTTAGTTGCGAGTTAGGAATCCCTGAGAACCCTATTGAGTCTCCGCTGTGAGACTCACCCATTCCTTTTACAGGTGAGGCGGAGCAACAGGCTGCAGGATTGTCTCGTGCTTTTGGTGAAAAGTCTTAGAGCCAGTAGTGGTCTGTCAGTGGTCGGTTAGTTGTCAGTCTGTCTTCTTTCTTCTTTTGGCTGGGGTATGTCCCGTGTAGTTGTTTATTTTGACCATTGTACAGTAAGGGACTTGTGATATATGGATCTGGACTACTTGTGTAATTATGCCTCTCTGATATATTTGATTGTTTTCGTTTAAAGTTCAAATGAATGTTTTAATCAATATTGCGCATGTAATTTCTATTCGTTATGCATCACCTCGACAAACACTTACTGACCCTTACGGGGCCTCATCAGCCTCTTGGGTGGCTTCCCCGAGTTCTTGGTATCAGTAGATCGATGATATCGGTTATCGGTATCCGGATCTCCTGGGTCGTTACACTAGGGAAGGGGTCGAAGGGATCAAAGAAACTGTGACCCCTGGAGACGGGTTCCCTCATGACACGGTCCCAAGTTTGACATTCTTGAAGGTATAAATAATCACCTTCATGCATTGTGATCGGTGGGACGATGGTCATGTGTAGAAGGTATGGTTCCTCCCTCGGGATAAGTGGAATGAAGCTAGGCTCGGTCGGCATGGGGAGGAATAAGAGAACCTCCGTGGTGACATGACCCATGGTGCACACGGAGGTAAAGGACCCTAAGGCTGGATGTGTGAAGCTACGACTATTGGGTTGGTTAAAGCCTGGGGCTAATAAGTGCGTCAACTACAACTGTCGATCTAATCCCTTAAGAAGGTCGTCCAATGTATCAACATGGTGACAAGACCGAAAGGTGGTATGGAATGAGTTGATGGACACTAATGGTAGTGTAGGATCCATGGATAGATAGCAAGGTGGGGCCAAGCCTTTCTTGAGCCAACTAAGTTGTGGCTCGGCAATGAATAGCTTTCCCGTTAGAAACACGGGTGGCTCCAAACAAGGTGGCTCCGAATAAAGATAGGAGGGTACAAGCTTTTGTGAAACATCTCTCTCGGATGGGGAGAGGATGTCCTCCACGATGGGGAGAGGACCTGGGGACTCCGTAGATGGTGCCGGGTTAAGACTACCGGCTATGACCTCCTTAGGCTCGGGTAGGAGTTCGTCAATATGAGCACATGTCCTATCCATTCTATCCAACCGGTCCGAAAATATTTTCAAGAGTTCAGCAAAGGTGCAGGTTGGAGTAGGGGCATCGTGGTGGACTCGCTCATCGTCTCTCGGCCTAGTCTTGGGTCTAGGCTCTTCTACAAGCGGGGCTTGTTGCCTCCAGCTATGACCCACTTGGTTGGAGGTGATTATGTGGGGTCGACTGGAGGTGTGACCCACTTGGTTGGAGATGATTTGGTGGGGTTGGCTGGAGGTGACTGGGTGGGACTGGTTGGAGGGGACCGGGTGGGGAAGGTAGACCCTCCTAAGCTCTCTCTTCATGTCCCACCATGACTCGATGGGCCATTGCCTCCTAATGTTCTTTTCCATTGCCTTTGTCAATTATTAGTTTAGTAGTTTTACTAAATTCATTCTAGCGTGCCTCTAACCGTACGTCCCGATAATTCCGCCTTTGTTCGGGGCGTGACATCCTAAGTCTCGTTGAAAAGGCAGTGACAAAGGAGATTAGCAACCCGACTTGAGAAGGATCTGGGTGACCCCAGAGGAAGCTCAAGCCGTTAGAAGGGAGCGTCTCAGGAACCCCCTTCGGGCGCTCAGATGCGATGTCGAGCAAGACACGCTTGATGCCACAATGACATTGCCAAAAGGTGCTCAGTCAACCAATGCCTCTCGCCCGCATAGGCGGAGGCAAAGACGGGCCCGTTCCGGGCCTCACAACATCCAACCCCGAGTTCTCCTCAGGTTGATACCGCGATGGAGACTCCCCTACAACGTACCTTAGTCTTTGACAGGCTGGGGGACCCGTCTGCCCTAAGAAGCAATCTCAGAAGAAGCAGGTGATCCAGTTCCTTAATGAGGCAGTCCGGGTGTTTGCATGTTACGCCATCGGACACCAGCCCGAAACTCAATCTGACGATCTGGACCGGCTCATAGCTCAACTTAGGAGGCCTCGTCACCCGACTCAGCTGTCGGCTCCGGTCGGTCATGTCAGCACTTCTGCCGGGCCTCAGACATTGGCGCGAGTGGAGGAAGGTCCCGTTGAGGACCGTGTCGCCCCTGGCAATGCGGAGCTGATCAATAATGCTCCCCTAGCTAGCGAGGTCCAAGAGGTGACTCTCGGGGCTCTTATGAAGGAGAACTAGCACTTGAAGACTCTCCTACAAGACCTCCTTCGGGAATGTGACCTCAACCCTCAGCCACCCACCAAGCCTTCGGGCTGAAGCACCAGTCCTGCCAGGAGGGCAAAATGGTGCCAACGCCTCAACCGCGGCTGTCCAAACTCCGACAGTAACTGGGTTTGGCACGCCCCAGGCCAAAGCCCAACCACGGCCTCCCAACACGCTGGTGCCAAAAAAACCTCATGGCACAACGTCAAATGATCGAGCGGATCGTCGAGACCAAGCTCGCCCAGTTCGGAGAAGGGGTCGCAACTATGGATCTCTACAGCGTCCCCTACCCATTGCACCACCAGTTAAAGAAGCTCCCTCCGGAGTACATCAAGCCGCCAAAGCTGCAAAAGTTTGACGGACAGGGGTCTCCGCATGAACATTTGGCCTATTACATTACGGCCATAGGCGAGCTCGCGTTGGATGAATCATATCTCCTTCGCTATTTCGCCACTTCGCTGACAGGGACGGCCTTCCAATGGTATTCCCGCCTGAAGCCTAACTCAGTCATCGACTGGGCGGACCTCCAGAAGAAGTTACTCGACTATTTTCAAACACCCGAGCAAAAAATCTCCTTAGCCGAGCTCTGCTCTTTACGACAGAAGAAGGGTGAGAGTGCTCTCGACTTCATCAAAAAATGGCGAGACCTCATCATGAGGTGTGTCAACCCGCCAGTCCAGGAGGATGCTATCACCATATGTCACCGAGGTTTGGCGGCCGAGGTCAATGAAAAACTTCTCGGCACCAACATCAAAGGCTTCGATCAGCTCAATTCGGCAGTCACCGAGATAGAGATGTTCTTCACCGATAACCCGAGCTACACCTCAACAAAGGCTAAACTGACGTGAGAACGCCAGCTCGGCAAGGAGGTGAACACCATTGAGTTCACCCCCACTGTCAAGCCAGCAAGGAGGCCGGACCAAGTGGCTCTGACAAAAAGCTAGCGGACAAGCCGACCGCTCCCTCCTTCTCGGAGCGTATGAAAACACCCTTCTCCTTCAAGAAGGAACACACGAAGATGCTCTTTGACCTTTGTATGGCTCAGAAGATTGTTGAGTTGCCCGAAGTCTGCAAGCTGAATGAGGCCCAAAAAATCGACGATCCCAGCTATTGCCCGTATCACCACATGCTGGGTCATCTGATTGAAGATTGCTACGTCTTCAAGACCCAGGCCCAGAAGCTGATCTGAGACGGCCTCGTTCAAATGAAAAGCGGTCTCATCGACCCCCCACAACCACATACGTGGTCCAGACCAGCTAAAGCAGCACGTGTGGTTCACTACTCAGCTAATGTGATCCACATGATGGTGATATTTTCTCTCTCTGATGATGAAGCAGAGGAGTCCAGCACCAGTCAAAGAAAGCATTCACTCTGGTACCCGGGGTGGAGGCCCTGGTATGATTACAGACGTCTCTCCTTCCCTAAGGAGAGGACCCGACCACTCTTCGATGTTCTCATCGAGAGGGGACAGATCATGCCCTACGACCCACCGACAGACTACACTCACTGGGACTTCAGTCACCCCCAGTACTGCCATTTTCATGCTAGGATCTGTCATGCAACCAAGTCTTGTGAGGATGTCCAGTACCTCATCCAGGAACAGATCTGGTGGGAGCAGATCGATGTCGAGGGGAACTCCATGGCACTCGTCAGACTTCGACAAGCCGTCGAGGAAATGCTGATCATCGCCAGAGATGCACCAGAGTAGTCCGACCCTCCCTGGGAAAATGGGCATGGGCTGCCTTACCAGCACACCCCAGAATGGCTTGAATTTCGGACCGACAATCGGGAAGCTCTCGAGCGACTATGGAGGCGCCGAGAAAAAGATGCCCGTTAGGAGATGGGACCAAGCAATTTCTTAGTCAATGTCATCCATTCTTCTGCTCCTCTGGCCTCTCCTGAGCCCCCAACATAATCTGCCAATCAGCCGGCCTCCGCTACCTCGGCCATACACTGGCGGCCTTGGCAAGAGCTAGAGTCTCTACCTTTCTCTAGAGAAGACACTGCCAGGCTCCTCCGGGTCCTCCTTGGCCGAGAGAATGTCTTGGTGGGTGAGGCAACAATGTGCTCCTCAGGCCCCTCTCACTCTCCTTCCACCTTACCGCCGTCTCCAGCCCTCTGAGACACGAAGGGGAAGCAAAAGTTGGGAGAGGCCCCAGTCCGATCAGGCTATGTCCTCCCAGCAGGCAAGCCATCGGGCCTTCCCCGCTCGCCCCGCAACCTAGCTCAGCCTGTAAGGGTGACATCTTTAGAGTCTTTAGGTACGCCAGTTCGCGAGTCAGGGTTGCCACTACAAGGGCCATCAAATGTGCGAAACCACGACAGTTGCCGGGGGCAGTAGTGCCCCGAGAGACCGTCAAGCGTTGCCGAACCATGCCCTCAGCTAGACCATAAAGGCGAGGCTAGGAAGCAGGATGTCAAGTATGCATCCCAGACCACTCCTTAGCAAAAGTTCTAGCCACCATGGCTAAGGCATCAAATTGCGCATACGTCTTCAAACGCCAGCCCCAGTACACCAGCTTGATGGGAATTGCCTCCCTCACCATTGCGGTTAAGGCATCAAACCGTGCACACATCCTCGGACGCCAGCACCAGTCTGTCAGTGCATACCAAACCTCTCCAGCCACAGCGGCTAAGGCATCAAGCCACGCATACGTCTTTGGACGCCGGCCCTAGTACACCAGCTCGACAGGAATTGCCTCCCTCGCCATCATGGTTAAGGCATCAAACCGCGCACACGTCCTCAGACGCCAGCACCAATCTACCGGTGCATAACAAACCACTCCAGCCACTGTGACTAAGGCATCAAACCGCCCGTACATCTTCGGATGCCAGCCCCAGCATCCCAGCCTACCAGGAGCTACCACTCGAGATTATCGAGCATGCAATCAATGCTACCTTCCAAATACAACAATCAGAAGGTGCCTGGATTGAGATCTGGCCGAAGAAGAGCTGCCAACCTCGCTCTATAAAGACATCAGCCCGGCAGTGTCCCCGTAGGGATCTTTTAGCTCCAGCCTCAGCACCTCCTTCCCCTACTCCCCTGGAGGCGGCCATCGCCAAGAAACATGAGAGGAATAGAAGGAAGAATCTCAAGAGACAGCTCAAGAAGCAAGCCGAGCAAGCGTCTGCCCTGTAATTCCCAATGAAAGTAACGCCTCTCCAGAGGCTACAGCGGTTCATCGACAGCCTGGAGGAATACCTCCCTCCTTGTCCTACCGGTCCTATCCCACTCGATAGCTACATCCCGTGGGAAGAGATGCAAAAATGAGCTCGCCTTAGAAACTGGGTCTAGGCGATGATCCAGAAAGTTAACATGGGCGAAATGCTCCTCATCCCCGAAGAACTCTTTTTATTCTACAAGGACAAAGAGATCACGGTGGAGCAGCTGGAACAAATGCTTCACGGCTACACCTACAACATGGTGGCCATCCCACCTCCGAATAACATCAACGCCTCTCGGCGAGGTGAGCCAGTAGCTTCTCGAACCCGACAAAGGATAACTACCCCACTTGGGCTATAGCTGATCCCAGAGCACATCGGCCGTGGCCGGGGTCGTGACCGTGGATGTGGAAGAGGCCGCAGGAGGACCCCCGAGTCACCTCTTCACCCGACTACTTTCGACCCAGAGCGAGTCATCCTCTTTCAAGGAGAACAACCCACCCCAATCCCAATGGTGGAGATTCGGGGGGGGGGGGGGATCCGCGACTTGGCAAGCTCTATCTGCTGCGAGATGATCGCAGAGAGCTTGTCTTCGGTCAGACGCTCAGCCATCAGACGTAGGCCCTCATGTCGCGCTTGGGTGGTGCGTATGGTGCTGGCACAGTTTCTTGCGCCCCCATGACGCCACACCGAAATGCATCGGCCCCGTGCGACGCCCAATCATGGAGCGGCCGCTGGCGGAGCACTTGGTTCTTGTCGTCGTACTCGGCTCGGTACATCCGCAAGCAGTCGATGCCGCGAGCACACTTCTGGGCGTCGAAGTACATGCGGTTGAAGCGCAGTCGCGCAGCGTCGATGCCATCCATCGGCTCATGCCGAGGAACACATTTGTTCTCGTCGCCACCGCCCATCACAAAGCCGCGTTCCTCGAGAAACTGAACGCGTGACTTCCCGCTTTGCAATTCACGAGCAGCGCCATCGTGCGGCAGGTAATGAAGGTGAACCTGGTATGGGAGCGCCTTGATCCAATCGACATAATGGTCAAGAGCGTGCCCGCTGTTCTCGTAGTAGTTGATCCAGTGCCACTCGCGACCGACAATCTGGCCTATCCAGATCGACATGCTGTCGCTGATGCCCAAGTCCCACGCAGCAAACACGTCAGCCGCCCGCTCGTGCGGCACGGAGCCAATACGACCGTCTTTCTCAGCCGCAGCCATTTCGCGGCCATAGTACGCGCCGACGATGGCTGCCTCGAACGAGCATTCGTATTCCTGCGCGTACTGCTCTTCCGTCAGCATCTTGCGCGCGCTCGCCAGTTCTTCGGCATCAAGGATGCCCGTCTCTGACGCCTTCAGCACCAGATGCATCCACTCCGGATCAATCGTGCCGTCATCGAGACGACCAAGGCCGTAGAACCAGTTGCGCCCCTTGGGCGTGCCGATGAATGTGCCCCACCCCTTGAAGTCGGACAGCGTCGGGCGAATGACTTCCGGCCACGCTCGGGGATCTAGTTGCGCAGGTTCGTCGATATCGACACCATCAAGGTAGATGCCGCGAAGGCGGTCATAGGCATCGCCGCCATACAGCCGGACGCGAGCATTGTTGTGTGGCAGCTCGATCCACAATTCGCCATCGCTCCGGCGCACACCAGGAACGGTCGATGTGTAATGCTTCAGATACCCCCAGGCGATGTCCTTCGCCTGCCCGAACGTTGGCGCGATGTACGCGTAGCGCGGCGGCGGGTCCTTGCGCTGGTTCTCTGCCGCCCTTCGGATCGTGTCGTTCAGGGTGCCGACGGTCTTGCCGAAGCGGCGATGAGCAACGACTTTCCCAAACCGCTGCGATCGCTCGTGATAGGGCAGGAATAGCCGACGCGGGGCGTACGGTATTACGACTGAGGCGGCAGCCAAGAGAATGTTACCGCCACTGGCCCGCCGTCTTTGCCTGTGTGCTCGATCGCCGCCAACTTGGGATGCACATACGGAGCCGCCTTCTCAGCCGCCCACATGCGATCTGCTGGGGCCGCATCCTCATCGCGCAGCATGGTCAGCATGTAGTCGAGCGGCGTCAGGCCCGATGCCTTCACCTCCGCCTCGCGCGCAGCGCTGGCCTTGTTCGGGACGCCAGCTTTCCGGCCGGCACCCTCCCGCTTTCCACCATGTGCCACTTGATTAGCCTTGAATGTCTTTCAAGTCCGCCTATCGCCCGGTAACGTCGCCCTGAACCCGATGGGGTTAGGCTTCTGCCGCACAATGACGCGAAACTTGGATGCGTTGTCGCCCCGATACGTCACGCGGGCTTCACGCGGTTCGTCGAATACCGTCGCATTGGGCAGGGGATGGTTCTCGCCCCCGTCGTTGACGTACATGTGGGATGTTGGGCGCATGGTGCTCCCTGAAACAAAACGCCCGCCGAGCGATGTGCTGGCGGGCTGTGGCTGGACGCAAAGCGTCACATTACGCAATCGATAGGGTGATTTGGCTACGCGTTATGCCCGAAACTATTTTTCAGACATTTTTTAGGTCAAGATCCGTGAGTTTCGGATCTCTTTTGGGGGTCCCAGAGCGCGTTTGGAGGTTTACGTGTGTTTTTCCCTGGTGGACCTATAGAACCCTGTATAGGGCAAACCATTGCATTCTCCTACTCCTAGACGGTACCGGTGTGTCCGGCATGTTTCGAGGATCGAGGAAATATATTTTTCTATTTTTTCCATATTTTTTAAAAATCAAGATTTCCTATAAATAGCCCATTTCTTTTTCTTTTTATATTATTATTCTTCTTTCTTCTTCTTCCTCCCCTCTCCCCTGTGAGAACCGACCCCCCCTTTTCCTCTTCTTCCTCCGGCGATGACCGCAGTGTGCCCTCCCCCGATTGTAGATGACGACGAGGTGACGGTGTGGCGACGACGGTGACGACGAGGTGATCGCGGCAGAGTGCGGTTCGTGGAAGCTCGTGGGAGCTCGAGGGTTTCAAGTGGGTTTTTCAAGATCGACGGCGATCCGTCGCGTTTCGAGTGACCTTGAGGTAGGGTGATGGATCCTTAGCTCATTGTTTACCTTCCCCGCGATTTCTAGGCCGATGGGAGGTCGAGAGAGGGTTATTTTACGTCGGGAAGGGAAAACCATGCTTTGGGGATTGAGCGCTGGATCTAGAGTTTTAATGCATTATTTGGTGGTTTGATGGCATCAAACGATGCTCTGGGGCATGGGGACGCGTTTCCCCCTTGTTTCCCCTTCACCTGGGGGTGAATGAGGTGTGGAATGGCTTTTTGGGGCCGTTCCCGCCGTTCTCGATTTTCTGGGAAGAAAATGGTCCTAACAGGAACCGTTTCTAGGTTAGGCAGCCCTCAGGGTGACCGCTAGCCGACCAGGGAGTGTCGGCAGGGTATGCAGTCAGACGACTGACCGTTACCACTACGACGGCCAAGTGGCTGACCGCCTTTCCTCGTAGAGCCAGCGTGACTCCCGAGGCATTTCTGACCATTGGGTTTTGACCGTTGAACAGTTTTTGGGCTTGGCAGTCATAAGGTGACCGTTTAACCCAAGCCTGGCGGTCCCAAGGGAGACCGTTTCAGCCCCTAACGGTCACAAGGTGGCCGTGTTGCTTTTCTCACAGTTCCACAATGTGGCAGCCCAAGGGGGACCGTTTAATGCCTAAGGCAGCCCAGAGGGGACCACTTAGGTCTTAAACAGTCTGAAGGAGACCATTTCTCTCCTTTAAGCGGTGGACGGTAGGTGGCCGCCCCTCCTCCTCATGCGGTCCAGTGGGAACCGTCTCTCTCCTTGAGGCGGTCCAGCAATTGACCATTTGTGCCAAGGCCAGTCCAGAGTGGAGCGCCACCCTGGTTCTATCTGACCGGAGTCCGTTTCTTGTCGATTCAAATCACGGGTGAGTGGACCTCGATGCTGGGCATCGTGTGGGGGGCCATGTGTGAGGGTGCCGTGGGGTCCCGAGAGGTGGTGTGTTCTCAGCTTGTATCACCGTGAGTTAGTGTCGGTACAAGGAGCGGTCCTTGTGCCCTGTCCTGTTTAGGCATTATTTTCGTTGGCTAGAGAGCCTACTCTTTCAGTGACCCTCCACTAGTCATAACCTTCTGACAACCGTGTGGTCCCACCTGAGAGGAAGAACCAATTAGAGGGCCTGACGTAGCACAGTCAGTCAGTGTGTACACACATGATCGGGGACTTCAGACGCGTGCTGACAAGCACGACCCCGACTAGACCCTTATCAGTGTTATTTGTGAGCGTGTCTGAGTTTCTGCTTGGGGTGAGTAGGGATACACTATGACACAGTGTAAGTCGTCAGGGGACGCATCCGACTGTGCTTCTAGTGAGAGGTACTCCTGTCTTGTCAGGTAGTGACTCTTAGTTTTCATCATGATGTGTGTCTCGATTCTCGTATCGTGAGACTGGTGTCAGACGTAGCAGGGCTTGTCATAGCCGCAAAGGCAAGTGACCTGCTGCTGCCACCAGCATCTCTGGCAAGACCATCCTTGTCAGAGACTTACGGATTCACCTGGATGGGGGCGAACCCATTGTACCTCCAGAACGGATCGTCTCTACGATCCCTACTACTAACCGCTTTACCTTCCTGCGTCGAACGCGGGAAGACAAGGTGGAACTCAAAGGGGCGAATGCTTCGGCATTGGCCCAAAGGCACTAGTGCCGGTTCGACATCCCAGCTCCCAAGTCCCGTCGGAGAAATGGGGACAAGGGGGAATAGCAGTCCAACTTGAGAAGGATTTGGGTTACCCTAGAGGAAGCTCAAGCTATCTGAGAGGCTCGTCTCAGCAATCCCTTTTGGGCACTAGGACGTCATGCCAAGCAAGGTGCGACTGGCCCTATAGTCACATCATCTAATGGCGCCCAGCCCCTCATCGCCTCTCACTCAGATAGGCGGAAACAGCGATGGGCTCGTTCTGGGCCCCACCAATATCCAGCACTGAGTTCTCCTCAGGAAGATGCCGCAATGGAGACTCCTCTGCAACGCACCTCGATCTTTGATAGGCTGGGGACACCCGTCCGCCCCAAGAGGAGTTTTCAGAAGAGGCCGACGGTCCAGCTCCTTAATGACGCGATCAGGGTGTTCGCATGCTACACTGTCGGGCACCAGCCTGAGGTTCAGACTAACGATCTGAACCAGCCCATATCTCACCTCAGGAGACCTCGTCACTCGACTCAGCCGTCGGCCCCGGTCGGCCACGTCGGCACTTCTGTCGGGCCTCAGACATCAACGCGAGTGGAGGAAGTTCCCATCGAGGAGTGTGCCACCCCCATCAATGTAGAACCGGTCAACAATGACTCTTTGGCCGGTGAAGTCCAAGAGATGACTCTTGAGACTCTCGTGAAGGAGAACTAGCACTTGAAGGCCCTTCTGCAAGACTTACTTCAGGAACGTGACCTTCATCCTCAACGTCCATTGGGCCTTCGACGGAGGCGCCGATCCTGCCAGGTGGGCAAAATGGTGCTAACGCCTCAGCGGCAGCTGCTCGGACCCCTACAATTGCTAGGTTTGGCACGCCCTTGGCCGAGGCTCAACCACGGCCATCCAACACGCCAGTGCTAAAAAATCTCATAGCACAGCGCCATATGATCGAGCGGATCGTTTAGACCAAGCTTGCCCAGTTTGGAGAAGGGGTCACGACTGTGGATCTCTACAGTGTCCCCTACCCGCTCCACCATTAGCTCAAGAAACTTCCCCCAGAGTATGCCAAGCCGCCGAAGTTATAGAAATTCGACGGATAAGGGTCTCCGCATGAACACTTGGCCTACTACATCACGGCCATGGGCAAACTCACGTTGGATGAGTCTTACCTCCTTCGCTACTTCACCACCTCACTTACAAGAACAACCTTCGAATGGTATGCCCGCCTGAAGCCCAATTCCATCATTGACTGGGTGGATCTCCAGAAGAAGTTCCTCGACAGTTTCCAAATAGCCGAGCAAAAAATCTCTTTAGCCGAGCTTTACTGCCTCCGACAGAAGAAAGGTGAGAGCGCCCTCGACTTCATCAAGAAATGGCGAGACCTCAGTATGAGGTGCATCAACCCGCCAGTCCAAGAGGATGCCATTACCATCTGTCGTCGAGGCTTGGTAGCCGAGGTCAGCGAAAAGCTTCTCGGCACCAATGTCAAGGGCTTCGACCAGCTCAATTCGGCAGTTGTCGAGATAGAAATGTTCTTCACTGATAACCCAAGCTACGCTTCAGCAAAGGGTAAGCAGACGGGGGAATGCCAGTCTGGTAAGGAGGTGAACATCATCGAATTCACCCCAGCCCCTAAAGCCAGCAAGGGAGCCGGGACGAGTGATTCTGACAAATGGCCAACTGATAAGCTGGCTGCTCCCTCCTTCTCAGAGCATATGAAGACACCCTTCTCCGGTCAGTCGGATGTTGTTGCGAAAGTGGAGGCTTTGGGAGCAGGTACCGGCCATGACTTTTAGGCTCAAAATCCCTCAGGATCAGGGTTTGGCTATTCTTGCAAGCTTGACTGTCACACCAGCTGTCCGACGTCAAGTGACTGAAGCTCAACGTGCGTACCCCGAGCTACCCCGTATTTTATCGATGGCCGAGGTGGAGTTTGGTGAGGATGGAGCTATGAGGTTCAGAGGTAGGTTGTACCTCCCAGCCGAGGAGCAGGTGAGGCGTACGATGTTACGTAAGGCCCATGGGAGCCGGTATGCCGTGCACCTCGGATCGGCTAAGATGTACCAGAGCCTGAAGAGATAATTTTGGTGGCCTGGGATGAAGAGAGATGTAGCAGAGTTTGTGGCCAGGTGTTTGACCTGTCAGCAGGTGAAAACTGAGCACCAACGACCGAGAGGTACACTTCAGCCTTTAGAGATTTCTGCGTGGAAGTGGGACCACGTGACCACTGATTTTATGGTTGGATTGTTGAGGACGTCCAGTGGGCATGATAGTATTTGGCTACTGGTGGATAGACTGACGAAGGCGGCTCGGTTGTTGCCGATCAAAGTCAGTTGGAGTGTGCAGAAGTTAGCCCGATTATATGTGGAGCGGATCATCTCGTTGTATGGAGTCCCCATCTCCATTGTGTCTGATCGTGATCCGCACTTCACATCAGGATTCTGGAGGAGTTTCCAGAGAGCTCTAGGCACCGAGTTGGCATTCAACTCGTCCTATCATCCTCAGTTGGGCAATTAATCTGAGAGAATCATCCAGACTTTAGAGGACATGTTGAGATCATGTTGCTTAGAGTGGCAGGGTAGTTGGACCCACCATTTACCGTTAGTGGAGTTTGCCTACAATAACAGCTATCATTTGAGTATTGGTATGGCTCCCTATGAGGTGTTGTACGGGCGACCATGTCAGACTCTGCTTGATTGATTCGAGGTGGGCGAGCGTGTCCTGACAGGACCGGATTTGGTGCAGCAGTGTGTTGAGGTGGTGCATCCCATTCGGCAGAAGATGTTGGCAGCGCAGAGTCGGCAGAAGAGTTATGCCGATCAGAGGAGGCGACCTCTCAGCTTTGCTGTTGGAGACCAAGTCTTCTTGAGAGTTTCTCCCATGAAGGGTGTAATGCGCTTCGGCAGGAGTGGGAAGTTGAGTCCCCGCTACATTGGTCCTTTCCTCATTGTCGAGCGTGTTGGGGAAGTCGCTTATCGGTTGCAGTTACCTCCAGAGCTATCTGCAATGCATGATGTGTTTCATGTGTCAATACTTCAGAAGTATATGCCCGATGATTCCCATGTTCTAGAAGGCACCGTTTAACCTGAGGTGACCCCAGATCTGTCCCTTTCGGAGTATCCTGTCCGTATCGAGGATCGGCGTGAGTAGCACCTACGGAGCAAGGTTATCTCTCTGGTTAAGGTGGTCTGACAATGTCATTCTGGTGGTGAGGTGCCTTGGGAGCGTGAGGATGAGATGCGGCACCTGTATCCTTATTTATTTGTGTGAGCCTTTCCCCTGTCCCTGTGCTTTCGTTCTTAAATTCTGAGGATGAAATTTGTTTAAGGGGGGAGGGCTGTGATGTCCCAGACCCTTCGGATCCTTCCTCTCGGGTCCCGGATCTATTTTTCTAGGAGGATTTGTTTCCATTATGTCCAAAATTATCTTCTGGACATCTTTCGTGTTCGGACCCCTGCGATTCGGGCACGTTTTGGAGGTCTCGAACGTGTTTCGCGACTTTTTTCGCGTGTTTTTCGATTCCCGCGTGTGTGATTCGGGAAAGTTTACGAAACCCTGTAGCGGGTGAACCGGGTCGTTCACCTACCCGCGGGTGGTACCGTTGCGATCGACGTGTCGCGATGATCAAGAAAATGTATTTTTCTATTTTTTGAGATTTTTTGATTTTTTAGATTTTCTCAACTTGCTCTTCAGCCTCGAGTCCCTCAGAGGACCCACCAGCCTCAGCCGCTGCAGCCTCTACACGAGGGCGTTTCTGCCTAGGTTGTAGGCCTCCATCCCCACTCCCTGAGGATGCCTACGTGGAGGGCTGATCCCCCTCTGCCGCAGAACCTGTCAATAAACATAGCATTATACAATGCCCCAGTTGCGCACCCAAAAAATAACAAAGTAAAGATGGGATGTGCTAAAAGAAAGAACCTTACATGAAGCCCCGAAGGGGGTCAATGGCAAGGGTATCAGCTACCCCGACCTCAGCGACAGCGCCCGCGTAGCCTTCACGACGGCCTCCCGAATGTCCCTCAGATTGTGGGCACACTCGATTTGGGACGCGAACTCTACGGGCCCGACCGACCCGATCGCATGGCTGATGTGCCATCTCCAGTCATTGACTGCTGTGTCAGCAAAGCTCCCATGCGGAAGTGCCCGGTCCAGTGAACCTCTGCTCCGGAGGCCACAGTCGACCAAGAATTGGGCCCACCAGGTCCTAGGTGCCCTCGATCGATGCAACTTTATCCCATTTGTCGCCGTTGCTGTCGGTGCCTGTCTCAGGGGCTTCAGGGCCCCTCCATTGCCTTGACTCCCTAACGAAGAGCCCCGACTGCTCCGGGGCCACTGCTCCACAACTCGCTTGATCTCCCAGCGAACCCGAGCGATGCGGGTCCTCAAGTACCCATCATCCAGTGGAATGGGAGGCATATCCTCCCTCAGCAAATGGCTCACCTCCGCCTTCCTGATCGCGGATGCCTTCTGCCGATATAGGTGGCTACGCTCGAACCACCACTTGGCGTAATGGATGTTGAATCACCCCCGACGTCCCTATCCCGGCATCGGGAACTGCTCTGGCTCTTGGCGGTAGTAGAAGTCCCACCACACGGCCGCCAGCAGGTGGGTGTCCTTCCCTCTGTACTGTCAACCTATCAAAGGGAACTCCTAGTTTGACGGGATCCCCTGGTCATCCCCAAAATTCCTTGCGAATCGATGTGGGTAGTACGGCTCCAAGGAACTTGTCACAGACCAGTGCAACGTCAACACCACCAACCGAGTGCTCATCACCCACTCTGTCCGCGGTCCAGCCTCCGGCTCCCACTCTGTCCTCTTCTTCTAATCTTCTCTATGCTCTTTTCTTCCGTGATTCGTTGTCCTTGAATTAGAGCACTGGATGCCTTTTATAGGGCGCGAGTCCTGTGGTCCCACGAGCTATCGATTTGGGTGTGTGGAGAACACGTTCCTGCGCACTTCGAGATTCCACGTGTCAGGAGTAGAAGGTACGATGATCTATGTGGCAGAATCTTAGAATAGCTTTTCACCTTGGATCATGTGCCTTTAATCTGCTTCACTTAAGTTCCACGTGAGAGTGATGCGGTCACCCTTAATGTAACCCAGGTGTTCGAACATGGATCTGGGTTGTCAAGACAAAGGATGAAGAGGTATTAGTTATAAAATAAATGATAAGCATAAACACAAGTTCTATCTTAATTGACAGTACCCACTTATGCTTTTACGATCTACAATATATCTGGCATAATCCGCATCGGTGTAAGCAATTAGGTCAAATGAACTACCGATAGGAAACCATAAGCCAAAATCAATTGTGCCAATTAAATATCTAAAAATATGTTTAACAGCCATTAGATGAGATTCTTTTGGACATGACTGAAAATGAGCACATAGACATACACTGAATTGAATGTCAGGGCGGCATACTGTGAGATACAATAGTGATCCAATCATACCTCAAAATAGTGTAGGGTCTACTGTTTTACCATTTTCATCTTTGTCTAACTTCGTGGTTGTGGCCATCAGAGTTGACAAGGGTTTCGCTTCAGCCATCCCAAATTTCGTTAACAGCTCCAGTGTATACTTAGCTTGATTGATGAAAATGCCTTCGGGTATTTGCTTCACCGGTGCGGGAGTCAATGACATGAAACTGCACCCTTGTAGTGAAGTCTGCCAGAGTGAGTGTGAATTCTGCCACTCCCAACGATACTTCACACTTTTGGTTGAAGCCGGCAATACACATATCTCAGACTTTTTCAAGGCGCATGTTGAAGTAGTGCCTCTGATATATCCTATAGGGCAAGATGTTGACAGCTGCACCGAGATCGACCAGGATTCTGTTTAGCTACCGCCCATTCAGGTGTCCTTTCATGTACAACGGCCTGTTGTGGCTGATAGTAAGGAGTAGCATGTCATCCTGAGTGAAGGTCATGCTGGCCTCCGGCAACGCTTCAGCCAAGCATGTTTAAGCAGGCGTCTACAAAGCAGTGATGATCCCCTGTCGAGTCTCTTCACTCAGAGAAAGGATCTCCCAGATTGTAAACCTTATCGGGAGCTTCTTGAGTAGCTTCATTATCCTGCTTCCAGCTCGGACATTAGACAGCTTCATTTCCTCTACCCATTTGGGCTTGGAAAGGCCTTGAACTGCGGCCTCTGACGGGCCTGCTTCATCAGGCTCTGACTCAGCATCCTTTTGCTTGGTGTCATGCTCTTGCTGCCCTTCATTGGCTGTTGTCGGGCAAGCTTCATTCTCATCCGAGCCTCCGGAAGGTTGATGGGGCTGCAGGCGGGCATCCCTGACAATAAGGTTGGCATCCTGACACGGCTGCTTTCCTTTTGACATTTTCAAAAATTCTAGGAAGGAAGGGGTGGCAGTGCTGCCTCCACTCTGGTTGTATAAACCTGACGGAGGAGGGATTTGGGCTCCATTGACCTCCTGGGGAGGGATCTTGTAGGGCTACTCGCCCCTGAATATAATATTGTGGTTAACGGACAGCTGGCGCCCCCATTTCTGACCTGACCGGGTTGCATGAGCAGTTGCGGCCTCAGCCTGGCTTCCTCCGACAATAGCTGTGAAGCATATCTGTTCTTCATCCTCTTCACTGGGCAAATTGAAGAGAGCCGAGAGAGTGTTGCAGGAGAGGACCGACTTTTTCTTGACTTTACTGGCCTTTCTTTTCTTCTTTTGTTTATTCTTCTTTTCTTCGATTGGCGCTTGCCCCTAGAACAGGCTTGTCAGCTTCCTCCTCCTGCTTGAGTGAAAGATGTTCTAGCTCTTGCCACGGGACGTGGTCCCGCAATGGAAGAGGCTTCAGTTCAGGCTGTACATATTCATCTAGCTCATTTATGTAGTTTTGTAACCTCCGGGCTTCAAGGCTAACTTCCTTGGTCACTGGCAATGAAGTCTACCTCCTCTGATTATGTGTAGGTATCCTGATGACTGCAGGTGGGTTGATCCATGCAGGTGCTGCCCTCGGCGGAGTAGGTCACGGTGTGATACTGCGAACATGTGCCCCCACATTGGGGCGAGGTGCATTCTTCTTCTTGCTCTTTGTAGGGACTTGGTGCCATCCCAGTTGTTCTTTCATTGGTGCTAAGAAGCAGGCCTCATAAGTGTATTGGGTACTGGCTTCCGCAATCTCTTCAGGCAATGCCTGATAAAGAGTGACCATGTTAACTGCAGCTCTTCTCGGAGGAGATTCATGCGGTTGTGGAGGGTCCACCTTGTACTTGTTGTACCCCTGTGGTTTTGATGATGTCAACACTATGACCAATCTGGTATTGCATTGGTATATCTTTGTGGCTGTTAAATGAACTCTGTGGCTAATTGAATCACTCATGGTAGAAGTGAACCCTATTGAGCACTTGCTGTGTGCATTATGACTTTGATGAGCATTTCATATTGTCAGTGCTTTGCTTGCTTTGTGGATTCAACCTCCGTGCAGTTTTACTTAACTGAATATAGGTCCGTGGAAGTGCTCTTGTGTCAAATAAGGTCGGTGCTAATTGCACTTTGCATATAAAGTCCGTGCAGGTCCTTTTCCTTGGGTATACAGAGTCTGTGCATATTCTTATAGAAAGCGTCTTCATTGAGTGGGCATCCATCTTGGAGATTTTCACCCTCACGAGGTAGCTCTTTGGTCATCTATGGACCACTTCGGCACCGCGGGTGTCCAGATCGACTTACTCGGGTTTTTCGCTGATTTAGTCTTCAGCTCCCTGTATTGAGGAACCGGAGACATTTCTTCTACTCGGGGGGCTTCTCTATCAGGTGGGGAATCACCTAGTATATTCTTGTCCTAGCTGGACAGGTGTGAAAATGTATTCGGCATGATTACTTCGATGCTGGTTCATCAGCTCTGACCATTGTACAGCCTTAGCGAGCTATGGTAGCTAGTTTATCCCGAGCTAATGAAATGTGGGGACTCTGGTACTTCTTATGAGGTGACCTGAGACTTCAGTAGTCCGAATGGACCTATTGTTGACTTTCAATCTGCTCCTTCGGGCACATAATTATAGCCCAGTAATATTTTAGATGTCAACAAATGCCCCCAGTCATGGTCATCATGAGCGAGGGACGAATAGAGCGGGGTTTGCGGATGTGCCTGGTTCATCGGGCCTTGGCGTGTGGGGCCCACTTTTTTCAGCCTGCTTGAGTCGGTGACGGGCCTGACCCCTGAATCGGTGGTGCGCCTTCACCACTGATTCGGTGACGGGCTTACCACCTAATACGGTGGAGGGGGGTGTTAGGTCTTGAGTCGGTAGCCCGCCTCGGCATCTTGATTCGATGGCGGGGCTGGGCCTTGAGTCGGTGGAGCACTTCGGCGCCTTGATTCGATGGCGGGGCCTCTCTGCGACCCTTCGAAAGGTAGAGTGGTGAGTTGGTGGAGATGTAACTGACTTGTTGTGTCTCCTCTGGAATTGTTGAGCAGTATGGCGACTGCTGTGTTCTTGAGTGATTTGTGTTTTGAGGGATTGGCAATAGTAGAGTTGACTTTATTTTGACCCTAGTAACACTATGAATTTTGATGAATTCTATTTAAGTCAGAATCATTATATAGTCACCTATGCATATCATTGTTCACACCTTCACTAAGGTTGATGCATGTTTTACTTTAGGTTAACTAAGGTCAATGCATGTTTCGCTTTAGGTTAACTAAGGTCAATGCACTTTCTAACCTAAGGTCGACCTCAGTATTCATAGTGTTCACATAGAGTCGGTGCTAGTGGCATATCATGCCCATCTAAGGTCGACGCTAGTTGCATTGTATGCATACTAGAGTCAGTGCTAGCTGCACTTCATGCTTACCTAAGGTCGACGCCAGCACTGTGTATCTTGTGCATAAGGTCGGTGCTAGTCTGTGTATAAGGTCGATGCTAGCTTGATGTGGTCGATGTTCGTGCATAGGGTCGATGCTAGCACAATAAGGTCGAAAGGTCGAAGCGAGAATAGCATGTTTTACATATAAGGTCTGTGCTAGTTGAAATAAGGTCGGTGGTAGTTGCATTCTTGCATAATCATGCATCGGTGCTAGCATAACATGTCTTGCATAACAGGTCGGTTCTAGTTGAGTTGCATGCACATCTGGTCTGTGTTAATTTTGCAAGTACATGCACGTAAGGTCTGTGCTAATCGATTATGTCATCTGCATGAGGTCTGCGTTAGTTTGCATCATCCTGTGCATTAGGTCTGTGGTAGCAGGGATTGTTAGGTGCTAAGGTCCATGCTAGCCAATCATTAAGATCTGTGGTAATCCTGTGTTCCATGCATCATAGTCGGTGCTTGCTAGGTGTCTTATGCATATTCTGTCTGTGTTAGCATACATATAGTCTATGCATCCAAACTAATGTCAGTACAGAATTTTGCATACATTTAGCCTGTTGGGTTCTGTGCACCCCCTCTTTGTCTTTGACAATGGTTTTAATGATTCCAATATATTGTGTGACTTGCATTTCATTAGAAGTGCTCCATGTTGCTCATGGGTCATTTGGTAGATGGTTTGAGTCTTAACATTGTCGGCTTGAGCTACGACCCGAGTAAATTCTACATCCTACTCAGCCCGTCCCCCGGCACACTGTGTGGAGGAGGACAGTGCATCTAGTCCGGTCCTCTGGGATCCCTCGGCCCGCTGCATGGTATAGGTCAGTCAATCAATTTACAGTTTTGGTCAATACATGAGCATCTCATTTTAAAGTCCACAGTTTAGGAAAACTCACCAAGAGCTCCAAGGCTGTCCGCAACTCGTCCTGCTGCTAGACAGTGGCATTTAGCAGTCCCTCGAGCTTGGCAATCTATCCTTGTGGGTCTAGCTGCATTTAGAAGCAAGTATCGATGCATATAAGATTGATTCATTCATATAGAATACAAGTGTTGAGTTCAGCATTCATACCAGTCGTCGAGTACCGCGAAAGACTTGGCTACCGTACCGACGGGTGTAGGCTTTCAAATATGCCTCATCGCTATCAGCCCGCTCTTTCACTGCCTTGCCCTCTTGCTTCCAGTCTTGGATATACTTTCTGGCTCGGCCTCTCCAATCTATGTCGCTAGCAATCCCTTTTGTTGATTTTCCTGGGTGCTCGTCGTGTCGGTGGGGAAATGTCACCGCAGGCTGATGCACTCCCCGCGTTTTCATGATCAAGCGATGATGAAGTGGCTCGATCATGTTGATGTAGTGGAGCCAAATATCCCATCCCCTATAGGCTAGGGAAGCCTCTACCCATGGCTGCCCCTCATGTCCCTCATCCCCATATGGTGTCCAATGTACCTAAAAAGGGCCGTCCAAGTCATTTGTTAGCATTTGTCAAACATATAGAAGCATATAGGAAAGATTCAAATTTAGGATTTTACCGATGCATGCAGGTATGAGTCGAGGTCTTCTTGGATCGCCCGAGTTAACCTCTTAATTGACCTCGTGTCTCGAGCTATGCTCCACCACCTCACGATGGGGATCCACTCCGGATTTAGCTCGACCCCTCGACCAATCCCAGGTAAGTATAAGAAAACCCAAAACTACATTTTAGAGATGTCAGCATATAGTAATAAACATATAATAGAAAGCATTTAGAAGCATTTAGGCATTTACCTTTAGGAAAGGTGAGAAGCCACCTAGCATTGTCACTCGGTCGGTCGCGCTGAGCGAGTAGAATAAAAAGGCCAACACCGCCGCTCCTCATGCGTACCTCCCCACCTTGCTCAGATCCTCTAGCAATGGAAGGAGCGTGCAGCTGATCACATCAGCTCGGGTCGCGAATAGGAGCTTTCCGAACAAGAGCATCAGAAAGAGTCTCAAAACCCTGTCTCCCTCTGGTCTCGCCTCTGCCGCCACACTCAGGCGCACCTGTTCGACCACTCGGTCGATGTGCTGCTCCGGTAGCTCTCCAACTGCTATTGTCTCTCTCCGGAGTCGCAGACTCTCCTATAGTACTAATTGTGACAATTGGGATGATGGATGCCTCGGCCTCATCAAGTCTAACCCAAGCAGCTCCTAGGCTAGCTCTTGGTAGTCAACATAAGCCCATCCGGTCACCGCCTTGCCATGCACTCGTAAGCCGCTGATCTGGGCCATGTCTTCTAGCGTCGGTATCATGTGTCCCCATGGGAAAATGAATGCCCGACTGACTGGATCCCATCTCTCATGCAAGGTGAATAAGACGGCCGTATCCACTCTCGCTACCTCAATGCTAAGGACTTCCCCGAAGCCCATAGCAGCTAGCCTCTCTCTTTGGTACTCCGGTAGCGTGAGGTAGACCGCCCGTACTTGCAACCATGTGATCCTTGCTCTTCTTTTCCCATGCATAATTAGGTCATTGCGTCAGTCATTGAAGTCATAGGAATTAGTTGCATTGCATTTATAATAGCCAAAACAAAAGAAAAAAAAGGAAAACAAAACCCCCAAAAATTCAGTTTCTGGTTCTGGTGCACTTAACGCACTGGTGCAGGCGCGTGAAGCGCATAACGGCTAAGGAAGCACCTCCTCACTAGAAGAACTGTCAGACGTGTCCATTGACATCTTACACTGCGCCATTAGTATCTCGCTGCGGACACCAAAGACGGCGGAGACTGCGATACTCACTGAATGGAACCAGGAACTACAGTAACGAGTGACTAGTCAGGGTCACACCCGTCGGCGTTCGTCCAAATGCCCCTGACCACGTGTGCACACACAAGCTCAATGCCTTGAGCCAAGTCTCTAGCTAGTTTTCTCCCCCAGCAGGATGCTACTATAAGGAAAGGGAGCCCACGAAAACTAGCCTAAAAACTGTCTAAGTCAGGAACTACCCTGCCACCACTCTCAAGTGGGTCAACACATAGGAAAGTGTCATCAGGCTACGACTAGTGGAGGCTCACTAGACACAGAAACTCTGAAACACGAGTGCTAGAGTATAGACAGGCAAGCACACACTGTCCCACATACTACGAAGCACCAAGCACAAAACACAAGGCAGTACACCAAACTGTCGCTAGACTTAGGACAAGGCAACTAGACCTACCGACACAACGATCCTTGAGTCTCACGACTCGGGGTCAAGATCATCGTACAAAGCGGTAACAAGCCGCCAATCGGCCTAATCCTAAGTCACAAGAAAACGACACATCCGTATAAAATGAAACACGGAGACCCAAGGGAATCACCAAAACCCTTGAAGCACTTGGATACGCAAGTCGAGGTAAGATAGCACCTCTAAGCATCCAGAACCATGTCTCGATCTAACCAGAATAGTCGAGACACTCACAAGTTCACATATCAACCATTGTATCTCACCGGGTTGACCAGAACCCAAAGCAGTATAGAAGACCGCTCGATAGAAATACACTCCTGGCTACCTTCTAACATGGTCATAGCCCTCATAGGATATCAAGAGACATCCGCGGGACAACGGGCAAACCACAAGGTCAAGCCAAGACCATCAGAAGTTAAAACATTGATAAAACAGCACTCCGAGGCTAAGCAGTGGATCGCTTCCCCACTAGGTAAGCCAAGCAGTCAGCAAAAGAGCCACTCCTCCGCACAGAAACCTAGACTCTGGTGGTCATAGGTAGGACCTCGATAAGACTGCAACAGTCATAGAGTGGACCGCTAGATTACTATGGCGGTCACATAATAGGACGCTAGAGCTAGTCAACTCTCGAACCGATATACCTAGTCAAACCACCTAGCGGTCTATACTAGACGTGCTACACGGACTACGCGGTCTAAGAATGAACCACCACACTAACCACCTTAAGACACTGATCTAAGACCAACGGACCGTAGCGGTCATAAAATGGACCGCTACAACCAAGAGGCAGACAAGGGTTGGGCCACCAAGGCCAACCAACTTAAAACCTTGACTAAGTCAAATACACCGTAGCGGCCTAAGAAAGGGCCTCCAGGGAAAATTGGAGGTCAGAACTAGAGCTGCCAACCCAAACCCACTTACACTAAAATCTAGAAACCATTGAGCTTGGCAGACCACTATAGGGCCACCAGAGGCAAGAGGTGGTCTAAGTTTAGGCCGCCAGCCTAAACTGACATGAAACTAATCGACACACTATGGAGTGTGGCAGTCTATCATGGGGCCACCAGAGACAAGAGACGGTCTCTGGAACGATCGCTAGCACGATACGACGGGAAAACCATGGGAATGGTCGGATCCGGCCGTTCCACGCCCCAGTCATGTCTAAACGACGGGGAAACAACCCTAATTGACGAAAAATACCTTCGGCAGCCCGGAAGGGATCCATGCAACAACTAAATCACAAGAAACGAGTGATTCCACCAAATCGACCCTAACTGGGTCACTGGGGTTCCGGGGGTGGTTCTGGCCCCAAATGATGACCAATCGCAATGAAATCAGTGGACCTGGAACGCTAACATGCTGGGGGTCACAATGATACTAACTAGATGAAAAATCGTCACCATTTTGGTGAGGTGGGTGTAAGGTGCAGGTCCTCTTGTCCAGGTCGATGGTTGCTCTCCTCTCTTCCAACCAAGTTTGTCCTAAAATGATGCATGGACTAGCAAGTGTGTCGATCTTACACCATGCTCCATCATGATACAGAACGTGGCTGAACCTCCATTGGAACTCTACGAAAGCTAAGCCACCATTGAGAACAATCTCCCCAGTCTTAGAGAGAGACTCGACAATGTCTTGTGAGACACAATAAGAAGACACCCTACTGATGAAGTCGATCTTCATATGCGACCCATTGGGTAGAATGGCAGTAGACACGATAGGGCGCTGGAACAACTTGGTCGTAGGCCTAGGGATCGGGTCAACCGGTGGTTGAATGGTGGGGGCGAGACCCAAGGGTCGGGCCATAAAAGCCTAGAATTGGGCCACCAGGGCTGACCATTCTGATACATGGTCTCGGGGAACCACCATGGGGCTAGCAGTTGCCAGATATGCAGACCTAGATGGCTGACTGACTAATGCGAAATGAAGAACCTATCCAGTACGCGGCGGAGATTTTGATTCAAAGACCCAACTCACGCAAGGCTGCTACCTTCCCACATTCCCAATAGGTGTAACCTATCTTTTTGGTTACACCTTTTCATATACCAGATATAGGGATGAAATGCACACCTAGGACAACACTTTCCTAGACTCAAACCATACTCCGATGACTACCCTAGACTCAACCATGCTCTGATACCAATTTGATGTGGGACGGGACACGAGAGAGCTAGGACTTATGATAGACTTGAGTGCGGCTAGCACTCACATGCTAAAAGGTAAGTCGGGCAGCTAACCTTGTTGGCGTTCCTCCAGGTGGAGGCATCTCACAACAAGAAACTCTCTCTAGTCCAATGATCATCCCTGCGAGGGAAACGTGAGATCGTAGTGGTTAAGGAACCACTGTCGCCTAGGGTATTCCAGTTTGGCTCGATGCTCAACTAGGGCTATGGGATCAGATGTTCACACTCTCAACCACGGTGATTTGTAGCAGGCTAGGGGCCCTAATCGCACATGCACGGCATATAAGACAACATACTAAATAAAGTAAATGTCAAGAAATCAGGGACGTCATGCATACCTCCACGACTAGTGCGTGGGGAAGAAACTCCGGCAGGATGCGACAACCCCGATACACGCTAATAAAAGAATAATTACAACCCATAATTATTCGCCCACTCCTTGCAGGGAGATAACAGGCTACAACACTAATTTCGGGGCTACTAGAACACAGGCTGACGAGTAGTAGTCATTGGCGACAAGGGGGCGAGGGGACAACGCTCGGCTCCCACCCGTTCGGTTTTGTCCACGCTGACCAGATTGCGCAGTCGGCTTGTAGAGGTGGTACAGCTAGATCTGGGGTCAGATCGAGGTGCCGTTTGTTGGGACGCTTAGAGGACTAGATGCCGTTCGACCCATCCGAGTGGCACGTCTAGATCTGCTATGGATCTGATGTGGCAGCTTCTGAAAATTGGACCTAATTCTATTCAGTAGATCTGGAGGATGATCTGAGCCAAAGGGTTTAGCCAGATCTAGAAGGAGACGGCTGGAGGCTCTCCTGCTATGTTCAACTGGTTCTAGGTCAGATCTGCACAGGTCGGCCTACGCAGTCCCACGAAAACCTTTGCCACACCCAACACAGAGATCAGGATGGAGTGTGCTTTACGGCGTTGCGAAGAGGGAAGAAAATGCTACGATCCATACAAATATTAGGTCAAAAGGCATTGAAGTGAGATCTGGATGATTTTTGCTAGGAAGAGAAAGGAATCTACTTAACTGGGATGGACAACTCTGTGCAACTTCACGGCTAGAATTATTTCTGGCGATCCCGAACTCCTTTCGATTCCAAACCATCGCCAAATTCTTCTTGGCTTGCAGGATCAGCTCTGGTAAAATCTCCAGGGCAAGATCTGCCGACCCGGTCTCGGCCTGGGTCGGGTCGGGTCGGTCCCGTCTCGGTCCGACCCGGTCCGTCCCATTCTAAAAATTCACTTTATATATATATAATACATATAAAGGATAGCACACTCTACCCCGGGCCAAGTCTCTCAATGTTTTCATCGGGAATTGATAATTAAATTACATTTCATATCGACCCGCTCTGTCGGTCCTGTTCTGGTGGAGGTCATTCAACACCACCTCCTCATATATGCGGCCAGCAATGGGGAATCTTGAGATCCAGTGAAAAGATCATAAATCTAAGGCGGTCCCGCCCTCTACAGTAAAAAATATATTCCACCGCCTATTGAACCTTTTAACCAATGCCTGTAGTAGTCCTGTGTTGCAAGGATATCTATACGACGCTACTGTTATCGCATGGCGGATCTCCGCTACATCTAGCGGCACCCGATAATAATTGAGAACGCCCATCAACCATTCGGTTGTGCCTTGGTGATAATGGTGAGATGGGATCACCGCCCACCGATCATACCAACTCAGTGCAGTCAGTCGCAGGATGCCATCGAGGATGTAGAGTGAGTCATAACCATCTTTGGCGTACTCCCTACCAGAAGGTGCTAGTACCACTTCGAAGATAGACTCGTGAGAAACCCCATGGTGGCCAATCAAATCCCAGCTGGCCGACAATGGAGAGATAGCTTGCACTTTGAAGCTTTGATGCTATGTGAAAAAGCCCAACCAATCCATACTTGGGTGTTATGCTTGTCCCGTGAAGCCCTCCAGAAAATTGGGATGAGCAAACTCCCAATAGGCTATCCCTGTCTCGCAAGATAGCATTCTCTAGGCACCGACGCTCCCCCAATATGAGTCTGTCATCAGCTTCCATACCCGTCGGCACAAACTACAACAGGAATGCACATAAATATCGATCCAAAGGAAAGTGGCAAGGTTAGGACCCCGAGCGCTCGTACTCCCGTACGCCACCGACGCGCCTAATTCGGCTCACTTCTACTATCCCTTCACCCTCCCCAGCCTCAGCAACAACCCCATCAACAATCTAGTAATGTCCTCTATCCATTGTCATGAAGATTTCTAGTGTGAGCGTAAAAGCAGTGAACAAGGGAACAGGTCTACCCTTGCACCGCATAGTCGGAGCCCTTCTGGCTTCATGTTCAACCTCTTCACGAGCACGGTGATCATCTCCAGAGCAAGCCATTGAGTTTGATTGCTACAAAATGAACAGATAAATGAGACAACATAGAAAGCTGAGGGGACACGGGTCACCTACTGTCATCTTCGATTCCAACAGACAACCTGTGGGGGGCATTTGTTGACAATATTATGATTTTCTAAATCTATGTTAAACATGCACAAGAAGATCAATACGCTCAAAGCATAAAATGCAGCACCTAGTCACGGCCAGCTAAAACACACCTAGCACCGTAGTCAAAGCAAAGTCAAGCAAAGACATGAACAGTAGACACAAAATTGTATTAAGCGCATTTTATAGCGTTCAAATCACCACCTGGACCGAATGAAGGTGCCCACGGTAGCTAGTGGGTTAGGGTGGGGTTGGCCAACGACCCCACCTTGACAGGGTGAGGGCGGCCAGCGCACCCACCATGATCGAAGTCGTCTTCCCAGTGCCGATCACTCACTGCTTCCACTTTGACAAGGGTGATGGCGGCCAACCCCCCCACCCTGACCAAAATCACCTCTCCAACGTCGAGTACTCACCGCTGCCACTTTGATAGGGTGAGGGCGCTCAGCGCCCCCACCTTGGCCGAAATCACCTCTTCAGTGCCCGCGCATTCACCGCTGCCACCTTGATGGGGGAAGGGCGCTTAGCGCCCCCATCCTGACCAAAGTCATCTTTCCAGCACTCCCACACCCTCCCTGCTGCCACCTTGACGGAATGGGTGTGGCCATCGCCTTCACCCTGACCAAGGTAGCCCCATGGGTGCCTTGTCGTCATCAGGTCACACATGGACAAATTGGTAGAGCTCAACACCCCTACCTTGACAAATTAAGGGTTGGGAGAGACCCCAGTTGGACAAGATGGCCCATGCCAACGCCCTCACTTTGTCTGGGTGACCCTTCCTAGTGCTCCAAACCACATGCCCCTTTCCTTATAAATAGGGGAGAAACCCAACAGATAGAAGAAATCAAGACACTGAAGGCACGCAGAAACGAAGAGGAAGCAATGCATTTTCTGATATGAGACTTTGTGGCTATTGCCAACTGTGTGACCTTCGACTGCCCTTCTCATAGCGTATGTTCTATGTTTATAAAATAAAAGAAGGGAGTTTCAGTCTCCGAAGGGCATTCCTAAGTTGTTCTCGTACTTTCTTCTAATACAACTGACCTTTCTCCAGTAATTGTCTGAGTTTATCCCAGTTTATCCAACTAGCTCATATTCCAGTTTATTTAACTTTTCCATTTTATCCAATTTATCTAGCTGATCTAGTTTATTCAACTGTCCTAGTTCACTCAGCTACCCTAATTTATCCAGTTGTCCCAATCTACTCAACTGCCCCAATTGTCCAATTCCACTCAGCTGTCCCAGTTGATCCAGCTGTCCCGTTCACCCAGTTGTCTCAGTTGATCCAGCTGCTCTAGTTCACCCAATTGTCCTAGTTCACCCAACTGTCCTAGTCTACTCAGCTATCCTAGTTGATCCAACTGTCCCAGTTCACTTAGTTGTCCCAATTGATCCAGTTGTCCCAGCTTATCTAGTCGCCCCAGTCTATCCAGTAGTCCCAATTTATATAGTTGTCCTAGTTTATCCAACTATCTCAGTAAACTCAGTTGTCCTAGTTAACCCAACGTCCAACTATGTTCTTGGCCATAATCCCCCCCCCCCCCATGTCTATTTTATTCCAGTCATCTCAAGCCTGTTGCACCCCTGTGGTTTTGATGATGCCACCACTATGACCAATCTAGTGTTGCATTGGTATAACTTTGTGATTTTTATGATGTCACACTATGGATGATACAAATGATAGAAATGAGCCATCTGTGCATGATAAAAAATGAATTATGTGCCTGATTGAATCACTCATGGTAGAAGTGAACCCTATTGAACACTTACTATGTGCATCATGACTTTGATGAGCATTTCATATTGTCAGTGCTTTGCTTGCTTTGTGGATTCAACCTCCATGCAGTTTTCACTTAACTGTATATAGGTCCATGGAAGTGCTCTTGTGTCAAATAAGGTCAGTGCTAATTGCACTTCGCACATAAAGTCCGTGCAGGTCCTTCGCCTTGGGCATACAGAGTCCGTGCAGGTCCTTCACCTTGGGCATACAGAGTCCGTGCACATTCTTGTTAGACGGTGTATAAGCTCTGTGCATGCGTCTATGTCATTAGCTCTAGAGTCTGTGCATGTTGCACAAGGTCCATGCAATATTCAAGTCTGTGTACATTTTAGTTAACAGCATAGTAGGTCCGTGCAGAGTTCATTTCATATACAAAGTCTGTGCACGTTTTCATGTTAGTTACTGTAAGGTCCGTGCACATTTCATTAATCAGTTTGCATGATCAGTGTACATCTTGATAGACTGCATTGTCAAAGTCTGTGCATATTCTTGACAAACTCATACAAAGTCTGTGCATGGTTGAAGTCTGTGCAAAGACTTGTTTATGCACACATTATGCCAGTGCATGTTTTATTCTCGCAAATGCAAGGTCCGTGCATACTAGGTTTACGGCCATATTATGTCTGTGCACATATAAGGTCCGTGCACCTCACCATTTAGAGTCTGTGCATAATTGCCCTGCTGACATTCAGAGTCCATGCATATGCTTTTAAGGTCCTTGCACTATATCCCATTCATGCGACACAAGGTCTGTGCACAGCTCTCTTGTGCAAAACAATGTCCATGCATACTTCATTCTTGTGTGATGCAAAGTCAGTGCATATGGCCTATCAGGTCCGTGCAAGGTCGGTACAAGTTTTGTGTTGTTCACGATAAGGTCCGTGCACGTCTCTATAGCAAGTCAGTGCAATACCGTACGAAGTCGGTAGTTGCCTATCACAAGGTCCGTGCATATTTTTTTTGTTCTCATGCACGTAAAGTCTATGCAAAACATAGTCAGTGCATGCTTGCTTGACAGCATATGAAGGATGGTGCACGCTCTACCCTATGCTATAAGGTCTGAGCATGTTTTTATCCGAACACTTTGCATTGACTAGCCCACTAAGTCCGTGCACACATTATAATCTATTCACTTAATCTTTGCACAATTGAAATATGGCTGACCTCAAAGTGTTCGATCAAATGCCTTTTTGTCTATTTCTAACAGGGCAAAATCTCAGTTGCAGGAACGCACGTGATCCCAAGAATGGCTGGTGGCTGGGACCTGATCCAGGGAGTAAATAATGGGCACGTGATCCAAGGTGGATGGTGGTCAGAAAGGATTTGCCACGTGGACCTGATTCTATCCAAAGTCCAACACGTGGACTTCCTATGGCACTCACTTCTTGGCGGGAATGTTCCCTCCACACACCCAGGCGAACCACGAGCCAGAAAGAAAGAGAGCCCGATTGATCGACTAGAGTGTCTGAGTCTGTATTTCTGCTTCGAAGGAAGCTACATTGTCGTTAGTCATTTCTAATCGTCTGTTTTTACCTTTGTTCATCTTCTTCTTCGAGTTTAGTTTACACTATCTTTGTTACCCTCTAGCATTACTTAGAGGAAGGGAGAGGTTCTCCATTTTTTCCTCCCATGTGTCTAGAGGAAGTGAGGAATGATCCTCTATTTTCGTAGGTTGCTCAGTGTAGCTTACGGGGTTCCCTTTGCTGGTTGCAAAGGAAGGGAGGTTGGTCCTCTAATACTGATCTTGCTGGTGCAAGGTCAGGGTTCAGTTTCTATGGGTTGCAGGATCTGAGTTGAGGGATCTATTTCCCTTGTGTCAAGCTATAAGGTAGCATATGTTTGCAGACTGAGTCTGTAGGTCATTTTTGCTTAGTGCAAGGAAGCCTTACTCCAGGCGAGTAAGGGGTGGACGTAGATTGTAGATCGCAATCGAACCACCTTAAAAAGCTCTCTGTCTTCTTTGAGTGGTTTGTTCTTCTATGTTTTCATTTAACCCAAGCACGTTAGCTGCTCGATCACTATTCCATTTTGCTCTATCTTGTCAAGGCTTAGACCATCGGGCTGTTCCGTGGCCTGTTTAGGAAGCTTATTCTTCTCCAACAGGGGTTTCATTGTTTGTGTTGCGGATTGGCCTTAAATCGTCGGTGTTCTATTCATCCCCCCCTTCTAGCTCACCTTCCGCTTGATCTATCAAGGGCAACATTGATGCTATACCCCCCTCCCCCGGGGTTTTCTTTCCAATGGGATGTCTATATCGAGTTCCCTCCGTATTCATCGTGGATTTTATCACCAGGTGTATATGCATGTGTGTAGCTCTGGCCATCCCTGGGAATGCCTCACCATGGTTCATCCATTCACAACTATGAACTGGAGCGAACATGGCCACTCCTGCAATCTGAGCGCAGCGTCCTTTGATATAGATATCTCCATGTATGCTGCCCTTTAGTTGTTTGATCAATCGCATTATATAACCCTTCTATGTGCTAACCTGCTAACCCCCATGTGCCAATCCGCTAACCCCCGTCTATGTATAACTAATCGTGAACGATGTGATTGCTGAATGACCTATCATGGTATCTCCTTTACTCTGCATATGGGTTACATTACTGCATTTTTGTTTTCTTGAGAGTGACAGTCTAGTGACCGGGGAGGGGGGGACATTCCACATCTATGTCCATGTTATGATTTCTCTCTGAATCACCACCAGCTCATAAGGTCTTGTCCTCCTACGACATGTACCTTTATGGGCCGCCAAAGGGTGAATAATGATAGGGCTTATAGCCCAACATTAAATTCACTACCCCTTAGGGAAATGGTGGTGGCCATGGGTGTGCGCCCCTCGCAGGCTAGCCCTCGGGATTTTCCTCATGTCTTGGTCGTCCCTCTCGGACATATTTCTGGCCCGTGGAACATTGGTGCCCCTCGTAGGCTAGCCCTCGGGGTTTTCCATCCATCTGGGACTGCTGATCTCCGTCGTGGCCACCCGGTGTTAAGGAGCTTACCCCAACTCCATGGGTATGCCTCCGTTTCTCCCTCGTGACCCTCTGGGTATGGGAAGATGTTTCCCAAATTTCGCTAAATTAAATTAATCAATTGCTATCACAATTCAGGCTTAATGAGACGTGTTTTCAAATTAACAAATCTTTATGCTCGAGTATGAACCTCGCACGAGCTTTGACCCCGTTTCCAAGACAATGAGGACCTAAATTCGCTCACTAATTAACCCAATTAACACCAAAAGGTCATCAAGGCCACTCACACTCAAAAAATGCTCAAATCAATGGGAAATTCATGCCTTAATCTGTCGCGTGCAAGCCCGGTGCGTGCAAGCCCGACGCGCCCTATTCTGACGTGATACCCCCCTGTGTTGTTGCCTTGGGAGCCCAGATGCGTCGATGCACATTTGAAGTTCTTCATCATTAAGGTCGGTGCAGTTGGCTTGGCATGATGTATGAAGTCTGCCTGTCTTCTGCAAGGTCTATGCAACTGTTGAGGTTCACTTTCAAGGTCGATGCATATATGATCCTTGGCCTTTGGCAGGGTTGGTGCACATTTGAACTTCTTCAGTAGAGGTCGGTGCACATTTCGAGTTGCTTCAGTTGAGGTTGGTGCACATTTGAACTTCTTCAGTGGAGGTCAGTGCACATAGGAAATCCTTCAGTAAAGGTCGATGCACATTTGGGGCTTCTTCAGTTGAGGTCGGTGCACATTTGGAATTACTTCAATAAAGGTCGATGCACATGTGACCTTAGGCTCAGTAAGGTCTGTGCACATTTGCATACCAAGTCTGTGCACATTAGCAACTAGCATGACCAAGTCTGTGCACATTAGCATACCAAGTCTGTGCACATTTGCATCCAGCATGAACAAGTCTGTGCACATTTGTATTTGCCACAACCAAGTCTATGCACATTACTATTTGAGGCAAGTGAAGGTCGATGCACATTTTCTTTTGTCAATGGAAGGTCGATGCACATATGCTATTAGCACTCTAATGTCGTTGCACACCACTATTTGAGGCAAATGAAGGTCGATGCACATCTTTCTGAAGCATATGAAGGTCGACGCACATCTGACTGATTGCAAAGGTCGGTGCACATTCCTACTCTAAGCATAGAGGTCAGTGCACATTTCATACTTAGGCACATAAAGGTCAATGCACGTCTTCTGTCTTTTCTTTTTGCATGAGAAGATCGATGCACATTCTGCATGAAGGTCGATGCACATGAACTTGTTGGCAGGATATCTTCACATATGGACACATCCAAAGATGACATGAATTTCTGAGCCAAATGGCTAGTGACTCATGGTGATGTCATCAAAATAGCATGTACTCAACATTCTCCCCCTTTTTTATAATGGCAACAATGAGTCATGTGCTTATCCAAAAAAATATGCAGCAGGGATATGCTGTGAGTAAAATATGCAATGAAAGCAAACTCCCCCTTAATGCAAGCTCCCCTGAATGCAACTCTCACTCCCCCTTAATGCAACTCTCTCTCCCCCTTTGACACCATCAAAAATAGAGGACTGAGGATAAGGATGAGACGAGGAGAAATTATCAGAAGAGAGGTTCAGAACTAAAACATACATCAGTGAACTTGGACCATCAAATGGAAGGGTTTCCCAGTAGGCTAGCATGGTAGGACAAAGAATGAACCGAGGGATTAAAATCAAAAACACATGCAAGCATAGTTGAAACCAAGGAACGAGCCAGGGTATGCTCACTGAGTCTACGAAGGCTGATATACCTTGAGGAAACAAGAAGCATAATGTTCCCGGTTCAGTTTAACTCAAAACACGAGGAAAGTCAAAGCAACATATACTCAACATTTGAGGTCAAACAAGATAGACTGAAGAGACCATGATAGTAGGCACCTCTAGTAAGCAAGTTTGAGATTGACTGACAGTCAGGTGGAACTGGCACCATTTGACATGAGGAGTCACATTTGTTTCAGTGCAACTGCCCCAGTTACTTAGTGCAGTTAACTATCATGCCGCATGGGAGCCAGAGTTGGCCTACCATATCATGCCTGGCCCTCTAGCACTTCTTTGGTGAAGTGGTGCAGTTTCTCAGTAGGAATAGGCTATTGCTCTATTTTTTTGTGTTATTTTTTTTGAGTGGATTTTGAAGAACCAGAGTAGAAATAGTCAAGAGAGCGCCTTTCTGCGTAAGCCACCTCACGTCTCAGGTGGAGTGTACCTAGTTACTCAGCATACCTCAACCATGAAAGACCTGATGGTATGCTAAGACACCACAAACGGAATGCTAGATGAACACTAAGATCTAGAGGGGGGGTGAATAGATCTACCTTCACTAACGTAAGCTAAATTGTGAGGATCATAACCTGCATCACAGGGCCTTCCAAAACATAGCATGTGCTTAAGGTGACAATCCCTCGGCCAGGGGTCCGATCTGCATGCCAATGTCTCTCCCAGGGCCACGCCTAGTGTAGGACCTAGCCTTTAGGGGGAAATTGAAGAAGGATGGAGATAAGCCCAACGTCGGGGTGTGGGATATCAGGACTCAACTCCCTCGCAGGGCACCACCCCTCAAAGAATCAGTGTATTGTATTTGTGGAATCAACTTCCACTTGCACGCATACGCCCGAGCTTGCAATGACCCGCGGGGACTTTGCCGCTCTTCATAATTTTTTCTTTTTAGGCACACCCATGATGCTGCACATCCCTTCACCGTTTTATGCGAACCTCGACTCTTGCCTTACGAGAAGTAGGCCCGGTTACTAGGATCAAGGCCATTTTTCATGGTAATTTACTTTTTATTTTCTCTTTTTTTTCAAAGATTGCCCCTATTTAAGATCGCTCTCGTATTGAGGAGTGCCTAGGTTGGTTATCTAATCCATTAATCTCTTGCCCCTATGTCTGGCCGAAGAGAGAAAAGTAAAAGACCTTCACCTCCCCTAAGCATGGCCAAAGGAGAAACAGTGTAATCAAAAAGGAGACCCTGACCAAAGGGGTGTCGTGTAGTGTGTGGTCGCTGCGCTAAGGAATCTTTCCCTAGTAACTAAGGCAAAGGCTACCTTGCTACCTAGCCATTGTTAGCCAGACTCTTTTTTAATGATAAAAATGCTTAAGGGCCCATTCCACGCATGTGACAAATCCTCACCCTCGGCGTCAACTAATCGATAGGCGTTCCCCGGATACACCTCTTTAACTATAAACGGGCCCTCCCAGTTAGGTTGCAACTTAGACCTAGGATGTCCTGATCTAATAAATTTACGCTTCAAAATCATGTTACCCACTTGAAATTTTCTTTCAATAACCTTCTTTTGAAAATGACACGAGACACACTTTTGATAAGCGGAAACATGATTGACTGTGTTAAGCCTCTTCTCGTCCAAGAGTTCCAGCTGGACTAGCAACGCCTCTCGACGCTCGTCAAGATTAAGTTCCTTATCAAGCTGCACTCTTAGGGAAGGAATCAAAATCTCATATGGAAGTACCACCTCCATCCCATAAGTGAGGGAAAAAGGAGTTTTCCCCGTGGGGGTACAGACAGAGATGCGATAAGCCCATAGAGCTTCTACCAACTTATCGGCCCAATCAGCGAATTTATGTGACTCACATGTTTTCTTGATGATTTTAGGAACAGTCTTGTTGGTGCCCTTGGCTTGGCCATTGCCTTGGGGGCAGTATGGTAACGAATGATGCAAAGAGATGTTATATTTCTTATAGAGGTCCCGAAGTTCTTATGATACAAACTGAGGCCCATTGTCGGTGATGATGTGCTTGGCACTACAAAGTGCTAAATGATGTTCTTCAAGATGAAGCGGCAAACTATGGTGGCTTTGATCTCCGCGTATGCTTCAGCTTCAGCCCACTTGGTGAAATACTTAGTAGTGGTAAGGATAAGGGATTTCTGCTTGGTCTAAGAATTAGGATCACCCAGTGGGCCAACAATATCAAAAGCCCACAAGGAGAATGGCTAAGGAGCGGAAAGAGGATGGAGAGATGAAGTAGGAGCATAAATCTTATCAGCGTGGAGTTAGCATTGAAGACACCTACGAACATAGGTGGAACAGTCTTCTTCTAGGGTTGGCTAGTAATAGCCCTGCCTAAGAATCTTCTTGGCCAAAGCCTGCCCATTGACATGCCCTCCACACTCACTTGAGTGAGCTGCTTCGACAACTTTCCAAGCCTCGTCATCGTCTAGACACCTCATAAGAACTCCGTTAAGAGCGCGCCTATACAATTCTCCTGTAATAATTGTGTATCTTAAGGCAACTCTTCTAATGGCCTTGAGGAGGCCAGAGTAATGGGGCTGCGTCCACGCACCTGGGGCAGTGCGTCGACGCTGAAAGCGTCAAGGAGGCAGCGTCCCTTTTAACCCTTCCGAGTCTTCGGACTCGTAGGTGGCGGTACAAGTCTCGGGTTATCGGGCCTTCTCAGTAATCGGATTCTCGGGTCGTTACAAGTTTGGTCGGCCGAACGGATTTGGCCAACCGACCCCTATGGGTTGGTCAACCGAAATGCAGAGGAGTGACCTGTTTTGGGCCTCGGTCGGTCCGGTTGAGACCCAATGACCGACCTATGGCCCTGTGGATGTCCCAGACATCTCGTGAGTATCGTGACCATATTTTTGGGTGTCTGGAGGCACCGTATTTTCTCAATTAGCATGCTCATGAGTTTTTAGGGTCCGAGCGACCCTCTTGTGTTCCGGGCTTTCGTGTTACGCTAGATCGAGCCGCCCCGGGTTGGCGTGAGTGCGGAGGGCTGTTTCCACCCGTCGTTGGGTTTTCCAGAAAGTGTTTTCCGTGTGGGCCATGTGGATGGCCTTGGACTATGAGTCCAGTCACCTAGCCTGGGACTGGAGGTTTCTCACTTTTGCCTTGGATAGGGGATTAACTCGGTGACTTGTGAGCTATCGTGGGAATCGTGCTACCATGGTTTCAGACCTAGGGATTAGGTCAGATTGACGGCGCCGTGCCATCATATGCAGCGGTCTTGACCGAGTCTCGTGACTCAAAGACCGTTGGGTTTGATTGGTCTAGGTGATTGTCCCAAGTTTGGTGGCCCCGAGCCACCTGTTACTTTGCGTTACTCACGATGGGTGTGTGTTTGATTTTTGGTGTTCACGTTAGTGACCCCTCACTAGTCCTAGCATTCCTGTGCACGCGGGTGCGGACCCACTGGGAGTGGTGGAGAGCGTTACCCGAGAGAGATAATTTTTAGGCTGGTTACCATAAGGCCCCTCCGCGCAGCCTGAGTCCGGGCTTTGGGGAAGAACCAGCCAGAGGGCCTGACATAGGGTGCATGGTCTGTGTGTGCACACGTGGCTGGGGGCATCGGACCCGCGCTGACGAGCGCGACCCCAGCTAGTCCTTGTTCTGTTTTCTTGATTACTGTGCGGTGTCTTAGTTTCCCCCTAGGGCGTGCAGGGAGACGCCTGAGGCTGCGGACTAAGTCATCAGTGGATGCATCCGACCTTGCTTCTAGTGGACTGGTACTCCCGTCACATGACGTGAGATTCCCGTGACTCGAGGTGCCATTTCCCGTCAGTGAGACATAGTTTCGTGTGTAGTTTTCGAGTGTTTTCCTGAGGTAGAGGTCTAGGGTTTTCGGTGGGTGTTACTGAGAGTTTTCCCTAAACGGTGTGGAGTTCACGACGGTGAGGTCGTGATTACATTTTCAGATCGCGTGGTCTTGGTGTGGGTCTTGGTCTGAGAGGACAGGCCTCCACGACAGAGGTGTCGTAATGGTTCCCTAGTAGCGTAGCCAGGGTGGTTCGTGGTCTGGTAGTCCCCCGATCGAGAGATCAGAGTGGTGGTTTCCGTTTCGATAGGAGTAGCTGTAGTGTCGAGGTTCTACCAGCCATCGAGTTGCTGATCCTACTGTTGTTGCTGCTTTTTGCTATCGCCGTTGTTTTACGGTTGGGGTTTTGTGGGACCCCTACCAAGCCAGTGAGACGAGGCTCATCCCATATTTTTCAGGTGTAGCAGTTCTTCCTCGAGGTTCAAGGGTGTTACGTGGAGGTTCTTAGTTTGCAACTCGCTGGGCCGAGTGGTCACTCGATGTTGGGTACGTTCCTATACTGTAGACTGTGCTTCTGTTGGACTAGACTCTATTATAGTTAGTTATTTATTTCTGTTAATTATTGAATTATCATACTTTATTTCTTATTTCTATGTACACCACACCTACCCTTTTAGTCCTTCTGAGCCCTCCGACTCGTGGGCACTGGTTCAGAAGTTTTTCCTTGGATAAAACTTCTCAAGAATGATACAACACTTTAGAGCCGTAAGGTTCATCTCATTTGATTTCCCATTTAAATATATCCTTCTTCTAAATCTATCATCAGTTTTACGTTTGGTGGTGTTTTAGGTCAACTAAGTGACTTCTAGGAAATAACCATGTCTAGCAGGATAACACCATAGAGGAGACCATGTACAACACACAAGAGACCATGTACAAGACATATGGACTGTATTTTCTCTACATGAATAAAAGAATTCCACCTAAAGCAGAGCCACATAATTATACCAAACCCCACGGAAAGAAACAGATAATTTGGTCCGTTAAGAGTGAAAAGGCTCCATAAGTCTGACCGATGCAGTATATATGTAAGCATGTGAAGGATGAACTTGCCATGCAGGCTTCCGAAGTAAAGATCAAAAAGTTGACAAAGAGGAGACGAAATATTAATTGACAATGAAGAAATTTCTTTTCCAAATAATTATACGAAGCTGACACTAATCATAAAAACTTACAAATTAATCATATAATCAAGGGCTTCTACGGTTGTCCCATGTTCATCTTGCAGATATGTTCTCCAACCCCTGAATTATCCAAAGGCCAGGATGAAGTCAGTAGCAGTTCCTAAATCATACTGGAAAGCTAGAGCAGCATGAGTGTTATGACTATCAAGAAACACTATGACAAGCAAATTGAAACAAATTCTCAAAAAAAAAAAAATTGACTATACATGGAAGTAGACAAACCACAGAAGTGTAGAATAAAACAGGTAGGTGATTGAATGCATCCATTTGCATTCTGCAGAGCAACCAGTGATGTGTCACTCTGAAATGAAGCAAATGTTCTACAGAACATTGTTGAGTGAGCAACAAGATAAACAGTTAAAATTTGACAATGAAAGGAAATCCATCATGTCATCAAGTCATGGATGAGAGAAATATCTCATCTTAGCTTCAGTAACATTGTTGAATTCAGATACAATATAAACTGAATGGGGATGGTCGCATCACAGCAGAAGGGAGAACTAAGAAGCAATACAAAAATTAAAAGACAAAATAATACCACTACCTCTCTGCGGCACGTACGGCAAGCCTGCCCGCGATGCTCCGGACTTTGTTGGACTGCGGTGTCTCCTTCCCATCCCAGGATCTCGGGAGCCCCACGATGAACTCGTCCACCTCCTAAGTCCCGCGCCAGAAGTCAAATCAATTGCAAAATAGGGTAATTGATCGGCTTCGAAAAGGAAGGGGGCCTCCGTCCCTAATCCAGACCTCTCTTTTGGCGATCTCCAATAGCCGCAGCTCCAGCTTCTGCCCCCGCAGCTCCAACACCCACTTCGAAGAAAAAGAAAAATTGAGGAAGGAAACACCGAACCAACGGAAATCCAATGAAGGAAGGAGCCAAAGGAGTGCCAAGCCGCTTACCTCGAGGGTTCGCGGGGGGGCGAAGCCCTTGCCGAGGGCGAGGCCGGTCCTCGAGTCGCCTAGGTCGACCCCCAGGCTGAAGCCGCCTCGCCAAGTTGGGTCCCTTTGCCGCCGGAGGGCATTGGGGAAGAGAGCGGAGGTAGCGGGAAGGGGGTCCTCTTCCCCCACTGCTGCTCCCACCGCCGCTACCCTAGCAGGTGGAGGGGCGGGAGCTGCGGCGGCCTTGAAGCCGCTGGTGGCACTCCGACGAGGGCGGGGAGGAAATTTCAGGTGGGGACTCCTCCAGGTCGTTCTAGGTGGAGGCGGCCATGGCGACCGAGGTGGCAGTGACAAGCCGCAGGGAAGGAGCAGCAGCTGCAGCATTCTCGCGGCTTGTGTTTCTTTCGTCGTCCCCACGCCGCTGGTGGCAGGAAATACGAATCGAGACTGTTTGGATCCCTGGAGCACGCCATGGAGAAAAGCTAGGACGAATATAGCCCTTTTTCAACAAATCTAACAATTGTGCTCGCAATTCCACAAATGTCCCTACATCCTTTATGTAGTTGATGAACAGCATATTCAGGCCTCATCTAGATCAATTTGTTGTGGTCTTCATTGATCATATATTGATTTATTCAAAGATCGAGAAAGATCATGAAGAGCATTTGAGGATTGCATTGCAAATATTGAGAAAAAATCAACTCTATGCCAAACGTAGCAAGTGTGATTTCTAGCTTGAGGAAGTATCTTTCTTAGGTCATGTGATCTCGAAGAATGAAATATATGTGGATCCATCGAAAGTAGACACTGTAAAGAATTGGGAAAGGCCGACCAATGCAAGTGAGATCTGAAGTTTCTTGGGTCTTGCCGGTTATTATCGGCGTTTCATCAAGGACTTCTCCAAGATCGTGGTTCCTCTTACTAGGCTGACACGCAAGGAGACTCCATATGAGTGGAATGAGAAGTGTGAAAGAAGCTTTCAAGCTTTAAAAGATCACTTGACAACTGTCCCAGTCTTAGCACTACCAATTGAAGGGGAGAAGTTCGAGATATATACTGATGCTTTTGGTATTGGCCTCAGATGTGTATTAATGCAACAAGGGAGAGTCATTGCTTACTCTTCCCGGCAATTGAAGAAGCACGAGGAGAACTACCAGGTGAATGACCTAGAGTTGGCTGCGGTAGTATTTACTTTGAAGATTGGGAGACACTATCTCAATGGAGAGTAATTCACCGTGTACTCTGATCATAAGAGTCTCAAATATTTATTTTCACAAAAAGAATTAAATATGAGACAAAGACGTTGGCTAGAGTATCTCAAGGACTTCGACTTCATAATACAATATCATCCTAGAAAGAGTAATTCCGTAGATGATCCCCTTAGTCAAAAATTGAGAGCATTATTGGCCAACTACATGATCCAAGAATGGAAGATGCTAGAACAATTCTCTAAACTTATTATAAGCACGGACAAGGAGAAAAAGTGTATTATCCTATCACACATGAGAATATAATCGGATTTACTCTCCGAGATAAAGGAACTTCAAGACAATGACCTAGTACTAGCAGAAGTTAAAGGCAAGCTAGCAGAGCAACTTGATTTCAAGATAGCATCTGATGGACGATTATTATTCTGAGAAAAGGACATGTGTACCAAACTATCCGAAATTGAAGAAGAAGATCTTAGAAGAAGCACACCGATCAAGATACACAATTCACCCCAGAGGTACTATGATGTACCAAGATTTGAACCAAACCTTTTGGTGGCCCAACGTGAAGGTAGTAGACTTTGTTGCTCGTTGTCTCATATGCCAACAAGTAAAGGCAGAACACCAAAAGCCTGCCGGCAAATTACATCCTCTCGACATTCCCAAGTGAAAGTAGGAAGATATCGGCATGGACTTCATTATAGGTCTATGTAAGTCTAAAGGAGGACATGACGGAATATGGGTTATCATAGATCGATTGACCAAGTCGACACACTTCTTGCCTATAAAGAGCTTATGGTCGGTTGATGTTCTTGCTGTCTTGTACATCAAAGAGGTTGTCAGATTACATGGAGTTCTCTTTTCGATCATGTCTGACCGAGACCCACGCTTCACTTCTCATTTTTGGAAGGGTCTACAACATTCATTGGGGACAAGACTAAATTTTAGCATTGCCTTTCATCCTCAAATGGATGGTCAGATCGAGAGAATAAATCAAGTAATGGAAGACTAGCTACAAGCTTGTGTTATTGATTTTGATGGAAGCTGGCATGATCATCTACCCATGGACAAGTTTGCATATAACAACAGTTACCAGGCGAGTATTCAAATGGCACCCTTCGAAGCATTATATGGAAGGAGTTGTCACTCACTGACATGTTAGGATGAAGTTGGGGAAAGGCAACTTCTAGGTCTGGATATGGTAAGGGATACAACTGAGAAAGTGCAACTCATTCGAGAAAGACTTAAGATGGCTCGGTCAAGACAAAAGACTCCTCGTGCCAATCGCCACGTTTGTGCCTCCCTCCACACGCCATCGTCTGTGACCTCATCTTAACCGCTCAGCTCTTCTCCACTTCCCTGGCATTGCCTATCACTTGGCCATGTACCCCCTGCCTCCACCTACCCTTCTGCAACATTTGACTCCCCCTCAACTGCTCTCGATGGGACCGCAGGGAGAAACGACCCCCTGTTTCTCCACTACCGTCTCCTGCCCTGGCTTGCTCCTCGCTCACCGCCCCCTCCACCTCTAGCCTTGGCATCCTTGGCCCAGGTGGGCTAGTGTCCGTATCCTCCATCGCCCACCCCACTGTTTCCTCCTGCCAACCCCCTTCTTCTTGTGGTGTGGGCTTAGGCTCATCGTCCCCTCCCTTGCCGGAGGGACTACTTCCAGCTGCTGCCCCTCTTCCAGGCGTGGCCCCTGCCCTCGCTCCTGGGCCGTCACCCCCCCCTTGTGGTACCCTTGATGGGCCATCGCACGGCTCTCCCTGCCCTCCCTTGGCTAATCCTCTTCACTCCCGCACGGATGGCCTTTCTACTGGCTCGCAGTCCTGACCTGCTGGTGGCCTGCCCGTGGACGACGCCTTGCTTGCTCGCCCAGCTGGCCTACCCCTGACCGATGGCACTCCTAATGGCACCCCTGTGTCTATTCCTCCTACCGCCTCTGTCCCCCAGGCATGCTTCGCGCAAGTGGTTAGACAGTCATTCTCCCCTCTGGTCTGCCCACTTGTCGCCCATGGACCTGCTACCACCCCCTCGGGTGAGCTGGCCGCGTTCTTTTCTCTAGAGGAGCTCCAGCTCTCCTGCCAACCTTTGGAGTTTGCCGTCGTTGCCAGAACTCCCTGTGGGCGCCCACCCTTCCCAGCCATCCGCGCCTTCCTCGCCCAGCGGTTTCGGTTCCTTGAAGACTTAATGATCAGCACCATTGACAGCCGCGACCTGCTACTTCGTTTTGACAACCGAGGCGACTTCCTTCGTGTGCTCCTGCAAGGCACCCTCTCCGTCCACGGGAGGTTGTTTCGGTTTTCCAAATGGTCCTGGCGCTTCTCGCCGGTGGAGGACTCCCCTCTCGTGCCCGTCTGGCTGGAGCTGCCTGTGCTTCCTGCCAATTTCTTCCTCGAACCCCTGGTTACCTCCATCGCTGGGAGCATTGGCCCCGTCCTTCAGGTGGATTAGCTCACCCTCAGCTTGGCCCATACCCATGCTGCTCGTGCTTGTGTCCTCTTGGACATCTCCCAGCCACTCCCTGTGCATGTTTGGGTTGGGGTAGGGCCTGACGGCTTCTGGCAGCCCATTGTTGTCCCTGCGCCTCCATCGTTTTGCACCTCCTGCAAGTGCATGGGCCACCTGCTCTCCAATTGTAAGCTGACCAGCCCTGGCGACCTACGTGCTCCTGCACCTCCCCAGCCCGCGGTGGATCCTTCTGCCTCTGGTTCGGGTGTGCTTGCCCCCCTGCCCCGGCCGCCAGTGGTCCCTCCTGCCGAGGGTGGCGAGGCCTCGTCTTCACCGCCTCCTCCTCTGGAAGCTTTGGTGCCCCTGGAGTCCCCTTTTACTGTGGCTCCTGTTGTTGCAGCTGCTCCTCCAGACTACCCACCACCGGCCATGTCCCTTGCTTTGGCGTCGTGCTCCGCTGATCCCATGGGCCTTGCGGTGCATGGTCATGATCCCGTGGCCGGCTCGGGCTGCTGCTCTGCTCCCCCTCAGCTTGACGGTGCCCCCCCGACCGCTTCATCCACCCCTGCCACCGCTGTGAACTCCGCTGGCATTGTGCTCACCAGCAGCCCTGGTGGGGGCTCTCCACCTCTCCCTCCAAGCTTGTTGGAGGTTCCGTGCATTGGTGTGCCTCCTGTTGTTCAGTCGTCCTCAGCTCCTAGGCACGTTCTGCTTCTAGCCGGCCATGCCCCTCCTGTGGACCCTCTGCCCGTCTCCACCACTATGAAGACAAAACAAAACAAGAAAAAAGAAACGGATTCAAATATCAATTAATTACTACACAAGAAAAGAAGACAGCCGCCTCCCCCTGATCAGTGAACGCTAGAGGCTTAATGTCAAAATGAATAGAGGGAAATGTCTGATTAGAAATGACTATCTGGGCATAAGAAAGCTTCAAATGATCAACAGCCACATTAGGAGAAGGAATCAACTCTGGAGGGCCCGAGGAAGATTTTTTGGTGTGGACCAGGGAGGGGGGAGGTGAAGGGGGGCTAGGGCCCCCTCCGGATCCTGCCATGGCCGGCCAGGCACAGAACCCTAGAAGAATCCTAGTAGTCGCCGCTCAAGCGAAGTACCAAGGGTTGACCCACTCAGGCGAAAACTTGACCTTCTGTCAAGGTCGACGCATGAAACCCTATCTCTTTGCTTCGGCATTGACCCCATGCCAATGGCTAAGCCTTTCTCGTGCTAAACTTTCTGACCTTTGTGCTCAGCGCGGTGAAGCGAACCCCTCATCCCTTCACTGAAGGGGTAAACACTTTTTCGCGAATTTACATCGGATCGACAGTCTACCGATTTGTGAAATGATATGATGAAGAAGTCTACACCCGTGGGCCGCGTACACTCGTCCCTCGCTTGCGCCACCCATAGGTGGGGGGCATTTGTGGACACCTAAAATTCACCGCTGTGAGCCTCAAGCCACTTGTTGGCACTCAAAATATATTCAATGGCGATCAAGTCTCAAAGATGAATGATGCAGCCCACTGAAGCACAGAAGCTGAAGAAGATCAATATATTGAAGCCTTCCCAAGCTGCTAGAGCCTCAAGTCACCTATGAACGCCTGGGACTTCACCTCAAGAGAATCAAGATGAATTTACAACCAACCGATAGCGTCATCAAGCCTGCCCAATGAATTGGCATCGACTCAGTCGTGCCGCATAAACAACATCTGTTGTCCGACCAAGGACAAAGGTACCCCTGGTCACCTGCCACCTGAATGAAAGATCCTCCCGAGGTGAAAGAATGCCCTTGGCCCTTTAGAACAAAGGACCGAAGGCTCTGTCAGTAGAAGACCCCGATGACCCGGCATGGGTATGGCTTCTCAACATATTGGGTCCGTCAGTGACCAAATGATCACCCAGTCTAGGTGAAAACACCCTAGGTGGTATCCTACCCCTCAAGAAAGCTTCAAGCATGAGTCAGGCCGAGCCAGCAGATAGTGCCGAAGGCCATGTCAGTGGAAGACCCGCGTGCTCAAAATGAGGATGCACGAGGCCTCGAAGAAGGTTGTACGTCAACCCGAAGGCTTCGTCAGGACTTCTCACCAATGTTTTACAAGACCGCAGTGAGATGAATGGTCACAGTGACTCCCGGAACTAATTCGGGACCCACTGTCTAACCTGTGTCAAGCAAATGGCACTTACCCGGCGTGCCCTTCCACCGGTGCGCCCTATTCCCCAACGCACTCTCCTCCAGAGTGCAAAATGGTGAAAGGAAGCTTCCTGGTGCGCCATTCTTCATGCCGTAATAGAGCTTCCTCTATAAAACCCTTGTGGGTTGGACCAATTAAAAAAAGAGAACAATTCGAGAGCAATTCGAAAACAAGAGACATATACGAAGAGAGAGAGGCAGAGTCTGAGGGCCAATCGAGAGAGTCTGCTCGTCGGAGAGAGAGGGGATTCTTGGGGGAGAAGTAAGGCTTCCACTGAGTGATCCCGCCGCCATCCTCCTCTGTCTGCTCGCCGGAATAGCCCCGGAGCCGGAGAAGAAACGCCGAATCCGATACTCTGTTTTGGTGGCGATTTAGGTGGGTTCTGTGGTTCTCTCCCGACGATTCCGCCCTCTGATTTCTCCTTTCTGATATAGTGTAAGTGAGGGGGGAGGGGCGATGATATGAGCCTGTCTCCCCCCTCACCATCTTCCTATCTCTGCTCTTCTGTAATTCTACTTGTTATGATAAATGCAATGCTTATGAATCCCTACGATTATATGACTAACCCTAGGACTTTTAATTGTGTAAGGGAAAAGACGGACACGAATTACATGGCTACAAGTCCGAGCGATTTACCTTGCACTGCCGGAATACCAACGTGAACGCTTGGCGGCCATGGGATTTGGAGAACTGTTGAGCATCGAGGTGGCCCGAGTGGATACGACACTCCTACTTGCTCTGCACGAGAGATGGGACCCGGTGAGCCGTGCTTTCATATTCCCGTGGGGGCATATGACGCCGACGTTAGAGGACATGGCCCGGATCAGCGGCCTGCGAGTGCATGGGAAAGCTGTGACCGGATGGGCATATGTCGACTACCGGGAGTTCGCTCAGGAGCTCCTTGGCTTGGACTTGATGAGGTCGGGGCATCCGTCGTCCCAACTGTCACGGTCAGTGCTCCAAGAGAGCTTGGGACTCCAGCGAGCAGCAGTGGCGGTCGGAGAGTTACCAGAATAGCACATCGATCGAGTGATTGAGCAGGCTCATCCGAGTGTGGCGGCAGAGCCAGGGCCGGATGGAGACAGAGTTTTGAGACGCTTCCTGATGCTGCTATTAGGGAAGCTGCTGTTCGCAACACGAGCCGACGTGATCAGCTGCCGGCTCCTCCCTCTGTTGGCCGATCTGAGCTGGGTGCAGAAGTATGTATGGGGAGCAGCGGTGCTGGCTTTCCTATTCCACTCTCTCAGCGCCACTGACCGGGTGACCATACTCGGCGGCTTCTCGCCCTTCTTGCAGGTAAATGCCCTAAATGCCTTTCCATGCTTTCTATTTATGCTTCAATATGCTTGAAATGCTGCCACTTCCTTATAAATGTAGTTTTGGGCTTTCTTATATTTGTCGGGAATTGGGCGAGGAGTGGAGCTGTACCTGGGATGATTTCCCATCGCCAGCGGTCGACTCGGGCAATCCAAGAGGATCTTGACTCATTCCTGCATGCATCAGTAAATAGCTCGACTTCCTATATGCTCTTCTATATGCTGCTATACACTTTTAAATGCTGACCAATGCTGACATGAATGCATGAATGGCCCTTACAAGTGCGGTGGACACCGTATCGGGATGAGGACCACACGGGACAGTCGTGGGTGGAGGCTTCCCTAGCTTACCGGGGATGGGATATCTGGATGCATTGCATTAATGTGATCGAGCCCCTACACTACCGGCTGATTATGAGGACGAGGGGAGTGCACCAGCCAGCGGTGAGGTTCCCGCAACGTCATGATGAACGCCCGAGGAAATCTACCAAGGGCATTGATAGTGACATCGACTGGAGCGACTGAGCCAGGAAGTACATTCATGACTGGAAACACAAGGGCAAGGCCATGACAGAGTGGGCGGATAGCGATGAGGCATACTTGAAAGCCTTCACCTGTCGATACGGCAGCCAGATCTACCGCAACACCCGACGACCGGTATGAAAATGCAAAACTCATCTTTTCCTATTCTATATGAATGAATGCTATGTTTGACATTCATCTTCCTAAATGCAGCTAGACCCACAGGGGCACATAGCCGAGCTCGAGGGGCTTCTCCATGCCACAATGCAGTAGCGGGACGAATACCAACCGGCTTTTGAGCTTCTGTTGAGTTTTCCTAGCCTTAAAAAACTAAAATGCTTATGCAAACTAACCGACCTTCTAACATGCAGCGGGCCGAGGGATCCCAGAGGGCTGGACGAGACGCGCCATCCTCTTCCTTACAGCCAGCCGGAGGATGGGCTGAGAGGGATGCAGAGTTTACCCGGGCCGTAGCCCGAGCCGAGGAGGCTGAGGCTACCCTCGCAGAGCGGGTAAGGAATTAAAAACCTCCTAAAAGTGCTTCATGATTGTAACACCTCGTATTTAACTAATGATTTTATTTAATTTTTTAAGATTTTTCTGAGATTTATAGGAATTTATTTAAATACACGTCGATTTATGCCGCCAACTCCACTTTGAGGGTATGTGGAGGGTCTCCATGAGGGGGGTTATCCCTAGCAGCTTTTTCGCCTTGGCTGGGCATTTTTTTAGTCATTTACGAACCACTTCCGCATTCCGGATGCCCTGATCGGGTCATCCAGATTTTTCACTGATTTAGCCTTTGGCTCCCTATTTTGAGGAACCAAGGGCATTTCTTCATCTCGGGAGGGGTTCTTTATTAGGTGGAGGATCACCTGGTACATTATCATCCTTGATCGGACACCAGCATGGAGATAAATTTGGCACAATCACTTCGTTGCCGGGTTCATCGGCTCTGACCATTATTCGCCCTTAGTAAGCTACGGTAGATGTTTTACCCCAAGATGGTGAGATGTGAAGTCCCTGGTACTTCTTATTAGGTGAACTAAGGCTTCAGCGGTCTAAGTGGACCTGTCTTTGACTTCAGTTGACTTCTTTGGGCACATGATTAAAGCCCAGTAATATTTTAGGTGTCAACAAATGCCCCCCAGCCGTGGACGTTGCGAGTGAGGGATGAGTGGAGCGAGGTCCACGGATGTATTTCCTTCATCGAGTTTTGATAGGTGGGACCCACGTTGCCTTGAGTCAGTGGCACGACCTGGGCGATGTGAATCGGTGATGCTTTGGCTCCTTGAGTCGGTGGCATGCGTTGATTCGGCGACATCCGTTGAGTTAGTGGTGGATGGCCACTTGATTTGGTAGCGGGTGGCCACTTTGATTCAATGGTAATGGCCACTTTGAATCGGTTGGAGGGCGGCCAAAAAAGGCGGAGCGATGAGTCGGTGGGGCCGACACCGACTCACCCTCCCTCTCTTCTCTTTTTAAAACCCTATCGTAGGGTTTTTCTCTCAGAAACCCTTCACCTCCCATCTCCCCTATCTTCTTTCCTTTCGGCGACGGGGTCTCCTTCTCCCTGTGGTGAGGGTTCTTTTTCGGTGGCGGCAGCCATCATCTGTTGGTGGTGAGGGTTTGGCGGACGAGGAGCCTTTCTTCTTCCCCTCTTTTTCCCTCTTTTGCTGCCCACGGTGGACGGAGTTGGGCATCTTCCCCCGCCCTCTGTAGCCTTCGCCACGGTGAGATGGCGGCCATCGCGAGGGTTTCGAGTCGGTGGCACCGCAGTGGACCGATTCATGGAGAAGCTTTGAAGCCCTGTTCATTGTGTTCAAAGGGGCTCACCCCTCTTTACCCAATGGCTTCGGGGAGGTTCCTAGTAGGCTAGCCCTCAGAACCAATATTCTCCGTTGTCCATTTGGCCTAGGTGTATCACCTACAGCTCTTTTTAGGAACCGTCTCACCTTAGTGTGTGGACGTGCTCCCGTGATGTTCTGGGATGCTCCTGACTAAGGGGAGACTCTACCGAATTTTCTTCAGAAATTTCCTGAATATGTTTTCTTCTTTCTAATTTTATCGCCCCTTTTTAATTACAGCTAGAGCGATGGCTTCAATAGCTTCTTCCGCGATTGAGCAGGGGACCGATGCTCCACCCGGCGGGCGCCCAATCGTCAAATGGCAGAATATCAATGATCTCGACCAAGATCAGAGACGCATAGCAGCGGTGTCAGAATCTTGTGACTCAGACGTAGACTCCATGGATGTGGAGCGACTGACTCTTTCTGATAGATGCCAATTTTCATTCGAACACGGCCAAGGCTACAGAAAGGACTTTCCAAAGGACAAGCACCTAATGCCTTTTTTTGACCGCTTCAATCTTATGGGGAAGCGAGACATTCTCACTATTCGGGCAGCTGAGCATAGTATACTCTTGGGCCGAGATAGCATGATCGACTCAGTAGTGAGGAGAGAGCCGATTTATTTCCCGGGAGAAGCCCGCGGGTGGGGAGCTGTCACTAGTGTGTTGGAACTAACTCCTAATCAAGGGCTGCTAACTCGAGCCCTAGAATTTACCCCTGCCGCAAGCACACAATACAATTATATTTATTCTATTTAGCCAGCTCTTGGTATGAGGCAGAGAACTTTGATCTGAAGATCATCTCACGCTTAGTGATAGCTTCTAGCTGGACTTAATCCGACCTTCTGCAACTCACCATTATGTATATCGGAGAATCGGGAGATGCAAGCACTCATACATGTGTATTTATACAGTTGAATACAAGCAAATGGGCATATAGGAGTTTATTCCTTTATTAGAAATCGCGTGCAGGAGTTGGGGTTAGTTGAACCATGGGTAGAAGTCGGCTTCGACATAGTGCGTGTTGATTGAAAACATATTATCATCACTTTATTTAATCATTTATTCATATGTTTATTTGACATATCTAGATGAGATTGTGGTAGCACCCCCCTGTCCCGAGGAATATCGAGGAGGGTATAAGAGATTCATCCACGAAATGTCGAGATGATCTCCCGAATGACGGTTATCCCAAACGACAATCTCGTACCCTACGATAAGTGGAGAACCTAAGGGCTAGCCTTCCAGGTAGTCGTGATCACTCGTAGGGCTGTCGATCTGTGGCAACCTTTTATTATGAGTCCGCATACAGCATTGGAGTGCACGCATATATGGGTCCACAAGATGGATCTGGCATGACTGCATTCGAGCGGATTCGTATATTATCGAGATAATGTATGCTGGGAGGTGAGACTTATTATTGATTTATTCCCCTTTATTGGGTACTCTGCACTCATAATTCAGCATGGGTAGCGGTGAGGCCGTTACCACCATAAGGGCTGAAAACCAAGCGAAAAGTCGAGAAAACATGATGCAAAATTAAATCACGAATTATCGAGAGAATTTCGGCGGCATCTCTCCCTGCCCCGGAACATGTTGGGGGAAAATATAGAGGAGGCCCATCCACGGCAAGCTGAGATGGTGTAACGACCCAAGATTCGGATACCAGAAAATACCCGATACCATTCGAATCCTGGCCCCCTGCCCACGAGCTAGCGGGCTCAGAAGGGCTAAAAGGTGTGTGTGGAGGTACATAGAAATATGAAATAAAGTAGGGAACAACAATAATTAACAGAAATAAATAATCTAATTACATAATCCAATCCAAATAAAGTACAGTATAAGGCAAGAAAATGTACTCTAATGCCGAGTGAACACTCGGCCCAGCGAGCTGGCAACTACGAACCTTCGAGGAGGAACCGCTACACCTGAAAAGCAGGGGGAGAGCCTCCTATCCCTGGCTCAGTAGGGGTCACACGGAACCCCAACCGTGAACAATGACAGTAATAAACAGCACTAAAGAAAACGACAACAATAGCAGGAACCGTAACCACGATGGCCGATAAAACCTCGGCTCTATAGCTGCTCCTATTGTACTAAAAAATATACCTTGATCCCACAGTCGGGGGACCACCAAACTATGAATCACCCTGGCTACGTAGCCTGGGAAACCATCACGACACCACTATCATGGAGGCCTATCCTCACAGATGAAGGCCCAGCCCAAGATCACGCGATTCGGGAACATAGTCACGATCTCGTCATCATGAACCCCACACGGTCTGTGGGTGAAACCTCGATAACCCTATCGAAAACCCTAGATCTCGATGTCAGAAGGACACTTAGAAACCACCCAAAGAAACATAGTGAAACTCATCTCGTATGACAGGAGTACTGCCTACTAGAAGCAAGGCTGGATGCATCCATTGATGACTTAGTCCATAGCCTCAGATGTCTCCCTACTCATCCCAGGCGAACATTGAGACACCTTACTAGTAACCACAGAACAAGGGTCTAGTCGGAGTCATGCTCGTCAGTATACATCCGTAGTCCCCGACCATGTGTGCACACAGCTTGCTGCCATTGTGCATCGTGTGTGGTTGGGGTTTATCCCCGTGTGCTACGTTTAGTAGCGTGTAGTGAAGCCTCACCCGGTTGGGTGAGGGGTAATAACGGAAGGTGGAATTATGGAAGGTACACTAACTGTTTACTCTAAGACTGCTAAAGTTTTATTTGATACAGGTGCAACTCATTCATTTGTTTCCAAGAAATTTGCTGCTTCATTTTCTAAGGAACCCTAATGTTTAGACTTAGTCATACCTATGCCTCTCAGGAATGAATCGAATATCACACATCACTACCCTAACTGCAAGGTTATGGTTAAAGGAAATAATCTGCCTGTTAACCTGATATGCCTAGACATGAAGGGGTATGATGTCATACTAGGTGGCAACTGGTTGTCCACATACCGAGCAACTATAGATTGCCGAAATGGCAAGATAACTTTTGTGGATTACCCCGAGCTGGTTTACACTAGCCCTCAGAATAGATCCCCTCTTATCTCAGCTCTCCGAGCTAGCAAACTTATAAGTAAAGGATGTGTGGCTTTCATTGCATTTGTGATTGCCACGAAAGTCGAAGAGTCTAAACTTGAAGACATCCATGTAGTTTGGCAAGTTTCAGATGTTTTTTCAGAAGAATTGGCCGGCTTACCTCCAGAAAGGGAAGTGTCGTTCACAATCGACCTTGTCCCTAGTACTGGTCCTATTTCCAAGACACCTTACAGAATGTCACCCACTGAGGTGAAGGAGCTAAAGGAGCATCTAATGGAGTTATTGAAAATGGGTTTCATCTGACCGAGTACTTCCCCATGGGGAGCACTCGTGCTATTTGTCAAAAATAAGGATGGATCAATGCGACTCTGCATTGACTATCGGTAGTTGAACCACCTCACAATCAAGAATAAGTACCCGCTGTCGAGAATTGATGCGGTGTTCCATCAATTATCTAGAGCTAAATATTTCTCCAAGATTGATCTCTAGTTTGGTTATCATCAACTAAGAATCAAGGAGGAAGACATTTATAAAACTGCATTCTGAAGTAGATATGGGCATTACGAATTTACTGTTATGCCTTTCAGACTAACAAATGTCCCTGCATCTTTTAAGTAGTTAATGAACAACATCTTCAGGCCCTACTTAGACCAATTTATTGCGATCTTTATTGATGATATTCTGATCTATTCGAATACCGAAGAAGATCATGAAGTATATCTGAAGAAGGCATTGCAAATATTGAGGGAAAATAAAGTATATGCCAAATTTAGGAGTGTAAGTTTTGGCTCGAGGAAGTATCCTTCTTGGGCCATATAGTCTCGAAGGATGGTATTTCTGTTGATCCTTCGAAGGTCGAAGTTGTGAAGAATTGGGAACGACCAATGAATGCAATGGAGATTCGAAGTTTCTTGGGTCTAGCTGGTTACTACCGACGTTTCATCAAGGACTTCTCCAAAATTGTTATTCCTCTCACCAGGTTGACTCGCAAGGAAGTGCCTTATGAGTGGAATGAAGACTGTGAGAAGAGTTTCTAAGCTTTGAAGGATCTCTTGACCACTGCTCCAGTCTTATCATTACCAATTGAAGGAGAGAAGTACGAGGTATATACTGATGCTTCTGGTATTGGCCTCAGGTGTGTATTGATGTAAAATGGAAGAGTCATTACATACTCTTCCCAGCATTGAAGAAGCACGAAGAGAACTACCCGGTGCATGACTCAGAGCTGGCCGCGGTGGTATTTACCTTGAAGATCTAGAGACACTATCTCTACGGAGAACAATTCATTATATACTCTGATCACAAGGGTCTCAAGTATTTATTCTCCCAAAAGGAGCTAAACATGCGGCAAAGGCGTTGGCTCGAATATCTCAAGGATTGCGACTTCACTATACAATACCACCCTAGCAAGGGTAACTCTGTAGCTGATGTCCTTAGTCAGAAGCCGAGAGTAATATTAGCCAACTACATGATTCAAGAATGGAAGCTATTGGAGGAATTATCTAAACTAAATATTAGCACAGGCACGCAGAACGGGTGTATCACTCTATTCCATATGAGTTGGCTCTTGAGCAAAAATGTTGATTTCTTCTCATTAATTGTTCCAAAATAGAAAATACCAGGATTATAAATGAAATAGAAATGACCTAAACTATCCTCATATCTAGGGTTAGGGAGGGGAAAATGGGGGATAGAAAAATTATTTCTCCCCTGTGGTCAAATGACCAAACTAAAAAAATACATAAAGGTGGTAAATGGGGGGAAATGTTATTCAACTCTCCATATGGGACAAGGGAGGGGGCGCCCTCCCCTTGGGGTCAAAGAAGGGGGCTGGTCATCTTGGACCATGGACCATCCCAATGGACCCTAGAGGTCCTAGGTTGCCCAATGGGAGAGAGAGTGGGGATCCCGCTGGGCCTACGTGACCTTTTTGCAAAGAAACCCACGAATTCCTTTGGCTTATAATGCCATACAATTACAACCCAATTAACCCAAGGGTATAAATACAAACTAAAGGATACAAATGTAAATAAAAGTTAGATGTCTTACTCTGATGTCCCATCAGGAAAGGTACAAAGCTCGACTGGTAGCAAAAGACTTCACTCAGGTATATGGAGTGGACTATGAAGAGACATTTGCTCCTGTGGCAAAAGTAAATTTTGTCCATATCTTGATTTCATGTGCAACTAACTTTGGCTGGGAGCTACATCAATTGGATGTGAAGAATGCATTTCTACATGGTGATCTTCAGGAGGAGGTGTATATGCATATACCACCTGATTTTGATAGTGAAGCAACGGATGGAAAAATCTATAAACTAAAGTGCTCACTATATGGTCTCAAACAGTCTCCTCGTGCCTAGTTTGATAGATTTAGTCGAGCTGTGAAAGGTATGGGGTGTACACAGAGTAATGCAGATCACACTCTGTTCTATAGACATATAAAAGGGAAGAGGACCATTCTCCTTGTTTATGTTGATGATATTGTGGTTTCATGAGATGATCATATCCAGATCAAGCAATTGAAGTGCAAGCTGAAGCAAGTGTTTGAGGTGAAAGACTTGGGGCCACTGTGATATTTCCTAAACATAGAAGTTGCAAGGTCATCTAGAGGGATTTTTTTATTACAATGCAAATATGTGTTAGACTTGCTCTCAGAAATTGCAATGTTAGGATGTAAGCATGCTGCTACCCCGATAGACCAAAATCATCAATTAGTGGCAGATGGTGGAGTGTCTGTTGATTGAGGGAGATATCAACGACTGGTAAGGAGGTTGATCTATTTGTCACATACCCGACCTGATATGGTTAATGCAGTTACTGTCATCAGCCAGTATATGCATGATCCACGAGAGAGACATTTGGAGGGGGCTTATAGGGTGTTACACTACCTGAAGGGGTGCCCTGGTCGGGGCATGTTGTTCTCCCGATATAATACCTTTTAGATAGAGGGATTCGTTACTGCAGATTGGGCTGAATCACTAGATGATAGGTGTTCTACCTCTAGATACTATATGTATGTTGGGCATAACTTAGTTGCTTGGTGAAGTATGAAACAATCTATGGTGGCTCGATCAACAACAGAAGTAGAGTATATGGCAATGGCACTAGGTGTATGTGAACTTCTCAGGCTACAGAAACTACTTTAAGAGTTGCAGTTGTGGAATGGGTCCCCTCTTCATCTGTAAAGTAATAGCAAGGCAGCAATCGTGATTGTGAATAATCTTGTACAACATGATCGCACCAAACACATCAAGATCGACCGTTCCCGAACCGGCTGTGATCAGCGGCCGAATAAGGGCCGGACGGGAGGCAATCGTCGCGCTTCGCGTTGAGGTGTCGAGGACCACCGCAGAGCCTGCGAGGTTGTGGACAGCGCCCCACGTGGTTCCCCCATCATTGGAGCCCTGGATCGTGATCGCGCCAGAGGATAATCTTGTAGAAGGTACAGTTTCAATTTTTGGTCATCCTGCTCGTGCCTTATTCGATTCAGGTGCCACTCATTCGAAACATATTTTTTTTATTTTTTTTATATTTTTTATATTTTTTAAATTTTATATAAATACCCACATTTTCTTCATTTCCTTACCTTTGTTTTCTTCTTCTTCTTCCTCCTCCTTCCTCCCATGAGCACACCCGCGCCCTTCTCTCTCTCTCCTCTCACCGACGATGACCGCGGCGACCTTCCCTCTGGTTGCAGACAGCGTGGAGGTGACGGCGCGGCGATAGCGGTGGCTGCGTGGTGATCGCGACGGTGTGCGTGGCTCATGGGAGACGTGGGAAGAACAAGCGTTCTAAAGGCTCCTTCGTGAATTGACAACGATCCGTCGCGTTTCGGGCGACATCGAGGTAAGGTGACGTTCCCTTAGCTCCTTGTTACCTTCCCCGCGATTTCTAGACCGAGGCGAGGTCGAGAGAGGGCTGAATTGAGCCGGGAAGGGAAAATCATGTTTTGGGGTGAGATCGCCCAATCCAGCCTTTTATCACGTAATTTGACGGTTTCTAGGCATCATTAGATGCTCTGGGACATGGGGAAGAGTTTCCCTTTTGGTTCAAGGTCAATCGGAGGTGGGTAGGGCGAGATTCCGACGAAGTTCATCGTTCTCGGGCCTCTGGAAAGGTGGCGGTCCTTCCAGAGACCGCCACAACCCTTTTGGCGGTCGCCATTGGACCGCCATAGCCGAATCGAGTGTCGGCAGCCATAGCGGCCACATGATAAACCGCTAGAGCACGTAGCGGCTTATCATATGACTACTACAGTCAGAATTTGACCGTTGATTTCCGACCGTTGGTTTTTAACCGTTGGAGATCTTGGGATGTAGCGGCCGTAGGTAAGTGCGCCACTTCCCTTTGGCGGTCCTAGGTAGGACCGCTAGTGCCTCCACAATCCTTGGGTTAGCGGCCCAGGGTACGATCGTTAGCTTCTGTGGCGGGCTAAGAATTGCCGCCAGACCCAACAGCTTACTCCGTGTGGTGGGCTAGCAGTAGGCCGCCAGACCCTGTAGCAGACCAAGAATGGGCCGCCAAGGGTCTGCCTATCTCTCCCTGTGGCTGGCTAGAGATAGACTATTAGACACTATAGTAGTCCAAGAGTGGGCCGCCGCTTGTCTGATTCCAGCGGGGTTTGTTCTTGCCGATTCGAGTCCCGGGTGAGTGGATCTCGATTCACGTGTTGACTCGTAGCCTGCTTAATGCTGGGCATCGTGTGGGGGCCTTGTGTTAGGGTGCCGTGGAGTCTCGGGAGGTGTTGTTCTCAGCTTTCGTCACCGTGAGTCGGTGTCGGTACGAGGAGCAGTCCTTGTATTTTGACCGATTCGAACGTTATTTTTTGCTGACTAGAGAGTCTACTCCTTCAGTGACCCTCCACTAGTCGTAGCCTTCTTACAGTACGTGTGTGCTGGCTCACTTGGGAGTGGTGGAGAGGCTACCCCGAGAGACGATTTTTAGACTGGTTACTATAGGGCCCCACGTCTTGCAGCCAGAGTCCGGCTGAGGGGAAAACCAGTTAGAGGCCAGACCTGGGACGCATGGTCTGTGTTTGCACACGTGGTTGGGGGAAGTGGACACGCGCTGACGAGCGTGACCCCAGCTAGTTCTTGTTCTGTGGTGACTTATACGGTGTCTTAGCCTCCGCCAGGGGCGTCGCAGGCAGGCACTTGCGGTGCGGTGTAAGACGTCAGGAGATGCATCCGGCTGTGCTTCTAGTGGGAGGTACTCCTGTCTTGTCAGGTAGAGACTCTGTCGTGACTTCAGCGGCTTTCTAGCGACTTGGTCAGTGAGTGACTTTCGCTCTTGGTTTTACCGTTGGGCGACTTTCGATTTTAGCCACTTCGACTCGTAGTCGTGGTTTTACCACCGTGACTTGTGTCTCCATTCCAGCGCCGTGAGATCAGTGTCTGTAGTAGCAGGGTTTCCAGTTGTACTCGCTTTGGCTGCTTTGCGTTGCAGTTTCTCGTGCATATGCATGGACTTTGTTCTTCAACCCCGTGCATATGCACGGACTTCATTTCTCAACCCCGTGCACAACCTGCATGGACTTCGTTCCTCAACCCCGTGCATATGCACGGACTTCATTCCTCCACCTCGTGCACCTGCATGGACTTCGTTCCTCAACCCCATGCATATGCACGGACTTCGTTCTTCAACCCCGTGCATATGCACAGACTTCATTTCTCAACCCTGTGCATATGCATGGACTTCATTCGTTAACCTCGTGCATATACAAAGACTTCATTCCTCAACCCCGTGCATATGCATAGACTTCGTTCTTCAACCCCGTGCATATGCACGGACTTCGTTCTTCAACCCCATGCATATGCATGAACTTTCTTCCTCAACCCCGTGCACAACTTGTACGGACTTCGTCCCTCAACCCCGTGCATATGCATGGACTTTGCTTCAGCACTTGCATGGGCCTTGATCGAAATATGCATGGACTTCATCCGGCCCAGTTGAAACCTGCACGGGGTTTGTCCTTCACCGGTACATTCCCCAGACCCTCACCAGTGCACCCTCTTCAGCCCTTCACCAATTGTGGACGTGTAAAATTGCACGTCCGCGTGTCTCGACTAGTCCAACATCAACAAGCAAATTCAATCGAAGAAACTACGGAGAGGACAGGCCATCCGAACGAACAACACACTATCGTGAAGCCATCTCCAGAGTCACGATAGCGAAGAGAAACTAACCCCCGGGAAGCCCATAATTCATGGGCCCCGAAGAAGAAATTAAATGAACCACAACTTGTGCACGAAATGGGCTCAAGGCCAATCTTTAACGGCAGACCCAGCGCTTGTTCAGCAGCACACCCAGCGCTTGTTCAACGGCACACAAAGCGCCTGTTCAATGGCACACCCAGCAGTTGCTCAGTGGCACACCCAACAGCTGCTCAGCGACACACCCAGCAGCTGTTCAACGACACACCCAGTGCCTATTCAACGGCACACCCAGCAGCTGCTCAGCGGTACACCCAGCACCTGCTCAGCGGCACACCCAGCAGTTGCTCAGCGGCACACCCAGCGACTGTTCAACGGCACACCCCAGCGGCTGTTCAACGACACGCCCAGCGGCTGTTCAATGACACACCCTAGTGGCTGTTCAACGGCACGCTTCCTCTGCCCTTCGACGGTAGGCCCATGCGTCCCGTTCACCGGCACACCCTAAATGCCTCTCAACGGCATGGTCTATTTCTTTAGCGGCACGCTCTCCCCACGACCCATCCGGCAGGGAGGATCTCACGCCATTCCCCTACAGATTCTTGGCGCGCAGTGGGCCGGCTGACGTGGCAACACGAGAGTGAGACACGCAAGCTACTCCTCTGTTAATGGGGACGAGGGGAAGTCAAATCCCCATTTAATGCCCCATGTTCCCGCCTCCGTCGCTCCCCGCTCGAAGGCTCCTATCATTGGGGTTTTAAAGCCCCTCTTCCACCAGTGAGTAACAAGGAGAAGGAAGAGAAGAAAAGAGAAGAAGAAGAGGAGAACAAGAGAGAAAGAGAGAAGAGAAGAAGGGAGAGCAACAACACCGATGACCAGATTGGAAAGAAGAGAAGAAGAAGAAGAAGGGACTCTCCCCTTCGGTAGCCACCAGAGAGTAAGAGAGCAAGAGAGTAAGAGGGAGGGGGAGAGGAATGTAGCAGTGGAAGGGGAAGAGCAGGGAGTCGTCACCTCTGTTCAACCCCCCCATTTCCTTTCTTTGTTTCCGTTCCTTGCTTCTTCCCTCTTCTTCTTGCACCCGATGTAGTTGGTTTCCCGTTTACCATGAATAAAACCCCTTTCTCTTTGTTCTTCTTATACTCTCGTCATTGGCGTTGTTTCCCGTTGGATTGGTCTCCCCTCTGTGTTCTTCAACCACCCTTCTTCTTCTCCCCTAGCGATTTTGGTTCCATTTGAGGGACATGACAGGGTAGGCGAAGGGTCACCTCTGTTTAATCGAGGGGGTGCTTAGCATTAACCCCTCTTTAAACCAGCAACCTTTGGAAGCAGGCTGGAGCCTTGCGGATCGTGGATAGGACCCTAGGAGGCTTGAAAGCTATATAAAGAGGTGGGTTTCATGGGTGGTCACCCTTTAGCAACACTCATCTTCCATTTTATGCCACCTATGGTCCCTCTTGTGAAAGGAAGAGAGGTGAGGGACCATGGCCTTGGCATAGGAGGGTGGACCTGCAATGAAGTCTTGGTGGGTCTGGGGTGTGGATCTCATCCCCAGATCGGAGGGTAAAGCTGAGGTGGATCTGGGGTGTGGATATTATCCCCGGATCATCGGTTAACGTCTCAAAGGTAGGCACCTAACCTCAAACATAGGGGTCAATGATGCATTAGAATGATTTTTGATAAAAACATATATTTTCTACACTCTAAAAGAGGGACTAAGGGCAGGTGGGGATGACCATCACATTCATTTTGGGGTTTATTTTTCAATCAGTTTGGGTTTCATAAGTTTCCACAGTCCTTGAGTAGGGTCTGTGCATGTTTTGAGTAAGGTCTGTGCATGTTTGAATTAGCCATGGTAAGGTCTGTGCATGTTTTGAGTAAGGTCAGTGCATGTTTTGAGTAAGGTCAGTGCAAGTTTTGAGTAAGCTGTGCGTGTTCTGAGTAAGGTCTGTGCATGTTTTGAGTAAGGTCTGTGCATGTTCTGAGTAAGGTCTGTGCATGTTTCGAGTAGGGTCTGTGCAAGTTTAAATTAGCCATGGTAAGGTCTGTGCATGTTTTGAGTAAGATATGTGCATGTTTTGAGTAAGGTCTGTGCATATTCTGAGTAAGGTCTGTGCATGTTTTGAGTAAGGTCTGTGCAAGTTTGAATTAGCCATGGTAAGGTCCGTGCATGTTTTGAGTAAGGTCTGTGCAAATTGTAATTAGCCATGGTAAGGTCCGTGCATGTTTTCAGTAAGGTCTGTGCAAATTGTAATTAGCCATGGTAAGGTTCGTGCATGTTTTGAGTGTTTTGAGTAAGGTCTATGCATGTTCGGAGTAAGGTCTGCACATGCTTTGAGTAAGGTCTGTGCATGTTTTGAGTAAGGTTTGTGCATGTTTTGAGTAGGGTCTGTGCATGTTCTAAGTAAGGTCTGTGCATGTTCTAAGTAAGGTCTGTGCAAGTTTGTATTAGCCATGGGAAGGTCTGTTTATGTTTTGAGTATAGTCTGTGCATGTTTTGAGTAAGGTCTGTGCAAGTTTGAATTAGCCATGGGAAGGTCCGTGCATGTTTTGAGTAAGGTCTGTGCATGTTTTGAGTAAGGTCTGTGCATGTTCTGAGTAAGGTCTATGCATGTTTTGAGTAAGGTCTATGCATGTTCTGAGTAAGGTCTGTGCATGTTTTAAGTAAGGTCTGTGCATGTTTGAATTTGGCATTGTAAGGTCCGTGCATGTTTTGAGTAAGGCCTGTGCATATTTTGAGTAAGGTCTGTGCATGTTCTGAGTAAGGTCTGTGCATGTTCTGAGTAAGGTCTGTGCGTGTCCTGAGTAGGTCTGTGCATGTTTTGAGTAAGGTCTGTACATGTTTTGAGTAAGGTCTGTGCATGTTCTGAGTAAGGTCTATGCATGTCCTGAGTAAGGTCTGTGCATGTTTTGAGTAAGGTCTATGCAAGTTTGAATTAGCCATGGGACGGTCCGTGCATGTTTTGAGTATGGTCTGTGCATGTTCTGAGTAAGGTTTGTGCATGTTAGTTCAAATCATAAGTGAGGTCTGTGCATGTTCTGGTAAGGTCGGTGCATGTTTAGTTCAATTCATAAGTGAGGTCTGTGTATGTTCCAGTGAGGTCCGTGCATGTACCAGTGAGGTCTGTGCATGTTCTAGTGGGGTCGGTGCACATGCTGCACAGACCCAAATTGCAGAAACTGAGAAGAGGCAGAGGCGAAGCGCAAGGCCGATGAGGCCGAGCGCGTCAAAAAGGCCAAGCAAGCTGCGGGCGTCAACGTCAAGTCGTCACCGGGGCAAGCCGCAAATACGCGGTCGCTTGATGACGAATTGCGCGAGATCGCACGAAAAGCCTATAGCTAAAGGACTACCTTAAATGGCTTCTCCGAACAGCACGTTCACCGAAATGGTGACCACGTCGCTGCGGAACCACGCCAAGAAGCTCGTTGACAACGTCAGCGACCACAACGGCCTGCTCCGCAGAATGAAGGACAACGGCAACATCGTCACCAAATCCGGTGGCTATGAAATCGTGTTCCCTCTCGAATACGCCGAAAACGGCACCTACCAGCGTTACTCTGGCTTCGACCAGTTGGACGTTGCCGCCTCCGATGTTTTCTCGGCGGCTAAGTACGATTGGGCGCAGGTGGCGATCCACGTCACGGCCTCCGGTCGTGAACTTCGCATGAACAACGGCCCTGAGCAGATGATCGATCTGTCCAAGGCCCGCGTTAAAAACGCGATGAACACGGCGGCGAACAACTTCTCCGTCGATCTCTACGGCTCCGGCGCGCTGACCAACCAAATCGGCGGGCTTGGCCATATCGTCACCTCTGACGGCACTGGTACGGTTGGCGGCATTAACTCCGCGAACTATGCGTTCTGGGCCAATCAGTTCTACGAAAACCCGGTGACGGGCTTTGCTACTACGTCTGTCGGCGCCAGCCTCAATACGCTCTGGCTGCGCTGCGTTCGCGGTAACGACAAGCCCGACCTGATCGTTATGTCGAACGACCTTTACGCGATCTATGAAGCCTCGTTGCAAGCCAACCAGCGCTACATGGATTCCAAGAAGGCATCGCTCGGCTTCTCGGAACTGCAATACAAGACTGCGGATGTCATTTTCGACAGCAATACCAACTTCGGTACGACTGCCGAGACGGGCTATTTCCTCAACACCAAGTACCTCTATCTCGTCCAGCATTCTGAGGCCCAATGGACTCAGGACGACGACAAGGTGCCGGTGAACCAGGACGCCGTGGTTATCCCGATTTACTGGATGGGCAATTTGATCTGCACGAACCGTTCGTTGCAGGGCAAGCTCATCGACGTGTCGTAAGGAGCAACGCACATGGCTTACATCATCACTAACGGCGTTGCCGGCGCACAGCCGATTGCTACCACCAGCACCGTCCAGAACCACCCGCTAGGAAAGATCGTCACCGCGTTCGACCCCGTCCGGGGTTCGGGTGAGTTCATCTACCTGAAGGGAGCTTCCAATACGGTCGTTGGCTCCTGGGTCACATACCTGCCTGATGACTGGACTACGGCACTCGTGGTCCCCGATGTTATCGGGCCCGTTGCCGTATCCATGTCCATTAATGCTGCCAGCACGTCTTACGGCTGGTATCAAATCCATGGCAAGGCGTCTGGCAAGGCGGGGGATGTTTCCGACAACGGAAAGGTCTACATCGACACCGATGCCGGCATCTGCGACGACGCAGTCGTGGCCGGCGACAAGGTGTTCAACGCCACTTGGGCGTCTGACGACGACACTGCCACTGGTCTGGCCGATGTCGAGATCGCTCGTCCGTTCTGCACGGATGAATCAACCTGATGCGTAAAGTCGCCATTGTCGCCAAGGCGGGCACCTCTGCCTTGGCGCCATGGCGGGACGAGGAATGGGAAATCTGGGGCATGCCCTGGATTTCCTATCCCCGCATTACCCGGATGTTCGAGATTCACGACCAATCACTAGCCGATCTCGACATGGGCGACGACCACGAGGACACTTGGCTCCCGAAGTTCATGGCTAAATGTCCTGACGTTCCGGTCTACTGCCATCCGTCGAGAGCGCATGTATTCCGCAACCCCGTGATTTACCCATTCAAAGAGGTGATGGCATCGCTGCCGTTTCCCTACCTCGAAAACACTATCGCATATCAGCTTGCGCTCGCCATTCACGAAAAGGTCGATGAAATCGGCCTGTGGGGCGTGCACATGATGGGCCGCAGCGAGTTCACATGGCAGCGGCCTTCCGTCACCTATCTCATAGGGTTGGCGCAGGGGCTCGGCATCAAGGTCACGATTGCTCCCGGCTCACCTTTGTTTATGTCTGGCTATTTGGCCGGGCGTTACGGCGTAACACCAGGCGAACGCCATTCCAGCGTCCTGACAGGCGCGTAGCAAAAAGGCCATCCAATGGAAAAACTTCCAGTCATTATCTATCGCTTTTTCACGAAATATGATGATGATCCGAAAAATCCGGGTAAAACCCGCGCGCTCGATATGGTTGAATACGGGCCTATCGGCGCTGCCGGCCGCTCGCAGACAGTCGAGCGTATCGATGTTCTAAGCCGTCCACAGAAAGTCGCCGGCGCAAATCCGTCAGTACAGGCGGCGCAGGTTTTGTGGAACCACATCAAGCCGCGTTACGAGGCTTGGAAAAATAACCAGTCACTGCCCGAGACCGGCACGCCGCTGGCTGCTTGGAACCATCTTACGCCAGAGCAGGCGGAAATATTGCGCGTGAACGGCGTTCGCAGCGTTGATGACGTTGCTGGACTGTCGGACGCGCATTTCACCCGCATCCCGATCCCTAACCTGCGCTCGATCACCGAGGCCGCGAAAAAGTTCATCGCCAGCACCGATACCAACAAGATCGCCGCCGAACTAAAGGCGAAGGACGATGCGTTGGCCGCTGCCAATAATCGCATCGATGAGATGGCCGAAATGCTTGCCAAGCTGATGGCAGACAAGGAAGCGCCAGAACCAAAGCGGCGCGGTCGTCCTCCCGGTGTAAAAGCTGAGGCTGCCGCCTAAATGACACTCCTTACCATCGCCAGCAACGCGGCCGACCGGCTTGGATTGCCGCGCCCGGCCAGCATTATCAATTCGACCGACCCTAACGCGGTCGCGTTGCTGGCTGTGGCTCAGGAGGAAGGCAAGACGCTTGCGCACCGCCATGAGTGGCAGGTGTTGCAAACCGAGTACACGTTCCAAACCGTCGCAAGCACGGCGTCCTATGCGCTTCCAATAGGCTTTGACCGCATCCTAAAAGAAACGGTGTTTAACCGGACCAGCCGCAGGCGGATGATGGGGGATTTGACGCCGCAGCAATGGCAGGAAACGCAGGCTAGTCTCGTTACGATGGTAAACCCTGCGTTCCGTATTCGAGGCAGCCTGTTTCTCATTTCCCCGACGCCAACGGCAGCTGAAACCATCGCCTACGAATACATTACGAAAAACTGGTGCGAGTCGTCCGGCGGTACGGGACAAACAGCATGGGCTGCCGACACCGACACCGGAGTTCTCGACGAAGAACTGATGACGATTGGCGTGACCTGGCGCTATCGCATGAACAAGGGCCTGGAATACGGCGAGCAGATGAACACCTACGAAATGGAGGTGGCCAAGTCTATCCTGAACGATGGCGCGAGGGTCCGCATTGACACGTCTTGCAGCGAGCGTGACCGCGTTCCGCATGCGCCGCAAGTTCCTGAGACATTGATCGGCCTTTCGTAAATGCTCCGTCGCCCTGTTCGACGTAACTCGCTCCGACAGCAAATAGCGAGGGGCAAGAGCATGCCCGCGCCAGTCGGGGGCTGGGACGCGGTGTCGGCACTTGCCGATATGAAAGAGGACCGCGCGGTCGTTCTAGAAAACTGGTTCCCATCAACCGGCGACGTGCGGGTCAGGCGCGGTCATCAAATCCACGCCTCTGGCATGGGCGCCGTGCCGGTCGAGAGCTTGCTAGTCTATAACGGGCTGACCTCGGCAACCAGCGCGTTGTTTGCGGCGGCAGGAACAGCGATTTACGATGTAAGCGCGGCGGCACCCGCCACATCTGCCATAACGTCCTTAGCCAATGCGCGCTGGCAATATACAAATTTCACGACTTCGGGGGGTAAGTTTCTCTGGATTTGCAACGGTGCAGATTCGCCCAGACACTACAACGGCTCGGCTTGGGCGACACCCAGCCTAACGGTTACGACCTTTTCAGCGGCTGACATTATCAATGTAAACGGCCACAAGAACAGGCTCTGGTTTGTTTTCAAAGATTCGACAGTCGCCGGCTATCTTGCAACGGGCGCCGTCGCCGGCACCGTTACGAATTTTGAACTCGGTGGGTTGTTCACGAAGGGTGGCTACCTCGTCGCCATGGCGACATGGACGCGCGACGGCGGGGCAGGCGAGGACGATCTTGCGGTATTCATTTCGTCTCGCGGTCAATGCGCGGTTTATGCCGGGACCGATCCATCGTCGGCAACGACTTGGGGATTGATTGGCGTTTATGACGTAGGCCCTCCGATTGGCTATCGCTGTTTTACCAAAGTCGGCGGCGATCTGGCTTTGGTCAATCTCGATGGCGTACTACCCTTATCCAAGGGACTTGAAACTGATCGCGGTGCCTCTGCTACTGTGGCGCTGCAGTATGCCCTCTCGGGCTACCAACCCAACATGCTCTCAGCGGCTTTCTGTTAACCTCTGGTTTTGGTCTCAATAGCAGGAGAGGTAGCTAAAGTTAGTTCTGAAGTCATGAAATTCAAAGTAGGTGACAAAGTAATAGCCTTGCTTAAATTTTGGAATGGAGGAGGACTTGCTGAATATGCTGTGTCTGAAGTGAAGTTAACATCCCATAGACCTCCTGAAGTATCAGCAACTGAAGGTCCTAGCATACCATAGCGAGCCTCACTGCTCTCCTTTGGCTACACAACCTTGGGGTCAAGTTCGATGGCACTGACAATCCAACAAATGTTTTGGTCACAGCTGCTTCTGGCGGTGTGGGGCACTATGCAGTTCAGCTTGCAAAGCTTTCAAGTCTACATGTCACATCCACCTGTGGGGCTTGGAATGTAGAGCTTGTGAAAAGTTTGGGTGCGGATGAGGTGTTAGACTATAGGACCCCAGAGGGTAAGGATCTGAAGAGCCCCTCGGGCCAGAAATATGACATAGTGATCAATTGTGCCCATGGTACCCCTTGGCCTATTCTTGAGCCAAACTTGAGCAACGAGGGGAAAGTCGCGGATGTATCCCCTACAGCAGGGGATGCACTAACATTTGCACTGAAGAAGATCACATTCTCAAAGAAGCAGCGTTTCCCTATAATGTTGTTCCCCACAGATAAAGCAAGAGACTTGGAGTTTTTGGTTGGCCTGGCCAAGGAGGGGAAGCTGAGGACAATCATAGACTCCATATTCCCTTTGGCCAAGGCAGAAGATGCCTTTGCTAAGATTGTGGAGGGCCATGCTGCAGGGAAGATCATTGTGGAGATGTAAGGGTTCCTTCATGGCTCTCTTTTTCTCGTGGGTCTTCTGAAACGTTATTTCTTCCCCATACAATGCTTGTGAAGAAACACTGGGTTTTATTATGTGAGAGTCTATCATTTTTTTTGCTGCACTAGAGAGAACAAAGAAAACATCTTATGTGACTAACATTGATATATTGCCATGTAGCTTTAAGTTGGTTATTAAAAAAAAAAAAGAAAAAAACATAAGATTATACTGGACTCGTGATGCATAAAGTACATCATGCAAGATCAGCGTCCAACCATTTTTGAGATGGAGTTGGTATGAACCAACTCCCAAGACCTCCTCACTAGTTCCGTTGCCCATGAAGACTCTTTGCAACCCAGTCGACATCCGTCGATAATTTACAAATCCTGCTCGTTCCATTGCGATGTGACTTGTTGCCCTTGAATCCACAATCCACACAAGATTAGGATGTTCAACAAATATATGTGAACAAACATAAGCAAATGGAGAGCTAGAAGTGTAAAGCACCTTTTTCGACTCAGTGCACTCACGAGCGAAATGGCCCCATTTCTTACAGTTGAAGCACCTAAGCTTGCTCTTATCTTTCTTTCCGCCGCGCTTGCCATGACGCTTTTTGAACATGTTATCTGCCTTGGCACCTGGTGCATTCATTTATCTTTTCTATTTCTTTTGTGGTCTCTTCTTGCCAGACGGTCTGCCCCTCTAGGCCACATTGGCAGTAGTGCGAGCCACTTCTTCACACTCAACTTCTAACTCCACATGACGAGCAATATCCACAAATGTTGTTATATGCTTGCTATGTGTTAGAATTAATTTCACAGGAGTCCATAAATCAAGTAAAGATCAAATCACAGCCTGCACTTACTACTCTTTAGTGAGATCAATTTCGGTAGCCTTTAAATCACAAATCATACTAGACATCATTCTTATATGTTTAGTCATCGTATGGTGCAGATCTTTTGAATAGGTTTCAAATTTTACGACAAGAGCCTTCAACCTAGTTAGGAAAATTCTCCAAAGGTGAACTGTAACTGGTCCCACATTTCTTTGGCAGTTTCATATTTTTCAAATTCGTTGAGTAGATTGTACTGCATGCTACAAAGCAAAGTAAATCGTGCACTACAATCTTTGTTGAACCAGAGGTGGTATGCCTCTTGGTTTTGGCAGTGTTGTTTTAATTTTCTATAAATATCCCCCTTTTTCCTTTACTTTTTCCCTTTCTTCTTCTTCCTCCTCTTTTCTTCTTCCTGTGGAGAACCCGTGCCACCCTTTCCCTCGCGTTCTTTCTCACCCAGGTGACTGTGGCGTGGCCCCCCTTGCTCCGGTAGTGGCGTGGCAGCGGCGACGGCGACGAGGCGGACACGGTGGCAGGATTCTCGCGGCTAGACAGGCGGGGTGTTTGTGGGTCAAAAAGCTTGGATTTGAGATTGGCGGCGATCCGGCGGCGCTCGTGCTCCATTGAGGTAGGGGGACGGATTCCCATGCTCATCCCTTCCCTTCCCGTGATTTTTAGGCCGAGGAGAGGTTGAGAGGGGTGTTTTTGAGCCGGGTAGGGTAAAATCTATGTTTGGGGTTTGAGCGCCGGATCCGTCGATTCTCGAGGTTTTTGACCGACTCGGGGCCATAGACGCATGCTAGGAGGGTTGGGGGAGGTTCCCCTTTTGTTTCCCCATCATCGGGCGATGATCGGGGCGTGGAATAGTGAATTCCATGGTGATTCGCCGTTCTCGGGTTGCCAGAATAGCAACGGTCCTAACAGGACCCGTTTCTATGGCTACGTAGCCCAGGGTTCGACTGCTTACCGACCTGGGAGTGTCAGTAGGGCACGCGGTCTATCGTATGACCGTTTCACTCATAGGTGGCCTATAGGCCGATCGCTTACCCCGTGGAGCCAGCGTGACTCCCGAGGCATTTCTGACCGTTGAGTTTTTGACCGTTGCATAGTTTTGGGCTTCGCGGTCATGAGATGGTCATTTAGTCCCTTTAGACTGTCCCAGGTGAGACCGTTTAAGTCTCTAACAGTCTTGAGGTGACCGTTTTGCTTTTCGTGCCGTTGGGTGGCTTAGCGGCCCCAAGGGGGACCGCTTAGCTCCTCAAGCGGCCTATCGCTGGACCATTTAGGTCTCAAACGGTTAGAGGATGACCGTTTGGTTTCCTGTTTAGTCCAAAGGTTGGGCGGTCTCATGGGAGGCCGTTTACAGTCTGGAGCGGTCCCAAGAGGGACCGTTCACGTATTACACGGTCCAAGGCAGACCATGCATAGATGTTGAGGGGCAATTTGTTGGAGACCATCCAGTTTGTCAAACGATTTGTGGAGAACCATCTCAGCTTCTGAGGTGGTCCATCGACCGACCATTTACCCAAGAATGGCCCAGGGTGGACTGTTTACTGTGTGATGTTTGACCGGTGGTTCTTTCCTTGTGGATTTGAGTCCCGGGTAAGGGGACCTCGATCCACGTGCATACCCATGGTCTGACTAATGCTGGGCATCACATGGGGGCCATGCGTTAGGGTGTCGTGGGGTCTTAGGAGGTGGTGTTCTCGGCTTGTTACCGTGAGTCGCTGTCGATACGAGGAGCGATCCTTGTACCTTGTCTGATTCAGATGTCATTTCTACGGACAAGAGAGTCTACTCCTTCAGTGACCTGTCCACTAGTCATAGCTTTCCTGCGTACGCGGGTGCAGACCCACTCTGGAGTGGTGGAGAGTGTGACCCAGTGAGAGACGATTTTTAGGTTGGTTTACCGTAGGGCCCCTTGCCTTTGCAGCCTGAGTCTGGCTGGGGAAAAAATTGGCTAGAGGACCCGACCTAGAGCAGATGGTCTGTGTGTGCACACGTAGTTGGGGGCTCAGGACGCGCGCTGACGAGCGCGACCCCAACTAGTCCTTGTTCGTGGTACTTGTGGCATGTCTCAGTTTCCACCTGGGGCATGTAGGGAGACACTTGTGACACGGTGTAAGACGTCAGGGGACGCATCCGGTCGTTCTTCTAGTGGGTAGAGCTCCTGTCTCCTACCAGGTGTGGACTCGTGTTTTGTCGGCCTGAGGTTGGTTTGTGCGGTACAATTGGTCTAGATGGCTTTTCCGTTTATTTATTACTGCTTGTTGGTTCTACCGGCCTATCTTAACTGTTGGCTGAAAGAAAAGATATCGCCTAGCTCAGTGTTCATTGCGACCATCGACTATCCTGGCTGTAGTTGTAGCAGAAATAGTCGATTATCTCAGTAGGTTTAACTGCCGACGATCTGATTGTTAGATGTAACAACCTAACTGTAATTGAAATGTAATGGGGCACTTTTGGAGAGAAATTTGATTAGCATTTAGGATGAATTACATAGATCGGAGCGGGAAAATGCCCTATAAATAGGGAAGCAGTGTAATAGATGAACAGGATGAATATAATGAAATTTCTACTGTTCTTCCCTGCAACTCTTCTTTCTTCCACCAATGGTTCCCTCTTCCCCTAAAGCTTCTGGTCTCTCTCTCTGCTCCTCCCGCTCCTCCCTCTGCTCCATCTACTTCCTCTTCTTTCCCTTCTCTTTCTCAGAGTGTTCTTGGAGTGGCTCCCCCTGCTACAGCTCGTGGCAAGAAGAAGGCAGCTATCTCTGCCCTGAGCTCCGATCAGTTTGTTGTTTCAGACGGAGATCCAAGCTCTGAACCAGAAGGTTGTATCAAATTGGTGTCCGAGCCCCACTTGGATCTTCCTAGTTCCTCCAGATTAATGGCACCTGAGGAAATCCAACAGTCCCTCCAGCATACGATGCAACTGATCCTGTTGCAATCTAATGCGGACATGAATGCTCGCTTAGATCAATTAGCACAGAAGGTAAATGCTCTTGATGCTTCTGCTTCCCGACTGGAATCTATGATCGAACATGCTGTTCAAAAGGTTTTGGCTCCGGAAAATTTTATTTCCTCTTCGGCACCGATTCTTCCATCGAAACCTATTCATACAGTGCTGCCACCACCGAGCATTCCTGCACCAGTTTTAGCTCTGATTCCTGTGAATCCAGATTTATCTCAACATACTGCTCCTGTCATGCAAATTCCTAGGCTTAAACCCCTTGAATTACCAATGTTTGATGGTTCTAATTTTGAAGACTGGAGGTAAGGCAGAATTCTATTTCCGGTATTATCAATTGAGTCAAGAACAGATGTTGTTTCATGTTCAGTATTGTTTCTTTGATTGCGCCAAGCGATGGTTTTGTCGATTATATAAAGAACAGCAGATCTGCTCTTGGGATCGGCTTTTGGCAGCTATGCAAATTAAATTTGGATGGAAGGAATGGAGGAATCCACACATCGAACTGCAGCAAATAACTCGGACAGGGTCTCTTGAAGCACATGAGTTGCAGTTTGACAAAATTAGTGATGACATTGATGGGGTTCCTGATGAGCACCTGTTGGCTCATTTCTTGGGAGGTCTACAAGAACACCTCCGTTATGAGGTCCTGTTACAAAAACCAAACATATTGGCAGAGGCTATGGCCACTGCCCATTTGGCTGCTTCTAAACCCAAATTCCTTTCATGCTTTATGGATTTGGATCCTCGGCCTTCTTTTTCACAAAACCTGCCGAAACATGCTTCTCATTCGAGCAGGCCTTCCATTCCTGTCACCAAACCCACCGTTAGAAGGTATTCTCAGGAACAATTGGACAACAGACGAAGGAAAGGACTACGTTACATGTGCAATGATAAGTGGGAGAAAGGACATAAGTGCAATCCCCAACGCAGTTTTGCTGTGCAATTGGTATGTGTTCAAGACTGTGAGGAGGCTATTTTAGATCCACCGACAGAATTGGATATGCCACAAGACAACAGTTCAGTAGCTATCAGCCCTCTACATTCTGACTCCCACCTAAATTCAGTTTCTGTTTCCCTACACTCTGATGTTTCAGCAACACATAGTAGCTTTTGGCACCATGAACCCACTATGCAAGTTTTAGGGACCATCTCTGATATTCCTGTCTTAGCCAACTCATAATTTGTTGGATGTTAATGTCGCTAGACAACTTAACCTTCCTATTCAAGCTGTTGAAGGGTTGGCTGCAAAAGTTGTCGGTCAAAGTGATCCAACAAGTTTATACTTCAAGCTGACCAAGTCAAAGTTGACCCAAATCAAAGTCAACATTAATCCAAGTCAACACATGTCAAACTCCGTCCAATCCAAGCTTCAATCAACCCAATCAACTATAGTGATTTAATTATGTTGACCTCGGTCAACTCAACTCCAGGCAGTTTCAAACGCTCACATGAACAAGGGTGAACTGAAGAAGCACAAGGGTGACAAATACCTTCCTAAGGCTGACAAATAGGTAAGTAAGGGCAACAAATAGATGCTCAGTGGTGACAAATAGGTGGCAAGGGTGAAAAGAGTCGCATGGGTGACAAATGGCTAAGGCAACGACTGAAGGCTAAAAGGAAAGGAGTTAAGGCAGCGGCTATTTAGGCTAATGGTGACAAATAGCTAAGTCAGTCTAACAAATAGGCAATAAGGGTGACAAATGGCTTATAGGGCTAACAAATAGCTTGGGAGGATATATTTCAGTCTATTTGTGTCTACCACATGTCAGGTTCGATGGCTCATGCCTTGGCACATGATCCAAGGGTTCTATGTCAGAGGAATATTCTCTCTCCTACCAAATGGACCAATGAGAAAATAGAGAAATAAGATTTTCTTATCCGAAGGGTTTTATGGAGGTCCTATTCCATATATATTTGGTCTTCTTCCTCCGAAGAGGGCTGCTGAAGCTATTGATGTGAGAAGTGTGCTTGTAGTAGAAGAAAGAAGAAGAGAATAGAGAGCTACGAGGGCTGTCTAGCAGAGAAAAGAAAAAGAGGGAAGAGAGTTCGTGAGATGAAAAGGAACGAGGAATGAGCAGCCATCTATGAGAGCAATTGTGAGAAGAAGAGGAGTAAAAGTGAAAGAGAGAGCTTGTGAAGAAAAGAGTGCAGCCAGAGTCTACTTCAGATCTGCTGGTCTTTGGATCAAATCCAGACCACCCTGCTCCTGTGGATCTACATGTTCCTATTTTCTTCCATCATTCTTTTGTTTTGTTCTTCGTCCCTTTGTTTCTTTTATCAAGCTATTAGTCAGCGTAGTAAGCTGTGAGGCTCAGCTGTGTTGAGGATTGGTTCCTTAGTAAGCTGCGTATCAGAGGAAGCAAGCTGTGTTACTCAGCGGGTTAAGCAAGTTGTGTTGCTCATCATTTTTAGGGATTAGTTCCCCGAAGCCGTGGATCAGTGTCTTCAAGTTGTGAGTCAGCGGAAGCCTCACCTGGTCTGGTGAGGGGTGGATGTAGGCAGACTGGGTGTCTGACCGAACCACCTAAGAATCCCCTGTGCATTGTGGTTTGCTATGTGCGTGTGATCCTTTTCATCTGTCTCCTTCAAAGGATGGGGTGTGTGCTTGATGTTTTACATACGTCTTGTGAGGGTTATAGCATCGATTTGACTAGCATCCTGTGTGTGATCCATCACCCGTATATGCATTAAATCTGCTAAGTGTTTAAGCTCAGTTTTGTGTGAGCATTCACCTGTTTATCTTTTCAACCCGTTAAGTGTTCGAGACTTGTTTGAAGTGAGCCATCATTTACGTCCGCTTGCGTTCAGTTTAACTTGAACTTGTTTGTGTGGTCTTTTATTTGATCCTAATTTTTAAAAAAGGGGATCTATTCACCTCCCCTCTAGATCCCACATTGTACCCAAAAACATATGGCATCTAACAACCGGTCATCCATGCCCTCGAAAAGAGGAACCTAGCTACTGAGGAAGTGGAGAGATGGTAATAAAACCTCAGGCCACAAGAAAGGTCGGCAGTGAAACATTGTTTGCTTACCCTTCTCACTAAAGCTAGACAGAGGTGTCGTTTGATATCCTTTTGCAGGTCCTTGGGAAGACTATGAACCAAGCTTTCCTCATCCACTCCTCGCATCTCCAACCATTTGTAATTATCATGTCGCTGCACACGTTCCCTAAGATCTTGCGACCATAAGCGATGATGCATTTCCCTTGTCAAACCACCTCAGAAAAATACACAAAAATTATTCTCGTGTTCCTTGCTTCCCCCTCCATCTCCCATAAAAATTCCCGCTCCCAAATCCATAGTTTGTCCATCGGTCAACCCATGTTTTCAGGCAGATCCCAATCTGCCTAGTATTTTCTGAGTCTGTCAGTCTGTCAGTTACAAATTCCACCAAGGAAACTACAGAGATAGGAAAATTACTGTAACACCAGGTGGTTGTAGATCTCCAATCTAGATTCGCAACGGCGCTAGTTTCGCATCGATCCAACGTCCGTGCTGATTGCAACAATTTTTCTCGTCGAGTCACGCATTGTTGAAACAAAAGAACCAGTTCGGGACAGCAAGTTACCGCTTGAGTAGCAGTGCACCGGAATCGTCGACGTTGCCCAAGAAGCTACCCGTCAACCCAAGGTTGATACTCCCGGGTCCCACTGTAGCCCTTTACCTCCCTGCGTGGAGTGGGCAGTGAATTGTGTTTCTATAATTATTGTTAAGCCATTTGTACCGGGAGTACGGATCTTGGCCGAGGTTGTCTTCCCCACGCCGGGTAGCATGGAGGTATCGTGTCCGCTCCCCTCTCGGTAATTTCTCGTATATATTTCTATATGTCACTACATGATTATGTTAGAATTCTAGCTCAATCAATTTAGTCACTGCTGTGAGTGAGTGAGTGGAACCCGTCCCGTGACTCGATCCGAGGACGCAGAAAAGTCGATACCCGAGACTCATTACCGATTTCTCAACTGCGTAGATCCACGTGTTTCCATCGCTAGGGACGTCCGTGAGCTAGAGTCCCAGATTCGCATCGTCGTCTCGCATCAAATTGGTATCAGAGATAGGTTGAGTCTAGGGTAGTTATGGCAAAAATAAAAAAAGTGTCTTTGGTTTGCATTTCACCCCAATACCTGGTATATCAGAAGATGTTGCTGGAAAGATAGGTTACGCCTATTTGGAAGGTAGCCCCTTACGTGAGGTTTCTACCTCCACCATGTATTGGATATTGGTTAAGTCTAGGTCCTAGAGTTGTCTTGCATTCATGTCCATGTAGGATTCCACAGTCTTCAATGGACTCCTAGTCACCCAGGCGATATGACGGTTCGCATACCGGAGGGCTTGGCAACCATCCCCTCCACTTCCGTAGGTCCGAAGCCTCAGACTTTTATGACTCCAACGTCCCGAGTGACTACCTACATTGGAAAGTCACCATGGGCAAGTATTTTGATTGTTACACTATGTCCGGTGCCGTGGAGGTCACTTTTTCCAAAAAGAGGCTTGTCCATAAAGCCGCCTAAAAATGGGAGAGCGTTGAACGCATGAGGGAGATTAGGAGGCAATGGCCTATCAAGTCATGGAGGGAGATGAAGGATGAGCTTAGAAAGATCTACCTTCCCCACCCAATCACCTCCAACTGACCCCACCCAATCACCTCCAACCAAGTGGGTCATACTCAGAGGCAAAGAGCCCCGCATGTAGACGAGCCCAGACCCAAGACTAGGCCGAGCCATTATGAGTGAGTCCATCACGATGCCCCTACTCCAAACCCCACCATTGCCGAACTCTTGCAAATGTTGTCGGATCAGTTGGATAGGAGGTGTTCTTATCTTGAGTCTCTAATTCCCCCTTTCCTACCTCTGAGATAGGATGAAACCATACCCGAGCCTAAGGAGGTCGTAGCTGGTAGTCTTAACTCGGCACCATCTACGGAGTCCCCAGGTCCTCTCCCCATCATAGAGGACATCCTCTCCTCATCAGAGGGAGCTGTTTCACTGCAGCCTTCACCCTCTGATCTTTATTCAGAGCCACCTCAACCCGAGCCACCCGTACTTCTAACGGGGAAGCTACTCATAGATGAGCCACTACTTAGCTGGCTCAAGAAAAGCTTGGTCCCTAGGACACCTTGCTACCCATCCATGGACCCTGCACTACATCGTGCTCGGGGTGCGACAACCACACTTGGGCGGACTCGTATGTTGCCGGGACAATGTATGTCGGGAACGACACCTATCTATAATTTATTCCCTTAAATTGGGTACACAGCTCTCATAATTCAGCGTGAGTAGTTGTGACATCGCTACCACAATGAGGGGTGAAAACCGAGTGGAAAACCTGAGAAACATAATGCAAAGTTAAATCATAAATTTCTAGTGAGATTTCAGTAGCATCTCCCCCTGCCCTAGATTATTTTGGGGGAGATGTATAGGAAATTCATCCACAACAAGCCGAGATGGACTTCGAAAAGATAGGCATGTAGAAATGACGGCCCAGATCCAATAGCGGGTAGTGAACCTTTGTCGATCAATTTTTACCCATTTTAGTAGCACAAGGTGTACATAAAGGCTTTAAGGAAAGCTGGCACAACTATGGGCCGAAGGGCCTAAAAGGATCAGGGCACTATTCGCCTTTAAGGCAATCAATGTTCCATTTCCCTGGCAGGATCATCGGAGCTTACGTTATAATGTATAACGAAGCCCCGTGATTTAATGGGATGATTGGAACACCTGAAAAGGCATGACATGACACAGCCTCCTTATTTAATTCCGGCAGCATCTCCCCTTGTCTCGTGAAATGCCAAGAGACATATAGGATACCCATCCACGGAGAGCCGAGATGGGGTCCATAATCTATGGGCATATCGAAGCCCGGGAGCCACAAGGGCGAGAGCAATGGGATACTATCCATTGTTAAAGTGATTTATTCATTATTTGCCTAATGAAGCCATCGAAGAACATGCCATAGGAACCGACAGACCTCTGTGACCCAAAGGGGTACCTCTTCCTCTTCCCGTGGGTGTCTCCGCTCCGCCTCCTCATTCCTCCAGCGGGCGGAAGAGCTACCCAAAACATCTCCCACTGACGCGCTCGGTGTCGCGCTCCGTGAACCTCCTGCTGCGCCGCTCCAGGACACAGTCCGCTCAGGTGCTCGGCCCGTCAGCCGAATGGTCCGCTCCATGGTCCGGAGCTCAATCTTCAAGTCATGGTCCTGAAGTCGTGCCTCACGAGCCTCGGTCCGATACCGCTCGATGTCCGTCGCCTCTTCGCTCAACCGGGTCACTTCTCCCTGGAGCAGGTCAATCTCTCCCTGGAGACGGGGCACCTCTGCCGCTTCCGCCAATGCTGTAGCTAATTCTTTCACCTACACATTGCATTTCACATCATGGTTAGTTTAGGCATATGCATAATCATGAAGCATTTTTTAGAAGAGTTTGGTGTCTTACCCGCTCTGCGAGGGTAGCCTCGGCCTCCTCGGCTCAAGCTACGGCTCGGGTAAACTCTGCGTCCCACTCAACCCGTCCCCCGGTAGGCTATGTAGAGGAGGATGGCGCATCCGGTCAAGTCCTCTGGGCTCCCTTGGTCCGGTCCTCTAGGCTCCCTTGGCCCGCTGCATTTTAAAAGGTCCGTTAGTTTGCATAAGCATTTTAATTTTTAAGTCTAAGAAAGCTCACTAGAAGCTCCAAAGCCGCTCGGTACTCGTCCCGCTGCTGCACTGTGGTGTGGAGAAGTCCCTTGAGCTTGACTATGCACCCTTGTGGGTCTACCTGCATTTATAAAATGAGTGTCATGCATAGCAGACATTCATTCAAATAGAATAGAAAGGGTTGAGTTTAGTATTTCATACTGGTCGTCGGTGTTGTAATATGTCCCTATTATTTTTGATGGTGTTAACACTATGAACACTATAACATGCTCTTGCCTAATGATGTTAGCACTATGTCAATGCTCATTCTGTTTAATGATATCCAATTTGATGTGACACAACCTAAGACGTAAGCAAGCAAGCACTCAAGCAATCCGAACAGGCCGATGTTGGCGGCCAACTCACACGACGCTCTCCCGAACCCGTGGGTGACTCGGCGATGCCGAGGGGAGGTTGTGAGGATGTTCAGATTTATGATCATAGTACACAAATTGGAATCCTTCTGAATTTTGAGTGATCTTGAAGATACGTGACAAACAAAGGCAGTGAGGATAGTCAGGTGATCAGGTATAGGGTTAACAGAAACCAAATGATTTTCAGGAAATATCTCCAAGGTGGCTGGCTGAAAGGTATGATGATAACAACAAGCAGAAGATCAAGCATTGATATTTCAGACAAGACTCCCCCTCAATAACTGTAGGAGCAGCACAAGGTAGATTCTTAGGTAAGCAAAGATAGCAGAATGTGCAAGGAGATGGCTATTCAGTGAAACTTTCGGTTGACCGAAATGAGCAGTTGGTCGACCGACCTAAACAGTGATAGAATAAAAACATAGCCATTCTGTTCAAAAACTAGATAGATGCTCCCCCTGACTGAATGCATGAACTAGCATGTATATGTCAAGGTACATGAACAAGTTCCAAAGGGACTTCATGTGAGTGCATGCATAGCAAACAATCTTTTTAAATTTTCATCATGAATATAAATGATATGCAATTAACAAAATGTATGCAACCTATGACCTACATGAGAGTGCAGTGCAAGATTGCAAGAGTTTGATTCACATACCTAGTGACCTGATTATCATGAAATATTACACAAGAAAGCATTCAGAGAGCAAGTCATAGACTGATAGTTTTAGGAGTCAAAATAGATCTAGGTCTGAAGGGACATTCAGAAAACGTGCACATAGAATTTGATAAGAGCAAAATTCTTCAGCAACTCACAGTCAAAGGCATCCATGAAACAATCATGCAGTTCACAACTGAACAGTGAGTTAGATCTAAACAAGACAAATCACTGTATGTGACATTTTCAGAACCTTATTTTCAGAAGATTTGACTTGAGGACTCAAATGTTCTTCCTTAAAGATTAAATGCAGGTAGTTCAGTTAAGAGCTCCCCCTATTTATGTGCATTGAACCATCATATATGACATGAAGACCATGTAGGGAACTTAGTCTAAACAAATATGCATGAATTACAGGATTTCCTTTGATAGACTCCTCCTGATGTTATGCACTGTATGACTGAAATTTAAGTGCCTCATGGAAATCTAGACTACTCCAACATGCAACTTGACCCACAGTACTTGGTGGAGGACCTGGTCTAAATACCACCCCACACATGGTTAGAGCTTCCAGACAAACTTCATCTGCCCTTTGGCACTATACCATTTGATATACTATTGGGTCATTCATGAGACAACATGCAGGCATGAAATTCAGTCAATTCAGATTTTTTTTAAGTGCAATTTATTTTGAGTCCAACTCAGTGTATGCATTAACAGACGTGAATGCTCACAATAGATGCAAATGAGGACATGCATGCAACAAATCAAACATGATATACAACTATCTAAACATAATTATAGAATGCTCAAATGACCAAACCTGAAAAGAAATCAGAAATGGAGTTTCTCCATTTATACTCAGGTGACTTGGTTTATTCTTCCCTCTTTTATTCTTCAGCTCCCAAGCCACTCCTGCAAAACATAGATCTCACTTTGCAATTTTAGGTACCCAAGATTTCTTAGGTCCTACATGGTTAGTAGCACCTTTGATGAGTGCTTGCCACAGCCTTTGGGCTTTTAAATCATGAAATATTATTAAAGAATAGTCATTCATAGAATGTGCAACTTGCCCACAATAATGATATGAGACAACAGGTTTGGCATTCCTCTTATGCATATCAACATGAGCATGGAATTTCTGACCATAACCAACCCTATTATCATATCTATCATGAGAAGCTCTCTTCCTTTTAACATGCCAATAGTCCTTGACTGTATGGCCATGCTTTCCACAATGTAAGCATACAATGTGTTTACCTCCAAATTTATTTTTATTAGAAACACTTTTCTTAGCAGGAAAATTTTTAGATTTAGGATGAGATCCCTTTCTAAGCAACACCATAAGTCACCATATGAATCTGCATGATTTAACTTTTACATCTGTGGCTTTAAGGGCTGAACATATGAGTCTGCATGATTGAACTATGATTGAATACTGCATGATTGAACTATTACATCTGTGGCTTTGATGATTGAATGATTACATCTATGGCTTCGATGATTGAATGATACCATCTATGTATACATTGTGTACATATTATTTCATACATTAACTTTGTTACACTGCGTGTAGAGGTCTGTTCACTTTCTTCAAAGCCAGCGTAGGTTTTATTATCTAAGGCCAAAGTCAAGCATATCTCTTCAAGTGTGTATTTCTAGTTCAGTGCAATTCTTGCATTAGGCAGAATAACCCCGTGCATATCTGCCTTAGACATGGAGAAGGCCCGTGAATGTCTCACATCATAAGTCCGTGCATATCATGTTTCATTTGCTGTATATGCAAGGGCCTAGCTCATCTTGACTCAGTGCATATTTCTAGTTCATGCATATCATGTGTTAAGGCCAGAAAGTAAAGTTTGTGCATGTTTCTAGTCTTGCTGAAATACCAAGTCTGTGCATGTTTTAGTTTTGTTCAAAGCATAAGTCCGTGCATATAAGGCCCGTGCATTCAAGCATCTAGCATACAAAGTCCATGCATGTGTTGGTCGCGTTGGAAAACATAAGTCCGTGCATGATTTGGCCTTGTCGACAACTCAAGTCCATGCACAAATAAAGTCCGTGCATGTTTTTAGTCCGTGTTGAAAACCAAGTCCGTGCATCTCTTAAGTCTGTGCATGTTTTGGCCTTGTACATTTTAAAGTCCATGCACGTTTATATGCTAGGTCCATATAGTGAGTCCGTGCATATCTAAGTTTATGCATGTTCTTGATGCGTGTCTCCTTGCATTTCAACTCCGTGCATATTTTTAATTTTGCTAGAATAACAAGTCTGTGCACACTTTGCACTTCTCACTTAAAGCCCGTGCATGTTCCTATGAGCCTTAGCACAAACTAAGTCCGTGCATGTCTGTTCCATTGCACATGAAGTCCGTGCACCTTTCTCAAACTAAAGCCCGTGCATGTTCTCATCCTTGCAACTGCAAGTCCATGCATGTGTTGGTCTCATAAGTCCTTGCACATTTTGCCCCTTGCAATTCCAAAGTCCATTCATCTTTTTACTTTGGAGCAAAATAAAGTCCGTGCATATTTCATTAAAGTCTATGCATATAATTCATGACTGATGAAAGTTTGTGCATGTTTTGATTTGAACACGCAAGTCTGTGCATGTTCTGCATCATGTACACATGAAGTCCGTGCATGTTTTATAGGGATACATGGTAGTTGTTGTAAGTTCTGTGCATGTTTCACTTGCTACATATAATGGTCCTTCCAAGTTACACAAGGCTCATACACATTCCACTCTCGTGTGATGTTTAGTCTGTGCACATGCTTACTATATACATATATGAGACGATGCACACATAACTTTGTCTATAAGGTGTTCGACTTAATGACTATTATTTTCCTAACAGAGACTTTTCCAAAGGACTGAGATCAAGTGATAGTGAACTTTTAAGGAGGGCATGTGATCCAAGGCGGATCGTCCCTGAAGAGATTGCCACGAGGAAAGCTACAGCACTCAGTTTTGGACACGTGGGTGAGAGTCTTCTTGAAGCTTCTTGGCGGGAGTGTTCCCTCCACACGCCTGGGGCGTGAGCTTGTAGGTCCCAGACTGAAGGAATATATAAGACCCTCTTCCTGCAATCAAGATAATAATCGAGTGAAGAGACAAAAAAAGTGACATCTGGGAAGAAGAGGTGCAAAGAAGAATAGAGCAGAAGAGAAAGAGAGGGTACCAGAGAGCCGGTGAGAAAGAGGTAGTTCGAGAGAAGAAAAGAGATGCCAGTAAAAAGAAAAAGTAGAGGAAGTGAAAGAGAGAGAGTGGTGATTCTGAGAGACGTCGTGCAGACCCCGAGCGGGCCCAAGGAGCTGCGATTCGGTGAGAAGTACAAGGTCCAGCAATCGCCCAATCTCCGCTACGAGATCGAGCAACTGCTGGGCTCCGACGCTCTCGCGGCTTGAGGACGCTGCAAACCGGCGCGCTGCGCGGCAAAGAATCTCCTCTCGTCGACTGACGGTGCGCAACCGAGCGCTGCAACGGGCGGCTTCTTCAGCAATTCGCAAGTCAGCTCCCGCAAGGCGGGTTTGACGGGAAAGGCGAAGAAGCGGCACGAGCGCAGCCCCTGCATGGCGCAATACTGGTGATAGAAGGCGACCACGTCGATGTCGGGGCCGGCGGCTTTTACCCGGGCAAAGTCGAGCACGCTGCCGCCGCTGCATAGCTGGGTCGGTCCGCAAGGTGCGGAGTGCGAGAAATCGCGGCGCGTCCAGATGGCGGGAATGACGTTGATCGTGTCGTCGCCGGCCGGCTGCAGTTCGCTCGTGGCAACCTGGAGTCCCTGGGTGCGCAGGCCTGCGATGATCGGGCCTGCAGCGTTGGCGCTGAGCTCGTCGAGCAAGACCATGATGGTGTTTTGCTTCGGCAGCGCCGCCGGCTGCGATGTAACTGCCTGGCTGCTTGGTGTTGGCCACCAGATTGTTCTGGCGCTTTGCTGCGCAACCACCCAGGGTACAAGTATGAAGACCGGGCAAGCCACCATGAATGCCGGGTACAGGCGCGACCACAGACCCTGCGGCAGCTTCCACATTGCAGCCCAGGCGGCGAGCGCGGCGGCAATGACGGCAGCTCCCTTCAATATCGGCGATGCAGCGTGCACGATGATCCCGGCTTGGCGCAAACCGTTGAATGCGACCACGCAGAGCATGGCGGCAATGGCGCCATGCAGCAGCATGCGCGTGACGCGCGTTCCGCAAACCTGCGGCAGGACCAGGGTGAGGAGGGCGATGGCAAGCGCGTAAAATGCAAACGCAAACACCAGCCGCTCGAGCGTCTGGGTCTGGAAATACAGGCTCATCCAGATCCATTGCGCCTGGCTGGCACAAAGGATGGCAAACAATGCAAGGGCGGCAGTCCAGGGAGCGCGATAAATAGACCCTTAAGGCGAAGCTGGAAGAGGGGGGAGACTTTTTGGTCGACGACGAAGCCCTATCGAACTCTAAGAACGACCTAAGACCAGGGAGGGAGGCCTTCTACATCTGTTCAGACCTCCGATTTCAGAGAGTAGTCCGCATTTTGGGTCTTAGTTTGATAACTCCATCGTCCTTTTTTTCCTTACATGTATCATTTCTTCAACCTTTTCCCACATTCTTTTATCATCATACATCATTTCACACACCCTCCTACGTTTTTTGACGCCCCTAGGGGTTTAAAAGTCCCCAGGTATCCCCCACTCCACTTATTCATGCTCATTTCTCTTAGTTTTTGTAGTTACTACACTTTATAGTTCTGATATTGGGTTTCTTTTCTGTCTCCTACACTCTGTTTTACAGGTCAACAACATCTTAACCCAAGGCCCATCCTTTCTAGCCAGCCGGAAAGGGTGGAGATCGAGATCCTTCAACTTAAAGCCTGGTGGAGATGAGCGGTGGTCTTCCTTCCGTCCGAGAGGAGGTGTGGTGCTCCAGCAGTCGTCCTTCCTCATCCTGTGACCGACTCTAAGCCGTTCTACTGCCAAGCTGTTCTTCGTCCTGCATCAACCTAGCACTGTTCGAGCGGTCTGTCGATCGACCACACAATTCAATGGCGGCTCGTACAAAGCCGTTCATCCTCCACAGTGCTGGTACACAAGGTGAGTGTCTCTCCCTCCTTCCAAGGTACGACATGTTTATCACTTCCGACACCTTGGTGGTGATCACACACACTCACATCCCTCTGTCCCCTTTCCTTTTGCATTTTCATTTACTTTTCATATCGATATAGTAGAAGGGGTTAATGGAGGATTGAAGTCAGGTAGAAAAAACTTATCTACATCAAATTTTATGGCGATCACGGTGGGACACCTAGTGCCCATCATGTTAGTGATTTGTTGACCCATTTTCTATCCTTGGTTAGTTCCCATTTTTGAGTTGTTTCAGGTCATTCTCTGGTTTTTCCCGTTTCTCTCTTCTGGTGTTAGTACGGTCCCATAAGAGCCGTCCAATCATCCAAGCAGTTGGTTAATGGCCGTTCCTCTCTGCTTTTGGTGCTATTTATTCTGTGAAGTTCGCTACCTTCAACGGTCTATCTTTGCCCGTTCACTACTTCATATGGCCTTATCTCAGCTGCCCATCTCGTTGGCTCAGGTATGCTTCTACATTTGCTCCATTCGTATTACTCATCTTTTGCAATTGTCTCAGGTCCGTTCCAGTGTTTGAATGGCCTGTCAAGAGACCGTCCATCCAAGTACGCCTCTGGCACTCAATTCATTTCAGCATTTTGTGCTTTCTGTTAGCATCTATCATTACTCCCTGCTAGTGAATAGTCCATCCAGGACCGTCACCCTTCCTGCACGGTCACCCAGAGACCGTTCTTATCGTGTTATAGCGCACCCGAGCCTCACTTTGATTGCCATTTTATATTATTTTCATGCTAATTGGTGTTGATCATTGGTCTCCCCTTGCTATCATTATATGTTTGCATGATTGCTATCCATACTTGTCATTCATGTTTATTTATTGATTGCTAGTTCCTAGGCTAGACTCTTGCATGCACTCCGGTGCAAAATAGATCATACACTACTCTTCATCAGTAGTTGCATTCCTACCGAGGTAGGGGATCCTCTCATCTCCATAATCCTTGGAGCCGACTAGGTGACCTTACCGAGGGCCTCCGTAAGTCCCCGTAAGCGGTGGATTCCCACACGAACGTCGGGCCGGTTGTACGGTATCAGCCCCCCAGTCTAGGGTCTACATCCGATAGAGAGAGAGAGTCCCTTAGAGTCAGCCAGTTTTCCATTTCCTACCCTGGTTAGGTACCTCGTGGTTGAGTGAATTCATATTTTAACTAATCCACTAAGGTCCTAAAGAGGAACTTATAAAAATTCTCGTGCAATTTTCAAACGCGCCCTTAGTCACCGAGGAATCCGGGTTGTTTTACCTGAAATGAATACGTCCTTGTAGTCGTCGTCGTCGTACACAAACTGAGGGGGATCTGGAGAACCAATCCCTACGATGGTGCTCCCGCTGCGCCAAAAAAAAGATTGAAACGACGGGTTATATGGTTAAAAGTAAATCGATTAAACCGAGAGAAGGGGCAAGCCCCCGGGATAAGGATTGTAATCAACAACAGGTTGCATGGCTTTTTGAGAGCCAGATACGAGTGCCATGTTTCTCTCGTAGCCATGGGAGAATCCTTACACAGCGCCTGTTTGATATAAAATCCACGCATATTCGCCGCTTGCTTATTTGCACGGTTAACGTTCCGACCATTTCGGTCGAATACGTAACCTGGATAAGATGACATTGTTGTACGACCATTTCGGTCGAATACGTAACCCGGATAAGATGACATTGTTGTAACAAAAACAAGAGCATTTTTAATGCTCGTCCCCGCGTTACTTTCACATTCCAGCAAAGTGCGTATAAGAAACCACCGCCGGCGAATACGCTGCCCTCTTCAGCGGTATCCGCCGATCAAACAGGGTCGAGGAAGACCTGAGATGGAGCAACACTGTTTTCCTTTTTGAGTCAGAACATCTAGAAAACAAGAAGACGCAGATAACATGATTCAGTTTTTTTTCTCCATGCCAGATGTGCACGGACACAGGGAACGCGTCCAGCCCTTTGAAAGAGAGCTGGCACGTAAAAAAGAAAAAAATGTTTAGCATTGACATTGCTATTCTGTCCAGTCTTTCACAGGAAGGTGAACAGTGTAATAGCATGCCAAAGTTTGGGAGTTCAACTGCAGTGCCACGAGGGTGTGTGGGTGCTGATCTTCAGGTAGAAGGGCCCTTGACGTGGGGTTTTTTGCGACGGAGGGCACGTATAATGGAGGAATTATTCAGAGAAGTGGAAAGGATCTGGCGACAGAAACTCTTTCAAACGCTCCATAAGTTGATGAAACTAGATTAAAGATGAAGAATAGTTCCAGAGGTAAGGGAACTGCGGATCAATACCCTCTGAGGAGGGCCAATCCTGCTGGCCCAATAAGCACCAAATACTCTACCCGAGCTCGGCTCTCTAAGCTCACCATCTGAGCAACCCGTCACACCCCCTGTCCCGTCAGGACTAGCGTCGTACCCGAATACATCCGCAAACTACATCTGCGCATTAATGGTGAACAACACCCCACTATGGCAACGCAATGATACGCTACCCGCGCCATCCCTCCCGACGATATCAGTCCGCTCCCTCTCCGACCGGACTCTGCCGCGTTAATGACCGGCGCCCTTGTCGCATCGGTGGCGGAGCAGCCGACTCGGCAGAAACAAGAAGTCAACGCTCGCGCATCCTGCTCCGTCGGGCACGCGAGTTGGGCAGCTCACGTCTTTTCCGATTACGACAACCCTACGGACAACCCTCCCAGCGATGGTATAAAAGGACCCAGGCCTTGCGGCCAGGGGAGGGCAGAAAAAATGCACACCTCCTCGAGTTCCTCACTTCTTCCGCTAGTACTCCCCCTTCACTCCATAATTAGCTGACTTGACCGTTGGAGGGTTGTCCCCTAAGATATTTTTCAGAACTCCTTCTGACGTCTTCTCGGTGGTCGCAGGTCTTTCTCCCAACGAGGGTCGAGCTCCGGTTTTGCCAACTGTCGGAGGTGTCGGCCGAGAGGTGAGTACCATTTTCCGACCGCTACACCATCTATGTCATGTTGTTATTCCTTTTACAGGCAGGGGGTGGGAGAGGATAAAAATCTTTTGTCAACTCCTCATCATCCTCTGTCATTTGAACATGACTTGTGACATGAGAGAGCATTGATCCAAAGAGAAAAGGAAAACAAGGGAGGGGGGGGAACCCTGTCATGATGTTCAATGACTTGGAATCCTCTATGCTTTACATTTAAGTGTTATCGCAGAAAATTCTGTCTGCAACCAGAGTTTTCTCATATTGCTGTGGAGTACATTAATGGGAGTTTTGCAAATAAACCATTGTTAAATATGAATGTGCAAAAAATCACACCTAAAAATACATTAGCAGACATACCACTACGTAAAATCATGTTGTGCAAATACGCCATTTTTATTTGCAGGAATATCACATTTGTTTGCCAAAAACTTGTAAAAAATCACGCTTAGATGGCCTTATATAGCATTTATACACTATTTGCTTTCCCGTAAAGGTATGCCTGCCAATGCATTTCCAGGAATATTTTTTTTCCAAATTCACTTATAACAATGATTTATATGCAAAAATCCCTACATTAATTCCTTGTGGTGTCAAGTTCATGTGATAGTGATTGTCAAAATCAGTAAAGAGATGTATGTTAACAATTCGGTGATGTGTGAAGTTCCTGCAGAGTTCCTTGCCTGCCAATTTAAATGCACAGAACTTATCTCGAGTTTTTGTTCCATACATAGTTATGGGGATATGCCTGCTCATGATTTACTATGGTATGAATGCGAAAGATCATCTCAAGATGTTGCTGCACGTTTGGCGGTGATTCCCTTAGTTCAGGTAATCTTACTTTCAACACCCAAGGGGCATAGTTTCCCTCTGAAAGGAGGAATGGGAAATAGAAGAGCTTCCGGGGAAGATGTCCTGGACCTTCGCCAATTCCTGTTTCTAACTCACAATTTTCTTTCATTTTGGTGGATTGTCCATGGAATGTTCTCAGGAAGCTCGAGGGTTGGATGCTGGGCCCAGACTAGTCCAAAAATTGATGGGCTTTGGAGATCACAGATCAGCAAAGATTGTGGCAAGGATTGCAGAGGAGGAAGTTGCACATGTTGCCGTTGGTCTCTTCTGGTTCCTTGCAGTATGTGAAAGAATGGGCGAAACACCATGTGCCACATTTAAAGGTGAGCATAGCCATCATAGTGAAACTGAGTGCTCTAGTGTAAAGTTTGAACGAGCCTACGCATTTTCTTCATGTTTGCCCGATTTCTAGGCTTGTTAAAGGAATTGAATGTGGAACCAAAGGGACCATTCAATTATTTAGCTCGCGATGAAGCAGGAATTCCGCGTGAATGGTATTGGCATTCTTGATTGTCTATCGGCCGAGAGCTTTACCTACAGACACTTAAACATTGCCTCTGTTTTGCTTTCAAACGTAGGTACGACCAAAACTCTACATGCAGAACCACAGCTGATCTTTCACAGGTTTGATTTCTGTGACTGATATTTCCACGAACTTTTTTTGTCATTTGGTCTTTTTGAAATGATTTGTACTCTGTCTTTAGGTCCATAACAGGCTTTCCTACGTCATTGCCATGGAGAAAGAGAACTCCACCTTGAAAGATTAGCACTTAAGATGCCTACTTTGGCCTTCATCGTCATAACATCCCATCTTTTTGTTGTCTATCGTGCATGTACATATTCATGCAGATGAAAAGCAAACGGAGAGGAGTGCTAATGTGGCTAGCATCTGCGAAGGCATTGTATAAAAGGTTGAAGATACTTGTTCCCAAGTACTAACACCCTACCACTCTACTCTTCTCATGCCTTTGGCAAACGTAAAACAAAAGAAAGGACCGGAATCTAGCTTGTTGGTTGCGGCGTGATTTCATACATTCAATTTATAAATTTGTTTATTGCTTTGGTTTAACTCCCTAATGTGGACATGATAATATTTGACGCAGGTGGTAGTACCTGGTTGATAAAATATGGATTTGATGATGTTGATAAATGACAAGAGCCGATCAATGTGCGTACGATAACTAGGACTAGGATTTGATAGGAAACATCGACATTGTCAATGTGTGGAGTCAGACACCCATGTGATGGAAAGAGATACTCTACACTTTCTATATTTCTTTTTACTGCATACGTTAGTACATGCATTTATTGGTAGAAATTCATCAGAAAGATAGAACGGAGCCCGTTGCCATCCTCGATGCTAATAGGCCTGCATGAAAATTTCGTCACTATTAGAGATAAAGAGAAAGATGGTAAATGAATGGGAGGGGGGCCTTGTCCCTCTCTGTGTGCGCTTGTGCTATAGTGAGAGAGTGAGGGAGAGGGAGACCAAGAGAGGGAGAGGAGAACAAGAGAGGGAGAGGGAGAGGAGACCGACAGAGACTAAGAGAGGGACTGTGAATGAGGGCATGTGTTTGAGAGGGAGGGAGAGGGAGGGAGAAATAGAGGGAGGGAGACCGAGAGTGGGAGAGGGAGACCGAGAGAGGGAGAGGGAGACTGAGAGAGGGAGAGGGATAGGGAGAGGGAGAGAGGGCATGCATGAGAGAGGGAGAGAGCGAGTGTGGACACACTTTATAAATGTTTATTTATTTATTTATTTCATTTATTTAGTGCATGGGTGTACTAGTCACAAAGTGACAAATTTATTCGGGCTGTGAAGAAGCTATTGGTGCGCGCCATCTGACTAATCAGATGAAAGTGAAATTCGGGTCGGGACCAAAACCCGCCGTGCCATAAAGATCACAGCGTTAATTACATCTCCCCAGAGGAGAGAATACTCTTGATTAGTGTTCGCGCTCGGCGGGGGTTCACGTCGGCGTGGTGGGTGCGGTGACCAGAGTGAGGGGTCAGATATAACTACGGGAGAGATGCCAGAATGTTATGTGCTTCGAGCACCCCCTCTCATGTCCATATCTTCCTTAAAGTGGCACCGTGCACTTGTCTTTTACGGAAAGCCAAGGGGAGATCGAATGACACAAGAGGTTTCCGAGTATTAAGGGAAACATGGCTGGGATGCAGGTGTGCCAGCTGATTTCTCGACAATCACCCATGGAACCGAAAGCTGATCGGGGAAGCGCCACCAGGGGGCGGCACGTGGACTCGGGAGGTTAGGGACACGTGGAGGGAAGGGTTGGTTCGGTAGATGTAAGTGCACAGGCGACTGTGGAGAGTCGTGTACCAGACATCTTTCCCCGCCGACTGTAAGCAGTTCGTGTTTATGTACATCGAATTGAATCTGAACACCTTCATTCCACTGCTAAAGAGAAGTCTGTGTAGGCCTGAGGTCCTGGGTGAAGAGCAGGGAGCACTTCGCAGCTGTAGGTTCACACTAGACAGGACGGGGTTGACTGGTGTCAGAGGTGCTCAGGGGTTCACGATAGGTGACACAACAAAAGAGGGCTGAGGGCCCGAACGTGGATGTGAGTGCATACGTCCAAATGGCCATACAATTTTTGAGAGCTATATGGCTTTACAAGTGGGCCACCGTGGCCGAGGTACAATAGGTGCAAACTACGGGACAATTTTGACACAATGGTCGGTCCCCGGGACTGTGCGTGATAAAGCGAGTATTCACGTGTTTTATAGAGTGTTCCTCTTGTGGCGTGGGGCGTGTTTGCTCTGCAAAATGAGGGGCTTGTAGCTGGGTGACTGGTGAGTGCATCGGACGGGTGCTTGGGCGAGGGTCAATCGCGGCTCGGGTCGAGCGATCGGACATGTCCTCGTGGGTACTGGGAAGCGTAACATCACGTGCGTACATGGTTGCACCCTTGTCATAACATCTCACGCATGGTGGTCATAGACTTGTGTGTCATGACAAAAGACCATGCGAGGAAAGTACAAGCGACATACCCTCGACGTCCTTAGCCGATGACCAAGTCACCAACATACAACTCTCCTTCCTGGTTGCCTTGCTGCTGCTTGAAGCTTGAAGGTCCTTCTGGTTGGATAGATGAACGTATGTTCCCCCTTCAGCTCCTAAGGGGCTTTTATAGGGAATTTGAAAGGTCTGGGAAGGGGTTAGGTGGGCTAGGTTGAATGGTTCAAGCTAGCCTGGGTAAACTGATTTGAATAGTGCTTTTGGATTGCAGATTTGATAATAGCAAGCAATCACTATGTGTTATCATATGTCTGCATGAAATGAGTGATTGACTGATTTTGATTGAGTGCATATGTTGCATATTCACTGCTCAGTCTGAACACATGATAGGCCAATGCAATTGTTCAGTGTTAATCCATCTTGGCATAGCATGTTGGCTACACGTTTGCTCATAAGTATTTTAGGGATCAAGGTCAGTACAAACATTATCAATGTGCATTTCAGGGTCTTTGTATTCACTTTGGTTCAGCACTCTATGTCGATGCATTGCAGGCCAGAGTGAGTGCTCTTCGTTGATTAAGTCTATGCAAGGACATGTCTAAAGGGCTTGGTTTGTGTAGTACATGACACTGATCTTGAGCATTAAGGTGCTATCCATTCCTTGCCATGCACATTGCCTTAGCTATTATAAGTCGGTGCATTACTCATCTCTGCATATCTAAGTTTGTGCACTCCTTCCATGCAAGGTCGGTGCAGTCCTTGTAACAGGCTGGTTTTATGTCGATGCAATAGGTCGGTGCAAGATTGAGCTATGGTGTTTAGAGTCGGTGCATACTTAGCATGTGCATGCTTGAACTCGGTGCAAAGCACATTTCACATTTTCACGAAGTCGGTGCATCAAGTGCTCTAGCACTCATTTGAGTCGGTGCAACTCTCTCACCGTGAGCATGAAGTCCGTGCACACTTGTTAGGCAACTCTGTGCATCACTTCATGTTAGTAGGATTTGAGTCGGTGCATATCCTCTAAATGCATACTGAGAGTCTGTGCATGATTTTCCTCATCTATCCTCTACGTCCATGCACTTCTCTCATTGTGCCCCTCTAGTCTGTAAACACTCTCCCAAGTGTTGGTTATACTTGTGCATATGTCTTCACCGATTTCCATTAGGTCTGTGCACACTTTACACAAGTCTTTGTTAGGCCCGTGAACAATTGCACTATTGGACTATAGACTCTGTGCACAAGCGCATTCACATATGTGTGATTTGTGATTAATCTCATTCACCATGCGTTTGATGAAATGCCTTTTAATCTCTGACAGGAACTTAAGTCAGACACATGATCTCAAGAGAGCACGTGATTCAAGGTGAACTATTTCTAAAGAAAAGCTACCATGTGGAAAGATACATCACTCAGATTTTGACACATGGCCAAGGGTTCCCAGAAGCTTCCTGGTGGGAGTGTTCCTTCCACACGCCTAGGGCGTGAGCTCGTGGGTCCCAGTCTGAGGACATATATATATCTTGCTTCTGCGATCAAATAGATAACTCTCCTGGAGAAGGGCGAAGAACAGATAGAGAAAAAGGAAGAAGAATAGAGAAGAGTAGAGCAGGAATGAAAGAGTGAAAGTTCATGAGATCAAGAGAAGAAGAGAGAGCAACAGAGGAACATGGAAGAAGACGAAAAAAGAAAGAGAGACATCGAGAGTTTGCAGTCTCTACTGGACCATGGATCAAATCCAGGCCAGTCAGCTCCTTGAGAGCCACATCTGTCTTGATTTAATTTACAGCTTTCAGTCATTGTGCTTTTCCCATCACCTATTTTATTTTCATCTTTCTTTCAAGCTATTTGACAGTGGAGCAAGTTGTGACGCTCAGCAGTAGCAGAGGAGGATTCCTCTGGACAGCGAAGCTGTAGTGCCCAGTGGTCGGCAAAGCTGTAAAGCCCAGTGGTTCAAACTGTGAGTCAGCAGATGGCTAAGCTGTATTGCCCAGCGAAAGCAAGCTGTGATGCTCAGCAGATGTAGGCAAGCTGTGAGGCCCAACTGTTAAGCTATGTATCAGCGGGAAGCCATACTCTTGTTGGAGTGTGGGGTGGACGTAGGTCTGCGGACTGAACCACCTTAAAATTCCTTGTGCACTATTGGTTGTTTGCCTTATCTGAGTGTTTCTCTAGATGCATCCTTAGGCACAGTTTGGTTTTCTATTGAGTTGTTGGGGAGGACTTCCCCTACTTTGAGTCGTGGGAAGCTACGGGAGGAGCCCATGCAGGTAAGAGCCTCTAACCTTGGGCGTTTCCCACAGCTTTCATTTTCTTCTGGCTATTTATCATGACCATTTGGATTATGCAGGGGAGGCGGAGGCATCAGGGACTGGGGCCCCTGCTGGAGCACAGGGTGAAGTGCCTGGCCAGGCCGGTGAGCTAGGACCCATGGTGGCCAGTAGTTGTCAGGGTAAGTGTCTGACTGCCATTGGGGGGATCTGCCCATTGTTGTTGAACTCTTTTTTGGCAAGCCAGAATTATTGACTTGATTTATGTTGCTGGTTTGGCAGGTGAGGATGCGGCGACTACCTTGGAGGTGATCCGAGAATTGGCCAATGTTGGCCCATTAGTGGCCCTGTCATCCTTTGAGGATGAGTCCGGACCGGTGACCTCCGTGTCCCCACCCACCGTTGAGGACAGGCTAGGTAGGCTACCACAGCTACTGACAAAGCTGCCTCTCCCACCTTTGCCGACTGTGGTGTCGGCCTGCATGGTGGGGCTAGTGGAGTCTTCCAGTATGGGGCCATCAGGTATGTAATTGAGCACTTGATTCTTTTAGGGCAAATTACTTTGCTTTACCCACCCATACTGAGTTTTGACTGGGATCGATTACAGGTACCTCTTCCCCTCTGGAGAAGGGAGAGCTTCCTCGGGACATGGCCCGAGTATCAGGAGATGAGCCTCCCATCGCAGCTGCTACTGGGGGCGATGAGGAGTTCGTCGACATTGAGGGGGTTTCCAAACGGGGACGCCCCAGCCGGTGAGCTTCTTGCCTTGCACCTTTGACTAGGGAGCTATCTTCATGCGAGGCTGGGCTTGATAGTAGTCTAACTTAGCTTCTCGATGCACATGTGCCTCTGATTTTCCCGCGGCCAGGGGTTCACCAGCGACCTCGTCTGGCTCTTCAAGCAGTGGCAGTGCAACGATGGAGACCGGCGAGAGCTCAAGCTTGAGCTCTTCTTCCTCCAAGGCCTCTTCTGTCGGGGACGTCGAGATGGAGGCGACGTTGGAAGGTATATACAGCTCCTTCTCTCCTCCTCATTGGCTTTGATGCAGAGTTTATGGCACAGCGCTGACATTTTGTGTTATGTCTAGGACTGGAGTCTGAGGAGGAGCACGTGCCGGCTCCTGTCAAGGAGGATCAAGGAGAGCCCTTCATCTCCCCCATGGCCACTGGGGACGGCCCGATGACAGGGGAGTCTCTGCCCTCTCCGACTCCAGCAGGGGATACTGTCGAGGTGGAGGAAAGGTTACCCTCATCGACCCCGAGTAGGGATGTTGTAGGCGTGGTGGGAGCCACACTAGGTGAGAGTTAGGATCTTTCTCGGGTTTTTCACCTTTTCTTGTCATAGGGAAGCCCTGAATGTTGCTGACCCAATTTTGTGTTTGGTAGGGTCGTGCAGGTTCTTTCGGTGTGCTGGCTGAGGTGGGTCACTCCTCCCTAGAGCTGGGGATCGAGTGGCCTACATCTGTTTCACCACTGGAGCCACTGTTGGACGCCAGCGTGGGTGCGGCCTTGCTCCAGCGAGCCCGGGGCTACGTAGGAGGTGATCCCCTACCTTCTCTAGAGGAGCTTCGGCACCAGCTGAGGGACTACACACAAGGCTACCACGGCCTTGGATTCCCTCACGAGCTATGGATGCCTGGCTTGGCCGGCATCTGGGCGGAGTACTTGCAGCTTCTGGAGGCTCAGGAGTAGAGGGCTCGACGACTAGCGGTCGTTCAAGAAGTGCAGGAGCAGAGGGCTCGGCTAGCGTTGGCGACTGCTGAGTAGAGGAGGTGCATAGATGTGGCCGTGTCACTTTCTTGGGATCGTGCCGTGCGGTTGAGCGAGGTAGAGAGCAGGGAGAAGGCCTTGGAAAAGGCCCTGGAGGAGTAGCGGCAAGACGTGGAGCTCGCTCGACCAGGTGTACATCAAAGTAATGCTTCTGGTACACCCTGTAGGGGAGTATATTTACAGCTGCTCCTGGGTCAATCAGGACCCTATTGATAAGTTGCCCATTCAGCTGTCCCTTCATGTAGAGCGGCCTGTTGTGACTGCAGGTGGGTAGGAGCATGTCATCCTCTGTGAAGGCCACGGACACTTCAGGTGACATCTCCGCTAGGCAGGCTTCCAGATGTGCTGGTGTCTGGAGTGCGACGATGAAGGCTTGTCGCGTTTCCTCATCTAGGGATAGCATCTCCCAGACGGTGAACCGGGTCGGGATCTTCTTGAGATGCCTGACTATCCGGTCAGCAGCCAGCAACTTAAGCAGCTTCATCTCTTTGGCCTTGCTGTGTTTGCCCCCACCTTGGGCTTGGGTGCTGGACCAGGGGATGCTTGGTCTACTGGGTATGCCGCAGCTAGTGGAGCCTGTGGGGCCTACTGGGCTTCCCCTTTCTCTTGCATAACTTCGACGAGGTTTCGGATGTCGTCAAGTTCTTCTTCTGGCTGAGGAGGTGTTACTGCTAGTGGAGCCGGAGGGCTGCTCGCTTCTTTGGTCGGCCGGGGCCCCTGCGGGCATGACTGCCTTTCTGTTCGGGCCAATAGGAACTCAGTAAATGAGGGAGTGGCCCAACTTCTGGATCCTTCAGGATAGAGGCCCGACGGAGGAGGGATCTCTGCGCTTCGAACCTTAGGCTCGGGCAGTTGGTATGGTTGTTCTCCTCTAAGAAGGATGTTGCTGTCAGCTGGGGGAGGGCGTCCCCATTTTCTTCCCGATCTGGTGGTGTGCTGGGAAGTGGACGCCTCAGCCTGATTCGCCTCCACTGGTTCACAAGGTGTCTCTTCTTCTTTTTCCTCTAGGGAGAGGGCAGTGTCAAACAATGCTGAGAGGGTGTTGCAGGGGACAACGACCTCCTCCTTCTTCCTATTCCTGGGCCTCCTCTTCTTCTACTTCTTTTCTGTGACGGTCGGTGGCTGCTCTTGGGAGAGTTCACCCCACAAGGGAGGCTCTTCTTCCACTCGGGTCTCTGCCTCAGGGACTAGTTCGAGGGACTCGAGTGCTTCCCAGGGGATGTATTCATTCAGCTCGACAAGTCAGATTTTGGGCTGTTCATAATCTTTGAGCCCATCAATGATGGCCTGGAGTCTCTCAACAGTAGGACTAACCCCTTTATGCACCTGCATTGGGATGTGTTCCTTCTTGCTGCAGGGGGGGTGCCTCATGACTAGCCGAGAGGCTGTATCATGCCATACGGGGTTTGCCGGTGGTGGTGTTGGTCGGGACGTGACACCTTGCACATGAACCTCTGGAGTGGGCCGAGGGGCCCATCTTCTTCTATTCTTCTTAGGCACAGCTTGCCATCCCCCTTGGTCTTGAGCTGGTGCCGTGATAAAAGCTTCATAAGTGGCGCGGGCACTAGCCTCCGTCCACTCTTCGAGCAGTTCCTAGTATAAGGATACCATGTTGACGCTGGAAGCCATGTTGGGCATCTCATGCGGCTGTGGAGGATCTACTTTGTGCTCCCCCATGTCCAGTTCTCCATTCTTGATTAAGGACTCAATGACGTCCTTGAAGACATAACAGTCTTCGACGGTATGCCCAAGCATTTGGTGGTACTGGCAGAAGCGAGGGTCATCCTTCTTCTTCAGGTCACCGAGTCTCTTTGGTTCTGGCAATGTGATCTTGTTATAGCTGGTTGCCCACTCGAACAGAAGCCAGGACTTGTCTCGAGAAAAGGAATACAGCTTGTTTCTCATCTTCTCTCTCAGCGAGGGACCTTCCCGCCGTTCCATAGATCTGGGCGGTGGGGGGTTAGTAGCCACTTTTGCCTTTTCCTTCTGCTTTTCAAAGGTTTGGAAGTCCAAGGTGTGGACTGCTGGAGGAACCGGCTTCTTCTCGGCCTGCCTTGCTCTCTGGCTTAAATAATTCAGATAACTAGACTTCGAGGGTCTAAAATGTAAAATACTATCCTGATTGACATGCCAATCATTCCAACGCGACCTGGGTGGTGAGAGTGACTTGAGAGCTGACAGAATCTAAATCGGATATCCGATTTGGGCTCGACGCTAAAATTACTCAATTCAGTACTAAGTTAGATTTCATAACTAACTTTGTTTAAAATAATGCAGATAACTGGGGTTCGGGGTTCAAAATCTAAAATATCGGTCTGATTGGCATGCCGATCATTCCAACACAACCTCGGAGGTAATAGTGATAAGTGAGAGCTAACGAAATCCAAAATGAGCAATAGCCGGTTTGGGCCTGACGCTTAAAAGTGAATTCTCTAAATGCACTTAGTTTAAAATTAAAGAAGTTAGGTTCAAGGGTCCAAAATCAAAATTTTCTATCTGATCAGAATGTCGATCATTCCAATATGACTTGGGAGGTAAAAGCAACTTGTGAGAGCTGACGGAATCCAAATCGGTTACCTGATTTGGGCTCGGCATTCAAAAGAACATTCTTTAAATTCACTTAGTTTAAAATGCCAATAAGAAATTGGGTTGTGGTGTCTAAAATCTAAAATACCAATCTGATCGATGTGCTGTTCATTTCAACACCACCTAAGAGGTAAAAGTAACTTGTGAGAGTTAATGGAACCTGGAGAGGGACAAATTCACAGATTAAAAAGACACGTGGATCAAGACGGCCCAATCAGGTCCAAATCGGCCAACCAGGCCTAATCTGACCCAACCAAGCCGATCTCCCAAAGTGATAGCCCCACGAATGGGCCCACTTATCTAAAGCCCAAAAATACTCGGATCGACCTGCCTAGGCGGCCTCCTGGCCCGGAAGGCCGAGTAACGATCGCTATGAAGAGCCTAAGCGGCACCCAAGCATAACCGTCCAAACGTTGCCCACTATGCTCGGGAGAAGCCCAAGCACCCCATCAGGTGGCATCCCACGCTCAGACCTCCCATGGGCACAATTTATTTTGACAGGGCATATATCCCGATGAGAGTCTCGCTGTCGCTCAGAGAATGGGAGCTCAAGGGAATAGGGGAGAACAATAGTCCATTAACTTAAGGGGGTTTTCCTCCAGGACATAACGCCCCTGGTCCCTCCAGCTACCCTACCTCCAGCCAAGAGAGTAAGCAACTATATAAACTCCAAGAAAACCCTCCAGCAAGGTAAGGTGATCTTGAGTCAATACCACACTCACTGGTAGAGAGAAATCTCGTGCCCCTCACTCTTTCTCCTACTTCCATTGCACCTACGCTCTATTATCTTGCTGACTTAAGTATCAGAGGTTTCCCTCGAGATTACCACCCTGTGCTCCTCTGATCCGTTTCCTGCCTTGTAGATCCATCATTCGTGGTGACAATGACAAGGGTTGACCCAGGATCGTGCGGCTCAGGATCCAACATGAGATCACCCATCTTCATCTGGCCCCATCTCTGGGAAACGTACGAAGTGCCAACATGGTGCGAAGAAGTGCCAGTAGGAGAAATGCCGACGACAAAGGAATGGCACTGGCGACCACAGAGGGTCAGCATGCGCCCTTTCATTCTTCCATGGGCCCCCTCTCCAACCATCAAGCTAATGCCTTATCTCCACTGGCCACAGGGGGACAACCCACCCCTGAGACCCCCGATGCTCTCCAAACCCTCAACACCAAGTTGAATATCCTCGCTGACTTGATGAGGACCCAAGTCGCCTGGGAGGAGAGATCACGACTACCTCGGGAGAGTCCCCCCCGTGCAGAAGCTGTTGTGTATGTGATTTTGATGATTACAAAATGATTGTGTTCGCTTAACTTTGTGCTTGAATGGAGCTTTATGCTTGAATGATTCTTCATGGTTTCATGTGCTTGAATCATCCTTGTTCTCTTGCTATGGAGTAATGTTCTAGAATGAATGCTTGGTCTCTTTCAAAAACCCGACGCAGGCCGGCCAGGTGATTTTCGCGCTTTTTGGTTTTGACGGCCAGGTCATCAACATAGCACTCGACCAAGTCGCGAAGCATTTCATCAAAAAATTTAGCCATTACCCTCTGATAGGTAACGTCAGCATTCTTCTAAGTCCAAATGTATCCTTTTGTAATTGAAGATCTCTTTGAGGGATCAGAAGGCCATATGGTTCTTATCTTTGATGGCCATGCGGATCTGACTATAACGTAACGATCTGTCCATGGAGGATAGAGCTTCATATCCCATGATCATATCAACCATAGTTTCAGTGATTGGGACTAGAAAGTCATCCTTCGGACATACTTTGTTTAAATCCCTGTAGTCGATGCAGGCTCGGACTTAGCCATTCTTTTTCTTCGCTAGGACTATGTTGGCGAGCCAAATTGGATATATGTAGGGCTCTATGAAGTCCACCTCCAGGAGTATGTCAACTTCGACGTTTACTTTGAGTTCCAGCTTGTGGCGCATACGACTTTGAGCCTGCTTAACTAGTTTGGCAGTGGAAAGTATTGCCAACTCATGTTCGGCCACAGAAGGTTTAACCTGAACATTTCTTTATGAGTCCAGGCGAAGCAACCTTTAAACTCTAATAAGAGTTGTTTATACGCTTTGCCTTTTTATTCTTTAAGGAGGGCGCTAATGAAAATTGGTCAGGGGAAAATTGGTCGAGGGTCCTCCACCTTCCTGAGATTGAGTTCAATTAATTCATCCATAGTCGCTTGTCCGTCATCTTCAAGTTCACGCGGAGTTGGCTATAGATCGATGAAGTCCTTCTTGTCCTTGGAATCAGCGACATAGACATCATAATATTCAAGATTATTGATAATGGACGACCAGGTCTATTCATCATGGCATTCAAGTGCCTCTTCCCCTTGTTGTTCATTGGTGGGGACAATGGGTTCCTCCCCAGAGTTTGAGTTGCTGGAGGAGGGTAACAACCCTATAGTGTTGACAGCATAGTAGACTTTAAAATCTACCTCTTCGTCATAACCAAGCCCTCTTGTGTCTTTTTTAGAGAAGAAAGACTACCCCCGGACTTGTGAAGGATTCCATAACTACCGGAAGTAGTCGCACAGAGAGGTTTCTTGTATTTGTAGAATGTTCTATTTCCGGCACATTTCTTTGATATGTTTGCACATATCGTCCATTTCTCGAACGAATTCAGGAGGGTTCTTGGGCACCACACTCCAGCCAAAGTTGTCATCGGGGGGCTCTCAAGGAACCAAATCTCTCTTATAGAAGATGATTGGCTTGACGACTTTGTTCTTTTCCTTATTTGCCTTCCTTTGATATGTAACGATGAACGTCTTTAGTTGCTCGACTTTGCGTTCCTCCCTTTGAAAGGGAAATTGCATGCATACAAGAGACAGCGAGATGTTTTTGTCGATGGCTCGACTAATAAGATTGATTTCAAAATTAATCTCCCGTCTTTCTGGACGAAATGATTTAGCATTAGCGGTGCTGGCCTGGAGATTCAACCTATGTAGCTTGACGAGATCCTCGTTTACTACAAAGAGCTCCTCCTTTTCTTCTTCTTCTTCCCCTCCTGGGACGACTTTTTAGTTTCCTTTGTCCTTTATCCTACTGCGAGGCTTGATGGTAGGTTCCCTAAAATGTAATTGGGCATCCGTGAGGTTGCATTTGTTTGAAAACAGAGCTCGATCAGTGAAGACCATATGTTGCTCTTCACCTTTTACGTACTTGATGCACTGGTGGAGAGTTGAAGGGACGACCCAATTTTCATGCAACCAGGATCTCCCTAGTAGGACTTTATAGGACGTATTGGAGTCAATAATGTAGAATGTAACTCTAGTGACAAAGTTGTCCACAGTCAACTCTAGGTCTACCTTGCCAGGAGCACTTTCTGAATTTTGGTTGAACCCTGAAATCTTCACATCATGTGGATCAGTGAATGAAACATTAACTTGGACCTTTCATCCTTGTTAATGAATACGACCCTTCTTTGCTTCGGCATCTTACCCAATGCCGATGAATACACTAGCCCTGGTCTTTGTCATCGTTGGTGAGACCAGTGAATACACAGTCACTCGGGTCTTCCGCCCTTGATGACCATCACTTTTCATTGCCTCGACGCACGCTCAGTACCGATGAATACATTAGCCCTTCAACATCCGGCCATAATATTCCCTACTCGAGCTAGCATAACCTTGACCTCGGGAAAAATTTACATTGCAGTGGAGCAAACCCCTCATACCTTCCCTGAAGGCATGAGCACTCTCCTTCCCTAGCAACTAACGAACCCCAAGCTTGGTGAACTAGCAACATACCTCTACTCAAGTCCATGAGGGAAAGAAAAGAAACATGTAGCTGCAGCTTAGCACCAAGATTGCAAAGCAAAGCTGAAGAAATTTCATTGCATAAAAAGAAAAGATACATGGAGTCCTGAAGCGTACTCCGATATACATGAAGTTTCAAAAAAAAAGAGAAAAGAGAAAAGAGGGAAAAGATAAAAAAATATATATGATCATTGGCTGGGACGGTGAAAAATATCGCTAAGTTCCATAAGCTGAATAGAAGGATGGTCAACCAGGTCTTGTAGTCAGCACTCTTCCACTTCCAGCTTCAATAGCTCCTCTTGAATAGAGCTAGCGCCCCCTTCCGCTAGTGCAACTTCGTTTAAGCTTTGTATCTGCAGCTGCTTGGTGTGTGCCAAATCCTCTTCGTCCTGGGCCAATTTAGCTCGGAGTTCAGAAGTCCGCTTCTATAGCAATGAAATCTGATCAATGGCTCCCTCGGCGATGATCCTCTGTTGGCTGGCGATTTCTGCGGAGGCTTGTAGTGCAGTGAGGCCTTCCTTCTGTTGAAGCTTCAGGGTGGTCAGTTGATCCCTCAGGCCGTGATCAATAAATTCTCACCGGTTTACATACAGAGTAGCAAGATCACACGAGGCATCCAATGTTGCATGGGATAGCCGAAAGCCATGAGGGTACGCGACATAGGCTCTACCAGTCCCCTCAACGGTGCATAAGATAAGTCCCGACGGGCCAGCACTGTTTGCTTCAGCATCTCTAAGTTATGCCACACCAGTTCATTAGATGATTGTAAGCCAAGTGATGGTGCGTGAGGGAGATGAAACTCTACCCTGATGTCAACCTCAGCCCAGATATTATCAGCAGGCTGTGAAGAGGATGAAGGTAATGAGGAAGATGGTTCCACCAATTCCTTCTCGAGCTGCTCGATAGACTCAGTACTGACTGGGGCAGGGGCTTTGGCCTCGACCTCTATTGAAGGACCAAAGTCTTGAACTTCGAGGCCTACACCTTCGGAGGTGAACTCTACATATTGCTCCGGCTGCGTCACCCTTTCCAACTCAGTACCAGCTGTGATCACCAGAGCAGTTGTCTCACTAACTGTCTCTCCTTCAAAGTCTCCACCCTCGGAGGTGACTTCATCATGTTGTCCCAGCTGGGCCGCCTGTTCTAGCTTAGTCCCGGCCTTAATTGCCAAGATGGAAGTGTCACCGGTCGTCTCTCTAAGCTCCGCACCTATCGACGTTTCGATAGTAGCAGCATTAATAAATTCTGGCCCGACTTCCATGGACTGAAGCTGAAGCGACTCCGTAGAGGGTTGACTGAAGCCCAGCGTTGAAATAGACCCGCTCGGGAACTTTAGAGCAATCAGCCTCAACACAGGAGCAGTGCCCATAACAGGGGTAAAAGTTGTGGCCCTCGTTTGAAAGGGAAAGAAGGCAGCCATGGTGTCCACTGCTGGTAGTGTCAGCCCCACTGAAATCACGGGCTCCTACAAGGGACCAAATACGAAAGAGGTGGAAAGAAAGAAACATGTCATATCTCCTGCTATGAATGGTGACAGACATGAAGAAAGTCGTAATGTGGGAATTTGAAGTTCCTCTTCTCCCTCACCATAATGAAACTCAGAAAAGGATGATCACCACAAGTCCCACCGGAGATCTTTTTCTCTCGAACCATCGACCTGGACCTTTCATCCTCGTTAATGAACAAACCTATCTTTGCTTCGACATGTAACCAATGTCAATGAATAAGTCATGTTTGACCCTTGTCATAATAGGCAAGATCGGTCAACCTTTCTATTAACTTGGACCTTCCATCCTCCTTAATGAACAAACCTATCTTTGCTTCGACATGTAACCCATGTCGATGAACAAGTCATGTTTGACCCTTGTCATCATCGGAAAGATCGGTCAACTTTTTTCTTAACTTGGACCTTTTGTCCTCGTTAATGAATAGACTTATCTTTGCTTCAACATGTAACCAACGTCGATGAACAAGTCATGTTTGACCCTTTTCATCATCAACAAGATCGATCAACCTTTCCCGTAATTTGGACCTTTCGTCCTCGTTAATGAACAAACCTATCTTTGCTTCGACATGTAACCAATGTCGATGAACAAGTCATATTTGACCCTTATCATTATCTGCAAGATCAGTCAACCTTTCTCTTAACTTTGACCTTTCATCCTTGTTAATGAACAAACAATATCTTTACTTCGGCATGTAACCCATGTCGATGAACAAGTCATGTTTGACCCTTGTCATCATCGGCAAGATCGGTCAACCTTTCCCTTAACTTGGGCCTTTCATCCTCGTTAATGAACAAACATATCTTTGCTTTGACATGTAACCAATGTCAATAAATAAGTCATGTTTGACCCTTGTCATCATCAGCAAGATCACTCAACCTATCCCTTAACTTGGACCTTTCATCCTCGTTAATGAACATACCTATCTTTGTTTCGACATGTAACTAATGTCGATGAACAAGTCATGTTTGACCCTTGTCATCATTGGCAAGATCGGTCAGTATTACCTTAATTTGAGCCCTTCGTCCCTGATGGCAGATAAACCTACCCCTGCCTCGGCACTCAGTTCGTGCCCGTTCTGGCAGCAGTTCTCTAAATCAAGTCACAAAAAAAGAAGAAGAAAAAAGAGGCTTAAAATAGAGGTGCCTCACCGGCCTTACCCAGCCATGCTGAGTAAGGCTGCGATAGGAAATCCGCGAGGGCGTTGCAGGTAAAATTGGGTAACCCCCCACCTGAAAACCCGAAAGGGCGCGTAGGCAAAAGCAAGAGGGGGCCAGCTTCAGCGAAAACTCGAAAGGGCACTTAAGTCAGTAGTGTGATAAAAAATGATGAGTTAAAAAAAGAAGAAAAAATGATGAATGAAATCATGATGGAATCAGTTGTCTCATTCACCATCTCGGTCCCGCGAGGATTCCTGCACGCGACTGGCAAGTCGTGCCCCACCGGCATGAGCCTTACGCCTATGCTGTAGCAAACCTATCCTTGTTTCGGCATTTAACCAATGCCGATGAACAAACTACCACTGACCCTTGTCATCATCGGCAAGATCGGTCAGTACTCGTTAACTTGTACCTTTCATCCTCGTTAATGAACAAACCTATCTTTGCTTCGGTATTTAACCAATGTCGATGAACAAACTGTCACTGACCCTTGTCATCATCGGCAAGACCAGTCAGTACTCCTTAACTTGGGCCTTTTGTCCTAGTTAATGAACAAACCTATCCTTGGTTCGGCATTTAACCAATGCCGATGAACAAACTGCCACTGACCCTTGTCATCATCGACAAGACCGGTCAGTACTCCTTAACTTGGACCTTTTGTCCTCGTTAATGAACAAACTTATCTTTGGCATTTAACCAATGCCGATGAACAAACTGTCACTGACCCTTGTCATCATCGGCAAGACCGGCCAGTACTCCTTAACTTGGACCTTTCGTCCTCATTAATGAACAAACCTATCCTTGCTTCGACATTTAACCAATGCCGATGAAGTCGGAACCAGGAGAGGTTTATTCCCCACCCCAAAAGGGACGGAGAGAAGAGTTTATTTATCAATAATGACCAAGCCGAGAGGTCAGAACCAGGAGAAGTTTATTCCCTACCCCAAAAGGGATGGAGAGAAGAGTTTGTTTGTCAACAATGACCCGGTCGAGAGGTCAGAACCATGAGAGGTTTATTCCCCACCCCAAAAGGGACGGAGAGAAGAGTTTATTCGTCAACAATGACCCGACCGAGGTCCGAATCGGGAGAAGTTTGTCGAACCGATAGTATCAAAGACCAACAGAGTTTCTTAGTCTCTTTGTGGATTCGTCGACACAAGGTTAGTCTTGATGCAAGGAAAGGGTTTATTCTCTCTTCCCGACTGTGGACAGAAGGTCCGAGTCAGGTGTGTGTTTGTCAGGGCCAACCAAGTGTCGGAGGCCAACACGGCTTCTTCATCTCTTTGTGGATTCGTCGACACGGGATTAGTGTCAGCATAAGGAAAGGGTTTATTCTCTCTTCCCAGCTCTGGACAGAAGGTCCGAGTCAGGTGCGTGTTTGTTGGTGCCGGTAAAGTGTCGAAGACCAACACAGTTTCTTCGTCTCTTTGTGGATTTGTTGACATGGGGTTGGTGTCAATGCAAGGAAATGGTTTGTTCTCTCTTCTTGGCCCTGGACGGAAGGTCCGGGTGAGGTGTGTGTTTGTCGGGGCCGACCAAGTGTCGGAGGCTGACACGGCTTCTTCGTCTCTTTGTGGATTCATCGACACGGGGTTGGTGTCAACGCAAGGAAAGTGTTTATTCTCTCTTCCTGGCTTCAGACAGAAGATCTGAGTCAGGTGTGTGTTTGTCGATGCCGGCAAAGTGTCAGAGACTAACACGGTTTCTTCATCTCTTTGTGTACCTTCACTGCCACAAGGATGGCACCACAGCAAGTCAGAGTTTCGCTCCTTCCAGCCCTAAATGGGCTTCCGGGGTCGGGCACCCTTAAAAGGAAAAAAAAATCGCCGGCTTGTGGCACCGATAGAGAAGAAATCCAGGCTCGCGCGCCAATAATTAGGAGTTGTCGGGTTGAATGCCGATGCTAAGGAGACTGTTGGCCCGAAGGCTGATACTCAAATAGCTTCAAAGTTGCTGAGCACCCTGTTGTTCTTTCCCACATACAAAGAAGCAATCTCACCCCTAGAAGGGTGGAGAATTGGATCATTCATTGAATGGTGGAATTGGAGCTTGGTATAGCCTTAAATGTCTACCATTAAGGGGTGGGAATTGAACTTTCCCCCGGTGGTTGACAATCACATAGGCTCCTCCTTCATATACTTTCTGGACCATGTAGGGCCCTAGCCAATTTTCATTTAGCTTGCCTTTAGGATTGGCAGCCATAACTTCTCTTCTCTTGACCATGACAAGGTTGCCCTTTTTGAATTCGCACTCCTTGACGAGCTTGTCAAAGGCGTGTGCTATCCGGGCCTGATAAACTTGGATATTCTGCTAGACTTGAAGCCGCTTCTCTTCCAAATCGGAGAGTTCTTCTAGTCTTCGCTCAACATTCATTTGTTCTTCCATGACTAGCCCCTGCTGGATCGCAACCCTTAAGGAGGGTATCTCCAATTCTATGGGGATAATTACTTTGGAGCCGTACACTAGGGAGAAAGGTGAGCATCCCGTTGGAGTCTTGTAGATGGTACGATATGCCCAGAGTGCCTCGTACATCCTATCTTCCCAGTCCCTTTTATTGGAACTGACAATCTTTGCCAAGAGAGTGCAAATGGTCTTGTTGAATGCTTCTGCCAGTCCGTTAGCCTGCAGGTTGTACGGGGTGGATGTCCTCCAGTCAATCTTGTACTTTTTGGCCAATCTATAGACCTTCTGGTTTCAAAAATAACTTTTGTTGTCCAACACGATCTGGCTGGGGATGCCGAATCGAAAAATTACATATCGCCGAATAAATCGGGCTCTAACCCTAGAACACCAAACCTCCACTCCTCAAGCCCCAAAACCTCATCATTCCTCGATCAGCACACGATCCGGTGCATTCGTCACGATTTCAGGATGAAATCTCCGTGGCCGTTCGTGTGATCGTGAAGCTCTTCCCTAGGTTCTAGATTGTGGAGAAGATCATTTCAAGCCCTTGGAGTGTCTTTTGGCCCCTCCTTCTTCCCAGAGTTGAGATCAGCTCTCTCAAGAGTTTCCACTGTGGGTCTTCAAGTCTAGGATGTCACCTAGAAGGGGTTCTCGGTGTTCTACCCAGGAGGAACATAGTGCTCGGAGACGTGAGGCTCCAGCTCCACCACGGCAGGCTCCTACACCTCCTCGTGCACCTTGGTTGTCTCCACAGCCCATTATAGACCCTCGTCTTGTTGATTTTAATGAGGTGAATGAAATCCTGCCTGACCTTTATGCAGTCTTTGAGATTCAACCGGGTTGGAGTGATTTTGTCACTAGATATACTCGATACTACCCCAGTCTAGTGCAGTAATTTTATGGGAACTTGGTTGATAGGAATGAAGAGTTATATACGGTTGTTCAAGGCATTGAGATTCATATAACTCCGGATCTCTTTGAACGTGCTTTAGGAGTATCAGCTAGGGGTGCGAATATGACTATTGGTCATGGCCTCATTGAGGACACATTTATTGCCATGACAAACTATGATTATGTGCGTGGTGTTAGTGATTTGATTCAACTAAATGTCAATAACTTTCCACCACTGTAGTGAATTCTACACCACATGTTCACTTCACTTTTTTATCCACAAAGTGGGAGTCAAAATTAAGTAACTGAGGTTTACCAATTCCTATTTTACCATGTTATGAATGGGAATTTAGTCAACATGGGTCGACTCATGACAGATTTGATTGGGACATGCTGAACCCAACTGAGGAGATCTTTGCCTTATGCTTCACAGCTAACAGGAGTGTTTATATATGTTGGGATTCATTTTGGTGATGAAATGTTTATTCGAGTTATACAGGATGATATTTACAATGTACATAAAATCTTCACAGATTTTGGATATTACTGGGGTCCCGATGGTGAGCTACGCCGCAATGTGACAGTTTATGGGGAAGAATCAGAAAGTGAAGAAAAGCCTGAGCAGCAGTAGGGTCCAGAGGAAGTATCACCTCCAGTTCAGGCAGAGGACTAGCCTCCTCCACCTTCACCTCATCATATAGATCCAGACATGCCTCCTCCACCACAACACTTTTAGGGGAGTCATCTACTCAAGGGGCTGGACAATATTCTTGGGTGTACTATGAGACCTTTGATAGGCATCTTACTGGGTTAGAAACTCGAGTGGACACTTTTGGGGACTGACTCTCAACTTTTGGGGATCACATAGACACAATAGGCAATATACTTGGCACTATGTCTGATCGCAAAGATTCTTTCTCCACTGTTCTAGATACCTTGTCCACTCACATGACCACCCTCACCACTAGCCATGAAGAATCTAGAGAGGCCTTTCACACCATGAACCGGGTTCTTCTTGACATGCAGCACCATGATCAGGCTCGTGACAACACCATTGCAAATCTTCACCACCGCATTCAGTATCAAGTCCATCATCTTACTGATATCCGACGCCATCTTTACTATCAGCCTCCTGAGAATCAGCCTCCTATAGATGGCCACTGAGGATGTTCTTCAGTTTCCTACCTACAGTCTGTGTCCTTGGTCTTATGTCTTTTGGGTCTGCTTTTCGTCTATCCTTCCCCCTTCTTTAATGATGCCAAAGGGGGAGAAGTAGTTACGCAGGTCTATATAGTTTATGTATGCATGTCCTTGCGCTTTGTATATATAGTTTATGTATGCATGTCCTTGTGCTTTGTATGAATGTTCATTTGTGAGGATTGCATTTTCCTTTGCGTTTTGTGAGTCATTGCATTTTAGGTTGTGTCAGTGTCATAATCTTTAAATTTTATGTAGACTTATTTAGCAGATACTTCTCATTTTTTTTAAAGTAATAAGAACATTTCAAAGAAGATGAAATCAGTTGCGATCCTTCACCACTATCTTTCTCCGGGTGATCTTTGCAATGAGCTTGATCATGGAGTGGCAATCGTTGCACACCCTCAGGTTCTTCGCTACCCATATCGTCGTCCCATCTCTAGTCGAGATCAGCCCGAAACAAATGGCCAGCCTCTCCGTGTGGATCGACAAAGCCCATTCCTTTGCCACCTCCCCAACATCTTGCAAAACCATATCAGTTGAAGGAGAGTATCCATGTAATCTTAGAATTTCATTCAAGTCCTCTAGCTTCTTATAAATCTCCCTGCGCCGAGGGTGCCTGATGTCTCCTAAAAGGAACTCATGGATCTCTTTATCAACTTCAATCGAGTTGCAACCTAGCTCCTTGTTTAATCGAATTGCAGAGCCATCCGGTGGGGTGTATTAAGGCTTTGGTGGAGGGAGAGGGGAGGACCGTCCAGCGGGGTGCCGTACGCATAGAGAGGAGGAGAGTGGGGAGGGAGAGGGAAGGGTCTGACGGTGGGTCAACGGACGCGGCATGGCAGGCGCGGGGCGTCGGAAGCGCAGGGAGGACAAGAAGGGGGAGGAAGAGGGGGGTGCGACCGGTGGGGCGCCAAGTGAGCAAGAAGGCTGGGGTGGGGGCAGGCCGGTGATCCTCTTCCTATGGGTTGCTTGGTGGGAAGTGGTGGAGGAGAAGAGGGGAGGAAGTAAGTCGGCACAGGAGGTCGAAAGAGGAGAGTGGAAGGATGTGCGAGGAGCTGAGGCGTCGTGAGCGATTCTTTCAGGAAAAAATTGCTCCAGACTTGTTTTTATTTTTTAACGGGGTAGGATTGCACTCTAAAAAATCGGATTAACCTTACCAAACGTGTTTGAGTAGGCTTCTCTTCGCATTTTTTTTGAGAGAAAGAAGGTAAAAAAATTACAACCAAACACTCTATTAGTGTAATTTACCTCGATTGATTCAAAGAAATTATCTAGATTAAATTGAGAAAATAACGGGTGCAGCAGCCCCCTTGGCGGCTTTGACATCCTTTGGCCTCCTCTTCCTCACCTCCTTTGCCAGAGGCGAGACGAGACAACTCACATGCGAGATAGAGAGAAAGACTTGGATCACCGTGGACGACAAACACAGCCTGCTCCGAAGGCCGCTGCCACACCAGGTGGCTCTCCTCCCCCTCAGGGCTTGCCGTTGTTACCTCTGGCGAACTCTCTGCCTCCCCACCACCGCAGAATGCCCAGTCCCCAACGGCGAACATGCCTTCCCCTTCGAAGGCCTCTGCCTCACCGACTCCTCCCACTGGGATGACCCCCTTGTTGTTGTTGCCATGGACGACAGACACAACCTACTCCGAAGGCCCCTGCTCACCCGCCCCATCCTTCTTCGTTGCCCCCATGTTCACCTTCTTTGCCTTTGCCTCCTCCTCCCCACCCCCCCTGCCGCGGCAGGTGCCGACAGCGTGTTGGTGACGCGAGACAGGGGAACCTTAGCAGCTAGACCACGGCGTGCGCCGACAGGGGGGCGGCATCGTCCCCGGTCGCCAGTAGTGTGTACGATGTTGGCTCAGAGGCGGCATGGCCCGAGGCGAAGAGGACTAGGCCGAGCTGTCTCAGCACGGTGCCGACGAAACGGGAGCTCATCATCACCAGAGAGATCACGCAACAGAGTCTAGTAGAAGCAGAATAACAAGAACAAAAATGCCTGAGAGGGATTCGAGGGAGTCCATGGCACAGCTCTGCAGGAAGGCGTCCTTTGTTTCTATCACGCAAGGAGAGGAGGGAGGGGGCATGGGTGGTGTGGGGGCGTGGGTTGGGTGACTCGGCTTCTCCCTCAAAAAAAAAAATGTGAAGGCTTGTTTCTATTTTGGTGGAGATTTCCTACGGGTGTTATAGTGTCCCCCTGCACCTTTGGACTAAAATATTTTTTAGTCGCATTTGTAGCATCATTGGGACCCCTCTTCATCTTGACAAGCTCACTACTTCAAGGCAACGACTTGCCTATGCTAGAGCTTGTGTCTTGGTGTCTGCAGAGTCAGAACTTCTAGATGATGTCTTTTTCAAGGACTTGGAAGGGAGGCACCGTAGAATCCTTGTTTCTTATCCCTGGAAACCAGGTTCATGCTCTGCTTGTAAATCCTTCGGTCACCTGGATGGATTTTGTATTTCTAGTAGTGGCGTATTCAAGAAAGTTTTTTCATAGAAGGAGAAGTATTATTCTCAGAAGACATTGGCTAAAGAGAAAAATTTCCCCAATTTGACTATTTCAAACAATAGCAAGTTCAATTCTTCAACTTCGCTCTCAGAGCAGAATGGTGAATTATTGTTAGTGCATATTGACCCTGCTCACTCCAAGGATCATCAGCCTATTCCTACAACAAACAAATTCAATTCTTTAGTTAATTTTCCAGAGTAGATTGAAGATCAGCTCCAGTGCAAGTTGATTCTATTCATTCCATCTCAGAGAATTCAAATGTGCTTCCGGAAGTAACAGCAACCGAGATTCCTTCTGGACAGGAGCTGCATTTGCCGAATGAAAATTCAAATTCAAATTTGAATGCTGAGTCATATCTAGAAACGGGGACAACTTTTCATGCTAAGATATCTCCAACAAATCCTCCTGCTGTTAAGGAAGTGGTTGAGATATTGCACAAAGAAAATCCAGAGTGGATTTATCATTCTTCGAAGGGTAAAGAAAAGGCAGGTACTAAGCCAAGATGCTCACCTCGTCTTCCTTCTTAATCCATCTCTACTCCTTTTATTATTGTTTTAATGAAGATAGTTAGTTGGAATGGTAGAGGAATTAATAAAGCTAGGAGAAGAGCCCAGTTAAAACATATTCTCCATCAGTCTAAATGTGAGTTAGTTGTCATCGTTGAGACTAAAGTCAAGCCAAAGAACGCTGCTATCTTCAAGCAGAGTATATGGCCTGAAGCCAGCTTCATTCATACATAAGATCCCAGAGGCAGAATTTGGATCCTCAGTGATCAGACAAAATTTGACATCCAGTTGGTAAAGGAGACTGATCAGTTGATTCATATCATTGTTACTGATATAGCTACATCTACTTTCAACCTCACTGCTGTCTATGCCTCCAATTTTTAATCTTCTAGAAGAATTCTTTGGAAGGATATCATTCATCTGTCAGCCTCTGCCAATGGTGCTCCCTGGATGATCCTAGGAGATTTCAACACCATTCGTTATCCTTCGAAAAAAATTGGAGGTAATCCTATCCCAAATGCAATTCTTGAGGAATTTAACAGTATGATCTCCTCTGCAAACCTTTTGGATATTAAAACTATTGGTAATAGTTTATCTTGGAGCAATTGTTCTCTCCCTCCTAACAGGATAGTGGCAAGGCTGGATAGATGCCTTATCAATGACTCATGGCTAAGTAATTTCCCGGATTCTCATGTAGAACACACAACTGAGCTTTTTTCTGATCATTCACAATTGAGAATTTTTTCTGAAAAGAAAATCAAGACTGGAAAGAAACCTTTCAAATTTTTTAATATGTGGATTCAACATCCACAGTTTAGCACAGTGGTGCAGGATGTTTGGAACTGGCAACTATTTGGGACACTACAATTCATTCTCTGGGAGAAGCTCTGAAAGTTGAAGCAAGCACTTAAGGTTTGGAATTTCAACTGTTTTGGAAATGTGCAAGATAATATTTAGAAGGCTAGCAGAGAGTTGGAACTTGCTAAACAGGAACTAAAAATGGATCCCATGAATTGCAACCTCATTGCAAAGGAAAGTCAATGCAAGGAATTTTACTTTAGAGCCATGCAAGCTGAGGAGTCATATGCAAGGCAGAAATCTAGGTACTTTCCGCGTGGATTTTTCTCCCGTATAATCTACGAAACCCTATGGTCAGTTTATTTCTCAATTCATCGACTCGCGGATGATACAGTTGCGATGTACTCCTCACGAGGATTGTTTCGACTATCTTTGCGTATTTTTCTAAATTAGTGCATTTTTGACGCATTTTACAGATTTTCAGAAATTAGAAAATATTCTAATTTCCTTTTTATTTAAACCAACCCACCCTCTCTCTCTCATCACTGACGCTCTCTCCCTCTCTTCTCTCCCGTTCTCTCTCATTCTCTCTCCCGGAGGTGTCCGACTACAGACGGATTGGCTCGTGGGTGAGGTGGCGACGGCGGGAGGCTGCTGAGACACGTGGTGGAGCGAGGAACGGCATGGTTTGGGCGCGATCTGGAACAGTGGATTCAAAGTCAGTGGTTCGGTTCGCGACGACGTTTTGGCACGGATTAGTCGCCCCTGGAGCTCGATTTTATCAGTGGAGGTAGGGAGATGGATTCTTATCTCGTTCCGCACATTTTCCCTGTCCCTGTGCGTAGTTTGGTGGCCGATCGGGGGAGATCGGGCAAGTTTAGCGTAAACGGTGATTTTTGGGGTTTGTAGGGTTTGCCAGAAAATGACAACCATTCGTAATGTAATTAGTTTCAAACTGACCGCTGGGATGTCTGGATCCCATACACGTAGATTTCATGTCGATTGGTCGTCATTTGGAGCCAGTAGGAGTCCGGGAACCCCGGTGACTCGATTTGGGTCGATTCATCAAAATCGCCCGGATCGCACTATTTAATACATTTCATTGGGTGCATGTGGTATTTTTGGACTCCCGGAGTGATTTCCCATCGAATGGATGTAATTCCCCTGCACTACGGCGTGTATGGGGCGTGGAATGAGCCGATTCGGCCGTTTCACCTTTTTGACCGTCGGATTGACATAACGGTCCTACCAAAGGCCGTTATGTGCATAACGGCCCCCCGATAGACCATTATGCTTCGTTCATCATTTTTATCTTCGGAGGTCTTGGAGCATGACGGACCAAGACTGGTCCATTATGTGGAGCATAACGCCCCTACCCAGGCGTGTTATGGTTGGTTTTTTTCGAGGTTGACTGACATGTCAGTCCCCTCGACGACCGTGTTAGTCGGTTAGCATAACAGACTTCTCCCCATGCGTTATGGTCAATATAATGCCCTGGTGCAGATCCGCTATCGTTTGTTGACCGATGTTTGCCTGGGTATGGCCGTTGATATAACGTGCCTCACCCTATGCGTTTTGTGGCTATGATGGATGGATCTTGGTCCATTATGTGCCCTTGGTCTGTGGTTATTATTTTGGATTCTGTTAGGTATAACGCACCTACCCTTGTGCATTATACTAGTATAACGTGCCTATTGAGGTCTGTTATACTTCGTATTTGTCTGTTGAGCATAACACACATGTTCTGGTGCGTTATGTCGATATAACGCCCATAGCTTGATGCGTTATGTCGTCTGTATTGTGTTTTGGGTCTGGTTGGCATAGCGCCCCTCCCTTGGTGTATTATATGGGTATAACGCCCCTATGCTGGTGTGTTATAGTCCTGTTGGCCGTGATGGCCGTTGGTTGGTTCTATGTTGTGCATTCGTCTGTCTTAGGTCCTTGTCTAGGGCAGTGTCTGTCTGTCAGAGGTTGTCTGGATTGGTCGGTTTAGGTGACTGGCTGTGGTCTTTCCCTAGACTACGATTGTACCCTAACGACTCAATCTAGAAGCTGCCATTGTCCTTGTCTCTGTTTGCGTAGCAGCTATCTCTTGACTGTTGGGTTTCTCCTAGCAGTTGACTGACAGGTTGCTCTGCCCAGGGTGTTGTCGTCGCCCGCCGCTCTTGTTCCTGTTGGTTCTATTTGTTTGTATTACTGTCGCGGTGGATGTGCGTGTGTGTCTGTATGTGTCGGTGTCATGTCTGGTTCCACCGCGTGCGGGCCCGATACATGTCTCGTTCGTCATAGCCCGGAGATTACACACCAGTCTCCGAGCGTCAAGCCTTCTTCCGGGGCCTGGGCACCACGGCTGCCGTCTGTGTCTGCTGAAATTCGGGCGTCACGATGTGGACAGAAGCACCTCCGTCCACATGCCGGTCCACGTAGTGGATGGGCGCGATAAGCGGGTTGATGAGCGGCGGAATTGCGTTGGCCGCCATTTGCTGGCGGAGGGCGTGCTCGGCAACATGCTTCGCGTGGGCATCATCCTCGCTTGGCCGCAGGCGTGAATGGTGCTCAGCGAGATGGGCGCGAACGCCCGCTGCATCCGCCCTCTGCCGCTCATACGCCAGCGCGGCGAGAATGGCTCGGCATTCGCGCGGACTCAGTGCGTAGTATGACGAGTTCGGCGCGGAGATAGACACCATCCGCAAACTGGCCTCCAGTCTCTTCGGCATCTTCTTCGGCTTGATAGTCTTCATGGCACCTCCGAAGCCCGCCGCCGACTGCACGGCGGGCGTTATGGGTGGTTCGTCAGTACGACAGCGCAAGACACCCAGCGCACTGATACCGATGAGATTCAGCAGGCGCCGCGCCACACCACGTACAGGTTGGCGGCTCAGGCACCAATGCTCGCAGTTTCTTCCTGAATGCGCGCATGGCTGCCGTGTCAGGTGGAATCACCCGTTGCTCCCAGGCTCCATGTTGGGCAGCGTGACGCCCTCGGGAGGCTCCTCCAGCGTCGTCTCCAGCGACTCGGCCTTGTTGCGCTGCGCGAGCGCCTTGAGGGCGGCAGTGCCACGAGTAGGCGCCTTCTCGGCCTCCTCGGCCTCGACAGCGGGCTCCCACTCCGCGTCCTCGGCCTCGATGGCCTTGTGCAACCCGGACGCCTTCTGGGGCGACAGGGGGAGAAGCTTGATCAGCCGGCGAAGCGCCGTCTTCTTCCACATCTCGGCAGGGTCCGTGTCCCAGGGGCCGCCCGCCTTCCGCGCGCCGGGCGCACGCGCCTTGATGGCCTCCACCTCGCGGCGGAGCATCAGCACGGAGACAGTGTAACCGCCGCGCATGTTCGCCCAGGCATACACGTAGCGCAAGGCGCCGGGCTTCTCCTCTTCGCTGCGCACGTGCTGGTGAATCGTGAGGCCGAAGCCCTCCGAGTAGGAGAAGTCGTCCTCGTCGTAGACGACTTGGGCGCCGAAGCCCACGACATCGCCCGAGCGATAGGCGAGGTCCACCAGCCCCTTGTAGCCCACCACCAGTTGGCACTTCCCATTGTAGGGAATGAGGTAGGCACTCCCTAGGCGGCCAGACGGCGACAGGCCCAACTGCGCGCACGTCGTCAGCGCGTCGAACACGCTGAGGCTGTCGCACTCCAGCAACTTCGGAGCGCGCGCCAGCGCGACCTTCACTTCCCCGAGGAACCAGTTGCTGTCCATGCCCTTTGGCAGGAGGGACGCAAACGTCTGTTCCCTGGCCTTCACTGCCGTCAAGAACTTCTCCGTCGCTTCCTTACGCTTCGCCATCAATTCGTTGCTCACATGCTCTCCAGTACGTCAAGGACGGCTCGGCGCACGGCCTCGCCGTCGTAGTGGTCATCAGCGTCACGCAATCGCGCGAACGCCGCGCCTACCTTCTCACGCACCTCTGACACCACGGCGCTGCGGACTGCGGAGACATCCCCGGAAACGGACAGCAGTGCTTCAAGTTCCTCTCTGGCCGCCCCGTGGCATGAGGCAGTCCGCCATAGCGGCGGTGCGCGTCCAACTCATCAAGCGCAATGCTCACTTGGCCTCCTTCGCGATGGCCGCCAGCAGCACGGCCACGTCACTCCATGCCTTTACGTCTGGATGTTCCCAAGTCGATCGGGCATTGGTGAGAGACCACTTCATCACCTCTTCGCGATCTCGAACGCTGTAAACCCCATCTCCGACATTCAGCCGCGTCAGCGTCTTGGCAGCCTCTTCGATGGCGTCGAGTTCGGCCGTCGCTTTCGTCTCCGCGCGGAGAGTTGTGGCTTCGACGCGGAAAATCAGTTCGCGGAGGTGTCTGGTGCTCATGCCTCCTCCTTAAGCGCCTGAATGAAGGCGATGGCCTCCGGAATCTCCTTGTCCTCCGCGAGCGCGCTCAGCGTCTCCACAGCGCGCGCGTAGCACCCACCGCATGCCGAGAACGCCTTCCGTTTGCGCTTGTGGTGGTGACACGACGCCTGCACGTACTTGTCGCCCATGTCGAGGGCATACACTCCGCCCGGTGTCTCCACGACTTTCAGATACGCCTTCATCGCTCCTCCTTCAATTCGGTTACGCGCAGCGTGCGGCCTGCCTCGCTACGGTGCTCGTTGGCGATAGATAGCAGCCTTTCTCGCGACACGCCAGTTTCCGACGCCAGCGCTTCAGCCACGTCCTTCCAGGACACTTTGCCCTGCTTGTCGGCCGTCCATGCGAGGCGCTTGAGTCCGCTGTCTGCCGGAAGTCCCGTGACGCCCGCTCTCCAGCCGAGGGCCAGCTTCAGTCGCACCTCGGCGTCCTCGGCAGCGCGCTCCGCCTCCTTGGCCAGCCTCCGAGCCTCGGCATAGGTCAGCACTGCCGCCCTGTCCTCGGGAGATAGCGCGGCGAAGTCCGCCAGCGGCTCCATGTCGCGCTTGTAGAGGCGCCTGACGGCCTCGACTTCGCGCGCTGGGTTGGTGGGTTGGGGCGGCCGGCGCGGCTCGACATGGTCGCGCCAGAAACGCTCAGCGGCCTCCAGGAGCCACCCGTAGACGTCCGGGTCGTGGCGAATGCGGTAGACGCGGGGCGAATCCTCAACCCCGAGGAAGAGGACGGCCAGCTCCGCCACGGCCTCCTCAATCGCGCCCACCTCTAGGCCCAGTCCGCAGTACCAGTGGACTTGCGTGAGGTAGTAATCGGGCACATTGTCGGTGCCGGCCTCTCCCCAGGCACCGACATCTTCCCGTTTCGCCGTTTTGTACTCTACGGCGTGGCGCCCTCGCCCCGATCGCTGGCCGACGTCGTCGAGGGAGGCGCGCGCCCAGTCATACTTCGAGGTGCGCAGGCCCAGTGGCCCGTAGAGGCGCACGCCCTCGTCCTCGGCATACATGGCTCGGACGACGGGCTCCATCAGCCGCCCACGGCGCAGCGCCGGGGAGTCGGGCTGTCCCTCCCCGCTGACGATTCGGGCATACACCGTCAACGGAGTCGCCCACGGCGAGAGTCCCACCAACGCGGCGACGTCCGAGCCGCCAATCTTCTTGGCGTCCTCTGGCGTCATCGGGGCCTCGGGAGGAAGAGGGAGTGCGAGGGGTGGACAAACAGCGAGTCGGAAAACCCAAGCCGCCGCTTCAGGTGTCCGCTCACCGTGGCTTCCGCGCCCCTCACCACGAGAATCGGCCCCTTCCACTTGGTGATATATGCGACGGGAACGACTCGTCTTACACTCATGCATACCCCCGATCTGTGACCTTCATGACACCTCCTTGTTTGCTGCCTACAGAGTCGCACGGACCTATTGACACGTCAAGTCCTAGGCCCCATAGTCCTCATCAGCAAGGAGGAGTCATGACGCAGAAGGACTTGGAGTTGCTGTTGGAGTCGGCCCGTGCGCGTGCGGAAATCGCCTCGCGCAGTGCGGACGAAGCGGAGCGGCTTTGCCGCGTGCTGCGCAAGCAGTTGGAGGCCGAGCAGGCATCCGTCGGCCGACTCCTGAAAGAAAATTCGGCGTTGCGTGAGCAGCTGGCCGCGCTGAAGGCCAGCCGTGCCGCCATCATCGGCAACGCACAGCGGCAGCGGGCTGACCTCTACGATGCGCAGGACGCGCTGCCTCGCAGTGAGTACGAGTGAAGCGGAGCCTTCTCTCTGGCCTCACCTCTTGCGGGGTGGGGCCTTTGCCGTTTTCAGAGGCTTGAGTTCGGACTCCACGGGCGCCTTGACGGCCATCAGCGCCTCTTCGGGAGTCCGGACGACATGGACGGAGACAAGGGCACGCCGAATCCGCGCGAAAGTCTTCTCCTGCGCGGGCGTCAACTCGCCGTCTGGCATCTTCACCTCAAGCAGCTTGAGGACGCCCTTGCGGGCGCACAGTAGGTCCGGGAAGCCCGAGTCGGAAACCTTGATGACGGTCCATCCCGCCATCTCCAGCGCGGCGACAATTTCCGGCTCATTGGCGTCTCTTTTGGCGGCCCAACGCACTAGAGCGCCTCCCCGAATAGACTCCGCTGTCGCTCCGCGTTGTCCAGCTCGACGCGCCACACCCAGGGGTTGGCGTCCCAGGACTCGGCGCCGTTGATGGACGTCCAGAGCAACCGGAAGCCATCGCGGTAGCTTCTCGCCAACTGCTCAGTCAAACTGCAGGCGATCAATTGCAGCTACGAGCAAGTCCAGTGCGTCGGACAGTTCGGCTTCATCCATGTGTCCGTATCCGAAAAGAAAACCACGCGCATCCGGTTCCAGGCAGGAGAAGTCGCGAACTTCGTTGAACAGAACACCCCGCGCGCGCAGGGCACCGCGTAACAAGTGACTTCCGTTATCTAACACGATCCGCCTGGGGATTCCGAATTGGAATACTACATTTCACCGAATAAATCAGGCTACAATTTCTCTTGTCGCTTCTCTTAGAGCTACAGCTTCCGCCCATCAAGAGAAGTAGTCAGTTATGGCCAAGATGAACCTACATCCTAAAGGGGATGGGGGCAGTGGGTTGACCACATCTGTCCCCCATTGGGCGAATGACCATCTGGGTGCCGTGGGGTGGAGCTGCATAGGAGGCCACCTGGGGACCGTCGCATGCTCCTGGCATTTTTGACATGACTTGGCGTACTTGCAATAGTCGTCAAAAATGGTCGGTCAGTAGTAGCCAAGTTTCTTTACTTCGATCTTCATCTTCGGCCCCGCCTAATGTGCACCTACCGTTCCGACATGAACTTCCTTCATGACTTTCCAAGCCTCCTCAGTGGACAAACATCGGAGAAGGACTTTTCTTTTGGCGTCAGCCACGATTCGAAACAAAATTCCATTTCAGACCTCGTAGGAGTCCTTTACTCTGATCAGCTTGATTTTCTCTTCTCTCTTCTTAGGTAGCTGCTGGTACTTAAGCCACTATATGAGGGGTTCCCTCCAATCGGGTAAGCTGACTGCTTCTGTCGAGAAGGCCTCAAGCTCTTCTTCTTCAGGTTCTTCTAGCATGCTGGGGACCTACCGTCAGTTGATCACCTGTATACTGAGTGATTCTCCTAGCGGGATTGCTAGAGAGCTTGTCAGCTTTGCTAGTGCATCAGCTTGTGCATTCTCTCCCCTGGCGACATGGCCTATTTCAATGAGGTAGAATCGCCCCATGAGCTATTTCGCCTTAGTGTGGTAGGGGAGTAATTCAGGCTTCCACACATCAAATTGCCCCTGGACTTGTCTGTTAATCAATAATGAGTCACCGAATACCTGTAGTATCTGGATCTCCATATGCAGAGTGACCTAGAGACTGATGATTAGAGCTTCATACTCTGCCTCATTGTTTGTGCAGGACTTGCTGATGGAGCAAGAAGTATGTAGCACCTCTCACTCTGGAGACTTGAGGATGATGCCGGCTCTGGCTTTCTAGTGCACCTAGTTGGAGTGGTTTCTGTTCTCGAAGCCCCGTCGAAATACAATTGCCAGGTGGCCTGCTGGATCTAGTCTACCTCCAGCATCTCGTCTTCGGGTAACTCTGTGATCAGTGGAGAGTCTTCCGGCACAGAATGTGCTACGAGGAAGTTCGTAATGGCTTGACCCTTAACGGCCTTCTGTGGCACGTTGGTGATGTCGAACTCCATCAGCAACACTGCCCATTTGTCGAGGCGACCTTTCAAAGCCAGCTGAGCAAGAATGTATTTGACCGGGTCTGCTCTTGAAATCAGTTGTACTTCATGTGAAAGCATGTAATGTCTCAACTTCTTGGCCTCGAAGAGCAGAGCTAGGCAGACCTTTTCAATGGGGTATACCTCGCTTCTGCCCTAACCAGGCTTCGACTAAGGTAGTAGAGAGCCTGCACTTTTCCCTCATCATTATTCTGGGCGAGCATTGCTCCTAATGAGCATTCGGTGGCGGCTATGTATAAAATAAGCGGCCTCCCCTTAACTGGCACCCCCAACACCGGCGGAGTCTTCAAGTATTCCTTCAGCTGGTTGACAGCCTTCTGACACTCCTAATTCCAGCAAAACGGTGCATTCTTCGTCATCAGCTTGTGAAACGGCTGGCAGCACCCGATAGGTTAGAAATAAACCTACGTATGTAGGCCAGCCGGCCCTACAGGGACCTTAACTCTCCAAAATTCTTTGGAGGAGGGAACTCCTGAATAACTTTTATTTTGACAGTGTCGATCTCAATTCCCCTGTATCAGACTACAAAGCCGAGAAACCTCCCGCTGGAGACGCCGAAGGTGCACATAATCTGGTTCATCTTCAGCTCAAATTGCTAAAGCCTATCAAAGTTGCTAGGATGGAGGCAATTAGAATTCTGCTAGCTTTTGCCAGCTCAAAAAAGATTAAACTTCATCAAATGGATGTAAAAAGTACATTTCTAAATGGGTTCATAAAGGAAGAAGTTTATGTTGAGCAACTCCCTGGATTTGAGTTCTCTATGCTATCTAACCATATCTTCAGGTTGAATAAAGTCTTGTATGGATTGAAGTAGGCCCCTCGGGCCTGGTATGATAGGCTAACTGAATTTCTGATCAGTAAGGGCTACAACTGAGGTAAGGTGGATCAAACTCTTTTCAAGAAAAATCTGAATAACCACCTCATCATAGTTCAGGTATATGTAGATGATATTATTTTTGGGTCAACATGCACTGAACTTTGTGATGAATTTACAAATTTAATGTCAAATGAATTTGAGATAAGCTTGGTAGGAGAACTGAAATACTTTCTTTATTTACAAGTTCCGCAGATGAAGGATGGCTGCTTCATCAGTCAGACCAAGTACACATTGAAAATCCTTAAGAGGTTTGGCATGGACAAGGTGAAGCATATAGCTACTCCAATGGTTACAAATGCCTCCTTAGATGCTAATGTGTCAGGTAAAGAAGTAGATGCAAAATTATACCGAGGTATGATTGGCTCTTTACTATACTTGGCTGCCTCAAGACCTGACATTCAATTTAGTATATGTATGTGTGCAAGATTTCAATCTAAACCTAAAGAATCACATTTTTCTGTTGTGAAGAGGATATCTAGATACATTGTAGGCACACATAATTTAGGGCTATGGTTTCATGCTGCACACACATTAGACCTAGTTTCATACACTGATGCAGACTATGCTGGTTGCAAGTTAGATAGGAAGAGCATAAGCGGGTTCTGTCAATTCTTAGGTGGGTGTTTAGTTTCTTGAGCTTTCAAGAAACAACATTTTGTGGCCCTCTCCATTGCAGAAGTTGAATATGTAGCTGCAGGGAGATGTGGTACACTAGTCATATGGATAAAACACCAGCTCAAGGGCTACAATGTAGAGATCCTCGCCCACAGTTGCTGGCGTTGCGATAGTTTCCACGAGGTGCCATGACTTTTCGTTCAAGGTTCCCATAGACGACGCCAAAAAGTATAGAGGCAGAAATCTGATTTCTATGCCACGTACCATACTTTTCTATTTGTATGTTGGTGGAAGTCGTCCGGAACTCGTGGAAGCCTACAATCACCAAAAGAAAAGGGCGTCAGAAGGGGCCCTGGATGCTACCCCAGGGAACAACCCTCCGATGCTTAAATCAACAATGGTTTAAGTAAACATCAGAGAAGAGTAGGGAAGAGAGAAGAATGGAGGTTGCAGTAGGAGATCTGAGAGAAGTGTAGATCCTCCAGACGAGTGCTCATCGCTCCCAGCGGTCACTTAGAGAGTGCTCGCTGGGTGGTAAGGTAGTGTAGGAGGGGCTCTCTCTCAGGGAGTAGACAGTTGTGACCTCTCTTCGCAGTAGCAAGACAGGTACCTCTATTGTCTGTGTGTAGCTCTTGGCAAAAATTCACCGTGTGTTTCTCCTCTCTGTCAAGGTCCCTTTTATAGGGAGTTGTCTTAGTGTCAAAGGTCAATCCCTTAGCAGAGAATCGCGTAGGTAGTGGAGTAACATTCCCCGCGATCGTGGCGGGAGTTTTTCGTTGAGGGGCGATTACCCCGGAGTTGGCAGATCCCTGGATGAGTCTTACGGCGCTCGTAGGGCATACTCGCTTGTTAAGAGGTCGAAGCTAATGTTGTGAGGAGTAACGGTCGGTCGCCAGAGGGTCATCCGGCGGTCATTACGTGTAAGGCCCGTGCCTTAGCGGATCCTTAGTTGTAGCGCCCGTGATTTAGTGGATCTTTAGCGGGTCGAGTCTAGGGGTTATTCCAGTAATTTCAGATGATTTTTACGAATTTTTAGGCTATTTTTGGGCATTTAAACGGATTGTCTCATCAGATTTCATTTTAAAACCTTCGTATTCAGAGACTAGCATATTCGCTTTGGTTTCTCGTACCTGAGACATCCCCTCATATATTACCTCCAGTTTGTCCCACATTTTCTTAACTGTGGAGCAGGAGGATACTCTGGAAAACTCAGTGGGATGTAGAGCACATTGCATAGCATTTACAACGCTCCAGTTCAAGGTTGACCTTCGAATCTGCTCCCGAGTCCATACATCTTCATCTAAAGGGAGCTCAAATGTGTCTCGGCTCACTACCTTCCAGATCTCATAATCCTTGGCTCGTAAGAAGACCTGTGTACAATTCTTCCAGTAAGCATAGTTAGTTCTGTCAAAGAATGACGGCTTACTGGTGGAGTGACCTTCAGCAGTGAGTACTCTAGCATCCATTCCAACTGATCTCTCCGGGATGTTAAGCCCTTAAGGAGAGTTAGGCTCTGATATCACGTGATGAAGTAATGGATAAACCGGTGATCTGGAGGGGGGTGAATAGATCTACCCCAAAATTTACACACACAGTAGAAACTAAAAATTGCATAATAAGAAAGTCTACTTTGAGCTAATTTTCTAATATAATATGATTTAACAACTAGGAGATCTAATAAGGACATTGATCAGACAACTCAGTATGGTACTGGGCGGAGGTTCGATTCAAGAATCTCCTCACGCAAGGGTCAATTTTTCAGATAGGCGTAACTTATCCTTCCAACTAAGCCTTTCTATATACCACTGAATTATCGATGACAGTGCAGATATAAGATGAAGAAACTCCCGAACAATTCAAGACACCATAGAAACAAGTCAATTCACACAGTTGCAGGAATCACTCAACCAAGTATAGTACTCGGCGGAGGTTCGATCTAAGATCTCCTCACGCAAGGGGTGGCATTCCGGATAGGCTTAACCTATCTTTCCAGCCACATCTTTCTATATACTCTTGGTTGATGACTCAAGCACAAGTAACAGATGAATATATCAAAACATCAATGTTTGCAGAGAACGATTCTAGGCATTCATCTAGTTGTAGGAATGAAGAGCAATCACACACAAGGCAAAGCAATTTTATTCTGGTTTGATCTCGAGCTTGAGATCTATGTCCACCCCTTACTCAAATGAGTAAGGCTTCTGCTAGCAAACAGCTTGCAAATCCACTAATCCATAGCTTTGGGGATGAAATCCCTAAAATCCGCTGAGCTTCATAGCTTGCTGAACCTACTGAGCTTCAGAGCTTCCTGTCTGAGGATCAGATCCTCATCGCTGCCGGACAGCTTGAACCGCTGATTACACAGCTTATAGAAATTCACAACGTACCGAAAGAAACAAAGAAAAATGATGCTAGAAATAAAAGATGTAGCTCTTTCTCTAGAGCAATTCAACTCTAGATTTGATCCAGAAGTTGAGATAAGCACAGCTTCTTCTCTCTCTCTCTTTTCTCTCAGCCTTCTTCACCTTCTTTTGAGACTCTATTTTCTCTAACTCTAACTTTTCTGTAGCTGCTCTCTCAGATATTCTTCTTAGAGATTCAGATGTAGGGCTCTATTCATCTTCGTCTGCTCGAGCTTTGGCATCTATTTATCCTTACAAAAAGGAGTTCTTGTGGTCCCCATGAGATTTGATTTAGGCACGTGGAAGAAATGCTCTCGCCCAATGTTTCTTCTGAAAAGTGCCTATCGAGAGTCCACGTGTCAGGTGCTGAGCTAAAGATCCTTTAAGTTTTAGCAATGTGGAGTATATTTCCTTAGATATCTCTAAGGTAATGGGAAGTCACCTCAGATCACGTGCCCCAATCAGTTTCACTTTCAACCCACGTGACAATCATAAATGCTGCCTCCAATTAATCAATTAAGTTGCCCTTTATGAATCTAAGGTGTTCAAGCATGAATCTGGGTTATTCCTTGATGACCTTATTTTTCTTGACAAAATAAAGGTAGAAAGTCATGTAGCAAGTATGTAACAAGCAAGGATAATTTCATGACGAGTCTCATGGATTTCACCCGTTTATCAAAATAGTACTCCGAGCATAATGCAACGCCAGTGTTCATCATACCCTATGGTTAATAGTATGTTTCCAGCCATCTGTCGAGGGGGCTAGCGTGGAGCCCTTGGACACTATCCGTGTCCACCCTTGTACCTTCAAGTTATAAATCAAGCTACTTCCATAAGAAAATAATAATGTTTGGCCAATAAGGTAAAGCTCAAACAATAGCTTCATGATAGAAAAACCAAGGTAAGAATGTACCAAATATGAATCATGGGATCAAGGATGAATTATTGACAAGGTCATGCTACGGAAAAATTTTGGCAGTATAACAGTACATTCATTGATTTTCATAATTCATTTATAACTTTTTGAATGAGGATTTGAGTTCCAGATAATTAGTAGACCATCTAGGAATAGAGCACAACTAACCATTGGGTCAGCCATGGGTTGAACAACATTTAGACAGAAAGTGGTCTCAAAGGGACTATTTTCTTGGGGTAGCGGTCAAGTCAAGACCGCCTTTTGGTAGGGTCGATGCTAGAGATGAAAGGGGTCGACGTAGGAATCATCTGACAGAAAGCGGTGGGGCTAGGACTGCCATCATGAAATAGTGGTTGCCTGAAGGCCGCAATCTTGTATGAGTGCAAGAAAATGTAGAAAATGCAAGTGCATTCTAGACCATTATGTTTTTAGAGTACAACTAGCTCGGCATCCTAGTGGGAATTCCAAACTCGTGGAGACTTATAGAGGCCTTGAAACATGATCACCTAGTTTAGCAGAAAGAATATCCGATGGAGAGGATCTCAAGTCTAAGAGGTGTTCCTATCAAGTGCAAGTGAACTAATAACAACGTATCGAAATACGCACTATATGTAAACTTAATAAAATAAAAGTAAGGTGAGAAGAGAACGCGCCAAAACAACGATCCAAGTGTAATCAAGCCATGGAAATTACCTTTAATTACAAACCTATAAAATTTTGGCATGAAATTAACATACATGAAAACATGCAACATGAATCATGCCATGTTCAGAAAATACACTATTACTAAGCTAAGGCATGTAGGATATCAATAATTTAATAGGAATAAAATAAGGCTTTTGGCCTGGTTGCAGAAACCAGATGACGATCTGTTAAGGACCGCCACTTGAGAGTAGCGGTCTATCGAGGGCCGCCTTTTAAAGACGACGGTCTCTATGGAGCCGCCTTCTATCTATAACAGATAGAAGCTAAAACAACGCGCAGGGCCTATTCTAAGGCAGATATGCATGGAAACTATATGGAACTGAGAGATATGATACGATAGCATGTCTAGGATGAGTTTATGATATGAAAGAGGCATGAAATATATTAAAATTCTCATCTTTTAATTAAGGGGTGCAGGGATAATATGTAGTGAAGATCATGCATGCGTAGTCATAGAAAAATGTCAAATACTCCATATATAGTGCATGAAATCACGAGGTAATTGAGAACTTTTGTTCCTAACTTGATGTTTAAGCCGTTCATGAGATAACCTACCTCTGGTTTGCTCCCTAGACTTTGAATTTCTCACCGGAAGAACATCCTCATTCCTGCACATCCTGCATGGAATCAGCAACTTCCAGACGTTCTATCGCCTTAACCTCTTGACCTCCTAGCACGAAAGTTTGCAGAGGGCTAGAAGATACTAAGGGGAATAGAAACTTCTAAAGGACTAACATGAAATATCAAAATCTTACCTTCGTACCATCCGAGCCCAAATTAGGGTTCGCGTAGATCGAATCTGGGCTCTATTTATAAGGAATGACCTAGGGCTAAAGTTTTAGATCGAATTAGGAGTCCAATAGTGTACCAATCTGATACCCTAAGAGCCCTAGACAAATTCTCATGCCAGATGACTTCGATCCCTAGTGCGGGATCCCTACTGAGCCAGTGATAGGAGGCTCACCCCTGGTTTTCAGGTGCGGTGGTTCTTCCTCGAGGTTCGAGGACATTGCGTGGAGGTTCCTAGTTGCCAGTTAGCCGGGTCGAGTGTTCACTTGGCATGTGGTACGTTTTACTACTTTAGACTGTACTTTTGTTAGACTAGACTATGTTGTAGTTAGTTATTTATATCTGTTGTCCTATTTTATTTCTTATTTCTATGTACACCCCATCTATCCTTTATCCCTTCTGAGTCTTCAGGATTGTGGGCGGCAGGCTGAGGTTCGAGTTGCGTCGGTTCTTTTCCAGTACTCGGATCCTGGGTCGTCACAAGCTACTTCTACGAGTAAATATAAAGTAGGCCAATAATGTACAATTCAACCATAGCTTTATGATAACAAATTCTAAGGTAAGAACACACCAACATGAGTATGAGAGTTCGAAGAATGAGTTAAGATCAAGGTCACGCTACGGAAGGAATCTGGCAACATAACGACATATTCTTTAACTTCTATAATTTCATTAGTAGGTTATTGACAAGATGTTAGGTTCTAGATAATCAGTAGACCATCTAGGATCATAGGAAAACTAACCCTTAGGTCAAACCTTGGTTAGACACATAGAGATAGTAAGCGGTCATGTCTGGACCATTTCTGTACAAATGTAGTCATGCTGGGACCGTTATCAAGAATAAGCAGTTAGGTCACGACCGTTTCTAGACAGAGTCGACATCGGAACAAGGGAAGGGTCGATAGGAGAATGCGATCAGGGGGAGGCCGCTACTGGAGAGTTGCGGTCTTCTAGATGACCGCTATTATCCAGAACACACAAAACCCCAGTCATGTGGGTGCTTTCTAGACAATTGGGCTTTGAGGGTACAACCAGCCCAACATCCTAGTGAGAATCCCAGGCTCGTGGAGACTTACGGAGGCCTTGAAACATGATCCCCTACTCTGATAGAAGGAATATCCGGTGGAGAGGTTTACAAGTCCAAGAGAGTGTGCCTATCATGTGTAAAGTGTATCTAATGACATTGTACCGGGATACGTGTTATGTACTTAGGGAAGACACAAAGATGAGAGAGAGAAAGTAGAAATCAATTATCAATTATTGTTAAAACAAGTGCATAAGTCATAAGAATATAACTTTAATACAACTTAATAGGGTTTTGGCACGAAAGTAACATAAGATGAAAATAAGTGTTACATGCATGTAAGCCATGAAACCTAGTATGATGGATACACAATATAACCATTAACATGAATCCACGGTCATAATCAGGAATACAACCTAATTACCTAGGCTTAAGATATAATTAAAAGGGCTGATCTACATTTTGTTCAGAGTTAATAGGAAGCAGAAATCAGAAAGCACATAGCAGTCAGATGAGGGCCGCATACATACGATAGCGATCTATCGCAGGGCCGTTATCCAACTATGGCGGTCTTACGGAGACCATTTCTGGTCTGTAGCAGACAGAAGTAAAATAGGGTATACAAGGCCTATCTTAAGGAAGCAAAGGCATGTAAAAACATGCTTAGATAGGAAGAAAAAACATATCAAGTCATGGAGATGCATTAGTTGCGTGAATTAAGGCAAAATTATCGTTCTCTCATTAAGGATAGGATTCATGCATGCTGTGATATCCTATATGCGCAGTGATAATAAAACAAAAAATACTCCAAGTATAGTCAATGAAAACAGGAGGGAATAAAGGACTATTTTTTCTAGCACATTAATTTAGCCATCCATGAGATAACCTACATCTGGGAATACTCTTAGAGTGTGAATTTCTAACTGGAAGATCACCCTGGTTCTTGCAGGTCCTGTGCCAAACTAGTAACTTCCCGTCCTTCTATCTCCTTCACCTCTTGGCCTAAGTTCATGAAAATTAGAGGGTAGGTAGAATATATACAAGAGAGAAATAAGTTCAAACTTTGGTGCCCCGACTTCCGGCATAGGAATGTCTGAAGTCTCCGTGGCTGCCTCCTGCCATAAGACCCCAATCAGGGACGCGAGCTTGCCCAAACCAGCAGTGGCCCCCTCCTGGAGAGTGGCCCGCGCACCCGAAATATGTACCTCCGCAGTGTTCGGCGGGGCTCGCTCCTGGAATTCAAAAATGACAATAATAAGAGTTAGTGGACAGTCTCAGAAGGAGCCTGCATAAGCAAATCCACGCTCGTGAGCACCTTTGCCACTAGGCTCAAAGAGGCAGGCAATAGTGGGGCCTTCAAAACTGGCACAGGCGGCTCGGACTCCCCAGACATGCCCTCGTTCGGAGATGCCTCGTCAGAAGAATAATTGTAGTCGACCTTCTCGCCAAACAAAGATTTGGTCGGTACAGGTACTTCTGTCACCGACGAGGAAGCTTCCACCACAAGGTCTATGGCCGGCACGTCCACACGCAAGCTCGGCAATGGTGACCTCCCAAGTCCCAACCTCTTCCTCACATATATCTGCGTCCCTGGGCGAATCACGTGGGCCGCCACTGACCTGGCAAGTGGCACATCAACGCCTACCAGATGAAGGAAGATCCAGATTAGACCAGAGCCTGTGGGCTCGCAAGAAATAAAGGAAATAGACCGACTCGATGAAGATAAGTACCCCCTCCGATGTCCACAGCAGGGGATGGTTCATATGAGGGCTCTCCGACCGGTGGCGCCGCCTCGGGGCCCCTAGCTTCACCCACACTGGGGATAGAAATGGAGGCAGGCCCTCCCACGACGGCTGAAACAAAAGACATATGAATAAGGCTCTCTCCCTTAAGGTGCAAATGAATCCTGACGAGCTGCAAGAGATAGAAGAATCTAACCTGCAGGCTGGCTCGATTCAACCTGAGTTGTGGCAAACTCCTCGAAGGATGGGATCGAGGGCATTGGAGGGATGGTCGTGGAGGCAGAGGCAGCCTCAGTCCTCCTCTGTTTCACTTGTTGCCGCCTAGCCACCTTAGTGGCAGCCAACGCCTTCTTCACCGGTGACTTTGCCTAAGGCTTCTCCTTGGCCTTGGGTGCTGGAGGCAGAGGAGGAATCAGTTCTGCCGCGACCACGGCCTCGCCCATGCCAGGGATGGATGCAGCTACTGGCTCCTCCACAATAGCTAAATGAAGAAGAAGCATACACATGTAAGGGCCTCGTCCCGAGATGCAGATGAGTATTGAAAGACACCGATGGCTAAGGAGACTCACCTGTGGGCTGGCTTGGCTCAGCCCGAGAGGCATCAAATTCCTTGAAGGACGGGATCGAGGGCACCAGAGGGACGGTCGTCGAAGCCTTAGCAGCCTCCGTCTTTCTCCGCTTCGCCTCCTCTCGCCCAGCTACCTTGGCGGCATCCAACGCCTTCTTCATAGGCGACTTCACCCTGGACCTCTTCGCGGCCTTGGGCAGAGGAGTTGTAGTCAGGGCCGATTCTGTTGCTTCAAATTGGGGCGGCTTCTGTGCACCCCGAAGGAGGCTCCGATAGTGCGCCACCTGGATGCTGGAGGGGTGATCTGTCAAACGAGATGAAGAAGAAGAAGAAGGGACGTTTGATTAGCACTCAACACCATAGTACGCCGTGACTGTGGAAAGCTAAAGGAAAAGGGAGAGCATCGATACCATGAGGACCGTTGTATAGCCGTAACGTCAGCGGCCAGTAGCTTAGAGAAGACTCCTGGTCCCGACGTGCCACCTCTCGGACCAGCCAACAAACATCCCCGACCTTCAAGCAACGGTCGACGAGGACGGCCAGGTCTGCATGCTTCTTGAAGGCGAGGTGGCAGTATAGATTGAAGTGATCCATACCCCACCCGTCAGCATAGTAATAAGAGACCTACAGACGCTTGCCTAGCACAGCAGCCGTCGGGTCATCAGCTTTTAGCCTGTGTACCCGAAGAAGGACACATAACCATGTGGTGTCCTTGTAGTTCTTGGGCTTTCGCTCCTCCCTCCTTACGAACGTGCAGTACGGGCATGTCGGGTCTGTCTCTGGCCGCCAGCTCCTGGCAGGAGTGCCTTCCTCCTCTATTAGGAAAGGATAGTTGATCAGATTGAGGCGATCTCCCCTAATGCAGCACAGGTCCCTCAGAGTCCTCTTGAAGTCATCTTTCACGACCGGTGACAACTTGATCTGCGATGCGGGCTTGGCCTCCCGAGCCTCCCGGCGTGCAGCCAAATATACGGCCACCTCCTCCTCCTTCTGGTGCTTCAGCCGAAGTAAATGCTCCGGATCGATATCTAGCATGGGTATCGACTGCTTGCTCAAGAATTTTCTCTCAGCTCCATCCCAGCAGTCAGTCCGGCACAGTCGATAGAAGCCAGTCTGGGCATTCCACCATTTGATGTATTATGTAGTCACCTACGGAACTCGGCTAGGAGCCGACACCCTGAAGGTCGCAGTGTCCACCAGGTTTTGGCATGTTTAGCAGTTAGGCTCTGGCATGTTCAGCAGTCAGGCTCCCCCGGAGGCTTCGTACGGGCAAGCTGAATTGTGAATTGTATACTGGGATATGTTGATCATATCCGAAGTTTCGCCCAAAGCGGAAGGGGTAGTATGGCTCTAGCAATAAGGAGTCCCCCTTCGTGAAGACTAGCACGCTCGGGCGGATGGACAATGCCCAGTCTCAGAGCTCCGACTCTAACAATGGGCGGACTACAGTCTACTGACTAATCGGATGCATATATCTCTCCACCTGGTCATCCTTGCACTGTCTCTTGTTATTTACCAGGGGACTTGAATGGGCAGCCAACATCCAAAAGTGAATAGTACCCACTGTGTCCTAGGGAACTGTCATCACTTGGCCTCGAATATTATATAGCTGCAAGGACGTCGAGCCCGACTCTGCACTCGCGAATTTCAGCATTCGCGGGAATAGCCCCCAAGCCTGGATGGTGCGTGGAGCATATTCAGGGAACAGCGAGCAGACCCACGCGTTGAAGAAGTGTAGTGAGAAGACGTACCAGGCTTGTCACAGGAACTGATACGCGCTGATGTCCCCAATTGCCTTGTATATCAAGTAGAGGGCAGCCGGGCACAAAGACAGCTTGATCCCCCATGCCATCTGGCAGGCTGGGTAGATTGCATCGGGCTGGATGACAGTTTCATCTCCGTACGGCATCGCAAAGGAATAGAGCCAGTACGTCAAATAAGCTGCACAATGAGTCATCGGATCGACCCCTGCTGGGTTGGCGTCGCTCCGACGCCCTCTCGAGGGGATCTTCACCTCGGCCTTGACTTTGCTGCGCTTCTTCCGGGCGGTGGCAGTACCAATGTGGGGGAAGTCTTCATACTGCTTCGACCCATCAAAGAAATATTTCAGCCATAGGGTCATGCAAACCCTCTTCCGATCTCCGCGAGGGAGCTGCTTCCCACCATGGGCCAGCTGATATAACTCTCGATATGCCTTCATAAGGTACCGGTAGGAGAAACCAAGGGAATAGAAGCCATCCCCGTTGGTCTCATCCTTGATGAGATCAGGGAGGCACACCTCTTCGTAGGGCTCCCTGTCAATGGGCAAGCCACTCAGTTGATGCAGACTCCATAGGTCCAATGAAGTCCGCAGTATAGAAAGTATTCAGCTCTGCGTTGAAGACCTCAATCATTCCACAGCAAAGACCCTTGGAGACGGGATAGCCATACCAGGAGGCATAGACGCTATGGTAGATGCCAGCCCGAACAAGTATCAGAGCATAGTTGAACAGCACATGCTCCGTGAACTCTATTGCCCCCTCTCGGAAGGTGTGTGCATCCTGGACCTTGAGTTCCACAAACCAGCCCAAGGCCAGCTCATGCTTAAAGCGTATGGCCAGACAATCCAGCAGGAAAGGCTCCTCCCTATAGCCCCACTTCAGTGGAGCTAAGAATAATCCAAAGCGGTGCAATTCATTCTGGACCCATCCAGCAACAGTGTCCCATCGGGCCGGGGTGAAGTCAGGAGCCCGTACCAGCTTGTCCTCTACGGGCAGCACGGCCTCTAGCCCCAGCATAGGCTTCCACTCCCTTGCTTCTCCCACCAAGTACATGGGAATGCTTTGGGGGACACTATACAGCAAGCTGTCCCGGGACTGCAGAATAGCATGCTCAACGTCCCTCACGGCCTGGAGATCCCTCCTCTCCCTGTGATAGAAGTGCTTTAGGAAATGGATCAGATGCTTGTCCTTGAGGTAGTCCTTCCGGTAATCTTCGACCCGATCGAAGGTGAAGCCGCTATCGGTCTGGGCAACTCGGCTAAATTCCATCGTACTGGTCTCGGAATTCGATGACCCAGCCAATGCAGCCACTTCAGCATGCTCCCGGTCTAAGTCTTTGACGTTGAGCCATGTGACTGCCGACACAACGGGCAGAGGAGCAGAGCCGGCACTGGCAGCAGCGGGAGCAGAAGAACCATTGGGAGCAGCCATTTATCTGCGAAGTGCAAGAAACTCGGAGTCAGAATAAGCCACAAGAAAAGAAGAGAAGAAACTGTAAAGAGGAATTTTTGAGTTAAATTCAGAAAAAGTCCTTTTTGAGGCACATAGGGTCAATAATGTGTACATAGTTGATTTAGATGTGAACTCTGAAATGAATCTTTGCTTGAATGCTAACTCTGAATCTAGTGCCTTCGATTGGCACAGACGTTTAGGTCATGGCCTCATGTCGTCGGAGAGCGGCTACAAGGGTCGAGCGCCCGGTGGGATCGAGCTCTTCGAATCGGGGAACGTCGCCGAGGAAGCGCACGGCATGTCGAACTTCAACACGAAGATCGGCAATCAGGCGTCGGGCCTCGGCGTCGTCTTCCAGGAGATGCCGCGCGTCGAAGGTCCGGAGCGCGGTGTGCTCGGCAACCGCTCGGCGCAGACGTTCTACGTGCTGCGTGCGTGGTACGGCTGCCAGCTCACCAATCCCGGTCGCCTGCTCGAGGTGCTCACCGCGGCCTAATCTTGGCCTTGCGCCACCTGCTCAGTGGTGGCCGTGGCCCCGAGGGATTCGGGGCTTCATTCGACAACCCGTAGGAGCTAGCTGTGTTTTCCGAGATCGAGATCAATCCCCACTCGAAGCCCATTCCGTGCGGCCTGCGCTCTGCTGGCGAGGGCCTGTACAAGTGCTGGCTGTTCGACAAGCTGGGTCGCAAGAAGACCGTTCGGTTTTCGACGAACGTCGACTCGCCGCTGATCAGCGTGAATCGAGTGCGCAAGGGCGACCGGATCATGTCGATGGGACAGATCACTGTGCACAAGGACTACGAGGACAAGTACGACCTGGCCTACGACCTGTACGCCGCCGAGGGTCGTCTGGACGACTGGCACAACGGGTTCCTCGTCTACGAAGGCGAGATCGGACGCGTGCCGACCAACTCGCGCCACGAGCTCGTGGCCCCCAACGGCCGCACGAAGATCGTGCTCGCCGACGATCGGAACCGTCCCGACATCGACGACGCCCTGCTTCCCGCCGAGGTGATCCGCCGACGCCAGAACAAGTCGTCCGGCAAGAGGTTCGTGATGCCACGTCCCGCGAAGGTCGAGACGCCCAAGGGGAAGCGTGACGGCGCCTGATTGGCGACAGTCGTACCAGGCCACCCTGGTCGACGAGCGCGATTCCCTCATTGCCCTGAGGGAACGTTGCATCACCGGGAACGTCTATCGCCCGATCTTCTTCGGCGAACAGACGATCTCGGCGGCGCGCCTGACGAACGACCAGATTGACCGGATCTCGATCCGTCGCGCGGAGCAGACCGTGCAGCGGGCGATCCACCAGTGGAACGAGAACGAGAACCGACGACGCGATCGTCGCGGAGAGGCCCGCTAGCATGCATGTGGTCAAGTTCAACCAGGGCGCACAGACGTTGCGGTTCGTGCCCATGGACGAGCTCGGCCACCCGCATCGCGTCACGGCGGCGAACTACACGATCATCGACCTGCGTCGCGGCGAGGACGACCCGCAGCGCGAGGTCGTCGCGAGCACGGCCGCCACACTGGGCAGCGCGAGCACCACACTGGACGATTCGGCGGGACCCACGGCGTCGCACGGTGATGCGAACCGTCTACCCGTGACGGCCACGGACGACTTCTCCAGCGGCCGCACGTACCTGCTCGAGCGCGCCGACGGCTCTGCCCGCGAGACGGTGATCGTCACCGGCGTGGACGCTTCCGGTGGCCGCCTGTACGGCCTCACCGCGATCCAGCACACGTACGCGAGCGGCGACCTGCTGCGTGCGTGCGAGCTGGAGGCGACCTTTCCGGCGCTGGAAGCCAGCAATGAGGAGAGTGTGAGGGACGGCGGTGGGCCTTACCAAGTCCTGTGGACGTACACGCTGCAGGGGCAAAGCTGGTGCGTCCCGCAGTCGGTGTGGCTCAGCCGGTACGACTTCGCACCGCTGTGCACGGATGCCGACGTCGTGATGCTCTACCCTCCGCTGGCAGATCGTGGTCGCGGGCGCTTCCATTCACCCCCCTCTGGATCTCATACAGACACTCTACCGGTAGGGATCTAGGTCATTGATCACATGTCTAGCATCCATATATTCCATCATCTAGTTGCGGTCAAACGAAGGCCGCAGTATATCTAAGACGGTCAAGGAAAAGTCGCAACAAAATAAAAATCATCTAGACTGGACCGCTAGCATCGTTATTGGGCCAAAAGACGAAGCCTAGTACAAAAGGGTAAAAATGGTCACCAATAGGGCCGCTAAATAGAATAGACGGTCCTTAGTGGGCCGCTAAAGGGAATGGCGGTCCAAGGAAGGCCGCAACGAAGTTTGGTACAACAATGACAAGTAGTCGACTTACCGGGCCCTAGGTCAGCCTGAGACACGGTGCAATCGAACTGGGGTCCAGCCCCGACATCCCAGATCATACAAAGGGCTTTAGGTCAACTCTCACAGAGCTAGGTCAATAGGAAATCAAAGGAAATCGACTGGTAAACCAGGCACACAGGCCTGAATAGAAATAGAGAGAGACAGTCACACTGTTGCCACTAACAAACAGTAGCGGTCCTAGAAGGGCCGCAATAATCAGAACAGTCCCAATTTTGGGCTGTACAAACATGCGATTCGATCGAGTCAGTGGGTTCAGATTTTGGGAGTACAACTTGCCCGGCGTCCTAGTGAGAATCTCAGGCTTGCGAGATCTTATGGAAGTCTCATAATAGAGGTCCTAGTCCGACGGAAGAAGTATCCGACCGAGAGTCCCAACTATTACAAGAATTGAGGCTGTGAAACCACGAAAAACAGGAGTGGAGTGGTCAGCCGACACCACCGGGGTGGCGTGACTATCAAGCAACCCTAGTAATTTATCCACAATTGCATATCAATGGATTATAGCAATTAAATCACAATCTATTGTTTAATTTGTGTCAAGAGGGACAAGCGATAAGACATGAGAGTGAAAGGAAAGATAGAATTTTAGCAGTCAAAATCAGCAGATAAATTAGACCTTATATTATATAATCAATTTACTTAGGTGTATTTTTACACTATACATGCTATCTAATCAAGGTGAAACATAAATACTAAAACAAGATCTGTTCGTTAAAAGCGTTCATGCAATAGGCTGTAATTACTTGTTAGTGGTCAGTCGAAAGGCCGCTATCAAGCTATGTTTCATAAAAGAAACAATAAGACTAAAAGTGGTCTGTCGCGCGGCCGCTAAGTTAGAGGCGGTCATGAGAGGGCTGCACCTTGAACTTGACGGTCAATGACCAAGCCGCAAATAGGCAACGATATTCAAAACTTAAAGTGGGATATAAGCGGTCTATCATGAGGCCGCTAGGATCAAAGGCGGTCCCTGGTGCGACCGCAACCAGGATGTCGCGCCTGGCCTCCAGCGAACTTCGATACATCTAGATTCTAACACCAAATTCATGCTTTACAATGTATAATAATTGGGAAAAATAGGACCAAAAGAAAGAGAACAAAATTTTACACAATATAGCATGGTTAATTATAAATATATCCCGCTAAAAACCAACCATCAAAACGAATCAAAAGGGACTAACAGGGACGGAGCCCTAATTTGACATGCTCTGACTAGAACAAAAATTCGATCGCTATACTCAACCAAAATAGGGGCTTTTGGTATCAAAATAAAGAGAACTCGAAGGCACACAAGATGATGTAGTTTAATTAATCTTTAGCCTGAGAGAAACCTACCAATTTAGATCGAAAGTTGGATGGTGCGAAGAAAACCCTAACATGGACCCTCACCGATCCTCGTCGTCCCACGCCCTCGATCGCTCCCAATCGACCCTGCTGCTGGCTAAAAGATCAAATAGGCATTTTAGGTCACCGAAGCCCTCAATTAAAAGCATCCTGAATCAATCACGATTTGATTATTAGCTTTGGCATCAACCCTGATACGGTGTCAAAATATGTATATTTCTAATTGCTGGTTAGGCTCTAATTCCCTCCCTTCGCTTGAAGATGGTAAGATATCACTAGACTCGTCTAACTCATGAAGCTCAAAATTTTTCACAGTGTCGCCAATGTTAGGAAATTCCTTTTCTAAGAAAATGACATCTCGCACCTCTTTTTTCGTCATCCCTCCATCAGGATGGTGTCCATACATCACATAGCCCTTAGAGCTATCAGGATATCTTATAAATACAAACTTTCTAGCTTTAGGACCTAGTTTTCCAAACTTATGTGAAGTTTCATGGACATATCCTTCACATCCCAAAGGGTATAGATTATCTAAATTGGGTTTACCACACGATAACTCATAAGGGGTGGAAGGAATAGACTGTGAAGGCACGCGGTTAAGGATGTAGGCCGCAGTTAGAAGTGCATCTCCCCAAAAGGATATCCGGAGGTTAGCATGAGCCATCATCGACCTAACCATATCTAACAACGTTCTATTCCTTCTCTCGGTTACACCATTTTGCTGCGGAGTATATGGAATAGTAAGTTACCTACGAATTCCCTTTTCTTCACATAAAGCTCAGAATTGATCTGATAGATATTTGCATCCTCGATCCATCTGAAGAGCTTTTACACTCTTGTCCAATTGATTCTCAACCTCTACGAAGAAGTGTTTGAAGCAATCTAACGCTTCATAGTGGTGAGTGATTAAATAGGCATGTCCATATCACAAATAATCGTCTATAAATGTAAGAAAATAGGATGGCCCTTGGCGGGTCTTCACACTCATAGGTCCGTAGATGTCAGAGTGGATAAGCTGTAATGGTTCAGTGGCCCTTTGAGCCTTCCTAAAAGACTTTTGACATGCTTTGCCTGCCAAACACGATTCACATATAGGTAGATTGACTTTAGCGAGTGGGCCTAAAAGACCTTCTCTAGCTAACCTAGTCATTCTATCCTGCCCTATGTGTCCTAATCGAGCATGCCAAACTATCGAATTGAAGTCTTTTTCATCATTTGTCACACATGATATAGAAGAGACAGACATATCTATTTCTAAATCCAATTTAAACAAACCATTAACAAACAACACATGTCCATACAAAACATTGTCTAAATAAATATGAAGTCTACTACCAATAAAAATGAGAGAAAAACCTAGTGCTAATAATGATAGAACTGATAGCAGATTATGCTGAACCCCTGGTGCATAGAGTGCGTCATGCAGTGTCAACGTCCATCCAGTCTTGAACCTGAGTTGGTATACACTAACTCCAAGGACTTCTTCACTAGAACTGTTGCCCTTATAAACTCTTTGTGTGCCTACTGAGACTCGACGATAATCTACGTATCCTGCTCGATCCCTTATTATGTGCTTGGTTGCTCCTGAATTCATAATCTATTTAGGATATGTTCTAGCAACTAATACATGCGAATAAACATACACATATAGAGAGTTAGAGAGTTGGGAAACCTTTTTGGGCTTAGTGCATTCACGAGTGAAATGTCCCAAATTTCCATAATTGTAGCACTTAACTTTCATCTTATCTCCCTTCCCACCACGCTTGCCCCTGCAACGCTCCTGTGTTTGCCCTGCCTTGGAACCAGATGCACTGTGAGATCCCATCCGTTTGAAGCCCTTCCCTGGACCATTCCTGATCTGGCGTCTGCCTCCTCTGGCGACTAGAGCAATGGCGTGTGCAGTCACCTCGCGCTCTGCCTCCAACTCCACATGATGAGAAATATCAAAAAAATTCTTAATACTCTCATTGTGAGTCAAAATTTGCTTCATATGAATCCAAGAATCTGGTAAGGATCTGATCACGGCCTGCACTTGTTGTTCATCTGTGAGATCACTTTCTGCTCCTTTCATGTTGCGGATCATGCTAGCCATTATCCTAAGGTGCTCGGTCATGGTCTGATGCGAGTCCTTTCGATAGGTCTCAAACTTTGAAATGAGAGCTCTCAACCTAGTGTTAAACTCAAGCTAATAGAAATCTGATCGGAATAATGCAACAGATATCAACTCAGCAGCTAAAGGTTCATGCAGAGCTAGTGTCAAACACTTAACAGATGGTGGCTAAGCTGATCAGACATTCAAGGCAGAGACAGTAACATGTAAGCTGGGTTTAGTTTGGCATGTAGTTTGGACATCCACACTACTGCAGCAGCACTCAAGGCAGAGACGGTAACATGTAAGTTGTTCTGAATGCAGTTTTAATAACATGATGCAGACATGAAGTGCTGTTTAGACAACTCTATATCATCAAGAAGATCCCTTTCATCAGTTCCATTTCCGTGTGACTGATCAAGAGGTGGTGATAGTTTTTTTAGCAATATTGATAGCATCATCAATATTGAGTAGATCCAAATCTTTGTTTAAATTCAACATCTGATCGCTGAAAGTGGCAGATGAGTCGATTAAATGGACCAATTTATTGGCTTCATTCCTCATCATTATGTAAGCTGTCAAAAGTTCAGCATAAGGAAGAAGTGAATCTTTTGTAGGAAATGAAGGGTTAGGCCATGACAACAGGTCCAGGAGCCAGTGTCTTAGAGGATCCAGACGGCCAATAAAACTTTCATGCACCTGAGAAATGTCTTTGCTTTTATGGTACTTGAACCAAGCAATAAGGACCAAGCAAGCAACCTACCTTCGCACCCCAAATAAAGAGGTAACATCATTCCACAAAGAATCAGCCACCACTTGTAGAGAAACCTTAGGCAACGTGGAGGCAAAAACGCCCAATGCCATGGCCGTGGCTACTCGTGTACGATTGCCAGATTTCTCATTGTCAGCATCGAATACGATTTTTCATGGAAATCATGTGAGAGTCATCCACTTTTTCCTGAAGAACACCTCCTCTGGAAGAATTAGAAGTAACATTTCCATGGTTTTCATTCTCACATATAGGATACTGGGACAAATAAAATATGTAAACATATACATATCTGTATGTATGTATATGTGCACATAATAAAATTTGATTAGTGAAACATGTTTAAAACATAAATGATATAATTCATGATTTGAAGTAGATTATGTATGCTAGTATTAAACTTGAGTTCAATTAAGTATCCACTTCAGAATCTCAACAGAGTGTTGGACATGGCATATGAATTACACAATTGGCAGGTGAAGCACCCTAAATTATGCAATTGGCAGATCAAGCAGCTTAACATTCTTGCCCAAGGATGTGACTAATTAATTTCATAGTATGCATCAGAAGTATAATGTATCATGTATGGCATTCAAACTTGTCTTAGCCAATCAAATAAAAGTTTCAACCCAACATAACATGTATATCAGCACATATAATAGTAAAAAAATATTTAAATCAGTTGTAAAGTTGTTTAAAAGTTTGACAATCAAAGAAAATATTCAAGACAGAAACATAATGAGTTATATACAACATTGAATGATTAGTTAGTTAATCAAGCTATTTCATCCTATCAATATGAGAACTACTAAAGATCAGATATACATCCATGGACATCACACATTAGGGCTCAGCTTCATTGTCACACTGAAAATTTTCCTTGACTACTGCTCTGCACAGGGTCACAGAGTGCTACAAGAAACTACATGTTGAATTACTGTAATGCCAAGCTGCCTGGAGCAAATTTATCTCAAAACTAAAGGGAAACATGCTAGCAGCATCAGTGACTGGACAATGAGATAGTCAAGTATTTCATGGCATGAGATAATGCAATTGCAAGAATGAACGTGTGTAGATATATTAATAGAGTTTTGCACAAAAGGCATGGATGGTCCAGAGTCCATTTAATATTTAAGAGGCCAACTGACAAGTGGTAAACATAAGCCCTTACCCCCTAATTTAAACATGAGAGTCCATTTAAATTTTAAAGGCATTCATTCAAAAAATAAAAAATGTATAGTATATCTAAAGTAACTTTATTTTATAAAAATCATTTGGATAATGCATTTAATTAACGCCTTCCATGGAGGCGTTGTTTTATGAATGACGTCTGTCTGATGGTCGTTGATTCATTTTCAAAATATAGAAAGTTTATGAAAAATCAGGAATGATGGCTCTATGAGTGACGTCATTTAGTGAATAGCGACCATTGGAGTGTCGTCGTTTAGTTCCGTCTCTGTTTCGACTGCGTCTTTCCTCGGAAGAGTCCTACTTTATTTTAAGTCTATCAGTTTGATTAGGGAAGGGAGTTTAATTGAGGAAAGGACTCTATTTGTTCCAAATCCCATTGGAATTGGAATCTTTGGATTTTTGAAGCCTATAAATAGGTGGTTTTGTCCTCCGGTTAAAGGCTAATCTTCGAAATCGTAATCTTCCGAATAATCTTCATAATCTTCCTAATCACAATCTTCTGAATGATTGTAATCTGTTCGTGCTGTTGGTTTTTGTTCGTGCTGTGAAGTGCCCCGTCATCCCTCTGTCCTTTTTTCTTCTTCCTTTACTACCGTCAGGGGCAGCAGGAAGTTCCTTTTTGTTTATTGGGTTTAATCATCTTCTGTTAGCATCTGCATTATCTTTGTTGTTCTCTGCATATCATATTCTCCTTTCTCCGTAGCCCTCCTTTAGGGGTTTTTAAAAAGAAAAATAAAGGTGTGTTATGTTTCAGTTGTGTTGGTCTTCTTATTTGAGAATTTGATACTACACTTGGGCTAATCCCACTTGTCTTTTCTATTGTTTGTTTATTTTTACAAGGGTAAATCAAAAATCTAAAACCCTCTCCGTCGGCCGGCCGATTTGGAGAGGAAGAAAGGACTTGCACTCATCCCGCTTTTCAACACAAGGTATGCGATCTCTCCCTAGATTATTTTGAGGAATTTTCCTCTGGCGATCACCCTTCCCTTTTAGCATCTCATGCTATGCTTTTTGTTATATATTTAGTTTGTTCTTCCCTAGTTAGTTAGTTCTTTCCTCTTTTATCTCTTTTCCTGTTTAGATTGATTTGAGTGAAATCAATTGATTCACAAATTGGCGATCACGGTGGGACTTCTTTTGTTTTAGTTATTTGATTACCCACTCCCTTGGCGCCCTCGGTGCCCCTCCTTTGGCACCCACGTGTGCCCCTCCTTAGTGCTCCTCGTAGCACACTCCCTTTGTGCACCACGTGCACAGTTGTCTCACTGGATTAGCCAATTTGCAACACTGTTCTCAGTTTTTTTTAATTGTTTCCTGTTCTCAGTTAAATAGTGACTTTTTCAAAGTTGCCAATTAGTTGTTTGGCGCCCTTCACAAGAGGCGCTGTTCCTGTCTATTTTTTATATTCCTATAATTTCTTTGATTCACGCCTCTCACAGAGGTGCTTATTTAGGTTTGGACGCCTAACACCAAGGCGTTATTTGGAGTTTCTGATTTACTGTTCATTGGTTTTACACGCCCCTCACAAAGGCGTCATTCAGTTTACTCACGCCTTTCTGACAGGCGTCATTTTGATTCATCAGTACTGTCCCTATTGTTTGACGGCTGGCCCACAGTCATCATTTCATTATTCAGCACCTTTTCTTAAGTCATCATTTATATTGCTTGGAGTACTCCCTGTTCATTGTGTGATTTCACGCCTCTTATAAAAGGCGTCATTCTTATATTTGATGACTTACACTAAGTTGTCATTTCTGCCAGACCTCACTGTTGCCACTGATTGACGACTGATTCACAGTCGTCTATTTTTGATTCAGCGCCCTTCTATAGGGCGTCTTTTCAGTCTGTTTTACCCGACGTTGGATGTCTACTGTTATTTCATTCACTTGGCTGCTTATATATTGATTGCATTATTTTGACTGCATCAGAGTTGCATACAGGGCATTTTGGTTGAGAGACCTCCTCTCTCTACACCTAGGATTCCACACACCCTCTTGGAATTGGAAGGACCCTCCCCTACCTATCCCAACACAAGTCCGTCCTTGCTCACCACCTTGGGTGCGCCATGCACCGGCTCTCACCAACCCACCCACCGAGGACCCTCCTTCCCCATTGAAGGTAGAAGTCGTGGCCCACACACTTGACCACGTGAGGACAAATGTCCATCCGGACCCTCTTCTCACCATAGAGGAAACCCAAGCTCCCACCAACAGGGAAGAAGAGCCTCAACCTTCCCCCACCCCTCATGGCCCGGATCCTCAAGAGCCACACACCATCACACATGGCACCCTCACCGTAGATGAGACCATCCTACCATGGCTCAAGCCAAGTCCCACCCTTCCTAGCTCACCACTATACCTCTCACCCTTGTGATATCAATCCCAAATTGTGCCCACCCGGCCTCCCCATGTCACTTTTCAAACCTTCTACCTCGTGGAAGACTTGGGAGACCTAGTGGATTGCATACATTGGCAAGTCCACTTGACCGGCCTACTAGCCATGGGACCATCAGAGCTTAGAACCATTAACTTTGCCCACCCCGCCATCAGCTCCATTACCTTCATTTGCACGAGTGGGCATTGCACTAGTGAGATCCTCCTATTTCTCCCCTTCGAGGAAGAACCCATCCCGGTCTACTCCCCACCCATTGAGATCCCAAGTGCCTTGAACGGTCAACCCACTAGAGACCTTGGGCCAACTACTTTGGAGGAGGATGACTCACCACCTAGTGAGGACCTTGAGGACATGGAGTTCCTCTCTCTAGGTATCCCTTGTCATGATCCCTTCGACCCCTTCCTATACCCATGTGATCCACCCACCTTACTCACCATCCACCTTTCCCTACCCCAACCTCCCATGTTGGACCAAGCCCACCCCTTCCTAGACCCGGGTTACACCATGGGAGCCATGACTTTAGGCAATATACACATAGGGATTGAGGAAGTGGCTCTCTCCATGATGTCCACCTTCCTAGATCCCTTCAACCCTTTCAAGTGGAAGTTCAAAGGCCATCCCACAACCCTGCACATGGAAGTCATCTTTGAGATAGGAATGCATATGTCTTGGCATATCACACCACTTAGCATGATTATTAGGTCGGGTCCTCTCGTTCATGTCACCCACATGTCAACTCGAATGCATGATTGGTCCATATTTGAGTGTAAAGGTCTGCCCCTATTCATCATCCCCAACACAATAAACCTTGTGCATGATAGGAGCATTCATGGATGTCCGGGTCCCCCAGCATTTGCCACACCCATGCACGATAGATTCACCTACGGATGCCCCGGTCCTCCTAAATCCGTCAAAGTCTACATGGCAGCATTGCATGATAGGTCCGCTTATGGTTGCCCCGGTCCACCTTTGCATACCACACACTTCACACCCATACCGCACCGTAGCGCATGGCATAAGATTTCAAGCAAGCATCTAGCAACAGCGGTGAGGTTCATGATGAGCGGGAAAAAGTTCGTGAGCGCTACTTGGAGTTCCACGTGGACGATCTAGTGATGATGATATAGGAGTGGCCCTACCCTAGTGTCCCTTTCGAATTGAGGGCACGAGAACTTGGACCTTCCCAAGTTCTGAGTGGCTTTGGCAACATGGCTTATGGGTTGGATTTATCGATGGGTTCTGGGATGTATCCCACTTCCCACGTGGCAGACCCGACACCCTATAAGGGCACCGCGGTGGATCCTAGTGAGTACCTCGAGCCTTTACCTACCGTTGAAAGTGACACCTTCGGAGAGCCTCTACAAATCAGCTTGAGAACCCGACGTGAGCACACTGAGGTAATACTAGGCAAGCAAGGTACCATCGCCGGTAAGAGGGTGTGCCCGAGCCACCTTGAGAGGCTGAAGAGGCGTTCCCCAGCTAAGGACGCAGGGTTGAGTTTGGAGGTCGTGGCTCGCCCGGAGCTGCACTGGAGGACCACTTCCCCGGTGGACCCATACGTGACGCCCCCCCCCCCCCCCCCCCCCCCCCCCCCCCCCCCCCCCCCCCCCCCCCCCCCCCCCCCCCCCCCCCCCCCCAAACATTCAATGCTGCTCGAACTACCTTCTCAAGGTTCCGGTGGTAGAGTAGACAACAATGGAGGAGATGGGAGTGTCTAGTTGCGACGAATCGAATAGACGCTGAGCAGCGTGGAAGACTATGAGAGAGAGAGAGAGAGAGAGAGCAAAGGGAATGACGGTGGCGGCTGATGTTATTAGGGCTACGATGCCATGATAGATTTGGAGAAAAAAGAGAATATACTACCTTCGTTGTATTGCTCAACATATATACAGATACAATAACTTAAGATAGGGCAAGGCCAACCAGCCGAGGAGAGCATACCACCTCCATTGTATTTTTCAAACATTTATACAAATACAATAGCCCAAAACATGGCAAGGCCAACCAGCACTTGGAGAGAACAAAATATAGACGGTATGATTTATAGTGACACCCATCAATAAGAGCAACAAGTAGAATAGCTTGTCATTCCTCTCCAAAATCAATGTTTTCGATTTCACAAATTTAAGAGGTAATTGGTACAATTAAGCAATCCTACGTGCAGGTTACAACTCGCAACAAACAGGTTAAAGTTCGAAAATTAAAAGCTATGCATGCTCTGACTGATGTCACAGTAGAATGAGTATAATCCCAGTTTAGGAACATCTTGAGAGCCACAGACACTAACGACGAGTGATAAGAGAGCTCCCGCATATATGGTACAGCTTTCCCTCTTTCTCCCTTCCTATATTTCGTATCCTATACCTACTAATTAGACTTGTCCTGTTTAGGGCTCTTGTATGTATATAGAGAGAGAGAGACTTAATTCCATTGGAGAGTGTTGGTTAGTCCCAAAATATAATAAATAAAATGAACACGAGATTTTAGGTGCTTAAGGACATACCTTAGTCACACAGCGAAAGTATACATATTAAATGGCGGAGACCGAAAGTGGCTACTAGAGTCACCTTCAATTGTCCACACTCCAAGTCCAAGGCTCGGGGTGACGTCCTCCGTGAGCTTGTTCACTATTGATCCTCGAGAGTCGTTCGCCGTGTGACGTTCGCGAGACTCACGCTCTCACTCCGCGGAGTATGGACTCTCTTCCCGTTCACGTTCACAGCCGCACTCACCTCCGAGCTGCCTTCTTCTTTTCTCACTGTCACTGCCCCACGCTTTTTACCGTGGATTCCCTACTCCATCGAATGCCATCGCGTAGGTGCCTTTTTATACAGATTAAAAGGCCATGGGAAAATTTTACTGGGGGCGGTGAGAACAGGAGAGGCGGTGGAGGTGGGGAGGCTGCGGATGGAGCCACGTGTCCCCTCCGCCCCCCCCCTTACACGCGGCGGCACTGGGGTGGCGGCTCTGATGGGCACACCCATGCATCGTAACACATATAATGAATGTTACTTCTTTTCTTAGTTAAGAGATGTATAACATTCTATGTGACGTAAATTATGTGAATTTATGTTCATGTAAATGGTGTGATTGTAGTTGTTAGAACAATGACTGATTTGGCCTTTATTACCTTACAAGTTTCTCGACTCATAATGTTTCAATTTCAAACAGTGACATCCAGCGATCGGACCAGATCTAGAGAAGGGGACGTCACATGATGGGGCTGGAGAGGTGGAGTCAGCAATGGGAGATCTGTTAGAGGAAAGGGTTCCTTCTAGTGTAAGAGGAAGGGGGAGGCTCGTGAGCCAACCTCGGGATGCAAGTGTAATCGGTATCATGCGAAGGCAAGACAATCGAGATCGTACTCGGGTAAAAGAGATATTTGGTAGAAGAGATTAACTTTATTCTAGTCCGACAAGTAGGTTAAAGTGTACGGGTTAAACTGGGGTTATCCCTCACTTGTCAAAATACTTTTTATACTAACTCGAGGTTAGCCCCCGGACAAGCGGGCATGGTCTGAGGGCCCTCTAGGAAGGTGCTTTACTAGTAGATGAGGCATTATTGACCGACATTGACTATTAATAAGAATCCTATCCAGTCAAGCTCAAATATTGGCTGAACTTGTTTTGTTATTAGTCCAAGTTATGCTTGACCTAGTAAACCCAGCATCCAATAGACCAGCCGAGCAAGCAAAGGCATTGAATTCAGTCATTGGAGCTAGAGGAGGAACAGCTCCACCAACCTTCTCTAAGGGCCGCATAACGCAGTTAAAATCACCACCAACAATCCAGGGAACCAAAACTGAAGTAGCAAAGGAGAGTAATTCATTGAACAAATACAGTCTGAGATGAGGGTTACACAATGCATAAACAAGAGACAGATAAGCTGTGATAGCATTACCAGACTTCAGACCAAGGGTAATTTGCTGGGCTGAAGATGAAATTATCTCCAAATTGCAACTGTCATGCCAAAACACCCAAATTTTAGACTCTGTTAGAGAATTAACTACATACTTTTGTAACTCGATGTACCTAGCTAACTTCAAGGCTTTATTCATAGCAAGCATTGGTTCACAAATGGCCACCAGCAGTGGCTTATTACTTTGCACTAATCGCTTAAGACTTCTTCGGGAACTAGAGTTCCCCACACCTCTAATATTCCAAATAAGAATGGGATTAATCATTGGGAGGATCGCCTTTGTTCCTTAGTTGATCTAGCTCTAGATCTTGTAATTACTCCCCCATCTATATTAACTTGCCTGACAGCTTCACCCTGTCTAGTGTCAATTGACAGCATGAGTGAATTGTCCAACTTAGCCTGGGTAGCAACAAAATTGCCCACCTCTTGTAACTTCTGTATATTTAAGTTCTCCTTAGCCTCTTCAGACTAATATTGTAACTCTATTCCAGCTTTAACCTCTAAGCCCTCAACAATAGGGACAATTGCTTCATTCCTACTATCACCACCACTGTCTGCCGATTGCCTTGGCTAAACATCACCTGAGAATGTTCCACCTATCCATCTATTGGAATCAGTACAACATTTTGGTTTGAAGGGAGCTCCACACCAACAAACTGGTGGGAACCAGGATCACTAGTGTGTCCTTCCAAGTGCATTAAATGCTACGAAGACATTGGGAGCTCAATTCAGCAGAGTGAAGCTTGCTACTATTAGGCTACTCCCCAAAGGCACAAGTCCTTACTGCATTTGGAAAATTAGGGGCTGTATCGACTCCATCTTCCACATATTGAAGAGCTGTAAATCTATTCTCCTGAGTAATCAACTGTCGAACAGGTTGTGGGTCTGCAGGGCGGGGCCTATAGATTTCCTTAGAACTCTTAATATGAGGTTTTGGCGGAGCTGGCGAGCGCCCAATCCTACCCTGCTTCTTCCTGCAGCTAGTCTCTTCATGGCCAAGCTTATGGCACATAGAGCAAAGATGTGGGACACGGAGATAGTTTACCACCTACCAGAAGCCCTGGCCAGCCAGGTCAATCCACAGCCTCTCCTTACGTTGGACAGACAGATCCATTTCTACACACACCAGCGCCTCTGAAGTATCTGACATGGCCAAAGTCCTCTCATGGATGCGAAGAACATTGCTGAAGTTGCCAGCTATAGATCGTAAATAGTCTTCGTGATAGAGGTTAACCGACAAGCTAGGAAAGCTAATCCAGACTGGGATCAATGGTGGATCAGAATCAAAGTCAAAATCCTAAGTCCAACGAAAAAATCAGATCAAATAACCTTTGATGGCAATGTGGGTTGATGCCCATAAAATAAGGATCCAATTGATAATTGATAGCAGAGAATGGTTACTTGTGGCTTTTGCTTAAGGAGTTTGAGTAGAAGTGGAGCTTAGCACAACTTGAAGAGCTTTGCATATTGATCTGAGATAAGTGATGGAGTTGTAGAGAAACATCATGAGTGGAGGGAGCAGACTTAGCAGTTGGAAGTTGGGTTTCTTACCTTTGAGCATTTCATATGGTATTTTCTTACTTTTTGGCCTTACCATGGCCCTATTGATTATGTAACATGTCGTGTTTACTGCTTCAACCCAGAACTTTCTTAGGAGCTTGCTCTCAATCAACATGGCCAGGGTAATTTTCATAATCATTTGATTTCTTCTCTTCATAATGTCATTTTGCTCTGGGTCTTGGGAGAAGAAAACTTGTGTGTTAGACCATCCTGATTACATAACTCAGAGAAAGAGGAATTTTTGAACTCTCCTCCAAGGTCGGATAGGATGGTAGAAATTCTGAATGTACCTTCTTGTTTTACTTTTCTGAAGAATTTCTGAAGTTCAAGAAAGGCATCATTCTTATTAGTGAGGAAAAAGATCCAACTGAAATGAGAGAAATCATCAACTAGCACATATCCATATCTCTTCCCATTAAGGCTTGCTGTTATTGTTGGACCGAACATATCCATATGCAGAAATTCGAAAGGCACAGATGACAAAGGCTCACTTCCAGATTTAAAGGTTTTTCAAGTTTGTTTACCTAGAAAGCATGCTTCACAATCTTGGTCAACCTTTGTATAAGTCGAGTTTGGCAAACCCCTAACCATTCCATGTTTGGACAGTTTATGCAGTGCACCATAGCTAACATGTCCCAATTGTCAGTGCCACAGCCATGCATCACTGGGCTGACTGGCAGACAAACATAAATTTTTCAAAAGTGAGGTGTCAAGGTCTACCATGTAGACATTATTTACTCTATGACCTACAAACAACACAGAGCCAGAATTCTGCTCAAACATTTTACATTCATTAGCATCAAGCTGAACCTTGTGGCCTTTGTCGCACAATTGGCTTATGCTGAGTAGATTGTGCTCAAGGCCTTCAATAAGCATAACATTTTCAATGAAATTGGAGGAGTTCTTACCCACTGTCCCTATGCCAATGACTTTTCTTTGTCTTTACCTCCAAACCTCACTTGGCCTCCTTCCTTTTTGATCAAATGGCTAAACTTCTTTCTATCTCCCATCATGTGCCGTAAGTAGCCGTTGTCCAAGTACCATCGATTGTGATGGGCTACTAGGCAATCCTGCATAGAAGACATTAAGTAGAGGTTTTTAGAACCCAAATAAATTTGGGTCCACAATCATAGTTGAAAGCATGTAATAAGTTCTTTAGAATCAAAATTTTCTTAAAAGACCTCATTCCTTGGATAGACCAGCATTGGTTGTCGGTGTGTTTAAGTCTGTTGCAAGTGTAGCAAACATGTTTCATGGATTTCATGGAATAAAAATTGAATTGAGGTCTAGATCTCGGGTCTCTAAATGTGTTGGATTGGGTATGGAACGTACCCAAGTTTGGCTACCTGTACGCCTTTCTCTTATCACTGGACCAATTTTTCTTTTCAGAGTGAGGGAATGAACTGTGTCGACGCATATCCCTGGTGCGTCGACCTGAATGACCCTATTGAGCATTGATGTGTCAACCTGTTTGGCCATGGCATGGACCCTGAGGCCTAACTGCCTTTGGCTACATGGTGTTAGGTCGACCTATTTGGTAGAAGCGTCAACCTTGTTATCTATCAGATCTTGATTGAATGTGTGGCCTTGCAAAGGTGCATCGACCTGGTGGTGCAATGTGTCGACCTGAGTGTTCAGCTAGTTTCTTATGATGAGCTTGAGCGTTTCCTTTCTGACTTTTGATGTTTTGACCTTGACTTTGCAAAAATTGAGTTTTGAGTGTTCTGGGCTCAGAGACACTCTGCCTCGTTGGTTCTTCTATTATTAATTTTCCTTTTCCTTTTTATGGACAGAATGAGATAATCTTAAATTCAAAAGATCTTTTTTCAGAGGGTTTAAATCCCAACCCTTCCTTCCCGAAATTAACCTGGGTACCTAAGATAGCATCTAGATTGGACTTACCTTGGGTCATTCTCTCTAGGCAGTGTCGGCAAAGATGGCGCAATCAGGAGCTTCGATATCCCCACGAGCCGCCATCAGTGCAAGCGTTGTCGATTGAACCCCAGCCCCAAGGCTTAGAACGCGCAGCCTTGGCGACGCGATAGACCGCGATAGGCCGTCTTGCAGCAAAGGACGAATATTCATTGCACCCTCGCCGCCGTAGCCCCAAGGAACGCAATGACCAGCCCTACGAATATCGCAGCGGCTACAAATGCTATGAGCAAGCAGCCCCAGAACGTGCCGGAGTCTCGCTTTGGCTCGGGGAGGCCTTCGTAGGGTTTGAAATCAGGATCGAAGTCGAGCATGGTTTCATTGTCCTAAGAGGAGACAGGGCTAGGAGGTGGGCTATTCGCCGGCTCGTCGATTTACCGCCGCTTCCGTCGCGCCCTTCGCAGCTTCCAGCCGAGCCACCAAAGCCTGAATTTCGTCCGCAACAGTCCGCAAATCGTCATTGCTCTTGTCCTTGGCCGCAGCGAGTTCAGCCTCCCTTAGAAGCCTTGCGGCGTGCTCCCGGCAGTGATGGACGAATGCTTTCCGAATGCGGTCGCGAAGGTCAGCGTCTATGCTCTTGGTGCGACCGATCAGAATGCGGTTGATGGTCCAGAACGACGCCCTGCATGACCGGGCGATTGACCGGATAGCATCCGGCTTCTCGCCCCATCCCCTCGTCTCTTCCTCGACCATTTGACGCAACATGACCGTCGCGTCGGCGGCGGCACTACTCATGACTTTGTGCTCCTGTGGCAGTAATTCTTTGCGCTTCACGCTCGGCTCTCCATGCTCTTGTGGGGGCATGGAGCAGCGACACAGCAAAGGACCGGAACTTCTCTACGACGTGCTCGCGCGCGTCCTGGCAGATGCACAGCGCGAGATGGAAAGACCAGCGGCTGAGAGAGCCGCAGAAATTCAGGGTGCGGGCGGGGTTGATTGCCCAAGCGTTTCCAGGGCGAATGATGTTGCCAAGCGCCCGCCCGCGTCCGACGCAGGTTCGATCGGCAACGGTTTCACGGTGGAGGCCGGAGGAAAGCCTGCAACGTGCGTCGGATATGTCGGAATGCGCGCTGCCTCTGGCGTGCAGGTCGCTGGCCGGGACGTGGGTGTATGGGTAACGTCCCGGCCAGTTCAGGCCCGCCAGCATGGGTTCGCGCTTAACGATAATAGAAAAGCCGGAGGCGAATGCGGGCGCACTCAAACCTCCGGCAGTTGCCGCGCCATGGGAGGATTGGGAGGTGGCGCGGATCGTGTTCATGCTGCCCTCGCGGGCGTATGCGTGTGCGAGGCGCGTTCGTAGGCTTCGCGGTAAAGGTCGAGCAAAGAATGCTGCTCATCGAACTTGGCCCGGTCCTTCTCGCGCTTCCGAAGCTCGGAGACGAGGGCGCCAACTGCCGTCTTGTCGAAGCCGGACTGCTTCATCTCCGAATAGACATCCTTGATGTCGTCGCGGAGCGTGTCCTGCTCTTCCTTGAGCCGCAGGATCCGATCGACATAGCGCTTGAGGTCGGTGTCGGCGCTCACGTCTCAACCCCCGTTCCGCAAACGAGCTTTTGCGAAGGCTCCGGCAGCCATGAACAGCGCCAGAGCAGCCGGGATCGAGGCGATGGTGAGGGCTATGGTCATGCTGCGGCCCCATGCTTTGTCGCCGGCAGGAAAGCATCTATAGGAACCGCACCGTTCGTCGCGTCACTCACGCGCCGCAGCAAATCGATGGTGGCGTTCTGTTCACCATTCACCAGCCGATACAGCGTCATGCGGCTGCAACCCGCCTTCTCAGCAATAGCCGTGACGGTGACGCCGGAACTTTCAGCGTAGGCGAGGAGGGGATGCAGTTGCTGGTTCATGAAAATAGCTTGTAACGCCAGCCGTGACAAACGTCAAATGTTTTCTGTCACGCCATGCGTGACCACGACGTGACATCGATGATTTATGATCTTTCCGTCATGGAAAGAGCGCTCGGAAAGCACTTCATTCGCGAATGGCGCCGTTATCGCGGCCTGTCGCTGCGCAAGCTCGCCGACCGAATGGAGAAAGAACCGGGCGTCCAGCTTACGTCACATGCCAATATCGGGCGGATCGAAACCTACCAGCAGCCCTATAGCCAGGATGTGCTGGAAGCTATCGCCGAGGCGCTGAACGTGACGATTGTCGATCTGCTCACCGTCGATCCGTATAAGGACGGCGAGGTCGTGGACCTCGTCCGCCTCATCAACGCGAGACAGGATCGAGAAGCTGCAATTCGGGTTTTGCGTGCGATGACAGGGACCGATGGCTGACGAAGCGCGAGAGCGGTTTATTCGCAAATTGGAAGACGCCGCCGACCATATCGGCGATATTCCGCGCCACGAACTGCAAATTCTGCTACGAAGAGCAGTGCTTCGCCTCAGAAACGCCGCGCCGCCCGAAATACCAAAGGACGATCCGGCTTGAGCCGCGCGCCTTAGCATCTACCCTTCTATCTCTTGTCCCCTTCCTGACGGATTGAGAGGGAGGGTTCCAGGCAAGAGACCCCCTACCCCTTGAGCGAGCCCAAGAGGCGGGAGGTTCCTTGCCATGTCCTGACGGCCCGAGCCGGGATGGGACACAAGCAACAGCCGCCTCTCGACAAGCTGGCCCTCACTTTCAGGCAGCACGGTAGGGTGAACTAACCCCGCGCCTGCGGCTGCACCTGCACCGGAATTGCACCGGGTCGCCGCGTCCGCAGGAATTGCGCTTGTGTTCGCCGCTTCGGGCTGATACATAAGCGCACGCTTATTTCGGTACTTCCTGCGCGCCTCGGATCACTCCGGGGCGCTTCTTTTTGGCACGCGATTCGTGACAAGTCAAATTTTTGTCACGGTAGACGTTACATGGTGTTGACAAGCTGTCACGTCTTGCGTTACGTTCCTCCTTGAAAGCGGGAGAGCCAGTCTCTCCCAACACCAAGGGAGAAACGAGATGTTCAACAAAGCCTACCGCAACGAGTTCGCCGCTGACGTTCGCGACGCAGGCAAACTCTCTCAGGCCGACGTGGACGACTTCCTCAGCAAGCTGAAGATGGACCGCGCCCTGCGCGTCATCAGCCACAGCGACATGTTCAACCTGCACGTCTTCGTGATGGAGCGCTTCTACGGCCAGCCGATGCCGCAGCCCCACATGCGCCGGTTCGCCTGATCCAACACCAAGGGAGATAACGACAGTGGCAAGCGAGACCGAGCCAGTCGAGTTCTTCGACGACGATTTTCCGCTCGATGATGAGGACGAGTACGACCCCGGCGATGATTGCGGGCGCTGGAACAATGGGCGCCTTGGGCACCAGTGTCGGCTCGCCGGAACTGAGTTCTGCGATTGGGAATGCCCGTTCAGTCGATGAGCGCCACCGCTCCCCATTCCAACCGAGGACCGCTCCAATGGACACCTACAGCCGCAGGTTTCTGGTCGTCGCTGATCCTGACATTCGTGGATCGTATTTCGTCTACGACAAGCTTCTTCGCCAGAGCGTAACGCAGCCGGCGCCTCGCAATGAGGCTGACGGGGTAGCCGCTCACATGGAGCAGGTCTACCGCCGTGCCCGCCAGCAGATGGAGGCGGAGGAAGCCGATGAGATCGTGCCGCCACGCATGGATGCCTGGTCGACGGGTGACTGGCAATGGGCTGCCAACAGGTGGGTGCAGTGATGGACGCGAAACTGAACGGGAAGCAAATCCTGTGCGCAACTTGCGATGGACGCGGCCTTCGTTCCGTCTGGTCATTCGGCGTCAAGGAACCGGATGAGTGCCCCGATTGTGGCGGCTCCGGTCGCAACTGGCAATACGGGAACGGTGCAATCGCTCGGTACTACAGCGGTCCGCTCATTGGCCGCGCTCTCTCAGAGGAGCAGCGGTGATGCAAGGCATGTTCGATAACGCGGGCAAAATCATCATCGCGGCGCTGATTGCTGCCGTCCTGTTCGGCTTCGGTTTCGGCTGGCTGGTGTTCTCATGAGCGACGTTTGGCAAGCAATCGGCGCGGACCCGAAACTGCAACACGCACGGCGCGTCCTGTCGATGGACGAGTTGCGCATGATTTGCCGGCACGCATGGGCCAATCCGCCAACATCGACACATCCCGTGGCGGAGGCCCGTGCACTGTTAGAGCGCCTGTCAGGGTGGCTTGGCGCGGAATACGACAGCGAAGCCGAGCGGGCAATCCAAGCCTCGCACGCGATGATTAAACGTCTTCTACCGACCGCAGAGGAGCAGCGGTGATGGCTACAAACGCAATGCCTCTCAAGCCCGGATACTATTGGGCAAAGTGGCGGATAGCCACAGACGAAACCCACGAAGGTGATGACCTCACCCCGTCAGACACGTCGGTGGTGAGCCGGGCACTCTGGAAGAGCTGTCGGTTGCCGTAGCCGGCGTCCGTGAAACGCAGTGGCGTGATGGCTTCATATGGGGCGACTTCGTGGCCCCGCTTCGGGAGCAGCAGTAATGGCTGGGTCAGTGAAAGTCGTTCCGCTGGAGTGGGAGCTAAACGACAGAACGTCAGTTTGGTGGGCCGAACACAACTACGGGAAATACGCCGCATGGTTTAAGGGAGGGTGCGGCTACTTTAGCCGAGGCGAAGGAATTGGGTCGCTTCCGTTCTCGTCACTCGAATCCGCCAAGTCCGCCGCACAGGCCGACTTCGAGCGCCGCACCCTCGCCTGCATCGCCCCCACCGACGAAGACCCTACCGCACCCGGAAATGGGGAGACTGACATGGTGTTCGGGACGGGGAAGGAACGCCCCTTGTCCATCGCTTACCCCGATGGTTACCCGGAAGCGCGGTTCGAATCCGCCTCTCTCCACCAACCCGCCTCCCCTACCACGCCCGAGACACAAGCCGGGAGCGAGGCGGTGGCTTGGCGTTGCCCTAATTGTGGCTGTCATAGTTTCGCACGTGTCGACGGGCTGCATGTTTCTGGCCAATTTCGCCCAACGGATTCTGTCCGCTGCGTCAATTGCAAGGCGGTCCACCACCATCCTATCGAGGCTCCGGCGCGAGGCAAACAGCTTTGGCACGAACTGGCCGACTGCGCCCGTCGCTTGCTCGCCCGTCCGCCCGAGTTGCGCGGGCCGTTCAAGATTGACGAAGAAGCGCTGCGCAGGGTTGCGGCTCTGCCTCCGCGCACATCGTCAACCGAGCAATCCCCTCCCGACGCCACCTACTGGAAAGGCGCTTACGAGCGCATGGCGGCGAGAGACCGCGATGTCCTGCAACAACTTCTTGGGTGGATACAGCACTGGCAGCGGGATGTAGCCGGCAATCTGAAGCCGACGATGGGCAGCCTGATCGAGGCCGAATATTTGGCGCGAGACGCTATCGTCGCCACCCTCACCAACCCCGGAGGCTCCAATGGCTGACAAGCTGACAGGGGCGCAGGCCCGGTTCCTTTCGCGATTTGTAGCGCGCGGCTGGCTTCATGGCACGCGCGACGACGCTGACGAGCAAGGCGCGATCGATGCTGGGCTCCGCTGCAAATATCTCCGGCGCGAGTTGAGCGAAGTGGTTTTAACGCCCTTGGGCCGCTCCGCTCTCAGCCAATCGCACTCTGACACGGAGGAGAAATAGCATGGCGCAGAACTGGACCGGAACCAAGCAGCGCAATGATTTGCCGCGCTGCCCCTTTTGTCAGACGTATGCCGTCCAGCAGGTGCGCCTCGCTGACAGCGACACCGACATGCAGTTCCGCATTGGCTGCGGGAATATGTTCTGCCACGTCGAGCCGAATACTCCGCCGTCTCGGTGCAGCGCCATGACGCCCGACATGAGTGACCTCGCGAAACGGCTCTCGCTCGAAATCATGGTGCTGGAAAGACTCATGCTCAGGGCTTTGACCCGTGAAGAGCGAGACAAGGCCAAGGCCGACTATGAGGCTTGCTGCCGTGCCTTCGAGCTTGAAGTCGATCCTGAATTTGCAAGGAGAGCGGCATGATACCGGAAAGCGAAATCGCCGCCGCCGCCAAGGCGCTATGCAAGTCCGGCAGATTTGAGACTGGCCAAGGTTCATGCGCGCTCATCTGCCTAGACATTCTCGGGTCTGCGCGACGCGGTTGCCAGCACCGTCTTGATGTCCATCGAAAGCTGGCGACCGAGATTCTGGAAGCCGCGGCGAAGGTGCGGCCATGAACATGCACTCGCCCGTATCGGCTCGGTATAGCCGGATGATTGATTGGCTGGCTCATGCCAAGGGCTGCAAGGCCCGCTCATTCGAATATCGCCGCTGGGCTTTGGAAGATGTTGCCAACGGCAATCTCGGTCGGGCCTGGAAGTATCTCACCAAAGCGAGGCAGTCGCGGCGCTGGGCTTGGGAAGCCATCCGTAGCGCGAAGCTCGAAAGGAGCGCGTAATGTTCTTGTATTTTGATTTGGAAACAATTCCTTCGCAGTCGCCGGAAGTTCATGCCGAGATCGCTAAGGCCATCTCGCCTCCCGGCAACATTTCCAAGGCTGACACCATAGCACAGTGGGTGGCTGAGAAGAAGCCCGCGCTCGTAGCGGAGGCGATTGCCAAAACCAGTTTCGACGGCGCGACCGGGCACATTTGCTGCATCGGCTGGGCTATCGGAGAAGGAAAGCCCAGGTCGGCATCAGTCCGCCGCATCGAAGATGAGAAGCTGACGATACAGGCCGCACTCGCTGAGATGGCGGAAGTATCGGAACGTTGGGAACCGCCTCAGATCATCGGCCACAACGTCATTAACTTCGACATCCGCTTCCTTTGGCAGAGGGCATTTGTCCTTGGCATTCGGATGCCTGGCTGGTTTCCGAGGCAGCCCAAACCTTGGTCGTCAGAAGTCTTTGACACCATGGTTGCTTGGTCGGGACGAGATTTTATCAGCTTGGACCGGTTGGCGACCGCGATGGATTTCGAAGGCAAGCAGGGCGTGGACGGCTCAATGGTGGCTGGCATGTGGGCCGAAGGCCGGCACGACGAGATCGCCGCCTATTGTCGAGAAGACATCGAGCGCACCCGCAAAATCCATCAGCGGATGATGGTTGCATTCGGAGAAGCGGTATGACCGACAACCTGGCGCGCGCTGAGCGAATAACGGCAGATCGGCTTCGTGAGCTTCTGTCCTACGATCCGGTATCTGGGCTGTTCACATGGCGCAAGAGGAGCGCGCGTGGGTCTCATATTGAGATCGGTAGCGTAGCGGGCAGCCCAAGTTCGAAGGGCTATATCCAGATCAAGGTCGACCGCGTTCTCTACAAAGCGCATCGGCTGGCGTGGCTCTACATGACCGGCGAATGGCCGGCAGCCCACATAGACCACGCCGACACGATCAAGAGCAATAATGCCTGGTCAAACCTGCGGCCTGCCGACAACTCCCAGAATGGCGCCAACAGGCACACGTACAAATGCAATCGAACCGGTTTCAAGGGCGTAACCCAGCGAGCAAACGGGCGATACAGGGCGCAGATCAAGAAGAATGGCGCTGTCGTCTACCTGGGGGAATACACGAGTCCGGAGCAGGCAAGCGCTGCCTATAGCAACGCGGCAGCCTTGGTCCATGGCGATTTTGCGAGGATGTCATGAGCGAAAATCTCGAACTGTGGAACCGGCTTGGAAAGACTGACCCCGCTCATACTAAGGGCTTCACGCGCGGCGGCGGGTTCAAGGGCACAGCCATTAAGCCGATGTGGTCGTACCATCGCATGACGGAAGAGTTTGGCCCGGTCGGCAAGGGCTGGGGCGTCTATGCTCCAACTTTTCAGGTTGTGCCAGGATCGGACGGGGAAGTGCTTGTCTATTGCACTGTGTCGATCTGGTACGAAAAGCCGGAGAACATCTCTTGGGGCGTCGGAGGCGATAAGGTCGTCAACAAGTTTTCCTCCGGCCTCAAAGGCGATGATGAGGCTTTCAAGAAGGCATTTACCGACGCGATAACGAACGCCCTGAAGATGATTGGCGTTGGCGCCGATGTCCATATGGGCATGTTCGACGACAGTAAATACGTCAACACTATGCGCGAAGAGTTCGGCGCCGCTGAAAAGGCCGCGAACGATCAGGCACAGCCGAAGAAGGACTCCCGCGACCTCTACGCCCAACTCACCGACGACATGCGTCAATGCAAGTCGAAGGACGATGTTCGCCGGTGGATTGCTGACCCGGAAGTGAAGGAGCTTCGCGCCAAGCTGCCGGCGGACTTGGATGTCAGGCTGCGCCAGGAAGCGGCAGATCACGGCAATTCGTTCGACGCGCCCACAAAGGCCGCACCAGAGCGCAATACCTATCGTGACGCGGTAATGGCGGGCTAACCCCATGGTCACGCGCACGGTCAAGAACGACGGCGAGTTCGCCTTGCTCACGACCTACCTGAAGGGCCGGAAGCGGCCTTTCACGGTCGAGATCACGGACGGGCGCGACCGATCGGCAGAGCAAAATCGTCTTGCCTTCAAATGGTATGCTGAGATCAGCGACCAGACCGGCGAGGACCGGGAGGACGTGCGCGCTCGCTGCAAACTCGAAATCGGCGTGCCGATCCTGCGCGAGGCTCATGAACAGTTCCGAGCCACCTACGACCGGATCATCAGGCCGCTGCCATATCCTGAGAAGCTGGCGCTTATCCGTGACGCCGAAATCCCCGTCACGAGCCTGATGAACGTCGGCCAGATGACCGCATACATGGACATCGTGTTTCGCCGGCATGCCGAGATCGGCGTTGCGCTGACCATCCCGCCAGATCGGTATGCCTACAACCCGGAAAGGACAGCGGCATGAAAGGCGTCTGCATCATCATCACAAACCCCGGCGGCTCGGTGGTTGCCAGTGCTGTCGACTTCGGTGGTGCCGACGCCGCTGGCTTTTCGATCAATCGGGAACAGTACCGTCGAGCAAAGCATCGCGCGCTCATGAGCTTCACGAAGAGTCATCTCAACGACTGGCTGGCGAGCAAAGCCGACGAGCATTTCGCGTGGGGCCTTTGGGAACTCGCCCAGCGTGCCGGCTACGCCATGCAGGAGATCGATGTTTCAACGGAGGAACCCGCATGACCCTCCCCGTCCCCGTACCGCCCCAGCGCTTGGATAGGCAGAAGGCAGTCGCGATTGCTGATGCTCGTACATCGGCTTCCGTTGACAAGGACAATATCCACCAGATGTTCCCCGCGCGAATGCGGGGAACCACTTTCTCGGGCTGGCTTATCGAGCCTTGGGTGAGTCGCGATTGCTAATGCGCAAGCAGGGGCTCTCGTTGACAAGGTCGAAAGACCACAAAATCCGCTCCGCGCAAATGCGGAGCGGCACTACCCAAAGAGGTAAAAGTATGAGTGCCGCGATAGACGACCGCCCGCGAGCCAAGATGGCCGATCTCAATGCCGACAACGACAACCATCGCTGGGGCGGTGTGAGCAACTGGCTAGACTGGCCGATTCTGATGGAACTGCAACGAAGCCCGATCTCGGATGAGCTTATTGATTATGAAAGGGATTTGCTGTGAAGCTACCCCTGCCTCTTGGCTTCGCGCTCCCGACGCTTGATCTCGCGTTCGATGGCTTCGCGGATCATGTCGGATCGCTTTTCGCCATCGCTCAAGACGGAATCGATCCGCGCCAGCGTTCCCGCAGGGAAGCGCGCCGGGGTTTGTTCGTCATTGATTTTCGGCCTGCCCACGCTTGGGCGAATATCCGATATCATATTTCCCGTCAACGCCGCACCTTTCTTGATATCACCTATTGCACTAGTACATGATATCATGTACGAAGGCAATTAGATATCAGATTGGAGATCGGCGAGATGGCGTTGACCGTATCGGAACTTGAAGCGAACGAAGCGAAGAAATTGCTGGAAGAGTTGCGTCGGACAATCGCCCAATTAGCTGGAGAAGACCCGGACACGTGGCCCTCTCACGGCAACGCTACTCTGGCCATGGCGGCATCGTACGCGCTTATGCGAAACGATCTCGCCGCCGCGCGAGAGGATAATGAAAAGATGAAGGCGGCGCTACGATTCTACGCCAACCCGGCGGTGTACGCCCCTCATCCGCACGGACCCGCCTTCGACCGACGCGATATAAGTTATCGAGCCAAGAACGTCTTGGCTGAAGTGGGCGATGACGAACTTCCGCCCAACTATGCGGCTTGCTGCAATTCGTCCGACATCGCTGCATGCGACTGCGTCAACAAGCAACATATCCGGGTGCTTTTCGCGCGATGATCTGCCCCCGATGCAAGCGCACCGTCAACCTCATGGACAGTTATGGCGAAAGCCAACTCTACCGTTCCATGCATCGTCTCTGTTTCCCATGCTGGGATGACGAGGGCGCGGAAATAGACCGGCGCGGCGGCAACAACCTGCCTGACACGCTGGCGTCCTATGGACCGCCTAACGACTTTGAGGATGGGCCAGATGACTTTTGATCGCGAGTACCCCGGTCAAGCACCGTGCCCTCATTGCTTCGAGAGCAGCGGCTATGTCTGGGAGCACGGCAACGACTGGAACTCGGGGCCATGGTCGCACCAGACCAACATCCCCTGCAAATATTGCAACGGGACTGGCACGGTCGACGCGCCGCTTGTGACGTTGGACGATCTGGAGGAACTGGCCATGGAGGAGCGCCCATGACCTCCCGCCCCCACACCCATGTGCGCGACCACGCCGAATGGCGGTGGCATCTTTCGCGAACACGCCGCTACGTCATGGACGGCCCCGGAGCGCCTTGGGTTTGCGAGATCACGCGGCGCCCCGAATTCGATGCGCATGGCAATCTCATTGTAGCAGCGCCGCGCCTCTTGCGAGAGGCCGAAAGCCTTGTCGCCTTCCTGGAAAGTACGGGTTTCTCGACCGAGTTCCTGGCCGGGATGCGTGCGGCCATAGCACAGGCAAAGGGGGAGGCACCATGACCATCCAGACCGCCATCATAGCCCGCGCAGTCGCCAAGCGCCAGCCTGGCCCGCATGCGAGAGGCGAAAGCCGTAACCGCCTCAAGGCATACCGCGACCTGCAACCCGCGCTCGTCATGGATGTCGTCGGCATCACGCTCGACCAGCTCATGGACGAAGCCCTTGCGCTGGAACTTGCCAATTTCGGCACGCTCGAATTGGGGGAGGAATAGGCTGTGGCAAGGCGTCAAATTAACGTCCGATTCAAATGCGGGCATGATGGCTGTAAGGAGATTGGATACTATAGTTGCGACAATCGCGCCGAATACGCTGATCTTCAGCGCAGGTATCATCCAGACAAATGGCGGTGCGTCCGACACACCCGGCCCGAAGAGGTGCTGAGTGCTGCCAACGTTCGGCGGGTCACCGAGTACTCGATCATTGCTCTTGATCATGGGCAATATTGGGGAACAGACAAGCCGGGCAGCGGATTTATGTATGGTCCAGGCTTCAAAGCTTATGCCGAGGACTTCCCCGAAGGCACGCGCGTTCGCATCACGGCTGAACTGATCCTGCCGGAGGCGTCCTGACATGTCCCGCGCTGTCGAAGAATGGCAGGGCAAGACTGACGACACGCCAGCGCCGCCGCGCGTCCGTGCTCGCGTCCGTGCTCGCGTCTTCGCCGCCCATGACGGCAGATGCCACCGCACAGGCCGGAAGATACAGGCTGGCGAGGCTTGGCAGCTTGATCACGTCGTCGCGTTGATCAACGGCGGCAGGAACGTCGAGAGCAACCTTGCTCCGATCCTAGCCGGCAAGCCGCACCGCGACAAGACCGCAGAGGACGTGGCGACCAAAGCCAAGACGGCACGGATGCGCGCCAAATTTCTAGGCATTTACCCGAAAACGAAGACGCCACTGCGCTCTGCCGGCTTTCAGAAGACGCGCCTTTGGGCGGCGTCACGGAACGAGGAACACTATGATAACGATGACTGACGGATACATCAAGGCATTGGTGGAGCGGTTGGGGGCCGGCGTTCTGTCGGTTCCAACCAACGAGTTCGAAACTGACTTATATGACATCGACGACGCTGAAACCGCCATGGCGCAAGCAGCCGACGCCCTCCGCACCCTCACCGCCCAACTAGATGAAGCGCGGGCGGAACGGGATGTCCAGCGTGAGTGCAAAGAGCATGCCCGCAAATGTTGCGAGGCAGCAGAATCCCGCCTTGAAGAACTCACCCGAGAGCGGGATGAGGCGAAGGCGGAACTGGCAAAGGAAACAGATTGGCGAGATAGGCGCATTGCCGTTCTTGACGATGGGTGGAAACGATGCGCCGAGGCATGTTCTGAAATAGCCGCGCAGCGCAACGCCGCCGAGGCCAGCCTTGAAGAGGCAAAGGCGCACCTCGCCAATGCGCTGCGGATAGCGTGTCGGAACGAAGCCGGCGCCGAATTGGACGCCGCCCGCGCCGCCCTGCTTAAGGCGATGGAGGGGGAATGACGCGGGCAACGCTCACAGCTTACGAGCTTGCCGTGCAGTTCGGCATGACGCCGCGCTACTGGACGCGTATGGCTACGGAGGGCAAAGTGCCCGGAGCCTGGCAGCCGAGCGGCACGAAAGGCAAATGGCTTTTCGACAAGATCGCGGTCGAGCGCTGGCAGAAATCGAGGGTGAAGGAGGTCGCTGCGTGGCCGGGGTATACAAGCGCGGAGAGACGTACTGGGGCCGCGCCCAGCGTGATGGCAAGGAACACCGATTCAGTCTCGGCACCAAAAATCGCGGCGTTGCTGAAAAGCGTCTGCAAAAATGGCTGAAGGAAATGGAAGATGCGGCGTGGGGCGAGAAGCCGCCGCGACCGTGGGCGCTTGTCTGGGAGCGCTTCATGCGCGAGCACTTCCCGACGATCAAGCCGACCAGCGCTAGGCGCTATGCCGTGAGCCTTCAGAACCTATCGAAGGTCATGGACGGGAAAACCATCCAGCAGGTCAGCAAATCGCTCCTGAGCGAATTCGAGACGCTGCGCCGGTCGGAAGGCGCGTCCGCCCCGACGATCCGCCGCGACCTCGCCTGCTTGTCCAGCGTCATGTCCTACTGCGAAGAATGGGAATGGATCGACGAGGGCAAGAACATCGTTCCTGCCTATATGCGTCGTCGGCGCCGCAAGGGGTTGAAAGAAGCACCTGGCCGGACACGCTACCTCACGCTGGAGGAAGAAAACCGGCTGCTTGAAAAGTGCTCTGAGCCAGCCCGCACAGCCATGGAGAAGTTCTTCCCGACCTACATCGAAGCCGAGAAGATGATCCACAATCGCTTCAATGCCGATCGCCTGAATGGCGAGTGGTTCCGGAACTCAGATGACATGGGAGAATTCTGGGACGACATCTGGGACTATCAGCACTTCATCGCCTCGCGAAAATTCCAAGACGGCGAGGAGATTTTCAGCCGCATAGAGACAATCGTGGTTGACCTCGATGGGCTGGACACGATGCTCAAGACGATCAACGAACGGTGGCCGCCGATCTTCGTAGCCAACCTAATGAGCCACGAACTTGCGGCGAGGCACCCTGTCTATGCCGGCTGACTATCCCTATTATTTCGCCTGCGACCGCCAAGGCCGAAAGGGCCAGTTCTGCAAGGTGACGGCACGCGGGACGATGAACAGCCGGCTAGTTGAATTCGAGGATGGGTACAAAATGGTGACGAGCGGGAATGCGCTTCGAAAGCGTGCCGTTCCGTCTTTGGCATGTTCAGGAGGCGGTGATGGGTAAATTTTATCTGCCGAGTTTTGTTTCGGAGAGCAACCGGATCGAGGGTATCCTTCGCACGCCGACAGTGGCCGAGATCGACGCCCACGCGGCATTTCTTTCGCAGCCTCGCATTAACATCGATGACCTATGCGCGCTCGTGGCTGTCTGCGCGCCGAGGCACCGCCTGCGGGATAGGCGCGGCCTAAATGTGCGCGTCGGCAACCATATCGCCCCTCCTGGCGGGCCGGAAATTCGCGAGGCTTTGGAGAGACTGCTTTCTCGCGTCGGCATAACCGACGCTTACGAGACGCACGTTGCCTACGAAACACTGCACCCATTCACCGATGGAAACGGGCGTTCAGGTCGGGCGTTGTGGATGTGGCAGAAACTGACGCTTTGCGACGAGCATGAAGCGCGGCAAGCCGCTTCGCTCGGGTTCCTGCACACCTTCTACTACGAAACGTTGGCGCACTCACGCCCCTCAGAGAAGGAAGAAGCCAATGGCTGACGACGATAGGATCGTGCGACTGGAGCGCCTGCTCGACAAATTATGCTCCGCACTTGAGCGACGCGGAAGTGAGCGGGACGGGAATTGGGGGCACCCTCCATTCCACCACGAGATTCTTGAGATACGTCAGGAGTTAGAGTTTGTGAGCAGCAAGCGCCCATGACCTCCCGCATCACCCCCTACGAGGAAGGCGGCTCCATCGACGAGCGGATTGACGAGATCGTACAGACGGGAGTTGATGTGCATTTCGAAGCTCTCGACGAGAGTTTCGCGGCCTTATGTAGGAAAAGCACCAAGCCTCCGAAGCCGAAGGAGAGGACTGTGACGTAGGAGCGGCGCGGTGCGCGCGCTTGCGGCGGTGGCCGCTTTGATGATGCTGGCTTGGTCAGGTAATCTCTATGCTTCGGCGGTCGGGACGTTCCAAGCGGAACGGCTTCCCAGCGAAAGACAACAGATCTACATCGGAAGAAAATCCAATATCGAGAAAGCGCATGCGAACCGCCGTGTTGTTTGAGGTCGGCGTGAAGATTTGGGCGATTGTGGTGAGTTTCTTCTGATACCCGCTTGACGATAACGGCATACCTGATATGATGCCGTTATCGATCAGGGCACGGCCCGGTCGGAGGGCAAAGGAGGCCCGGTCAAATGAACGCCACGATGACGATAGCGGAAATCAGGGAAGCTTTCGAGCAGGCTTGCGAGCGTCATGGTGTTGACTGCGGCAAATGGGACGTTGCTCAGTCGCGCAGCTCTTACACGATTATCCGTGTTCCCGGCCACCGCTGGTCTGAAATCAGGGTTGCCGACCACATCGCGCTGAACCGCAGCCTTTCGGGCAAGTATGGCATCGAAATAATCGCCGACACGAGTGAGAAGGTTGCCGCGAATATCGAGGCGTCGTTGTCGCGTTTCGTTGCGGTGCACATTGAAGCGTCCCGCACGCGGGCGGAAGACGAACAGCGCATAGCCGACCGTGCCGGCGTCGTTCAGGCAGAGATCGAGCGTCGCGGCCTTGGCCACCTAACTGGGGAAGCACGCAAGGCTCTCCGCAAAGAGATCATCAGGGAGATCGCAAATGTCTGACACATCGCCGGAGTTCGATGATCCGCTGGACGAGATCGAATATTACGAGATGATGGAACTTGATGAGATCATCGACAAAATCCTCGCAGAGCGGCCAATAAGGCTCCGTGAGTTCAACGAAATGCAGGATTTCTGAAATTGGCCCGCCCCGCCCCCGACCTTGAAAGGGCTAAAATTCTCGGCGCGGAAGTTCGGGCGCTGGTTGGCAAACTCGGCGGCTTCAAGCCGGCGGAGCGCATCCTTGCCGACGCCGGTGACCCGATCAGGTGGGACAGCCTGAGACGTTACGCGCAGGGCAAGCGCGAGGCGCCGGACGACATCGTAGCCGCGCTGCGGAAACATGCCGCCAATCGCCCCCGATGGCTCACGGGCAAGGATGAGACAGGCGCGGCATGGCTGATGCACATGCACAAGCCGCGCTTTCTGGCCCGCGTGATCGACAGTGAGGTCAGCATCGTCGAGTGGATCGACGAAAAGCCGGAGGCGCGTCCGATCGGGATTCTTGCCGCCGCGGCGACCGAATTCGTCAAGGCCTGAAACGACGAAAGGCGCCCGCCAGCCTTTTGGGCCAGCGGGCGCGGTGCGGCGTTGGTAGGTGGCTAGCGATGCGTCAGTTCGGTCGGCAGGGCTTCAAGGCTCGCACGCTTTCGATCGGATATTCCGTTCACCTTCTCCGCCAGTTGGTCGATCTTGGACGACTGGACCTGGACGGCGGTGTTGAGGTTGCTGATATCCTTTCGGATCACTTCCAGCGCGTTTATGACCGTTTCTGTGATGCGGTCTATCCGCTTGCTGTGATCGCCGAGTTCCGTTTCCGCCGCTGTCATCCGGTACGGTATGGTCGAGAGCGGCGCAAGTTGGACGCGGATATCGGCGAAGTTCTCGTCGGTCTGCTTTGACCTGGAGACGCGATAGGCGTCCATTTCCTGGATGTCGGCTTTCAGGTCGGTGATGTAGATCACGATGGCAATCACTGCCGCTCCGATCGAGATGATGGTTGGCACGTTGACGTTCAGCCAGTTGATATTCACCTGCCGGTTTTGCGTCATGTCATCCGCCATTCTGCCCACTGCCCCAATGCACTGCTGTCATGGTCGGTTGCCGTCCGGCGCCCTACTTCCGGACCGACATCTGGATATTGTCCTGCCCTGCCGGCGTGATGGCCTCGACGGCGACAATGGGCACGGTCGGCGGAACGTTGGCGTCGAGCTTCTGAGCAACTTCCGCGGCCCTGTCGGAACTCGACTTGGATATGATGCGGTAGGCTTCCAGCACGGCAAGGGCGAAGGCGCTCAGAGCCGCCAACAGCCCCGGCAACTGGCCGGCGATGTCATTGACGGTCTTGCTCAGACCCTCGGCCTGTTCCGGTGTGAGCCAGCCAAGGACGGCAAGGAAGGTGATGAGCGCCAGGACGAGGCTCAAGAGGCTGCGGGCTGCAACGCCGATTGGCGCCGCAGTCGTGAGGGGGGCGAGTAGTTTATCGAACATGATCGATTCCTTTCTTCAGCTTCGCCATCACACCGTCGAGCCGTTGCAGGTCGCCTGCGTAGCCGACGGATGCACCATTCGCCCGCGCCTCCTTGATGGCGTCCTTCGTGGTGACATAGACAAGGGCGCCGGCAGCCAGGACACTAGCGACGGTTGCTGTTTCACGGTTAGTGCAGAGGGCATCGATGCCGGCCTTGGCCTGCTCGACACGATCCATCGTTCGCTTGGAGATCGCCCCGCTCGACGCGACAGCGGCGTAATAGGCATATGCCTGATCGGCTGATGGACAGGCTGTGGCGAGAACGTTGCGCACGCCTTCGTCTCCTGCCTGAGTGTTGCAGCCTGCGGCGACAAGCAGGCACACGCCCGCGATCGCCAAGAGGAAGCGCTTGATCATTGTGGGTGTCCTTTATGGGGGGGGGTTGCCCGGAGCCGCCGGGCGGCGGTTAAAGCCCGAGGAATTGCTTGCGCTCGGCCTCGCGCCGGTTGACCAAGCCCTGAAGCGTTTTCCCGCCGGCTTTTACCCACGAGCGGAAGGCATCCGCCGCGCCGGCCCGATCACCGGCATTGAGTTTCTTCACCAGCGTTGATTTGGCAAAGGCCCCGCCTCCAATGTTGAAGGCGAGCGAAACGAGGGCGTCGAACTCGTGCTGCACCAGCGAAACCTTCATGGCATCGCGCACTGCCCTCTCGAAGATGGCCAGATCGCGCGACAAGATTTCATCCGACTGCGCAGCGGTGATCGTCATCCCTGGCGAGACGGCAGGAGCGCCGGCAGCGGAAGTGTGGCCGACGCCGATTGTCCAGATGCCGACGCTATCCTGATACGCCTTCAGCTTGTTGCCTTCGCGCTGCGAAATCGCTGCCCTGCCGGCTGTGCTTGTGCGTAGCCACCGCGCATCGTCCAGTTCTGCCAGTGTCGGCGCCTGCCGCTCGATCGCCCGCATGATGGCAGCAAGCGTCTTCGGCCCCAGGTCGCCATCAACGACGAGTTTTTCGCCGCGCGCGTTTAGAGCGCGCTGGATGTCAGCGACGGTGGTCATCTCGGATTGTCCTTGATTCAAAAGAGGCTAGGCGTCCAACCCACTGCCGACGGCGGCATGGAATTCGACATTGTTCGCCACCGCTTCCTCGAATTCCTCTTGCGTGATCGGCCGCAGGATGACGCAAAATCCAGACATCACAGTGTTACCGGTGCCCGCCCCTGCTTCGTCGCATATTTCCAGCGGAACAGCATTGGTCAGGTCCGTGACCGACACGGAACTGGCCGTGGCAACCTTTGTCGCCGCGCCCGGTCGCTTGGAATAGCCGCGCCGCTCGGCGGTAGTGTAGACGCCGCAATAATAGGCGTGGTTGTCGAGTTCCGTTGTCAGCGTTCCGATCTGCGCTGTCTGCTGCGCACCGCCGCCTGTTGCCTGGACACGCATGTCAGCGCTGGTGGGGGCAAGCGCCAGGCCGACATTCGGGTCGGGACTGTCAACGGAACTTCGCACCAGCGCCACCGTACGCGCGGTGGCCGCCGTGGTCGCCGCCGCGATAATGGTAAACCCGCCGTCGCAGGCCGCCCATATGTCGGCAAGGGTGTATGCCGTGCTCGCCTCGCCAGTCACGACGGCTGCGGTCAACCCCCACTCGCCAATTAGCGAGGCAAGATCACCGAGCGTGGCGATGTGGTTGCCGTTGCCCGACCAGTCGAAAAGCGCGCCACTCCCTTCGGCATCTTCGTCAGGACAAAATTTCGCATAGCCGCTGCCTGTCATGTGCGAGGCGAAGAGATCGCCGTCGAATTCCAGCCACGGCGGAAACGGGCAGAAGGCCCCTTCCACGTCGCTGATATCCACGTCGGTGTCGAAATAAACGCGCGTTTCGGCCATGATGGTCTCCTCAGATCGGCTGGCCGCCGATAACTTTTTGGGTTTTGAGGCGGCTGACACGGAAGGTGCCGCTCGCCGGAATGGCGACGCCGGAGGCGAACTTGACGCCGGTCAGCGCCACGAACACGCCGGCCGCGCTTACCGTGCCGTAGATCGGGCCGGTCTCCATCGTGATCATCGGCCCGGAGAATGCGACGTTAGGCAGGCCGAGATTGACCTGCCCCGATGGCCGCGTCACATCCGGCTCGCCGGCCGCCGTGATGAACGTTCCGTCGCCGGTTGTGTACCAGAAGTAGAGCGCGGCGCCGCGCACGTCGGCTATGCCGGCGTCGGCTTCCAGATGGCACATCGCCTGGATCGAAGCGCCTTCGTCGATGTCGCCGACATCGGTGACGGCGCGCGAGAGCACGACAGAGATAGGGCGCGGGTCGAGGTTGCCGGCGTCGTCGCTTGTCTCGACATCGGTCGGGCCTGTGCCGCCGACGACGATCTGCTGCTTGTAGCCGAAATCGCCGGCCACGAGCGAGCATGTGCCCGTCATTCCGGCGGCGGCGACCACCGTCCAGTCATCAGCGACCGTGCCGGTGCAATTGGTTCCCGCCGTGCCGCCCGTGCCGGAAAACAGCATGTTGCCGGTCAGCGAGCCGCTTGCGTTGGTGGCGCTGAAAAGATCGGCCGCCGCCGATGGCAGGAAGCTGCGATCGGGCACGATCTGGTTGAACAGTGCGGCCAGCCTGTTGCCGACGATCCGCCCGCCGCTCGGCCCCCAATGCAGGCCCTCGCGCAACACGCCGGCCTTGGCCTGCGCGTTGGCGCTGAGCGGATCGACCATGTCCAGCCACGGGTCGATGACATGGACGCCGGGAATGCACGCCTCGGAAAGCAGATATTGCCTGGTGGCGAGATGCGCGTCGAGCTGCGTGCCGGTGAAGCCGGCCGTGTAGGTGCCGGCCGGATTGGCGCTGTCGCCCTTCGGCGTTTCGGCCACGAAGACGAGGCGGTGGCCCATCGCCAGCACCTTCTTTCGGTAAGCGATGATGCGCTCGATCGACCACGCGGCGTCGTGGCCCTCGGGTGGGTCGTTGATCGACATGAAACAGACAACCCAGCCCGGCGTGAGGCCCGCCAGCTTGCCGACGCTATCCAATATCTGCTGCGAATTGTCGCCGCCCAGGCCGAAATTCAGGTCGCGGAAGCGCACGCGGCCGCCGGACATCATCTGCGTCCACCACTGCCAACCCTGGGCGCGCGTGCGGCCTGGATTGATGCCGAGATCGGAGCGGCTATCGCCATCGCTGTAGACATCGATCGACGCCTGCGCCCATTTGCCCTGCGCCGCGATGCGCCGCACGCTCGGGTTGACCAGTTCGCCCGACTTGGTGACGCCGAGCAGCGAGAGCCCCTTGCCGCCCGCCGACCAGATCAGCCCGTCTTTCTGGGCGCGGGTTTTCAATGTGCCGGTGGCTTTTCGGATGCCGTCGAGCATCGGGTTGCGCAGCGTGCCGTCCGGCATCAGGGCCAGCAGCGATAGCCCTTTGCCGCCCCACGACCACAGCGGAACATTGCCGCCGGCAATCTTCCTGTATTGCCTGGGCGCCGTGGAAAAGTCGGTCTTTCCGTCGCCGTCGAGGCGAGGCGTCGAGCCGGCGGAAGCGGAACCAGCGCTTTCCAGAACGCTGCGCTGGCCCGGCCAGACGCGGAAGCGGACGATGCCGCTTCCCTCGCCCTGGAACATGACGAGATCGCCGCTCTTAACGGTGACATTTTCGGTGAACTGGTCACCGCGCAACGTGTCGTTACCGCTGCCGACCACCAGAGTCACGGTCGTCAGGAACAGGCACATGCGCATGTTGCCGTCGTCCAGCGTCACCTGGCTGATCGACGACACGCCGGCACTGATGGGGATGTACCAGCCTGTGTTGCCCGTCTGGAGGGGCAGCGGGTCTTGCGCTGCCAGACTGCCGGCCCGCCGCATGATCTGGTCCAGCGACGGCATCGGGTCGAGGAACGACGCATCGGCGTAGCCGGTGCCATTGGTCTTGATCGTCTTGTCCAGATCGCCCGCGCCGGAGCGCGCGGAGATGCCCGACTGGTTGGCTTCGGGAACCTTGCTGTCGGCGCCCAACGGCGCATAGCCGCTGGCCGCGCCCTTCTCGCTGACGCTCTGCTTCGCGGATGGCGCTATCGCCGACCAATCGGTCAGGTTGGCGGATGCGTCCTGCTTGGTCGCCAGGCCGGCATTCAATTCGTCCGTGATATCGCCTGAAAGCACCGCAGAATCGGTGATGTCGGTCCAATCGATAAGCTCGATGTCGGTGACGCCATCCGAACCGTAGGTCTGGATGAACGGCACCATGTAGCGGGTGCTTGACGGCCATTCGAAATCGACGCCTTCGTCGCTGTCATCCGCGCCGATGACGACTGTGAGAACCTGCCGGCTCATGGCCGTGGTCAGCACAACGTCAAGCGTGGCGTCGGTCAGTTGCCCATTGTCGCCCTTGGTGTTGGTCAGCCATTGGATTGCGCAACGAACAGTATCGCCGTTCGGATCGGCTGGATTGGTCTGCCGGCGAATGGCCCAACGGACACGGTAGCGGCGATCAGACTCAACAGCGATTCGCTCCCGTGTTCCTACGATGGCCGCGCCGGTAACCCGCAGCGCCGCGCCGAATGTGTTGTTCGCAGGCGAGCCGGGAGCCGCTGAAGCGGCCGATCCCGCGCCTGTGAGCGTCGAGACGAAGCGAGGCGAGGCGTCGCCCGGACGCCCCTGCCGCTGCGACACATCGGAAATCGCCGCCTTGACATCAAGAGCCGATTGCGTGGCGCTGCTGATAGGCTTGTTGGCGTCCGAAGTGTTGTCAATATTCCCCAGGTCAAGAAGCGCGCGCATCTCGGCATAATCCGCCGCGCCGGCGAACTGCCTGCCGTTGGCCGAAAAGCCGAGGGTGGTCAGCGTGCCCGTGGCGTTGGCGTCATCCAGCAGCGTGCGAGCATAAGCCGTCAGATCGGCCAACGCGGCGGTGCCGGAGCCAGTGAAGTAGGGCAGCTTGTTGGCCGCCGAGGTCAGCCCGGCAATGGCGGCAAGATCGTCGTCATAGGCCTGAACATCCGTTCCCGGCTGCACACCAAGGCGGGCACGCATATCGGCATAAGATGCATCTGCGAGAAACGCGCGCGCGCCCGAAGATATTGGCGAAGCGACGATGGAATTGCCGCTGGAGATGTACGGAAAAGTGTCGGTCTTGTCGTTCGTCGGCTCGAAATTCAGAAACTTGATGCCGTAGCCGCTTACGTCGCGCGCCGTGAAATTCCCCGAGCCATTTGTACTGAGAAGCTGATTGTTCCCGACTGTGGCGGCAGCCAATAGGTCAAGCAAAGCATCATGGGCTTGGACATCGGTTCCAATGTCGAGGCCAAGCAGGGTTCGCATCGCGGCGTAGTTAGCCGCCGTCACCAGAGACTTGGCATTGGCTGTCAAGCCAAGCGTCGTCAACATCGCATCGAAACTGGCGTCATCGATAAGAGCCAGCGCAGATGCTGTGACTGGAGAAGCCGCGAAGGTGTTGATGCCGGTCGTGTACAGAATCCTGTCAGCCGCCACACTCAGCGCAGCAATACCCGCCAGCGTGGCGTCATAGGCTTGAATGTCGGTGCCCGGCTCCAGATCGAGCAAGGCTCGCATGGCCGCATAATCGGCCGCTATGAACATCGATCTGGAATTGGCCGACGAACCAAGCGCTGTCAGGACCGCCGTTGCGTTGGCGGCAGTAAGCACCTGCCTCCCGATTGCCGTGCTGTCAGTGATCAGCGTCGAGACGACATTGACCGCAGTGAGACCGGGGATTTGCGCAAAGGTGACAGCATCCGTGCCGAGTGTCACGAGATCGGCGGCAGTGTTGGTGTTGGTCCATGCCGTTCCGCCGTTGGCGGTGCCCTCACGAACATAGACCTTGGCACCAATCAACTCGGCAACGGTGTCTGCATCGGTCGCGCGGATGGGAGAGCCGGATGCCTGTACGATCCAGATGCCTCGCGCGCTGGCCGTATTCTCATCCTTGACAAGGATACGATCATTCGTCGCCAACGTGATGCCGTCGAGCGTGTCGCCATTTTCATAGGCGCTCGCAAAGACGCCATCCGCCGTCGTCGCGGCGCGCACGGATGTCTTCCAATTGATGCCAAGCCCAGCCGAGCCGGATGCGACAAGAGCGTCTATCAGCGCAAAAAGCGCGCGCAGATCGCTCTTGTTCGGCTCAGTCGGGTCAGACGAAGGTCCGTCTGCCAACGCAACGTTGGCAGCATCAAGGATGCTTCCCATGCTATTTCCTCATGCAAAAGAAGATTGGCCTAGAGGCCCATTGCCGAGCGGAAGGTCGCCAGACGAGAGTTGAGAGCCGTGACGTTGGCGCTTGAAAGCGACGCCCCGAAATGCCCGATGTCGATGATTGACCCGGCGGAGGCATAGCCGCTGTTGTTTCGGAGGAACCAAAGCTCGACCGCCGTCAATGTTGACGCGGCCTGCGTATCCGTCGCTATCGCGGTGCCACTGTCCTTGTAGTTCTCACGGGCCGAAGCCCCGGAACGATTGGCGATGCTGTGGCCGTTGGATGTTGCCGAAGGAAGTGTGCCGGTCAGCGTCACGGTCGCATTGGCCCGCGATGACATCGTTGTGCCTGCTCGGGCTGACAAGAAAAGCGCACTCGACGATGTTCCGATGACTGCCGAGGCCGCTGCACCGGTTACGTTCGTGCCGTGCATCCACCCGCCCATGTGCAGGCTGTTGGTCGTGAACAGAGACAGTGCATTGGCATTCAGGCCTGTGCCGATGTAGCCGGATGAGCCGTTGCTTTCGAAGCCGCCGCTCGCATGGAATGTCAGGCCACCATTTGCCGTCCCCGTCTGGGCAGGGTTGATGACGTTGAGCAAAGCCGCCTGTTGCGTCGGCAGGCAGAAAAGCGAAAGCCAATCGAGTTTCGAATAGACCGAATCGGATTTCAGCCCCGCTATCAACGCGTCGATCGCCAGCGCAATGGTATTGTTGACCGGCGTCGAGAAGGCATCGAGATAGGTGGCTGTTTCGGCTTCCAGCCCGACACGCGCCACGACAGGCCCGGTTGGTGACGACCGCACCCCCGAGATATTCTCCGCTGTCGCCCAATAGCGCCAAGACCCGTCGCCGGGCGTGTCCACATCGGTCTGGACCGCGTTTGGCGAGCCATAGACTGGCCCGATGTCGGTTGCCGACCCGAACGATGTCGTTTCGTCACCGCGCCAAAAGCGAAGCGCGATATGGTTCGCCGAGTTGGCGGCCTTGGCCGAAAGATTGACATCCGCGCCGGCTGGAGTTGCAGAAAGCGCACTTGGCGTTCCAGGCGCGACAGGATCGACGGTCGATGTTACCTCTTCCGTTGTGGACCAGTCTCCATACTTGCCGTCCCCGCCGATAAACGCGGCCTCGACCTCCAGAACCTCATCCGCCGGGACCGCGTTCGTGTTGAGGAGGATGAGCCCCCCATCCGGCTCTGCGCTTGGAAAGCGTTGCTCCACCCACGCCCCAGGATCGCCTGACCCCGTGTCCTTGACGCGGTAGCGGACGACCGGCGTCAGGTCATCGCTGTTCGGGTCAATGATGACCACGCGGATGTAGACCGAAGGTCCACTCGCTACGGCGGCAACCGTGTCAATCGTCGGCTCCGGGATGCCGTCCTGCGACGGCGCCAACGGAACCGGCGGCGCCGCCCCTTCATCCACCTCAGGGTTCCACGCGTCTATATCGGCCGGGTTGTCCGGCATTTTCTCGAAGGACATCCGAAACCCGCCCTTCATCAGGGCCAGCCCGGAGCTTTTGTTGGCGATGACCTTCCCGTCCAGAGCCGGGATCATGTTCGGCGTTTCGAGCCGCGACCAAGGCGCCCACACCGCATTGATGCCGGTCAGCCTGAGATCGATCGAACCGTGCTTCTTCTCCTGAAGGCGCTTCCATTCGCGAAGGGTAAGCCGACGGGCCTGGCGCCACTGCTGGACCCAATCGAGATTGACTTCCTGCGGCAGGACGCGGCCGGCGACGATCTGCGCCGCCGTGTCCTCGAAGAAGTCGGCATCCGTGGTCGTGAAGTCCGTTGCCGGGTAGGTGAATCGCGGGACGACGCGATTGATCTCTTCCTCGAAAAGCCTGTCATGCTCGACCACACAGCCAACGACATCGGCGTCGGTGATCGTGGCGCAATATTTCTCGCGGAACTTGCCGGCGACGATGAGCAGCGCACCATCGCCGCGCTCGCACAACCAGCCATCCATTGACGCAAGAATGGCGTTCCGGCCTGACTTCGGGCCGTTCTTGGTGCTGTCAATGCCGCCGCATTCATAGCGCTTCTCTGTCCCGCCGGCGGCCCTCGGAACGTCTTCGTCGCATACGTCCGCTTCCTCCTGCCACATGTCCAGCACGGGCAAGATGGCTTTGCGGAAGTCCCTCCGAGCGCCGAATGGGTTGAAGCATTCATGCCAAGCCATGATCAGGACAGGGTTTTTCGTCCATGTCCACGTCGACGGGTTTTCAGGGTCTTGGTCTTCGTCACGGAAATCCCAGCAAAGCGCCAGTTCCATGAGGGATGAGAGAACCGGCTTTCCATTGGGATACCGGACCATGAATTCCTGCATGTCCGGCGCCCGGACAATCATGCCGAGCGACGCTTGGCCGTCTCCCCTGTGATTTTCCGTCCAGACACCATCGGCGCCGAGAAGGTCGACAATCTCCGTGATTGCAGTTTCGGGAATTTCACCGAGGCGCTTGAAGATTCGAACGCTGTCGATACCCCGATATCGTTTCCCCACCGGATCGACCGAATTACCGGTGAGGGTCACTTTGTCGTCATGCAGGTAGAGTTGCTTGAACCCTTGGATACGGTGGCCGACCATGGCCTGCACCGAGACCATGTACTTGCCCTTGGACTCCCAGAGCATGTATGCGCCGGCGCCCCTCGCTTCCCCGACGCCCCAATATCGGTAGGGTATGGATTGCGTGAGCGGCTGCCGCATTTCCTCCGGCTTCGGAGGTTTTGGCATCATCGCGTATTGCAGGCCTATCGTAACTGCGGTGACGGCGATGGCGGAAAGCGCAGAAGCCAGCGTCGGACCGCCCGCCCAAAGCGCGACGTTGGCAGAGCCAAGGATGGCGGCGAAGATCGGCGTGAAGATCGGGTCTCGACGCGGCACGCCATAGTCGCAGTGCCACCCGTCGATCGAATTCCAGTCCCACCGGGCATAGCCTCGGGAATGGTAGTTCAGCACCGAGCGAGGCCGCAGAGCCTCACGAAGCACCTCCTCTACCGGCGTCAAACGACGATGTTCCATGCCGCGCCGGTCCAATCGAGTTTCTTCACCTGCGGACCGCGCGGTCCCATGACAGCCCAGAGCGGGCCGTACTTGATGGCCGGGATTTCCTTGACGCCCGACCCATCGAGCCCGACCGCCGCCCTTACGATGCCCACATCCCCGTCTGCGGGCTCGCTGGTGCGCGCAAAGCCAAGGCGGCTCAGCTTGTCCTCGACCAGTGCCTCAGCGCCGCCGTAGGCCCGCAGGATGTCCTCTGCCTCTTCCAGCGTGCTGTAGGTGCCGCGCAGGCCGGCGCCAGGGTCCTTGCCGGTAGCCACGCACACCCATGTCGCGGCGAACGTGGTGCAGTCTTCTCCTGCTACATTCGCCTCAATAGGCAGGCCGCCCCACTGCCACGCTCGCGGCAGGAGGATGAAGGCTTTCAGGTCCATCGGTCAGTCGTCGTATTTGGGCCATTCAGGCGAGACGCCGCGCGCAAGGCGGGCCGTGCCGTCGCAGAACAGGTCAGTCGGATATTCCGCCTTCTGATGCGCCGACGACCACAGCGAAAGCGCCGGCGTGGATCTGGTGTTGTCTCCCGACACCACAGCGAGGCTCAGTTGCATCGTCATTGGGTTAGCGCCTGAAACCGGTTGGATTGCCTCGGTCGGATGCGACGCAACGCCCTGCCACACCGATATGATTTTCGACATCGGCTGGTAGTAGCGGTCGAGCGTGGTCAGTCCGACGTTGACGGCCTTGCCCCGCACATTCGGGAACACCGCAATCGCCCTTTGCGCGGTGTCCTTGTCGATGCCCGATATGCCGAAGTTGACGCTTGTGCTCGTGCCGTTGATGAGCACTTCAAGCTCCTCGACGGAAAGCAGCGTGCCGCCGCCAAGATAGACCGTGCCGTCAGGATCGACGCTATCAAAGCCGGCGGGTATGTCGTTGGTGCCGAGCCAGATATGCAGCGCCGGATCGGTATCGAGCCGGAAGAAGATGCCGAGTTGATGGCTGCCCGCCATCTCGTCAAGGATTTCCTGCGGCACGTACTGGAGTGTGTACGAGCCGATGTAGTCCTGCCATGCCATGGATCAGGCGGTGCCGTTCGTCACCGGGCCAAGCAGTCGGCCGCTGCCTTGGTATACGCTCGGGTAATATTCCATTCTGAGCACCGGGCACTCGATATACGCCACATTTCCGACCGGCCCCAAGGGCGGATAGGTCCACTGCCAATCCTCGAAGCCTGTAAGATCGGCTGGTTCGAACGTGGATGTCTCTGCCTGTGCCGCGAGGGCAGCCACCGGCATGACCGGCGCAAGCCCGAGCGCCGCGAGAAACGATCTGCGGTTCATCAAAATGCCTCCTCAAACCGAAGCGAAGGACGGGAGAGCCAGAAGCCGCGCACCCGCCATTCCAAGGTGAAATCGTTCGGAAACTTCGCTGCGAAACGCGGCCATGCCAGTTCGATCCGCTGCCCGGCTTCCACCGCCTGCCGAAGCGGGATGTCGATCGCTAGCGTGTATTGCTTGCCGGAATAGGACTGCCCGTCGACAGTTCGTGTCACGTTGACCGGATCGGAGCATTCCCAATATCGCCATGCGCGCCAGCCCTTGACGGAATGGTAGGTCGCCATCCAATCCGAGTGGCGAAGGTTCCGAGACGCCCCGAAGATGTTGACCTTGATCTGGCCGGCATTGAGATCGGCGGCTTCCTCGAACGAGCCGAACACCGTTGCCTGCGAATACCCTGCCCCATCCGAAAAGGTCGATCCATCCGAGTGCGGGATGCCCGTCGAGAAAGCCGACGGAACACCATTCACCAGCGGAAATGGCCCGGACCAATCGTTCATGATCGGAACATTCATGAAGCGGAACGAGCCGTTCATGCGCGCCGCAATCATGTTGGCGTGCTCGTGCTCTTCCGGAGCCTGGACGAAGCAGTTCTCATAGGAGCCGACGAGAATAGGCCCGCCAGACATGCCTATGGTGATCGTCTGCCCGAGCCCGTTGCGTCCGCCCTCAAGCCCGCCACCGCGCGTGTCGAACGCCATTTCCTCCGGCTTCAGGTATCCGACGTTCAGCGTGGGCAGGTTGACATAGACGGCCATGCCTAACCTGCCTTGCGATTGTTGAACGCCTTCTGCGTCTCGCCGAAGCCGCCCCTCTTCTGCTGCCTGTCGTAGTCAGCAATCGCCTTCTGGATTTCCGCGCCGACGCCATGCTGAGCGCCCCGAGCGTCGATGTGGAAGACGCGATTGTCGTTGATCGGCGAAGGCTGGTTATTGTTGCCGCCGACAACCTGCCGGGCGTGATCCATCGACTTGAACACCGGCTCGCCACGGCGAAGGATTGCCGGCACTTCGTCGCCCGCGATGCCGCCATTGTGATAGCGCGGGGCGCCGATGAACACGCGAGGATCGACCGACTTGAATTGTGAGGCAAAACCAGCAGTCCCACCCTCGTGGAACAGGCCAGTCATCGCCGACATCGGGTTGAAGTTGGCAAACAGACCAGTGAACAGAGAGGAGTTGTTGAAGCCGCCACCGAACAGGCTACTGAAGCTGAAACCCGGAGCGCCGGGCGCCGCCGGGAACATGCCCATGGCAGACTGAGCAACGCTGCCGAGGCCCTTTGTCGCGTCAAGCGATGATGTCGCCATCGCGTCAACCGCTTTCGACGCCGTGTCGATCTTTCCACCGAATTGCGCCAGGGCCGATTCAGCTCCCGCGAGTCGGCCTGAGAAGTTGTGCGCGCCTTCCGGGTTCTGCCACGAGAACCCAACCGGCCGCTCAAACCCGGCGAAGGCAGCGGTCGCCTCCCGCGTGTTCTTGCTGCCGAGGAGTGCCTGGAAAGCCTTGTTCTCCGGCCCTTGCAATTCGTTCCATGCGTGTTGAAGCTGGCCGCTCGCGCCGGATGCAATCAGGCTGGAGTTGCCCCCACGGCCCGGATGATGCTGGAATAGCCCATGGGCCAGCCCACCGTCACCAATCGCGCTTGGATTGAATGCGCTCTCGGCACCGATGTTGCCGAGGATGCCCGCCACTTGGTGATCTGCGAGGCCCTTGCCCTTGAAGAAGTTCCAAGCTTGCTGAGCGACACTCGACGATTGCGTGAAAGAGCCGACAGAGCCAGCAAGCCCGGCCGCAGGGCTGTTGCTGTTCGCCGCTACCGGAGCCCATGACGAAGCGGCTGCGCCGATGAGGGTGTTTACCCCGGCACCGCCGCTTATCGAACCCGTCGTTGCCCCACCTCCCGGCTGCACTCCAGTCAGCCAAGACGCAAAGGCATTGCCCAGGCTGTCGAATATCCGCTCCAGAGCGGTATCCATGCTGTTCGTCAGAGCCGAGAGAAGCGCCTGCTTGAATGCCTCGCCTACATCCCCGCCGGTGTCGATCAGCGTTTCCTTGAACGTCTGGGCAAATCCGGTGGCTATCTCCTTCGCTTCAGCAAAGCGCTGGTTGTCGCGCATCTGCTGCGCTTCGGGTCCGTCTAGCGGCAGGTCTGAACCTCGCAGGCGGGAGGCTATCTGCTGCTCTCCCGGTGTGCGGAAGAGTTGGGCGCGCTCGAATGCCAGATCGTCCGCCAGCGCCGCCCGGCGTCTGGCTTCGCCAACCTGCTGTGCAAGACGAATTTCCAGCGCCGCGTTCGCCCTTATAGCGTCCGCTTCCTCGCCGTAGATGTCGAGGCCCTGCCTGCGGATTTCCTGTTCCGCTCGCAAGCTGGCCAGCGTCTCTTCGCGGACGGAATCGATTTGGCCTACCAAGCCGAGTTCTGCTTGAAGCGTCTCGATGCGCTCTCGCTGGGATCGGATGAAACTCTCACTTGCCGATGGTCCGGCAGCCGCGCCTTGCATGTCCAGCCGTTCAATGTCGTTCGGACGCGGTGTCGGGATGGGTACAAGGCGCCCAAGGCGCTCATTCTCGCGCTGCTGTTCCTCACGTTGCTGACGATCCAGCCACATTTCCTCTTCGGTTTGGAATGGGGTGCGCTTGAAGCCGTCTAGTGGGTTGAGAGGCGGGACTTCTGACTCAACACTCCACCAATACCCACTCTAGAAGCATCACCGGTGACCTCAAACACCTTAGAAAAATCAGCTAATGCAAGGACAGGTGCCTAGGTCATACGCTCCTTGATGTCCTGAAATGCCGCGGCCGTAGCCTTAGTCCATACAAATGCCCCCTTCTTGATGCAATTTGTGATCAGGGCAGTGATAGAACTGAAGCCGCAAATGAAGCGACAATAGAATGCCACTAAGTCATGAAAACTCTAGACATCGTGGAGTGTGCGGGGCTCGGGCCACTCCCTGATGGCCCTAATCTTCTCCGGATCAGCGGAGACTCCATCTCTAGGCACAATGAACCAAAGGAAGGTGATCTGATCGGACATGAAGGCACACTTCTTCGGGTTAGCAAATAAACTCTCACGCCTCAAGACAACACAAACCTACCTAAGATGATCTGAGTGGTCCTCCCTAGTGCGACTGTAGATAAGAATGTCATCAAAGTAGACGACCAAGAAGACCCCTATCATATGGCGTAAAACCTTGGTCATCAACCGCATGAACGTGCTAGGGGCGTTGGAAAGCCCAAAGGGCATAACCAATCATTTATAGAGACCATCCTTAGCCTTGAATGTCATCTTCCATTCATCCCCAGGCCTGATCCGCACTTGGTGATAGCCACTACGAAGGTCTATCTTTGGAAAGATAGTGGCTCCCAACATCATGTCTAACAAATCATCCAATCAGGGAATGGAAAAATGATACTTCACCGTGATATTGTTGATTGCACGGCTATCAACACACATCTTCCATGTGCCACCCTTCTTCGGGGCCAATAACGCAGGAACAACGCAAGGGCTCTTGCTATCCCTGAGTGATCCCTGACTCATCAACTCCTCGACTTGCCTCTGGAGCTCAGCATGGTCTGTGGGACTCATCCTATAATGGGGAAGGTTGGGCAAAGATGAGCCTGGGACGAGGTCGATCTTGTGCTGGATATCCCTCATAGGGGGAAGGCCTCTAGGGAGGTCTTCCGGGAAGACATCAGAAAACTCCCGCAATATTACCGCTATCTCTAAGGGATGCTCATCCTCAGACCTAGGGGCATCATCCTCTATGCCCCGGACAACAACAACTAGGATGGGGTTACCCCCAGTCACCTCCTGCTCCATCTCTCTCGGACTGATCATCATCAACCTCCTGGGTGGAGGATCCACTCTGCTAGGAGTAGTCAAAGAGGTGGTGGCCCGTGCTGAGGATAAAGTGGGTGGACCCACCTTCCCCTGACAAGGAGAGGTCACAGTGTCCTCAGATAGATGGGTCCTTCAGCTAGACGGGGTGGAAGGTAATCCTGTAGCCATCATGGTCGAAGGTACATGTGTTCAACCTACCATGAAGGGTGGCATCCCGATCAAAGAGCCAAGGCCTACCAAGGATGATACTACCCACCTCCATAGGCAGCACATCGCACCAGATTGCATCGTGGTATGCCTGGAACTATAGCAGCACCAGACACCACAGTCTGACCAGGATGGAAGTGGAATCCACCCAAGAAACTCTATAGGGTGCGGGGTGATCCACGGGCGTCAAACCAAGGCATTTGACGATGCCTGTGGAGATAGCGTTGATGCAACTCTTGCTATCTGTAATCACCTTGCAGGTCTAGCCTACAAAATGTGTGGAAGATGGTGGTACGATGTCAATCGTCACTCACTTGAGGCTGGGTCAGGATGCACATGACTACACCCAACTAGACATCATCCTGATACTGGGTAGCAAGGACGTCAACCTGCTCGCCCTCCAACAACTCATCAAAGAATTCCTCTACCAAATCTTGGTCCGGCTCATAACTGACTGGCACCAACTCGAGCGTGGGGTCACAGGCCGGTGTGTCGGCAATAACAAGTGATTCTCGAGTGGGACACTCACTCGCGAATTGGCCAACTCCACCAGAAGTGTAGCAACGGTCTCGTGTCCCGGTGCCCTGGGATGTTCCACCAATCATTGGCCCCTTACCCTTGTCCTCTCGACGGACCGGGGGGTGGGAAGAAGAGGCTGAGTCGGTGCGACGGGCTGATAAGGTCGAGGGGTAGGGACGGGTGCCTGTGGGCAAGGGGGAGGGTCCCTCGGAGGGAAAGTGTGGGGCCTAGGAGCAGTGGGGTCCTGTCGAAGGGGTTCCGGGGGGCGGGCCACCGGAAACCAGCTATAGGAGCTGGGCATGGTACGAGGGTCGATCCCACGCTGATAAGTGATCCCCGGATGCTGGATGGGAGCAAACTCCGACTCAAACTGTTCCAACTAGAGAGTGACCTAGTATGCATCCTCCAAGGTGGTCACATTGTAGCGAAATAATTCGTATTGATAGTGGGGCCACAAACCACGATGAAAGAGCGAGACAGGCATGGTGCTCTCTTCCGTAATGTCACATCACAAAAAATATTCATCAAACTCCGCAATGTATTTAGACACGGATCGGTCCCCTTGGGTGAGATTCTGCCACCTATCAATGAGCCTTTGACGGTACGTGACAGGAAGATACTTACGCCTAAGCCTATCCTTCATCTCATCCCAAGAACCAACTTGGGGTTCATGACGCTGAAATAGCAAGCTCTCCACGTTGCTCCAGTAAGTTTGTGCTTGCCCCAACAGCTTCATTTTGGCATATTTGACCCTCCGATGGTCCGTCATCTCAAACCACTCAAAGTACCGGTCCATACTGGCCTCCCAATCAAGATAGACCTTCAGGTCCAAAGCCTTGGACCCATCAAATGTTTGAGGGTCCACACGAATGGTCTTGAGGATCCGCTCGTCCTCATCATCCCTTTATGGTCGGTGACCACATCTGTGTCGACCATTTCCCTCGTAATCATTGTCAGACTCGTAGTCCTCAAAATGGAGGGCACGTGGCCATCGCTCCTCAGCCCTAGGTGGGGCAGGTTGGGCAGGTGGCGCCTGAGGGGCCGGAAGAATTTTGGGTTGGTCCCGACGAGGGGTTCTCTCCGCACTCTCTAACCTTCCAACCAGACCTTGGACAGATCAGTCAGAAGCCTCGACGCGGTCCTCCATGGCCTTGAATTGGCCCTCCATGTGCTCAGTATGCTCCCTAAGAGTTTGCTCGGACCTATCCATTCACTCCATGAGTAGAGCTATCATGTCCTCCAGAGAACGGTCCCCCTAGGCGGCACCTCGGGGTTCACCCATAGTGTCAGGGTGATGGTACTGAGTACCTCCACGAGTGGGCATACAAGGGGCCTAAAGAGAGCTGAAGGGTGACTCACTAGACCTATATGGATAGACCAATACAAATTGAGGACCCTAGACTTAACCCAGTTTTCAGTACGTGGTAGAGGTGTTAATCCGAAGATCCAACTCGACGCGAGGGGCTACCTTCCAGATAGGCGTAACCTAACCTTCCAGCAACGTCTTTTGATATACTGGTTATCGGGATGAACTGCAAGTGCAAACCAAGGCACTTTTTTTTTTATTTTTTTATGTAAAGACTATCCTAGACTCTAACCTGGCTCTGATACCACTTTGATGCGGGACAACTACGAGACTCGACGCGGACGGGTTGCGACCTTGGACTCTATAGGATGACGCGACTAGCTGGACGATGCGACCAGCAACAACGATACAATGCGGCACCTAAAGAGCTCTAGAAGAGGCGATATGCCCCAAACAAGAAGTGCTAGATCACGGTCGTCCCCATCGAGGAAAGCACGACGATCTGCACGGTTGAGTAATCGACTTTGAGTCTCGGGTGGTCGGCTCACTCTCGTGCTAGGAACGAGTTGCGGGACGGGTCTCACACTCACAACTCATAGAGGTGATTAATATATAGCAAGCAAATAAAATATCCTACTCACATGCAGTGGCATCTAGGGCGCATACTAGCTAAGCAGATACGACAAAAAAAAGGATGGCGAGTGTACCTCCATGCTCGGGGCGTGGGGAAGACTTCCTGGCTGAGATCCGGAACTCCCGGTACAGTAATAATTAATAATTACAGAATTTAATTCTTTTACCCACTCTACACAGGGAGGTAACATGCTACAAGTGGGGCCTGGGAGGACCGTTCTTGGGTTGACGGGCAGCAATTTGGGTCGGAGTCGTACTGTTGGTCTGACTCGGTCCCAACTCGGTACTATTCTAACTCGGTACAACAAGGGAACTTAGCAACTAGGATGGCGGCTTCCGGTCGACTCCTTGCTGCGGTGGCTTGCTGGGACGCTGTTGATGGGTTGCCAAGTGATCTTCGGGAGCGGCGATCGCCGAAGGTGAACCGACGTATTTTCCGAGGATTTAATTCCCAGACTGAGTTGCTGGCCTGTCCTCGGATCTGCTCTGCGTGCCTTCACGAAAAGATTTCTTGCGGTTAGATCCGGTGTCCGATCGACAGAAACTTGGAATCGATGGATAGAGGACTCAGAGGGCTACGACATATGATTTTCTCAGATCCATCAAATGAATGGATTGGAAATGAGAATGACTGTACCTTGAAGGTTTTTGCAAACTCGGACTAACAGACACCTTGTCTAGCAGGTATCTTTGTATCAACATGAAGGTAATATTCAAGTAATTAGTATTTTAACTTTAGAAGGAAGGTATTAAAAATACAATAAATTCATGAATAAAATTGAAGTAACACAATTGGCATGATATGATCAAGATAAGAGATATAAGAGCATGATGAAGTAAGACTATAGCATGAATGTAGGTTTGGCCTTTCATGAATGAGAATGTACTAGAATGTATCGAGAATGTACTTTTCATAACCTTAAAAGCTATGCACTAGAAAGTCATGTAACAAGAATGTATAATTTCATGATGAGTCTCGTGAATTTCACCTGGTTATAAAAAAAGTACTCCCGGTACAATATGACACTAATGTTCAACATATCCCATGGTTTATAGTATGTTTCGGGCCATCTGCTGACGGGGATAGCGTCGATCCCTTGGACACTATCTATGCCTGCCATTGCATCTTCAAATCACTACCACGAGAAAAATATAAAGTTCAGCCAGTAATATAAAGTTCAAACAATAAGTTCATGATAGCAATTATTAAGGCAAGAATGCACCAAAAATGAACATGTGAGTTCAATGATGAATTAAAGACAAGGGCATGCTATGGGAGGAATCTGACAGCACAATGGTGTATTTATTAAATTCCATAATTCATTAATAGCTTATTGAATAAGGTTTTGGGTTTCAGATAATCCATAGACCATCTAGGAATAGAATGAACACAACTCTTGGGTCAAACCCGGGGTTAAAAACAAGTTTGACATAACGAGGTCAAGTGAGGACTGTTTCTTTAGGTTGCGATCATGCTAGGACCGTTTCCTCAATATGGCGGTCAAGTCAAGACCGCAATCAGAGACAGAGTCGACGCAGGAGAGGAACAGGTCGACACAGAGTATTACTTTTCAGAAGGCGGCCATGCCAAGGTCGCTACCTGCAATTGGCAGTCGCATGATGGCCACTATCTGCACAGAGTATAGGAAAATGTCAAAAACTTAAGTGCTTTCTAGACCAATGGGATTTTATGGTACAATCAGCTCAGTGTCCTAGTGGGAATCCCAGGTGTAGACACCTAATTTTGGACATCCCTCAGACCTTGTCTAGCCATCATGGAAGTGATGCCTTTTCCTTGGATGATCTGAAGTGTGGGGTCTTATTCTTGTTTAGGTAGGCTCCACCTTGTCCCTTCACGGATCCAACTTCGCGGTAAGTATTATATATTTTTTGCTCAAGCCTCTAGGCGGCTAGGGTACTGGCCACCCAGAACCCAAGGCGACCAGATACCTGGCCACCAAGCCCAGGCAAAGTGGTCAGGGAGCTAGCTGCCAATATCCCAAGGTGGCCAGAGAGCTTGCTGCCCAGCCATTCCAAGGTGGCCATAGAGTTGGCCACCCACACCCCAAGGCTGCCGGACTCCTGGCCACCTAAGTTCTCAAGACGGCCACACCCTTGGCTGCCCAACCTCCCTTGAATGATCATCGACCTGGCCACCTCTTGGTAATTACCCGTCAACTCCACGATCTGCCCACTCCGGGCATGTCCTCCATGCCTATTCCCACTTCAAGAGATCGAGGCACGCACACTCTCACACATCCTCACCTCCAGATTGGTCCAAATCCCTTTCATGTGGATCCAACTCAATTTTTGAATACTTTTCATAGAGGGAAATCCCCCAACATATAAGACCGGTCTCGAAACCCATCTCAGGGGGGTTGGACATTTTTGATAGGAGGAGTTTCTATCAGTTCGGTGAGCCCAGAGAGAGAGCAGAGAGGATGAGAGCAATCTTCCTGACCTTCCCCTAGTAGCAGAACCCACCATTGAAGAGCTCCGTAAATGGAGAGTCCAGGTTCTAGGGGGTGGCCATCGACATGGCCACTCAGCACCTCTGAGCGGCCACTTGTTTGGCCACCCTCTATTGGTCGACGGGCAAACCCCGTCCTTCTTCCTTTCCCTACACAACAATGCAGCTCATGACGCCAAACGATCTGCGCGACCTGCTGGCCTTCATCAAGACGCTGCCGGCGGTCGCCGGCAAGGCGCGCGACCACGACCTCAAATTTCCGTTCACGATGCGGCGCGGCGTCGGCCTCTGGAAGCTGTTCTTTCTCGACGGCGAGCCGCTGGTCGCGGATCCGCAAAAAAACGCGGCCTGGAACCGTGGCAGATATCTGGTCGAAGGCGTCGCGCACTGCGCCGAGTGTCATTCGCCGCGCAACGTCGCCGGCGCCATCGTCTCGGGCAAGCGGTTTTCCGGCGCACCCGATCCGGAGGGGCACGGCTATGTGCCCAACATTACGCAGGACGAGACCGGCATCGGCTACTGGTCGCAGCGTGAAATCGACGACTATCTCAGCGTCGGTTTGACCCCGGTCAACACCCAGGCCGGCGAATCGATGACCGCCGTGGTCGCCAACCTGGCGCACCTGCCGCCTGGCGACCGCGCGGCCATGGCCGAATACATCAAGACGCTGCCGGCCATCGCTGCGCCGAACGCGGGCGCCCCCGCGCTCAATCGGACGCCGACCATCCGGATGCTGCCGGCGCCCAGCGGCGAAGCGAAGTCGCCGGCCAGCGCCCTGTCCGTCCCGGCCGACGCGCTGGCGCAGGCCAACACCCTGTACACGGTCGCGACAAAGCCGTTTTTCCTTGACCGCGCCGCGGCCGGCCCGACCGGCGCCGGCGACGGCAAGTTGCTGCCGGCCGCCAAGCTCGCCGTGGTCGCGCGCGACGGGGACTGGCTGCAGGTCCGGATCGACGGCTGGCAGCAGAACGGATCGCCGGCCGCATTCTATGCCTTGAAGGGACAGCGGATATTGGTGGCGGCGCTGGGCTCGACGGCGGTGGCGAAGGTCGCGCGACAGCCGGGTGTCGAAGACGCCGCGACCAAACTGACCTGGTTCCAGGGCACCCTCACGGTGTGGGTCAGCAAGGAAGGCCTGAATCCGGACATCGCGAAGATCTGGGACTACAGCAGCACCCTCTACGCCTCGTCGTGCGGTTCGTGCCATGCGCCGCATCCCACCGACAGCTTTCTGGCAAATCAGTGGATCGGCAGCCTGACGGCGATGAAGCGCTTCACCGCGCTGGACGACGGGCAGTATCGGTTGCTGCAGACCTATCTGCAGTTCCATTCAAAAGACGTCGGCGCGTTGCCAGCAGGCAAATCTTGAACTCGGCTCTCGCACTCGAGGTCCTGTCGCCGGATCCGCGCTGGAACGCTTCGATCGCCGAATGGCTGGCCGGAATGTTCGCGGCAGCGCCGACGGCAGATACGGTGATCAGCTATCGCGGGCGAATGGGCGCGACGCTGTTCGCGTCCCTGGCTCAAGATGCGGCCAGCGTCGCGGGCGCGCGACGAATGCGGTCCGCGCTCGACGTAGAGGCGCCGGCTGCCGCACTTACGTGTGAGCTTGCGGCGGCGTTCACACAATTGTTCGATGGCGTTGGTGGCGGCAACACTGTGTCGCCATATGAAAGCGCTCACGTCAGCGCTTCGGGCCGGCTGTTCCAGGTGCCGGCGGACGAAATGGAGAAACTGCTGCGTCGGTCGGATGTATCCACCGACCAGGCGTTCCGCGAACCGTCGGACCATCTGTCGGTCGAATTGGCATTGCTGGCCCGGCTGATCCGTCATGACTCGGACCACCAAACACAAACAGCATTGCTCGATGACCATTTGCTGGTCTGGGTGCCGCTCTTTGCCGACCGGTGTCGAGCGTACGACCGCTCGGGCTTTTACGCCGGTGCGGCACAGGTGCTGGTGGCCTTTCTAATCGCTCACCGGGCCACGCTTCCGCAGTGGCGGAGCAACCAACAAAGAACTGGAGTGACGCCATGTCGATCCGATTGAGTGGAAGCGGCATGACGCGACGCGCGGTGCTCGAAGCGGGACTCAAAGAAATGAAAACAATTGTAGGCTTTTTAGGAATCATATAATTCTATTTGGTGTATGCATATGAAAAATTAATGTGTTTCCTGTTGAAATAGTCAATCTGATAATTTTGGAACCTAGAAGTGGAAAAACTGTTTGCATTCATCCTCTATGTTCTCCCTTATAGTCCCAAAAACTAAAAAAGTGAGGCATAAACCATGTTCGTCAACCAAGTTTGTATAGTGGTCGTAATTTGTTAGATTTACACAATTTTATACAATTGAAGCCCTATACAAGAACGCCTCAGTTAGGGCCAAAATACGGTCACCTGCCTCCCCAAGTCTCGACGAGGCCACCAAAAGAACGATCATGGCTGGGGTGGCGGTTGAGGGCACTCACAGAACACGTGCCCAACCCGACCGCACCTGAAATAGCTCCTCGAACAGTGCCCCCGCTACTCTAATAGGCCATGTCATGGTCACCTCCGTGGTCGCCTTCGTGGTCACCTCGCTATTGCCTGCTGCACGGACTCCTCCGAGGCCTACGCTTGCACCTCATCTTGTCACAGATGCCTAAGCTCTTGGCGTCGCCTGACACCACACCGAGCCACCTGCCGATGCCTCCTCTTGTCCCGACGACAAGGACCACAGACAATAGAAGAGGATGCAACTGCCTCCTCCTGAACCATCTGAGGGAGACCCTGCAGGAACTGTAATGCCGGACCCTGCTCCTGGGTGCATAGTAGGTCTACCTCCAAAATTGCTACTGTCTGAAATGCTACCTCCACATCGGTGACCTTAGATGCCATGAGGGTCTGACGAATCTCTGACCTCAGTCCAGCAACGAGCTACTGAGTCAAAAATCGTGGACCCACCATGGCCGGTGGTGCATACCGGCTCAACTCCCTGAACCTTGCCTAATACAGGGCAACTGGTAGCGCTTCCTGAGCCAATGCCAAAAATTAGGTGGACAAATAAAAAATATCCACTTCTCTCGGTGCACCGGGGACCACATCTACCAGAGGGGGTGGTGCTCCACGCTACACGTCCAGGACCCCTTTGGCCAGCTATGCCTGGGACCGTGCCTCCCCCTTTCCTCCATCGTGGATCCCTAAACACAAAAAAATGAGAACATACACATCAATCCCAAATGAGAACATACACATCGATTACTAAATCCAATAGTTAAATCAAGTGAAATTATGAGGTGAACACATAAAGTTATTCTACTCATAAACACTTTCATCTTGATTCCATATAAACATCATGTGGGGTTTATAATATGAATAAGACCAAGGTTGGTTGTATTGCCGATTCATATCAGCTGGGGATGGCCAAGAATGCAATGGAAGGGAGAAAGATGGGAAGCTTCGGCGGTGGTCCAGATTAAAAAATCCCACCCAAGAATGCAATATACATTATCATGCTCCCTCCCTTCACAGAAATAACCAACACAAAGTTTTTTTCTTCTTGTTGATTATTAGAATTGGAGGAAGGAAAATGAGCATTCATTTTGAAGTCACTTTAAAATAATCATCTTTAAAAGATTAATCATGCTTTTGTGACAGTCGATCATATATGTTATCAACTCCTGCCCCACAAGCATGTACGTTGTTTAAACTTTATCTTTGACATCATATATGCAGACTTTAGAAGATCAAAAGTATGCATGGATCAAAACTAATGTAGTTAACAAAAGTAAACTTTTGAATTATGCAACAACAAAGTCAAAGCACCGATCTAAGTTTGCAAGAATGAGGCAAAAGTAAACTGATAAAATGAGCAAAATTATAGAGTGTCATCTAAATAAGATGTGAACAAATATTTCCAAGTGAGGCTCCATCTAAAAAAATATCACACACACACACACACACTCACATTTTAAACGAAAATCCCTCCATCGATACCACCCTCTCCTTTGGCCCCTCCCCTTAAAAAAAAACATAAAAAAAACCCAAAAAAAACATCGTGGGTGGCAGGGGGAGGGAGAGGGGAACCGGAGCGGGGGGAGAAGGGGTGGTCAGCCGCATCTCTCTCTCTCTCTCTTCTATGTCTTGCCGGTGCCAAAGGGGAAGAACAGGGGAGTGGCCGGTAGCATCTCTCTCTCTCTCTCTCTTCTGTGTCTCATCGGCGCTGAAGGGGAAGAGTAGGGGGGTGGCTGGCTGCATCTCTCTCTCTCTCTCTCTTCTGCTCTTTTGTGTCTAACCGATGCTAAAGGGGAAGAGCAGAGGGTGGCCGGCTGCATCTCTCTCTCTCTCTCCTGTGTTTTGCCAGTGCCAAAGGGGAAGAATAGGGGATTGGTCACATCTCTATCTCTATCTCCTTCTACGCCTTGCCAATGCTGATGGGGAAGAGCAGGTGAGTGGTAGGCCGCATCTCTCTCTCTCTCTCTCTCTTGTGTCTCGTCGACGCCGAAGGGGAAGAGTAGGGGGGCGACTGCATCTCTCTCTCTCTCTCTCTCTCTCTCTACACGTAGTCGGATGGTGGGGTGTTGAAGATGACGAGGTCTGCACCAGACGACAGTGGCATCGATCGATTCCCACTGTGCTCCCTCTTTGCGCTCTCTCTCTCTCTCTCTCCTACCCCCTGCCAGAACCCCTCTTGCAGATCCGGCGACTCCAAGATCTGCCACCTCAGAAAGCTCCTCAACGATGGTCGGCTACCTGCTTTGGCCCTGCATGCATTAGATTCAGTGGCCTTTTCACCGACTGGAGGGCCGCCGGTGGTGCGCCGCGGTGCTGCCGGCGACTGCTGCCACCACCTCCTTCCTTCTTCACCCTCATACCTAGGAAGAGAGAGACGAGAGAGAGAGTTGACTAGAGGGGGAGAGAGAAAGAGAGTTGACTAGAGTCAGGGGTAGGTTAGTCATTTTCCCCCTCCGAACCCACCTTGAGTTACAGTTTGTGACAGATCGGTGACGGCAAGGGTAAGGTGTGACCTTCATAAAGATTTGAGACGTATTATAGTAAATACGATAAAGGTGGGGGTATAATGGTTATTTCAAAAGATTCTAGGGGTATAAGGGTAATTTTCCCAAATACTAAATTGTTCATAATTAGCAATTGACAGCCAAGTGTGTAGATTGGCAAGCATGTGAAGAGTGTCACCGCTCAGGGAGCAGAAAAACAACATGCATGAGCATGCAACCACACAAATTGTAGGCATGAACCAAGTGATAATTCACCAAGATTAGCTGAGAGCAAACCAACAGAGAACTGCATCATTAGCACAGGCTTATGAGCAAAGACAAACAAAAAAATATAAATGAGATAATGGTAGAAACATTCTGAGAGGCAGAACAAAAACCTGTTGACAAAGCAAATTAAGAAAAAGAATGGAATACCTGCTGCTATAATCATAAAACTCTTCCAACTCTACTTCCTCATCATCACCTCCATCCCCATATCGGACCTTGCAGTGACCTTTCGCTATCATGTGCTTCCTTACTGCTTCCAAGCTTTGGAAAGGGTGGCATCTATCGTTACAGTACATACACATGAAATCTCTAATGAACTGAGGGTGAAAACGACAATTCAGCCTTTAATTTGATAATCTATTCTCAAAACAAACAACATAGCCATACACTTCTTCAACTCACCTTCAGACCCAGGTATGTAAGGAATCCTTTGGGATCCTTCAGATATTCAACATCGGGAATGAAAAAGCCATGCTGTTTGTGCATGTGAACCATGCAACTTTCTATCGTCTCATGTTTTAGGTCACAAATAAAACAAGAAGAAGTGTCCAAATCTTCATCCATTTTATCATCTTCATCAACATGCTGATTTACATTCAGGTCCTTCAAAGACTCAGAGGCTTCATCCAAATCATCATTTGAGTCAACCTCCACCCAATCATCTTCACTCTCTTCACTTTCTTCACCCTCTACCTCTCTTGAAACTGAAGGGTTCGCTTGCAGCCTCGCCCAAATCAAGCCGAACCTGTCCACGCTCATTCCAGATTTCATAAACGACCGTCACCGTGCCCCTATACGATCCCGCCAACACGATTACCTTGTCGCCCGCCCTGAAGCGCCATCCGTTATTGAAGATCCTGGCCAATCGCCCGATTTGAGTCACCCCGCCAAGCATCGCCCCGACAAGCCATCCGAGAGGAACTGCCAGCACAACGGCGGAAACCATTCCGGCAACGAACCACGGATTCTTCAATGCAGCGAAACTTGGTTCGCATAGAATTCCGAAACCAATCACGAAAAAGAACGCCGTCCCCCATGTGCAAATTCCGCACATATGAGCCGCCACGATGTGCGCTCCGAGACGCTAGCGCCCGCAGAGCGATATTCCGGATGGAAACAGACGGACTTTTTCGGGAGACATGAAGAATTACCGGGCAACTTTGCGCTTGGTCGTCGAATGACGAGTCCGTTTCAAGTCGGCACCCCTCCCGCCGCTTTCGTGGATTTTCGTGACTTTCGTGGACAAACCTCCCGGCGCTCCACAAAACCGCCGCCATGTCCGACAGGGAAGAGTCCGCCCACCCCGAAGCCGGCGCGCGTCGCGTGCCGAAGAAGTTCAACGCGACCCCGTTCGCCTACCACGCCGAAATCGAAGTCGAAATCGACACCGTCACCAACCTCGGCGACGGCCTCGGGCGTGTGGACGGTTGGGTCGTCATGGTGCCGAACTGCCTTCCCGGCGAACGCGTCCTCGCGCGCATCTGGCACAACGCGGCCAATTTCTCGCGCGGCGACCTTGTGCGCGTCCTGCGCGAATCGCCGGACCGGATCGCGCCGTTCTGTCCGCTCTTCGGCGAATGCGGCGGCTGCCAGTATCAGAATCTCAACTACGACGCGCAGCTCCGGCTCAAGACCCGGCAGATCGGCGAACTGTTCGCCAAGATCGGCGGCATCAAAACGGAGATTTCACCGTGTCACGGTTCGCCGAAACAGTCCGGCTACCGGTCGAAAATCACGCCGCATTTCCAGCGTCCGCGCACGCCGGACGAACCGATGCCGATCGGCTTTCTCCACGCGCACAACGCCCGGCGCATCATCGACGTGCCTCGCTGCCCGATCGCGATGGACGAACTCAACGCCGCGCTTCCCGGCGTCCGGGCCGATGTCCTTAAAAACCGGATGCGTTACAAGAACGGCGCGACGCTTCTGCTCCGGAAAACCCTCGAAGGCGTCGCGACCGACCCGAAGAAGATCGTCTCGGAGAAAGTCGGCGACCTCACGCTCAAGTTCCTCGCCGGCGATTTCTTCCAGAACAACCCGTTCATCCTCGAAGACTTCGTCGGCTTCGGTGTGAACGAAGCCGCCGCGCCGGACATCCGGTTCCTCGTGGACACCTACTGCGGCTCCGGACTCTTCGCGCTCTCGGCGGCGAAGAAATTCGAAAAGATCCTCGGCATCGAGGTGAACGCCGACGCCGTGAAAAAGGCGACCGAGAACGCCCGGCTCAACGGCCTGACGAACTGCGAATTCCACGCCGATTCCGCCGAACACATCTTTTCAAAAGTCCCCTTCCCCGCCGGCGAAACCGCCGTCATCATCGACCCGCCGCGCAAAGGCTGCGACGAAGTCTTCCTCCGGCAGCTCGTCGTCTTCGGCCCGAAACGCCTCGTCTACGTCTCCTGCGGACCGGACACGCAGGCCCGCGATTTGAAGTTCCTCGTCGCATCCGGTTACCGGATACTGAAGGTGCAACCGTTCGACCTCTTCCCGCAGACGCGTCATATCGAGAATGTGGCGGTGCTGGAACGCGCGTGACCGCCACTCGGCGCAATCCCGGGAGCGCGGGCGGCCCGCCCGCATGAAAGGCGACATTCGCGGCGAGTGTAAACGTCGCCACCGGTAACACCGACGCTCATCGTCTCGCTTCGCTCGTGCGGGCGGGCACCACTGCGTCTTGTGATGGCTGCCCTATGAACCAAAAAATCAGCGGCGCCGTCGGGTTATCAACTGAAGTCCTCTGTGATAGCTCTGGAAATAGCAGCCTTGCCCAGACACTCAAGTAATGAGTGGGCAGTTGTTTTAAGACGAGGTGGACTCCCTTTTGACCCGGATGACTTTGCGAGGAGTCTTATATTTTTTGTTTGGGTTTCGGAGGTTCCTCTGATCATGGAATGGACTCTCTCTAAGGAGATAGGGGTGCACATTAAGGGCTACGCGAGTGGCTAGTGCGGTGTTCATTTCATGGGGTGCGCGTCGTACCAGACGATTATGGTTCGAGTGCTAGACCTTTTTCCACTGACCGCAGTCAATGTTGATTTACATCGGTATAATGTCCGAACACCATTATTTAATTGTCAACGATAAGACCTAGAATTTCTCCCCAGGTTCTAGTCGAGAACACATCAGCACGGGTAGCTTGCATCACACTTTTGACTCCCAATGGGTGACTGTAAAAATGTACGAGGGGTAGGGCTTAGCTAGGACCAGACTGAACTGGGCGACACCCTATCGTATCTGGAGACAATAGCGCGCTCGGGAGCTCAGGAGTGCCCTAGGGAGCCCAATTGATTACCTGGACACCAGGGCTATTTTGATAATTATCAAGCTCGAGAGTATTATGATAATTTTACCTCACTGGGGGCTTTATTATAATTAAGAGTGACCGCCAGGCAAGGATTGACTTTAGCAAATTTAGGGGCTATTTTCAAGACTCGTGGAGAATTATCAGGGCGTTCCACGATTGGAATTGCATTTTTGTAATCCAGCACGGCCCTATACGGGGAGATTTATGGGCGACACTAAGGCCAAAGGGCCATTTGTAGGCATTTATCCAGTGTGGGGAGGTCGCGAGGTCATTAAAGGTCATACGCATCTTTCACTTCTAAAGAAAGGCCATATATGTGATTTCTCTCGTGGGAGGGGTTTATTTGTAATTTTTTCTTAGTTGGCACACGCCGGGGACGGCATCACAGAGCCTTGCAAATTTTCATAAATTTCATTGCCAATGTTGTCGACGAGTTGTCAATTGTTCACAGCGTCATCGCCCTCAGACGGGCGTATGTTCAATATTAATGTCATCGGGAAGGGCATTATAGTCATTTCACATTTTTATGACTAAATTGAACTTTCCCTTGTCACCCGAGAGACATAAGAAGAACGAGACTCGGAGGGTCGTAATTACAAGACTCACATAGGGGCATAAGTACAAATCCCGCACATGGACTTAACAATCGTGCCCACGTAGGGGCATAAATACAAACATAAAGCCCACCTAGGGGCGTAAATACAAGCCCGGGGTGTTACATACCCCAAGTGGACTAAAGACAACGAACACAAGTCTTCTCCTTCCAAGCCTTCCTGAAGAAAGTCTCTCCCCAAAAGTCCCCATCGCTCTGAGGCGGGAATATGATTTCAAGGCCCACATGAAGGCTTAAATGTAAATCCCGCGTAGGGGCATAACAATAACACCCACGTAGGGGCATAATGACAAAGCCCACGTAGGGGCATAAGGACAAATCCCACGTAGGGGCATAAATACAAGACCCACGTAGGGGTACAAAGACGAAGCCCACGTAGGGGCATAAATACTAGCCCGAGGTCTCACATACCCCAAATAGGCCAAGACAACGAACAAGAGCTTCCTTTTCTTCCCAAGTCTTCTTCTCTCTCTAGAAAAAAAGTCCTCCTCAAGTGAGCCCCGTAGGGGGTATTTATAGAAGGTGAGGGACCGGCCCGGGGTGGGCCGAACTCGGGCAGGTCAAGGCCATCCAGGCCAGGTTCCCCTCCTTTCTCTCTTTTTCTCTTTTTTTTTTTAGTGGGCGGAGGTGAGTGGGTGGACCGGCTTGGGACCGCCCTTCCCCGGGCAGGTCCGCGCGGACCTGCCCGGGGCTGCTTATGCTTCAGTTTTAAACAGTTTCTTTTCTAATCTATGATAGGTTTCTTAGTGATTTGAGCAAAAAAGATTATCTATCATATTTTCTGTGCACAATTTCAAAGCTCCTTTTAATTTTCTAATAAATTTTTGAAGTTGTTTGAATTGGTCTTTTCTTATAGATGGTTTCCTCAAGCAGAACGCTTTGGGACTGTGGGACTTGCAATGGCTAGTTTTAGCTTTGGAAGTGCAATTGAGCTTCTAATTTCCCCAGTCATCATGTCCAAGGCTGGTATCTTTAGATCTTGTGTGATACTTGGATTATTCGGTTTTCTTTGGCTCCTAGTTTGGGTATCTGCAATGTCAGATGCCCCTATTTGTCATCCTCAAATATCGAAGTATAAGCTGGAGTATATTCTGAATAAAAAAGCCCCAAAACTCTCTGTTTTTATTTGCTGTGTTTTCTCATGGGAAGATAGATTTGAGGTGTCAAGTTTTCTGAAAATCCTCGAGTGAGGGTAATAAGATATGAGATGACATATGCCTTTTAGTTAAGGGGCCTGATCAAGTGTCAGTAGAATCATGGTAGTCATATTTGTAAAGAGAGTTTGCATCATGTAGTCATATTTGAATCATGGTAATCATGGTAGTCAAGGCGTCCACTATGAAAAAAAAGTGCTGTAGAAAATTGCTTAAATCACAATTACTAGATACATGTACAATGCCGAGTGGTAAGACTATGCAAATGATTACGCATATGATTATCTTATGTTCTACTAACTTTTTAAAACTTCTCTACATGCAATCTTTTATTTCTCTGAAAGGTCATATCTGAAAACTGAATGCCTCAAAATTGAGGGATGCTAGCATGCAATGCTCAAAAGGACATGGCATGCCACACTCCCCTTCACCATTGGATATTTAGATTGGATGGTAGGTAGCGTTGAACTTCAGTTCAGTGCTTCCAAGAGGCAGGTTCAATGATAGTGTTGATCTGGCTTTGCATCTTTTCTTTGAAATGTGGGGCATAATCGGATAGATTATAATACAAAGGTTACCTTTCAGGTCCTAGGGAAAAGAGGGTAGATATCTTTACAGTTTTAGGCTAGTAGCAAGCAAACAGGTTAGTAGCTTCCCATAATTCCCTAAATCTCCTTGAAGTTCTTTCTGTTTGGAGCTCAGGCTTAATAGCCCAATAAAATTGATATGACTTGGCAACTCATCCAAGAAATCGCCAAGATAGTAATGCAGGACATCTTGTGTCATCTCCCGAAGGCTCTGTATGACTCATGAAGTTGTCCTTTCAAAATGAGGTTTAATTAGAAGGAGAATTTCAGTCATACAGTACCATCACAAAGTGACGTTGGATGTCTTGTCTGGCTACAAAGGCGTTTTTCTTGGATGAGTAGCTAAATCACCTCAATGTCACTATGCTATTAAGCCTGAGCCCAAAACATGGATGACTTTCTGCATGCCCTCCAAGAGAGTACTGCTGCCTTTGGAGCATCCACTGATGACTTTGAACGATATAGGTATCTTTGTTCTATAACATCCCATCTTCCTTGAGGCCTTTTCACTTCTATCATGTGGTCCATTTATAACTCTGTAGTTGGAAAGTATTTGCAATGGCTGTTCACTTGCAAATTACCATGGTAGAAAGTACTTGTGTATGTAAAAAAAATGTGACATCTTTCTACAATGGTTGGCTATGATGGGAAGGAGAGTTCATGTGATTAGGAGTAATGTGATGGCCTCTTAATTTATTCACTACATGTAAGTCACATCTATAATAGGTTAGATGGTCTAATGGCAACCCCTACTGTTGTGTGATCAGATTTAGTGCAGTGACATGAAATGTGAGTGTAACATATTTGCACCAATGATTAGGAGTAATGTGATGACCTCGCAATTTATTCATTGTATGTCAGTCACACCTATAATAGGTTGGATGGCCCAATGGCAAATCGACACCTCCTCCAAAAGTCACATAAAAATTATCCTTGTTTTCCTTACTTTTACCTATACAACGTTCATGAAGAGACTATCACTAAGTTCCATCACAAACCCCTTGGTCGAACTGTGTTCTCAGTCAGGTCCAAGTTCTACCCACTCAGATCCAGATCTATGAATCAGCGTCTAGTAAAACCTGCCACGGCCATCACACAGGATTTAAAATTCTTATCCCCACCTGGGATCATAGTTCTTCGAGAGATCTTTCCAACGCCACCAGCCTTGCATCGATCTGACGTGGGGGCTGATCACAGCAGCCGTTCTCGTCGGGTCGCGCGGGTCTGAAATAGCAACTCAGATCCATGGATAGCAAGTTCAACACTTGAAGATCGGAGCCGCCTCGCCTTCCACAGAGCGAACCAGCACGCCACCTCCCAGGGAGTGTCCCTCTAGGCATCCCCGTCACAGCGGTGCCACTCCGGGCCCACTCGGCCCCACCGACTAGAGCGTGGACCCCATAGCTATCGGCGTACACTACCATCGGAGTGGTCCAAATTGCTGCCTGTCAACCCAAGAATGGTCCTCTCGGGACCCCACTTGTAGCCCTTTACTTCCCTGCGTGGAGTGGGCAGTAAATTCAGTTCTATAATTATTGTAATATTTTTATCGAGAGCTACTGTACTTGGCCAGGGTCATCTTCTCCACGCCCAGTGCGTGGAGGTACACTCGCCACCCTCCTCGTTGGCATTTGCTAATTTTGTATATACTTTTATATGCCGCTGCTAGAGTGTAGGGTAATTTAGCTCGCTCAAATTTCAATCACCGCTGAGAGAGAGAGAGAGTGAGACCCGTCCAGTGACTCGATCCGGACACGAGAGAGAACCGACCACCCTTGACTCTTACCGGTTTCTCAACTGCGCACGTCCGAACGCTTCCCTCGCTAAGGGACAATCGTGAGCTTGTCTAGAGTCCAAGATTTGCATATCAAATCGGTCAAGTCTGCTGTCCGTCTCGCATCATTGGTAGTGGTCCATCGCGCAACCGCTAGGCACGAACCGACATAGGGGGACCCCTAGCGGTCTCCACTTGACCGCTTCACCCCCTAGCGGTCCCTAGAAGGGCCGCTAAGCCGTCCCGAGCCCGAAAATGACAAAAACGATAGGAAAATCCATTCCACGCCCTGTTCACACACATGTGAAGGGGAAAAGAAGGAGAAACTAGTCTCCAACCACTCTAACACGGAGAGGGCCCATTTAAACCCCAAAAATGTGATCAAAACGTAATATCAGGCTCACATAAAAAATATGCTCTTTTCCCTAAAACGTAAAAATAAACTCGCTCGGCTCACCACAGCCTACAAAACTCGCGGGAAAGGAAGTACGCGAGTCAAGGATCCATCCCCCTACCTCCACCGAAGATTTCACGCGCCGGGGATGGCGATCCGCCAAGAAATCATCGTTAAAATTCCGCCGGTTCACGAACTCGCCACGAGCTCCACCACAGGCCACCGCCCCTCGATCCTCGCCCATGCCCGGCCGCTCCTCACCTACGTCGCCTCCGCCTCATCCCCGCCTCACTCCGTCGGCTGTCGGAGAAGAGAGGGGAGAAAGAGAGAACCTGAGAGGGGAGAGGGAGGGAATGAGAGTGAGGAAGAGAGAGGGGGAAAAAGGGGGGTTATATATAAAATCTAAAAAATATGAAAAATATCAAAAATAGGAAAAAATACTCTCCACGATCATCAGAAAATGCACAACGTATTGGTAACGTCCTAGAATCGGAGAACGTAACAGTTCATCCTGTGCAGGGTTCCCTAGACTCGACAGAGAAAAACACGTGTAAATCGTAAAATGCTCTCTGGGAACCCCGAAAGCGATCCGGAATCCACGGATCCCGATCCGAAAAATATCCAAAAAATCTGGGACATTACAGCCCTCCCCCCTTATAAGAATTTCATCCTCAAAATTCAGGACAAGTACCAAGCCACAAGGGGAGAATGCTTGAACCGACTGACGACACCGTCAAAGCCCCAACCAAACCTCGATACTCACAAAAATCACAATCATGAGGGACGCGGCCAGACAATGATCACAGACAATGCCTCACTCACAACCCAAGACACATTGATCATTAGAGCAAGCACATGCAAAAGAGTACAAGTCTGGCGTCACCTCAGCCAACACGAAAACCAACCACGACACCTAGGACACGCACTCCTCGTCACGAGAGCCAACACCGGTCAACGCCCATGCTCGGCGGACCATCCGAATGCTAGCTTCACAACCCGCTGACCGATCTCACACCCTGCATGAGAGGCAACCAACACTGAGCTTCCACCAGCTTACACCTGGCAAGCCAAACACCTCAGCAACGCGGCCAACTCTGCCAAAAGATAAACTTCTAACAAATCCCAGATCCACTTCCAGGAAAAGAACGTCTCATGATCGGCCACTCAAGGCCTCGCCGGCACACGACGCTCGTCATTCTCAAGCCCGAACAACCAGTATCTTCTATCTATGAAAGACCATCCACTGGTCACTAGATACTCGTCAACGGGAAACCTTCACCGGCCCAGCAGGCACGATCCAAATCGTGATAGGCCATCCACTGACTCTCCACAGACCATTATCGCACCTCAAGCCCAATCTCGCTCAGACACCGCATCTGATCCGAACCTCACACCAACTCTACCCTCCTAGGGTAGCACAGCGAAACTACGTGACAGGATCCCTCGTCGGTCCTTACGTCACTCGACTCAGACTTACAGGGAATCCTCCCTTGTTGGTCACAAACCAGGGATCACCATATCCAACGTCAACGTCTCTTCAAGGACCTCCGCTTACAGGCACCATCCGTTATCTAATCGAGTCCCATCTCATCTCAATCACTCTAAATGGACGCCTTCCAATCCCGGATCTGCTCTTACCATAGAGCCGCAGGACACCACCTCTTACAATCCACAGCACACATCTCCAGAATCGACATGTGCCACTTGCTACCACAGCAAGGTGGTCGATAACGCCGCGACCAACGCACAGGGTCTCCAGACAATACACATCTTACCATGGTCGACCACTCGGTCAACCTTACCAGCCGCTCACGGCCACCAACCGGGACCCACAATCTCTCAGAGATAACTTCTCTAGAACTCAATCTCATCCGAGGACACAACTTCCAACATAAGAACATGGTACTCATGCGGTAATCTTGCCAGCATATTTTCCCAATTCTTCATCCAGCCAGTGCCACAAACCACAATGCCTCTAACAACGGCACGGCAACCACACGTTCCACACAACCTGAGACAAGCTCATATCGAGAAGCCAATCCTTTGATGCTCTACTCATCCTCTGCAACTCCACAAGCTCAGATTCACAACACCTCAGAAATCGCAACATCAGCCACAAACTCTCATGAGCACCACCCAACTGGCACTCATCCTTCTGGAGCAGTGCCAACACGCCCTTACACATGCATCAGGGGATGGGCATCACTTCTCACACATAGCCATACACTTGCCCCAACGGTCGAGCTAGCCACTGTAACGCACTCCTCACCTACACCTGCCTATGACCTCGAAACCAATAACACGCCAAACACTTGCCAAGGAGCGAAGAAAATCCACCAAAATGCCAAACTCGAAGGCCACAACATCTCTAGCCATTGGACATCATTCTCTCGAATCTGTCCGTGCCAATGCCAATCCATCCTCGAGCTGCCACCGCGTGGACCACCACGCCAAGAGCCACAACATGAACCATAATCGGCACATACCAATGCTCATCCTCGAGTCCCGAACCTACCACTGCCACATGATCTTGAACCAATCCAGAGCTAACATAGCTGCTCATACGTAGAAGCACAGGACAAAGAGCTTACTGGGACAACTCCTCCCAATCCTGTCTCAAAATCAGGAAGATCCTCCGCTCACCCAAGCACAATTCTCAACCAGAGCACCTACTTTGCCACCTCGAATCACGATCCCAGCACCTCGGGGTGGGATGAACCTCAAGCTAGCGTGGCCAACCTGATAACAGTTCCCTCAGAGCACACTCATGGCCACTTAACCACGAACAATCCGCACCAGCCACCTGACCTCGCTGCAAGTTCCTCGAAATGTAGCATCGCAGTAACGCACCTGCCGGCAACCTCTGCCCAACACAGCACCACCGGGGCCACCATCAATGGGGGAGAAAGCTCTCGACCTCGATCCTCAGACCCCACCCTGGCACTCTGACGAAAAATGACAACTGCCTTCACAGTGCCAACTTAGCGCACACAGGCTCTTACGCGAGAAACCAAGTAAAAAATAAGCACGAAACCCTATGCTAGCTACCGGTTGTATTTGACCTTATGGACTCTGATCACTGTAATATCTAAAATTCTCATGTACTTCCACAACCACAGCTCTGATACCAACTATAACGACCCAAGATCTAGATACTAGGAATAGCACGATACCATTCAAACCCTGGACCATCGCCCACGAGCCAGAGGGCTCGGAACGACTAAATGGATAGGTGTGGTGATAGTCGGAGGCCATTTTATCCTCTGAGGAGGACACATTTTCTAGAGCGGGCCAAGCGGACCCCCACAACTCTTGCCCCCAGAATAGAAGGCCTCCTCCAATCCGCGAGGAAGAAAATCTGGAACGCCTCGCTAGCGTATACAAGTGGGCATCCCCGCCACGGAGGGCCAGGGGAAGAGCCAAGGGAACACCCAGAGCCCCTCAGCACCGTCCCAACCCCAGTCGGAGCTCTCCCTTCGACTGTGAGTGTTTGACCAATGATTCACTGAGAAAGAGCACACCCTCCGGGCCCTGTAATAGAACTCCACGAAGGAGGATGAGGAGCAGTCTCCATTCTCCACTGACATCTTGGAAGCAAATATCTCACTGTGAGTTTCCCTACAGATGTTCAAATCCTTTGATAGCCAGGGGGACCCGGTCGACCACTGCGATAGCTTCGATGCCCTTATGATCTTGCACGGGACGTCTGATGCCGTCAAGTGTCGAGCATTTGTGGCCACTTTGGTTCAAGGTGCTCAGGCTTGGTTCCGAGCACTCACCCCCAGAAGTGTCACTAGCTTTCGACAGTTTGGGCAATTATTTAAAGAAAGCTTCACTGGTAGCAGCCCCCCGAGGTCGATTGTGGGGTTGTTGGCACTCACGCAGGCCAAAGGGGAAAAGCTATGGGCCTATGTCAACCGCTTCAAGGCAGAGGCCCTACACATCCCCCGCCTGGATGTGGCTTCTACCATTACTGCGTTGACCCGAGGCACCGGCAATGAAAGCCTCCGGAGGGAAATAGTGCTCCACCCTCCCTCTTCTCTCGCTGATCTAGTGACCTTAGCTCTCCTCCATGCAGAGTGTGAGGAAGTCCTCAACGCCTGTCGAGACTCAACATGCTCGGGGTGAGAAGAGGAGAAAAATGGTCGTTCGAGTAGGCCTCTGGCCAGGGGAAGAGGATGAATCAAGAAGGTGACCATAGGAAGCCTCCACACAAATTTGAGTGCTATACTCCTCTATCTACCCCCCATCTACGAAATATACCAAGAAATTAAGGACTCAGGCCTGCTCCACCGACCTGAGCCGATGAAGGCCAACCCAAGATGCCGCAGCCATCGAAAGCACTGTCAGTTCCACAACGATCACAGCCACCATACTGTTGATTGTCAACAGCTCAAGGATGAGATCAAGAATCTCCTCCGGCAAGGACACCTCTCCAAGTAAGTGGCCGAGCAATGTGAGGACCGCGTGGACCCCCGAGAAGAAATCGACAACTGCCCCCGAGGGATTCATATCAGCATCATCTAGGGGGGATTGACCTCAAGAGGGGACAGCAGCTGAGGAAGGAAGCACCACGCTGAGTGAGCCAACCGAACCTTCGAGCCTCCCAGAGCTCCACCTCCGGCAAATGATCAGTAGGCTCTGGTCTTCTCTAACCAAGACCTGGAAGGGGTGGCCACCCCACACGATGACAATCTTGTAATCTCGGCTACCATAAATCACTATAACGTAGATAGGATCTTAGTGGATAAAGGCAGTGCCCTCGACATTCTGTCAGATGAATATTTCCTAAAGATGGGTGAAAACCCATTAAGAATGCATCTGATTCGAACTCCTCTCTGTGGGTTCAATGGCCAGGCAACTTATCCCGAGGGAGCCTTAAGCCTGCCTATTACCCTCGATACCCCTCCCAAACCCATAACATTCATGGTGAACTTTGTTGTGGTTAAGGGAATGTCAACCTATAATGCCATTTTTTGCCGAGGAATCATCGGTCGAATAAAGGCAGCGCCCTCCACTTACCACCCAAAAAAGAAGCTCCCCACTAAATTCGGCACAGGGGAAGTCTGAGGTAACCAAGCAATGGCTAGAAGGTGCTATGTAATCTTGGTAAAAGCCAGAGAGCCAGAAGACCAAAATAGGCGGCTTGGGGTAACTGAGGACAAGGCGGCAGCAGGCAAACCGCAAGGGCCATGACGTTAATTACATCTCCCCCCAGGAGAGAAAACTCTTGATTAGTCGCTAGAATAAATGACCATATCGCCTAGAATTCAAACTAACCAGAGAATAGATAATTTGGCAACAGATTGTTATTCCCCCTTTCAGGACATTTAGGTTGATTATTTGCTCATTTTGTGCTCCGCGCTTAAAAAAAACACCCCGGATCAAAAATCCGACGGGAGTAGGAACGATAGAAAGAAATGTCTGCCGAGAGTGCGACAAGTTTGATGTTTAACGATGACAGGGGTAAGGTGAACCTCAGGAGAAATCAGTCGGATCAAGGGAGGATATTGGCCCGAAGTAAAGTCAGACCATGGTTACAGTGGGGCAAACCCCAAAATCTAAGCCTGACTTGTGAAGGCACGATGCTTATGCCCCTCACACAAGGTCCGAGAGGTACATGGCCTTTATGTTGCCAGTATTGTTGTCGTTTGTTTGTTTGTTTGTTTGTATTTTAGAGAGGGAGCACGCATCGACGTGCTCTGATGGGGTGCGTCGACGCACCTCCATACTAGGTGCCCTGGTGTACGTCAACACGACTGTGCCGTCTGGAAACACTGTTGCCAATACAACAGCTGAGACCGCGTTCACGAGCGAATACGAAATCCCGGCGAATCAACTTCAACCGGGCAGCGTCGTACGTCTGAAGCTTTTCGGTGTCTTCAGCACAGACGCTGTAGCACCCACGCTTCGCGTGCGCGCGAAACTCGGCGGCACGACTGTCATCGACACGAGCGCGGTAACTGTAGCATCCGCCGTGACGGATGAGGGCTGGACGCTCGATGCCCAATTCGTTTGTCAAACGGACGGATCTACCGGGGACATGGAAGCGCAAGGCGTTGCGGAGTTCGCTATCGGTGCCGCCGACGGTCAAACGGTGAGCATGGAGAACACTGCGCCGATTACGATCGACACTACATCCGACCAGATGCTCACTGTCACGGTGCAGTGGGGCGCTGCCGATACTGACAACACCATCACCCTTCGCGAGATGACTGTGGACCTGATGGACGCAGTGTCGGCGTCCGCTGCGGCGACCGCTGCGGCGACGTACATCACCGAAGACGATGAAACCACCGATCTGCCGAACTCCCGGCAAATGCTTGCCGGCTCTGGCATCGTCTTCGACGATTCGGTTCCCGGAAAGCGCACGGTGAGCGCCACCAGTTCTGGCGGCGGGGCGCCTCTGCCGAATAAAGAATGGCGTTCCATAAGCGGCACCACCCCGGATAGCTTCGGCGCAACAGCCCCCGTCGCTGTGGGTTCAGGTTCCACGCCGACGAAATCTACCGGCGGCGGCTACGGCGGTTATGCTGGGAAGCGGCGCGTCACGAGCACAACAGCCGCCAATGCCGTTGGGTCTTACCGCAGCAACAACCCCGAGGACGAGTGTTATGCAGCGGTCAGCGGCTCTTCAAGTGCCGCAGGTTTCTATTTCCGCATGCGGTTCGGGACGTCGAACGTCGTTGCGGGCGAGCGCTTTTTCGCCGGGCTCGCGCCGAACGTGTCGGAAGCAGGAACGGTGGACCCGTCATCGCTTCTCAACTGCTTCGGCGTTGCCAAGGACGGGGCAGACAGCACGTACCAGATCATGCACAACGATGGTGCCGGCGGCGCCACGAAGATCGACACCGGGCTGACGTTTGCCGCCGGCAAGTTCTTCCAGCTTGAGCTTTCCGTGCCGAGCGGCGGCGGTTCTGGGCAATACATCCTGACTGATCTGGACACCGGCACTGTTTATAGCGGTACGGTCAGCTCGAACCTCCCGAGCGCGGATGCGGGGATGAACTGGCGCTTGTGGGCATCTGTCGGAGCCACGTCGGGCACCGCAGTCTCGGTGGATTTCGAATACGCTGGGTTGAGATATCCGCTCTGATCCGCGCTTGCGCCGAACGCCACAGGTTGGTAAGATTACGTCTGACCGGAAGCTATCATTATGTGTGATGGTGATCCCTGGATCTATGTTCTCTACCACGTACCGAGAATCTATACGGCAAAGGCGTATGCTCGGGTGTAGGTTCTACATCTCGCCCCGCATAATAAATACTCCTTGTGTACACATACATATATCTATCATGCTATGTATGTGCCTGCTTGCCCCGACTTGTCGGTATATCAAACGATGACGTGTAGAATGTCAGATTAAGTCTAACCGGAAGCCCTCATCATACGTGAGGTGATCTTTGGATCTAAGTCCTCTACCACGTATCGTATGTCAATTTAGTAAATACTATGACATTGCATGTTCGAATGCATGCTCAAAAATCTCCCTTGCATGATGAATATCATTTTTGTCGCTTGCATTCATCTGCATTCGTTTAGCCTGGCAGTTACTTTATCCTGGCGATTAATCAAGGGTTATCCTTCTTCGGAAGGGCGTAATTAACGTCATGACCATTATGGTATGATAGACTTCTGGTCCCGACACGACCACCCACCTTCATCTGATTGATCATACAGTGCACACAATAAACTCGTCACTTCTGTAACTGGCATGCCCACGCAATAAATAAATCAAATAAACCTAACAGTCCCAATTAAATCGAACATGATAAATCTGCTCCCACACCAGCTGCTCTCCCAAGTTCTAATTAGTCTGTCTCAAATTATGCTTGGGCTCATGTTCCTTGTTTGAAATGCTGATCATGCGCTACCCTATCGCAGAGCACTAACAAAGTTGTTTGAATTCTATGGTGTGTCTGTGGTTGGTGAACGGGTTGCCCCTCTTGATAAACGAGAAAAGCTTGGGGCTCACACTCTTCTATCTATGGATCTAGGTTTCGTCGATGGACAATTGATACCCATTCAACTGTTGAGTTCCCATGCCCAGGATGTTGCTCAAGAAGAATCTACTCGGCTATCACGTGAATTGACTACTTTTGTGGAGTCACTGCATGTCAATGCTGATCAATAGGAGAAAGAGACTCAGCTTCTACAGAAGGATCTGTGCTGTCTGCATGTAGACCTAGCTTGGGTCTGAGAGACTCTGGATAAGTGAGGCAAGGCTCTTGGCTGGTTCCTTATTCTTTTCTATCTTTCTCAACTTTAGCCATTTGTTTTTAGCTTCATTTCTTATCTATGCCATGTTTCTTTGGGACTATGCAGGTCTATTTTCACACAGGGGGAGGCTTTATTTTTCCTTATCATCATGTACTATCCAATGGTTACTTTTGATTTTCATTTTGCCCCTACATATCCCTCTTTTGTTATTGATAAAAAGGGGGAGTCATTTCATATTCACTGATTGGCATGTTGTGCATTATTCTTCTTTATTGCTGGCTCTTTGTTTCCACGGAGACCATGTGATTCCTTGCGCATGCATCTTTGTAAAACCAATATTCATTTATTGTGCATACATGGCATGCATGCTAGCTTATATTGCGCATACATTGCGTAGCATATTAGTCTATCGCATTATCAAGAGATTACGATTATTCTCTTAAAGCAAACATCTTTGCCAATGTGGTTCTTTCTATTTGTGCTTGTTTGACACTTGTATGTGCTCAATTTATTAAGGGTTTTGTCACCATCAAAAAGAGGAAGATTGTTGTGATCCCTCTGTATTTTGATGATAACAAAGTCCGTACGTGTTGGACTAATCACTATCTCCAAGTGAATGTGCAGCGAATAGGTCAATCTGTAAAAACTAAGTGTAAATGCGCCTGAAAGTCAATCTTTAATGTTTAGTTTGATTGAGCTCAGGTGGTCTTTCAAGATGTGGGCTGATGGCAAGTTGTCGTGATAACTAAGCTCTTTGCTGCGAGCCCAAGATTGTATTTTTTGGATGAGTATGCTAGAAGTTATGGCTGTTTAAAGTCGGTGATTTCAGACAAGCGAGGTTCCCTGGGTGTGTAAAAATGACGCATTTTCAATAAGAAAGGCCTGAAATCCGGAGAGGAAATCAGGCCTTACCCAACAACTTACCCAACAAAATCACTCAAGGTTCATCTGCTCGTGGGTGCGGCTGATAATCTCCCGAATTTTGGGATCGTCCGTTGTCTGCTCAATTTCGCGAAGAGCGTTTTCGAGCAATTCCATCTTGAGTGCCGGAACGAATACCGTTCCTTGCTGGCGGCCCATCGCGAGCCATGTTTCATCGACTTCGAGAATCCGCGCAAGTGCGGTGAGCGTCTCGCGGCGAGGGATCGAGAGCGCGGCCAGCCAGCGGCGAACCGTTTCCAGCTTTACGTTGACTCGCTCGTGCGTGAGTTCGCGCATAACCCAGGTGAGGCGTCCGTAGTCCTTAGGACAACGCGGGTGATTGTCCAAGGCCTGCTCAAGACGCTTGGCAAACGCACGTTCGCGCGTGCCTTTATGAACTCCACCCATCGTGCCTCCGATACTGTTGGATACCGGACTAATGGCGTGCGCCGGTTCTGCTGTGGCTAAACTCATGTTCATTTCCAAACAAGCCCTCTGTGGTGGACGGCTTATATGTCAACTTTAACTTGAGATAGCAAGATGGCATATTTACATGGAATGCCATAAGTGTTTATAACTGTTAACGTTTTGAGCTGGCGTCCCGTTTTTGCACAGGGAGGCTGGCGATCGTTAAGCCTCAATTTCGGCCTTTACAGCGTCGATAATTCTTTGCTGATTGGCGTCTTTCACCGCCAGCGCGTCGTATGCGCGGGCATCGACGGTGCCGCGGGCCATGATCGGATAGATGCCGACGATGTCGGTTTGGCCGGGCCGAGGAAGGCGCATATTCGCCTGCAACCAGAGTTCGAGGCTCCACGTCAACCCGAACCATGCGGCGAGGTGACCGCCGAATTGCATGTTCGTTCCGTGCCCGCAGGAGGCCGGGTGGGCGAGCAGTTTCTTGATCCGCCCCTTGTTCCAGCGCGACATCGCATCATCGTGCTCGTTGAGGACGACGGCGTCCGGGTGGCGCGCGCGGATCCGGTCGAGGTCGAACCGGAAGCTATAGAAGATGAGGAAATTTTCGCCCGCCGCCCGTTCGAGCAGTTCGTCGAGGGCGTCCAGCTTCTCGTCGTGGACCGGCACGACCGATCCGTCCTCGCGGTAAAGGCCGCCGTTCGAGAACTGCATCAGCTTATTGGTGAGCACGCCGCTGTTGACGGCCTCCACGTCGTAAGTCTCGGAAACGAGAGTGCGCCGGAAGCGGTGATATTCGTCCATCGTAGGGCTAGGGAGGTCCACCCACACCGGAGAAATGACGGGGGGCGGCACGATGTCGAGTTTCGGCAGCGAGACCATCAGGTCGGCGACCTTGCTCATAATCTCGGCCTCCGAGTGATCGTGCGGTTTGATTTCGTGGGTATATTGATTCTTCGAGAACCAGCGCCCCTCGAACGCCTCTCGATCGTGCCCAAGGCGCTCGCCTTGGTCGAGCAGGTAGAATTGGCCCCAAAGGTCGATGAGTTCGCCGGGCGTGCCGGTGAGTTCGATGAGGCGTCGGATTTTCGGTCGCGCCTGTGCGAGCACGCCGAAGCGCGTCATCCGGCCCCCCTTGCGGGTCTTCATCACGCCGCTTTTCTTGTCTCGGACTCGTGTCTTCGCCGTCCGCTTCTTCCCAGCCTTGAACATGCTGGACTCGTCGATGATGACGCAATCCCAACGCCATCCGGGGAGCCCGCCGACCTCCTGCCACAGCCAGGTCAGGTTCTCGCGGTTGATGCAGGTAATCTCGGCATCGGCGGCGAGCGCGGCGCGTCGGGCGGGCGGGGTGCCGACGCAGATCGCCTTCGAGATGCAGGCCGTGTGCTCCCACGTCTCGATTTCGTCTTTCCATGTGTCCGAAGCGACGAGTTTTGGGCCGACCACGAGGACGCGCGGTGCGGTCGAGGAATTTCTGGCGCAGTTGTGCCAGTCGTTGCTGCGGATCGGATGCCAAGGCTAGCTGCCGGTCTTCTGGTGTGACAACGCCTGATTCGCGGCAAGCAGCGAATCGCGCGCCGCTCGCAGCTCGTCCAGATCGAAGCTCGCAGTGATCACGGCCTCGCTCTGCTGATCAGCCTCAGCCAGCAGCGCGCCGCCCTGGTGTCCCTGGCCCACACCATGCGCGCCGAACAGGAAGACCTGGCGGTGCATTTCGAGAGCCACCGCGCCCAACTGGAGGAGATGCTGCGCCAGAGCGAGCAGGGTTCGCTGCAGATCACCGAGGTGGCGCAGCTGGCCGGCGAGTCTCTGCGTGAGGCGATCGGGGCCACGGCCGAGCAGCTGCGTGAGCTGTCCGACCAGGCCCAGGTGGAGCGCGACCTTCTGGGCGGCTCGGCCCTGCAGTCGTTCGGCGCCCTGTCCGAGGCCGCGGCCTTCGAGCGGCGGGCGCTGGAGGACGAGACCCGCCGGGCGATCGAGGAACTGGCCCAGGCTTCGGAGGAGGCGCTCAAGTCGGCCGAGGGCGCCGCGGCCGCGGCCCGCGCCAAGGTCGAGGCGCTGCAGGCCGCGACGGAGGTGGTCGGCGGCGCCGCCGACGCCAACTTCGAGCACAAGCTGAACCAGGCCAAGGTGCTGATCGAGCAGTCCGCGTCCCTGGTCGAGGGAGCGGGGCTGCAATCGGCGTTCCGCCTGGAGCAGACCATCGGCAAGGCCTATGGCGCGCTCGACGTGCTGCAAAGCACCCTGGGGGATATCGAAAAGCGGGCCCAGTCCTTGCCGAACGAGGCGGCGGCGCGCGGCGCGGAGGTGCGCAAGGCCATCGACCACGCCAACCAGGCCCTGATCGCCAGCGCCAGGGGCGCCGCCGAGGAGCTGGAGCAGATCGACAGCGCCTTCCAGGAGCGGGTCAAGCGCAACTACGAGATGCTGAGCGAGGCGGTGCGTTTGATGGGCGTGCTGGGCGGCAACGCCGCCACCCGCGCCAGCGCGCCGGTCCCGCCCCGACCCCAGCCGGCGGCCGCCCCGCCCCTGCCGCTGAAGCCCCGCGGCGAGCGCCAGGCGCCCCAGGCGACGTCCCTGGCGGCGGCGCAGGATGAAGACCTGTCGCTGCGGCCGCGGCTGAGGCTGACGCCGACCGCCGACGTCGACGACGAGGAGGACGAGGACGCCCCTGCCCCGCCGCCGCCCGACGCCGACCCGGACCTGAGCTGGAGCGAGCTGGTGGCGGCGCTCGACGAGAACGAGGCTGACGACGCGGAGCTGGAGCGCACCCTGATCGCCCAGATCGACGGCCTCGGCATCGACGCCCAGGCCCTGATCCCGCGCCGGCGGCTGGACGAGATCGCGCGGCTGTACGAGGGCGGCGACGCGGCCGGCGGGCAGGAGGCGGTCCATCGCCTGGCCCCGGCGGGGGTGCGCAAGCTGTCGCGCCGGATCCTGTCGGACAAGCTGATGCGGGCCCAGGCCGAGCGCCTGATCGACCGCTATACTGAGCTGCTGCGCGGGGTGGCCCGGCGCGGCGGCGAAGGGCTGACCGCCGCCGGCCTGCTCGGCTCGGACGCCGGCCGGGCGTTCCTGCTGCTCGACGCGGCCCTGGCCGATATAGGCTGATGCGCAGGCTCAGTGCGCAGGTCGAGCGTTGGCCGATCGCCGGCGCCTTCACCATCGCCCGCCCGCTCAAGGCACTGGTCAAGCCGCTCGAAGATGTCGCCGGCGGCAATTTCGCCATCATGGTGCCCGGCACCGGCCGCAAGGACGAAGTCGGTCAGATCGCGACCTCTGTCGGCCAGATGGCGGACAAGGTCAGATCGACCATCGGCGAAATCAAGGCATCGGGACGCGAAGTCACCAATGCTTCGGCGGAGATCTCCACCAGCACCAGTGATCTGTCGCAGCGCACCGTGATGTCAACAGGGCGCAAGTCTTTTGTGGACATTATTCAGCTACGCAAATGCGCGTTCAACCAGTGGGGCACTATTCATGACCGGTGGGTCACTATTCACAACCGATGGGTCACTATTAATAACTGACGAGTCACTATTCACAACCCACGGGGCACTATTCATAATTGGTGGGTCACTATTTATGATCTAAGTCTCACTATTCATAATTGGTAGGTCACTATTCACAATCGGCGAGACACTATTTATGACCGACGGGTTACTATTCATAACCAACAAGACACTATTCACAATCGGTGGGTCACTATTTATGACCGATGGTCACTATTCATAACCAGTAAGACACTATTTATGATCGATGGGCCACTATTCATAACCGGTAGATCACTATTCACAATCGATGGGAAACTATTCATGACTGGCAAGTCACAATTCATTACCGATGAGACACTATTCATAATCGGCAAGTCACTATTCACAACTAGTGGGTCACTATTCATGACCAGCGAGTCACTATTCACACCTGACATGTCACTATTCTTGATCGGTGGGTCACTATTCATGACCGACGGGTCACTTTTCACAACCGACGGGCAACTATTCATGACCGACGAGTCACTATTCACACCCGGTGAGTCACTATTCATGACTGATGGGTCACTATTCATGTCCAGTGGATCACTATACATAACCGGTAGGCTCCAATGGACCCTTAACCGGTGGCTCCAAAATAAGGTATAGACGGTGGCCTTAAAAGCCCATAAATGGTGGCCCCAATTGTGAGATAAACGGTGGCCTCCTTCAAAGCCCATAAACGGTGGCCCCAATCGTGTGATGAACGGTGGCCCTCCAAGCCTCTATAAACTGTGGCCCTTCAAGCCTCCATAAAGGGTGGCTCTCCAAATCTCCATAAACGGTGGCCCTCCAAGCCTCCATAATCAGTGGCCCATCAAACATAACCAGTGGTCCCATTACCGGTGATTTCCTCAAGCACATAAATGGTGGCACTTTTCACTACTTAACCGGTGGCCATTTTTGCCTATTAACTGGTGGCCTTCCCATAGGCTTTTAATCGGTAGCTGCCCCTACTTCACAAACCAGCTTAAATGGTAGCAACAACGAAGGCTGCAAGCGCTAGGCGCTATGGAGTGTAGGCTTCCCAAAATGGCAATCACGGCACCAATCCATGAACAGTAGCTCAAAGGGGTGGCCAACAGGATCCTCCCGCTTTTGGCAAAACACCGTTTGACTAACGGCCTCATCGTTTGGCCAACAGGCATTATGAAGCATGCTCGAGACCCAGGCCTTCGAGTGCAATGAAGAATCAATCTCACGTCTGTGGATATAAATGGGCCAGAGTGTGAAGAAAAAGAAAGAGAAGCAACAGAAGAGACGAAGAGGGGAGAGAGAGTTGGCTTTTAGAAGAGGGCCTGCTCGTTCAGCTGCTTCCACCGGAGTGAAGAGAAGAAGAGAAGAAGAGTGCGAGTGTAAAAGGAGCTCGTCTGTGAGTTTCCTATGGGGACGGTGAGCTGTCGAAGAGAAGAAAAGTGTGTGAGGTGAGGGGATAAAGAGGAAGGCGGGGGAGAGAAGAGCCTATGCTCCTCTCCCCCCTCCTTGTTGTGTTTTCCGTCCCTTCTAGCCCCCTTAGCTTTGCTCTTTTCTTTCTTGTTTTCATGATGTATGCACCCCCGTGTCCTCTGTTCGGAGGAGAATAAAAGAGAAAAGATCACAAGACCTCTTGTGACCAAAACTGCATGTTTTCCTTCTACTCATTTCAATTGTTCTCTTATGTATATTTGGGTGGTTTCTGCCGTTCGTGACTTGATACAAGGATCCCCTCGCCCTTGTTTCTTTTGAAATCTTCTTCACTCCTCCCTGGTTTCTTCCTCCCCCTCTGGGGGTCCTTTGGCTTGGTAGGTGAACATTTGAGTCCTATGAGGCAGTAGATGGGCCTTTTTCCCGCCCCCGTCGCCTGGCGTTCGAGCAATACTGTGCCGGGGAGGTATAAAAGCCCTCCCGTCGGTGAACATACAGACAGATATACAGACACGGAGACAGACAGACAGGCCCACAGGCGATAGAGAGAAAAAAGAGAAGAAGAAGAAGAAGGAGCTCGCCGTGGAAGCTTCCTCCGACAGCCACCTTCAAGAAAAATAGAGTAAGAGAGAGAAGGAGAGGGAAAGTGTTAGCTGTGTGGTAGAGGGGTGAGTCGGGGCCTTGTGGCCCTGGGCTTGACCCCAAGCCTTCTTCTTCCCTTTCCCCCATTCTCGTCTTCTTCCCCTCTCTCTGTTGTACCCTCATGCTTTGCCTTTGGGCATGAATAAACTTTGGTTCTTTGCTTGCCCGGGCCACTCTTTTTTCTCCATCCAGTCGGTATCCGTGTTCAGCGATTTCCCCGTTCATGGTGATGTCTGGGTGTATGCCCCTCCATGCCTCTATTAAATTCCCCACAGACCAGCACTTAGCTTCCATGCCCCCTCTTGAACCAGTCCCCGTCAACACATCCCCCCTTGGAGCGTCTCTGAACCTCTCTGCAACAAATACCCTACAGCCCATTAACCCTCTTCACCGGCACACTTCTTGGCCGGGGCACCCTACGATCCCTTAAACCCTTCAGCGGTGCACTCCTTGGCCGGCACACCCCTTGCCCGTCACACTTCTCTTCCCCTCACTCCCTTCGCCGGTACACCCCCTGGCCGGTACACCCAATCCCTCAACTCTTCAGCGGTACACCCAGCCCCTTAGCCCCTGCAGCGGTACACCCCTTGGTCCCTTCACCGGTACACCTGCCCTTTCCCCTCCTTGGCCTAACGTCCCTGGCCAGCGTGGCAGCCCCCCTCCATTGTCATCTCCCTTCACGCTTTTCGAGGTCTATTTACGGTGTGTCGTCTGCGGACGCCCACCTACAATTGTCGGGTTCCGCCACTCCATGTGGGCGCGTTCCCTGTACCTCCCTTACGCCCGGGGTCAAGGGGAGATGCTGCCGAAATTTCATCGTAACACAACAAGGGTAAAGGGAAGCAACGAACGAAGGAGACAATAATTAATAGACCCCCTTAATTGAAAACAACTGAATCACGAACATTGCAAGAGTGCTTGGGCCGGGTAACAGCTGAACACTTCGAATGATTACCACAGCAGTGGGGACAATGGCGTGTACAAAGTCATATTCAACGAAGAGACAGAAGAAAAGAAAGGCCTTAAGGCCATCAAAGAACAAACCCTCCATGCCCTCCACTAGAGTGCCCGATGTCCCTCCATTTCCCCCCTTCACCGGCACAGCTTATAGCGCTTCACCGGTGCACCCCCTCAACGACACGCTCACCCCCACCGTCTCTCCTGCCTTCACCGGTACGCCTCTCAGCGGCACAGCCCATCCATCGTCTCACCTCCACCGTCTCTTTCTCTCTTCACCGGCACGCTTGCCCACCGTCTCCCCGTCCGTCTCTCCTTCCTTCACCGGCACGCCCCTCAGCGGCACAGCCTACGTCTATCCTCCTTCGCCGACACGCCTTCCATCGTCTCTCCTTCCTTCCCCTCACCGTCTCCTTCGCCGGTACGCCATAAGCATAACATGTAACAGAGTTATTAATCGTTATAAAGACAAAAAGAAGGGGCAATGAAAGGAATAAACGTGTGGGCAAACAAGCAATGATGGAAAAGGGTAACAAAAGGGGCTAATTAAAAAAAATATATATAAATACTAATATATATGTAATTATATTAAACAAAGACATAATAAAAAAAAGGGGGCTATATATATATATATAATAGCACGGAACGATGAATAGTAGACGAATAGACAAGTTATTCAAAAAAAGGGAGGAACGTGAACCAGAAGGAACGAATGCTAAGAATCTTTCAATCGCAACCTGGACAAAGAATAATAAATCCGTACCTTAGGGAAGACTAGCCTTGAGTCTTGCTGGCCCTCTACCAGCAAGGGTCTTGTCCCACACCCTCAACTTGGCATCCCCAAGCCACCCCCGGATCTAGTATGCACACTGACGATTGCTCACTTGCGTAGGCCTCTTGGCCTTGTGGTTGTGCTTGCACTCCTAGGTCCAAGGATCATGTGGTCAGCCCCAACTCACCCCTAGGTTGTGTCACATCACTAGGGTAGAGCCACTCCAATCTCACCATCACTCGATTGTCTACGTGGGACCCCAATTGGCGCTTGCGAGCTTTTGCCTGCTCATCGTGAACCTCATTGCTCATTGCTAGATGCTTGCTTGAATGCTTATGCCATGTGCTATGGTGCGGTGTGGGTGTGAAGTGTGTGGTATGCAAAGGTGGACCGGGGCAACCATAAGTGGACCTATCATGCAATGCTGTCATGTAGACTTTGTCAATTTTAGGAGGTCTGGGGCATTCGTAGGTGAATCTATCGTGCATGGGTGTGGCAAATGTCGGGGGACCCAGACATCCATGAATGCTCCTATCATGCATTATGTTGGGGATGATGAATAGGGGTGGACCTTTATACCCGAATATGGACTAATCATGCATTCAATCTGACATGTGGGTGACATGAAAGGGAGGACCCGACTTACTAACCATGCCAAGTTGTGTGATATGCAATGACATGTGTATTCTTAACCCAGAGATGGCTTTCATGTGCGGGGTTGTGGGATGACTTTTGAGCTTCCACTTGAAAGGGTCGAAGGGATCTAGGAAGGTGGTCATTATGGACAGAGGCACTTCCTTGTTTGCTAGGTGTAGATCTTTCATGGTCATGGCTACCCTTGTGTCGTCTGGGACTTGAAAGAGGTGGACTTGGTCCAACATGGTGGGTAAGGGTAGAAAGGAGTGGGTGGTAAGCGATGTGGGTGGGCCGTATGGGTTCCCGAACTCCCATTGGGAGGGGTCAAAAGGATCAACATAAGTGTATCCGGGGGAAAGGAGCTCTAAGTTCATCTCATCAACCTCAAGGTCCTCACAATATGGTGGTGGATCATCCTCCTCTAATGAAATAATTGGGCCAAAGTCTTTGGTGGGTGGATCGGCCATGAGAGGATGGCTTGGCTTTCTACCCGATATAAAGAACTCTAATTCGAGGATAATGTCGGTCTCATCGAGTGTGGGGAGGAATAGAAGGAGGTTGCTAGTGTAGCAACTAACAGTGCAAATCGAGGAGATAGACCCGACGCATAGATGTAGGAGGTCAAGGCTCCTAGGCTGATCGGCCACTGTGGCCAACATGCCAGCCGACTCCATTTGCCATGCTAGACCCTTAAAGAGATCCCCTAAATTCTCCACTTGGTAAGATGATTGGATGGTGGTGCGATAGGAGAGGGGCACTATAGGGTAGTCTCACTCCATGGGTAGAGGGTATGAGTGCAAGCTATGGAGGACGGGGTCTACCTTGAGCCATTTGAGTAGGGGCCCATCTATGGTTATGGTGCCATATGTGAAGGCATGTGGCTCTTGAAGGTTCAGGCTATGTGAAGTGGGGGAGGCTTGAGGCTCCTCCTCTCCATTGTTGTGCACTTGGGTTTCCTCTAGGGTGGGGAGGGGTTCCGAGATAGTATCTACTCCTGTGTGGATGGGTGTGCCCTCCTTTCCCAAGGGAATGGGAAGGTCTTTTGGGGGTGGGGTGATGATGGTTGGTGCATGGTGCACCCGGGATGGTGGGTAAAGGGATACTTAGGTTAGGACAGGGAGGGGAAGTAGTGGAGGCCTAGGACATGGTAGAGTTGGGGTAGGGAGTGGGAGATAGGTTGGGTGTGGAGGATTCGTTGGTTGGTCTTCAAGGGGGGAACCGGGTCGATTATGGGTCTCTTGCCCTTGGGATCGGCCAGTTGTGGAAGGGTGGAAGTGGGGGCCAATTGGATTTGAATGGTGCGGGTTGGGTGGTGAAGTGTAGAGGTGTTGGTCGGGATAGGAGGTGATGGGTGTTGTGGAGGTTGGGCCTTTATGATGGCCTTGAACTGGCCAGGAGAGAAAGGAGGAGTGGTAGTGCTCCTCGAGCTATGGCTCTTCGAGTAGGAGGGGGCGGTTCTAGAAATATAGATCATCCTATGTTCAGTTTTCATGTCTTCCAATGTGTCAATGGGCTCTTGCCTTCTAATCCTCCTTAATCCCTCAATGTCCCGCCACTTATCCCTGGCTTCAAGTAAAAGCCAATGCTTGGCAAAATGGACTCTCGCAGGTCCATATAGCATAGCCCTCTCAAAGTATTTTTTCATGGTACTCTCCCACTTTAGGTAGGCCATAGTGCAAGATCCATCAAAGAGGAGATTCTCAAATAGGATTTTGTCCAAGGGAGGGTCGATTGGGCCCTTTTGGAGGGTCGAGTGGCACAGATAGGACCAATATGGGATGGCCATCCTAGTGGGTAAGGTTGATGCACCGGGTGATGAATCCAAAATGCCCTAGGGCCAACTTGTAGAGACAAGTTGAGAACTTGCTCTGATACCAATTTGAGGTGACACACCCTATAACTCTGATACCAATTGATGTGAGACACCCTAATACTCTGATACCAATTTGACGTGACATGACCGAGGAGAGATGGGCGATGAGCCCAAATGGACGCCCAAATCGTGAATCCAAGAGAGCAAAGGGTACAAGGCGAAGGATGAGCCTGAAGACTTCCTCGACGCTAGAAAGGCCACTTTCCAGACCAGCCTAACTGATCCTTCCAGCGACGTCTTTTAATATACCTCTTTTTGCTACCGAGGACTCACGCTAGGGGGGATGACACTGAGAGCCTTGGTCCTAGACTCGCAAGCAATGCAACGGACCGGCGACTTCACTCAAGCGGACTCACCCGTGTAGTGCACACTCGGGTCCGTAGATGGACTAGCAATAGTGGAGAGGGTCCGAAGTGGAACCTCAATGTTTCGGGGTATGGCTAGCTTAGGGTGGACCCCCAAAGGGCCTGGGATGCCCAATTCAGTGGGCAGCGAGCACGCTGAGGGCATGGGATGTAGGGTATCTCTTACAACTCACTCCGCGATGGCACTCGATAAATGGGAATATAGAGCGGTCACTCACTCACCGTCTGATGAAGCTAAAAAGTAATACAATATAAGCAAAAGTAAAATAGTAGAGGAAGTGACCAGCAGCTCACCTGATCGGTGTGAAGACACCGATCCTGGCCAGAGATGATGGCGAGTGGGGAGGCGTGGGTATGCACCTGCATGCTGCGCCGATGTAGCTTGGATTGGCGACCTGCTAATACAACCACTACACCCTCGCAGAGGGGTTGGACTAAGGGTGGGCAAGGTTAAATTACAACCAAAATTACCTCCACATAGGGAGGGGCGATCAGCCGGCCAGGCAAGGGGGTGGGGAATTGGTCGGCGAAGACCGATCACCCGGCGACTGAATGCTGCCCCGATGTTAGTTCTGTAGGACAACGAGCCGGTTGCAGCGTCACCACGATCACTTCTGTGCTATGATGAAGGCCGGACTAGCATTGACGCACTCGTGGGAGAGTCTCCTTTCAGCGGGAACTGACGGATCTCCGAAAAGAGGTCGGAGTAGAGGATGGCGAGCCGAAGAGCGGGACTGGGTCCAACCTGATTCTAAGTAGTACTTCTAGCATAGGCTGGGGAAGATGGCCGGTACAGGACGCTCCGGTGGGCGAATGGCTTCCCGCTTCTTGGGACGTGAAGGGGACTAGATTGAGGTGACCTCCTCTGAAGGGTGTGCCAAAACTTCATAGGAGTGGCCGAGGTCATGTCTACAAGCGGGCTCAGGTTTGCAGTCGGAGACTAGGTATGCAGTACCCTAAACCGCAGGGACCTGAGAAAGCTGCTACCACGAACTCTCCAGAGGTCTGATGAAGGCAATCTTGCTGTCGTTGCGACCGTGGGCGAGTCCTCTTTGAGAAAAACCCAACGATTCCCAAAGGGGATGTCAGAGCAGAGGGTGAGATAGATAGAAGTGGAGGGTGGTCCGAACAGGCACTGTTAGACTGACCTGCACGCTCTGGGGAGAGAGATGGGAACGGGGAACTCCAGAGTCTGAATGGTGACCTTCTTCTTTGGGCTGGTAGGGGACTTGGAGGGGAAGATCTCAGCTAAAAATCATGTCCAAACTTGCACAGGAGCGGCCGTGGCCGCTTCTTCTCTTGGGCATAGGTTCCCTACCGGAGCAGTATTGTTTAGTCGGGGGAGAATGGCTCCCCTGGCTAGCGAGGAAGTCTGATGATGGCGAGACTACCTCGCCTGCGAAGCTACCTCGATGATATTTCCAGCAATGTATGATACGCCACCTGAAGATGCACGATGACTCCGGGGCAGGCTCTGCAACTTTGTGGTACTCTACTGCTGTAGTTTCCAGACTGGTAGTAGAGAGAGATGGTGATCAAATGGAGGGGGATAGAGATGGTGGACATGGTGGAGAGGAGTGGGAGGAACTCTTGGGTGTGTGGGGGATGGAGGGGGCTGTGGGCAATACTTCCAACAGTTAAGCCAGTTAAACAAGCTCAAAGGCGTATGCGCCACGAGCTGGAGCTGAAAGTCAATGCGGAAGTCGACAAGATGCTCAAAGTGGACTTCATAGAGCCTTGCATATACCCTGTGTGGCTCGCCAACATAGTCCCAGTGAAGAAGAAGAACGGCCAAGTCTGAGTCTGCATCGACTTCAGGGATTTGAACAAGGCATACCCGAAGGACGACTTTCTTGTCTCAATCACCAAGACAATAGTTGATATGACTACTGGTCATGAACTCTTGTCCTTCATGGACGGGTCGTCGGGCTACAACCAGATCCGCGTGGCCATCAAAGACAAAGACCATACGACCTTTCTATCTCTTAAGGGGGTCTTCAACTACAAAAGGATGCCGTTCGGTCTGAAGAATGTCGGCGCAACCTACCAAAGGGCAATGACCACGATTTTTGACGAGATGCTGCATGACCTTGTCGAATGCTGCGTCAATGACTTGGTCGTCAAGACAAAGAGGCGGGAAGATCACCTAGCCGATCCGCGTCGAGTCTTTGAAAGGCTTCGACGGTACCATCTCAAGATGAACCCCATTAAGTGCGCCTTCGGCGTCTCCAGCGGCAAATTCCTTGGCTTCATCGTCAGATATCGGGGCATAGAAATCGACCCTGATAAAATCAAGGCCATTAGAGGGTTGCCTCCGCCCAAGAACTTGACATAGCTCAATCTCTTCAAGGAAGGCTCGGCTATATTAGACGATTTATTTCTAACCTTTCTGGAAGATGCCTGCCTTTCGGCAAGTTGATGAAGAAAGGAGCACTCTTCATATGGGACGAAGACTGTCAGAAGGCCTTCGAGCAAGTATCTACTGACTCCTCCTGTCCCTGGGGCGCCTGTCAGAGGGAAGCCCCTTACCCTCTACAGTGCTGCCATGGACGTCTCTTTGGGGGCGCTCTTGGCCCAGATCAATGACGAGGGCAAGGAGCAGCCGCTATACTATCTCAGCCGGAAACTGATCGGGCCTGAGCATCGGTATGTACCTGTGGAGAAGATGTGCCTAGCTTTGGTATTCGCTGTCAAGAAGTTAAGGCACTACCTTTTAGGTTACAAAGTGGAGCTCAAATGTGATCCACTCAAATTTTTGCTCTACCAGTCTATTCTCTCCGGGAGGCTCGACAAGTGGGCACTCATCCTCATGGAATTCGACATCACCTTTGTCCCACGTAAGGCGATCAAGGGGCAAGGATGGTGGAGTTCCTAGCTACACATCCTGTGCCAGAAGATTTGCAGCTCAACTTTGAGTTGCCCGACGAAGAGGTGTTAGTGCCTTCACAGCAAGCTGGTGAACATTCAGCAAACGTCTCACCACAGGCAAAACCGGATGTCCTTAACCTTGACCTCCCACATTGGGAGTTGTATTTTGATGGCGCTTCCCGGACAGTCAAAAAGGTCGGCGGCTTTACAGACTTCGTCTCGGGCACGGGGCTAGTATTGTATCTCCGCAAGACAGCATCCTCCACAACTCTTGCGCTCTCATGATGTCGTTGACCAACAGTGAGGCAGAGTATGAAGCATTAATTATTGTGCTTCAATTAGCACTGGAGTTGGACATCAGGTGCATCAAAGTCTACGGGGATTCTCACCTCGTCATCCGACAAGTATTGGGCATCTAGGACGTCCGGAAGAAGGAGCTTGTTCCCTACCATGTAACCGTCATGAGGCTCAAGGAAAAATTTTACTTATTTGAAATAGGCCATGTCCCAAGAGGCAGCAACTCCCAGGTAAATGCTTTAGCGAAGCTGGTAGTAGCCTTAAAACTCCCGCTTGAGGGAGAATTGAACATTACTGTCAGATACCGAAGGCTCATGCCGAGTGTGCTCGACGAAGATTCTGGCCTCACCGTCTACGAGGTCAACAACATCCAAGAGGAGAATGCTCCCGAAGAGGAAGAAGGATCTTTGCTGACCTCCACCCGTTCGAGGTGTTCGAGTGCCACCTATCGGACGCCAACTTGTACCTGGAAGAAGCGAAACAGGCTCCGCGGGCCGCCCGCGACAAGGGGAAGAGGAAGTTAACATCCGAACACTGGTTCCCGCCGCCACCTCCAGGCTATGCGGCTCCTCCACATGTGCCGGTCATCACCGAGGAGGGGATGTTTCGAGCATTCCCCCTCGACATCCACCCTACACCGGGGGCACCTCGCCTTGAGGATTTACTGGAAGATGTCAAAGTGCCGCCAGGGATCATCAAACCAATAGCGGCACTGGACTGTCAAGTGGCTGAACAGCTGCGGACCTTTGAAGTCCCAAACACCGACGGGCCACCCACTATTTTCTATGTGGCCGATGAGCAACCCATCAGGGAAGACGATGATTGTCAATTCCCGGGCGACCTGCACGACCCGCACGTCCCAGTTTTGGGGCTTCCCTTTATGACTGAGCGTGCGGCCGAAGTGGTTAAAAGGCAGAGGATTCCCCTCTACCAGCCGGCCAGCCAGCAAAGGATGTTCAAACAAATGTGGAACCCACCGAACCTAGATCGGAGGCTTCTACGAATCACCAGACACCCGGGACTGGGATTCTCTGCGGAAGAATATTACGAGGTCGACGTGATCTCGGCCCTGATAACACCAGGCGAGGGGCCCGGCGAAGCCTCCGCTGCACAGGAGGTCCACCCTGGATGGCAATCCATGATGTCGCCAGGAGGAGCGCAAGACGAAGAAATCTTCCTTTGGGATCCCCTTCATCAAGGAGGCACAAGGAAGACCTCTCCCTCTCTCGAGGGACTAGCTCCGGAGACCCATACTACCCGGGGCCCGCCATCCCCGTCTGTCAGCCGGGCAAGCGTGGGCATTTCAAGCCGGACGCCGGGCCCGCCCCAGCGCGACCCCGTCCTGCTCGCCTTGTTCCGCCAGCAGCAGCAAGAAATTGAAAGACTCAAAGCACAGCTAGCTGGACTGGCTGCGCGGGTGGCAGACCTAACACGGGATCTCCTCCGCCTACGGAGCGAGAGCATGGTCTGGTCCCGGACCGCCAGCCCTGACACCTCCGTCCGATCACCAGGAAGGACCGGGAGCACGGCAAGCCCCACGTCCGGAAGGCCGGCTGGGCAGGGCCCCACGCTGCGGGAGAGGCTGCGCAAGCCCTATTCTTTCCCGAAAGAAAAGACCCGAGGCATCTTCGACTGGGCCTGCCACTACGGCAAGGTCTCCCTCCCAAGGTCCAAGAGGCCCCAAGAGATCCGAAGGAGCGGTGACCCACTGTTCTGCCCTTACCATCAAGTACTCGGTCATCCCATTGAAGACTGTTACGTCTTCAAAGACATAGCTCAGGGCTTGATCGACCGGGACGAATTGAGAATGGGGGACTACGCGGTAGCCCCGCCCCGCCCCCACGTGGTCGGCGGCCTCGGGCGAGGGGTCTACACCATATCTGTCCAACACACAGTCCCTGGAGACGCGCTAGTCCCGCCCTCAGCTGAGGCCATCTATGATGACTATCTGGAGGAGCCCGAGACGGTGTTGTCCCCCATCGCGCCAGAGGGCTCCACTAGCCCGTTGGCTGCGGCCCTAGAAGAATGCGGTGTGATCGCCGCTCCAACACCAGGCCCGAGTGAGTTGGGCGAAGCCCTCGACGTCCTCGAGGTCGAAGATGGCGAGGATCAAGACTTCGTCGACTTGCTGCCAGCTCCACCGGAGATCGAAGATGGTGGTCAGGCTACCGTCGACGAGCTAATTGAAATTAACCTCGGCACGGCGGATGATCCCAGGCCGACTTTCCTGAGCGCCCTCGTGACTTCTTCGGAGAGGGAGGAATATATCAAACTACTGCGAGAGTTCCGCGATTGTTTCGCCTGGAACTACAAAGAAATGCCTGGCCTCAGCCCCGAGGTAGCCTGAGCAATTTCACTGTCAAACTGTTAAATCCAGATATAAGACCACATACGGATGCGTAGTGGAAATGGACAGTAGCTGAGCCTGAGAAGGCTCTTTTCATCTGTTTGAGAACTAGCATCTCTGAAAACCAGATGCGGCTGCATTCAAAGTGCTAATTCCTAAATGATGGATGCCTTTCTATTTACTTCATTTGTTAGTGTGGCTTCCAACAGTTTATCAAGCTTCAGCCATATATCAATGTCAGGAGAGCTAGTCATAGTGAATGCAAAAGGGAGAAGCGACCTTCTAGTGTTGTCCCACACGTAAGGCACATGAGTTTTCAGATCTTCAGGCTCCACTACAATACAAGCTTAGATGTAAGCCTTGAGACTATAGGAATGAGCAGACCCGCCAGTAGGAAGAACCAGTTAGACAGCAGGTAAAGAATGTCGCGAAGCTTGCATGGACCCAGGAGGGTCCTTGGAATGGACAGCAGTGCCACCAGAAGGCCGGACCTCAGCCACAGATTTGCAATTAGCAGGGATGTGCCCAAGCCGTTGGCAAGAAGAGCAAAGCAGGGGAGGTTCCTGATAGTGTAGTGGCTGCCAGAGCTCTTTACCGCCAGAGCCAAGCCAAACGCGCTGAGAGAGCTTGCAGGACACATCTGCTTCACCGGCAAGGGGCAGGTGGAGACTCCATCACCAGTAGCCGGAGGCAAAAGCAGAGTACCGTTTGTGCCGGCTATCCCATCAAGGGCAGGGTGAAGGCTTGCATCCTGTGAGGGGAGAGGTCATCCGGCACGGTGGTGCACCAGGTGAGGAGCGGGCTCATCCGGTAACGTGGGTAGCTTTGCGTGGGAGGTGGAGTAAGGAGAGGCCCACCCAAACCGGCTGCAGTGGCCGCACCCTTCACCTGCCAGGCAGAGTCAACATCCAGGCGAGGCCGACCACCGCCGGAGGGATGAGGAAGAGCAGATGAGGGGCCAGCCACACCAGCCGGAGTGGGGACGACAGTTGGAGTTGCAAGACGCCCCTGTCCAAGTGACGATGCCAACGAACAAGGCCCATCGGCAGGGGCAGGTCCCTCCGATAGGAGGCGTGGGGAGAGGGCTACCGCATGGTTCGTGGGCAGCGCGAGCGGCACCCCGACCGGTGAGACGGAGGATGGAAAGGAGCTGGCCGGCGGGGAGGAGGAGCTCAGATCCACAAGCGAGAAAGAGGGGGGCGGTAGCATAAGGCTGAGAGGCATGGAGAGGCCCTCCCAAGCCGGCAGCCGCGGTAGCACCCTTTGCTGGCCAGGCTGAGGCATCGTCCACGTGCAGCCGGCCACCACCGGTCACCTGTAGAGCAGCGGCTAGGGGGGGCCCAACACTGGGGACCGACCGGCAGCATCAGCAGGAGGATGCGTGGCAGCGGGAGGTGCAGGACGTCCCTGCCCAGAGGAAGAGGCCTTGGTGGAAGGGCCACCGGCAGGAGGGGTGGCCTCCGACAGGAGGTGAAAGGGGGGCTCGACATCGGCAACCATGGGCAGCGCAGGCTGTTCCCCGACTGGTGAAACCGAAGAGCCAAGGCGGGTCACTGTGGGGGCGAAGGGGCCATGAAGCCCTGTTGCTGAAGTAGGGGAAGGAAGGCCGTGGATGGGTGCAGCAGGAAACAGAGCACCGTAAAACGGTGCTGTCCCGTCCAAAGAAGGGCCAGTCAACGGTGGGGTCAAGGTTGAGGGGGGGGCATGCGTGGCCGCTTAACAGAGTTAGCGTTGGGTCCGGATGGGCGCTCAACGTTTGGGAGGCGGTCTCTTGAGACGGCATGTGGAGGAGGGGAAAGACGTGGCTAGCAGGAATAGGTTGGGGACCAGACAGGGAACCGTGATGCCGGCCGGCGGGAGAGGAGAAGATGGCCGGAGAGGGCGAGAAACAGAGCATCGTTTTGGTGGGGGGTCCCATCATGGTCAATGTCGATCAACCAGCTTCATGGTTGGTTGTTCTTCGCGCCGGGAAGGTCTTCATGGTTGGTTGTTCTTCACACCGGGAAGGTTGATTGGTTTATGGAGATTGGGTTGGCACGCCGGGAAGGTTGGCTGAAAGGGGGGGGTTCTCGGCTCGCTACCCTTCGTGCCGAGAAGGTTGTGCCGGGAAGGTTTGTATTTGGCGCGCCGGGAAGATAGATTGGTTTATAGGAGTTGGGTTTTCGACACTGAGAAGTGACGGGAATAGGACGTTCTCGGCGTGCAGGGGCTTCCCGGCGCGCTGACCCCTGCGCCGGGAAGGCTGGGCGCGCCGAGAAGGCTGGTGGGCCGAGAAGGGGCGCGCCGGGAAGGGATTACATCTGGTTACGCCGGAAAGATTGGCAGGAAGAAATAGGAAGGGATCTCGGTGCAGTGACGGTTCTCGGCGTATGAATTGCCGCGCCGTGGACTATTCACGGCGCCGGGGAGGTTGGGGGCCGAGAAGGTCCGAGGGCTCTGTTTTGAGGATTTTTTTTGGGTTCTTCCTGGATGGAGGCCGCCGGTTGAGGGACTTGGGGGTTTTTTTTTTTTTTAGGACAGGAATGTCAATTGCAGGGGGAGATCCACAGGTAGACATTAAAGGGGATCATAGGCTGTAATATTGATGTAGGGGAGCCAAAGCCAAAGAGGGTCCAACAGTCATCTTTCGGCCCTGGAGATTTACTTGACCGTGATCATATACAGCCCTGGGACCAAGAGATTGATGTCTCTGGCCCAGGGGTGTGTTGGACGGCATATGAAATAGACTACGTATATCCACGATGTCAGAGTGAATGATCGATCTTCCCAGAAGCCAGGAGATAGCCTGTATCCGGCTCTGGAAATGATCCTCACATCCCGGGGTGAAACAGGTTACAGCGGTGATGGAAATCCGATGAGCGACGATATAGCATTAACGTGTAACAGATGTAGTAGGGACAACAACTAGGTCGAGATGACCATCTTATTCCCATAATCCAGCAGGAAGAACACATGCTGTTGTACAGCCCAGTTACAGGAGCAAACATGACGAATGGAAGATAGGAAAGTATACATGACTAACACTGCTTCTTGTAAATCACAGATCGACAGAAGATTGAAGAACAAAAGACAGTGACATTAGAATGAGAAAGAAAAGAAAAGAGAGATGGGGGGGGGAGGGCGGAGCATTGACTCCACTCCCTCCCCCGGTGCCCACCTTGGCTTCGAAGGATCTCTTCTGCTTGATGCTCTCTTTCGGGGAGGGGAAGGGATTTCCTCTCCGGTTGATCTCTTTCTCTCTTCACTTCTCTTTCACTGGCCTTCTCTTTTTTTCTTCTCTGATCGATCCCCGTCCTCTCTTTTTTTCTTCTGTCTTTTTTCTTTCTGTCCACCGAAGATGCATATTTTATATGGGCTTCTTCTCGGCGCGGGGGTCTCGGCGCGCCTTTCTGCAGAGGAGTCTTCTCGGCGCGCCACAGTGATGTGTGACTGGGCCCCTCTAATGGCCACTCGGCGCCATGAAGGTTGGCCCATTTAGGGCATTTTATCACTTGGGCTTTTTCGTGCTCTTTTCTCATTATGTGGGAGTTGACCCATCAATTGACCTGTCTTGCAGTCCGAGCTTCTATCTTGTTTGTTCGGGGATGGTCCCGAGTAATTCTTTAACTCTTGAGTCTTGTTTCCGCGGCCGTCCATTGGAGCCGGGCGTCTTCTCTTTTCTTATTTTCTTCTTTTGTTCTTCATCTTTGTCTGGCTTCTGCCACTCCCTTCTTTCTTTGTTTCTGAAAGTAAGATATAATGAAAGTAAGACATTTTAACAGAAATAAAATATTCTAACATTGTTATTATTATTTTATTTTTTATGATTATTATTATTATTAGTATTATTATTATTATTTTAGTTGTCAACAGAGGGTACGAGGCCTCCCCATCGTCCTCCAGGTATGCATGCTCTGACTTGGATTGACCCTAAGACTTTATATGCATGGACCTGCTACAGTGTATGCACTGACTTGGATTGACCCTCAGTCTTTGTATGCAAGAACTTGCTAGGATGTGCTCTGACTATGCACGGACTTAGCCTAGACAACGTGCAACATGCTCGGACTTGCATCGAGTATATGCACTGACTCTAAGCGTATGCTAAGACATGCATGGGCTAGTCATGCGATGGACAAACCCAAACATGCACGGACATTAGACAATGTCCACAGGCTTTGAAGAGACTATGTGCACTGACTCTAAGTATGCACGGACTTAGTGTATGCATGGACACAACAAGTGCATAAGACGATGAATATGCACGGACTTTCCAACAGATGAACCAATGTGCACTAACTTGGTCGAACAATGTGTGTGGACTTAGATGTATGCATGGACTTACAGTCTGCACAGACTTATGCGACTAAAACATACATGACTAACAATCTGCATAGACTTGTGATCATACTAAAACATGCACGGACTTGTGATCATACTCTCAGTTGGGCAAGGTGCACTGACTTGAAAATGCACAGACTTTGTAAGCATAGAACAAGAGTATGCACAAAGTTAGATTATGGAATGTGCACAGACTCAGGCACATGGGCGGACTTGGAAATGCAAACCAAGTAAATAGAACAAATGTAATCCAATGTGCACGAACTCAGTTTTTCTACCAAATCCAACACATGCATGGAGTTAATACAGAGTTTATCTATATGCACGGACTTGGAAATGCAAAAACCAAATGCATAGAGATGATATGCACACTGATGAACAATGCATTGAATTTTAATGCAAATGACTCTAAAGTTAAGCACATCAAATGAAAGTAATTAAATGGCAGATCAAACAAGATGTTGACAAATAGTGTATGACATCATCAAAACAACAGGGATGCAACAGTCTCCCCTTTTTTGATGATGGCAACACTATGTCAAACAATTGCAATGCCAAGACATGCATGATCTCTCAAACTTCCCCCAACATGCTAACATCAATGCTCATGCTAACATTAATGCAGAAAGCATGCTGACATATCACTCCATTTTCACCATCATGCAGACACCATGCAGGCACCATCAAACTAAGTAGAATACAAACTCTCCCCCTTTATTGTAAACTTACCCCCTTTCTTGTAGCACTTGAAGCTCCCCTGAACAGACAACCCTGAATAGATAACACCACCCTTGTAGCACTTGAAGCTCCCCTGAACAGACAGCCCTGAATAGACAACACCACCAGAGACTCTTTTGCAATTTTCTTCCAGAGACTCTTTTACAGTTTTCTCTTCCCCTTTGACATCATCAAAAAATATGAAACGAAAAATGCATGAAATGGAAGAGGGTGTAAGATCTCCCTCAGAGACAGAAATGTGAAGATGTAGAAGAGCTTGTACTCCCCCTGGACGCTGGAGTGGAAGTGACTATCACAGGGATAGATGAATAAGAGAAAAATAATATCTCCCCCTTAAAGAAGCAAACAATACACAGAGCAGTAAGCAAAACTCAAGAGCAGTCAGGAGCAAATCAACACTGATTAAGCAAGATTTGTCAACCACAGGGCAAGTAAATAGTTTAGAAGCAAAAATGCAATATGATGAAGTTGGCAAAGATGTAACTGATCAGAAGAAGTTATATAGCATGTATCACTGATCTAAGTCCATATAATGATATCAATTAATAGACCTTCCTATCATAAGGGGTTATGAATTTAACCTTCATGACGGAACTGGTTTAAACATAATGTATACCAAGATTGACATTTAAAGGTAGAACACATATCTGAGACAAGTCTTAATTATGGTGAACCAATAAGTCATGCAACATGTTAGAACAGACAACTTCCATCTTACACAAAAGATCTCAAAGACACCTTTGAGAATTACATGATGCAGTATAGAGATTAGGAGAGAGATCTCCCTCCCCTCTCCCTCCCAACACCCAAATTCGCAGCTCCTCTCTCACCCACTGCAAACACCACCTCCTAGGCCCTATCTCCCCCTCTCACAAGCCTAGTTCGGCCCTCCCTTGGTCTCCTATCAGCCCGGGGCCTCTCTTCACCTGATCCCTCCCTTGTTCCCCCATTCATCCCCCCATTCTCCCTCCCTATCTCGCCTGCTACCAGTCTGCAGTAGTAGCAGATTTCAACAGAAACTTGTAGCATCTCCAACGGTCACTCCACGAGGCTTTAGGTGGCATATCTTATAACGGTGGAAACCTCGTCAAGTCAGCATCGCAATGGAGGTGGTCCCGCCAGCATCCAAGCTCGAAATTGATCGGAGGAACAGATCTCGCCGGACTGCGCAGCCAGAACTTGATTGGCAACATGAAGCTGAGTATAAGGGCTCCCTCGACCAGCTCTGTTGAGATCTTGGTGTGATCTTCAGAGTGCAAGAACTACGTCCAGTCCTCTTTCAGTCCCAGAAAGAGGGAGGTCAATCTCCTGCCCGAGCACCCGGTTCTGGCCAATCTCGTTGAAGGTCGCAGACTGCTTCTGTCTATCCAGGTTGGACTGACCCCCACTCTTTAGCTCAGAGTTTTCTTCTCTGACCTCCGATTGCAGTCCCGTCAGTTGTCATCCGAAGCTACTTCGTCCACGGTCACATCGCCCTAAATTTTGCCTCTATCGGGGTTAGGCAGCACCAGCGACAGCTTTGGTAATAGTCCCCTTTAGTTCTGCATCAGTCAGAACACAGTCAGACCAGCTGAGTACTCCGAGCTACAGTGACCGTCGTCGTCTACCAAACTGTGCCAAACTCGTACAGTCCATTCTCTAGTTAGTCTTGGTCATCTCAGCTTTGATCCCGCCTCCGAAAACCTTCAGACGAGTTCGTGGCTGTCCCAACACCGACGCTCGGTCCTGTAGTCCCAGACAGGGCAGAACCGAACAACTTGAGAAGACGAAGGCGCAGCACATCGTCTCGACCTCCGGACGACTACCAGCTCCTACGGCTGGCTTCTACCTTGCCCCCAGTCGACTCAACATCAGTCCCGCCTTCCTACAGCACCGGGAGACACCCGCAGTAGCTCAACATCCACTCTCTACCCCCTGCTGGTCAAGTCGGGCAGATTTAGGTTCATCGGCTTCTTCCCTTCCCTTGCTGGGTCGACTGAAGGCCCCTCCCTACGTGGAGGTAGTTTTGGATGTAATTTTAATTAGTCCCCACCCTAAGATCCCCCTCCTGCAAGAGGTGTAGTGGTGTAATATTTTAATTTTCAGGTCAATGCTACACCGATGCGGCGTGCGGGTGTGTACCCACGCCACCCCGCTCGCCCTCGTCTCCAGTCGAGATTTGTGTATTCACGCCGATCAGGTGAGCTTCTAGTCACTTCTCTTTGTTGGTATTCCTTGCCTAATTAGTATTGTCTCTTAGCTCCATCGGACAGTAAGAGAGTGCCTGATCCCAAATTATCATCAAATTGAGCGACCACCGCGGAGCGAGTTGTGAGAGATACCCTACAACCCACGCCCTTGGCGTGCTGGCTGCCCGTGAAATTGGGCATCCTGGGCCCTTAGGGGTTCAGTCTCAAGCTTGTCAAATCCCTCGGAGCATCAAGGTCCCTTCCCAGACCCTCTCCATCATCATCGGGTTGCCCACGGGCACATGTGTGCGTTACGCGGGTGAGCCCGCTTAAGTGATATCATCGGGTACATTGGATTGCTTGTGAGTCATAGGTCAAAGGATCATTGGCCTAGTGGACATCATCCCCAAGGTGGTGTCACATCAATTTGGTATTAGAGCAAGTTCTAGACTTGTCTCTACTAAGTCTTGTCCTAGGGCCATTGCATTCATCACCCTTGTCCACCATCATGACTACCTCATACTTGGCATATTCGCCACTCTTAGGCGTCAAAAGACTACCTTAGCACCTGCATCACTAATTGCACTTAACGGCCATTGTAGACATCAATATTCATGCATGGTCTTGAGCCATATACCTCACCTCATAACATAAGCTTCTTTAATGAGCTTTTAAGAGCATCCCCACTTGTCTCAGTTGAACCTCCATTAAGTAGACCTCCATTGTTGAATTCTTGACTTGACCCTTCCCATGAAAATTGCATCAGCAACCGCTGAACTTGAGGTTGATGTGATTGGAACCACTGTTAGGATAGGATTCTAATCTTTTGTCACGGACTCATGTACTCTGGATAGGTATGGCAAGCCATCACATATGCAGACATTAAAATCAAAGCCTTCACGAGCCATGGAAGATATAATTAATGTTTGACATGAAAAGCCATATGAAGGCATGCCAAGATTGAGTTCATCTCTAGGGAACAAATGGAAGTTGTACAGATGGGCAACAACCTTGCAACCTCGGAGCCGAAAGGGGCAGACAGCAAACTGAAGAAGCTTGAACCTCTCTGCGGCGATCTTCACCTTAAGGTAGGCCATCTCTGGGGTGTCAATCAGAGAGACGCGGTGCCACCACAAGTGGAAGGCATGGCTACCGGGTTGGGCACTGGCCTAGGGGGGGAAGGAGGAAGACAAGGAAGGGAAGAAGGCCGATCCTATCTTCTGGGTGGAGACGGCGATGAAATCGGCATCCCTGATGTGGTCCCTAAGCTGCAAGAGCACCTCAGCGAAGTTGGACTTGGTCACCTGCTTCACGGTGCCCCACTACTGCTTCCCATGTAGGCGGAGCGACGGCGGCGACGGCATCACATCATCGCTCGGAGGCTGATGTTGTGAGGAACGCTCTCTCTCTCTCTCTCTCTCTCTCTCTCTGTGTGTGTGTGTGTGTGTGTGTGTGTGTGTGTGTGTGTGTGTGTGTGTGTGTGTGTGTGTGTCGGCACATTTTGGGTCAATGAGGTTAAGAGATACATGGTGGAATAGGAGGCGGCGAGAGTTTTCATGGAGCTTGTGAAGTCAAAGGAGGACGTGTTGCAAGTGTTGACTTTGGAGCTCCTACAGGCGCTTGCTAAAGACAAGGTCGATGATGCCAGTAGGGCAAGGGTGGTGAGATAGGGAGGGGTAGAGCCCCTGGTCTAGGTGCTCCATCTCAGGTTGTCATCATCCTCCAAGGCCAGGGAGACTACTGTAAAGGTGATGTAGGCCCAATGCTACTCATCCACAAATTTTGTTAACAGTCTCATCAATCCCTGTCGGGTTCCTTGATAGGTCTTGTTCTTCCTTAGGAATGACGAGGCCTCCCTCTAAGGGGCAATACTCATGGCGGCGTTGCGCCTCACCATGATTTGAGACAAGGCCAGGAGGGTGATGGGTGATGCAAGCTTCATGCAAGAGCTCATGGGCTTACTAAAGGCTGCCAAGTTGTGGGAGGTAAGGGAGATAACGGTGGCAACACTGGCATAGGTGGTGTCGGAGTGGAGGAATTGGAGGAGGTTCATCTAGGAGGAGGAGGAGAAAAATGGCGTGGGGAGGATACTGTGGCTCCAGGGCACAGAGGAGGAGAGATCGGCAATGACAAGGTCCCTGTTGGGGGCACTCTCAGCCATATCTGATAATAGCAGTGGGAGGAAGATAGCACTTGTAATTATGTCGAACACTAGCAAAGTAGTTGTCCTCTCTCTATCTCTCATCGGAAGCTTCCTCTCTCTATCACTCTCTCTCTCTGCCTCTCACCTATGCCCCCATCACATCCCTCTCTCACTCCCCACTCCTGTCACCCCCTCCATTGTAACAACTCAACCCTCTCTCTCTAGGTCCCCTCTCCTCCCTCATCACCCCAGGGTTGCCAACACCAGAGGGTCTCTCTCTCTCTCTCTCTCTCTCTCTCTCTCTCTCTCTCTCTCTCTCTCTCTCTCTCTCTCTCTCTCTATCTCTCTGAAACGTGGGAAGAGTTAATGGGGTATTAATAAGGTTATTATTATTATTGTAATATATATATACATATATATATGTACATATATATACATGGGTCAAGCCCATTAAGGTTATTTGAATAGGCCAAGTCCATTAAGGTTTATTTGGGTAGGCTAGTGTAGGAATGGGCCAAGCCCGCTAATACAAACTATTGAAATCATCTATTGATTTAGTATGTGAACAAGGGATGGGCCGAGCCCATTAAGATTATTTGAATGGGCTAAGCCCATTAAGGTTATTTTGTACATGATAGTGTAGGAATGGGCCAAGCCCGTTAAATTTAATTATTTATTTTTAGGAAGGGAATGGGGCAAGCCCGTTATGTTTATTTGTTTGTTTTCAGGACGAGAATGGGCCAAGCCCATTACTCTTGTTTATTTATTTTGGGATGGGAACGGGCCAAGCCCATTAACGTATACACTTTTTTTTGTATTTTTATGCGGGGAAGGGAACAACCGGAAACCCATTAACAAAGCCCATCAACATGACTTGGTTGTTTTTATTCATTATGGGGGATTAACAATTTAGATTTGCGTGAGACGAGATTGTCAGACAAAAATCGGAGATCAATCAAATAACTTAATTATGCGAGCCGCTTCGGGGCGTCGTAATGTAATACGGGATTTGCTCACGGTAATGCCGAAATTTACGTGTCTACACTCAGTAGGCGCTACTCGAGACCTCCAGACATCGTGGAGGCACACCGAACCTAAAAAGAAAAGGGGTGAGTCTCATCTCATTGGCTCAGTAGGGGTCCCGCGGATCCCCGCACAACAAGACGTAATAAACAAAGCAGTAAACAATAAAATAGGAAAAATAGTACTCTGAACCTTAAATAACCATACTAAACTACCAACTGCATAAAGCCCGTGCAACAATGGAATATCTCAGGTATTGAATATAAGCCACGCTAAACCAAATTCTCATAAGCCAGGCTACAGGAAACTGAACCACAGTAACTTGTCTCGGAGTGACTCTCCTAGAGTACACTGAGGGCTAGAATCTAAGCTACCAAGTAGACCCTCAGTCAGTCAACGAAGGAACCCAGCTACGCTGTCAGAATAGGAATCTCAGGGACAGAAAGGAACCACACCTCGATCACGTGTAACGGGGACACTGAGCCGCCAAAACACTGAACCTTGTTAGTAGGAAGCCTGAGTCGCTACCTCTCAAGTGACAAGATCACTACCCACTAGAAGCAAGGCCGGATGTATCCACTGATGTCTTAGTCTGCACCCCAAATGTCTCTCTACTCGCCCTAGGTGAAGACTGAGACACCGTAACCAAGTAACCACATAACAAGGACTAGTTGGGGTCACACTGATCAGCGCGTGTCTGACGTCCCCAATCACGTGTGCACACACAGACCAATTGCTCTAGGTCAGGTTCTCTAGTTGGTTTTTCTCCTGGTCCGGACTCAGGTTGGAAAGACAAGAGGCCCTACGATAACCGGCCTAAGAACCGTCTCATTAGGATAGTCGCTCCACCACTCCTAGGTGAGTAAACACCTACATGTCGTAAAGAAGGTTACGACTAATGGGCGTCACTTGAGGTAAGAACTCGCTGTAGAAGCGGAAACTACCGGAGTACCACCTGTTCATACTAACCCAATTATACACATATAATGCATCACGAGGCAGCTTTACATCACGAAACCCAAGAACATCTGATTGGATGGCTAATCTATCGACTATCGATGCATACGGCGTGGGTCGGAATAACTAATCGTGCGAAGTTTTAGAAAATCGGTGAACGGGGGAAACTGGGTCCTGGGCGGCAAATCCACAAGCCGCTCTTTTATGGCTACCACTCAATGACCAAGGCGGTTAGCCCTGCAACTTGGGTGGCCAGGGGTTTAGCCACCCAACAAAACTACCCTAGACTATAATGACTTGGGTTTTCGGACCGGCGGCAGGCTTGAGTACCACTCGAAAGCCAGCCCGGTGAGTGTCGAGCCAAAGAACTTCAGGAGATAGGCTTCATCAGCAGTTAGGTCTCCCATCACATTCACATAGTAGGCAATGTGCTCTCTTGGAGACCCATGCCCATTGAACTTTTCAAACTTTGGTGGCTTGGTGATGCCAGCCGGTAGCTTCCTTGCGGCATAATGAGCCGGATAAGGGACTCGATAGACGTCGAACGACGTCTGGTCCCCGTCGCCCCTTTCTGCTAGCTTCATGTTGATCATCTGTTCCAGCATCAGCCGACTGACCGCCGCCGGGTTGACCGGGCTTGGATAGAAATGAGCGGGCTGTGTGGCTGGGGTAGTCAGCACAGTTGCCTGAGGACTGTTGGAGGGAAGGGGCCTGCAACGGGGCTGAGTACTGTGCTTGTTGCAGGGGAACGCCCATAGTGAAGCTGGGAGTTGGTGGAAATGCCGCAGCTTGTAGGGTTGCCTCAGAAGATTGTCCGTTGCCCTCGGGTGCCTCTGGTAGAACCTCGGTCTGCCCTGACGTCGAGGGTAGGACATTCCTCTCACTGAGTTGTCTCTTCAATATTTCGATCTCCCGCTGGTATTGCTGGATCATGCCCAGCATGGCAGGGTCGGTCACGGGGAGAGTGGGCGTACCACTCGCCTCTTCGGTCGGGACATCCTCAGACAACGTAGAGGGTCCGCTGCTCGTGCCCCCAGTGGTAACAACGTTGGCCGTGAAGGCTGCGGGGGAATCGTCGGGGGAAGTCACCTCGGCACCTGCCCGCGCCACTTCGCTTGCCACTCTTCTTCTTCTAGTGAGGGGATCGGGCCTGGCGGCAAGCCTGGCCACCTCTTCAGGGTCGGTAGGTAAGGCTCCGTACCGACTAGAGAATCCTGCCATATTGCAGGTGAAGATCTGCCAGCCTCCGGTTCTTCTTGCCGCTCTCCTTGATTGCTTGTTCGGGAAGACCAGCCTGTCAAAGACCGATCGTCGAGGCGGTGCCTCCTCCCACACAGGGAATCGGCGTGGATCTTCGAACCAATTCCTCGACTCCGCACTAGGTACGGGCCGAGCCTCTTCTTCTTCCTGGAAAGCGGAGGCCATTGCCCCCAGCAATCTCTTGCGACCCGAGGGAGTGCTGCCTGGGCCCCGAAGATAGTTCCTCATAGCCTGCTCAATCCCTTCCCACTCCTGGTCGGGGGGAGCGGCCGGCGATTGGGTGTCAATCACGACATCCTGATGGGTGTAATGCGCGCACGCTGAATGGTCGGCATGGCAGTGGCGCCTATGACGTCGACGACGGGTATTCTCGGGCAGCACTGGTACAGCGGCCGCCAGTTGAGAGGTCTCGGACGTCCCCTCGACCATTTGGTCTCTTCGCCCCCTTATGTGACGGGGACAGCTAGGTCCTGCCTGCGCAGGCGCCATAAGTCGAGCCTCCTTGGGGACCCAGACTTGTTTCAACTTTGCCGATTTGTGAGCCGGCATGCTTCTTGGTGCGGCGGCCGGGATGGCGGGCGCCTTTCCTTCTTTTACCCTCTCCAGCCCTTGGAAAGAATTGTGGACTGGGACGGTTGGCACTATTCGGTCCGGGATGGCTTCGGACCTCTGCCCATTTAAATGGACCCGGATGGTTCCGACAGTTACGGACTTGCCGGAGTTAGAGATTCGACGTCTTGGTGTGGCAACGCCAGCATTGCTCCTTCGTAACCTCCTTTGGTGGGACGCTGACCCCCGGTGCGATGGGCCGACGGTCTGGTGCACGTGGTGCATGTGGCAACCCAGCGTGCTTGACGGGGTGCTGCCATTGCTTCGGGCCACAGCTCGGCCAGCAGCAGCTTCGATGCCTCCCGAAACAAGGGCATCGGTCTTTGGCTTGCCGGACGCATCCACGTCCAAGATGTTGATGAAGGCCACCCCTAGAAAGTTGGGGAACCAAGGACAGCTTCGGATCACATTGCAAAACTTGCAATTGAGTTCCGTCTACGCGCCTTGGTCGGTGACTTCCCCCTCGTCGTCTGCCAGTTCCCTCCCTTTCCAACCCCGAGAGAGGGAGAGAGAGAGAGGGGGAGAGAGAGAGATGTATAGTGGCTCCAGCGACGGCGAGGGGGGCCACGATGCCGCCTCTAAGAAGATCCCGCCGGCGTCTTCCATGCCGTGGGTCCGCAACCTCCGCAGGTTCATCGGCTCCGGCGCTGGCCTTGGCTCCGAAGCCCTCATGGGTCAGTACGCTTCCGCACTGCGTCGAACCAAATCTCCTCGGTTGCTTTACCCCCATTTCACTATTACGCGTTTTGCTCTCTTCGCGTCAACCGAGCCAGTGGAGGAGGGATACGCAGCTTGCTCCATTCTTTGCTACTTCAGTTATTACTGTCTCTGGAACATCGTTGATCACGCGAAGTTCTCTGCTGGTATTGCGTGTCTGACTTCCCTCCCCTGATTTGATTTGCCTGAAACGTCGATGGTGCTAGGTTTTGCGAGACTTCATCGTGTAATTTTTTTTTCTAGAGATATTTCTCGAAGTAAGGAATTGTGATAAGACGTAGATGGATTTCTGCCTGTGCAAGATGATGGGTGGAGGGAATTCAGAGAGAATGGTTGGACATGAACTAGGGGAGAGGAAGTAACGGTGACCAAAAGGATCAAGGATCTAGATTTTGATTCAAATGCATAGATCTGTTTTTAGTATCGAACATCGTGGTCTGACTGGAGAGCACCTTCGGGGACTAAGAGACTATACATATTTGGAATAAAATAGGCTTTTACATATGCGTATTCATACTTGATACTTGGCGCATTATCTCTCTAGATTTTTCTAGAGAGAAGATCCGGGAATGGCCTGGCAGGTGAGGGAGAACCGCTTCCCCTTGGGGACTGGTGGCCCTTGCCGGACCTCTTCAGGAAGGTCTGCTGCATGGGGCTATGGTGGGCTGGTAGGGGGAGATGGTAATGAAGCGAGATGGAGGGGAGTGCCAACTGGTCCGGTCTGCTTCCGTTGCCATTAGAGAGGACACCTGTAGAGACTTTGCAGGATGCCATTGGCTGCTCAATGACCAGAGGTGGGAGGAAAATGTCATGACCTGGATGGAGATGCAACGACACTTGGGGAGGTAGGAAGCCCTCAACCTCGTAGGTATATCACCGGAGAGCATGGTAGGGTGACTCAAGTGACTCACTAGGTGTCTTTGGATCACTCATATCCAAGGCATGGCCGATGAGGTGCAGACGGGGGATTTTCTGGAGGACTGGTGGAGAGCTTGTGCCCTCTGGGAGGTTTGGAAAGTGCACAGAGGTGGCCTCCTTGCTATTGCGAGTTAGGCAAAATGGGCTATGGTGGTGGCTGACGCAGGTGTCATGGTGGCAGGAGGGGTCATTCTCTGAGTCCAACGCTAGAACTTGCAGAGAGGAACCTTCGCTAGTCCTCGATTGGTCTAGGTTTGGGTCAGATTCATCGGAGTTCTGTTGTGGCTGCGTGATGCAAGGGGTGTGGACTTCTTGTCTGCCTCGTTCGGGAGGGTGGAGTCCAGGACAGTCAATATTCTCTCAGAGGAATGGGTGACCATGGTCGAGGTTCTCATCCTTGCCTCATCTCCTCTTGATGTCCCTCCGGTGGTCACCTTTGCCGTCGGGGAAGCCTCAGTTGTGGTTAGATTGTTGGCTCGTCTAGTGGCGGTGGGGTGATGGTGGGAGGTGCAGTGGATGTTAGGGCAAGCAGGGGCCCCATCGGAGGTAGGAGATGAACAATGTGCGGGCGGTTTGAATTCAAATCGCCTTGCACACTGGGCAGGGCCGGGAGGTGGCCCATTTGCTAGTTGGCCACTAGCAAACAATGTTGGGTCGTCGAATCCACAAGGCAGCAGGGATTTAGACTTGGTCCACAACCCATGGGTCCAGCTAGGGGACTTGGGCCCGTACCCGTTACCCAATGACTTACCCGACTCCACGGTAATGGGGTTAATGGGCATGTAGGGACCCGATAAGGGTCGCCCTTGCCACCCGATTCCTACAAGGGCTTTCGTGGCTTCTCCTCTGACGGTGGCGGCCAACTCCAGTGTGTAGGTGGTCGCAATGGTGAGGCTGGCGGGGAAGAAATCTATCTTCCCGATAGGCCGTCCTCGACAACTGGAGGAATGGACGATGGTATGGTGCCCAGAGGGGCTTCGAGCGGCGGGGTCCTCTTCTCCGACGGTAGTGGCTACCACTCCGGCGTGCAGATGGTAGTGGCATCTCCAATGGGGAAGAAGCTTCTCTCCTTGTTTGAAAGGAGGGTAGTGCAGTCCTTGGAAGGGTGTTCAGGGGTGGAACTCGTAGTCGACCATGCCACTAGGCTGCAGGCGGAGGGTGGACGCCCGATCCCAGTCATCGCGGGCTCCACGGGACTGGATCACTCTGGAGAACACCAACAGCTCCGGTGACACGACCCTGGCCTCCCTTTGGAGGGGTAGAGAGTTTGCAGGGTCACATTTGGTTGGAACTGTTGGTTGTGGAGTCAACCGGCCAACGGGAATCGGCAGGAGTGTATGAGGTGCAACATACTGGCTTGAAGGGGACGACAGAGAACCTGAAGCTTTAGAAGGTGGGGAGGAGCTGTCCTCCGATGGCGAGGAAGCTATTCTGGAGACCCGGGAGGGGGTGTAGTGGAGGTAGGAGGGCAGCCAGAGGGAGAAGAGGAGCTTTCCGCCAAAGGTACTCTGTGTAAGGAGGAAATGAAGGAGTTGGTTGGGGCGGTAGAGAGGTTAACGGTAGTCCAGGTGACTGAGTTGGCAGAGTGGGTGGCCATATTTTTTGTTGGGATGGAAATGGAAAGGGATTTGAAAGGGGTTTTCTCTAGAATCCAGAAGGGGTGGTTGCTTAGCATGGCGAGAGGGGTGAAGGGAGGAAAATCCTAGAAGAGGGGGGAGAGGGAGTGTGTGGGTGAGGGGGAGGAGAGGTTCATGCTTATGCCCTGACGAGGATTGTCTCGTGGAATCTGAGAGGGATATGCGGAGGAGAGAAGAGAAGGGCGGTGAAGGCGTAGGTGAGGAGATGCAAAGTGTATATCTTGTGTATACAAGAATCCAAATGTGAAGGGGATGGGGAGTCCATCATGAGGGAGATTGGGGGAGCTAGACAAACCAAAGGTGTAGCTTCCCCAGTCGAGAGGAGATCTGGGGGTATTATGATACTCTAGAATCAGTATGATATTGAGGATGAGCAAGACAGGAAGATCACCAGGAGAGCGATTTCCTTACATTTTTGGAACGTAAGGGACGACTTCCATTAGTACTTCTCGGGTAGGGAGGAAAAGTGGTGTTTGTGGGCAGAGTTGACACAACACCATCACGGCTTTGGCCAGCCTTAGTGTGTAGGTGCAGACTTTAATGTTGTGGTTGCACCCTGGAAAAGGAAAGGGGCCTAGATACAACACGGGGGAGATGGACTTCTTTGAGTGCATTGAAGATGCAGCACTAGTGGACATCGACATGACTAATGCAAAGTTCACATGGTCCAACCTGAGTGTAGACCCCACTTGTTCTAGGTTGGACAGGTTTCTAGTTTCGGTTGATTGGGGGGATCATTTTCCTCATGTGCAAGTGTTATCTTTGGCGAGATCGACGTCAGACAATGGTGTCGGATCATAAGTCCATCCTCTTAAAGACCAGCTGCACGCATGTAAGGAGAGGGCGTTTCAGACTAGAAAGATTCTGGTTTAGGGAGGTAGATTTCATTAAGATTGTGTGGAGTGTATGGAATGTGCAGAGGAACTAGAGGTCAGCTATGGTAAGATTGGTAGGCAAGATGAAGCATGTGGCACATGCTCTCAAGGTATGAGGTGCAGAGAAAACCCTTCTAGGTAGAGTTGTTAAAGACATGATATTACAACATATTGAGGGCCTTGACTACTTAGAGGAGGTATGGCTACTTGATGATTTAGATAGAAAGTCTCATGGGACACCCTTAGGGCAGATGTTGATGAAATCTTCATTAGGGAGGTGATATCTTGGAAGCAGGGGTCTAGGGAAAGATGGATTAAAGAATGGGATAAGAACAATACTTATTCTCATTGCATTGTTTCGGGGAGGAGAGTCAACTCCATCTCGTCCATCTAAGTAGGTGAGCACTCTTTCTCTAGGGAGGAGGACATCAGGGATCAAGCGAGGGTTTCTACTCCAGACTGTTCACAGAGGATGATGTCAGCAGACCGAGGATTGCATTGGACCTTCTTTCAGACCTTTTTTCGGATGACAGGGAAGCCATTTCTTAGAGCTTCTTAGAAGAGGAGGTTCATCAGGCTGTCTTCTGTCTAGCTGGGGATAGAGCCTCATGCCTAGACTGATTATTGTTGGCTTTCTTCTAGAAGTGTTGGGATATTATTAAGGGAGACTTCATGGCGGTAGTGAGGGAGTATCAGGAGGGAATGACTCACTTGGGGGGTATTATAAAACCTTCCTTGTCCTTATCCCTAAAGCTTTCCCTTCCAGCCTACAAAATGTGTGGAAGATGGTGGTACGACGCCAGTCGTCACTCACCTGAGGCTGGGTCAGCATGCACCTGACTACACCCAAATGTACGTCCTCCTGATACGAGGTATCAGGGACGTCAACCTGCTCGCCCTCCAATAGCTCATCAAAGAACTCCTCGGCCAATTCTTGGTCTGGCTCATAACTGACTGGCACCAACTCGGGGGTGGGGTCACAGGCCAACGTGTCGGCAATAACAAGTGATCCTCGGGTGGGGCACTTGCTAGCAAAGTGGCCAACTCCACTACAAGTGTAGCAATGGTCCCGTGTCCAAGTGCCTTGAGATGTTCCACCAATCATAGGCCCCTTACCCTTGTCCTCTCGATGGACTGGGGGTGTGGGAAGAAGAGGCTGAGTCAGCACGGTGGGTTGATAAGGCCGAGGGGTAGGGACGGGTGCCTGGGGGCGAGGGGGAGGATCCCTCGGAGGGAAAGTGCGGGGCCTAGGAGCAGTGGCGGGGTCTTGTCGAGGGGGTTCTGGGGGACGGGCCATCGAAAATCGTCTATAGGAGGTAGGCATGGTACGAGGGTCGGTCCCACACTGATAAGTGACCCCTGGACGCTGGACGGGAGCGAACTCCGTCTCGAACTACTCCAACTCGAGAGTGACATGGTATGCGTCTTCCAAGGTGGTGACATTGCGGTGAAATAATTCATTTTGATAGTGGGGCCGCAAGCCACTACAGAAGAACAAGACATGCATGGTGCTCTCTTCTGTAACGTCACATCGTAAAAAGTACTCATCAAACTCTACGATGTAGTTAGACACGGATCGGTCCCCTTGGGTGAGACTCTGCCACCTATCAATAAGATGCTGACAATACATGGCAGGTAGGTACTTACGCCTAAGCCTTTCCTTCATCTCATCCCAAGAACCTACCTGAAGCTCATGACGTTGAAAGAGCAAGCTCTCCACATTACTCCAGTAAGTCTGTACTTGCCCCAACAACTTCATCTTGGCATACTTAACCCTCCGGTGGTCCTTCATCTCGAACCACTCAAAATATCGATCCATGCTGGCCTCCCAATCAAGATAGATCTTGGGTTCCAAAGACTTGGACCCATCAAATGTGGGAGGGTCCGCATGAACGGTCTTGAGGATCCGCTCATCCTCATCATCCCTTTGTGATCGGTGACCACGCCGGCGTTGGCCATTTTCCTCGTACTCATTGTCGAACTCGTAGTCCTCAAAATGGAGGGCACGTGGCCATTGCTCCTCAGCCCTAGGTGGTGCGGGCTGGGCCGCAGGTGCGGGTGGGCAGCAGGCGCGGGCTGGGTAGTAGGCGCCTGAGCGGCCAGAAGAATGCCAGGTAGCTCCCGGCGAGGAGTTCTCTCAACACTCTCTATCCTTCCAACCAGACCTTGGATGGATCGGTCGAAAGTCTCGGCACGGTCCTCTATGGCATTGAATCGGCTCTCTATATGCTCGGTATGCTCCCTAAGAGTTTGCTCAGACCTATCCATGTGCTCCATGAGTTGGAGCATCATGTCCTCCAGAGAGCGGCCTCCCGAGTTGGCACCCTTGGGTTCACCCATAGTCTCAGGGCGATGGTAATGGACACCTCCACAGGTGGGCATGCAATGGGCCTAAAGGAGAGCTAAGGGTGACTCACTAGACCTATATGGATGGACCGATGCAAGATGAGGACCCTAGACTTAACCCAAACTCCAGTACGTGGTGGAGGTGAACCTCACGCAAGGGGCTACTTTCCGGATAGGCGTAACCTAACCTTCCAGTAATGTCTTTTGATATACTGGGTATTGGGATGCAAATCAAAACACCTTTTTTTTATTTTGTTTTTTTTTAAAACAATGATGAACCTAGACTCAACTTAGACCGTGCTTATGAAGACTACCCTAGACTCAAACCGGCTCTGATACCAATTTGATGTTGGGTTATTTCTATATTACGCACTCTGTCTGTATGTGTTGAATGCACTACGCTCTGATTGACATGATCGTTATAGACATCGTCACGTTACTTCCGAGTAATCTTCCGCGCTCGGGGCATGACAATTTGAAAGGCATGTATGATCGTTCCTAAAATTATCTTTTGAAAATCTAATTGCACACTCTTCCTAACATGCCGGAGTCAAGAGATTTAAGCCCGATATCAAGGGAAATTGTGTCTTCTGTCATATTCACAAATCACAAGGAATGGGTGGATATACTCAATGTGGCATGATTAAAAGTTATGTGAAAATCATGTTCAGGACATAAGAAAGAGGATGGTTCCAACAAGAAGATTTTAAGACAAAAAGGAGACAAAGAGAATGGCTGCAATCAGCAGATTGCAAGAACTCATTTGAAGAATCAAACCCACAATATTGATTTAGAATACCACTGATTCTATAATCCTCTGATTTCACCATTTTAATGCAATCCAAAGTATCACTTGATCCTTAGTTTTGTAATCTAGAACAAAGTTGCATGAAGGACACAAGGTGATCAGGCACGACATGAAGGAGATGAGGAAGTCTTTTGCCATTGCTCTTCCTCAATCACATCTCCATCGTGTGCCATCTCTATTTGGTTTTAGAAAAAAGCAATAAAATTGCATGTCGCATTGATGTAAGATTTGGATCATGCCAAATCCAAAGACATCTGTGTGTTGTCCAATTGTGCAGGAATATATTTGTAGATATAGAATTATATAGGGGAGCACATACCAACTAATTATCCAAAGGCATCTATAAATAAAATAGTATTGCAGTCCATGCCATCCCTATATTAGGTAGTTATGCTTAGAATCCTATAATGTGTGAACAAGAAACCAAGGATTCTGCCTAGGTTAATAACTTCAGTAAGTTTGCTCAGTGTGAAGCCACAAAGTGAGAAGTACATGCAGTTGAAAAGTAAAGGAAAGCAGTGGCATAACAACTTGAAATATGGCACTGACAACTGGCAGGATGGCTTAAAAGGAATAGGTCTTCATCTCACTTGCCATTGAATTGCCACATGCATGTCTTTCACCTGATAACAATTAGATCATCTTTAAAATTCAAATGAGAGAGAGAGAGTCCTCTCCTCTTCCTTTTGCTTCTTCCATCTGCATCGCCTTCCTTTGATCAGCTTAGGGTTCATCTGTACCAGTCTGATTCCTTCCATTTTATGTAACGTCGATCTTCGTAGGGAATTCTGTGTCTATCTCATTATTCTGATGCTTATTTTTGGTTCTGTGCGTTGTGCGCCCCTAGATCTTGTGATATCAGGCGCTAGATCAGATTCATTTTGAGAGTATCACTGACAAGAGCATCCTAGATGCCCAACCGAAGCTCTTCATCCACATCATCCTAGACAATGCCAACAACACGCTCTCCATCATCGACAACGATATCGCCATGATCAAGTCCAGTATAGTTTCTTTGCATAAATTGCCTTTGTGTCTTTTACTTTTTTTTCTCCCTCGATGGCCTTCTACATAAGTTTATGGTACTTACATTTAGCGTGTCTTCCATGTTTGCAGATCTGGTGAACAACCTGGGTACCATCGCCAGGTCAGGGACGAAGGAGTTCAGGGAAGCACTGGCTGCTGGGGCTGATGTGAGCATGATTGGGCAGTTTGGCATGGGGTTCTACTCTACTTACCTCGTGGCAGAGAAGGTTATTGTCACCACCAAGCACAATGATGAAGAGTAGTGCCCTCCACTATTCTAATCCTTGTCATGGGCAATACATAAATGTGATGTCTCGAACCCTTTTAGATCTTTATTTTCGGGTCCCGGATCTACTTTCTCGAAGCATCTGACTCTGCCGTGTCTGAAATTTTGTTTTGAACATCTTTCATGTTCGGATCGGCGCGATTCGGGGTCGTTTCGGGGGCCCGGAGGTGTTCCCCTCTAACTTAACCTATTTAAACACACCAAATGTAAAAGTACAAATAAAAATATAATACACTCAAAATAAATACAGGGAAATATCAAAGCTCTGATGGGAGCTCCATGCTATCACCCAGCCATAAGGATGTCGACGTGCTGTGGGTCTGGTATCGACGGCTGGCTCTGGTGTCCCCACTATTTACATGTTGCATTACGCCCATTGCTGTGGAAACAATTGGACTGTCGAACCGCTGTCATACTCATGGCGGCAGTGATTGTATAGTCGATCATCACCCCCCCCCCTAGCACGACATGTCGAGCAATGCCACATACGAACACATCTCGTGCCCCTAGGCATGATCTCACAATGTCCATGTATGTGTAGTTCCTCTGCCCATGAACAGGGCCGGGAGTTCGGTAACAGTCTGTGAGCAACACAGCCGTGTAGTACGTGACATATGCACAGACAATTAGCATAAGAGGGCCGATGATCCACCCTGTTTGAGCAACACTCCATGGCAATGCCGGGATGCCAGACCTAGCGATAACGGTGATGGCATGGGATGTTGCGGTCCACATTGTCCCTATTCTTCTGGGTCGCCTTGTGCAGTCACGCCGCTCCCCACAACAGCTCGTCCTGGTACCCATCAAAGTCATAGTAGAAAGGGCACGCCGCATTCTGGTGGTCGACCGGTGCAGTGGGGGATGCAGACGTAGCGGGCTAATGCGGATGCCTGCATGGTCGCGAGCATCCGGTGAGGCTCAGCCACCCGTTTCGTAGGGGCGAACGCCCCGGGGAAAACATGGAGCCAGATAGTGGGCAGCGGTGGCGACCTGGTCGCCGGTGGTGGCCGGAAACCATTGCGAGGGAAAGTGGGATGCCCCTCAGAGCATGGCACAAGATCGGGACCCCTGCCTAGGTTTCAACGGAGACAAGACGATGGGCTCGTTCTAGGGCTCCTCCGGGCATCACCGAACAATGGCGAGAGGGAGAGACCGGTGAGGAAGAGGGGTCGCCCCTTTCATTCAATTCCCCTCAGGCTTTGCTGCGTAGCAAAGAGAGAGGGAGAGAGAGCCCCGGGCACCGCCGCACCTCCTCCACAGGTATCTCCGAGCATCACCAGATAGGGAGAGCCCCTCTGGGCTTCAATGCGCTATCGGGCAAGGTCGCACTGATTAGGGCCTGGCTGGGTGTCTCCGAGCTTGACTGGGAGGCAAGAGCCCCCTCCGGGCATCATGGGGGGTGGACCACACCCCTCCAACTTTGTTGGTATCGTAGGGGGGCCTCTGGACTTCTTCGCATCAATATGTCTCCTCTGAGTTCTTACTGACAGGGGAAGCTTTAACCCCACCAGGCATTGAAGACAAGTAAGATTTCTTTCTCCTTTCTCCTCGGCATGGAACTACCAGACCGATCGCCACCGTCGAGCATAGCTGCAACCCCTCCCCCTTTTGGTCATGCCACGAAGACCAGTCAATCCGAGCTTGGAAGAGTTCCACCACCACCGGGATTGGAAGACCTCTGCCACAACTGTGCATGGCGAGCAGGCAGAGCCCAGCTGGGCGCTGGTAGACTAGCCACGAACAAGGGGGAGGAAGTCCCTGTTGGCCCCCCGGGGCATATGACAGGCGAGAGAGAGAGGAGACGCTCGGGAGAGAGAGAGTTCGGGCTCAGGAGAGAGAGATGCCCGGGAGAGAGAGAGATGCTAGGGAGAGCGAGAGCTCAGGAGAAAGAGATAGCTCAGGAGAGAGAGATGCCTGATGCCCAGGAGAGAGAGATGTTCGGGAGAGAGAGATGCCCGATGCCCGGGAGAGAGAGCTCGGGAGAGAGAGATGTCCGATGCCCGGGAGAGAGGGAGTTCGAGTAAGAGAGAAGCTCAGAGAGAGTGGCTCGGGCCACTGCTTCTCTCTTTTTTTTCTTCCTTTTTTAAATTTCTTTTCACCTTTTCTTCTTTTTTTTTTAACACACAATAGGATAAAATCCGTCGAACATACAATAAATAACATCCACAACACATAACTCAACGAATAAAAAAAGTTATAGTAACATTAATTCAAATGTGTCATTTTTTCACAATATCTGAAGAGGGGTGATCTCGCGCGTGGTCTTGAGCCGTCGATATGGTTGACGTCACCACCAATAGGGGATCTGCAAGATAGGAAACAGATCAGAGGAGCCCAGGGTTGGAACCCCGGTGAAAACCCTCTGATGCTTAAGTCAGCGAGCTGGTAGAGCGTAGGTGAAAAATAGAGCAGGAGAAGAAGAAAGGGGGGCACGAGATCGCTCTCCACCAATGGGTGTCGTGTTTAGTGCTCAGGGGTCTCCACTCTTCGGAGAGTTTCCTTGGAGTTTATATAATTACCCATGTGGGGTACTTGAAGGGACTGGGGGCATTATGCTGCAAGGGAAGACCTTTCCTCTCCCCTGCTCTTTGGAGTTTTCCTGTTCGAGCGATGGCGAGATTAACGTCGGGAGTTATGCCTTGTCCGATGGGGTTCCAAACGTTAGGATATCCCCCAGTGAGGCATTTGGGCTTCTCTCGAGTCGAGGGTGGCACTGCAACGGTTACGCTCGAACGCCATTTGACCGATCGATCCTCAGACTTCCGGGCCTAGTGACCACCTAGGAAGATCTGTTCTAAGGATGTTTGGGCTTTAAGATGGATGGGCCCGTACGTGGGGCTATCACTTTGGGGAGCTCAAGCTAGTTGGGTCACGTCGGGCCTGATTGGGCCAGTCTGGACCTGGTTCGATCGTCTTGATCTACGCGTATAATTGGGCTACGGATTTTTTTCCTCTGCACTTTCCCCCCTACTCCCGAGCCAAAATTTGGGCTCGAAGAGTCAGATGCTCTAGGGTAGCGTTGGTGGCTCGGGCAGGGATATGGCTGCCAGCAGGGGCCATTTAATGCGGCTGTCCTGGGGGCATATGTAGGATGATGATGCTTCTCCTCAAGCCGACACGGGGGAACCCTTCTGGGAGTTTGAAACGTCGTGACGTAACCCGTCAGGGAAGTTGGGATACACATATAAATGCTCCCGTATGCTTACGCTTTACGCTTCCTCCACTAGGGCTTTTTCCTTCTATCGTGCCGATGTTGAGAGGATCTGTGCGTTGTGAGAGTGACTTGAGGGAGCATAGAATAGTAGAAGCATTTGAGGAGTTGGTGGAGATCACGATGGTAGTGGTCTGTCAACTTCTGCCTCCTCTAACCTTTTCCGACTCTGTGGTCCCTTCTTCTTCTTTCCGTCCTTCACGACCTTCGATGGTGGAGCTCGATCCTACGGTCGAGACCCGGGGGCTCGAACAAGGTGCGGGGGGTTTGGCACCCAGTCATCCTTTGCGTAGTGAGCTAGGTAAGGCTGAAGTGAAGGAGATTAAGGCTCTTTACAAACTGCCGAGGTGGTACTTCTTTTCCCCGGCCAAACCTCACGAATCGTGCCTGGATACTTGTTCGGGCCTCTTCTGCATTTTTCTTCTGGCTTGGAAGTGTGATTTCCACCTTCCTCTTCACCCCTTTGCCGCATGGCTGCTGTAATTTTATGAGCTGGCACTGATTCAGTTGGTCTCCAACTGTTACACCTTCATCTTCTTCTTTATTTTTCTTTCTCGCCAATGTGGCATCGATCCCTCTTTAGACCACTTCCACAATTTCTTCGAGATGAAGGAGCACACCAATGCTGGGAGGGGCTTCTTTTTTCTTCAGGCGAGGAAGGGGAGGGGTTGTGTGGTGCTTTCCCCACAGGATTCTTCACACAAGGGATGGAAGACTCAATTTGTCGCGCCCCGAGCGTGGAAGATTACTCAGAAGTGGCGTGATGATGTCTATAATGATCATGTCAATCAGAGCGTAGTGCATTCAACACATACAGATAGAGTGCGTGATATAGAAATAACCTAAAACATCAACCTTTTTCTTTTTCACCTTTTCTTCTTCCTCTTCTTCTTCTTCCTTCCTCTCCTGTTGGAGCGCCCCCAAACCGTGACCCTCCTTCCCCAGATGACAAAGGTGCGACCCCACACACTCCGACGATGGCGTGGCGGTGGCGGCGGCGACGAGGCGAGCGCAATGCTGCTCCTTGCACGGCGAGAGGCAGGGAGTTCGACGTTCTAAAAGCTTCTTCCTTCGATCGGCGACGATTCGGCAGAGCTCGAGCTCCATTGAGGTAGGGAGACGGATTCCCATGCTCATCCCGTCGTTCTCCGTGATTTGTAGGCCATGGAGAGACCGAGAGGGCTTATTTTACGCCGAAAGGGTAAAAATCATGTTTTAGGGCTTGTGCATCGATCCACCGATTCGTCGAGTTTTTGATCGATCTAAAGGCGTAGATGCATGCTAGGGGTGTCGGGAGAGCGTCCCCTTTATTTTTCCCATCATCCGTGGATGATCGGGGCGTGGAACGGGTTTTTGGGAATGTTCCCACCGTCCCATTCTTGGGTGGGTGTAGCGGTCCTTCCAGAGACCGCCACACTCACTGGCGGCCCATGGTAGGCACGCCAGAGGCTGTGGCGGCCTAAGGAGGGTGCGCCACAGGGTACTATTTTTTCGGTAGGGCATCCGTCAGCCTGGCGACCGCACGATAAACTGCCCGAGCGTGTAACGCTCCATGGTTCGACCACCAGAGGGGTGAGTTGACCGTTGATTTCTGACCATTGTGTTTTCGACCGTTGGGGTCACGTGCCTCTAGCGGCCGTAGGTACGGGTGCCAGAGGATTTCTGGCGGGCCAAGGTTGGTCCGCTAGAGTGCTGTGGCGGCCTGAGGCAGGTGCGCCAGAGCTAGTGTGACCTTTTATTCTAGCACTCCTAGGTTGGACCGCTAGAGTCCTGTGGCAGACTAGGGTTGGACCGCAAGAGCCTGTGGCGCTCCAAGGTTGGACCGCTAGGGTCTGGGCTGCACCGGGTGGCTTGCAGTCCCGTTTACTTCGATTCGTGATTTTCATGAGTCAGTTCTTACCTCTGGTGACCCGTCCACTAGTCATAGCTTCCACGGCACGTGTGTGTCGGCCCACTAGGGGCACTGGTGTGGCGTACCCGAGAGAGACGGTGAGTAGGCTGGTTACCGTAGGGCCCCCGTGCACAGCTGAGTCTGATCTCAGGGGGAATTACCAGCTAGAGGACATGCCTAAGGCATATGGTCTGAGTGTGCACACGGGGCTGAGGGTTCAGACCCGCGCTGACGAGCGTGACCTCAGCTAGTCCTTATTTTGTGGTACTTCTGGTTACTGTGCGTGTCTGAGTCTCGCGCCTGGGCCGTTGTAGCTAGACACTTGTGACGCGGTGTAAGACGTCAGGGGATGCATCCGATCGTTCTTCTAGTTGGTGGTGCTCCTGTCACGTGACGTGTGTTGTCTTGTCTCGGTTTTCATTTCTCATATGCGAGACGAGATTTCGGGTGTTGTTTTCGGAAGCGTTCCCGTAACCGAGGTCTGTGGCTTCCGATGAGCGTCACCGAGAGCTTTTCCTAGACGGCGTGGAGTTCACGACAGCGAGGTCATGACTGTGTTTTCGAACCGTGTGGTTTCGGCTCAGGCCCTGCTGTGGGGGCAGGTTTTTGCGACTGGGGCATCGTGACGTTTTCCCAGTAGTGTGGCTAGGGTGGTTCGTGTCTGGTGGTCCCCGACCGTGAGATCGGGATGTCGAGTGCATGACTTGGTTTTCCCCCGACGGGAGACCGGGTCGTGTTTTCTGTTGCCAGTAGGAGTAGCTATAGTGCTGAGTTTTGACCGGCCACCGGTTTGTTATTCCTTCTGTAGCTAGCATAGCTTTCCTTTCCGTCGTTGTTTTCTCGGTTGGGGTTCCGCGGGATCCCTACTGAGCCAGTGATAGGAGGCTCACCCCTGGTTTTCAGGAATTCACCCCCCTCTTGGGTGCCATTGATCGTGGGACTTGAATTGGTATCAGAGCTAAGGCTCTATTCCTTAAGATCTAACGATTTAGAGTAAGATCCAATCAATGGCAAACAAGGGAATGATGCCTGAGGGCAATTTTATTCATCGTCCTCCCTACTTCGATGGCTCAAATTATTCCTATTGGAAAAATAGGATGCATGTTTTCCTAAGAGCTTAGGAGTATGAGATCTGGAGAGTTGTGGACAAGGGTCCATACAAACTCAGTGATGATGAAGAGAAATGGACACCAGAGGAAATCAAGAAATGCACTATAAATTTCAATGCCATGAATATTATGCAATGTGCCATTCATCCTAATGAGTTCTCTCGTGTTTCTATGTGCAGCTCAGCCAAAGAAATGTGGGACAAGCTGCGACTCATATACGAGGAAACTTCAGAGGTCAAGGAGACCAAGGTAAATCTCCTAGTCAGAGACTGCGAGCTGTTCAAGATGAAGCTTGAAGAAACCATTTCTGAGATGTTTGCAAGGCTAACAGAGATCACAAATGGTCTCAAAAGTCTCGGGAAGGAATACTCAAATTCTGACCTTGTAAGGAAGGTTTTAAGGTCACTACCGTCGGCATGGCACACAAAGGCCACGGTAATTGAAGATTCAAAAGATCTGTCCACTCTCACCTTGGACGAACTCATAGGGTCACTCATGACCTATGAGATAAATATGAAGAGGACAGTTGATGAAGACATCGAGAAGAAGAAGGTGATTGGATTGAGAGCTCATCACTCCGATGACGACTCTTAAGAAGATGAATCAAGTGACGGAAGCAATGAAGAGTCCAGGAATTTCTATGAAGAGCAGGGGTACTCACACAACTTTTCATCACCAAGGATGCCCCAACAAAATGGAGTTGTCGAGAGGAAGAACAGAACTCTAATAGACATGGCACGGACCATGCTGAGTGAGAATTCCTTACCAAGATACTTCTAGGCTGAAGTGGTAAGTACAGCCTGTTACATCATCAATAGGGCAATGGTAAGGCCCATTTCAAAGAAAACTCTATATGAGCTCTACAAGGGTAAGAAATTGAATATCTCTCATCTAAAACTCTTTGGATGTTCGTGTTTCATATTGAACAATGGTAAGTCTAATCTTGGTAAGTTTGACGAGAAAAGTGACAAAGGTATCTTTCTAGGTTATGCATCAAACTCTAGAACTTATCGATTGTTTAATAAGAGGACTTTAGTTGTTGAAGAAAGTCCTCACGTGATTTTTGATGAGTCTGAAATAAAACTGACAAATAAATCTGTTCAAATTGTGGATGCAGATAATGATCTCCAACATTCAAATGATGATAAGGTCAAGAATGAATCAACTGAACGAACTCTAAGCAAGAGTGAAGAGGATGAAGATCCTCCAATTGAAACACTTCAAGAACAGCAAGTGCAGCACCCAGACTTGCTAAGACCATCAACCTTTCTGAAGGATCACCCCGCTGAAAACATCATAGGTAATCCAGAAGATGGGGTAAAAATGAGATCATCACTAAGGCAAGTAGAAGAAGAGGATTTGATAGCCTTAATATCACAAGAAGAGCCTAAGGATATCCATGAAGCCCTTCAAAATGAATCTTGGATCCAAGCTATGCATGAAGAGCTGCACCAGTTTGATAGAAACGAGGTGTGGACTCTTATGCCACGTCCTAAAAATCAGCCTGTAATAGGAACCCGATGGATTTTTAGAAACAAATTAAATGATATGGGATTGGTGGTTAGGAACAAGGCCCGGCTTGTAGCCAAAGGGTATAGCCAGGAGATGGATATTGATTTTGATGAGTCCTTTGCACCGGTTGCTAGACTAGAAGCAGTCCGAATTTTATTGTCATATGCTTGCTCTTCTAACTTCAAATTATTTCAAATGGATGTTAAATCTACATTTCTGAATGGGTATTGGATTTTTCTATAAATAACCCCCACCCTCTCTTTCTCTCATTCTCACTCACTCTCTCTCTTCTCTTTCTCTCCCCCTCTCCTCCGAGCGGCCGACGGGGGCGATGGTGGGCGAGGTAGGGACGGCGTGAGGGCGAGGAGCGCGAGGATGGGGCGAGGATCGAGGCGGTGGAGGCGCGGCGAGCTCGGGAGCGCGTTCGGGTACCTGGCGAGAGCTTCGCGGGCGTTTTGCGATGGATCAGTGTCCTCGGCGCGTGAAATCTTTGGTGGAGGTAGGGGGACGAATCCTTAGCCCGCGTACTTCCATTCCCGTGATTTTGATAGGCTGTGGTGAGCCGAGCGGGCTTATTTGGGCGTTTTGGGGAAAATGCATGATTTTGGGGTGTGAGCCGGATCTACTAATTTGATCGCATTTTTTGGATTTAAATGGGTCCTCTCAGTGCTACAGAGGTTGGGGACTAGTTTCCCCTTGTTTTCCCCTTCACATGGGTGTAAATGGGGCGTGGAATGGACTTTCCCATCGTTTTCGCCGGTTTCGGGTTCAGGACGGCTTAGCAATCCTTCCTGCGACCACTAGGGTTCCAAGCGGTTATGTGGAGACAACTAGAGTCCCCCCTATATTGGTTCGAGCCTTGCGGTCGCGCGATGGACCGCCAGGGGAGCTTAGCGGTCGGGTGGAGACCGCTAGGCTCTACCTAGCGGTCAGGCGGAGGACCGCCACCCTCTCTGGCAGTCCAGGAGTGACAACTAAGGGTTTGTGAGTTTCTGGGGCGTAGTGGTCCTGGCTGTACCGCTAGGCTGGCCTTAGCGGTCCAAGGGTAGACAGCTAGGCTCCCTAACGGTCCAGAGAGGACCGCTAGGCAATATTTCGTGCTCGCCGTGTTCGTTTTGCGTTGTGTTGGTCTCCGATCGGTCCGGTTGAGACCCAATGACCGACCTATGACCCCGTGAATGTCCCGGACACCCCGTGGGGACCGTGACCATATTTTTTGGTGTCCAGAGGTACCGTGTTACCTCGATTAGCGTGTCGTAGGTCTTAGAGGTCCGGGTGACCCCGTGTGTGTTCTGAGCTTCCGTGTTTGCGTTAGATCAAGTTGCTGTGAGTCAACATGAGTACGGGGGGTCTTCCCCGTACGGCGTGAGTTTTTGCGAAAAGTGATTTCCGAGTGGGCCATGTGTGTGTGGCCTTGGACTGTGAGTTTAGTTAACCAGCCTGGGGCTGGAAGCTTTCCGTGTGTCTCGTAGATGAGAGATCTACTCGGCGACTTGTAAGCTACCTTGAGAATTGTGTCACTGTTGTTTCAGACCTAGAGATTAGGCCGGATTGACGGTGTTGTGCCGTCACGTACGACAGTCTTGACCCGAGTCTCGTGACTCAAGGACCGTTGGATTATTAGGTCTAGTGGGCTGTCCAGAGTCTGGTGGCCTTGGGCCACTTGTCACTCCGTGCTTCCTCGCGATGGGTGCGTGCGTGATTTTCTGTGTTCACGTTTTGTAAGCCCCCACTAGTCGTAGCTTTCCTGCGCACACGGGTGCTGACCCACTTGGGAGTGGTGGAGAGCGTGACCCAGTGAGAGACGATTTTACGCTGGTTTCTGTAGGGCCCCTTGCCTTTGAGCCTAAGTCCGGCTGGGGGGAAAATCAACTAGAGGACCCGACCTAGAGCAAATGGTCTGTGTGTGCACGCGTAGTTGGGGGCAGAGGACACGTGCTGACGAGCGCGACCCCAGCTAGTCCTTATTCTGTGTTACTAATACGGTGTCTTAGCCTCCGCCCGGGGCATTGTAGGCAGACACCTGAGGCGCAGACTAAGACGTCAGTGGACGCATCCGACCTTGCTTCTGGTAGGTGGTACTCCCGTCACGTGACGTGAATTGTCGTGTCGCGAGTTTCCGTTTCCCGTCTCTGGGACGGGGTTTCGTGTGTGGTTCGGGTGTTTTCCCGCCCCCCCCCCCCCCCCCCCCCCCCCCCCCCCCCCCCGCCCGCCCCAACTAAATACAGAAGGGGTATATCCCAAAGCAAAGGAAAAATACAGCGGAGGAGGAAGAAGTGGATACATCAGTGGGGGAGAGGGAAGAGAGCACAAGCTCCTTCCCCTCCAGGCTCACCTCTCTTCTCTCACACTCACTCTCTTTTCTTCACCTCCCAGACGCAGGGGGACGAAGCTTCTCCTCTTCTTGCCTCTTCTTTTCTTCTGTTAGCCCATCAGCCCCCTCTGTTGGACCCACCTTCCCAATGGAGTATGAATTGCATTATATAGTACCTTGTTCTTTTTTCCTCCCTGTGTCTTGTTCGAAACCATCGAGTGGCCTGCGCGCAGGGGGGCAGTAGAGTAGGGAAGCTGCCTCCACGGGATTGGTCGATGGCGATTGAAGGAGATGCGATGTGGTACAGAGCTCGAAACTTTCCATTCCAGGGAGCTTGAGGGGCTCAGGCGATTGCACGTTGGTCAGGTGCTGGCTGCTCATCCATTTCAGGTAAGTTCCTTCTGTTCGCATCCAAAAATAGGGGATCAGACTTGCGATGGGATGTCTGACTCGGCTAAAATGGCGCGGGGGCTAAGCGCGCCGATTTAGGAGCAATAGAGGAGTGCGCTGTTTTGAACCAACTGTTGGTGCGTGCCGGATTAGCACCAAGAGGAGGGGCGCGCCGGTTTTAGGCCTATTGGAGGGGGCGCACTGGTTTAGGACCACATAGGCACGGCCGCGTCAGTTTAAGTGTCGTAGGGCTTCTTCTTAGCTTGGCGGCGATTCGACCGGACGCTTGTCCTCCTGTGTTGCTTTAGTTGTAATGCACCACCTCTGGGGTGTTTAGTTCAAAGCCTCTGAGCCCCGGCTTAAGACTTTGAGTGGTTTCCAGCGCATGCCGAACACGTGTTCGAATTCCCAAGTCTCTTCTGATTTGGCCTTCGGCACCGCCGGCTGGGGAGACGAGGCCATCTCTTCTGCTCGAGGGACTTCTTTGTTGGGTGGCAGAGCACTAGACATGTGTTCGTTCTCTTTGGAGGAGGTATGGGGTTTGTTGGGCCTTTCCATCTTCGGCTACTCTCGGGTGCCGGGATGTGCATGTCGCATGATCGTTCTTTTTCTTCTTCTTCCTTTTTCGACGTCCACAAATGTCCCCCACTCACGGATGGTGCAAGTGAGGGATGAGTGTGAGGGACCAGCGAGTGTCTCTTCTTGTCTAGCCGATTTTTGACATTAGAGTAGAACATCATCGGTTTCACGTGAATGGCCCTGGCCGCGCACTACATCAATCGGTTTCGACAGAGAGCCGGGCTCCAATCCAGATAACATCATCAGCATTGGGCCTATGCTAACGCAAGGGATTAGGTTCACCTGGCTTTAGACGTAAGGTCTAAGCCATTTAGGTCATATTGAACATCGCGGTGGGACTGATGGATAGTGTTAAGTTACAGAGGATTTTTTATTCATTAGCTTAGACGAAAGGTGTAGGTCGAAGGTTTATTCGTCAATGCTAATAGGGTGCCGAGAGCTGGCGTGGTTTATTCATTGACACGGGTGAGCGCCAAAGCAGAGAGGGTTCTTTTGTTCATGGACTTGGACGGAAGGTCCGAGCCAAGCTAGGAAAGTTCTTTTTGTCCATCGACTTGGACGGAAGGTCCGAGCCAAGCAAGGAGGGTTCTTTTTGTTCATCGACTTAGACGGAAGGTCCGAGCCAATCAAAGAGGGTTCTTTTTATTCATCGACTTGGACGGAAGATCCGAGCCAAGTAAAAAGGGTCTTTTCATTCATCGACTTAGACGGAAGGTCCGAGCCAAGCAAAGAGGATCTTTTTGTTCATTGACTTGGACGGAAGGTCCGAGCCACTAGTTTATTCATCGGTGGGACAAAAGATATTTTGATCTTCGGTGGGACTTGACGAGTCCTGTTGTGTCTAAAATTTCGTTTCGGACATCTTTCGTGTTCAGATCGGCACGATCCGAGGTTATTTCAGAGGCCCGGAGGCATTCCGCTACTTTTCCCGCGTGTTTTTTCGATTTCTAACCCGATTTTCGACAAATCATTCGGCATGCTGTTGCGGGCGAACATGGTCATTCACCCGGGCGTGAGTGGTACCGTTGTGATTGGTGCGTTCCGAGTATCGCGAAAACATAATTTTTTATTTTTTGATATTTTTTAGAAAATTTAGATTTTCTATAAATATCTCATTTCTTTATTCTTTTCCTTCTTCTTCCTCCTTCCTCTTCTTCCTTCTGTGACCGCGCCCCCTCTCCCTCTCTCCCCCATTCGACCGTGGCGAGCTTCCTTCCGGTTGCAGATGGCGGCGGGGCGATGGCGCGACGACGTGAGTGATGGCGAGGCGATCGCGTGGGCGTGCGGCGTGCGTGGGAAGCGTGGAAGTTCGAGGTTCTTAACTATGTTCTTTGTGGATTGAGCTCAGATCAGCGTGCCTCGACGCGGACCGAAGGTAGGGTGACGATCCCAAACTCATCGCCTTTCCATTTTTGTGATTTGTAGGCCGAGGCGAAGCCGAGAGGGGGTTCTTTCGCGCCGAGAAGGGTCGAGCATGCTTTGGGGAGAGGCCGCCCGATCCGTCGTTTTACGCCGCGAATCTGCGTTCTGGAGACGTAGAATCATGCTAGGGGGCTTGGGGGTTATTTTTCCTTCATTTCCCCCTCCGTGGGGCTTGTATGGGGCCAGAATGGGCAAAATCTGACGGGTTCGCCGTTTTCGCGTCGGTGAGGGTTGTGCGGTCGAACTAGGGCCCGCACATCCCCTGTGCGGCCCTGTGGGGACCGCACTTCGGCTCGGAGCGCTGTGGGCTTGTGCGGCCTATCGTGAGACCGCACATCCCCTATGTGCGGCCCCGTGTCAACCGCCCATCCCTTGAGATTTCGACCGTTGCTTGTGACCGTTGCACAGTGCACTGGGGTGTGCGGCCAGAGCCTGGTCGCATAACCCTTCATGCGGCCAAGGGCTGGCCGTACGTCACTTGGCGTTGTTGGCTCAACGCGCAGTGGGGCATGTGCGGCCTGTCCCGTGACCGCGTATCCCATGCGTGGCCCAAGACCAACCGTGCATCCCGTGAGTTTCCGACCGTTGTTTGTTACTGTTACACAGTGTTTGGGGTGAGCGACTAGGGTCTAGCCGCATGTCCCCATGAGCGGCCACGGTCTAGCTATTCATCCTCTGGTACCGTTGGTGTATAAGTGGCCCAGGTGGGATCACCCATGCCTTGGAATGGCAGGATCCTAGCCACCCTTCCCCTAAGCGGCTAGTATCCGACCGTTCATGTTTCTTACCGTTGGGACTGACGGACGGCCAGGTTGGACCGTCCTTCTCCCACGCGTAGCTAAGACTTGGCCGTGCATCCTTGAGAGGCCAATGATGGACCGTTCATCATGTGAGGCCTAGCCGATGGTTTCTTCCGTACCGATTCGAGTCCCGAGTGAGTAGACCTCGATCCACGTGCTGACTTGTGGTCTGACTGATGCTAGGCATCATGTGAGGACCAGGTGTGGGGCGCCATGGGGGTCCCGGGATGTGGCATCTTCGGCTTACGTCACCATGAGTCGGTGTTGTACGGGGAGCGATCCTTGTACTCGTCTACCTCCGGAGTCATTTTCTGTGACTTGAGAGTCTGTACTTTCGGTGACCCATCCATTAGTCGTAGCTTCCACGGCACGCGTGTGTTGGCCCATTGGGAGCACTGGTGTGGCACACCCGAGAGAGACGGTGAGTAGGCTGGTTACCATAGGGCCCCCACGTACCGCCGAGTCCGGGCTGGTGGAGGAATTACCAGCTAGAGGACAGACCTAGGGCGTATGGTCTGAGTGTGCACACGAGGCTGAGGGCTCGGACCCACGCTAGGAACTGGCCGGGTTGGCTGCGGTCGCTTTTTTATTATTCGTGTGGGAGCTCGTGGTGGTTGTCCCCGCGGAAGACGTGGAACTGCCCTTGGCGGAGTCATGCGCGAGACCCGCGGGTGCGGTCGGGGTGACTGGCTGGGCCCGCGGCGGCTGGCTGCCCGAGTTGCTCCCGGACATTTCACTCGGGAGGGACATGTGGCGATCTCCCATCGTATTGACGAAGCGGATGATGCCTCGGGCAATCGCCTGGGCGAGAGCCTGGCGATAACTGGGCTGGTTGACGCGTGCGGCCTCCATGTGGTTGGAGACGAACCCGCCCTCGACAAGAATGGCGGGCAGCACGTTCATCTTGATGACGACGAAGCGCGCGCGCTTGACGCCGCGGTCGGCGGTGGCGTCGCCGGGGTTGAGCTTGATGATCTCGGAATGAACCATCGATGCGAGGAGCAGGTTCTGAGGATCGTAATCGTTGCCGGGCAGCTTCTGGATGTCGCCGCGCGTGAGGTAACGCGAGGAGGTCGAGGCCGCGCCGCGTGGCGAAAGGCAGTAGGTTTCCAGCCCGCGCGCTTCCGCCTCGGCGGAATTAAAGTGGATGCTGACGAAGCAGTAGTCGGGATAGTTCGAGGCGATGTGTGCGCGCTCGTAGAGATCGACGAAGACATCGCTGCGGCGCGTGAAGGCAGTCTTCAGGCCGGCGTTGTTAAGGATCGACGCGAGACGGTAGGCGGTGTCGAGCGTGTAGGTCTTCTCGTTGCCAAGGCGGCTGGTCGCGCCGTTGTCGGTCCCGCCGTGGCCGGCGTCGATGACCACGCCGCGGATGGTGTGGCGCCCGTCGATTTCCGTGGGGCGTAAGACCGGCTCGAAAAGCTTGATCACGTCCATCTTCGAGATCAGCCAGTCGCCGCCGCCGCTCTCGACCGGGAAACTCAGCACATAGTGCACGCCATCGACGTAGGCGTCGCTGCTGCCGGCCTTAAGGCTGACCGAGTGTGCGCCGTTGCGGCTGGTGAAGCGGTCGTTGCCGCCGGGCACGACGTAGCCGAAGCTGTAGAACGTGCAAAACGAGCGGAGCGTGACGTATTCGCGGCCATTGGACGTGACCTGTTCCCAATCAAACGCGCGCAGCGGCTGGGCAAGAATGAGGCAGCACAATGCCAGTGCCAGACGCCATTTGGTCATCGTGGTATCAAGCCAAACTCGGCAGGGCGGAGCAAGGAAATAGCAGGTGCGCAAGGGGTCATTTCAAGAGTGCAACGAAGCCTGCCTGCTCAAAGTGATGATCGCCCGTGAGAGCTTCGCGGATGCCCCGTTCGCGCATGATGAGAAACGAAGTGCAGTCGGTTAATGTCCAATTCTTGTCTTGGTATCGGTGATAGAGTGCGAGCGCCTCATCGAGCAGGGAAGCTGAGCTCGGCACAACCTGGCTCAGCGATGACTCGCGCAGTCGCAGGACCAGTGGCGCCACGAGCGAACGGTATCGAGTGCTCGCGAAGGCATCGGCGACTTCAAGGAGAACCCAGTCGCTCGTTATCCATCTGACATCGGTCCGCTCGGAAAACTCAAGCGCGGCCCGATGGTATTGATCCAGGCGATTGATCTGCGCGATAAAATAGACCGTATCGGCAAAGGCCTCGCTCATTTCTTGGGTCGGCCGTGGATATAGTGATCGTGGTTGATCGCCATATCGGATGGAAGATCGTCAGCCACGCCCTCAAAGTCCTTGAGTAACTCGCGAAGCGTCTTGGGTTGGTTGCCTTCCACCGTTTCGATGCGCACAACAGTTCCGTCCGGCAGGCAGATGCCCGGTGGCAGCATGATCTTTCCGTCCTCGACGGTGGCGGTAATGCTCATGGGGAGAGAATGCCTCGAAATGCACCTAAACGCAAGGCGGCGCGGGCTCGTTGTCACTGCGGACGCGCGCTGATCATCTTGAGCGCCTGCATCAGGTAGCTGGTCACTGGATCGTAGATCGCATTGTCGACGAAGATTGCGACATAGTTTTGGATTTCGGCCAGCGCGACGGCTGAGACGAGCACGATTAGCACCACGCGGCGCAGGAATTCGACGCCGGGCCACTGTGCCCAGCGAAAAATCGGCAGCAGCGCAAGGTAAGTGAGGGGAACGTCCCAAATCGTGGCGTAGCGGAGATTCATGCCGTGCGGGACATTGCACATGGGGAGGTAGCTGATGACGACGAAGGTGAGCAGGTAGAGGCCGGGCTTTTCGCCGGCAGTGAGATAAAGCGCACCGCCGATGGCAAGCATGACAACGACCGGGTTGGTCAGCAGGTGGTCGACGATGTAGCGGAACCACGGGCCGTTTTCGGCGGCGATGGCGTACGGCGTGGCGTAGGTCTTGGCGACGTCAAGCGAGTAGACGTCGACCAACGCGCTCCATCCGCCCGCGCACAGGCAGATCACGAGTACGCCGAGCAGTGGCGCGAGCACGGTGACGAGCACGAGAGGCAAATCCACCGCGCCCCACTTCAACCAACGCGCGATGACCACCAACGCAACGATGCCGAGATACGAGAACGCTGCGTTCTCCTTGGTTAGCACGAGCAGCACGAGACTGATGCCGAAAACCGCGCGCCAAATCCAAACGCCGGGGCTTTTCGCGAGAATCTCCCACAAGCTCCAGAGCGCCAGCAGCACCGCGAGGCACATGAAACTATCGGCCAGCGCGCGATGGGCCATGTAAAGCTGCGTCGGGTTGAACGTGAACAGCGCGAGAAAGGCCAGTGCAAAGCCCGCACCGCGAATGCGCCAGACAAAGGCCGTCGCCGTGAGCATGGTCAGGATGGATGCGGCGCAGGAAACGGCGCGCACGCTGGCCAGTGTCGTCGTGCCAAAAAGGAGATGCCAGGCGCTGGCGCCGAGCACAATCGTGACGCGCGTGGGTGTGGGCAAACCGTTGGCGGAGTTTCTTTGCTCGTCGAGGTAAATCCGCACCAGCGTCGGGTAGTCCCCCCAGCCCTGCCGGCTGACTTGGTCGACATACCGCGAGTAATAGCCCTCGTCGAAGCCGACGCCCTTGAACGGCTCGGATGAAGTCACGCGCAGCGCGATGCCGGTCAAGATGAGCAGCACAAAAGCCACGGCTGCGGCAGGCGTGATCGCGGGGAAACGGGGCATCGCTTGGATGCGGTCGAGCTTATCGCCGGCTCGGCTTCACGCAACCGCGCTTTTGGCAGCATTGACTCGGCTAGAATCTCGCCGCGGCCTCGACCTCGGCCAACTCCGCCGTCGGGCTGACCACGGCCACGTTCAGGCGCTCATCGTGCACGAGGAGCTTCGCGGCGGCGCGAATTTCCTCCGCCGTCACCTGCTCGATCTGGTGGATGAGCTTATCGGGATTGATCACGCGGTTGTGGCCGAGCAGGCCCTCGCCGAGCCACATCATCTGGTTGTCCGTGCTCTCGAGGTTGAGATGGATCTGGCCGCAGGTGTATTCCTTGGCGCGGCGCAGTTCGCGTGCGCTCGGCGCCCGGCGGGCGAGTTGCGCCACGGTCTGCAGCGTGAGCTTGATCGCCTGCGTGGTCTTCGAGTTCTCCACGCCCGCGTTGATAAAGAAACTGCCCGTCTCCTGGTAATAGCTGGCGCCGGAGCTTATCGAGTAGGCCAGACCATGCTTCTCGCGCACGTTTTGGAATAGGCGCGAGCTCATGTTCTCACCCAGCATCACGCTCATCAGGCGAAAAGCCGAGCGACGCGGGTCATGCCGGGACACACCGCGCAGGCCGACCACGAATTGCGTCTGCTCGATTGGCTTGCGCACGACCTGGACACGCGCCTCGGACTGGCGCCGCGAAACCGGCTTGGCCATGGCGCGAGGCCCGGTGGGAAGCTGGCGCAGCAGCGGCTTGAGCAGTTCCTTCACCTCGGCGATGTCGGTCTTGCCCGCCACGGTGATACAGAGGTTGCCCGCGTGATAATATTTGCGGCGCACGTTAAGCAGGTCGCGCCGGCGCAGGCCATCGACGGTTGCGCTCGTGCCGAGCAAAGGCCGGCCCAGCGGATGGTTCGGCCACAACAGCGTGCTGGCCATGTCCTGGGCGAGTTGGCCGGGCTGGTCGTCGTACATCCGGATTTCTTCCTGGATCACGCCGCGCTCGCGCGCGATCTCCGCCGCGGGGAAAGTCGCGCGCAGCAGCATATCGCTAAGCACATCGACCATGAGCGGGAGTTGCGATGCGCTCGCGCGTGCGTAGTAACACGTCATCTCTTCCGCGGTGAACGCGTTGAGATACCCGCCGACGCCTTCGATTGCCTCGGAGATTTCGCGCGCGTTGCGCTTCGTCGTGCCTTTGAAGAGCATGTGCTCGAGAAAATGAAACACGCCGTTTTGACGCCGCGATTCCTGACGGCCGCCGACCGCGAGCCAGAAGCCGACGGAAACGCTTTCGACGTGCGGCATGTGGGCGACGGCGAGTTGCGTACCATTTGGCAGGCGCTCCTGACTGAAAATCATGGGTAAAGTCTCGTTTCTGGGTCGGCCAGTGTCAACTCGCCGCGGAGAGCGACAGTGCGTACTACACAGCGTACGCCCAGCACTACCGGGACCAGGTGTTCCGGGGTGCTCGCCGACCAGTATGACTCCTAAACCCTAAAACTCTTCTAATTATAACCTATATGTGACCATGCACTGATACTTTCTTTCTAAATGCAGACTGATCCAGTGGGCAAGATTGTGGAGCTCCAGGGGTTGCTGCATTCTACCATCATGGAGCGGGATGAGGCCCGCCAGGTGCTAGCCTTACTGGTAAGAACTGAGACCTGACTATGCAATTTTTATTATGCCTATTCTAAGACACGACTGACTTCTAATCCTTTTGAATGTAGCGGGGCGAGGAGACGCAGAGACAGGGGACCGAGGCTCCTTCTTCTTCTAGACAGGCTCCAGCTGACCGAGTGGAGCAGGATGCCGAGCTACGGGGCATGGTGGAGAGGGCTGAGGTAGCAGAGGCAGCACTTGCCGAGAGGGTACACTCCTAAAACTCTTCTTTGGTCAACTCATGATTATTATATGCTGTTTACTGACCATTGCTACATGCATGCAGACGATCGAGCTGATGATCCTCCGGGGCGAGCTGGAGGGGAGGAGCCGAGAGTTAGAGGAGGCGGCGCGCCTTATCAGCGAGATGGAGCACACTCGCATGGGTCTCGTCGAGGCAGGGGTACTTCGTGCCCGTGCAGCTGACGTAGATGCCTACCAGGCGGAGCTCGAGAGGACCCGGGGAGAGCTGGCACAGAGTAGAGCTGGCGGCCCAGACGTGGAGCGTTATCGTGCAGAGGCAGAGCAGGCCCGCCTCCAGGTTGCCCGCCTAGAGGGCATGGTGGAGGGGCTTCGCGAGGCGAGCCAGAGCCACAACCGAGCGACTCAGAGTGGCAGCCACTATCACGAAGTCTCAGCTAGGACCTACCTCACCGGTTCCTCTGGTCTGCGGAGGAACGAGGAGGAGGAGAGGCGCCATCGTCGTCGAGACGAGGCAACGTCATCGATGCCTCCTCCGAAGAGGCATGAGGGCGAGAGTGAGAGCAGCCAGAGAGAGGGAGAGGGGTAGTCTTGAGTTTTCCTTTTGTTGTACCCTCTTGTACAGATTTGACATTGATATATAGTGAGTTCTCTTTTCGTTATTTTTCTTGTAAATGCATGGAATGAGAAATGCCAACTAATCGACGACTGACTTGAGAGCTACGAGAGACGAGAGTGATCTTGGTGAGGTGAGAGGCACCGATCTGAGTGATGCGAGAGACAGAGAGTGACACCGACTTGAGCGATGAGAGAGAGAGAGAGAGAGAGAGAGAGAGAGACGCCGACTTGAGTGACGCGAGAGAGACAAAGAGCGACGCCAATTTGAGTGACGCGAGAGCGACGCCGACTTGAGTGACGCGAGAGCGACGCCGACTTGAGTGACACGAGAGAGAGCGACGCCGACTTGAGTGACACGAGAGAGAGAGGGAGCGACGCCGACTTGAGTGACACGAGAGAGAGAGGGAGCGACGTCGACTTGAGTGACACGAGAGAGGCAGAGAGGAAGGCACCATGGGGTGTTGGACGGTCTATAAAGGACCGATTACTTGAAATAGATGGTCAATGACCGTCCGCTCAGTATGACACGGTCATGAATGAACTGTCCAAACATTGAGTGGTCCGTGTAGGACCGTTCAGTAAATGGAGCGGTCTATCGTAAGACCGTCTAATGGTACGCATAGAGAATCCAACCGGGACTCTCCTTCTGAGAGTCCCAACCCACGGTGACTTTGGATAGACCCTATCTAGACTCGACCCAACTCGATCTAATGCTATCCTAACCCAATCCTAAGGGGTTTTAACTTCTAATCACACCTTATAAGTAGGAGGAGGAGCCCAAATTCAGAGTTCAGCCTTCTCTCCTCTCTTAACCCTCTAAAACCTTGCTCTTTCTCCCTCTTTCATCATGAAAAGAAGCCTAGCATTGGTCCAGAGTAAGTCCCTTTTGAGTCGTTCGTTGCTGGCTTAGGATGTTTCTTGCGATGCTAATATGTTTTTCGTTGTCGTGTTTTCCTAGATTCAAGATGCCGCCTCGAAGGTGAATAGCCTCAGTTTCTCGGAATGAGGCTAGCGTTTCACCTGCTCCTGCTGTACCGGTTCCTGCCCAGGCAGCACCTGTTCCTAATCCGCCTACGGAGTTACCCGGTAGTCATGGACGAGCACTGAAAGAATTCTTGCTATTCCATCCACTGACTTTCGAGGGTCAATCTGATCCCGAGGCAGCGAGGGAGTGGTTGGATGCTACCGAGCGCGTCTTCCAATGCATGGAATGCGCCGAGGATGAATGGGTTATGCTGGCTTCTTATCAACTTCAAGGTACTGTACGCACGTGGTGGACTTCAGAATGGAAAGTTGCCTTCCGTTCCCGTCCGCTTCGACAGATCTCGTGGGCTTAGTTTGTTGCCACATTTGAGCGTGTCTATACTCCAACTTGCCTGAAGTTAGCCAAGATGTATCAAGTTCTGGAGCTGACACAAGGCGAGATGTTGGTGCTGCAATATCGTGATAAATTCATCGAGTTGGGCCGGTATGCACCTCATATCTTTACCGATGAGACTGTGAGGACTCAGCAGTTTCTGCGCGGACTGAGAGCAGAGTTGAGCCTGCCACTGTTTGCTACACGTGTGTCTGAGTTAGATTTCGCTTATCAAGCCGCTGTCGCGTTGGAGTTGGAGTTGGCGAGGACTCGAGGTTTCACTCAAACTGAGATGGTTCCGTCGGCCATGCCACATCAGCCGCCCCACCAGTCGTCTGCTTCAGGAGTTTCTCCCACCTTCTCTCCCGCCGATAGTGCTCCTTTCAAGCAATCTCAGGGCAGAGGTTTCCGTCATAAGAAGAAGAGGAAGAGGTTTGATCAGCCATCATTTTCTGAGCCGAGTCAGCATTCTGGTTCATTTGTTCGGCCACGTCTAGATTTCGTTGCTTTTCAGCCGAGGTTGTGTTCCAGATGTAGTGGTAGTCATCCGGGTGTGTCGTATTCTCTGCCAGTTGTGTGTTATCGTTGTGATTAGCCGGGGCACATTTCCCGTAACTGTCCATTGAGGCAGCAGATGGTGCAGTTCCCGCAGACTTCGAAGTCGTAGTAGCCGCAGTTCCATCTTCCACCACCGCCTCAGCCATCTCAACCGATTCAACCGTTTCAACCGCCTGCTCTTGCACCTTCTCAGCAGTCGTCTGCTGCTGCTCGTCCGCCGAGAGCCAGAGTTACACATATCACTCGTGCGGAGGCGTTGGCATCTAATTTGATCGAAGGTACGATTTTGATTTATGATCGCACAGCGTATGTCCTTTTTGATTCAGGTGCGACGCATTCGTTTATCTCTGAAGATTTTATTGTCCGTATTGAGAGACAAGTGAATGAAATTTCCTGTGATATGCTCGTGGAGTTGTTGTCCGGTGATTTTATGTCTACTCCTATGTGCTTGGAAAATTTCTCAGTTATGGTCAGTGGTCGGAAGCTGCTAGCGAGGCTTTATGCATTACAGTTATCCGACTATGACGCGATTCTTGGTATGGATTGGCTGGAACTTTATGGTGTCATGGTTGGCTGTCATCTCAAGCGAGTCTACTTCATGCACCGCAGAAAGTCAGCCTTCTATTTTCAAGGTATCGATTTCTATTTCGTTCAGTTCTCTTTTTCGGTCTGTAGGGTGTGTTGTGTGTCAGTTGCCTCCTTGTCCTTCGTCTAATTTCGAGGATGAAATTTCTTTAAGGGGGGAGGGACTGTAACACCCGTAGTTTAGCGGATCCTTAATGGTGCGGATCTAGGATTCATCCGGTGAATTTTGGCTATTTTTAGGATTTTTCAGGTATTTTTAGGCATTTAATTGAAATTGTTAAAGTATTTATATAATTATTTTAGGCATCAAATAAAAGAAAAATTACATAGTTTATGACTCAAATAAAATATGAAAATTACATGACTCGACTCAGAAAAATATGATGGACACAATGGAACCATGTCGAAGAGCAATCAGAGCTGTGAAAAAATGTGAAGGGCGAGAGATGCCCCCATCACAAAGGCTTCTATCTTCAGGTGAAGACGGGAAGAATTGTGTGACTCTTTCTACCAAATATTCTTCTCACAAAAGGTGAAAGACCCAATTCTTTTGGGTAGGCTCACTGAAGGGTGACGTCTCTTAGGGCTTTCCGATGGTGCCCAACTTCCATCCGTCTATTCCTCCGAAGCAAGTGGCAATTCCCCCGGAGCTAGAAGAGGAGATCAAGATTCTTCAGGAGGATCGTCAATCGACCGCCGAGCTAATGACAGTGGCAAACATCGAGGAATATCCTTCCCGAATGTTGTCATTGGATGGTAAGATCCTTAGTGCCCTGCATTATGCTTTTGAGTCGGGTAGGTGGGCCTTCTTTTGAGGATTTGACTTCTGTTGCTCAAATTTGAGGTGGACAACTGATGAGGGGGAGCAGTCGTTGGAGCAGAGGATCGCTGACCTGGAGGAGACCCCTGCTCCGAGTGAGCCCCGAACTTTAGAGGCTCCTTCCCGTGCCTAAGATAAGGGCAAGTAGAAGGCCCGGGATGACATCCCCGAGAACCGTGGGTCCAAACGTAAGGAACCTGGTGAGCCATTACTATTGTCTTCCATGAAGGCCTTGCTCGCGGAGAAGAAGCGATCAAAGAAGGCGGAGGCTGCCCTTCTGGTCGAGGAGCAAGCCCCCCTGGTTGAGGGGCCCTTTACCGAGGAAGTTCACCAATCAGATCTCCCACCCACCAGGCCAGAGGTGGCTATTGTTGGTGGGGAAGTTACCATCGAGCCTGCTAGACAGCAGGCAGAGGTGGTCGGTTCTGAAGTCCCGACCGAGGTCGAGGGGGATCGGGGTGAGGCATCGACCTTGCCCGAGCTGAGTGAAGCCGTCCCAAGAATGGGGGCGCTCGAAGGGGGTGCTCTGATCGCGGCTCGCCCAGAGAGGACTCTCCCTCCTTCCACTGGTGTCCCGGTCGGCCGGACTTCCCTATACCAGAGGTGTCAATCTTTGATGCCTTCACTGGTTTGGGATGAGTTCAGGCGTAGTTCTCCTTCCCTGCTGTTTGAGAAGGTGATGGAGGGCGACTTGTTCGTGGCCCAGTTGGGGGCCGAGATAGCCGATTTTCATGCTCGGTTGGACAGTGAGGACTTGTCCCTCTCTTGGGCCCGTGTCGAGGCTGATCGGAAGGTTGAGCAACTGACCTCCGAGCTCGAAGTCTATCGGTGGGTGGCTACCTCGTTGCAGACGCAGGCTCAATCGAACTAGGAGAATGCTCGAAAACTATTTGAGCAATTGGCCCAGGCTCGTTATATGGCCGACCTAAAGAGCAAGCTCTTAGAAGAGGTGCGCCAAGCTTAAGTTGAGCGTCTCAAGCGGTTGAGGGACGAGCAGGAGGTGCTCGATAGCCAGGTTTGAGAGGCCGAGTGTGGGTGGGGCGAAGCCCAGGTTGCGCGGGCTGAGGCAGAGATGAAGTTGCTCGGAGCCGAGCGGAGGGTGTCCGAGCTCGAGGAGAAAGCGGAGCAAGCTGGGACGGAGGCGATCGATCGATATAAGAGCTCGGAGGGCTACCACGTAGCCCTCCAGAAGGCCACCTTCTCGTATTACGAGCTAGGCTACCGACGGGGGCTGCGGAAGGGGTTCGCCCAAGGCTTCCATCAAACGGTCACCTTGGCCCAACAGCAGGTGCTCAAGGAGCTCAATTTTCCTTCCAGGCCGCGCTATGAATCGGACGAGGACACCACAGATTCTCCCTCTCCGTCGTTGAGCACAGGGGGGAGGATGGATGCTACTGCTTCATCAGAGAAGTCGCCAACTTCGGTTACCTCAAATAAATAATTTTTCTCATCCCTATAAAGCTGGCATGCCCGGTGGGGCAAAGTCTCCCTTCATCTATTCACCAAAGTAGAAGGCCACGGGGCCTTCCCCAAAAATACTAACTATTTGCTCGTGTCGTTTTACACGAAATAATGACTAGCGAATTTGTTGGACTTGCTTTTGGCCCCCAAGTGGTCACTGCGCACGCTGAACATGGGTACATGGCTGTGCCCACTGCCTTGCAAACTCTGCCACTAGTGGTGGGGTTCCTCAATTTTCTTGGAGTCACCTTCGTCGGCTTGCTGAGGGTCAAAGACGAGGAAGCTGATAAGACTGTTACGGCCGAGGCCTTAACCCTTGCAAAGGCAAGCTATCCGTGGAGGGCCACTATGCCCCATCACATTGCCTCATGCTTTGTCCACCACGTGGACTACGGTGCTGTCCCCCGCTGAAGGCAAGGCATCCATGGGGAAGAAGAAGAATCAAAGAACAAGGGCTGCTGCTGTTTCTTGAGGCTGGCTTTCAAGTTCCAGGAAATCTATCCTGATTGGTGGCCTTCGAGTATATCTGAATGGCCGCCGCACTGAAGCTCTACCGGACCGCATCGTCTTGGTAGTTCCTACACATAATGCGTTCCAGGCGCTTGCAAGCTGGAAGGCCAATTTGGACAAGGACGTCCGGGGCAAGCTGGCCCCCAAGCTACCAAGGTTTAAACAAGTGTGGGTTCCCAAGAGAACCCAGGGTCTGGCCTCGACTCCATAAAATTCAACGACAACTAGTAAAGACCTCAGGAGTGGGGGCAATAGAGATGCATCAAGGGAAGAAGGGGTCTTGCCAATCGCCTCTCCACCCACCTTCCAAGTCTGTGCAAGGAAAGCAAGTGCTATCCAACATTCGAGAGGACTGAACAGAGCTGCCCTACTATCACAACACTTCTACATGCTGTCAACGCAAGACCAACTCCTACCCCGTACTGATGCGAGACGATAATGAGACTCGGGATGTGGATGCGTACCTTGGACTTCTACTAGACGACGCGACTAGTGGATCGACGAGACCAGCAACTACGCGACCAAGTCATCACCTAACGTGATTCCCGAAGGGACAAAGATGCCTCGAAACAAGAAGCACTCACTCACGGTCGTCCCCGGCGAGGGAAATAAGTCGATCTGCACAGTTGAGAAACCGGCATTGAGTCTTAGGTGGTTGGCTCACTCTCGTGCTCGAAACGAGTCATAGGACGGGTCTCGCACTCACAACCCATAGCGGTGATCAACTACAGCGATCTAGGTGCCTAACATGCTCACAAGCAGCGGCATCAGGAGCCTATACTAGAAAAGTGAGCAACTAAAGCGGGGGTGCAGGTGTACCTCTACGCACCAGGCGTGAGGAAGACGATCCCGACCGAACCCGTACTCCCGGTACAACAATGAATACTTATTACAAAGGTGATGATTTCTTCCCACTCCACGCAGGGAGGTAAAGGACTACACACGGGATCCGAGAGTAACGTGTTCGGGTTGACGGGCAGCACTCGGGGCCTCTTTGACGGTGGCACGCGCTAGTACTCATGGGGCCCACGTCCTGATTGGTAGACCGGGGACGCAGAAGACTGTTGCTGCATCGAAGACTCCTGATTGGGCGGTCCCGGGGGGCAGGAGCATGCTGGTTGGCCTCACAGAAGGCGAGGCGGCCACCTCGGGAGTGGTCCTTGTGTGCCGTCCAAAGACTGGAACCACTGTTCTACTGCGCGCGACCCAACGAGAATTGTTGCTGCGATCAGCACCGACGTTGGATCGAGGCAGGTTCAGTGGCGTTGGAAAGCTCTTTTAAAATACTACCACCCCAGGTTGAGAAAGGAACTTTGAATCTTTTGTTCTGGCCGTGGCTGAATTTAGAAGCTTCTAATTCTCAGATCTAGGACTGATAGGGCTGACAGTGAAGTTTCCTAAGAAAGCCCGCATAAATCGTCACCTCGGTGACTGGCACGCCCTCGCACTCAATAAACCTAACAAACGAACGAAAGGACGAACAAACGAATGAAAAGAACGAAGAGTCCCCATAAGTGCGTCCACAGCAGATGAATGGTCCTCTGATGACCGCTCGAGGGAAGGGCGGTCTATCGCAAGGCCACTCAACTCCACGCACTGGGAGTCTGATCGGGACTCTCTTGGAGAGTCCCAATCCGAGGTGGGGTGTTTCAATTCAACTCAAACTCCAGCCTAGCCTCCTCTAATCTTATCCTAGCCTAGTCCTAATGGTTTTAGGCTTCTATACAAGCTCTATAAAAAGAGGGGGATCCTAAATTCGCAACTCACACTACACCCCTCTTTCTAGGCCTCAAACTCTTGATATTCTTCATCAAATCATCATGAAAAGGTCCTTTGAGGGGAGTTCCATGGAAGGGGCAGCCTATGAAGGGCCAAAGCTGGCCAGGAAGGAGCGTGAAGTGCTTTGACGACTGACTACGATCCCTCATCATCTCAGCTCAAGCCCCTTGAGAGAGGTATGTTAGCATGATTTCATTCAAGTCAATTCCATTCATTCACTCACATGTTCCTTCTCTCTTTCTCCCTTTCTTTTCTTTTTCTTCTCCACCTCAGCTTCTCCCTGGCTCCAGGCGCTATTTCACTTTAAAGTGGATGGCTCCCATGGTCCGTGCGTTACCCCTAGGAGTGATATCCATCCTGAAATCTTGGCACCTCCACCCACTTTTAGTGTTAGGCAAGGTCCATCCAAAGCTCTCCTTTGATTGGCACAGCATTTCAGCTCTAGTAGAGATCTGGCACTCTCAGACCCATACTGTTATATTCCCATCATTTGAGGCCACTATCCTACTGGAGGAGGTAGAGACTTATTTTTCCTTTCCTAGGTCTAAGGCGGGTGAGGAGGACCTAGTGTGTCACACGGTTGCCCCTATAGATCCAGCTCTCATCTTAGGATAGTTTATACCAGAGAGCCAAGATGTCCGCACCTTCATAGGCCTATGCCAGATCCATCTTCTTCCTATTAGCCAGTGGGTAGTTACACATTGCAGGAATAGATGTGGATGGGATGAGGCCATAGCCAAGGCCGCGTCTATTTGCCTATGTGGGGCCATCTTGTTCCCTTCTGCCGACCACGTGCTAGGGACTCCTATCCTTAGTACCATCAGTGACCTGTGGCAGGGTCTTTCCATCTCTCAGGCCGTCCTTGCCTATCTGTATGAGGGCCTTACCTCAGCAGCTCTAGGTGGTCCACTCTTTGGTTCCATGATGCTCCTAGAGTGTTGGATGGGCGTCAGGATGAAATTCATTTACAAGGAGGATATCACTTCAGCTAGTCGGGTCTTCGGGAGCCATCCCCTCTTCTTCATAGGTGGCTTCGGGTTCTCTCTAGAGGTTGAGTGCAGGACATCAGATATGAAGACTAGGGACGAGTGGCGACTGTACATCAATAGATTGCCACTGGATAGGTTTGTGATGCGCCCTGACTTCCTTCATGACACCGCAGTCAGACTACTTAGAGGGCGAGGCTTGGATCTACGACTTGTGGGCGACACTGCACTGGCGATGTACAGCCCGCACCGGTGCTACCTACAGGTTGGACTACCCAGGGCCGTACTGCCAGCACTACCCCACCTTTCCGCACTACAGGCGAGGAGGATTGGCATAGAGGAGGACGAGCAGGCAGTCCAGAGTGCCTTGATCATGTGGGAGATCAGTAGGGTGCGCACCCTTCCAGCGGAGGTCGCAGAGGTTGCAGAGACATGCCAGGCTTACATCAGAGAGCTGAGAGAGAAACGTCCCCGCGGGGATGCCCAGTGAAGGACAGAGTGATTTTCTTTTACTTTTCATGATGTTTACTTATGTTAAAACTTGAGATATGAAATAATGAGTTGGTTTGGGTGGAATAAAGCTCTCTCTACTCATTCTCAGACGAGGGCGTGTTCCTTCACACTCCAGCGTCTGGGTGGCGATCACGGTCAGTGTTTTCTCTCCCATCTCATTCATCTGCAGTCTTTTCTTCTCTCGTATTAACATCATAAGCCGGTGGATCGAGGAAGGAGAGACAAAAGAGAGGTAAATAAGAAAAGAGAAGTGGTTGAAGGATGCGTTTTCCTGCCCACAACGGTCTGACCCCTGTGGTCTGGCTAAGGGCAGGGTCGGGTGACACCTGACAACAAATGGGGGCCTTGTTGCCCCCAGTGGCTGTCTTGATCTCGCATGCCAGAGGGCCTTTGTGACGGCGGACTCGGCTTGCGAGCTGTGGGGAGGACCTAGTCTGGCGGAGTCGAGGTCTCACTCAAATTTTGCTTCCTCTTTCTGTCCTTGAGCATCGAAGACAGAGATAGAGTAGGGGGAGGATGAGAGGGGCTCACAGAGTCCGTCCGGGTCTCGCCTACCAGGGCATCCTCTCGACCAAGAAGGAGTCGAAGGAGCCTTGCAATGTCTTCCTTGGAGAAGGGTAGAGACTCTAGCTCTTGCCAGGGTCGCCATTGTGTAGCCAGAGTAGCAGGGGTTGGCTGACCAGCCTATGGTGCTGAGGAATCAGGGGAGACCGGGGGAGCAGGAGGATGAATGATGTTGACCAAGAAGGTGCTCGGCCCTACCTCTTGGCTGGCATCTTGCTCCCTTGGTCTCCGCAGTCATTCGAGAGCCTCCCGATTATCGATCCGGAACTCAAGCCATTCTGGAGTATGATGGTAAGGCAACCCGTGCCCATTTTCCTGGGGAGGATCGGGCTGCTTTGGTGCATTCCTGGTAGTGCTCAGGGTTTCTTCGACAGCTTGCCACAGCTGAACAAGTGCCATGGAATTCCCTTCGGCGTCGATCTGTTCCCACCGGATCTGTTCCTCAATGAGGTATTGGACTTCCTCACAGGACTCGATCGCGTGGCAGATTCGTGCATGAAAGGGATAATACTGGGGGTGATTAAAGTCCCACTGAGTGTAGTCTGCCAGCAGATCGCGGGGTAAGATTTGCACCCGCTCGACAAGGATGTTGAAAAGTCACTGGGTTCTTTACCTGGGGAAGGAGAGGGGTCTACGACCATGCCAGAGCCTCCACCCTAGGTACCAGATCGAACGCTCTCTTTGGTAGGTACTGGTCTCTTTTGATTCATCATCAGAGAGAATGCCGTCATCATGTGGATCACATTGGCCGGATGGTGAACCACATGTGTTGCCTTGGCTGGTCTGGACCACGTATGTGGCTGCGGAGGATTGATGAGACCACTTTTCATTTGAATCAAGCTGTCTCAGATCAGCTTCTGTTCCTGGGTCTTGAAGACGTAGCAATCTTCAAGAGAATGGCCCAGCATACGGTGGTATAGGCAGTAGTTGGGATCGTCAATTTTCTGGGATTCGTCTGACTTGCGGACTTTAGGCAATTCAACAATCCTTTGAGCCTTGCAGAGGTCGAAGAGCATCTTCGTCTGTTCCTTCTTGAAGGAGAAGGGTGTCTTCATATGCTCTGAGAAGGAGAGAGCAGTCGGCTTATCAGCTGACCTTTTGTCGAGATTGTTTGTTCCAGCTTCCTTGCTGGCTTTGGTAGTGGGGGTGAATTCGATGATGTTCACCTCCTTACCAGGCTAGCGTTCCCGCATCTGCTTACCCTTTGCTGAAGCGTAGCTTGGGTTGTTGGCGAAGAACATTTCTATCTCGGCAACTGCTGAGTTGAGCTGGTCGAAGCCCTTGACATTGGTGTCGAGAAGCTTTTCACTGACCTCGGCCACCAAGCCTCGACGACAGATAGTGATGGCATCCTCCTGGACTGGTGGGTTGACGCACCTCATACTGAGGTCTTGCCATTTCTTGATGAAGTCAAGGGCACTCTCGCCCTTCTTCTGTCGGAGGGAGCAAACGGGAAAGGCCTACCTCAACACCCAAGATGAGCTTGCCAGCCCTGGGTCTCAGCTCTAGCAACACCCAAGACGGGCTCCCGGCCCTGGGTCTCAGCTCCAGCAACACCCAAGACGGGCTCCTGACCCTGGGTCTCAGCTCCAACAGCACCCGAGACGGGCTACCAGCCCTGGGTCTCAGCTACATCAACACCTAAGGTGGGTGCCCCGCCTTAGGTCCCAGAACTCTGGCATCACCAACACCCGAAAAGGGTATCTTGCTTTGGGATCCAGCTCCGACAACATTCAAGAATGATGTCCAACCTCGGGTCCCAACTACATCAAGGCCCGAAACGGGTGACCAGCCCCGAGGCCCAGCTACAACAACACCCAAAATGGGCCTGCGGCCCCGGGTCCTAGTTTCGTCGATGCCTAAGACTAGCATTCAGCCCTGGGTCCCAGCACCACTAGCACTCAAGATGGGCTTCTTGCCCTAGATCCCAGCGTTGTCAAGCATTCAGTTTGGGTTCCAGTTCCAGAGCCCAGCTTCATCAGCTCCCCGTATAGGCTTTCTGCCTCGGGTACTAGCTTCGTCAACACCAGTACGGGCGTCAAGCCCTGGGTCATTGCCCCTCTGATATCCTCAGTTCACAACATGGGTCGCGAACCCCGAGTTCCGACAACAACTCTGATGGTCTAAGTGAATGCCAGGCTCCGGGTCGCCACTCTGTTGGCCCAGCTCGGGCATTGAACTCCTGAGCTCTCGCTACACCGATGCTTACTAGAAGCGCCATGCTCCAGGCAACCAAGACCGGGTTCGTTCAGTCCACCACATTGGTGCTGAGCCAACCTTGGCCCTAAAAAAAGGGGGGGGGGGTGTCATAGCGGCTGCGAAAATGGGTGACCCACTGCCGCCGCCCCCGCCTCTAGAAGACAAGGCGAGACTTAAAGGAGTAAACGCACCAGCATCACACCGGGGGCAACCGTCCCGATCCAGTGTCCAGCCTTCCAAGCAAGGCGGCAACTCCGAGGAGGAGTATCGGTCCTCCCTCAAATGAATATGGGTCATTAGAAAAGAGGCCCAACCCATTCAGAGGTCCCGAGCCAAGAGGTCCCTCCACTCACCAGAATGGTACCAAGTTCAAAAGCCGACAGAGTGGCTGTTGGCTCAAGATCTTACTATCGACTAAAGCATCCAACAAAACTGACTTCCATCCCTGACAGACTAGGGGCACCATTTCACCCTCAGAAGCACCCCCAAGAAGGAAAAGGGGCAATGCGTATCATCAACACTATTGTAAAAGGTGTTCACATGCTACCCCGCTGACATCAACTGGTAACTCGGGAGGCCATCCTGCCTACGTCAATCAACAATTTGGGATGAATCCCACTGACACCCACCCAACAGTTCTGCAGAAACTCCACCGGTGTCGGCCAATGACTTGGTGGAGTCCCTGCCAACGTCAACTGATGACGCAGACAAAGCTCCATCAGGTCCCCACTGGTGGCTACTAGTAAACCCCGGTGGGAGGCCTATCCCATCGGTATTTATCATGTCCTAGGGGATAGCAATGCCCGGGTGGACACTCAGTCCAAGCTCCACTTCAGCCATCATGTTCATTGAGGCCGGGCCACCCAGATAGTCAAAGTCCCAGCCATCTACAGCAAGAACCAGCCAGTCTTTGGACTCACCCTAATGCTCCAAGCTACTCAGTTGAGGGTTGATCCACACTCGCTTCTACAACTGCAACGAGTTGCCAATGGCGCAACCTATAGGCCATGTCCCCTGGCAGCAGCAAGCTAAGGACGATAGCGGCAAGGCTCTCAAGTATTTTAAAAAAATAAATAAATAAAATGGGGCTAAGAATAGAGATGCCGCACCAGACTCAGCCACTCTCGCCATGAGGCGGTGGCTGGGGGCAAGAAGGCCACAAATCTAGGTGAGGTGAAAACCCGCTGTTGGCAGGGTTCATCCCCTTTGAATGGTCCATTCCAGACCGTTCATCCCCCTTGAATGGTCCATCATAGACCGTTCATCCCTAGTAGGGTTCGTGTGTTGTCTGTTGGCTGTGATGGCCTATTTTACGTCCGTCTGTCTTAGGTTTGTGTCCTAGGGAGGTGTCTGTGCGTCGGTGGTTCTCTGGATTAGTCGATTCGGGGTTGATTGTGTGTGGTCTACTCTTTGACTGCTCCAGTTTTTCCTAATGACTTATCTAGGACTACCATTATTCTTGTCTCTGTGTGTGTAGCGACTCTTGGATCACTTATACCCAGAGTGTCGTTTCCCGATGTTTCGATTTCTGTATATCTTGGTTTGACCTCTTGGGTTGTCGTTCCTGTGGATATCGTTTGATGTCCTATGAGAGCTAAAGCCTACATTATGAGGTAGCCAGGAGTCTTCTTACTTGAGGTAGGATTCTCTATCCTACTATAGTGTCATCATTGTCTGGTTTGGGTCAACCTGGTTAGATCCAATGGTTGACGTAAGACCTTGTGTGTGTCTTGGTAGTTCTATCCAGTTCAAGACATGGTTCTGGATGCAGTGAGGTATCATCTTACCTCGTTCTAGGTATCCAAGTGTGCTGAGGGTTCTCGGTGTTCCCTTCGGTCTCCGTGAGCCATTTCTTATGGTGAGTCACTTTCTCTGGCTTAGGATTAGACTGATTGGCGGCTTGTTCCACTTTGTACAACGATCTTGACTCTGAGTCGTGAGACTCAAGGATCGTTGTAGTTTCAGGTCTAGTTGCCTTGTCCTAAGTCTGTCGGTAGTTTCCTGTGCATCCATTGGTGCTTCGTAGTACATGCGACAATGTTTCTTTACCTGTCTGTACTCCAACACTCGTGTTTTAGAGTCTGTGTCTCGTGATCCTCCACTAGTCATACACTTATAGTACGTTTCGGCGTGACGGCCTTTACGGCGGGGCACTTCCCGATTTACAATTTTTAAGCTAGTTTCCGTAGGCTCCCTTGCTCTGTAGTGGCGTCCGCTAGTGGAGAAAACTAACTAGAGGCCTAGCTCAGGGCGATGAGATAGTGTGTGCACACATGGTCGGGGACTTGGATTGACGCTGACGGGCATTACCCTGTCTAGTCACTTGCAACTGTAGTGCCTGGTCTGGTTCACAGAGTGTCTTAGTCTATGTCGTGCTTCTTCAGGCGGAAGTGGAGACGAGACACTTGTAGGCGCAACATAAGACGTTAGTGGATGCAACTGGTTGTTCTTCTAATGAGGGGAGTACTTCAGACATGTGACATGTGACTTCCGCGTGACTCTCGTGTTTCTCGAGTGTCATGACCTTTCTGGGTTAGCCTTCTCATGGCTTTTCCCGAGGTCAGTGTTATGTTGTGTGCACAACATTTTAGGCGTGTTGGGTCTATCTAGATCTCTTCTAGGATTTTTATCTATCTTGCTGGTTTCTTTCAACGGATCAGCAACTTCTGACTTCGCCAGTTCAGAGTTCGCCCTTCTATTACTGTTAGGAGTAGCTTGGGAGTCGAGGCTAGTTTGGCAGCCGCGCTCGCTCGGTACGACTTTTCCCTTTTTTTTTTAGCTTCCGTCTCCCTTGCATGTTCCCTACTCCTGCTTCCTCTTCTTTGTAGATTTGTAGTTTGGTTTTCCTACTTTACTACCAGCTATTTTCTATTCCGTGTCACTGTGTGTTTTTCGGTGGGGATCCGCGTGACCCCTACTAAGCCAGTGACACGAGGCTCACCCCTACTTTTCAGGTGGGTGGCGACGTTCTGCTTCTGCGATTCCTAGTGTGACGTGTTCGTAGCTGCCAGCTGTACCTGCGTTGGGCTTCCCCCAACCTAAGTGTATGTATTTCTTTTCTGTTGACTGTATTGGGACTACACTGCTCATCTTTCCTTTGGACTGGACTCTGGTATAATTGTTAAATTGAAACTATTAACTCATGGAGTTCAACATCACATTTGTCCCACGCAAGGTGATTAAGGGACAAGGAATGGCGAAGTTCTTAGCAGCGCACCCTGTGCCAGAAGATTTCCCACTTAACTTCGAGCTTCCCGATGAAGAGATGCTAGTGTCTTCTCAAAAAAACGGGGAGTATTCTGAAAACATACCACCGCAGATAGAGCCGAGCGTCCTCACCCTTGACCTTCCACATTGGGAGTTGTACTTTGATGGTGTTTCCCGAACAGTCAAAAGGGCTGGTGGCCTTACAGATTTCGTCTCGGGCGCGGGAATTATTTTCGTATCTCCGCAAGGCGGCATTCTTCACAACTCTTGCGCTCTCATGAAGTCACTAACTAATAATGAGGCAGAGTATGAAGCACTAATCATTGGGCTTCAGTTGGTACTGGAGATGAACATCAAATGCATCAAGGTCTATAGGGATTCCCAGCTCGTCATCCGGCAAGTACTAGGCGTCTACGACGTCCGGAAGAAGAAGCTCATCCCCTACCATGCAGCTGTTATGAGGCTCAAGGAAAAATTCTACCTATTTGAAATAGGTCATGTCCCCAGAGACAGCAACTCCCAGGCTGACGCTTTGGCCAAATTGGCAACAGCCCTAAAGCTCCCACCTGAGGGAGAATTGAATATCACCGTTCGACACCGAAGGCTCATGCCAAGTGTGCTCGAGGAAGAGTCCGGCCTCACTATTCACGAGGTCGACAACATTCAAGAGGAGAATGCTCCCGGAGAAGAAGATTGGCGTTAGCCGATCATAAAGATAAAGAGTGGTTGGCTCCCTTCTGATCGGGCTTAGAGGATACAACTGTTACGCAGGGCAACATCCTACCAGCTAGTCGATGCCCTACTCTTCAGGCTAGTCCATGAAGAGGACCGGTCGGTCCTCCTACGATGTCTTTCATCTAAAGAGGCAAAGACCGTCATGCACGAAGTCCACTCTGGACTGTGCGGGGCTCACCAAGCAGGAGCCAAGATGAAGAACAGTATCAAGCTTAAAGGGTTTTATTGGCCCACCATGTACGAAGACTGCAACCAGTATGCTCGTGCATGCCACCAATGCCAAGCATTCGGGCCGGTGCCTCGGAGGCCGCCTAATCCGCTCCATCCGACTGCGCCTACTTGGCCATTTGCGGAATGGGGCATGGATATTGTGGGACCATTCCCACCGTCATCCCAAGGTCACAGGTTCATACTGGCCGCTACCGATTACTTCTCCAAATGGGCAGAAGCCGTCTCGCTACGGGAAGTCACGGGGGAGATAGTTGTCCGGTTCATGAGGCACTATATCATAGACAGATTCGACACCCCCAGCCGGATTATATCCGATAATAGCACGCCATTCAAGAACAAGACTGTTTACGCATTGACAGCCAAATTTCATATTGACTGGAGAACGTCATCGGTCTACAATCTCCAAGCCAACGGGTTGGCCGAGGCCTTCAACAAGACCCTATGCAAGCTACTGTCCAAGATAGTAGGCGGTTGCAAATGAGATTGGGGCGAGAAGGTCCACGAAGCTCTATGGGCCTACCGGACCATCTATAAAACCCCCACGGGTTACTCCCCATTCTTGTTGGTCTATGGAGCCGAAGCAGTGGTCCCTGTGGAGATCGAGCTGGCATCCTACCGCGTTGCCGTGCACGCTGGACTGTCAGACCAAGATCAGTCTGAGATAGAAAGAAGGCTCGAAGAGCTCTCCAACCTCAAAGGTGAAAGACTCAAAGCCTACAAACACTTACAAGTGTACCAAGCCCGTATGATACGTACCTATGACAAGCTGGTTAAGCAACGGGCGTTTAAGAAAGGCGACCGCGTCATGATCAAAGAAAATGAGGTTCTAGCAAGAAGATCCAGCGGCAAGCTCCAGCCCAATTGGCGAGGACCTTATGTTATTCAAAAGGTCTATGAAGGAGGGGCCTATGGCTTGTAAGTCACGGAGAGTTAATGTGCAATCGGTATAAAACTCCGAGAAAGTGGGACTACATTCACGGACTGGAACATAGTGCCATCGGTCATTAACCCTCATCTAACAGAGATGAACAGGTTACTGGAAATCACGAAAATCAAGAAATCTCAGGGAATTAGCGTCACTGTCAAGGTCGCTAGTTAAATAAACTACGCCTGTAACAGGGGCGTTAATTCAACATTTTGCAGTTTCTGGATACTTTATTTTTATCAGTTCATGAACTTGCGCCACTGCACAGACCGCCATTTAACATAAAGGCGCCTGTGTCAGGGTCGCTGATCAATATTTTACAGATTTCTGAAATCTTTAATATTTCACAGTTTTCTGAAAAGGCGCCACTGCACAGTCCGCCACTTAACAAAAGGCGCCTGTGACAGGGGCGTTAATCAGTAAGGTAACGTCATTCATAATGGCGTTATCTACAGGCTAAGGAATTGGCGCCACTGAATGGGGCGCATATTGCAAACGGTAATCAGGTTAATGAAATGGTCATGAACAGTAACATGATATCAAAAAGACGTTTAATCAAGAAAGTACGAACATGGTCATGTACAGAAAATTGACGGGATATCAGGAACTAATTTCATGCAATTTTAACATTACATCATGAATTTTTATCCAATTATAAAGCTCTGTTGAATTATATAATAAGTAACAGGCGTGATAAAACTGGCGCCTTATGGAAGGGCGCCATAAAGTTAAATAACGCCTCGAAGAGGGGCGCTAATCAAATAACGCCTCTCACGAGGGCGTTAATAAAACAAAGTAACGCCTTTAGAACGGGCGCTATTCAAATCCTTACAGAAAACATTAAAAACGCAGGCCTATCTAGCTAGATGATGCATGCTTTAGATATTTTACAGTTTGATCTGGTGCTTGTAGGATTAGTCCCTACCTGATGGGGGTTGAACTGGGTGTTGGTAGAATGAAGCAATAAGTTGGAGAGCCTCTTGTAGCAATCGAAGCAACAGCAGGAAGAAGATGCAGCAGAAGAAGAAGCAACGTAGCAGAGCTTCCGTATGCTGCAGGAAGAAGGTGCTGCAGTAGGTCGTTCAGCAACAGCGACAACAGTAGTAGAAGAGAACAGCAGCTGCAGCAACCGGAGATTAGCTTGCAGCAGCGGTAGGTTGGCAGGGATCTCCTGCAGGGGAAATCGATCATGAAGAGGAAGGGGAAAAAGAAAAACAAGAGAGAAAGAACCTAAAGAAATTAACCTACCGTGGCTTGAATAGAGGGGATGTTCAAAGGGTCTTAAGGGTTAGAGAGGGGGGTATTTATAGGCTTTAGGAATCCAAAATAGGGTAGAGTTTGGGTAGGAAGGAAGTTCCCGTAATTAATCCTTTCCCTAGTGGATAATTACCCTATAAAACCTCCCTGTTTGAGTTAGAATCTGCTTCTGTTTCCTTTTTACGAATCTCAGAGAATTGGCGCCTTTGCTAGGGGCGCAATTTAAACTGACGGCTTTCAGAGGGGCGTTTATTTATTAAATGGCGCCTCTATACGGGGCGCTACTTAATTTCTTACTTTGAATAGGACTCTTACCGCTTTTCCTTCCGTCTTATCCGGATAAAATTGACGCCACTTGAAGGGGCGCTGTTTAGTTGTTTTAATCCAAATAGGACTCTTACCGTCTTATCTGGATGGAATTAACGCCACTTATAGGGGCGCGTATTTAGTTGTTTTAATCCAAATAGGACTCTTATCGTCTTGTCTGGATAGAATTAACGCCACTCGTAGGGGCGTTGTTTATTAAATTGGCGACTCTATAAGCGTCGTTAATTATAAATCTTTATATTTTTAACCGTTTATCAAATATGGTTGACGCCTCTAATAAGGGCGTCGTCTTATTTAACTGGCGACTTTTATTAGGTCGCAAATTTATATTTTAATTTAAATTTTAAACCTCTCATCTCCCTTCGCCCTCTCCACCGAAACCGATGGAGGAGAGGAAGGGAAAACCATTCCCCCACATCCCCCATCTCTCTCCCTCTCAAACTCCCCCACTCTCATCCATTCTCATCTCCTCGCCTTCCCCCCTCTTCATGTGCTCGAAGCACCAAGTAAATCACCCAAGAATGCTCGGAGAAGGAGTTCCCCCGCTATCGCTGGTTACCGTCACAGAGGAGGCCATGGCTGTGGGCACGCCGCCGGTGATCCACTTGGAGGAGGAGGAGGTGTTAGCACGGCCGGAGGAAGGGGAAGTCACTGCGCCCACGGCGGAGGAAGGAGGGGCTACAGTGGCTCACGATGAGGATGCCCAAGCGCCACCAACGGCGAAGGAGAAGACGCCATGGGGACCCAAGGTAGGCTACTCGAAACCCTATCCATTTTCATTTTTAAAGTAACCATGCTAGTTCTAGGGGAAAAATAGGGGCTTACATCCCCTTTGAGCCCAGTTGGGGAGGCCATAAGGCCCTTACCGCTGGTGGGGAGAACTCCACACCATCGGGGATGACGGTCGATGGACGGTTCAATAGGAACCACCCCCCTAAACTATACGGTTCACATAGAACCGTTCATATCTAGCACGGCCCATGGGTGGCCCCCCAGGAGTAGTTGAACCGACGGGAGTGAGGGATCTTGCACTGTTTGAGGTGAACTGTGGGGACTCAAGGACGGGCCATATCAGTCCGTTCAGAATATTAAACGTTAAGAACTGAGCGATCCTCATCGGACTGCAGACCATCACACGGTTAAGGAAAAGCCGTTTAAGAACAGAAATTGAGGGACTTAAGAAGGGAATGACATGGTCATCTGGCGACCGTGTGCTCACTGAACTGCTAAGGAATGGCCGTAAAAGGTTTGGGCACGGGATAACTACACGGTCCGTATTGGGCCGTCCACTGGGTAGAGCGGTCCATGGGTGATCGTGGTCCTCTATGAGGAGTTAATGGAAAATGGTTGGAGGTCAACCGTTGAAGGCTACAAATGGGCCCATAAGTGACCATTTAGCTTATTGAATTATTCACTTAACAAAATGCATGAAAAAATAAAGAGCAGAATAACCAATGCAATTATTTTTAAAATGTATGTAGGGAAAGCATAAGACCCAGATCTCTTGGTTGCAGGTTCGGACAGTGTACCTCGCACTGCCTTACTTTCAGCGGGAGAGGTTAGTGGCAATAGGGTTCACCGAGTTCTTGAGCATAAAGGTCAGCCAGTTTGACACACCGCTACTCTACGCTCTGCACGACTGCTGGGACCAAGTGAGTCATACGTTCCTCTTTCCATGGGGCCACATGGTTCCCACGCTAGAGGACGTAGCTCGGATCACTAGCCTACACGTGCATGGGTCCCCAGTCAGTGGGAGGACTTACCCCGACTATCAGGAGATGGCCCAGTAGCTACTAGGACTTGAGCTGCTATACCCTGAGTGATAGTCCACTACTTTGATGAGGGCGGCACTCCAGGACAGCCTCGGGTTGAGGCGAGCAGGGATCGTGATCGGTGAGCTGCCCAAGCAACACCTCCAGAGGCTCGTGGACCGAACTAGATCGAGAGTTGCAGCGGAGCCAGGAGCAAAGGCGGACTGGATGCTGAGAAGATTCCTGACTCTCTTCTTCAGACGGCTGCTGTTCGCGACACGAGCTGACGTCATCAGCTGCCGCTTCCTACCGCTGCTAGAATACTTAGCACATGCCGATGACTATGCATGGGGAGCAGCAGTTCTCGCCTTTCTCTTCGATACCTTGAGCTCTACTAGCCGACGCACGATGCTCGATGGCTTCTCCCCTCTACTCCAGGTATGACTCTACCCCTAAATGAGTTATGCAACTTCTATATGCTTCCTATATGCTGATGTTTGATGGAATGCGATGTTGGTGTGGGCCTACGTGAGACTACGTGGGTTGGGGAGAGGCAAGGAGACCCACCCCGAGCTACTACCGATCGCGAGGAGGTGGACTGCACCTCGAGAGACTGGAGGCCTCCGAAGACAGGTCCGGGGGACCCAAGACGACATGGACACCCTACCGTACACCTCGGTGAGACTCTAAACTCAGACTCTTTAATTAAATGCAATCTATATGCTTATAATACTGATGTGACTTTCCTATTTTGATAGGTTCGGTGGAGACCCTATGCAGATGAGGGGCGCGAGGGCCAGCCCTGGGTAGTGGGGGCCCTCGCCTTCTCCGGGCGCGATGTGTGGCTTCACTGCATAAACGTAGTGGAGCCACTCCACTTCCGGCTGGTGATGAGGATGATCGGCATCCACCAGCCAGTAGTAGAGTTCCCAGTGCCGGAGAAGCCGGGGGAGTGAATTGGGTGACACCCACGGGGCTTGGCGACGGTCCTAGACTGGACAGATCGTGGATTGGATAGCACTCTAATAGGTCGTGTCCACCCGAGCAGAGAGCGAGGAGGAGTACTACATAGTGTATGCCCAGCACTACCGGGACCAGGTGTTCCAGGGTGCCCACCGACCGGTATGACTTCTAACCCTAGCACTCTTTATTTATGCCTATGCTTTCTATATGATTGTACACTGACTCTTGGACTTACTAAATGCAGATCACCCCACAGGGCAGGATTGCAGAGCTACAGGGGCTCCTACACTCGACCATACGGGAGCGGGATGAGGCCCGACAGGTGCTAGCCCTAGTGGTGAGTTTCCTTAACCCTTAAACTTAATTATGCATTTGATTATGATTATGACTGACCCTGGAGTTTCTAAATGTAGCGAGCCGAGGGGACTCAGCGATAGGGGACCGACGCTTCTTCTTCCTCCTCTCAGACCCCTGTCGACCTAGCAGAGTGGGAGGCGGAGTTCAGATAGATGGTGGCCCGGGCCGAGGCAGCCGAGGCAACCGAGGCGGCACTCTCCGAGAGGGTACGTCCACTACACTTCCCCTGTTAATCACAACAAGCCAGATGGCTAAGATGTTCCGAAAGTAGCATATCCCCTCTGGCCAGCCCCACAAGGAGAAAGAAGCATTCCAAAGGCTTTGGTATCTTGCCAGCCTGAAAAAAGAGTTGAGATGTGTCTCCCAACATCCAGGGTTGGGTTTCACCCTCGAAGAATATTATTATAGTGGGAGCATGAAGTTGACACCATCTCTGCCTTCTTCCTGACAGAAGATAGCTCGCTGGGGGCAACTTCTGATGAATACCTGGCGGAGGCTCAACATACTGGACCGGCTCAATCAAGAGACTCGAAATTAGAAGCCATACCCCCTTACAGGTGCTAGGAGTAGCTCTACCCTGAAGAAACGGCTCTCCAAGCCAAATTTGACACAACCAGTAGTAGTGAAGCTGAAGATATTGAAGAAGTAGGGCTACCCCTATCTTTTTCCTATAGCTCTCCGCGGACAAAAATATCACCACCTCTGATATCGATCAAGGAAGTTTCTGTTGATATTGATCGGGAAGTGCCCGTTGTTGTAAAAGAATAGACCATCTCTGTCTAGGGCAGGGTGATTCGAGGAGGCAGCGGGACAGAGTTGTCCTCATATGCCATAAAATTGCAAAGCTATTCCTCCAGCTCAGCAAGAAATAATTGCCAATCCTTTGAGGTTGCCAACACATCAATGAGGGTCGAACCTGCTAGCTCATCTGGTAAAATCACAGTGGTAGAGGACCTACTGACAAAATAATTCATATAGCCGCCACCAACTAAACTAAAAGCTCCTGACGCGGATCGGGGGAAGCAAGAGGGAGAGACCGAGGTGCTCGAGCTCAAAGATGACATTCCAGACTTCGTTGATCTCTAGCTAGTGCCCCCAAAAATTGAAGACAGAGGCCAAGCCATAGTCGATGTGCTAATAGAAGTCAACTTAGGAACTGAAGACAATCCTAGGCTGACTTTCCTCAGTGTTCAACTGTCATCTGATGAACAAAAGCTGTATATCCTGCTGCTACAAGAATATCGGGATTGCTTCACCTGGACTTACAAGGAGATGCCAGGACTTAGTCCTATAGTTTCACAGCATGAGCTGGCTATAAACCCTGAGGCCGAGCGGTAAAGCAGCCATCACGACGCATGAGACCAGAGCTCATCACTTAGATATGCAAAGAAGTAGACAAACTCATTGACGTGGGTTTCGTCGAAGAAAATCATTATACCACGTGGCTAGCTAACATTGTGCCCGTAAAGAAGAAAACTGGACAGATCCGGATATATGGACGGGTTTCATCGAATAAGGCATGCCCCAATGATGGGGGCATCACCTCCCCTGCCCACACTGATGGCTCATCTCCTCTCCTCAGACGCATCTAGTATGGTCTAGTTATCTATTTTGAGTCATATGATGTATTTTCTTATTTTTATGAGAGTCATATTATTATATTTTATCTTTTATTTGAGTCATGTACCTAGGTTAATGAGTCATTTACCTATGTTTTAGTGTCATTAGGGTGGTTAGATTAGTTAATGGGCCCAATTCATTGGGCTAGGCTCAAGGGCGCCCCCCTAAATAAATAAAAAAATATGTGTGACAAGAAAAATGAAATGACAAACCCATTCAGAGATGTGTAAGGAAAGTAACAAAATAATATTAATAATAAAATCTAAACAATAAAAAAAATATGGCCAGCCTCCTCTGCAGCCCCGTCTCTCCTTGTGACCCGGTGTGAAAGGAATATTAACGCCGCCCTTGTGGGTCGAGCCCGGAGCTCGGGACCCATCCCAATGTGGCCGTGATTCGACATCGCTTTGGGCCGACATCCTGATCAAATCGGACCCGTTCCTTGCCCGAATCCTTTCCGTTCTATCATTAAAATTGTCGTGTACTCGGTAAACATTTAAACGGGTTTATCTCAGATTTCACCACGCCCTTGTCATGGACTTTCGTCCAAACATGAAATGGTCCTCGAGTGACCAACATGTTCGAATGCTTGTATCCCGATGTGGAATCTTAGTGTGGTCTATCCTTCTCTATCTTTATGCAATTAGTATTAACTCTCCTAGGCCACAGGGCCCTTAATTTTGACAATTAATCAAGGGTGTTCCCTCGTATAGGGGATGTAAATGACATCGTGACCTTTATGGCACGGCGAGATTTAGTCCCGACCTGAACCACACAATCGTCTGACGGAGTCAGATCGAGCGCACTCGTGGCTCTTTGGAGTCCAAATAAATTGTCACTTTGTGATTGGCACGCCCACGCACTTAACAAACCTAACAAATGAACAAATGATTGATTTAACCAAAAAGTGCATCCAGAATGGGTCAAGGATCATTGGTTGGAAGATTCTGGCCGATCGAGAGAATTGTTTTCCTCGATGTGACTTCGTCTTGGCCATGTGTGCCTTGATGTTGTTTATTGCCGTGCTATTGCTGGAAGCATTATGGTGTTGGCACTGACATCTCTGAGAGTTGGGGAATCTGTCGGCATATTTGCTGGTTGAGTACCCTTCGCTCCTCTGTAATCTTTTTTCTTGGGTGTTGTGTTCTCGGGACGTGATCGTGGTCCTTGAGATGCGTTTCCAAAGATTGTTGTTATGGTTATTGTGGGTGCTTATTGGCAAGCTGCTCACTGCATGGCTAGTACATTGTAGTCGTGTGTTCAGCTGTTATTGTACCTTGATGTGACCCAGCTTACAGTTGTGTTCCATGGTTCTGTGTTGAGTACGGAGCCGGGATTCTGCAAGTGCTGTTGCTATTGATGTTGTTGTTGTCTGTTGGCGATTGTGTTCAGCTTGGGAGGAGTCCCCTGTGAATCTGGTTTGGCATTGGGAGGACCAAGGTCTTGTCGGTTAGCTTTGCTGTACTCTTCTATTATGGTAGAGTTAGCATGCGACTCGAATCAGATGTAATGTCTGAGTCAGGGCTGACTCGATTGTGTTTGTGGTCCACTGCTGTCGTTGGCGTCCTGTGTGCCAGGTTTCAATGTTGTTCTGGCGCTGAAGCCGATGATGTGGAGCTGTCATCTGAGAGGACCATACTCCCTTGTTTAAGCTGATGCTTGTTGTGTTTGCCGTTTGTTTTATTGATAACTTTTTCCGTGGCATGCATCGCATCTCCTTTCCTATGAGATGTAAGCGACGTTGCCTTGTTTTGGAGGTGTTAGACTTGTGTTCACTTGTGTGCCATGCTCATTCTGTGGATCGATTTGCCTTGAGATCCAGAGCGTGTGCTTGTGATTGTGGTCTGGTAGTGTCCCTCTGAATTATGTTTTTTGAGATTTGTGTTGTTAAGTTCTAAGTGTTGGTGTTGGCTGGAGTTTGATGATCATTGCCAGCGTTCTGGGTTTGTTCTTCCCTACTTCTTCTTATTAGCTCCTTTAATTTCGAGGATGAAATTATTTAAAGGAGGGGAGGATGTAACACCCTACATTCTTTCGGATCTATTCGGAGAGCTTTCGGATCGCTTTTGTAGGTCCTGAGTTGTGTTTTACGATCCACGGGGGTTTTTCTGCGGGAGCCGACGAAAACTAGCTTAAAAATCGTGAACCGGAAGTGCCCCGCTGTAAAAGCCGTCACGCCGAAGCGTGCCGTAAGGCTATGACTAGTGAAGGCTCACAAGACACGGACTCCAAAACACAAGTGCCAAAGTACATACAGGCAAGAGTGCCCTACAACACATACTTCGAAGCACCAAAGGCAGCACAGGAGACTGCCAACAGACTCAAGACAAGGCAACTAGACCTACAACTACAACGGTCCCTGAGTCCTACGACTCTGAGTCAGGATCATCGCATATAGCGGGACAAGCCGTCAATCGATCTAATCCTAAGTCAGGGAAAACGACGCTCCGAGAAAACGATACACGGAGACCTGAGGGGACACCGAGAACCCTCAGCACACCTGGACACGCAAGTCGACGTAAAATAATACCCCGAGACATCCAGAAACACAGTCTCGAATTGGACAAAGCCGTCGAGACACAAAAAGGCTACTTGTCAACTGCTGGGTGACCTCGAGTTGACTGGAACCCGATAATGAAGACACATATAGACACACACACTGCATGCACAAACATCCATGGCCATCCCATCATGGTCACAGCCCTCATAGGATGTCAACAGACAACCACAGGTCATGGGTAAACCACAAGATCAAGCCAAGACAAACAGAAACTAGAGCAGTAGACGACAACAACACTCTGGGCAAAGTGAACCATCACTCAATCGCTAGGCGAACCCGGCAGTCAAGGCACAGCTGCTACGCAACCAGAGACAAGGACATTGGCAGTTCTAGATTGAGTCGTTAGGGTACTGTCATGGTCAAGGAAAAGACCACACCCAGTCACCTAAATCGACCTATCCAGACAACCACCAACAGACAGACACCGCCCTAAAACATGACCAAAGACTGACCAACACATAGGACAAGGCAAGGACCATCACGGCCAACAACAGGACTAAAATACACTAGCATAGGGACGTTACCTGCTATAACGGACCACAGAAGGGGTGTTATGATAGACAGATCCAAAACTCCAATACAGACAATATAACGCACCAAGACAGGGGCGCTATATTAGCATAACGCACCAGGACGGGCGCGTAATGGCCAACAGACCCAAAACACTAATACGGACAAGAAGCATATAACGGACCACAATGAGTCTGCCATAGCCACATGGCGCACAAGGTTAGGTGCATTATATCAACTGCCATACCTAGTCAAACATCAGTCAAACACACCATAACGGATCCACACAAGTGCATCACCTGAACAATAACGCACGGGGAATGATCCGTTAAATTAATCGCCTGACATGATCTTCGAGGAAGCACACTCGTCGAGGGATCTGACAATGGCAGACGACCTCGAAAATAACCCGAATATAATGCGCCTAGCCTAGTGCGTTATATCCAAATAACGGACCAGGCCTGATCCATTATGCTCCATGACCTCGAAAGATGAAAAACAACGAATGAACCATAATGGTCTATCGAGGGACCATTATGCCTATAACGGTCTCTGGTAGGACCGCTAAATCAATCTAACGGGTAAAATGGTAGAACGGTTGAATCGGCCCGTTCCACGCCCCATGCACGCCGTAGCGTAGGGGAAACACATCCAATCAATGAGAAACGACTCCAAAAGGTCAAAAATGCCACATGCATCCATCGAAACGTATTAAAACACGAGATCGGGGTGATTTTAACGAATCGACCTAAATCGAGTCACTGGAGTTCCCAGACTCCTACCGGCCCCAAATGACGAGCAATCGGCACGAAACTGGTGGGGTTGGGATCCTAACATCCCAGCAGTGAATTTGACACTAATTTTACTCCGAATGGTTGCCATTTTCCGGCGAACCCTACAAACCCCAAAAATCATGACTTTCACTAAACTGGCCTGATCTCCCCCAATCAAGCATCAATCTACACAAAATTACAGGGAAAACGTGGCTACAAACGGCCCAGAAGTGACCGTTTATTTTATTGAACTATATTTTCCTTACTTTTGCCCTTCATTTATTTATTTAATGAAACACATGATTCTATTGTGAAATGTAATTGCCCTAAATGTATGTAGGGAAAGCGTAGGACTCGGATCTCCTGGCTACAGGTTTGAGCAGTGTACCTCGCACTGTCGGACTTTCAGCGGGAGAGGCTCATGGCGATGGGCTTCGCTGAGTTCCTGAGTATAGAGGTTAATCGGCTGGACACGCCACTACTCTATGCTCTACACGATCGTTGGGACCCAGTGAGCCAAACGTTCCTCTTCCCATGGAGCCACATGGTCCCCACGCTAGAGGACGTCACGCGCATCACTGGGCTGCATGTGCATGGGACTCCGGTCAGTGGGAGGATGTACGCCGACTACCAGGAGCTAGCCCAGGAGCTGCTAGGGCTGGAGCTGCTGTGACCAGAGCGGCAGTCCATGACCCTGACACGGGCGAGGCTGCAGGAGAGCCTCAGACTGCGAGGAGTGGGGATAGCGACCGGGGAGCTGCTCGAGCAGCACCTATAGAGGCTTGTGGACCGATCCCGATCTCGAGTAGCAGTTGCAGCCAGGCCGGAGGCAGACATAGTGCTGCGGAGGTTCCTGATGCTCTTCTCCGGGTGCCTCCTGTTTGCAACGAGGGCCGACGTCATCAGCTGTCGGTTCCTCCCCCTTCTCGAGGACGTGGAGCACGTGGGAGACTACGCCTGGGGAGCGGCAGTCCTCACATTTCTGTTCGACGCCCTCAGCTCCACCAGCCAGGGGACCATGCTCAGTGGATTCTCACCCCTACTCTAGGTACGAATGGACCCTTAAACTGATTATGCAATTTGCTGTATGATTCCTATATGTGTTATACGCTCACATTTGATGAAATGCAATGCAGGTGTTGGCCTACGTGCGACTACGTGGGCTAGGGAGAGGGGAGGAGACCTACCCAGAGCGACTGCCCATTGCTAGGCGGTGGACGGCTCCACGGGAGACTGGGTTCCTATGGAGACAGGTTCGAGGGATCCAGGATGATCTGGACACACTGCCCTTCCCCTCGGTAAGAATCTAGACTCGAAACCCTTTCATTTAAATGCAACTTATATGCTTATGATGCTAATGTAGTTTTCCTATTTGACAAGTCTGGTGGACACCGTACGAGAGTGAGGGGCACGAGGGTCAGCCTTGGGTGGTGGTAGCCCTCGCCTACTCTGGGCACGATATCTAGCTACACTACATGAACATAGTGGACCCCCTCTTCTTTTGCCTAGTGATGAGGATGATCGACGTCCATCAGCCAGCCGTCGAGTATCTAGCACCAGAGAAGCCAAAGGAGCACGTTGGACGACACCCCCGAGGGTTGGCCATAGTGGTGGACTGGATGACGCGTGCTGCGGAGCAGATCGCTGACTGGACAGCACTCGGGCGGGTGGTGTCCACTCGGGCGGAGAGTGAGGAGGCTTACTATACCACTCACGCCCGGCACTATAGGGACCAGGTGTTCTGTGGTACCCACCGACCGATACGACTTCTAACTCTAATGCTTTCTTATTATGCTTTCTATATGATTATGCACTGACCTTTGGACTTCATGCAGATTGACCCCCAGGGAGGATTGCGGAGTTGCAAGGACTCCTCCACTCCACTATCTAGGAGCGAGATGAGCTCCGACAGGCCTTGACCCTTTTGGTGAGCTTCGCAAACTCTTAAACTTAATTATGCATTGATTTATGATTATGCTTTTGAAATGACTAACCTTGGACTTTCTAAAATGCAGTGAGCTGAGGGAGCCCAGCGTCAGGGGGCCGACACACCCTCCTCTTCTTCCCAGACTCCTGGGGACCGGGCTGAGCGGGACGCAGAGTTCACACGGATGGTGGTGCGGGCCAAGGCAGTCGAGGCAGCGCTCTCCAAGAGATAGTGAATTTTTAGGTGGTTCGACCTTTAGCCAGAGATCTACATCCACCCCTTACTCAATTGAGTAAGGCTTACTGTTGTCTTACAACTTGAGTCCATTGATCCATAGCTTCGGGGATAAAAATCCCTACACACCGCTGATCCACAGCTTTGGGGAATAGATCCCAGACCGCTGAGCCTCACAGCTTGCTCTGCTAAGCCTCACAGCTTGCTTCCAAGGAATACTTCCTTGTCGCTAACACACAACTTACAAGAGATGTAAATTAAAGAAACACAGAACAAAAGAGAACAAGAACAGAAATGAAAAGTGTAGCTCACTAGGAGCAAATTGACTCTGGATTTGATCCAAGAGTCACTTCACAGAGGTAGACTATTTCAGACTCTCCTTCCACTCAGAATAGCTCTCCAATTTACGACACTCTGTTCTTCTATAAGAACCTTGCAGACTCTTTCTCTCAATCTTCTCTCTGACTCTTCTTTCTCTTGAACTCTGGAAACTTTAGCTCTTCTCAATCACACTGCTCTTCAGATCTCCTTTTCTCTCTGACTCTTTTTTTTTTCGATGCCCCAATTTGAGCAATCGGGCCTTTATTTATAGACTCGGGAGAGATGGCGTGTGAGGAACACGTTCCCACCCAGGGAAAAGTGAAATGAAGTGCTCCACTGAAGTCCATGTGTCAGGAGATGAAGGCGCGCTGTCCACATGGCAGAATTATGATCAAAGGATTGCCTTGGATCACTTGCCCAATCATAAGCTTCTTGGGTACATGTGCCCCACACTAGAATCTTGGATCAAGTGCCTTACTTAACTCGCACGAGCAGGGGATGAAGTTTGCTTTTATGCCACACAAGTGTTCGATCCTGGTTCTTTCAGTAGCTCTGGGACTCTTCACACTTAAGCTCCTGCCAATAGGATAGAAAGCATTTCATCAAACACCTTGGTATCATAGGTGGATATTCAATATGCATCAACCTAAGAAAATTGAGTCATGACAGAAATAAGGATTAAACTTGAGATGCACAGACCTTAAATTAGACAATGTAAGAAATGCACAGACCTTGAAATGCTAGACAATGCATGTGCACGGACTTACTTAATACATGTGCACAGACCTATGCTATGCACATGCACAGACCAAAAATGTGCTCAGACTCTATATGCTGTATGTGCATGGACCTTGTAAAGTATGTTAAGTAAAGTGCATCGACTTTTGCATACATTAATGACATGTGCTCAAACCATGATATGCAGAATGTAAATGTGCACAGACTATAGAAGGCAAGATGCACAATGTGCTTCGACCTTTGAAGGCTAGATGCAAAATATGCATTGACGTTACATGCTATCGCTAACATATGTGCATCGACCTTACATGCTATATTCAAATGTGCAGAGACCTTAAGTATGCATAGACTAGTATGTGCGTAGACCTAATGAATTATCAGACACAATGTGCTCCGACCTTGTGTATGATTAGGACAAATGTGCACTGACCTTAGTAAGACTAAGGTAAAATGTACATTGACCTTAGTAAGACTAAGACACGATGTGCATCGACCTTACTAAGACTAAGGCACAATGTGCATTGACCTTAGTATGACTAAGGGATGATGTGCATCAACCTTTATGCATAGAACACAAATATGCACCAACTTGCCTCTACCTTACTATGCAACATGCATCGACCTTATATGCTATACAGTAAACACGCGTCGATCTTTATATACATCAGAGAAAACATGCGTCGACCTTATTATGAATCAAAGTCTATCATGCATCGACCTTAGTATGAACATGGTCTATCATGCATCGACTTTAGTATGAAATGCATGCACATGAAGCTATAAAATACTAATAGTGTTGCTATAACAAAAATGGATTCAGAATATCACTATTACTAATATCCAAGAGGTGAAGACAAAATGTATTGTTGCCAAATCATCAACACCGACGCCCCGTGGTAACTTAGTTCGTCCATCTTCCCTCTTCTCTCCACCAACATTCTTTTCTTCTCTCCCCCCTTCTCTCCCTAAACACCCGTAATAATCACCAGTTCACCCGTTTCCGTGGGCAATTCCATCGTCATCCCATCAACATCATCATCACCTTTATCCGATCCCGTTTCCGCCGTTACACCGACCACAGCATCATATCATCTCTCGTCTCCAATCGATTCTCTTTCCGCCATTTACAATATGGACTATCGACAAAACAGTAGCCACTAGCAGTCCTACTCTAGGCCGCCTGATGGGTCTGGCGGTCTCTCGAAGGACCGCTAGACGCACCCGAGCGCGGAACGGCGAGAAAACCCCAAAAATACCGTTCCACGTCCCGACCATCGCCCGATGATGGGGAAATCAAGGGGGCAGCTCCCCCAACCCTCCTAGCATGCATATAAGGCCCCGCATCGGTCAAAAACTCGACGAATCAGTGGATCCGGCCCTCAAACCCTAAACATGAAAATTTTCTCACTCGGCTCAAAAACACCCCTCTCGACCTCTCCTCGAACTAAAAATCACGGGAAGGGAAGGGATGAGCATGGAAATCCGTCCCCCTACCTCAATGGAGCACAAGCTCCGTCGGATCGCCGCCAATCACGAAATGAAACTTTTTTGAACTCGATCTCCCCGCCTCTCACCGCGAAAAGCACACCACCGCGTCCGCCTCGTCACCACCGCCGTCACCACGCCACTGCCAGAGCAAGGGGGGCCGCGTCTCTGTCGTCCAGGGAAGAATGGGCTACGGTTGGGGGAGGGGCTCTCCAACGTCAAGAAGAAAAGAGAAAGAAGAGGAGAAGAAGAAAAAGGAAAAGAAAAAGAAGGAAAAGGGTTGGTATTTATAGAAAACTCAAAAAATCAAAAAAATAAAAAAATACATATTCTCAATCCTCATAATGCACTGATCACAACGGTACCATCCCGAAGTAGGTGAACGATATGGTGTGCCCTACACAGGGTTCCGCAGGTTTGCCGGGAAAATACGCGGGAATCACAAAACAAGCTCCAGGAGCCCCGGAACTGATCCGAAACTCACGGATCCAAATCTAACAAATGTCCAAAAAACCCAGGACATTACATCCCTCCCCCCTTAAATGAATTTCATCCTCGAAATTGAAGAACGAAGCACAGGAGCAGGGCGAAAGACTTAAGCAAACAAGTAAGGATATTGCTGCCGCATCTCATCCTCATGCTCCCACGATGCCTCGCCACCAGAATGACGCTGCCAGATCACCTTAACTAGGGGAATGACCTTGTTCCACAGGCGCTACTCATGCCAATCCTTAATGCGGACAGGATACTCCAGAAGGGACAAATCTGGGGTCACCTCAGGCCAAACGGCGTCCTCCAAAACATGGGAATCATCGGGCATGTACTTCTGAAGCATTAACACATGAAACACATCATGCACAGCAGATAGTTCCGGAGGTAGCTGCAACCGATAAGCGACTTCCCTAACATGCTCGACAATGGGAAAAGGACCAATATAGCGGGGACTCAGCTTCCCATGCCTGCCAAAGCTCATCACACCCTTCATGGGAGAAACTCTCAGGAATACTTGGTCTCCCACAACAAAGTTGAGGGGTTGTCTCCTCCGATCGACATAACTCTTCTGCCGGCTCTGCGCTGCCAACATCTTTTGCCGAACGACCACCTCAACGCACTGCTGCACCAAATTTGGTCCCATCAGGACACACTCGCCCACCTCGAACCAATCAAGCGGAGTCCGATAAGGTCACTCGTACAACGCCTCATAAGGAGCCATACCAATGCTCGAATGGTAGCTATTGTTGTAGGCAAACTCCACTAACGACAAATGGTGGGTCCAACTCCCCTGCCACTCCAGGCAACACGATCTCAACATGTCCTCCAAAGTCTGGATGGTCCGCTGAAACTAGCTTAAGAACCGTAAACCAGGAAAGTGCCCCGCTACAAGAGCCGTCACGCCGAAGCGTGCCGTAAGGCTACAACTAGTGGAGGCTCACAAGACAGAAAGACTCAAAACACGAGTGCTAAAGTACAGACAGGCTAATCATGCACTGTCACCCGTACTCCAAAGCACCAATGGCAGCATAAGAAACTGCCGACAGACTCAGGACAAGGCAACTAGACCCACTCACGTAACGATCCTTGAGTCTCATGACTCGGAGGTAAGATCTTCACAGACAGTGGAACAAGCTGCCAATCAGTCTACTCCTAAGCCAGAGGAAACAACGCTCCACAGGAAATGACTCACGGAGACCCGAGGGGACACCAAGAACTCTTAGCACACCTGGACACACAACCGTGGTAGGACAGTACCCCGAGGCATCTAGAACACTATCTCAAGCTTGACAGAACCGTCGAGGCACAGACAAGGTCACCTGTCAACCCCTGGTCTCACCGGGTTGACCAGAACCACACACGATACACACACAGACACACACAGCAATACGCAAGCAGAGAAGATGACATTCTGGGAAAAGAAAACCACCACTCGATCTCTAGGTGAGCCCGGTAGTCATAGGACAGTCGCTATGCAACCAGAGACAAGGACGTTGGTAGTTCTAGATTGAGTCACTAGGGAACTATCACAGTCAAGAAAGGGACTACATCCAGTCACCTAAATCGACCAATCCAGAAACCACCGACACGCAGACACTGCCCTAGAACACAAACCTAAGACAGACCGACTCATGAACAGACACAGAATAGAACAACGGCCATCACGACCAACAATAGGACTGTAACACACCTCCATAGGCGCATTACACGCTCTGACGCACCAGGACAGGGGCGACAGGATGAACAAGCCTAAAACCTACACTCGAACGATGTAACAGCCTACTATATGCGCGTTACACTCTCTGACGCACTAGGATAGGGACATCAGGGCCAACAGACCCAAAAATCTTTACACGGACAAATAGCATATAACAGACCAACCAGAGTTGTTACAGGACCCTGGCACATGGGGGTTGGTGTGTTATAGCCAACCGACATGGCCAACCAAACTCGGTCAAACAAACTGTAACGGCCTACTATAGGTGCGTTACACGCTCTGACGCACCAGGACTGGGGCATCAGGGCCAACAGACCTAAAACTCGACGAACGGGGGTGTGATGTGCCTCTATGGGGGCGTCATAGTCATGTAATGGCCCATAACTGGTCCATCACACTAACCATGCCTCGAAGGACCTAAAATGACTAACGGCTGTGGCGGTCAATCGTCGGACCATCACATAGTGTGACAGTCTCTGGAACGACAGCTACACCAAACTGGCGCGAAAAATAGTGGAATGGCCAAATCGGCTGGTTCCACGCCCCATTCACGCCGAAGCACAGGGGAAATAAAGCTACATGGCCACAGAAGATGCCTGGAAGCTAAAAATGGCACATGCAATAGACGAATCGCAAGATCGGAATGATTCTGATGAATCGACCCAAATCGGGTCACCAGGGTTCCCAGACTCCTACCGGCCCCGAATGACAACCGATCGACACAAACTTGGCAGGTACGGGATCCTAACATCCCGACGGTCATTTTGATAGTAATTATACTACAAACTATCACCATTTTTGGTGAACCCTACAAACACCAAAAATAACGATTTTCCCTAAACTGGCCCGATCTCACTCGATAGGGCACCAAACCACGCACAGAGATAGGGGAAACGTGCAGAACGAATTAGCGATTTGTCTCCCTACCTCCACCGAAGAAATCGAGTACCGAGGCGACTAAACAGCACTAAAAACCACATCACGAACCACCCACATCAACTTCGAATCCACCAAGTGGGATCACGCCATCGCCACGCCCTGCACATCACACCCGCACGCGTCTCAGCAGCCTCATGGTTATTGTAATAAAACTTGGAGTCTTCTTGATCAATAGAAGTATTTCTTTTCATAGCACCTATGTAATTGCTTAATTTAGCATATTGGTGTTATTTCTAGCTAGTTTCCGACTGTGCGTCCTGATATTCCGCGTCGGGACGTGACACTCAGACCATGCCCAGTTCCTACACTCGGTGGCCTGTAGCTCGTACAAAGGAACCCCCTCGCCAGGACCTCGCTGCTCCAAGGCACCCCCTCCTTTCGAAGGATCCTTCCCCTCGCTAGTCGTCACTCGTCCCTGGCCCTAGACCTTATCAGCCCATCGTGTCGACTCGACCCCTACTTCCAACACCCTCGGTCCATCGTGAGGACATGTTGACACCTGAAATATTACTATATAGCAATCACGCCCCGAACGTGAGAAAATCAAAGAAAGGTCAAAGATGGGTCCTCTCGGGCTGCCAAAGCCTCAGGTTGCATGACAAGAGCATTAGGGACTCCACCTCGGGATAGTCGGAAGAAATCTATAACAAATCGGCAATGTCGTACGGCCTGCCCAACAAGCCAGTGGCAACCTAGGTCGTGTCAAACAAACTCTACACCTCGTCTGATCAGGACGAAAATGTACCTGGTGGTCTACCACCTAATAAGAAACCCTCCCGGGGTGAAGAAACATCCCTGAATCCTCAAGATAAGGTGCCGAAGGCCATGTCAGCAGAATAACCGAGTAACACGATTCAGATGCATCCTACCACCGGAAAGGCCCGTAAGCGGCCGAGAAATCGCCCAGCTGGGGCAAAAGTGCTCCGAGTGGTGGATCACTCACTAAGGACACCTTGCGTATATGTAGAGCAGGTCTGATAGAGCAAATCATAGTGCCATTGGCCGAATCAGCAAAAAACCCAGATAATCTGACCAGCATATGCGAAATGATGGAATGGGCCGCAAGCGGCCAAAAAGTGGTCGAGGTAGGGCGAAAATGCTTCGAGGGATAGCTCGCTCGATGAAGATGCCTGACATACCCATGAAATGAAGTTGGCGGCATGAACTACTGTGTTGAAGGCTAAGTAAGCAGAAAGCCTGGGTAATCTGATCGGCACATGCGGAATGTCGGAATAGGTCGTAAGCGGCCGAAAAGTCATCCAGGTAGGACGAAAATGCTTCGAGAGATAACCCCCTCGATGAAGAAGCTCTTCATGCCATCAAACTAGTCCTGACAGCACAAATCATACTGTCGATGGCCTAATCAGGATGAAACCTGAGCAATCCAATACGGATTCCGCACGCATTGGGAATCACTCAGAATCACAAATCAGAGATGGAAAGCAAGAACTCTACACTCTGAGGCTGCCACATCGAAGTCTACACTGCATGGACGTCGGGCTTCTATCAGGGTCAATTTTGAGGCAATGAACTAAAATTACGAAAAGGCCCTTAGGGTGAGTCGGCACCCCCAGGCGGGTCGACGCCCTTCCTCCTGCCTTCATGATTTGGCGGGTCTTTCTTCATTAGTCGGTGCCCCCCTTCCTTGGGTCGGTGCCCCTTTTTCTGGAGAGTCAGCGCTCACCTCCTACAGATGGCGAAGTGGCGGGTCGGTGGAGGGCCGCCCATCCTGTCGCCCATCTGATCTCCTATTTCCCTATAAGAAGGCCATACTTTCGAGCGCAAGGAGATGAGAAGAAGGAAAGCAAGAGAACATAGCAGAACAGAAGGGGCGGCATGATAAAGAGAGAAGATAGTGAAGTAGGGGAGAGGAGAGGATAGATAGGGAGACGAAGAGAAGTGTATAGAGAAAAGGAAGAGCGGTAGCAATCTCCTAGGTAGGTCTGCCCCTAGGAGAGCCCAGAATCCCCTGCTTGTGTCCTCTCTTCTGTATTTCATTCTATTTCTTTTAGTTCTCATGTACACTCTCTCATCTTGATTGAATGAAATAAGCAGTGCTATCTTCATATTTGAGTTAAGTGAATAGTGGGGATAAACCACCTCCAGTAGAGCCATTTTCATCAGGCGGTAGCAATTGCATTGCGCTGGGTCTTTTCATTTAGAGAGGATATCTATCATAGATTTTCCCTGTTCCTTCTTCATTTTGCAAATTGCCATGACGTCGGTTGACTCCATTCTTGATTTGATTGACTTAATTGAGGCTAACGGTGCATCGAGTGGTAGAGCAGCATTTTTTATGGTTTAATTCTTTTTCTGTTCTTGATAGATGCCCCAGAGCGAAACATAATTTGCATTCTATTTAGTGACCAGTTGAGGGAGCTCCAAATACACTTCAAAAGATGTGCTGCCCCGATTGACATGGAGAGGCCATACTGGCCGTTGTCTTAAGGACAAGCATCTGATGAGGGCATGATGGGCTCACCCTATATTCGCCTATCTGTAGTTCGCATTTGTTGATCAAGCTTTCTACGACGTCCTTGAAGACATAGCAATCTTCGATAGAATGCCCCACTCCTTGATGATAAGAGCAGAACCGAGGATCATCTTTTCTCTTGTCCTCACTTGGTCTCTCGGGCTCTGGGAGCACCACTTTGCCATGCTCGCCAGCCCACTCGAAGATGATTCGAGTTTTGTCCCTTGGAAAAGAGTAAGGCTTCCTCATTTTATCCCTTAATGAGGGCCCTTGCCTGGCCGGCTGAGCAGGAGAGGAGCTGGTTGCCTTCTTCATTTTTCTCCTTTGTTGCTCAAAAGCTTCAAAATCTGCAATGTTTATTTCACTTTGTATGGGACGCTCTTCGGTTGGCCTATCCTTTTGAATTGGGGTAGTAGCCACAGGGCGATGCTTTGCCAACAGGGCCTCCACATCAATGGCAAGAGCTTCCAGTTGCTTGAAAGATTTGACCTCAACACCAATCTCCCTCATCAGGTTCGCTATCTTCATGTTGCATGTGCATAGTTGAATAGCTTCCTTGTGACTACGTGGGTGTCTGCATCTCGCACTGAGATCCTTCCACCGTCGAATATAATCCGACGTAGACTCATCAGTCTTTTGCTCGATCATGTATAGTGCTTCCTCGGTAACTTCTTCCTTGGCAAGCTTCATCTTGGCTGTCCACCCGGCTTTTAGCTCTGTCATTGCGGCTAGAGCTGCCGGGATGCGAGTCAACTATTTGTAGAGGCCGGCCCATTGATGACATCGCCTAGGGTGTAGCAATTGTCCCTTGAGACGTTTGGGAAGATGATAGACACGTGGGAAGTGAGCATTGTAGCTGTTGAGAGGGGGTGTCCTCTGCATAATCATGTGCTATCTGAGGCGCAGTTGGCCTTGATGAGGTGTCGATTGGCTCAGTGCCGCTTCACAAAACCTCAGATGACGAGCTAGCTTGCCTGGGTATGGCTAGGTATAGCCCCATCTTACATAGATCTTTGCTCAGTGCCTCAACTTCTTAAAGCTTTAGATCTAGCTCTACTATCACAGCAGGGTCAGGTTGAGAACAACATAATTCTTCGTCCTCTTTTGTAGCAGCTTGGCTCGTGCCAGGCAGAGTTGATAATGTATTACAGGAGAGGACAATGCTCTCCTTTCTATTCTTCAGCTCTTTCTTTTTATTCCCCTTTGCAGCTAGCCTCCGCCTTCAAGGTAACTGCGGGTATAGAGATACCATGTTGACTGTCCTTTACAGATCGGATAATTCATGAGGGCGTAGAGAATCCACCTTGTGCTCGTCCATCTGGAGCTCCCCCTTTTTGATTATCCTTTCAATGACATCTTTGAAGACGTAGTAGTCTTCGATAGGGTGTCCAATCATCTGATGATAGGGGCAAAAGCGAGGGTCATTGTTACGCCCCGAGCGCGGAAGATAACTCGGAGATGGCGTGACGATGTCTTATATAACGATCATGTCAATCAGAGCGTAGTGCATTCAACACATACAGACAGAGCGCGCAATATAGAAATAACCTTGGGACTCTCCAAGAGAGTCCCGATCGGACTGACTGTGTGGTGAGTTGGGTGGTCTAACGATAGACCGCCCTTCTTCTTTGAACGGCCCATGATGGGCCACACAACTCTGGATTCGTGCAGCCTATATGGTAATGCCCATTACATCTTGTGACCGGTTACGGGCTGCCCAACTGATACATGTGGCCTAGAGGCGACCGTATAAATCCTGTGTGGCCTAAGGGTGACCACCCATCCCTTTGCTATTCTTGCTTGATGCTCGCCCTCGTTCCTCTCCTCAAGCGTGTCTTTCCTCTCACGTCGTCTCTCTCACAGAGTCGGCGTACCTCTCTCCTCTCGCGTCATCTCTCTCGCAGAGTCGACGTACCCCTCTCCTCTCGCGTCGTCTCTCTCGCAGAGTCAGCGTACCCCTCTCCTCTCACGTTGTCTCTCTCGCAGGGTCGACGTACCTCTTACCTCTCACGTCATCTCTCTCGCAGAGTCGGCATACCCCTCTCCTCTCGCACCGTCTCTCTTGCAGAGTTGGCGTACCCCTCTCCTCTCACGTCGTCTCTCTCGCAGAGTCGGGGTACCTCTCTCCTCTCGCATCATCTCTCTCACAGAGTCAGCGTACCTCTCTCTTCTCACGTCGTCTCTCCCGTAGAGTCAGCGTATCTCTCTCCTCTCGCATCGTCTCTCCCGTAAAGTCGACGTACCTCTCTCCTCTCGCGTACCTCTCTCCTCTCGCATCGTCTCTCAGAGTTGGCGTGCCTTTCCCCTCTCACGTTGTCTCTCCCGTAAAGTCGGCATGCCTCGCCTCTCCCGTGTGTCTTACCTGTAAGTCGTCGCCTCTCTCCTCTCACCTGTCTCCCACGGTCTGAGAATCTTCATACATTCATGCATAACATAAAAAAAAAGAGAGAGAGACAAAAGAAAAACAAACTAGGTCACTATCATATCACGTCATGTACAAGTGTTAGAGTACAAAGCAAAATCAGGCCGCCCCCTCTGGCCTGTCGCTATCACCTCCTCCCTCTTGCCTCTTAGATGGCAGGCCCATCACAGAGGTCGCACCATCCTCCCTCTCTCGTCACCGGTGCCGGTCCTCCTCCTCATTCCTCTACCACTGAGAGGAAGTTGCAAGGAAACGCCCAACAGAGCCGTGAGTAGCCTGACTCCCGCTCCGGGCCGCATGGCTACCGCTCATCCCACTGCGGGAACGGCTCATCTCCTTGTATGCTCGCAACTCACCACGTAGCTCGAACGCCTCCTGTCGGTACCACTCCAGCTCCGAGGCCACAGCTCAGAGTCGCTCCACCTCTGCCCGAAGGAGTGCCATCTCCACTGAGTCTGATGGTCCGGCCTGTGCTAGCTGCTGCTGAAGGCGGGCTGCCTCCCCCTGTGCCTCAACCTGGCCTCGCTCTACGGACTCCCTCGAGCGAACACTCTACTCTAGCTCGGCACGTAGGCGCTCTGTCTCCTCCCCCGAGTGAAGGCTCTGCTCTAGCTCACCCTGCAAGCGGGTCGCCTCCTCTCTCAGGCAGTAACTCTGCGCCAACTCCTCCCGCAAATGAGTAGCCTCATCCTGTGCTAGTACGAGCTCCTCTCGCAATTGGTTGCCCTCGCCTATGGCGGCGGTCAGCTCTATCACCTGCACACATGCATTCACCATCAGTCAACTGCATTTTAGTATAAAAGCATAATTCACAAGGGAAAGGGTAGGGTGTACCCGCTTAGCAAGCACTGCCTCGGCCACCTTGGCCCGCTCCACCATCCGCTGGAACTCCACCTCCTACTCTGCTCGATCGGCGGGAGTCTGGGCTGAAGAAGTAGACGGAGCATTGGCCCCCTGTCTCTAGGCCTCCTCCCCCCGCTGCAATCAAAACTCCAGGTTAGTCATGTCTCAGCATAATAGCAATGCATCAGTTAAGAAAACTCACCAAAAGGGCTAAGGCCTGTCGGGCCTATAAAAGTCAAGGATCTTATGTACTTGTGATTATTAGTGTGATGAAATAAAGTGAAAGTTTTGAGAAATTACTTGTGTAATTACTTTATGTGGTTGTCTTGTGCTCTGATTTTCTTGCTTGCGAGAGACTTACCATGCCGGCTGTTCACATCTCTGAATTTTCTTCCACTGTATTAAAAGCTCGGGGCATGACAAAGTCCCTCTAACCAACACCAAAAGAAGTTCAGCACTAATGGGTGATACAAAAACCCACCACAAGTGGCTAAGCTCCCAGTCACGTACCTAAGGATCCCATGGTGGAAGACCCAACCAACCCCACCGTACAAGCAGAGACAACAGCTGGCAAAGGAGGTAGGGGCATCCCTGCCAACAGCTATGGTATCGACCCAGACGTGGTTCCAACAGTAGGCGCAACCAGGCTACCCGTTGCCCCTAGCTCACCCTCGAAAGAGGGGAGGGCCACCAACGGTCTAGTGCTAACCAGCTCTTGGATCATCTCTAAGGTAGCAGTCAGGTCCTCACCTAGCAACCCAAAATCATAAACATGATCAACAACCTAAGCCCATCAAACGCTAGACAAATAGGGGACAACTCTCCTTATAATGACTCGACAATTACCCGAGCCATCTCGAGTCGCTGCCGGCTCTTGGTCCTCCCGGGGCATCTCACCTTGCGCCTTAGGAGGGGCCATGGCCCCCGGCGTCCCTGCCGTCTCTGCATGAAACACATGGCTATGTCAGTCTTCAGAAGCAAGCATAGCCAAAAGTATAGCATACCCGGTCCCAGAAGACCTTACCCAGCCGGATGTCCTCGAAAGCCTTCCATGACTCAAAGTCAGGGAATGTCTTGGACTCTCGACATTAGGGCTTGTCTCGTCCATCATGCGGAGAGCCTCCTCAACATCAAAGTCACACTCGACCTCGTCGTCTGGCAAAGGATCGGCCTCCAGGGGCGGTGAGAAAGCAACCTCTGCCCCAGTCTTCACCGGAGCTACAAAAAAGAAAACCAGTCAAGCAATATAAGGTTAGTCAACCATGGTGGCTAAACCAGCAAGAAACAAAAGGTGAACATGGTGCTTACTTAAAGCCGGTTCCGCCTCTATATGCTCGCCAGTCCTAAGTCCTCGAGAGGACTCGCCAGCCTCCACAACTCTGGTATCTACCCGAGGTCGCTTCCGCCTAGGCTGAAGACCTCCATCCCCGCTCCCAGAAGATGCCTCCGTGGAGGGATGATCTTCCCCTGTCGGGGAACCTACTAATGAAATATAGTAACACACAACATCTCAGTCATATGCATAAAAAGATAATAAGACTAAGACAATATGCTAAAGAAGGTGTCTCACCTGAGGCAACAAAGGGAGTTAACGACAGAGGAACCAGTTGCACAAGCTTTAACCCCAGCATTCGGGTAGCCTTTGCAACTGCCTCCCTGACGTCTCTCAGTGTGTAGGCACCTCGACTACGACGCCTAACACCAGCCCCTGCAGGCGCCGCCTACACCAGCCTCAGGGGCTTGAGAGCCCCACTGTAACCCCGCGCTAACGAAGAAGCCCGGCCACCCTGGGGCCACTGCTATGCAAGTCGCTCCACGTCTCGACGAACCTGGGAGAAGCGAGTCCTCAAGTACTCATCATCCAGCGAGATAGGAGGCAGATCCTCCCGCAGAAGCTGGCTCTCCTCAGCCTTCCGGATCGTCGAAGCCTTTTGGAGATATAGATGGTTGTGCTTGAACCACCACTTAGTGTAATGGACATTAAACCTCCCGCGGCGGTCTAACCCTGGCGTCAGTAACCACTCCAGCTCCCTACGACAGTAGAAGTCCCACCAGGCGGCTACTAACAGGTGGCTGTCCCGACCCTTATGCAACCGGCTCGCCATAGGGAACTCCTGGTTTGGCGGGATCCCCTGATCGTACCCAAAGTTTTGAGCGAACCGGTGTGGGTAGTAAGGCTCTAGAAAGCTCGTTGCTGACCGGTGTAGCGCCAACACCACCGGTTGGGTGCTGATCACCCACTCTGTGTATAATGTGGCATCCTGCTCTCGCTAGTAAGGAAGGGTGCAGGCCGCCCTACCGCTCGAAGGCACCAGAATCAGACGAGAGTCCCTCGAAGCACTATCAAAAGGGAGCCCGTCCTCACCCTTGCCAGGCAAGTAAGACAGGGCCTTCCTAGCCCCCTCCAGCTGTGTAACGACGTCCCTGTCCAGCTGTCTTGTGAAGCTGAATAGAAAAGGTGCCGCTGGGTTCACCACTGTCGATTGCGTCACCAATCCAGGAAATAGTAAACTGGCCCACACACTGAGGTAGTGGGTCGACAGAAGCAAACTCTGCTCGCGCGGCATAGGATGTGCCGACAATTCACATAGCCCCTGATAAATGTTGGCCAACACTGTAGGACCCAACGCCAGCCTCCGCCCCTCTGCCAGTAAGCACACAGGCCACAACAGCTTGACCCACAAAAGACTGTCCTCCCCGTGGGGGACCACGAACATCGCCAGCTAGTACACCAGATACACAGCTACATGAGTCACATCTGGCAGCCCATGGTGGTTCCACCCCTCCCACGGTGCATACATATATCTGGAGTAGGTCCTGAACCGCAACTCCACCTCTGTATACTCCTCCCAAGGAGTCTAGTCTCTCGTAAACTCCTGGTAAAAGTAGAATGGCCCGTTATAGAAATGACGGATCCACACCGTTAGCTGCACCCTAGGAGTTTGCATGGCCCTCTCTCTCCCTACCAAAGTCAGGTCTCTCCAGGTCTTCAGCAAGTACCGATAACTGTGAGGAACCTAGTATCACCCCTGTCTATCAGTGTGACCGCAGTGGAGGTCGTCCAGCACCACCTCCTCATACCCCTCACCACTGATCGGTAGACCAAAAATCTGGAATAGAGACCATAAGTCTAGTGAGGTCTCCCCCTCTGCTGTAGTTACAGTGTTCCACCGGCGATTGAAGCGCTCCACCAGTGCCTGTATCAACCCCGTATAGCAGGGGTACCCATACAGCGTCGTTGTCACTGCATACCTGATCCCGGCCCCGTCCAGAAGCACTCGGTAGTGGTGCACAATCCCCATCAGCCACTCAGTCACCCCCTAATGATATCTGTGTGAAGGAATCATTACCCAGTGACTGTACTAGCTCACGATCGCCTATCGAAGAATCCTGTCCAAAAGGCTATGATCATTATAGCCCTCACCAGCATACTGTAGCCCTAACGGCTCCAACACCAGCCCTATTGTCCCCTCAGTCTCAACCCGGTGGTGGCCATGCAAGTCCCAAGTAGTGGGACCTAGTGCTCCAACATGGACCCCAAACTGGTCCGCCCTACTGAAAAAGCCCAGACACTCGGCGCTGGGAAATTGGCGCTGCCTCCAGTAATCTACAGAGAAGCTCGGGAAGCTGTAGAGGGTGACCCCATACAGGTTGTCCCTACCCAGCAGAATAGCCCGCTCCATCCGACGGCACGCCCCAGCAACACAAGGGTCCCCGCCCTCCATATCGGGCGGGATGGAACTGCTGACGAACTCGAATAGGTGTCGATTCAATGGAAACTCCATCGGGTAGCCTCCGGTGCGATTGTAAGTGTAAACCCCTCCAACCTAAGAAATCCTGGCTAGCTCTACGGTCGCTGCTCCATTCACCCCCTCTCCAACAGGGCCCTCAGCTACCAGCGAACGCCCCAAGTCAAGCTGGTCCACGCTGGCCACAATGACAACTGGAGGGCCCAAAGGGGGTCGGGGCCGCCCGGTCCTCCTCACCCAGTGGTCCTCCTCATGGGCCACGTGCCTCGGAATCTGATCATCCCTGCCAAATCTCGCCATAGCTGCAAAATAATTACACAAAAATGGTAAGCATGCGGGGATCAATACATACAAAAATGCTAACAACAGTGCATATGAAGGGTCTAAATACAACTACAATGACACAAAAGTCCGAGCACAACGAGGTCGGGGTCTACCCCCAAGACGTCTCTCTCCAGCCTCCTGAAGTCAAAGGAAGACTCATCTTGGTCAACCGCAGGCTTTAGAAGCTCACAGCACCCTTATGCGGCCCATACACGTCTGTCGAGAATTTTTCTAAACATCTTGTGGGCGTGCGTGTTCCAGCCATTCTACAACAAGCCTAGGGCCAACCCGCGGTGTAGCACCCCGGTAAATTATTAGATAAACAAAGGGGAAAATTATAAGAAATTCTATGAAAAATACGATTAGAAAAGTTACAATCAATTTATAAAAATCTGAAAAAAAATTATAATCGTGAAGAGGATGAAAAATTTAGACATTTTGTCTTCTGCGACCAACCCAAAATAAAATTTTAAGTAAGTCGAATTAGTGGTATTAGGACTAAATCCACGTTTAACCCTATCGGACCTTGGATCGCTAAATTCGAACCCAATTCTCGATCAATTAAGCCCAGATCGGACCCAATCGAACGGCCTCGATTTATAGGTCATTTCCCCTCTGATTCCCAGCCAAAACCCTAACCCTAGGAGAAGGATTTTGAGTTTAAGGCGTCAAAGATCAGTAACCTAATTAACCTGATGCGGACAAGCTCCTTGGGTGCAAAAATTTTAAGAAAAGATGCATGAGACCTCCTCTTCCTCCAGTTCACAGGTTTACTGAGTTGTCTCTGATGACAAGATCCTAAATATAATTTGCAGGACTATATCGTCTAAAAGTAGCACAGATTTGGTCAGAAACTTGACATATTTATATATTCAATTTTCCTTTCTCTTCAAGAGGTGCACTAGTGCATACTAATTCTTAAGAAATATTAAGTAAATATCAACATGTCTAAACATAGACTCTTTTGCATGCCTATTCTCAACTTCCCTAGAATATAAGTGATCGTATGGGACCCTGTACTTCAGTTCACGCCGTACCAAGCATTGACACTCAGAAGAAAGAACAATAAAGAAGATGATCAAACAGTGTCACAGCAGGCATCAGATTCATTTCTTTAAAAAAAAAGGAAAATGTGAAATACCAATTACATGTGAATAGCATATCCATGCCGAAGGAAGGAGCTCCCTGCACCGCACACTGTATAAAGCCCATCCACAAAGTCCGTTGGAGTCTCAGGATCATCTACTGGCTTCCAGCGCAGCTGCGTCGGTGTGGCCGCAGATGTCGACTGGTTAAACTCGCTGATGAGGTATTTATGACCGGGGACGCGAGGATGGAACGGTTCATGCGTCACGGAGGGCTTTACTCTGTACAGCCAACTGACCAAGATGCACAGGCAAAATATCAGAAACAACAAGCACCACCAACGACTGCAACAATAAAACAGCTAAAGAAGTAATAATTATGTAGGCATCAACACAGGATAACATGTATGGATAGTCCAAAAGATGGAATCGATCATCGTCACATCAATCTTAGTAGTCTCCCTCTTGGGATCAGAAAATTCTCCACACATGTTGGGATCAGGAAATTCTCCACAACCAAAGCAACTCATGATAACCAGCACGAGAAAAAATGGATCGATGTAGACATCATGTTTTCATACATACCGTAGAACCATCAATATCATCCTCGGGTCAGAAAATCCTCCAACAAACGTTGCGATCGGAAACCGAAACCAGCGGAAAAGGGGAAGAGCAAGAGGAGATGGGGACCGGCTGAATCCAGTCTCTTCCAGGGAAAGCGAGAAGAAGGTGGGGGGAGACCGTTACCTCCTCTGGTTCAGGTTGCGGGGGGTGGTGAAGGATGTCCCCGAGACCTGCTCGGCGTAGAGGCCGTAGGGGCAGTGGAGGGGGTTGTTCTGCCCGCCCGGCAGGGCGCCCTCCATAGCCTCGGAGGAGAAGTGGTTTCCGAAGCCGGCCTGGTAGAGGAGCCCCTCCCACCCCGCGGCGTCCCCGCCGCCGGGGGCGACCTCGAGGTCCTGCTGTTTCTCCATGGCGTGTCCGACGCCGCGCCGACCGCGGGCACCTCTGCCGAGGCCGCGCAAAAGGAAGGAGGGGGGGCAACGGAGGCTGCCGGCCAGTGGATATATGCGGCGCTCTGCGCACGGCCGCCGTTCCCTTTCTTCGGCGTCGTCACCCCCACCACCGCCCACGTGGCTCGCCGAAAGGAGAGGCTACTGTGAACCACCAGTACGCAGCGCCTTAGACGAGGGCCTGAAGCTTGTCGTCGTGGCATTATCTCACTGGTTCGAAGCGGTGACGCGACCTAGAGGATATCGTGTACGAAGCAGCGGTGTCTTCCATTTTGCGTGGAGGTACCACCGTAGCCATCACCCTTGGAAGAGTGAAGCTCCGTGCGTGATGTCATTGTCACGGGTTCGCTACGTCACACAGTTGAAGAGTATTTACTATTGGTGTACAAGTAGGATAATTAGATATACATAAAAAATTAACATTTTAGTGAGAAAGAGGCCCACCTCAACTGTACGTCCGAACCATCGTCCTCCCTCTCCGATAAAAATAAAAAAAGCTATCCATGCAATCTTGATTGGCTCGTGTCGTGCTCCGCATGCGGTACCGGTGGCTCGGCGTATCGTGCCGATCAACGGCTCGGGTGTCCGCACCACTAACCACGAGGAAGAAGAATGACCACATCTGAAAAGCAGGGGTGAGCCTCGTGTCACTGGCTTAGTAGGGGTCACGCAGATCCCCACTGGAAACAACGCAGTAACACACAAGATAACTACACTAAACAGTAAAGCAGGAAGAACAGAAAAAGGAGGAGTAACTGTAGTGCTAAGCTACAATAGTAAAGCTGTCAAAACAGGAGTAAGGACACCTAAAAGAAAGAGCGAAGCCATAAAGGATAGAAACACGGCTACCAAACCACGGCTGTCTAAGCTACTCCAAACAACAACAGAAAGGCGAATCCTGATCTCACAAAGTCAGGAGTTACCGATCCGTCGACGGAACATTTAGTTCCCAAGCTAAGGCTCACTAAAATAGGCAAAAGCCCCACAAAGGCCTACACAGTCAAGAAACACGAATGCATACACAACTAGATCGTCGTGCAAGCTACACTAAGCTGACCTTGGGTTAAAGCCAAGAATAGACTACCCGAAAAAGTCATGAAATATGAGAATCACTAGAGTCATGCGTCATGTGATAGGAGCACCTCCTCACTAGAAGAACAGCCAGATGCGTCCGCTGACGTCTTACACTGTGCCACAAGCATCTCCCACACACCTAGAACGGCGGTAACTGAGATACTCACGGAACCAAGTACAAGGAACAACAGTAACGAGTGACTAGTCAGGGTCATGCCCGTCGGCGCTCGTCCAAATGCCCCTAACCACGTGTGCACTCACAAGCTCAATGCCTTGAGCTAGGCCTCTAGCTATTTTTGCCCCCCAATAGGATGCTACTGCAAGGCAAGGGGGCTCACAAAAACTAGCCTAAATATCGTCTCTCGGGAACTGCCTCGCCACCACTTCCAGGTGGGCCGACACACAGGAAAGTGTCGTCAGGCTACGACTAGTGGAGGTTCACTGGACACAGAGACTCCGAAACATCAGTGCTGAAGTACGAATAGGCTAAACACACACTGTCGCACATACCTCAAAACACCAAGCACAAGCATAAGGCAGCACACCAAACTGCCACCAGACTCCAGACAACGACTAAACCTGCTGACACAACGATCCTTGAGTCTCACGAATCGGGGTCAAGATCGTCATACGAAAGCGGTAACATGTCGCCAATCAGCCTAATCCCTAAGCCAAAGTCATGGTAAAATATCAATAAGAGAAAAACATCCACAATATGTGAATCACAGAGACCTAAGGGATCACCAAGACCCTTAAAGCACATGGACACACAAATCGATATAAAATCGCACCTCAAGGCGTCCAAAACTATGTCTCGATCTATACAAGATTCTCGAGACATTCATGAGGTAACATGTCAACCACTGGATCTTACCGAGTTGACCAGAAACCAATGAAGACTCTGAAGCAGTACAGAATACTATTCGATATAAAGGCACTCTTGGCTACCTTATAACATGGTCATAGCCCTCATAGGACATCAAAGACATCCACGGGATAACGGGCAAACCACAAGGTCAAGCCAAGATAATTGGAAACCAAAACATCAGGAAAATAGTACTCTGGGAATAAATGGTCGATCGCTTGACCGCTAGGTAAGCCAAGCGGTCAGCCAAAGGGCCGCTAACCTCACACAGAGAGCATAGACACTTGGCGGTAATAGAATGTGCCCAAGGTGACTATAGCCATCATATACTTGGTCGCTTGACCCAGTCAACTCCCGAACTGACTTAACCAGTCAAACCACCAAAAACGGTCTGTAATAGAACCGCTTCAGGAGCCTAGCGGTCTATCAATGGGTCGCTAAGGACACAACTCGAACTGACCTAAAACATTAACCGAAGTCAAATGGAGCGTAGCGATCTACTAATGGGCCGCTAAAGACTACTATATCGTGCAACCGCGTTCATCAAAGAAGATGAATAGTAGGGCGGTGAGGTGGTAAGGGATGTGGTCCTAGTGTTGGATGTGATCCTGAAGAACGCGACCATTGTGGTGGCCGCGATCTTCATTAATGCGCTCGAGTCTTAAACCACATTCTTGGTTTAACGCGCTGGAGGCTATGGCCACGTCTATTAATGCGACCCTAGCATGTGCCGCATCAACACCTTGACACGCTATAAGCGTTGGATGCATTCGCTTGATATCGCGACGCATCCTTTGGACACGCTTATCATCGTGATGGAGGTGTGCACCACATTCATGTCATCAGTTTTCAGGGTTTTATGTGAGTTGTCTCGGGCTCCGGTGAACCCAGTATTCAATGCCTTGTTGGCATTTGACTGGATGGATGCCTTGGGTATTCTATGAGAGTTATATCTGTGCCTCGAGGGATCCTGGAAGAGTATTCTCATCATGAGCAGTGTTCAGTGTTTTCTCCGTGATTATTGGCTTGGCTTTGACCCCTTGGTTAGCCTATTATACGTGGAAGTTGTGGACGTCCTATGAGGGTTGTGACCGTGTTTTAGGGTGTTCGGAAGTGCCATGATATTGAGTAGTGTTTTGTGTGAATTTGAGAGTCATTATGGTTTCTGGTCAACCTGGTTGTGACCCAGTGATTGACACGTGACCTAGTGAGTGTCACGATTATTCTGTATGGATCGAGACTCTAGTTTTCGGCATTTAGAGGCATCATCTTACCTCAGTTTGCATGCCTATGTAGTTTGAGGGATTTGATGTTTCCTCATGTTCCGTGGTTTGTGTTATGCGGAGTCGTGAGTCCTATGTGCAGCCTTGGGATTGGGGACTTATGTTTTATCGTGTTTTTGGCTTAGGGACTAGGTTGATTAATAGTATGTTACCGTGATGTGTGACGATCTTGACCTGAGTCGTGTGACTCAAGGATCATTGTGTGTAGGTCTAGTTGTCTATCCTAAGTCTGGCAGCAGCTCTGTGCACTGCCCTGTGTTTCGTAGTGCCTACGACAGGTGAGTGTTTACGCTGTCCACACTTTGGAGTTTCTTTCGGAGAGTCTCTGTGTCTAGTGAGCCTCCACTAGTCGTAGCCTGACGACACTTGTTGTTGGCCTACTTGGGAGTGGTGGAAGGGTGACTTCTCGGGATACAATTTTTAGGCTAATTTTCGTGGGCTCCCTTGCTTTGTAGTAGTGTCCTATTGGGGGAGAAATCTAGCTAGAGGCTTGGCTCAAGGCATTTGGCTTGTGTGTGCACACGTGGTCAGGGGCATTTGGACGTGCACCGATGAGCATGACCCTGACTAGTCACTTGTTACTCTTGTATCTTGTAATTGGTATAGGGTCTTAGTCACCATGTTTAAGGCGTGTGTCAGACGCTTGAGGCATAGTGTAAGATGTCAGTGGATGCATCTGGCTTTGGTTCTAGTGAGGAGGTGCTTCTGTCACATGACACGTAACTTGTGATTTTGTGATGGTTCTCCATCATGGTTGGTGTAGTGATATCGAGTAGCTAGTGACTAGCTTTACTGTGGCTTGTGTAGCGGACATGAAGGTCAGGTCATGTGTGCACCGATGTTTTGGTTAGTGTTATGTGCAGCCTACACGTCTGTTGTAGCATGACGTGTTCTGGCAATGCAATCGAGTTTTCTTGAGTTTAGTTTGGCAACTCCCTACCCGGTGTGTGGGAAGTTGTGCCATTCTCAATTAGGAGTAGTGTGGAGGGCCAAGGTTTTATCAGTTGCCGTGGTTTCTTCTCTACGGCTTTCCCAATTTTACTTTCGTTGTTGTTGCGCCTGCTCCTGCTATTCTTACTGCTGTTGCTCTTGTTGTTGTTACTACTATTACCACTTTGGTTTCTTGCTGGGGATCTGTGGGACCCCTACTGAGCCAGTGACACGAGACTCACCCCTGACTTTGTTACTGTCTTGGTCGGGACGTCTTCCCCACGCCCCGAGCGTGGAGGTACACCCGCTACTCCCCTTGCAGTCATAGTTGCTTACTTTCTTAGTGTACGCTTTTGCTGCTGCTACATGTGAGTAGTTACTTCCTAGCTCATATAATTCAACTCACTACTGCGAGAGAGAAAGTGAGATCCATCCCATGACCCGACCCGGGCACGAGAGAGTGAGTAGACCACCCTTGACTCGCTGTCGGTTTCTCAACAATGCAGGTCCAAACGCTTCGCTCGCTAGGGATGAATGCGAGCTTGCTAGAGTCTCAGGTTGCATATCCAACTCGGCGTTGAGTCCATCGTCTCGTCCCGCATCAGGGAGTCAGTGTGGATCTTGACTTGCTCTGCCCCTAGTCATCGCACCATCTGAGCTCCCGAGGTGAGGGCCTCATACTCGGAGGCATTGTTGGATGTCGGTATGTTGAACTTCAAAGCATACTGTAGCTCTGCCACTTCGGGGGATTTGAGGAGGACTCTAGTGCCGCTTCTGGCCCGAGTTGGATGACCCATCGACGAACAAGTCTGAAGTGGGCCCAGTTGTGCATGGAAGGGTTTCCTTGGTCGGGATGCTGCTCTCTACGATGAAGTCAGCGAGGGGTTGTCCCTTGATGGCTGAGCATGGGCAGTAAGAGATGTCATAGTACCCAAGCATAATGGCCCACTTGACGAGGCATCCTGAGGCTTTTGGGTGGGAGAGGATCTTCTTCAGGGGTTTGCCAGTTAGCACGACGATGGAGTGCCCTTGGAAGTAAGGTCGGAGGCACTTGGCTGAGGTTACTAGTGCTAGCATGAGTTTCTCGGTTGTAGGGTACCTTCTTTCGACCTCATTAAGTACCTTGCTAGTGTAGTAGATCGGCCTCTCAACTCCCGCGTCGTCTCGGACTAAGACTGAGCTTATTGTAGAAGGCGTCATTGAGAGATAAAGGTGCAATGCTTCGCCCGGGACCAGTTTTGATAATACCGGGGGCGAGGCCAGGAAACCTTTGAGTTCTGTAAATGCCTTCTAACATTCCACGTCCCAGGCAAATGTGGCAGACGCCATTTTGGGTCACTATAGTAATTTGAAGAAGGGTAGGCATCGTTCGGCCTCCCGGGATAGGAAACGATTGAGCGCCGCGATGCGCCCAGTAAGGCGATAGACGTACTTGACGCAGGTGGGTGGCCGCATGTTCAGGATGGCCTGAACCTTGTCGCGGTTGGCTTCATTCACCAGGAAACCTAAAAATTTCCTAGACCTAACTCCGAAGGCGCATTTAGCGGGGTTGAGCTTCTTGTTGTACTTTAGGAGGGTGTCGAAGGTCTCGACTAGGTCGGGGAAATGATCTTCGACCTTTGGCATTTTGATGAGCATATCATCGATGTAGGCCTCGACGTTCCAACCAAGTTATCCCTAGAAGATGTGATTGACTAGCCGTTGATATGTTGCTCCAGTGTTCTTCAACCCGAACGGCATCCTAGTGTAGCAGTGTACGCTGAAGTCGGTGATAAAGGTGGTCTTCTCAATGTCTTCTAGGTCCATCCTGATCTGGTGGTAGCCAGAGTAGGCATCCAGGAAACTGAGTAGCTCATTGTCGAAGGTTGAGTTGACGAGCTGGTCAATGCTCGGTAGTAGGTAGCAGTCCTTTGGAGTGGCCCTGTTAAGGTTGGTGAAGTCCACGCACATTTGCCATTTTTCTAAAGCTTTTAGCCCTAGGATGACATTAGCGAGTCATGTTGGGTAAAGGACCAGATGGAAGAGGCTGGTTCCTCTCCCCTTGATGATTTGCTGTCTGATGACCGTTTGGTTCTCCAGGGCGTGCTTCCTACTGCGTTGCTGGATAGGCTTCACTGATAGGTCGAGGTTAAGCTTATGCATCATTATCTCCCCAAGGATCCCAGGAAGTTGATCATCAGACCATGCGAAGACTTGCCCTGCTACAAATAACGTTGCGGAATATGAGGCACTCCTCATGGGCTTAAAAATGGCGTTGTCACTTGGAGTTAAGGAGCTTCGGATCATCGGAGATTCCCAGCTCATACTCCAACAATCCCTTCGCAAGTATCAAACCCGGGACCCGAAACTAAAACCCTATTAAGACCTAGTCGGCAGGGTAGTCTGGCGATTTAGGAAGCTCACCCTTGTACACACCCCTAGGGCTCAGAACATTCAAATCGACACTTTGGCATCTCTGGCTTCTTCTCTGCCAATCCCTTGCGAAAGGCCGTCAGCCACTGTCATCGTACAGAGCATGCACGATCCCTCACACTTAGATCCTTTGTTCCAACAGTTCTCTGAGCCTTCTCTTCAAGTCCAGTCCATCTCTCATGAGCCTAAAGTCGACCTCGAGGATGGTAATCCATGGTTCTTTGATATCGAGAATAATCTCCGGGATCGCTCCATCCCCGAATATGCTATCGCCCCCAATCGACATGCCATTCGTCGAGCTGTGGAGCACTTCGCCATTATAGGTGGTCTCTTATATCGTAAATGTAACGACCCAAGATTTGGATACCGGGAGGAGCCCGATACCATTCGAATCCTGGCCTGTCGCCCACGAGTCGGAGGTCTCGGAAGGGCTAAAAAGGAGTGTAGAGGCACAAAGAAATAGGAAATAAAGTAGGATAATTCAACATTTAATAGAAATAAACAACTAACTACAACAACAGAGTCCAGTCCAATGGAAAGTACAATCTAAAGAAGTAAAAAGTACCACATGCCAAGTGCACACTCACCCCAACGAGCTGGCAGCTATGGGCCTCTACGCAATGCCCTGGAACTTCAAGGAAGAACCACCGCATCTAAAAGTAGGGATGAGTCTCCAAAGAGAGACTCGATAGGGGTCATGTGGAATCCCAACCGAGAAAAACCACGACAGAAAAGAAAGCTACGCTAGCTAAGCAACTATAGCAGGAATAACGAACCAATGGCCGGTCAAAACTCGGCACTACAGCTACACCTACCGGCAACAAAAAGGGGAAATCTCAATCTCACAATCGGGAACCGAACCACTCTCACACCAGACCTATCGAGGAAACACTCATGGCAACCCTACCGCGGAAGCCTGCCCACACAAGCTCGACCAACCAGGACCGCGCAGTCCGACACTGGCACGGCGAGGCCACGGTAGCCCCTATCGAGAACCCCTGGCCACCACCTCAGAAAAAAATGCTGGAACGGTCCAGAAGTCACGTCTCGCAGATGGAAAATGAAACCCAAAAATAAGAGAGTCACGACTCACGTGACAGGAGTACCTGCCCACTAGAAGCACAGCCAGATGCATCCCCTGATGACTTACACCCTGCCACAGTGTCTCCCTGCTCACCCCAGGCGAAAACTGAGACACACACACAAGTAACACCAACAAGGGCCTAGTCGGGGTCGTGCTCGTCAGCACGCTCTGAAGTCCCCGCCACGTATGCATACACTGACTGACTACACTATGTCAGGCCCTCTAGCTAGTTCTTACTCCTAGGTCAAACTCGAGCTGCCACAGTAGGAGCCCCACGGCAACCAACCTAAAGTCATCTCTCTCGGGTAGTCTCACCACCACTCCCTGGTGGGACCACACGCGTGTCGGAAGGCTACGACTAGTGAGGAGTCACTGATGTGACCACTCTCTGAGGAGAAACTCCGAGAACTACACACGCACCCTGTGCGAAAGTCACGAAGAACCAAGTGGCGTAAAACCACTAGACTCTAGACGGTCCTCTAGACTCACTAAATCCAACAATCCTTGAGTTACAAGACTCGAGGTCAACACCGTTGCACCGAATGGTGCCATGACATCAATCTGCCCTAACCCTAGGGTCAGAAACCTCAGCACTATGACTCAGGGGCAGTTCATGACTGTCGAGATCATTCCCACAAAAAGGGTATTCCACAAAGTTGGCACGCCAGGTGTGACCAAGTCTCCCTTCATCTTTTCGCCAAAGTAGGAGGCCTGGCAGCCTCCCCCAAAGTTCTGACTGTGTGTTGGTCTTATTTGTAGGAATTCAAATGGAGACTGGACTGGTTTCCCTCAAGTTTGGCCAACAAATCATCGACAACCATGTTCACGATGGGTACCTAGTGGTGCCGACGGTGTTTGGGTCTATGCCACTGGCAGTAGGCTTCCCAAACTGCTTGGGGCTTGCATTCGTCGACCTGCTCTAGGTCGATAGCAAACCTGAGAAGATTGCTGCGGTAGAAGCCGCGAATGCACCGAGAAAGAAGAAGCCACAGAAGGATGTTGTCTTATGCACTATCGTTCCATGCTATGTGCATCACTTGGATAGGAGGACCACTGCTCCTGCTGGTGGGAGAAAGAAGAATTACAGAAGAAATCGGACTGCTGTACCCCGAGGACGTCTATCCACTTCGGGGAAGTCCATGCTGGTCGGAGGAATGTGGGTGTACTTTAATGGTCACCCGGCTGAAGCACTACCCGACCGCATCATTTCGGTGGTCCCTACCAACAAGTTTCAAGTGCTGGCCACCAGGAGGGCCAACATGGAAAGAGGGGAGAAGAAGCCACTAGCTCCCATGCCGACAAGATTTAAACAAATGTGGGTGCGTAAGAAAGTCCGGGACTCAGCACCATCCCCTAAGAAGAAAGAAGTTGTTGCTATGCGCCCCAGGAGGAGGGGGAAGGAAGTTCAGATTGAAGAGAAAGAAGTGGATGAGGTCAACCCAATGTCTACTCCCCACATGCCAAGGACCTGCGCTAGGCAAGTAGATGTGTTCCGGTATCCCCGGAGGATGTATCAAACTGCCCAGATGACAAGACTAGCTTATCAGCTGAAGACACAGGAGTGACTAATGCCCCAAGCTGATCCTCAGAGGCATAGTCGAGAAGAGATGAATAAGGTAGTCCAAGACTATTTCCACTGCCTAGGGAATTCATCCCTAGGGCAGCAAAGGTTGCTCCGCGCCATGGGCACCGAAGAAGAAGAGAAGGATAATAAGGAAGAGACAATGTCAGGAGTCTCATGCTCGGGCTCCAATGAGTTTGAAGATGGCCAAAGGGCTGGATGTTTAGAAGATACCCTGCAAGGGGAAGAGAAAGGAGAAAGAGTGTCTGTATTCGACCGGTTGACCTTCACTAGTCACGCTTAAAGAAGAGTTTAGAGGCAAAAGGGAAAATTACAGATCTTTGCTTGCAACATGACGGGAATGATTGGTGGGTACAACGCTCTACCCGACCAATCTGAAGATGTAATCAGGCTAGCTCAAAGGCCCAAACCCATAACAAGGCGAGGCCAGGCGGTAAAAGAAAGACTTGCAACAATTAATGACTTGCAAGAGATCACCACCTTGGCTGCAAATGTAGTGACCCCAGAAGAAGAAGATGTGCCACTGATGATCCCTGCTGAAGGGACATCCAGTCAGATGACAGAAGAAATGCCTGTGGTTGTGGCTCTGGACCCAACTATCCTGATGATATTGAGAAGATGCCAGTAAGAGATTGAATCTCTTAAAAGGCAGCTGAATGAGAAAAATGAACAAACCCCTATCTCCAAGCACACTGGTCCGACAAAGGAGATCTCTAGCTCAGCGGAGGCTATGATGCCCGTCGTCTCCCATCAAGCAAATCACGGGAAATTTTCATGTTATCCCTTCCCACAATAGCCAACAGCAACGCCTGTGGCATTCTAAGTGCAACCCTCTCCATCAACAGTACGGCTGGGTCTACATGCAGTGGTCATGACGACCCCCTTTACACAGCAACAGGCACACTTCTACCCAGAGCCTGTGGATCCCTTGTAGTGAATAAGCTGATGATAGAAAAGATGATAGAAATGAAGCTGTCCGAAAGGGCTGATGGTGATTTTGGCACCTGTTGCGTTCTCCTACTTTTAGACGGTACCGGTGCCACCGACGTGTTTAGAGGATCAAGAAAATATTTTTTTTCTATTTTTCATATTTTTTTTTTGAAAAATTAGGATTTTCTATAAAAATCTCATTTCTTTTTCTTTTTCTTCTTCTTCCTCCCCTCTCTCCCATGAGAATCGGCCGCGCCCCCCTCTTTCTCTTCTTCCTCCGATGGCGACCGCGGTGGCGCCTTCCTCCGGCTGCAGATGGCGAGGCGACGACAACGGCGGTGAGGTGATCGCGACGGCGTGCGGTTCGTGGGAGCCCATGGGAGCTCGAGGGTTTCGAGCGAGTTTTTGAAGATCAGCGGTGATCCGTCGCGTTTCGAGCGACCATGAGGTAGGGTGACGGATCCTTAGCTCATTGTTTACCTTCCCCGCGATTTCTAGGCCGAGGGGAGGTCGAGAGAGGGTTATTTCTCGCCCAAAAGGGTAAACCATGCTTTGGGGATAGAGCGCCGGATCTAGAATTTTAATGTGTTATTTCATGGTTTGATGGCATCAAACGATGCTCTGGGGCATGGGAACGAGTTTTCCCTTGTTTCCCCTTCACTTGGGGGTGAGTGGGGCGTGGAATGGCATTTTTGGGGCCGTTCCCGCCGTTCTCAATTTTCTGGGAAGAAAATAGCCGTAATAGGAACCGTTTTTAACATTGGCGGCCCTCAGGGTGACTGCTAGCCAACCAAGAAGTGTCAGCAGGGTATGCGGTCGACCGACTGACCGTTACCCTCTGTGGCGTCCAATCGACCGATCGTTTTCCTCGCGGAGCCACGTGACTCCCGAGGTGTTTCTGACCATTGAGTTTTGACCGTTGAATAGTTTTTGGGCTTGGTGGTCATAAGGTGACCGTTTAACCCAAGCCTGGCAGTCCCAAGGGAGATCGTTTCAGCCCCTAATGGTCACATGGTGACCGTTTTGGTTTTCTTGCAGTTCTGCGGCATGGCCGCCCAAGGGAGACCGTTTAACGACTGAGGCGGCCCAGAGGGGACCGCTTAGGTCTCAAATAGTCTGAAGGAGACCGTTTCTCTCCTTTAAGCAGCGGATGGTAGGCAACTGCCCCTCCTCCTCATGCAGTCTAGTTGGGACCGTCTCTCTCCTTGAGGTGGTCGAACATTTGACCGTTTGTGCTAGGGACGGTCCAGAGTGAACCGCCACCTGGGTTCTGTCCAACCAGAGTTCCATTCTTGCCGATTTGAATCCCGGGTGAGTGGACCTCGATCCATGTGTTGACCTGTGGTCTGACTGATGTCGGGTATTGAATGGGGGCCGTGTGTGAGGGTGCCGTGGGGTCTCGGGAGGTGGTGTGTTATCGGCTTGCGTCACTAGGAGTCGGTGTTGGTACGATGAGCAGTCCTTGTACTTTGTCTAATTCAGGCATGATTTTCTATAGTTAGAGAGTCTACTCCTTCAGTGACCCTCCACCAGTCGTAGCCTTCCGACATGCGTGTGGTCTCACCTGAGAGTGGTGGCGAGGCTACCCGAGAGAGACGGCTTTAGGCTGGTTGCCATGGGCCTCCTACTGTGGCAACTCGAGTCTGGACCGGGAGGAAGAACCAGCTAGAGGGCCTGACGTAGCGCAGTTAGTCAGTGTGTGCACACGTGGTCGGGGACTTTGGACGCGTGCTGACGAGCACGACCCTGACTAGACCCTTGTCAGTGTTACTTGTGTGTGTCTCAGTTTCCCTCTGGGGCGAGTAGGGAGACACTGCGGCGCAGTGTAAGTCATCAGGGGATGCATCCGGCTGTACTTCTAGTGGGAGGTACTCTTGTCTATGTCAGGTGGTGACTCTTAGTTTTCACTATGACGTATGCCTCATTTTTCTCACCATGAGACCGGTGTCAAACGTAGCAGGACTTTTTTGTTTATTTATTCCAGTTGTGCTCGGTCCTACGTCTTGTGTAGTACTCGCCTTTGAAATTGCCTACTTCGTGCACAAGATTCATACCTCGTGTTGTTTTCCAATTTTCACTTCGTGCTTAAAGGGGTCAGTAGAGCAGTTTCATTCCTCGTGCACAAATCTCACTTTGGAGTAATTCACTTCATGCAGTTTTTCCCTAACGAAGTTACACTTCAAGAAGATTTCAGCATACTTCGTGCAGGTCTGCTTTCGAAAATGTACTTCGTGTCATTTTTGAAAAGCATACCTCGAGCAGGTTTGCCTTCGAAAACGTACCTCGTGTCATTTTTAAAAAGCATACCTCGAGTAGGTTTGCCTTCAAAAACATACTTCGTGTCATTTTTGAAAAGTATACCTCGAGCAGGTTTTGCCTTCGAAAACATACTTCGTGTCATTTTTTGGAAAGCATACCTCGAGCAGGTTTTACTTTCGTAAAACATACTTCATGCAGTTTTACGAAAAGCATACTTCGTGCAGGTTTTGCCTTCGAAAAATGTACCTTGTGTAGTTTTTCGAAAGGCATACCTTGAGCAGGTTTTACTTCCGAAAAACATACTTCGTGTAATTTTTTGAAAAGCATATCTCGATCAGGTTTTTGCTGTAAAAGAACGTTCTTCGTGTTGTTTTCAAAACACATACCTCGTGCAGTTTTTGAAAGGATATTTCGTGCATTCTTTTCAAAATGCATACTTCAAGCATTCTTTTCAAAACACATACCTCGTGTATTATTTTTTTCAAAAAACTTACCTCGTGCACTTTTCAGCCTACCCTGTGTTGTTTCTTCAAGTTTCATACCTCGTGTAATTTTTGCACTGACGAGGAGATACCCCGTGTCACTTTTTCAAGTTTCATACCTCCTACAGTTTTTGCACTGACGAGGAGATACCCCGTGTTACTTCTACAAGATTCATACCTCGTGCAGTTTTTGCACTGACGAGGAGGTACCTCGTGCAGATTTCGCACTCAGGGCCATATCTCGAGCTATTTTACAAGATTCATTACTCGAGCAGCCTTCTTAAGCTATACATCGTGTTGGTTTATGCATTTCCTTTTAGAAAGGCTACCTCGTGTCATTTCTCCAACTTCATACCTCGTGCTGGTTTCAGTGTCATGGTCCGTGATTGTCCATGTAAACCTCGAGTATGAACAGTGTTCAGAACTAGTGCAGTCTTTTTGTTAACGACGTCATGCTTCGTGTTGATTCTTCACTTCCAGACCTCGTGTTATTTTTCCATGTTCTAACCTCGTGCTATTTTTCCACTTTCTTACCTCGTGGTGTCTTTTCTTTTTAAATTTCATACCTCGAGTCATCGTAGCACAGTTATACCTCTTGCACAAAATTTCTGTTCTCACCTCGTGCATTTTCCTGAGATCAGTATCCTTCGTGCAGATCTTCCAGCTCCAAACCCCGTGCTGTTTCACAGTGCCTGCACTATTGTACCTACTGTGTGCATGTCTATTTTTATGTTTGATGAAATGTCTTCGTGCAAGTTTTCACTTTCTAATATGATGCCTTGAGCACATAATTCTTAAATGAACTATTCCTATCAGCCTAGCCATTCGACAAAATGCCATGTACTTTCTAATCTGTCAAAGACATTCCACCAATGACAAGGTCACGTGATCCGAGGTTGTAGCCCTCTGACACGTGTATCAGAGGTACAAGTGTTCTAGAAGACGTCAAGGGGAAGTTCACGCCATCCACACTCCCGATCTCCTTCTGAATCAACTATAAATACAACTGGTCATCGTTCAAGACCAGTGCATAAAAATTGAAGAAGAAAAATTGCTCCCAAGAAGAAGAGTGAGCTAGTTCGAGAAAAGAAGAAGAGTGCCCAGAGGAAGAGAGAAAAGAGAAGAGGTGAGAGAGAGAAGAGTTAGAGTGATCAGACTCGTGGATCAAATCCAAAGTCAACTTGTTTGTTCTTAGCTTGAGTTGTCAATCCAATTGTGTTTTTATTGCCAGCGGATGTCAACACCAGTGGAGGTATAAAAACCCCCCTCGCTTCGACGAAGAACAAGAGAAGACACATAGGTGAGACCTTCTTCGAAGGCGCAAAGACACACAGAGAAGAGGCAGAAGGAGAGAGCTACTGCTGGTCCGGCATCTGAGAAGCTGAAGGAGCCCGGGGAAGAAGAAGCTAGTGAAAGAAGGAGAGAGTAAGCAACGGAGAGGGAGAGGGAGAGAGAGAGAGAGCTATAATGTAGCAGGGGGGATGGGAGAAAGTAGGGAGTCATCGCCCCTCCTTAACCCCATCGCTCTCCTCAAATCTTCTTGGTCCCTGGTTTTCTCGCTTCTCCCCCATTTTCTGTTTTGTTCCATTGCACTGTAGCTGACCCCTTGGTTACGTTCTACGCCACTCTGTTCTATGTGGATGAATGAAAGCATTATTTACTTCTTGTTGTCTTTGTTAGCCTTAGCTCTACGGTGCACTTTGTGATTTGTCTTCTTCTTTGTCTCTGGTTTTCTCACTCCTTGTGATGCCCGCTCTCCAAAACGTTGGTCTATCCAATCCAATGGGTAGTGTCTCAGCGTGATGGCACCAGGATCGCCTCCCTCCAATGGCTTCCTACAACAGGGTTCCCTCCCCTCGTGGTCTCCTTTGCGGGTTTAACCCCCAAATCTCTTACTTGGTTTAACAGGAAGGTCACCCTCTGAGTACGGTTTCCCCTCTTCCTTCAAGCAGTTTGAGTCCGTTGTTTCCAGTCAATGCCCTGGACTCAGCCACTAGCCAATGTGTTCTCTGGTCTGTTCTTGACTGGCATACCTAGCCTCCCCCTAAATTCGGTGCACTTACACTTCCCTTTCACCGACACACCCCTAGGCATCCATAACCGGTGCACCCGTGGCACCTTTCACTGGGTGCAGCCCTAGCCCACAGGAGCCCGATGCACCCTTTGTATCTCCGCTAGGCACACCCTGCGTTTCTCCTCCAGTGGTACCCCCCCAGGGGGCTCAAGATCGGTGCACCCTCTACACCCTTCACTTGATACGGCCCCCGATCTCTGAAACCTGGTGCACCCTTTGCACCTCAGCCCGGCACACAGACCTAACCTTGCCCGGTACACACCCAGGGCCTCATACCTAGCACACCCGCCTTGCCCTCTATCCGGCCAGCTCGGCCTAGCCTAACCCGCCACGCCTCCAGCTCCTTCTAGCTTGACACACCCGTGACTATCCGATTGCCCAGTGCACCCCTAGCCTATCTAGCCTGGCACATCCTAGCTTTCCCTACCCGACACGCCCTAGCCAGCCTCCATCTGGCACACCTGCAACCTATTTTAGCTGAGCGTTTCCCCTGCTTGCTGATTTATGGACTTTCCGGAGTTTTCTCAAAGGCGCTGTTGCTCTCTCACACGCCTTGATTTGTTGGGTCGTGCCATTCCTTGTGGGCGCGTTCCCCTTTCACTCCCCCAGAATCCGGGTCAAGGGGAGATGCTGTCAAATTTTTGCCAGGAATGACAAGACATTAAAAGAGAAAAGAAAGTAACAAACAAATGGAACAAATAACGATAAAACACTTCGGCTAGAACAAGTGAACCGTGGAGGACTCGAAGAACTGGACTGAATATTGCAAATCATATAATGAAGGGGGAGGGAATTGGTCAATTGAGAGACTTCCCTGCATGCATTTCACTAATAAAAATAGTACCATCCTGCATACTTCACCAAAAATAAATAAATAAGGAGAAAAGAGGAAGAAGAACACTCATTTTGCATACATTTAACCATTGCATTACATTTCATGTGTGTGCGCATGCCACCACCCCACGGTATATGCGGAGGGTCGGGGCACACCTGGCTGACGGCTGCCCTTATGCGTGAGGACCCACCTCTGCCTCGTACCAAGGGTCAGTCCCGTGCATTTAATTCAACCTCGTGCGTGTTCTTACCCTCGTATAATCTTTTATGCTAGTTTATGCACTTGGGCAGATTTCTTCTAATGGGTTTTATCTCTTGTGTTGTTTTTGTTTCGCAGGAAAGTATGGAAAGTGAGGCTCTTATCTTCTAGCCAGCTGGAAGGCGAGGAGAGGTAATCTACATTGTCCCCGCATTATTTACATTGAGCACGATCATCTCTTTTTCCAAGGTACACAACGCGCATAGTTTTCTTTAACATTCTTTGGCATTGTCTTTCCTTGGTGGCGATCATGGTATTCTTTTACATCTTTTATTGCCTTTGCCTTGCTGTATGATCATGCTACCATATTTACATAGTCACATGTTGATGATATTCACTTGATTGGTATATTATATCATCACTTATACACATATGCTTGTTCATGTGACCTGTGATGCCACGTTCCACATTTCTACACCCACAGTGCTGTCCAACCTTGAAGGTGAAAGACTCAAAGCCTACAAGCACTTACAAGTGTATCAAGCCTGCATGACATGTGCCTATGATAAGCTGGTCAAGCAATGGGCGTTCTAAAAGGGTGATTGTGGATGATAAAATTTGCTATGCGGCATGCACGTCTCGACACTCGAGAGAGCACGTTGAAGATGGAAAATGCCTAATTAACCCCATGCCTTGCCTGATCAGGATGAGAACTCATGTGGTGGCCCGTTACCCGTTAAGAAAGCCCCCGGGAAAGAGGATACGGTCACAACTTTACGACCGACCGTGTCGAGAACTGAATTAAAGAAAAGCCGAGGATGTCAGAAGTCACGCAAAGACTCGAATCGAGCCCAGAAATGGCAAATGAAATATTCTAGACATCGTGCATCGCAACCAAAACATTCTGGGAGTGCCAACATTCATATAAACAACCGCGACTTCGAAACGAATTCGTTCCGTGCTTAAAACGGCACGGAAAGGCTTTAAAATGGTGCGACAAGGGCTTTAACCGGCGCGCTCCCATGCTTTGGTTAAAACGACGCCACCCCATACTTTGGCTAAAAATGACACGTTCAGAAGAGCACCTCAAGGTAATAGTTGAAATGGCGTGCCCCCTGACCACACCGTTTTAACCAAAGGGGCCTACTTACCCATCTTCAAAAGCTTCCTCTTTCAAATGTTTCATACAGCGTGGCCCATTTGCAACCTCAAAACGGCACGCAAATGCACTTGGGTTTGAACCGGCGCGAGCACTGTTCCGCCGCTCCATTTCAACCTCAACCCATCCCATCTTCCAGTCGATACTCTGTTCGGCATAAATGTCGCGTGCAGAGAACATTCAATGCCAGACACCTTGTTTCTGCCTCCGTTCGACAGCACAAGAGCAGCGACGACGAAGCAACCTCGGCGAACCTGCGACCACCTCGTCCTCGGATGAACTATAGTGTACGGCGTGAACCAACGTCATCCAGCACACCACGTCAACTCCAAGCTTCATCGCGGATGAGGTGGAAGTGGCAGGGGCTCCAGGATGCCATTCTATAAAGAGAACTCTCCCGGTTGGCTGGCTGGTTAGAGCACGCAGGAAGAGAAGAGGATAGTGACAAGAGAGCAAAGGGGCTATGCGCAAGAAGAAAAGGGAGGAGAAGGAAGGGTCATCCGAAGGGCAGGGGGAGCTACATCACGCCTGTGAGCAAAACAGTGAAAAAAGGAGAGGGTAGGGGGTGAGAGGTGAGTGGGAAGAAAGAAGGTTATGTATTCTCCATTTCTTTCTCGTTAATATCTTCCTCCTCCTCCCCCTCGCAATGTATTCTTCTTTCTTTAGGATGAAGTTTCTTTGTTGAAAGTCTTTCCCCCGTTCGTGAGGATGAATAAAAGAAGGAATCTTTTGCAATCTTAGTGACCTCTGTCTCGTCCCTTTGCTTCCACTCTTCACCCTCCAATCACCCCGGGCACTTGAGGGCTGCCTTCCCGTGGCATGACCCTCAAGGTAACCCACTCGACCTTCAAGCTGGTCGAGTAAGTGCTCTACTCTTGCTCTCATTTGAGTGCCTTGTTTCTGCAATATTGGTTCATACGTTTCGCTGGTCCGTGAGAGCGAGCGCCTGGTCTACAAGCTTCATTATCTTGAGTGACCGTCGTGGGAGAAGTGTTACCCGTGCCCATTGGCACCCGGTCAGCCCCCTTGAATTGGGCCTCCATACCCTTGGAAAATCCTTTGGCCTTGCTGGCCCTCTACCAGCAAGGGCCCAACCCTCACGACATCGACTCGGCATCGTCGAGTTACCCCCGAGTTTGGGTGTGCGCCGGGAGAGTTGGCCCCCGATATCGGCCCATTCGACTTGCGACTTGTGCTTGTTGCGTAGGTCTGAGGTTGTATCACATCAAGCCCACTCCTACGGGACACCCTAGGCACACACATGACTCTCACAGGAGGCTCAGAGCACCTACTGAGCCAAAAACCACAAGGGGTTGAATTCTAGGTTCCCCAGGGCACACAACAACTCGAATAAAACTTGGTGAGCAAAGAAGCAAGGATGCGCCCACCATTGGCACTGCAATGATTAACGTACCCCCAACGAGGGTCATGATCTGACCCAAATGTGCTCCACACATGGGTCGCATCAACATGTTGATGTGGCCTCCCAAAGGACTGTGACCTTGAGTCACGGTCTGTTCCTCGACCGCGATCGACAACACACACGCCAAGCTCTAACGTGGCAGTCACCCCCACCGCGACATTAACGCGGTCTCCACCGTAACTGTGACTCCATAGATGCGGCGGGTCGATAGGGCGCGATCCCAACTGCCCTACTATTCATCTTCTCCGATGAACGTGACCTAACGACGGGTCGCATTCCCCAAGAATGCGGCCCCTGCTACGATCGCAATGAAAACCTGAGATGAAAATGGCGTACTCGCGTGGAGAAACCCAATCCATGCCCCATGTTGTCCCCGGTAGATGGCAATCAAAAGGGGAGGGGTGAATTGATTGGCAATAAAATTTTTAATGATCTACGAGATTATGTAAATAATTGGATGGATTGGGAAAATCAAACCACAACTCTTCACACCCAATGATGTAATCGCACGAACAACGAAAATATCGAAGAGGCCTGGGCTGATGGAAATATATGCAAATCTCTCCTCTCGACAGGAAGCCCACACAAGTAAAAACATAGAAGCAAACCACAAGGAATGCAAAGATTTTAGGTGGTTCAGGTTCACAATAGTGCCCCCTACGTCCACCCCTTACAGAGTGGGGATGGCTTCCACTATGAAGTGAAAACCACACACATACACGCTGTGATGCGCACAGCCACACACACACATACGCTGCGACCAGTAGATGCACACACACACACACACTGTATATGTCTAAGAAGAAATTCAGATATACAATAAGCCCTTAGAAGTGGAAGAGTATGAATAAGATATACGCAATGAAGATATTAAGGATGCTAGAGATCCCCCTTTGGACGATGAGCAAACGACGGTTCTTTATTCCTTGGAAGAAGTTGCAGGATGTAGACAAATCCTTCAAAATAAAGCCTAGAGGATGATGCGTAGCTCAAGGTTCTCTTTGCTCAGCTTCATATCAAGAGGAAGGCCTTTGAATCTTGCTCGAGCTGCATTAGATCTGCAAGGAACTCAGCTGGATTTCGCGCTCAAGACCCCCCCTCCAGTATTTCTTCTGCTGCAAGCATACAAGATATGAAAGAGTGAGAATATTCCCTTTTCAATTGTTCTTTGGGTCACCCTAGTGATAGGTTTTATACACGTGTAAGAAGATGGGAGCCTCGAATCTCACACATTTAGGGTAAAAGATGAGAGAAAAGGTGACAATGGTACAGATTCGAAACGTGTTCGATGATAGCCAATAGAAAGGGTCGACCCTCGAGGACTTTCTTAGAAACCCCAAACGTACTGAGAAGCAGTTGCATGATGAAATGCAATGCAATGTGACTAAAAGACTGACTTATGACTCCAAATGTGTGCAGGGGAAAAGAAGAACAAGAATCACGTGGCTCCAAGTACGGGCGGTCTACTTGGCATTGCCAGAGTATCAGCGGGAGAGATTGGCTGCCATGGGCTTCGAGGAAGTCCTTAGCATTGAAGTGACCAGAGTGGACACAACCCTCTTGTACGCACTGCACGAGAGGTGGGATCCCGTCAGTTGAGCCTTCATCTTCCCATGGGGACACATGATCCCGATGCTAGAAGATATGGCAAGGATCAGCGGCTTGAGAGTGCACGGGAAGGCAGTGACTAGATGGAGTTATGTTGACTACACGGAGCTAGCCCAGGAGCTGCTAGGGCTGGACTTGATGAGGCCGGGGCATCCGTCGTCCCAGTTATAACGATCAATGCTGCAGGAGAGCTTGGGACTTCAGGGGGCAGCGATAGCAGTTGGAGAACTACCGAAGTAGCATATCGACCGGGTGACCGAGTAGGTGCGCCCGAGTGTGGCAGTAGAGGCGGGACTGGAGGGAGATAGAGTGCTGCGATGCTTCCTGGTGCTATTGTTCGGGAAGCTCTTGTTTGCGACCCGGGCTGACGTAATCAGCTGTAGGCTCCTACCATTGCTAGAAGATCTGAGCAGAGTGGGCAGATATGCATGGGGAGCGACTGTCCTGGCCTTCCTATTTGATTTGCTCAGTGCTACCAACCGGGTGACCATGCTAGGCGACTTCTCGCCTTTTCTACAGGTAAATGCCCTTAAATGCTCCTAAATGCTTTTAAGTACTATATGCTGACACATGATCTTTAAAATGCAGTTTTGGGTCTTCCTTTACCTGCCCGGGATTAGGCGAGGAACCGAGCTGCATCCAGAGAGGATTCCTATCGTGAGGCGATGGACGGTAGCTTGTGACATGGGGTCGATCAAGAGGTTGACCCAGGCGATCCAAGATGACATCGACTCATTCCCGCATGCATTGGTAAATCCCTGAACTTAAGTCCTTCTACATGCTTCTAAATGCTGCTAAGTGCTAACAAATGCTAATGAATGAATGAAATGCTAACTTTAATGACCCCCTCATGTGCGCTGGACACCGTACCGGGATGAGTGACATGAGGGACAGCCGCCGGTGGAGGCTTCCCTAGCCTATAGAGGATGGGATGTTTGGCTGCATTGCATTAACGTGATCGAGCCACTGCACTCCCGCTTGATTATGAGGACACGGGGTGTACGCCAACCTGAGGTAGTGTTTCCTCACTGGGGTGACCAGCGTCGGGGGAAATCCTCAAAAGGTATCAGTGGCGACATAGATTGGAGCAGCCGGGCTAGGAAGTACATCTAGGATTGGAAGCAAAAGGGCAAGGTAGTGAATGAGCGGGTGGATAGCGATGAGGCCTACCTGAAGGCCTACGCCCAACGGTACGGTGACCAGGTTTTTTACGGTACCCGACGACCGGTATGAAAATCTAAACTCAAACTCGTTCTATACGCCTGAATGACTTACTTCTATATGCATTAACACTTAATTTCTAAATGCAGCTAGACCCACAAGGATGTATTGCTGAGCTTGAGGGGCTACTAAATGCCACCGTGCAGTAGCGGGACGAGTACCGAATAGCTCTGGAGCTTCTGGTGAGCTTTCTTTAGACTTTAAATGAAATGTTCATGCAAATTGACTGACTTTTGAAATGCAGCGGGCTGAGGGAGCCTGGAGGACCAGACCAGATGCACCGTCCTCCTCTACACAGCCTACCTAGGGACGGGCTGAGCGAGATGCAGACTTTACCTGAGTTGTAGCTCGAGCCAAGGAGGCCGAAGCTACCCTCACGGAGCGGGTAAGAAATCAAACCTTTCTTAAAATGCTTCATGATTTATGCATGTGCCTAAACTGACCATGATGCAAATGCAATATGCAGGCGAGAGAGCTGACCATGGGGGGCGCCTTCCTTAAGGAATCCAACTTGGACTTGTCCTCTTGGTCTAAGTCCACCATAGACCATGGACCAGCCCATATGGGCCCTAAAAGCTAGGAAGCCCAATGAGAGCGAGGGTGGCCCAATTGGGCCTAAGTGGCCTTGAGGCCCAATATGAGAATAAACCCCCTATTGGACTTTTGTAATGACATTTAGCCCAATTAACACACTCTTACGAAACCCAAACTTATACAAGCACACATTACACACCAATTATAATCCCAATAAATACAAAAAAAATACCAAGGCTCAAGATGGAGACTCCAGATTGTCTCCAAGCCAAAGAGATGCCTGCATAGCTTGAGTGGTGTCGCATGTCCGGTACTGACGGCTTGCCGAATCGTGTTTGTCGCTAGCTCTGGTGTCCGCACCAATTCTACCCGGGTGGGAGAAACTCGACCCTGTCGAGTAAGGGTCTGGATCGCTCTGGTATCGCTCCAGTAAATCCAGATCTATCCTTTTTAGCTCTGCTCGGGTGATCCACGTGTCATCGGACACGGGCCATCCTCTCCATCACACTAGATAGTGTGGGTAGGCTCCACTCTAGGTAATAGTCACCTGCTCATCCAGTATATATTCTATATGCTTACGCTGCTATGGGAATGAGGCTGGTGGAGGACACTCAGGGGTGGGGTCACTCTCAAGGGGAGGAGACAGCTGAAAAGGGAGGAATCACCGCTGGGTCCCCGTAGGCGACTAGATCCGACACATTGAAGGTAGAGCTGATCCCAGACACTTCTGACAAGTTTACAACGTACACATTAGACCCGACTTGCTTCACACTTGAAAGGGACCAGCTCCGCGAGCTTGTAATTTTCTCACAATTCCAGAGGAAAACCGTTTAGGTCTGACCCTGATCATGACATAATTGCCCTCTCAGAACTCACGGTGATGCCTTGAGCATCAAGCAACTCATTGCATCGTGCAGTGCTAGCTTTTTAGATGACGACTATGCAACTCTTTAACATGCTCGACACATGCATGTGCAGACTCCTAACAAACGGTACAAATAAAGAAAAATAGACTCTCACACACACAAGACCCTCAACCCATACATAATGCAGTGGTGGTCTGACATCGGTCATGACTAGCCTGTGGCTGGGTGAGGATGCACCTAATGACCCCCTAACTGGACATCGTCTGAACATTGAGCATCCTAGGTGTCTATAGGATCTCCTCGAATATCTTCATTCTCACAAAAGAATTCGTCAGCTAATTCCTCCTCTGCCTCATAGCTGACAGGCACAAGCCCTGAAGATGAGGCTTCTCCAACCTGCGTGTTCCCAATAACTAAAGATGGACGAGTGGGACACTGGCCTACAAAGTGGCCAAACCCATTGCAGTGGTAACACTACTGTCGTGATCCACTAGACTCCCTAATCAAAGGTCCCTTACCCTTATCCTCCCGACGGATAGGAGGTGCAGGCAACAGGGGATGAGTAGGAGGTGTGGGTGCTGGTGGATGGGCAATGGGTGTAGTTGGTTGGGGTTGAGGAGGAAGATCCCTCAGTGGGGGAGGGCGAGGCTTTGGGGTGAATAGATCTTGATGGGCAGGCTCCTGAGGTCGAACCATGGGAGCCCTCTGATATGGGCCCGAGGAACTACGGGACTTGGCTCCACGATGAGGGAAGGGTCCCAACCGCTGGGTAGACTCAAACTTAGCCTCAAACTACTCCAACTCGAGAGCAACCTGATGCGCTTGTTCCAAAGTGATCACATTGCGATGGAAAATCTCATATTGATAGTGTAGCTGCAGACCTCTTCGAAAGCAAGAAATGGTCATGGTGCTCTCTTCCGTAACTCCACACCACAAATAGTACTCATCAAACTCAGTGGTGTACACAGTCACGGACCAATTTCCTTGGGTGAGACTCTGCCATTTGTCTATGAGACGTTGGCGGTAAATGCCCAAAAATACATTTTTTGAGGTCTAGAGGAGTTTCCTAGGACTGACCACTATCCTCTCTATCATAAGGCTACAGTACAACCTTTTGGGAGAAGCTTTTTGGCAGAGACCAGATATAGGAAAGGTCAGCTATTCTGCACTATCTTTTTGGTCAATGAAAAAGTCAGGGACCAAATCTGGGAAAGGTCACATCTCATGGCGGCCACCTTTTCCCTCCGCCCAATCAGAGTTGCTGTTCCAGAGATCTCATAGGATAGAAGGACGCCCTTGGTGGTGGCAGCCAATGGAAGACAAGATTCTGCAGATTTTCCTTGGGAGCTACTGCACCAAATTTATTTGGAGGGAAAAACTTCTGCTAGGAGGATTTCTTGCGTCTATAAAAAGGGGCAGCCCATGTATGATGATGTCGCTACTGGTGTTCAAGGCCAACCCTGAGATAGAGCAGAATGCAAGGAAGCAAAATAAAAATAAAAAGAGAGAGGAGCTGAGTAAGATTCTCTCTTAGCTAGCCAATCAACCCCTCACTCAGCCAGCCAACTCTGTTCTCATTGCCTCGCAGTCCTGCACTGTCGTTCAAGGTGTCTCTCGATCTGAAGTAGCTGCTGCCCAGAGAGAGCCACGCACTTGAGCTTGTACAAAGAACATCCTTGAGAGCCGGGTGAGAGCAGCTCTGTAGTCTACCTGAGCCTGAAGAATCAGATCTTCAGATCTAAAATCTGTAGCTGCAGTCCCCGGCCTCCAAATCTTCACTTAAAGCTTCAGCTGGGTTTTTCTTCTTATTTTTTGTGTGGTTTTCCCACTGCACTTGCAGTGAGTTTTATCCTGTGCTTTTGTTCATCTAGAACTGTCCCTACCGATTTGTATGTAGAAAGATAGACAGAGGTGTGCTCCGTTCTGTGGTTTTGGGGTTTGTCCCCATGTGTGGTGAGGACTTTGTCGTCATGAGGAGTCTACTCCTCGTGTGGGGCTTGTCCCCGTGTATGGTGAGGACTTCATCCTCGTGAGGAGTCTTCTCCTCGTGTGATTGGGGCGTAGTCCCCATGTGTTGCTGTATTCGCAGCGTGTAAAGAAGCCTCACCGGTTCGGTGAGGGGTGGATGTAGGTTGTGGGTTTGTAACCGAACCACCTTAAAAATCCCTATGTTTTGGTTGTGCACCATGTGTGGTTGCTCCATCTTCTCTATCCCCATTGACAGGTTAGTGTGCATGTTTCAATGTATGTGAGGCGGGCAAATCTGGTTTGACCCAAGACCAGCCCAACGATGATAGGCCCAAAGCGGCCCCGCTTCTACAGCCCGCCCCAGAGGCGTCTAGTAGTTGTGGCCCAATACAACTTGGCCTCAGATTCTATAGCATGTCAAAATCACGAGTGATCACCAGAAGACCCTCCGATGACCGACTGTTACCCCCGACAACGTCGACCTCGATCCCATAACGGGTGAGCACGTCCCACGAGTATCGTAAGACTCGTCTCGAGACTAGCCGACACCGAGGTAATCACCCTCCAATGGGAAACTCCCACCACTATAGTGAGAAAGCATTATTCCCCCATCTATGTCTTTCCCTATCAAGGGATAAGACTCCTCCATCCAAGGTAACCCCTATAAAAAGGACATCAACGAAGAAGAGGACACGGCGGTTCATTCTGCCAAATCTGTCACACAAGAGAATAGAGCTGCTAGACCCGCTGCACTGAGAGAGGAAAGCAACAACAGCATGCACTCAAAGGAGGCCCCATTTCGGTGACCTTATCACCTAGCGAGCACTCCCTGAGTGGGCACTGGGAGCGGCGAGCACTTATCTGGAGGATCTAAGTGGCTCTTCGACCTTCTACAATGATCTCCTCCTCTCACTTGCTCTCCTCTATTCTTCGTTTACTACGTCTCTGACTTAAGCATCGGAGGGTTGTCCCCTAGGGTCACACCCAGGGCTCCTTCTGACATGGAGACATGATTGGCCACATTAAGTCTCTTCTCGTCCAAGAGTTCTAGTTGGACTAGCAATGCCTCTTGATGCTCGTTGAGATTAAGTTCTTTATCGAGCTCACTCTTAGGGAAGGGATCAAAATCTCATACGGGAGTACCGCCTCCGTCCCATAAGTGTGAGTAAAAGGAGTTTGCCCCGTGGGAGTGCGGACGGAGGTGCGATAAGTCCACAGAGCTTCTACTAATCTGTCGGCCCAATCAGTGAATTTATGCGACTCGCATATTTTCTTGATGATTTTCAAAAGTGTCTTGTTAGTGGCCTCGGCTTGGCCGTTGCCTTGGGGGTAGTATGGTGATGAACGATGCAATGAGATATTGAATTTCTTACAGAGATCCTGGAGTTCTTGTGACATGAATTGAGGCCCATTGTCGATGACGATGTCGCTTGACACTCTAAATTGTAAGATGATGTTCTTCATGATGAAGTGGCACACTGTGGTGGCTTTGATCTCCGTGTACGCTTCAGCTTCGGCCCACTTGGTGAAATACTCAGTAGTGGTAAGGATAAATGATTTCTGTTTGGTCTGAGAATTAGGATCACCTAGTGGGCCAACAATATCAAAAGTCCACATGAAGAATGGCCAAGGAGCAGAAAGAGGATGGAGAGATAAAGTAGGAGCGTGAATCTTATCAGCATGGAGTTGGCACTAAAGACACCTACGAGCAAAGTTGGAGCAGTCCTCTTCTAGGGTTGGCCAGTAATAGCCCTGTCTAAGAATCTTCTTTGCCAAGGCTTGACCATTGACATGCCCTCCACACTCACTAGAGTGAGCTGCTTCAACAACCTTCTGTTGAGGTGCTAGGTGCAGATTTAGAGGGGGGTGAATGAATCCCCATTCAAAAATTATAGCGGAATAAAACTTTTGCCTAAGTACAATGAAGACTGATGAGATCAATGAACCTTCTCACTCAAAAAAATGAGTGCTGAAAATGGATAGCTCAAGGAAATACATAGACTCACGTCACATGTTCGCTCAAGGAACAGGAAGCACCAATAGCATATAGTTCTATTAGGTACTCTGTCAAACACTTAACAGCATTCCAGATTCAGATTTAAAACACACAGAAACACTTCTGATATAGAGCGCTCAAACAACCTGAGAAGGGACGTAGAAGATATGGAAATGCACAACACAAGCAAACCACCACACGATAGATTTTTAGGTGATTTGGCTAGACACAGTCTGCCTACATCCACCCCTCACTCTAAACCGGAGTGAGGCTTCCCTTACGACAGCAAGAACAAGCAGACTCAGTCTGCAAACATACGCTGCCTAACAACTTGTCCAGAGGAACACTCTCCTCTCTTCCTCCACCTGGGAGGGCAACCACTAGTGACACCCAGTCACTAGCAATCAGAGACCAAAGTCTCTCTTCCTCCAAACCAGAAGGAACCCACAAGTGACAACCTACCACTTGCAACCAGAGACACTAAGTCTCCCTTCCTTTGAAATCCGGAGGGAAACCACAAGCGACACCCAATCACGTGCAAACCGGAGACACCAAGTCTCCCTTCTCCTGAGTACACAGGAGGAATCCGACCTCAAACCAGGGGATCAGAAAGCACTAATGGAATTAGAAAGAACAAAATGAAAAACTAAAACAAACGGCAACCAGGATGTAGCTCTGATGTGCACAATGACTCTGGATTTGATCCACGAGTCAGGAAATGAATAGATCTTCAGGGAAAACACTTTCTTCTTCTTTTATTCTCTTCTCAACTCGTCTCTCTTTCTTTTTCTCTCTTTTCTGCTTCTTGCTCTCTTTTCTTCTCCTTCTTATTCTTCTCAGACTCTTTCTTCTTTCCCTTTTTCTCTCTTACTTGCTCTCTGCTTCTCCTTTTTTCTTCTATTGACAACTATCTTCTTCTGAAGAAAAATCTCCTTACTTATACGCAGCATTTCTCAACCATTTCCAAACGGCCAAGTGAAAAGTCTCCTTAGCCAAGCTTTGCTCCCTCCGACAGAAGAAGGGCAAGAGTGCCCTCGACTTTATCAAGAAATGGCGAGACCTCAGAATGAGGTGTGTCAACCCACTAGTCCAGGAGGATGCCATCACTATCTGCCATCGAGGCTTGACGGCTGAAGTCAGCGAAAAGCTTCTCGGCACTAACGTCAAGGGCTTCGACCAACTCAACTTGGCAGTCGCCAAGATAGAAATGTTCTTCGCCGACAACCCAAGCTACGCTTCAGCGAAGGGTAAGCCAATGCGGGAACGCCAGGCCGGCAAGGAGGTGAACATCATCGAGTTCACCCCCACCACTAAAGCCAGCAAGGGAGCCGAAACAAGCAATTCTGACAAAAGGCCAGCTGATAAGTCGGCTACTCTCTCCTTCTCAGAGTGTATGAAGATGCCCTTCTCCTTCAAGAAGGAACGCACGAAGATGCTCTTCGACCTCTGCATGGCCCAAAGGATCTTCGAATTTCCTGAAGTCTGCAAGCCGGACGAAGTCTAGAAAACTGATGATCCCAACTACTGCCTATATCACCGCATGCTAGGTCATTCCCTGGAAGATTGCTACATCTTCAAGACCCAGGCACAGAAGTTGATCCGGGATGGTTTGATCCAAATGAAAAGTGGTATCGTCGATCCTCCGCAGCCACACACGTGGTCTAGACCAGTCAAGGCAGCATGTGTGGTTCACCATCCGGCCAATGTGATCTACATGATGGTGGCGTTCTCTCTCTCTGATGATGAATCGAAAGAGCCCAGCACCAACCAAAGAGAGCGTTCGATCTGGTACCTAGGGTGGCGGCCCTGGCATGATCGTAGACCCCTCTCCTTCCCTAGGGAAAGAACCCAATGACTTTTTGACATTCTCATCGAGCGGGTGCAAATCTTAACCCGCGATCCACTGGAAGTGGGACTTTAATCACCCCCAGTATTGTCCCTTTCATGCGCGAATCTGCCATGCGATCGAGTCCTGTGAGGAAGTCCAATACCTCATTGAGGAACAGATCTGGTGGGTGCAGATCGATGCTGAAGAAAATTTCATGACACTTGTTCAACTGCAACAAGTTGTCGAAGAAACCCAGGCTGTCGCCAGAAATGCACCAGAGTGGCATGAGCCTCCCCAGGAAAATGGGCACGGGTCACCCTACCAGCATACTCCAGAATGGCTCGAGTTCCGAACAGATAATCGGGAGGCTCTCGAACGACTATGGAGACACAGGGAGCAGGATGCCAGCTGAGAGGTGGGACCAAGTACCTTATTGGCCAACGTCATCCATTCTCCCGCTCCCTCGGCCTATCCCGAGGCTCCAACACCACAGGTTGGTCAACTAGCCCCTGCCACTCCAGCCGCATAATGGTGACCCTGGCAAGAGCTAGAGTCTCTACCCTTTTCCAAGTAAGACACTACAAGACTCCTTCGAGTCCTTCTCGGTTGAGAAGACGTCCTAGTAGGTGAGACCAGGACGGACTCTTCTAGCCCTTCTCGTCTCCCCCCTATTCTACCTCTGTCTTCGACACCCGAGGATAGAAAGGTGAAGCAAAAGTTGAGCGAGACCTTGGCTCTGCCGAACCAGGTTCTCCCTACAGCTCGCAGGTTGGGCCCGCCATCACAAAGGCCCTCCAGCGCGCGAGATCAAGACAGCCACCGGGGGCAACAAGGCCCCCAGACGTCATCAGGTGTCGTCCGACCCTATTCTCAGCCAGACCATAGGGGTCCGGTCATGAAGCAAGATGTCGGTCATGCTCCTCAGGCCCCTCCTCAATAGAAATCCTAGTCATCATGGCTAAGGCATCAAACCGCGCACACATCTTCAGACACTAGCCACAGTACACCAGTTCAACAGGGAAAGCCTTCCCAGCCACTGCGGCTAAGGCATCAAACCGCGCACATAATGGAAGGGGTTTACGCGGACCAGCCCAGGGGGCTGGGCTGGTCTGCCTAAACCCCACCCCAAGGGGGGGGGTTTATGCGGGTTGGCCGCTAGGGTGAAGGGAGGCGGTCCCCACCCTATAAAATCCAGTTTTGGGGCCTATTTTCTTCCTAAATTAACTAAGAAGGAAAAGGACAACTGGTTGGAAGTATACGTGGAGCTTGCGGAGGCTTGTGTGAGCATTGACTCGAGGAATCATGCCGTTGTGCCATTGCTTTGCCGCATCCACATGTCGACTTCACGAATTTGTACGGCACACGACTTGCACCGTAGGACTGCGAATTGAATGAATCGAGACTGAGTGGGGGCCACGGTGCCACCAGGCTGGAGGGAGAGCGTGGCCCCTAGGGAGTTCTCCCTCCCTGGGGCGCGTGGCTTCCCCCGGGGTGAACTAGCCCTGGGGCTGGCCGTAACCCCGAGAGATGGCCCTCGGGGGCCTTCTCTTGTCTTTTGGGGGTGTCCTTTGTGGGACACTAAGCTTCGAGGGACTGGGAAGGGCCCATAGGGGCCGTTGTTCTTTGGGTTGTTGTAGTCACTCGCAAGGCGTTTGGGTAAATGCCCGACACACCACGGATTGCCGAACGACTTGGGTAGATGACTGAGGGGCCGCACGGCGGGCTTTAGGTTGAAGAAGGGTGCTCGTGGGAGGTAAGGAGAGGATCTTAGGGAGGTGAGTCGTGCCTCAAGCTGCGTGCCATGTTGCACAGCGGGTTGGCATGGTAGCCTTAGGTTGGCCCAAGAGCTAGAGTTAAGTGGCTTGTTGCCATGTGTCTGAGTGTCGGGGTTGCCCCTGACTTGCTGGGGGTCATTTTAGGACCCAATTGAGGTGCTAGAATCATGGGGCAGCCCACGGTTTGGTGTAGATGGGCTAGAATACACGCGCCCACAAGGTGTTCAGCAGAATGCCGAACACACCCATGCGTGTTGTATATACGTGCGATAGGCCTCTAAACCTGTAGTTGACTGTGTTAGGTCTCCCTTTGACCTTGGTGGGTTGAAAGAAGCATCTCAAGGTGGGCCCTCGACCCTTTCACTAGGTGCCACATGGCCTGGCTTAATGTCGGGGCGCCCTCAGGTGGCTCCGGGCGACTATGTAGGGTACGGACAAAGCCCATATGTGAGTGGCCGGAGTTGACCCCGGATAGTTGCTTGTGTCATCGTGTGTCACGGTAAGTTGGTCAGGGCCCTTGTAGGGACCCACAGGGTTGTAGAAATGGCTTGGTAGCCCATGCCAGGAAGGTGTTTGGGGAAATGCTCGAGCCCTTATTTCCTGTCATTTTGTCAGGAAATAGTCTGGGTACAACACCATCCTATTACGACCTCTGAGTTTTTGGGAACACGAACCTTAGATATTCTCCATCTCATTCTATCTCCCATAATAATTTTCTATCAAAACTAAATTAGGCCTACTTTGTTAATCTATTAGCAAAAGAAGACTGCCACCCATCCTTTGAATAACTTGTTTGACCCAAATGGGTCGAACGAGTTATTCGACCAACACAGTCAATGCCTTCTTGTGACCGTGGATTTAATCCGCACTTGCCAAAGTCAGATTTTATGAAAATCAGAAAACAAGGTGGGAACTAGGAGGGCATCGGCGACTACACTGCCCTACTCGGTTACCAAACTGGGCCTTATGGAATATGATGGAATAGTCCACCCAAAGTTAAGATATTTCGCTTTTGCTACCCAGCTATGAAATAGGGCCAAAGCAAATAGGAGGAGTTAAGGTCGGGTATCCCATCTTATTCTGCAATCAAACTGGACAGCGGAGAGATGCAACGAAACCCCACAACTTAGAGGATCCCTGTTGGCTGCCATCCATGCACTACAGAACAACTTTTAACAACAATTAAGGGTCCAATCCCATACATGGTCAAGGTGGCTTTCACATCATTTATCTCTTATCCCTTTCGAGTCTTCGGGCTCGTGGGAGGCGGGCCGAGATTCGAGTCACGCCGGTTCCTTTTCAGTACTCGGATCCCGGGTCGCTACACCCCGCATGCGCCAGGAACTTGACCAGGCAGAGTTCTCGTGCTCACTCTGTGAAGGGTATGCACAAATTTCCAATTGCGGTATCCTTTGTCTGTGTTTAATTCTGTTGTTTTCTTGTTGTAACCATGCTTGTGCTTTCCCGAGGTGTGTTCGGGGGTTCCTGGAAGCGTCTTGTGTATTGGCAGTGGAACTGCTTGTGAGGGCTATGTGGTTGTCCCTCGTCATGTCTTGGTGCATAAGCGTTGTCAGGTCGCATGGAATAGGGTGAGTAGAGGCACCAGCCGAGATTGTGTGTCATGTTGTAGGGCTGGTGTGGGATCTCCCTAGGTGCCCCATTGTTTAAGACCTACATTGGTAGGTGGATCATCTTAGCGGATGCCAGGTTTTCCCCTTTTGTTGTGGCATGGTTGGTGCAGAGTTGCGTAGTGGAGGCGTGGTAGATCCATAACCCACAGGCTCCATGATAGGATTAGTGGTAGAGTATGGCGTGTGTTTCATGTTTAGCATGTCCTGGAGGTCTCGGAATCGGTTGTGGAGAGTTGCTCTTGGGTGGAAGAGCTATGTTGGGCCGTGTGAATGGCCTTGGTTGCTGCTCATGGGCGGTGGTATCGTGCTGGGTGGTGCTGGTAGCACGGAGAATCGGGAGGCTCATCAGTGAGAGTGGTCAATTGAAGTTGTTCGTTGCGCCAGTTTTCCCCTTAGATCGTGTCGCGTGGTTGAGGGTGGAGCCACTTAGCGATTGGTATTGAGGCATGTCGTGGCCTTTTGGGCCGGTTGTTTGGCGCAGGTGTTCAACGCTCGGAGTCGAGCATGGGAGTTGACTGACCTTGGTCAGTGTGGATGTTTCGGAGGTGGATCCGAGGAATGGGAGGTGCCAGTGTTGGCAGGGAGATCCTGTGCGGATGCCGTGTTGTGTCGTTGAGGAAGTGGCTAGAACAGTTAACTGCCCGAATGAGAGGTGGTTTATTGTATCGGTCGTCCAATGGGCACGAGATTTGAGATCGATCGAGAGGTGTGACAGTTATGGATGGAGTGCTTGTCCATGGCAAGACTCGGGGGAGTTTGGAGCATGTTGTGTCTGGTGGGGTAGCTGGCTGGATTGTGGTGTTCACATGGCTCGAAGGGAGTTGTGGAAGGTTTGTCGTGTATGGGGTGCTGAGATTTGGTCGTTGTGCATGGTGGTTCCCAGTTAGTGAAGCCTTGGCGGTTGTTCGTAGCGTGCCTCTGATGTTGTTGGTGCCGATCAGGCATGGGTTTTTGGGACCGGTGTTAGTCGGTAAGTATTGTGGCATTCAGCTTGAGAGCATGTATTGCTGGCTGTGTGGGGCCGAATGAGGCGTTGTGGCCAATGGTGCTTGATGTTGAGGTTGCCATCTGAGCTGAGGTGTAAAGGTGCTTCCTGCAGGGAGTGCTTGGTGTCTTGTAGCTGGAGTAGCTATTGACCCGAGTGGTTGCTAATCACGGTCTTTTTAGTTGGAGATCGCGTGGTTCTCCACATGCGGAGTGCGTCGGGTGTGCTATGCCCTTGGTTGTTCGAGGAGGCTGAGCTGGTGCCAGACTTGCTGGTCTTATGCGCCCCAGTCGGTGCGGGGTCAGGCATGAGCTGGTGTGTTGGAGTGCGAGGGCTCCTGAGATTGTGCTGGTCCGGTGGTGTCCCTCAGTGCTGGGCATGCGGTCTGTAGTGTGGTGGTGCTATGACCGTGAAGTCCTTTCCGTGGGTGAGTCCTTCCTCCTGAGTTCTGTGCCCTGTCCTAAATTTCAAGGATGAAATTTTTGTAAAGAGTGGGGGGCTATAAGACCTCAGATTTTTGGATCTGGCTTTGTGGGTCACGGATAGTGTCCGAGTGGGTTTTCTTCGATAATTTGCCGCAGTCGAACAAGTGCCACGGAATTCCCTTCGGCGTCAATCTGCTCCCACCGGATCTGTTTCTAGTTGAGGTACTGGACTTCCTCACAGGACTCGATCACGTGGCAGATTCGTGCATGAAAGGGACAATACTGGGGGTCGTTAAAGTCCCACTGAGTGTAGTCTGCCGGTGGGTCATGGGGCAAGATTTGTGCCCACTTGACGAGGACATTGAAGAGTCACCAGGTTCTCTCCCTAGGGAAGGAGAGGGGTCTGCGATCGTGCTAGGGCCGCCACCCTGGGTACCAGATCGAATGCTCCCTCCGATTGGTACTAGGCTCCTCTGATTCATCATCAGAGAGAGAAAATACAACCATCATGTGGATCACGTTAGCCAAATGGTGAACCACACGCGCTGCTTTGGCTGGTCTGGACCACGTATGCGGGTACGGAGGATCGACGAGACCGCTCTTTATTTGAATAAGGCCGTCTCGGATCAACTTCTATGCCTATGTCTTGAACACATAGCAATCTTCAAGAGAGTGGCCTAACATGCGGTGGTTTGAGCAGTAGTTGGGATCATCGATTTTATGGACTTCATTCGGCTTGCGGACTTCCGGTAATTTGACGATCTTCTGGGCCATGCAGAGGTCGAAGAGCATCTTCGTATGTTCTTTCTTGAAGGAGAAGGGCGTCTTCATATGCTCTGAGAAGGAGGGAGTAGCCGACTTATCAGCTGGCCTTTTGTCAGAATCACTCGTCCCGGTTCCCTTGCTGGCTTTAGCGGTGGGGATGAATTCGATGATGTTCATCTCCTTGCCGGACTGGCGTTCCCGCACCTGCTTACCCTTTGCTGTAGCGTAGCTCGGGTTATCAGCGAAGAACATCTCTATCTCGGTGACTGCCGAATTGAGCTAGTCGAAGCCCTTGACGTTGGTGCCGAGAAGATTTTCACTGACCTCGGCTGCCAAGCCTCGATGACAGATGGTGATGACATCCTCTTGGACTGGCGGGTTGACGCACCTCATACTGAGGTCTCGCCATTTCTTGATGAAGTCGAGGGTGCTCTCGCCCTTCTTCTGTCGGAGGGAGCAGAGCTCGGCTAAAGAGACCTTTCACTCAGCCGTTTGGAAACAGTCGAGAAACTTCTTCGGGAGATCCACCAAATCAATGACTGAGTTGGGCTTCAGGCAGGAATACCATTGGAAGGCCGTTCCTGTAAGTGAGGTGGCGAAGTAGCGGAGGAGGTAAGACTCATCCAATGCGAATTCGCCCATGGCCGTGACATAGTAGGCCAAGTGTTCATGTGGAGACCCTTGACCGTCGAAATTCTACAACTTTGGTGGTTTGGCGTACTCCGAGGGAAGTTTCTTAAGCTGATGGTGGAGCGGATAGGGGACACTGTAGAGATCTACAGTCGCGACCCCTTCTCCAAACTCGGCGAGCTTGGTCTCAACGATCTGCTCGATCATCTGGCGCTATGCCATGAGATTTTCTGGCACTGGCATGTTGGATGGCCGTGGTTGAGCCTCGACTAAGGGCGTGCTAAACTCAGCAATTGTAGGGGTCCGAGCAGCTACCGCTGAGGCGTTAGCACCATTTTGCCCAGCTGGCGGGATAGGCACGTCCGTCGAAGGCCCAGTGGGGGGCTGAGGATGAAGGTCACGTTCCTGAAGCAAGTCTTGCAGGAGGGCCGTCAAGTGTTGGTTCTCCTTCATGAGAGTCTCAAGAGTTACCTCTTGGACTTCACTGACCAGAGGGTCATTGTTGACTGGCTCTACATTGACGGGGGTGACACGCTCCTCGATGGGAACTTGCTCCGCTCGTGTCGATGCCTGAGGCCCGGCAGAAGTGCTGACGTGGTCGACCGTAGTCGGTGGCTGAGTCGGGTGACGAGGTCTCCTGAAGTGAGATATGGGCTGGTTCAGATCGTCAGTCTGAACCTCAGGCTAGAGTTTAGTGGATTCAAGTGAGTTTAATACTTCATATACTTGGATTTTGATTATTAATGAAAGTGAAGGTTGATTAAATTATTGTGCCATTATTTTTGTGTGACTATTCTTGCGCTCTCATTATTCTCACTTAGAATAGGCTTACCATGTCGGCTGTTCATGTTCCAGATTTTTTCCACTGCATATCTCAGGGCATGACATAGACTCTAGCGGCCGAACTTATTCTCGGTTCGCTGCTACTCTCTTTCTCTCTCTTTTTCTCACCAGGCTGCATTCGATTTCTACTCTCACCCTCTCTTCTTCTTTTTCCTTTTCTCTCTGGGATGAGCTCACTAAAACTCTTCTTGTAAGACTGCTCGACCATCTCTTCCAGATAGCAATCATATGATATTTATTGATTGGTGCTCAAATCTGAACCTTTGATCTTGGTAGATGCAATTTGGGCCGTCTATTTCCTTAGAACACTCCAAAAATCGAGATACTAGGTTCTGGGTTAAATGGCCAATGATTGGCCCCTGGATCATGTGCTTCTGGCTGGCGCACTTGCAAATGAAATGGGGTTAGTTCTGTCAACCGGTACGAGGAGCATATCGATCGAATTTCATCTTTGCCCCATTAGTTCTAGAAGAGAGGATTTACAGCAGTCTTGTCGACCAGATCACTATTAATCCTGTGGACCGGATTGAGCTCTTTTTCTGGAGGAAGGAAACTCTTCAGAAGCTTGTCGACCAGACACTATTAGACTCCCAGAGTCTGTTGACAGCAACGAGGTGCCCTTCTGGATGAATAAGTTTGTAGAATCTGCACAGTCTGAGTTGTTGGGCATATGTGCAACATGCTTAATTCTAGTGTTTTGATGATGTCTGACTATGACTTATTGATGAGTCTAACCTGCATTTGATTATCACATTTATACATTTCAGCACATTATAAGTAAAGTAAAAGAAATTAAGAATGGCACAGAAATCAAGGCAACAGGTTACACAGAAGCTCAAGTAGTTAGGACGATGCAGCGGCCAATGTTCATGCAGTCAGGTCGGGCCACTGTTCATGCAGTTAGGTTGGTGCATAGTCACAGTTAAAGAAGAAGGTCGATTGACATGCAAAAGCCTTGCAAAGAAGGTTAATACACATACTGAAGATATGCAACTAAGGTTGGTGCACATATAGAAGATTAGAAGTAAGGTCGATACATATGCAGTCTAGTCCACTAAGGTCGATGCACATCCCACATCATTGAACAAGATGGTCTGTGCACATGCTGAAGACTAGCATTAAGGTCGATGCACATTCCATAGCATTGAACACTAAGGTCGGTACACATATGCAGTCTAGTGCAAAAGGTCCATGCACATGGTGAAGACTCGCACTAAGGTTGTTGCACATCCCATAGCATTGGATAATCAGGTCGATGCTGCTCGACTCTATAAGCTAAAAGCTATAACATCAGGTCGATGCACCTTTTGATAGATCGATGCTTCTGAAGCCTTTTCAAGTATGTCTACTGTCAAACCACTACATCTCAAAGGAAGAGCCAGAGAACAATTTTATATACCATAAATGCCCAATTACACAGAATTCGAGGTCTAGAAGATGCTCCCAAGTTTGACTTTTGGTTCAGTCATCATTACCCTACCAAAACACCCTTCTGGGGGTAGCAAGGTCAGTTTCCATACCTGGGACATGACTCCTGTCAGGACCACCTTTTTGCTGTCATTAAATGAGATATGGTCCTAAGAATAGAATAGTGACACAGAAAGTCAATCAGAACTAATGGAAATGCAGACCACAAGTTATCTCTCTCTGAGGATCATTAAATGCTCAGATTTTAGAGATCAAGAATAGTCATTGTCAAGCACTTTTCTGTGAGCTGTCAAAAGAGATGGAGTCTAAAACACTCTTCCTTGTCCCTACTGGACCAATTAAAGGATAGATTTTTTTAGAGGGAAAATCTCCGCACACACATCCATGAAAGTGTTACACCAAGTGGCTTGCTTCTGAAGTATAAAAGAGAGAAAGAAGGTGGGAACAGAGGAGGGGATGGAAGTAAAAAAAAAAAAAAGAGTAGCACAAGTCTGAAGCTCCTGCTGCTGTTAGCACGCATCCTTGGAGAAAAGAAGAAGTCAGCAGTAGCGAGACCAAGAAGGTAAAGAAGAAGAAGAAGATCAAAGGCTGAACTAAAGCTCTCTTCCTCTTGCTCGTTGCTTTGCGAAGATAAAGTCATAGTCAAAGAGCAGTAGACTTCCTCGCAGCAACTCAAGCTCTCCTCATCTCAGACAAATGATTTTTGCATCCTGCACTGAGCATCGCTCTTACTGTCTGAGCTTTCATCAGTCTTTTCTTCTATTTGATCCTATTTAAAGAAATCTTGAACCATCCCTACCGGTGTGTGTAGGAAGACAGACGGAGGGTACTCCGATCTGTGGTGAACCATCCCTGCCGGTTTGTGTGCAGGAAGACAGACAGAGAGTGTTCCTCATACTATGATTTGGGGCTTGTCCCCGATTATGCTGTGTAACAGCTTGTTAGTGTTGCGGCACCAGGGAAGTCTCACTTTGTTTGAGTGAGGGGTGTACGTAGGACTCGGGTTTGAGTCCGAACCACCTTAAAATCTTTGTCCAAGTGGTTTGATTGTGTGGTTCCCTTACACTAGATGCTTGTTTAGGCTCGGTGCTGATCCTTATCCTTGCATCTTGTGTTTTAGGTTCTTGCTTTTGTACAAGCTGTTCTTACTCTGCTGTAATCTATTTGTATTTGGAAAAAAGAGGGGCAGATCTATTCACCCCTCCCTTCTAGATCGGCCATTCCCACTCAACAATAACCTCTTTAGCTGCATCGACCTTATAGGCATAACCTCTTCAGCTGCATCGACGTTACTCCTTTAACCAACACTGAGTGCATCGACCTGAGTTATATGAGCTGACACTGATGCATAGACCTGTCAACTGCTGCTCCGACTCAACTTCTAAGAAGTTCTTAAGGTACATCGACCTGAGATCCTTTAATCAGCAGGTGCTCTGACTTTTCTTCCAGCGGTGACCTGGCTTCTTTACTCATCAATTCTTCACTGTTCATTTTCCCCTTCAGACCTATTCTTTTCAGCATTCAACTACAACAACCACAGACTTCTACACATAATGCAATCATAATAGAAGCAATGGTGGCAAGCAATTGCATTAGGTTGATTAACACCAAAGGCAATGCACTAATGCAACATCAACACTTATGACATCATCATGCTGACTCAAGATGAGTCATAGTGTTTGGCATCATCGAAATCACATAGGCACAACATATCACACTTTTCTATTTATTTATTAGGGAAGATCACTTGGCACCCATGGAAGCCTGCAGACACCAGAAATGAAGGGCGTCAGAGGGAGCCCTGGGCGTTACCCCAAGGGACAACCCTCCGATGCTTAAGTCAGCATACGGGTGACAGAGAAGCATAAAGAAGAGTTGACAGAGAGTGTTGAGGGATGGAGATGCAAGCTTGGAGAGGCGGGCCTTCGAGGGAGGTCCTCGCCGTGGCCAGTGGGCACTCGGGGAGTACTCACTGAGCGGTAAGGGTACTCGGAGGGCAGCCAGAGTTGGGCGGAGACTTTTTCTCGGGACAGTAAGTTGGCTTCTCTTTTCTCTTGACTGGAGTTGAGTGTGCGTTTCTTGGTGAAGAATCACTGTGTTTACTGCCTATCCGTCGAAGTCCCATTTATAAGGGGTTGTCTTAGTAGCGAAGGCCGGTCCCTTAGCAGGGAATGACGTAAGTCGTAGAGTAACGTCTCCCGCGATCGTGGGGAGTTTCCCGTCGAGTGTCCATTCTTCCGGAGTTGAATGGTTCTCTGGCGAGTCTTGCGGCACTTGGGAGGCATACTCGCCTTAGTAGAGTTGAGGTCGATATTGTGACAGGTAACGTTTGGTCATCGGAGGGTCATCTTGCGGCCGTTGCGCCTGGGATGAAGCCCTTCATGTGCTGGCGGATCCAAGAATGATTCGTTCAGGGCCATCCGTGACGGACCGCGACTGTCGAAACCCGTCATATGCGTCGCAAAGCGTGGACTTGATTAGACCTGACGGAAATAGACTTTACATGGACCGAGTCGATTTTACCCTTCTAAATATTGACTAACCATTTCATTATTGTTAGGCGGAGAAGTCAGTTCCTCTCGGTCCAGTAGCCGCAACATGGTATGTATCAATGCTTACCGTGGTAGACCACTTCAAGGCGTCTTGAAATGACTCCATGGCATGATAAACTTTGGAGGAGCATTAACCAAGATTTATATTCTCTCAGCCTTATATATAATAATGACACCAACAAGCCATCATCTTGTGAGTTCATTTTCTCCTCGTCATTTCTTGTCATATGGGCGAGAAATTGATCAAAAGATTGTTTTGTTGTGTTAATCACCTCATGGTTGCCATTTTATGTATATACTTCTATACCCGTAATTTTCATTCCCATTTTTTTAGGAAATTCTGTATTTTGGATACTTCGTACACATGTGACCTTGACTCCTATCGGTAAGAAACACAAGTCCCCAGACTTCACAGTCGGGAATCACCAACCGATATAAAGAACTCTGGCTATGCAGCTAGGACACAACACGACACTCAGTTGTGCACAGGCTCGCTTATCGAGACAAAAGCCCAACTTAAGACCACACGGTCTAAAAGCACTAGACATACAGGATCTCACCGTCGTGTACGCTACACTAACCTCGTGTAAAGCCAAATGTAGACTGTCTGGCAAGTCACGAAAACACAAGTGTCAAGTGATAGAAGTACCTCCTTACTAGAAGAACAGCCAGATGCGTCCACTGACGTCTTACATTACGCCACAAGTATCTCGCACATGCCTGGAACGGCGGTAATTAAGACACTCAACAAGAACCAAGGAACTACAGTAACGAGTGACTAGTCAAGGACACGCCCGTTGACGTTCGTCCAACGCCCCTGACCACATGTACGCACACAAGCCTAATGTCTTGAGCCAGGCCTCTAGCTAGTTTTCCCCACAGTAGGATGCTACCGCAAAGCAAGGGGGCCCACGAAAACTAGCCTAAAAACTATCTATCGAGAACTGCCCCGCCACCACTCCTAGGTGGGCCGACAAATAGGAAAGTGTCGTCAGGCTATGACTAGTGGAGACTTAGTAGACACGGAGACTCAAAATAGCGAAGTACGGACAGGTCGCAGATGTACCCATCACAAGTACCACGAAACACAAGGCAGCACACAAAACTGTCGCCAGACTCAGGACAGATAACTAGACCTACACACAACTATCCTTGAGTCACACGACTCGGGTCAAGATCATCACACATCACAGCAACACATCGTTAATCAGCCTAGTCCCTAAGCCAAAATCACAATAAAATATATAAACAATGAGTCCTCAACCTCTGAGCTACACAATGGACTCACAATTCTGCATAATACGAAACATGAGGGATTATCGAAGCCCTCAAATCACATGGTACGCAAACTAAGGTAAGATGGTACCTTCAAGCATCTAAAACTAGTGTCTCGATCCTCACAGGATAATCGAGACGCTCATGAGGTCACGTGTCAACCACTGGGTCAGAACCAAGTTGACCAGAAACCATAATGAGTCTCGAAATAATACAAAACATAGTTCAGTATAATGGCACTCTCAGACACCCTATAACACAATCACTACCCTCATAGGACGTCCAAGACATCAACGGAACAATGGGCTAACCAAAGGGTCGAAGCCACATTAACCAGAAACCAAACCAGCAAAAAAGAATACTCTAGGTAGGTGGCGGTCTTACCCATAGCTGCTAAACCAAATTGGCAGTCATCCAAAGGGCTGCTACCATCAGCATAGAGCAACTGGTGAATGTCGGTCAACCTCATGACCACCAAAGCCACCTAACGGTCACCCAAGGGCTGCTAAACCAAATGGCAGTCAGTCGCATAGCCGTTACTAGCGAACCGACTTAGCCATCTAATGGCCTTTCTAGAACCGTTAATCGGGAATGGCAGTCACGCTAGGGCCGCCAAAGACCCCATGCGGTCGGGAGCTAGACCGCTAGCCCGAACTGACTTAAAAACTGATTAACTGACTTAAACTTCAAATAGTGATTGCCCAAGGGCCGCTAAACCAGCCTTGCAATCGGTCGTGAGACCGCTAAACCAAAACGACAAGGGGACTCCACCTAGCGGTCTCTAGAGGGCCACTAAACAAAAATAATGGTCACTAGTAGGACCGCCAAACCATTCCGATGGGAAAACCATAGGACTACCCAAAACCTGGTGTTTCCAAGACCCAATCGCTTCTAAACGACGGGAAAACATTCCTAATGTCGATATCCACCTTCCACACGTCGGAAGGGGTCAAACCATGCACAAAACTGCAAGAAACGAGCGATTCCCATGAATCCACCCAGCATGACTCGCGAGGGTAACCGGCCTCCTACCAGCCCCAAACCGGATTGGACTTGAGGTTTGTGGGAGACACCGCTCTGGCGATGTACAGCCCCCACAGGTGCTTCCTACAGGTTGGACTACCCCGGACTATAGTTCCCGCACTATCCAATCTTCCCGCACTATAGGTGAGGAGACTTGGGACAGAGGAGGATGAGCAGACGGTTAGGAGTACCTTGATCATGTGGGAGATCAGCAGGGTGCGCATCCTACCAGCGAGGTGATAGAGATCCTAGAGGAGCGTCGGGCCTATATGAGGGAGCTGAGAGAGATTAGACCTCACCCTGGACACATGGACAATGCAAATGACTTAAATACAAATGCAAATGACTCACAAATGCCAAATGGCAAACACGCATGCAATAGTCTATATAATATACTCCTCCCCCTTTGACATCATCAAAAAGAGGGGAAAGGGATACAAGTAAAAGTGGATGAACTAGACACTGAAGGACCGCAAGGATAGCCACTAAGGACGAGGAGCAGAGTTTCTTTAGCCATCATCATCATCAGAAGAAGCATCATCTGGAGGAAGGCAGTGGTCAATGGAGTGAAGAAGGGTGTCCTGATCGCGCAGGCAATGTTCAATGGTGAGAAGACTACAGTTGGTGGTACGGAAGGCCTGGAAATTATCTTCATAACTTGTGGTGAGATGAGCCACATGGGTGGTAAGGTTGGCCAAGACAGTGGAAAAAGAGTATATCCGATTAGACATGGAGTCAAGCATAATGCCAAATGTGTCAAAAGAAGTCCCAATGGAAGTCACAAAGTCAGAGAGTTGCGCCCCAAAGGTATCCACATGAGTTTCTAATCTAGTTAGGAGCCTGTCAAAAGCTTCAAAATCTGCCCAAGAGGGTTATCCAGCTCCTTAAGAAGAAGATTCACCGAGGTGAAAATGTGGTGGCACCCCTGGATCCATTTGCTGTAGGGGAGGAGACAGCTCCTCGGCTGAACTAGTGGTGGAGCTGGTGCTTGAGCCTCCTACTGTTGGGGCTCTTCTTCTTCCATATTTTCTAATTATTCAACATTTTTGTACAATTCTCCATCGGGACCTAAATAATATGAAAATGATGTAAAAAGCTTCTACTTGTTATAAATATCATCTAGCGTAACTGTAACTTGCACTTCTCCTGCCAAACTGATCCCAGCAAAAGTAAATACTCCCATTAGTTGGGATGCATAAGGCTGGGATTGCCTGCGTTGAGTGTGGCATGACCCAATTAAGTCGGTCATAAGCCTTCCCATGTTGATTGGTAAGCCATTTAAAACACAATAGAACAGGAACTTGTGCACTTTAGTCACTACATTTCTATTGCCCCCCTTTGGATAAATGAGAGTAGTGAAAATGTGGTGCATAATCCGTTACAATGGCGGGAAGTAGTTGGCATTCAACTTTATCAGATTGCTAACTCCTTGTACATACTCACTGCATGTCATGATGATGAAAGTCTCTTGAACTCGACCATAACCAAAAGCCATATCATGGCCTCTAGCTGAAACTCCTAGGGCGCTCTCAAATAGTGTTGGGTTTATAGTAATCTCTACTCCTTTCACAACAGTGTACAAATGATCATTTCTCATGTTCAAATTCCCATAAAATTGTTGGACAAGACTAGGATAATACTTGGTGTATCTAGTTACAAAATTAATCCACCCATCTTGTACCTCAAAAGTAGCACTCAAATCTAGTAGAAGGTCATTCAATTCACCAAAATCAAATAGCCAAGGGTTGATAATCGGCCTTGGATGCATACGAGGTACAGGTGCAGGTGCGGGTGCCTACTGGGGTGGAGGAACTGGATCCTCACCTCTCCTAGAGTTGGACTCCCCTTAGGTAGATTTCCAAGGGTCTCGGAAAAAACTTCTTCTAGGTGCCATTAGAACAGAAACCGCAAATGAAATCCCTTAGAGAATAAACCTCCTTCTTCGGGGTGAAGAGGGTTTGGATGGGGTTCCGCGTGACCCCTACTGAGTCTGGCTGTGACTCACCCTTCTCCTTTTCAGGTGAGCAACCGCAGCCTTCGACTGGAGGTCCCCGTGCTTTTCCTGACCGAGTCTAGCCAGCCAGCTTGTGTCGGTGGGGTCTTTCCTATACTTTTGACCAGGGTATGTCCCGTGTAGTTGTACATTCAGACTTTGTATAGTTGTGGACTTGTTCTTTTGGCAATTCTGGACTATTGTATATTGACTAACACTCTGATATATTTTAATTACTTCCGCATTTCAGTTTAAAATACTGTTCTAATTTAAATTACGCGTGGTGTAATTCCAATTCGTTATACGCTCCCTCGACAAACTCCCCCAACCCTTTAGGGGCCTCATTAGCCTCTTGGGTGACTTCCTCAGTTCCTGGTAGCAGTAATCCGATGTTATATTTGATTATCGGTATCCGGAGCTCTGGGTCGTTATAGTGAAAGTCCTCTACCCGGGTCCTGTGTCGATATTCGTGCACGACCCTGATGTCGCTTGATGAAAGCACTCTACTCAAGTCCCGTCTCGACAGTCATGCGCCCCCAGACATTACTCGATAAGGACACTCTGCTCGCCCCTGCCTTGACATTCGTACATGACCCAGATGCAGCCTCATGAGGGCACCCTACCCAGCCCTTGCCTTAGTGATTATGCACCATCGAACATTGCTCGATCAAGGCATCCTGTCTGGTCCTTGCCTCGACGTTCATGCATGACACGGACCTTGCTCGATGAGAGCACCTTGCCTAGTCCCTATTTCAATGATCATGTACCACCAGACGCGGCTCAATCGAAGTGCCCTGTCAGGCTCCCTACCTCGATAATCGTATGTCACCCTGGTGTCACCTCGATAAGCATGCCCTTAGTGTTGTTACCCGGGCAATGGGCATACTTCACAAGTCCCGGCGTAAGATGAAGTGTCAGGCCCCTGCCTCAGTCAACAGGCCCCGAGAACGACCATCGAGGTCTCACGGCGCTCAGCTCCTTCAGTCACAATGGTGCCCCCGGCACATGACTACCAGCAACTACAGTCACAACGGTGCCCCTAGCACCTGACTACCAGCAACTCAGTCACAACGGTGCCTTCGGCACCCGATTGCTAGCCACTCCAATCACAACGGTGCCCCCGGCACCCGACCGCCAATCACTCCAGTCACAACGGTGCCCCCGACACCCGACTGCCAGTCACTCCAACCACAACGGTGTTCCCGGCACCCGACCGCCAGCCACTCCAGTCACAATGGTGCCCCCGGCACCTGACTGCCAGCAACTCAGTCACACTACTACGCCCGGTACCCGACTGCCAACTCCTCCAGTCACAACGGTGCCCCCGGCACCCTACTGCCATCCACTCCAGTCACATCGGGGCACTCGGCCCCTGATGGGTAACAACTCCATTCCCATTGGGGCCTATAGCACCCGACAATTCTGAGCTCAACAGCTTTTGGTCCCTCCAGTCATGGAAATGCTCACGCCGTCTAACCGCTGTAGTCTCAACAGCGCCCGACTGCTCCAGTGACAAGTGGTGCCTATGTCATTCGATTGCCTTGGCCTTGGTGATGCCCAACTACTCAGGCACAATGGTGCCATGGCACTCCTACTGCCCCGACCTTGACATTGTCTCATGATGGGAAGACATTGTGATGCCCCTCGGGTGGCATCCTTTTGAGTCACAGATCCTTTGACAGACACTATGTATGGATACGGAACTACCCACACAATAACGCAATGACCCGGAGACCGTCACAAATGACGGAATTGTCCCGTGGCTTGCAAGCGCATGTAATTGGGCTCTTATGCCCCCAATAAACACCTTTCACAGCATCTAAGTCATGTAGTTCAGTCAGGAGCGGATCCCCCTCCTCGCTGGAACCAGTTTCTCTGCCCCTAGTTATCCCTATTATGTTGCTGTTGCCCTGTCGGTAGGTTCATCCCCAAAATAGCCAAGTACGAGGACGCGAATAGGCATGTGGCAAATGAAATCTTGAATCTTGTAATGCAGAATCGGTGCTGAACTGTCCTGACTTGGCTCATCATCTCCCTGGGGATCATACCCGAGGGGCACTGTTGGTAGCTCACACCCACTCTGAGGGGTGAAAATGGATGGAGAAGTGGAGGTAATAGGTTTGGAAGGCAGAGGTGAAGGTTTAGAAGGTGTAAGTTGGGGTAAAGGCAATGCGAGTGGTGGAGGGATAGCGATAATGATAGGCTCAGGTGGAGGCAAAGGCAAAGGTGGAGGTGTAGGAGGAGATAAAGGTGAAGGTGTAGGTATAGCATGTCAGGTCCGGGCAATGATGACGAAGGGGATAGCAAAGGCGGTGGAGATGGAATATGGGTCTTTGGGAGTGGAGGTAGTGAAGGCGGCGGTGATGGGTTAGGCAATGGTGAGGGTGGTGGAGATAGCGATGCGAGCAATGGGGATAGCAGAGATGGAGATGGTGAGAGTGGTGGTGAGGCGGTGGAAGTGGAGGGTCGTGGCGCCCACCTTCGATGCATCGACACGACGCTTCTAGTAGCGTTGGGAGTAGAAGCGGTGGTGGGAATGGAGGAAGGCATGGTAGTACCAGCCTGAGCAGAGGCTTGGGTCTGTGGAGGTGTTGGAGACGGAGTAGGAATAGGTGAAGATGAGGATGGGATAGGTGGAAATGAAGATGGGGTAGGCGACATAATAGGTGATGGAGCGGGCACTAAACTAATTAAAGAATCACAGGGGTGCCCCTAGTCTTGTAGTGACAAAGACAGCTGCTTGGGTGGTGCCTACTGCTGCTTGCCGCAAAGATTTAAAATAACTTCATGCGTGGCAGCCTAATCAATCCTCTTATTATCTTCTAGGCCATAAACATACTCCCGGAACTCAGGGCAATCCTCGACCAAATGCTCCTGCTGGTAGTAAAATTTACAACATTGAAGCATATTCCTGATCGCGGGTCGGCAAGGCATAACTGAAGGGAGCTGCAACGTGTGAGCGACCATCAAAGCCCAAAAAATGTCTGTAAAAGACTTCAGCAATGACGGAGAAGGAGCCCACTTCAGGCAAGGTGGATGCCGAGAGGTATAAGAAGGTAATCGAGATGGTTGTGGAGAAGGAAGTGGGGGTTGCGTAGGCAATGGCACATGGCTAAGGGAAGGATTAGGTAATGACGTATGTAGAGTGAGATGAGGAGGTATGTAGTGGATGGCATCCACCTGCTCACGGTGTGATGTTTCCTTGACCGGTGGTGGAGACACATGCGGATGTGAAACGACGGAGGGCTGACTGTGGATGGTGGTAGGTTGACTCATGGAGGGTTGATACGTGGAGGTATATGGGTATGTGGGAGCGGAAGGCTAACTCATGGAAGGATATGAGGTGGAGGGCTGACTCATGAGGGATGATGGATAGGAGGCGTATGTGAGCGTAGAAGGTGAATGAGACTCGGGGCCAAGGGAACCTAAAAGTTATTGACGGATGAAGCGGGCTCGGCTATAAAGCTGTTGCCAGGAGGTGATGTCATTCAAGGCTAAGATGCAGCGATACTGGGGCGTTGCATTAGAAATGAGCATTTTGATTTGCTCTCCTTCCAGAATATGTCCCGGGACTTGAGCGACCAACCGACACCAGCGGTCAGCGAAGGTAGAGAACTTCTCGTCATCCTTCATTTTCTCATGGGCCAGGTCCACTATAGAATACTTGGGCCCAACTTAATCTTGATATTGCTGCAGTAATTTCTCTTAGATGACTTGAAAGTTCACCACTTGTTCTTGTGGCAATGCAAAGAACTAATCCCGAGCCAGGCCTTCTAACGACAGACCAAATAGATAGGCCATCAAATGTTGGTCATGTTGGAATTGGGCCGACTCATAAAGAAACTCCTTCAAGTGCACATTAACCCAAAACCCCCCACCCCTCTCTCTCACTCTCGTCGATCTCTCTCTCCCATCTCACTCTCTTTCACTCTCTCTCGCTCTCTCGTCGCCACTCTCTCTCTCTCCTTGGGGTTCGGGCGAGACGACGACAGATTGAGACGAGGAGCACGCCATTGGACTCCTTACAATGAGGGGAGCGCGTTGACGCCCACCTCGACGCGGTTCGCGGCTCGTGGAGGCAGGATGGGGCGAGAGGGCGATGGTGGTCTTCCTCCCTTGCATGCGCTCTTTTCGGCCAATTCGGCTCGATCCAGACAGGGGGATGGAATCCTGAGCTCGCTAGGAGCCTTCCCTGTAGCATGCCCATTGTCCTTATGTCTTTAAAGCATGCCCATTGTCTATTTCTCATTTTTCATGCCATGAACATCATTTTATGTTTTAATCCACCATGAATATCGTTGCTGAGTTTTATAGCGGTAGAATGTTGTTATGCATGCGTGGTTTGGAAGGAAAATAGGTTTCGCGATGATTCCCATCGATTTCAGATGACTGAGAAGTGTTTCGATTTCAAATCGAACCCACTCGCAACCAAGACGATGTGATAGTCCTTCTAGGAGCTATCACACTGGTAACGCCCCTTATTGGGTGCGTTACATTACTGTGGTGGACCAATAGAGGTGTGGCACAGATCATGTAATGGTCGGGCATTCGACCGTTACAGCTCTTTGAACCTGATTGACTTAGATAGGGCAGTTGGCATGACAGTCAGTCGTGGGACCGTCAGAGCCTTGTAATGCGCCAATAAGGGTGCATTACATTTTTTGAGAAACTGTGGATTTTTCAACCGCTCGGGTGACTTTAACGGCGCTATGGGGGTGCGTCACAGTGCTGTAGTGCACCACCCTTAGACCATCACACTCTGTGACGTGGTAGCGGTAGACCGTTACATTCTCTGGCCTTTTAGAAGTAGCACGTTCATGTTCTTCATGCATTCAATGTTGCATATACGCCATATTTAAGTTATTTTATTATATAGTGATCCGAATAGAGTGCTTTCACTTTCCTTGCGATGAACCACTAGTTGTAGCCCAGCGACCCTTAGTGTCGGCCCATCTGGAAGAGGCAGAGAGGCATCTCCCATACACGATTTCTAAGCTAGTTCCGTGGGCCCTCAGCCAATAGTAGCGTCCTATTAATAGGGAAAACTAGCTAGAGAGCCTGGCTCTAGAAAGAGTCAGTGTGTGCACACGTGGTCAGAGGCTTGGACTAACACTGACGAGTGTTACTCTTACTAGTTACTTGGTTTGGTACTATTACGCCTCTTGCATGTTGTGTCGTTCGGACATGTGAGTTACTTGAGACGCAGTGTAAGCCGTCAATGGACGCATCTGGTTTCTACCTTCTAGTGGATTTTTCTTCCTTCTTCCTATCACTCGGTTAGCTGAAGTTTATTCTATTGGTAGATTTAACTCATGACGCTAATATTTATATTAAATTGGTATATAGTTAGCTGTTTAAACTGCTTAGATAAGTTTTATAGCTTTGCTATACCTACATTTAATTTATGCTAATGCATGTTTATTACTTTAAATGTATGCTCTAATTACTTTTACATTCGCATGTCTACTTGTTTAGTGCGAGGTAGGGATCCACGTGACCCCTACTGAGTCTGGCTATGACTCACCCTTCCTTTTTTCAGGAGTGCAGCCGTAGCCATCCGCCAATGGTTCCCGTGCGTTTGGAGACCAGACCTAGCTTGCCAGCAGTAGTACGATTGTCCTCTTGTACTTTTGACCGAGGTTTGCCCAGAGTAGTTGTACTTTTGGGCTTGTGTTCTGTGGTTGGACTTGTATATTTATAAATATGGACTACTATATATATTTTTACTACTCTGATATATTTAATTTACTTCCACACTACAATTTAAATTATTGTATTACTTAATTTTACGCACGTGTAATTCCCCAATCCGGTTTGCCCAAATGAAGTGTCGACTCTCAGAGTCGACACTTTCTTCACTGGGTGCTACCTGTGATGAAGAAAAAACAACCCAGGCAATAAGTGTTGACTCTCAGAGTCGACACTTTTTGCTTGAGGTTTTGTCTGCAACAAAAACAACACACAGGCCAAAAAGTGTCAACTCACAGAGTCGACACTTTTTACGCAGCATACCGACACTCAACAGAGCATGTTGACACTCAGCAGAGCATATTGACACTCATAAGAGAATGTTGACACTCAGCAGAGCATATTGACGCTCAAGAGAGCATTTGAGGTTTTAAAAGAGCATTTTAGGTTTCAGGGGAGCATGCATCACCAGGGGTCAAGGGCAAAGCATATGTTAACAATTTAGGGGAACACATGTAGCCTCCAAGGAGCATCCACGGCCTCAGAAGAGCATCTATGGGGACAATGAAGCATGCAGTCCTAGTTGAAGACAGAGGGTCTATAAAAGTAATAGAGAGCCCAATTTAGCACGATGAATCACAACAAAAATAAAATTAATTAGGGCTATTCAAGCATTCATTCAGCATGAGGATCCTTCACCAAAACTCAAAATGAAATGGCCTTGCATTCACACAATACCTGAAACCAATTTCTCACACAATGTAAAAACCAGAACAGAAAGGGCATCCAACAAACCATTTGAAAACCCATTGAAAAATACAATTTTCCTCATGAACAATGTGCATGAGCCACAATCATTATATTGAAGAGTTAGTGAAAATATACTAATGAAAAATCCATGCATTTCAACCCTGCAAAGTAACCTGCAAAGCACGATATCAACATATTAGCTCATCAAGATGTTTTCCATAAGATATGCACACACGATTTTCACTTCCACACATACGCAGTGCACACAATATGCACACAATATTTTGTTATCATCAAAACCAACATCAAAGATAAAGAGGGAGCGCAATAAACCCAACACTGTGGACTTGTCATCTATTGATGATAGTTATATTCAGGCTTTGATCTGGAGGGACTGCCAAGGTACTATCCAGCTTTGCAAGGGCGTCTGCCTGAGCATTCTGTCCTTGATTAACATGCTTCATTTGGATAAGGTAAAATTTCACCATCAGACGCAGCACTAATTGGTGATAGGGAAGAAGCTCTGGCTTTCGGACATCAAATTCTCCTCCAACTTGCTTCACGACTAGCATGGAGTTCCCAAACACCTCAAGCATCTGGATTCCCATGGAGAGGGCAATTTGTAACCTAATAATTAAAGCCTCATACTCAGCCTCGTTGTTTGTACAAGGCTTGTTTATTGAGCAGGAGGTATATATGGCCTCCCCCTCGGGGGACTTCAGGACTATGCCTGCACCAGCTCTGACTCTACCTGCTCTGGCTGCTGGAGTGTCAATTCTAGAGGCACCATCAAAGTACAACTGCCAGAGAGCATGCTACACTTGGTCTGCTTCCAGGGTCTCATCTTCAGGGAGTTCTGCCTCTAGTGGGCAGTCTTCAGGCACTGGGTGCGCGGTAAAGAAATCTGCGATAGCCTAGCCTTTGACGACTTTCTGCAGCACGTAGGAGATATCAAACTCCATGAGAATTACCGCCCATTTGCCTAAGTGGTCATTGAGTGCCAGCTGAGATAGGATATACTTTAGCGGATCCACCTTGGATATTAGCTTGATCTCATGCGACAGCATATAGTGCCGGAGCTTCTTAGCCGTGAAAACCAGAGCTAAGCAGATCTTCTCAATGTAGGTGTATTTTTCTTCAGTCCTCAGCAACCTTCGGCTGAGATAGTAGAGGGTCTGTTCTTTTCCTTCTTCATTATTTTGGTCTAGCATTGCCCCCAGAGAATAGTGCGTGGCCGCTATTACAGGATCAATGGCTGTCCTTTCACTAGTGCACCAAGCACTAGAGGAGTTTTCAGATCATCCTTCAGCGTGCCGTTCGGCCCTCGAGATTGTCGTGTGCTTATGGATGCGGTGGATCGGATTGGCTCGGGAGCCGCTCCCGACCGAGCTCTCGCTCCCATCACTATGAATCTCAGGTCGTAATACGCCCCTTTTTCCGAATTTTCGGTGATTAATCAAGGGTTTTCTCCTCTCCGAGGGGATGTAATTAACGTCGTAGTCTTTACCGTACGACGGGTTTTTAGTCCCGACACGATACGCACAATCGTCTAACTAGTCAGAACGAGCGTACCATGGGCTTCTTCAAGCCCGAATAAATCGTCACCTCGGTGATTGACACGCCCTCGCACTCATAAACCGAATAAACGAACGAAAAGACAAATAAACAAATGAAATAAAGAAGAGTCCTGAAAGTGCGTCCACAACGGCCCACGCAGAAAACACAAAAGCACGGTTCCCAAGGCAGCTCACAAGCCCGCCAAGCCGATTCCCCATCTCAAGGAAAATCGGGAAACCTTCAGCCCCAGGCTGGGTGACTGGACTCGCAGTCCAAGGCCTTACGCATGGCCCACTCGGAAACCACTTCCCGGAGAACTCACGACGTGCGGGGGAACCCTCACTGCACTCACACCGACACACGGTGACTCGATCAAGCGTAACACGAAAGCCCGGAACACATGGAGTCACTCGGACTCTCAAACCCACGGGCACGCTAATTGAGGTAGCATGGTACCTCCAGACACCCTAAAACACAGACACAGAATCCTTGGGGTGTCCGAGACATTTATGAGACCGAAAGTCGACCATTGGGTCACAACCGGGTCGACCGGAGACCAACACAACGCTTAACGGGCACGGCAAACACGAAAACCAAGAGGCAGTCCTCCTTGGACCGTCACAGAGCTTGACGGTCTGGCTGGGACCGCAAGGCCTAGCATAGCGGTCCAGCCAGGACCGCATAGCCCCAGACGCCTCCAGAAACTAGGTGGTCACTCCCAGATCGCCGAGAAGGATGGCGGTCCATTTCCTGACCGCTGGGTGTCATCTAGCGGTCAGTCGCATGGCCGCTATTCATCCCGACCTCGAGCGGCTTAAAATATGAAAAACGGTCACGCTCTGGCCGCAAGAGGGATTGACGGTGTATCCCCAGACCTTCCGATGGTAGAAGCGGCCACCACAAGACCGCCTCACCACGGGGGTAAGAGAATGGATGAACGGTCACCTCCTGGCCGTTTCACCCTAAAACGGTCACTCTGGGACCGCAAATGGAAACGAGATGGTCACTCCATGACCGCTTAATCGGGAGGAAACTTCACAACGGTCAAGACTCGCCCTCGGGGTCGCGCCGGCCCCATGAGGGAAACGGCCGGCCGCTTGGCCGTCGCTGGAGGTGGCGGTCAATCGCACGACCGCAAAACCTGTCGACAATCCTTGGTTGGCTAGCGGTCACCGGGTGGGCCGTTTCACCTAGAAACGGTTCCTGGTAGGACCATTTGCATTCCGGAAAATCGAGAACGGCAGGAATGGCCCAAAAATGCCATTTCACGCCCCATTCACCCCCAGGTGAAGGGGATACAAAGGGAAAACTCTTCCCCATGCCCCAAGGTATCGATTGATGTCATCAAACCACGAAATAACGCGTTAAAACACTAGATCCGACTCACTCCCCAAAATCGAGCATTTTTACCCCGGCGTGGAAATAAACCCACTCGGTTAGCCTCGGGCTACCAAATCCACGGAAATGGAAGTACACGAGCTGGGGATCCATCTCCCTACCTCCACTGAAGAATCCGCGCACCGTGGACGCCGATCTACGAAGAAAACGCCACGAAACCCTCGCCGGTTCACGAACGCGCACCCGAGCTCCATCGCGCCTCCATCCCTCGATCCTCGACCCATCCGCGCCGTACTCCTCGCCCGCGTCGCCCCCGTCTCGTCCCGTCGGCCGCCGGAGAAGAGAGGGTGAGAAGAGAGACCCTCCCGTGGAACGACACCTCCCCATAGTACCCTTCTCCACCTATCACACTACCATCCAATCATCCTACCAAGTGAAAACTTTAGGGGACCTCCTTAAGGGCCTAGCTTGGCAAATGAAGTTGACTGGCATGTTGACCACGGTGGCCAACCAACCTAGGAGCCTTGACCTCTTACATCTATGTGTTGGGTCTATCACCTCGATTTGCACCGTTGGTTGCTACACTAGTAACCTCCTTCTATTCCTTCCCACACCCGATGAACCTGACCTAAACCTCAAATTGGAGTTTCTCATATCGGGTAAAAAGTCAAGCCATCCTCTCAAGGCCAACCCACCCACCAAAAACTTTAGCCCAATCATTTCATTAGAGGAGGATGATCCACCACCATATTGTGGAAACCTTGAGGTTGATGAGATAAATTTTGAGCTCCTTCTCCCCCGGTATACTTATGTTGATCCTTTTGACCCCTCCCAATGGGAGCCCGAGATCCCATGTGGTCTACCCACATCACTTACCAACCAGTCCTTCCTATCCTCACCCACCATGTTGGACCAAGTCCACTTCTCCCAAGTCCCGGGCAAAATAAGGGTAGCCATGACCAAGGAAGATCTACTCCTAGGGAACAAGGGAGTGCCTCTTCCCCTGATAACCACCTTCCTAGATCCCTTCGACCCTTTGACATGGAAGTTCAAAAGTCATCCCACACCTATACACATAGAAGTCACCTTTGGGATACACATGCATGTGTCTAGGCTTACCACACCACTTGACATGAACACTGTGTTGGGTCCATTCATTCACATCACCCACATGTCAAGTAGGAAGCATGAGTGGTCCATATTAAGGTATAACAGCCCTTCCCCATTGAACATTGATCATACGCATGTTAGGAGCATCTACGGGTGTCTGGGTCCCCCAGCATTTATCACCACATTGTATGATAGGTTCACCTATGGAAGCCCCGGCCCACCTAGGTCCACCAAAGTCTACATGGCAGCATTACGTGATAGGTCCGCATTTGGATGCCCTAGGCCCCCAATTTTCAATACCCTTGATAGGGAATCTAGACATGCTCGGTCTACTTTTGGTTGTCTAGGTCCACCCATCACCCCTAGAAGGTTAGCATTCACAAAATTACATGAAAACCTTCGCAAGCACATCAGCAAAAATAATGAGATCTAGAAAAGATAGGTCGACTCACACCGATGCCACCAAGAGTTCCGTGTGGGTGATTTTGTGATGGTGAGGATTGAGAAGCTTTCCTCAAGAGCCATCTCCAAACTGAGGCCTCGTGGGGCTGGTCCCTTCTAGGTTCTGAGACGCATTGGCATGAATGCTTATGAATTAGACCTCCCCAAGGATTACAGAGTAAGTCCCACATTTAATGTGTCTGACCTGGTGCCATATAGGGGCCCCATAGTGGTACCCAGTGAGGATGTTGAGCCCATTCCCTCCTTTGAGAGAGCACTCACCCTTGAGAGAAAGCCACCAACCAAGAGAGACCAACACGAACAGGTTGAGCGGATATTGGATGAACAAGTCACTACCACCAGGAGCAAGGCGTGTGAGCACTACCTTGTTAGGTGGAAGGGCCGACCTCCATCGACAGGTTTGTGGGAGGCCCTACTATAGCACTCTGAGAGTAGAGAGGACTCTTACTCGACAGAGTCGAGTTCTCCACACCCCGGGAGTATGATGGGGACATCTCCCGCCACTTCATCTTTTCCAGGCCCCGATGATCATCGATGGCGTATGGTCTTGATTCACCTCTTTATTTTGAGTCATATGATGCATTTTTTTCTCTTATGTGAGTCTTGTCATGTAATTGTCCTTTTATTTGAGTCAAGTCTCTAGGTTAAAGATTTATCTACCTAAGTTAATTGTCATTATGTTGGTTAGATTGGTTAATGGGCCCAATTATATGGGCTTGGCCCAGGGGCGCACCTACTGGGCAAGTGTGCTCATAACCTATTTCTAATCTTTTCCAGGAGATGAAAGTAATTCAAATTCAGATTCGGGTTATACAAGCGACGGATTCCAGAGCGAATGAAAGTCAGATCAAAAATGAGAGTGAAGACTTAGGAGTCATTACTGTCTATATCGAGTCTATGTAATTTTCTGATTTATTGAGTCTAGCAAATCTGTTAAAGGATGAATTAGTGATTGTAATTTAAATATTTTGATTATCAATGAATAGAAGTTGAATTTGAGTAAATACTTGTGTAATTGCATCTTATGTGTGATTGTCTCGCGCTCTGGTTATTTCTTGCTTGCGAGAGCCTTACCATGCCGGCTGTTCACGTTTCCCCCGAGCGAGTCTTCGGCTGTAAATAAGGGCTCGGGGCGTGACACCCAGCCTGCTCAGCCGGACCAGCCTGCTCACCAGGAGCACCCACATCTAGATGAGCATCTTGACCCATTTGAGGGGCAGTTCCATGTGGAGATACAATCTGACCAACAGCAGGGCTATGAGCAGCAGGAGGTTCCACCTGGCGCCATGATGGGGTTTGGCATCCAGCCTCCCCTTTCTCTTGAACAAGCACCAGGGGTCTTTACTCAAGGCGATGCCCCTCCTGAATTCCATGCTGAGGCCTCTACCTCACGAGGTCCACCTTTTCGTGCCACTGGTGAATTGATGGACATCCACCCTGCTCTCATTCAGTTCTTGACTGCACAGTTTGGCAGTATGAACTCCTCCTTCCGACAGCTCAGTCTGCAAGTGGACAGATTGGAAGCCAGACTCATTCATAATGAACAAATTCAGAACAGCAGATGGGAGAAATTTGTCAGGGACAAGTACAGGTCTGATGGGCACACACATGCATTCATGAATTCACTATTACATGTATGTGCACAAGCTGGAATAGTCATGAAAGAGTTGAAAGAGATTCAACTAGAAACCCAAGAGAGGACCACTCATATGCTGACACATGCCTATGACATCTGTGAAGAACAGAATTCTCTGTCACGTATGTATGCCACCCTCATGGATACCTCCAGAAGAACTGAAGAACAAGTGACTGGTGCCACTAACAGAACTCTACAAACTGTCACAGCCAACACTGAGAGAATTCTGGATATGACAACTCAGATTCACCATGGTATTGGAGACATCAGAATCGACCAAATCGATGACTGCATTCTTCTAAAAGGAAAAATGCAAGAGCTTGTCACATTGAATATCGCCACTGAAAAGATAGTTCGCACGGCTACTGGCAAAGCAGTTCAGACCTCCACCACCATTGCAGATAAGGTGGATGTCGTTTACGACAAATTAGACATGGTGGGGGATGAGATAATTGAAATGATCTGACGGCTCAAAGCTCAGTTTCCTGATAATATTGAAGACACTAGAGATGCCTTCTTCCCCCACACCAGTGAAGCCACCTCATCTTATGTCTATGTTGTGGGTTCCCAACAGAAGGCTCAAACTGAGCATATCATTGAAATGCTCCATCAGTGGCTCCTAGACATCAACGACAATATTAAAGAGCTTCAAAAGTTTATCCAGCAATGGGATGCCCTGTTGACTGAAAGAGTGGATACATTGGCCGCCACTGTTCTCCAACTACAAAAACATATTCAAGGCAGTAGCTCCAACTCGGTGCCTCCTCCATCACAGCCCCCTCCTTGCTGATGACAAAAGGGGAGATGACTAAGGAAGCCCAGCTGTGGCTTGCATTACATGCATGAAGATCACAGGGCATGTAGTTAGTTTCATTGTCAGTTAGCATGTTTAAAACATTTTGTTGAGATGTGAGTGAAATGTTTAAGCTTTTTGTTTGATTTGTGTCTAACCCTGTGTGAATGATATGAAGAATGTAAGGCAACTAACCTTTACTGTGAATGAAATGTCTTGTTTGGAAATGCCCTTGAATGATCGTGTTTGGTACCCCATTCTAATCAAAATATTCCAGCCAGGGGTGTTTGTCATTGTCTTTTTCTTCTTCCCCTTTGAAGGCAAGGGTGTCATAGCAACTGTTGCAGCAGTTTCAAACGGCCTCGGCAAAGGGCGGGGAATGTCTAGCACCGACAACAAAGGTTCATTGGCTGGCCAGATAGATGGGACCGACGAAGCCGCATGGATATCCTCCTCTGGCAAAATCGGCATACTGGTCACTTTAACAATACGGCCCTTATGCGGGAACTTTAAACATTGGTGATTTGTGGAAGGAACCGCATCAAGTAGTTGTATGTAAGGACGACCGAGTATGCCGTTGAATGTCGGGTCCATATCTAAAATATGGAAATCTGCAGTAATGGTTGCTGGACCCAAGCTAACTTTCAACGTAATCATGCCCAGAGGGGGCTTCTTCGTGTTGTCGTAGGCCGTAACTGTGATAGTAGATGGCCTAATCTGATTCTGAGGGATGCCACACAGTTTCAAAGTGCTTGGCGGCAGAACATTAATGGATGCTCCTGTGTCTACCAGACATTGTTTCACCGGCACCTTGTTGATATCTACAGTGATGCACAGGGCGTACTTCCTTGCTGGCAGAGGAGCTAACTCGTGTTCGGCTACACGGGGCATACCCCGACGCTGACCTTTGGCACTAATGCTGGGCACCTGAACCTCGCTGAGCCTCAGACGCACTCCCCTAAAGTCGCGCCTCACCTGAAACACGGTGAAAACACGCGGGAATGAGTCTCGGAACAAGACTCAGTAGGGATCACCCGAACCCTACCTCGCAAAACAGAAAACCGTTATGCCAGCAGCTAAGCGAGTACCTCGGAAGTAAATGACTTGCACTACAACACCAGTCTCACGGCGTGAAAACCCACACACGCACGCCATGGCGAAATAGCCAAAACTCACTGGACAACCCGACCAAAACCCGAAGGTCGAAGCGACTGAGACTGACAGTTTGTCACTCTCCAACTCGACAGGAGTACCTCCCACTAAAAGCACAGTCGGTAGCGTCCCCTGACGTCTTACACCGCACCGCAGGTGTCCGCCTGACACACTAGCGCCTAGCGAAGGCAAGGACACCGCACAAGTAACCACAAAGCAAGTGACTAACTAGGGTTGCACCCATTGACGTGTGTCCAACTGCCCCCAACCACGTGTGCACACACAGACCGCACACACTAGGTCTGCCCTCTAACTGGTTTTCCCCTCAGCCGAACTCTGGCAGCTACACGTGGGGCCCGACAGAGACCAGTCAAAAAATCGTCCTCATGGTAGCCCCTCCACCAATCCCTGGTGGGCCAGTACACGTGTACCGAAGGCTACGACTAGTGGAGGGTCACTGAAGGAGTAGACTCTCAAGCTGCGAAAAATAACGTCACAGTCGGACCAGTACGGGGACCATCTCTCATACCCACACCATCGCACGGTGACTTCGGTCAGCAAAGAAATAGGAATGCAACCCACTCGGGGTAGTCCAAAGCCTGACGGACCAACCCTAGTGCGTCACAGGCTGTGGCGGACCAACCCTGGTGCGCCACGGTAACCTGACGGACCAACTCAGGCGTGACAGGCACTCGGTTTGAAACGAACTATAACGCGCCTACGTGCCTATGCTGGTGCGTCACAACACCTGACGGACCTAAATAGAAGCATCAGAGCACGAGATGAAGCAAGCCGTAATGAACTCCTCCAGGGGCATTACGGTTCCTGACAGACCAACCCTGGTGCGTTAGGTCACGGGACCAAGTTAGCTGTAACGCACACCTCTAGGGGCGTTACAGTTCCTAACGGACCAGCTTAGGTGTGTTAGTTGGAAGGGTGCATCAACCTTGACGCACCTTCCTAGGGGCGTCACATACCCTGACGCCCCACTCTGGGTGAGTTAGACGTCTATGACCTCCAATGGTCAGAAAATAATGGCTTAGCAGCAGGCGTACCCTGGTAAATTTTGAAAAAAACTTCTTTGATTGGCATGAGGGTGCTGCCATTATTGTTGAAGGAGGGTCATAAGAAGGGGATAACCTTGTTTCCTCAGTGTCTTCGGCTTCGCTACTGCTAGCCATGTCAAACTTGGCCTGGAGAGCCATCTCTTCGGGATAGAGTTACTCCCAACACCGGCAATGAGCCGTCGCTTGCAATTCTATGCCCCTTAATTAGGTTATCCCAATATGTTCAGCTTCTACCATATATTCATCAAAAGTTTCCCCCAGTGAGTGGTCTTCTGTTGGGTAGAAGGTGGAGATGGTATCCACTTCATAGCGCCCACTGTAATAGTATTCTTCGAGAGTGAAGCCCAAACCCAGATGTTGAGAGACACGCCTCAACTCTTTGTCTGTGATGGCAGGATGCCAGAGTCTTTGGAATGCTTCTTTCTCTTTGCGAGGCTGGCCGGAGGGGATATACTGCTTCCGAAACATCTTCGCCTTTCGACTTTTAATGAATGTCAACCCTTGAATGGGGACTGACGGGTTCTCAATATCTTCAAGGAGATGACAGTTGACGTCTTCCTGAGTAGGGCACTCCTCAGTAGTATAGAACAAGCTGTTGGGGCCTTCAGATTGTAACACCTCCCATGCTTTGAAAGGCTCGACAGTGGCAGCATTGAGGCTGAGTATTGGCTTAGTGAGACCCTTTGGGATTTCAATAAGGCCGTGGTGCTGATCGGCCCTGGCTTCATTAGGTCCAGGATAGGTGGCGAGAGGTGCTGCTCTGTCCACATCTCTTGTGCTTGTAATGTGCGAGACTGTCTTGGGATTGACATATCCCGGTGGCGGCAGTGGAAACCAATCATCGTCGAAGGTGCTTTTCGACGCCCTGGCAGGGCCCTTGGCTTTGGAGACCTTTGGTGATGGCTCCGCATATAGAGAAGCGTCGAGCAGATGACACTCGAACACTTCAAATGGGAGACTCAATCCCACCGGGCGTGCCAACGTGGTGGAATGATTTATTTTCTTTCATGATGATTATTTCTTTATTATTATATCTGCATAGGCGTGCCAGTCACATATGTGACAAATTTATGGTGCGCTCGATCTGACTAATCAGTCGATTATGAGAGTCGTGTTGAGACCAGAAGTCTGTCATACCATAAAGGCTATGACGTTAATTATATCCTTTGAGAAGAAGGAAAATCGTTGATTAATTGCCAAGATAGAACGTCTTAGGGGGTTATGCGAATGCTAGAAGAATACAGACTAAACCTGAACGATAATGCCATGTGATGAGTTTGGTATTTTGGTTTATTCATGCAGTAATAAGTGAGATTTTTATTATTTTCGAACCTCGATACAGGACGGAGAACTTAGGTCCAAAGACCACCATCACGCATAGCGACAACTTCCAGTCGGGGGTGACCTGGCCTTCTGTTGAGCGCCATTCTATATACCGAAGTTTGGTCATACATGCATTAAAGTAATAATACATGCACTAGTTTTATTATGCCCAACCCTCAGTACAAGGCAGAGAACTTAGGCCCGAAGACCACCATCACGCATGGCGGAGGCTTTCCACCGGGCAGAACCTGACCCTCTACAAGGTGCCATTCGATATACCAAAAGGTCTGGCCACACGCAAGCAGGCACTATATTCATAACATGGGTAATTAGGAACATGAAACTCATGTACAGAATGCGTGAAGCATATGTGACGTTGGCATAATTGCATTTTTTATTTTTTTATTATTTATATATATATACGAGGAGTCGGTGGCGCGAAGGCATTAAGAGCCTCGAGTCGGTGGCGCGAAGGCGGGTGATTCGATGGCGACGCCACCGAATCCAAAGATGAAGGAGACGATTTGGTGGCGTCGCCACCGAATCAAGTCTGCAGGCTAGCCAGTCAGTGGCGACGCCACCGAATCGCAGGTCCTAAGTCTTCATGACGTGGGGAGATCATTGTTGGACTGCGCCTCACTGCTTCATTGCTATTCCTGAATATTTCTTCTACTCTTTGGCTCCATTGTTTTGTTCTCGCAGCATTTGCAGTTATGACTCGCCACGGTAGAGACAGAGATTCTTTCAGGAAGCTGAGAGTTGGTGCAGGCTTGTTTCAGTGAGGCGCATCAGTCTAGAAGTAATGTGGGTCTACCTCGACGAGGCAGTTTGACCTGAAGTTGATGTCAACCAACCCTTAGGGGTATACTAGCCGGAGCTAATGTATATCGTCCCTAGGACGTATTAGCCTGAAATTGGAAGCTGGCCAATCTTTGGAGGTGCATTAGCCAAAGTTGATGCGGACTGGCCCCTAGGGCATATTGATCCGAAGTTGATGCAGGCCTGCCTTGGCGAGGCTTGTTGGCCCGAAGTTGTTATAGACCTACCTCAGTGAGGCTTGTTGGTCTGGAGTTGATGTAGGCTTGCCCCGGTGAGGTTTGTTAGCCTAGAGTTGATGTGGGCCTATCTCGGCGAGGTTTATTGGCGTGAGTTGATGCGGACCTGTCTCGGTGAGGCTTACTGGCCCGGAGTTGATGTAGGCCTGTCTCGGCGAGGCTTGTTGGCCTAGAGTTGACGTGGACTTGCCTTGGCGAGACTTGTTGGTCTGGAGTTCATGTGGACCTGCCTCGAAGAGGCACATCCGTCTGAGTCGTTGTTGATTGACTGTTGAGTTGTGATAGCCGACGACTAACATTGGCCTACCCTTGGAGGTGCGTTGGCTGAGAGTCGTGTCGGCTGACTGCTGGGGTGTCACTGAAGATGTGTCGACTAACCGCTGAGGTATGTAGCCGAATGTTGAAGCTGGCTAATCGTTGACTTGTGATAGCTAGAGTTGATGTAGACCAGCCCAGGGGGTGTGTTGGTCTTAGTTGATATCGGCCGTGCACGTGCTGGGGCAGATACCATCCAACATAGACTCGAGTGCAGTGCCAGCCTAGGTAAGGGCTTCGTAACTTGTACATCAAAATTCTGTACCTTTCATTTTGTTTCGAAAGGGCACTCATTGGATTCTATCTCATTTCTTTGTTTTAGCTTCAGTTGGTGAAGCTTCATAGCTACCTCGGAGTTTCCTGGCCCTTGGGGTGGAGTGGCCGAATGGTCCTCAGCTTGGTACAGTTTTGGTGGACGCTGATATGGGTGCCCGGCTCATTCAAAATCTCCGATCGTCGCTACAGATTGACCCCTCCCGATATTGAGGTTATGAGGGGTCATTTAGAGTGTTGCACCAGAGGCTGCCATGCATTCGGTCTCCCTCGGGATGCCTGGATGGCCGAGGTTGCGACTCTGTGGAAGGAGTTCTCCCGCCTTCATGCTATTCAGGAGCGGTGACGGAAGACCCAGATGCAGATCCGACAGGAGGAGGAGCAACTTTGTAGACTTCGAGCAGCCCAGATTGAGATAGGTGCCCGGGTCTAGGCTGCTCACGAGCGCGAGCAGATGGCCTCCCGCAGAGTAAAGGAACTCCTGTGGGAGATTCGAGAGACAGAGGAGGAGCGTAGTCTCGCACGTGCCTAGGTCAAGGCTCTTCGTCGAAGGCTTGAGGGCTCCAGGAGGAGGCTCTTCAGAGTGAGACTCGCCTTGTTGACCTGAGGAGGAGCGAGTCGGGTACTTGATGAGCTTTGGCACCTTCTTGTACACAAGGCTTTTGTACTTTGCCCATTCTTGTATCAGTTATCCTGAGGGCTTGTCTCGGGCTGCTTTTTTGATGACGTTGATGAATAAAGGACAGAGCTCAATAGTTTTTACTTCCATCCTCTTACATGTATGTTTTCTTCTTTTTTTTTTCTTTTTGTTTTCACCTTAGCAGCCCTACCGCCCTTTAGCTTTTTCCAGTGCGCCATTGCGAGTTTTCACACTGAGGAGTACCCATTTTTGCGCAAGAGGTTCTTTAGCTCTTGATGTTCGCGCCGGGGCTCTTCCAACTCGAGGGCCTGCGCCTCTTTTGATCCCAGTGGACCACGAAGAGGTCGGTCGCACCTTTTTGCCGACTCCTCTGAGTTGCAGACCTCGTGAATGTCGAGGTCTCAATGCTTCCCGGACTCTGCATTTGTTGCATATCCGACATGCGAAAGGGCCCTTCCACCCTTGCTCGCTTGATGATTCGGGCCTCCTCCTTGGTGACCTATATGTTCTTCAGATGGAGTTGGTTCTCCTCAATTGGGTTGTCCCCTGACCTTGATCGAGGAGCTAGTGGTTTGGGCCGTTGCATCGGACCCTGGTTCGCCGCCGGTACAGCATACTTCTTCAATTTCGCTCCGTCCTCCCAGGCCTGCCGGAGAAGCTCGAAGCGGTTGGAGGTATAGATGGTTGGGACGTGCCGGTCCCGAGGCATAATCGGCTCGCCCCCATCGAGCCGGATGCGAAGGTCCCTGACAATTATAGTTTTGCTGGAGCGGGGTGTCGCCACTGTAGGCTTTACGCCCTTGCGGTTGTAACGCTGCCCCCGTTGAGCATGAGCGGTGCTAGTGACACCTACTATAGGCACAACGTCGTTGTGGTAGCGATGTTGCCCCCGTTGAGCAGGAGTAGTACCTCTGAGGGTGACCGTAGTGGAGTTGGTGCAGTTGTGGCGGCGGCGGCGTTACCTTCGTTGAGCAGGGGTGGCACCGATAGTAACTTGATTGACTGAGAAGACTTGGCCATTTGCTGTGGTAGAAGACCTGACACCTTCGGCCGTTGTCATGGCAATCGAGCGGACTCGGTCGATTGCTGAGACGAAGGGCCTGATGCCCTTGGTCAGTGAAGAGTTGGCCGGGCGAGGCTGGCCGGCTGCTGGAGCTGAGGGCCTGGCACCCCGGACGGTTAATTTATCTACCGTGCGAACTCGGCCAATTGTCGAAGCCGAGGGCCTGACACCCTCGGCGGTTGGCTTGTTCACCAAGTGGACTTGGCCAGCTGTTGGGGCCGAGGGTCTGACACCGCTGACGGTTGGCTTCTTGACTGGACGGACTCGGCCAGCTGCTGGGGCCGAGGGTCTGACACCCCCGACAGTGGTTGCGGTAGGTGTGGCTGAACTGACTTTATCCACGGGTACGACACCCAAAAGGAAGGGCGAGTCGACGACTGGCGGAAAGTCGCTGAAGACGAGCGGAGTCGCCAGGTATTCGAACCTGGCGTGGTTGGTGATGATCCGAGGGTCGTATGTGATGGCTGCCATCGTCGTCTTGCTGCTGTCGGTGGTGTGGTGCGTAGCACGAATGGGGTGGCGTGCAAATGCACAAAGAGCCCTCAAGTGAGCAAGGAAATGTGCCCTCCTCTTCTTGTCCTATAAGAGGAAGAGGGGCAATCAGAACCTTGAAGAAGGTTTGGAGATTTCTTTGACAGAAAGAAAAAAGGCGGGAAAGGTCTCACCGGACGTGCCAGTCTGGCCACGGAATATATATTCAAAATTTGTTTGGTGTTCTTTTTGAAAAGAAATATTTTTATATGAGGGTTTATTCTGTGGGTGCGCATCGTATAAGATGATTTGGGTTCAGGTGCTAGACATTTCCTCACTGTCCGCAGTCAGTGTTGATTTATATCGGCCCAACGTCCGAACACCTTTGTTTAACTGTCAAAGAAAACCTTAAAACCCCCTTTATAGGTCTTGATGTTGAGGGCAAGCTCACTTGCATGGCCCACAATCACCTCTCATTCACCACCGAAAGATTAGTAGAATTAGGGCTTTACCCAAAGACCCTGTTGAGTTCAGGCCAAAAACCCTATGATTTAGAAAACATGAATGCAGTTTAGCAGAAGCCATAGGCGTTTTCGAGGTATCGAGAGGTTTTCTGAACCTCTGGGGTATTTTGACATTTTTACGTTCTGAGGGGTATTCTGGCTTCATTATTTGTGCAGGGCTTGTTGATGCAGCAGGAAGTGTGCACCACTTCTCCGTCTGGAGATTTAAGGACGATGTCAGCTCCGGCCCGTATCTTGGTACGCCTAGAGGATGCTGTTTCTATCTTGGAAGCCCCGTCAAAATACAGCTACCAGACGGCCTGCTGGACTTGGTTTGCTTCCAGTACTTCATCTTCAGGTAGTTCCGTAGCCAGTGGGGAGTCTTCGGGCACGGGGTGTGCCGCAAAGAAGTCCACGATGGCTTGCCCTTTGATGGCCTTCTGTGGCACATAAGTGATGTCAAACTCCATCAACAGCACAGCCCACTTGCTAAGGCACCCCTTTGGGACCGGCTGGGAGAGAATGTGCTTGACGGGGTCAGCCCTGGAGAGATCAGGCTCACTTCATGGGATAGCATGTAGTGTCTCAGTTTCTTGACTGCGAAGACCAAGGCGAGGTAGACCTTTTCAATAGGAGTGTACTTGGCTTCCGCCCCTACCAGTCTTCGACTAAGATAGTAGAGAGCTTGCTCCTTCCCCTCATCATTGTTCTGGGTGAGCATTGCCCCCAGTGAATATTCAGTAGCTGCTATGTAGAGGATAAGTGGCTCACCTTTGACAGGTGCCCCCAGCACGGGTGGGGTCTTCAGATAATCTTTTAGCTGATCGAAGGCGCGCTGCCATTCATCACCCCAATTGAAGGGCGCATTCTTCATCATCAGTTTGTGAAAGGGTTGGCAGTGCCCCGATAGATTGGAGATGAACCTGTGGATGTAGGCTAGCCGACCTTGCAGAGACCTGAGCTGTCCTAGATTCTTCGGAGGTGGCAGCTCCTGGATGGCTTTTATTTTGAAGGGTCGATCTCGATCCCCCTATGCCGGACGATGAAGCTGAGGAATTTACCACTGGAGAGGCCAAAGGCACACTTCATCGGGTTCATCTTCAGCTCATACTGTCAGAGCCTCTAGAAAATAACTCTGAGGTCACTCAGATGGTCGCCTCTCCTCTTCATCTTCACTACTAAGTCATCAATATAACATTCGACCTTGCTGTAGAGCAGCTCATCGAATATCTTGGTCATCGCCCGCTGGTACATGGTGTCGACATTCTTGAGGCCGAAGGGCATTCTTTTGTAATGGAAGATCCCCTTGGGCGACCTGAAGGCTGTGTGAATCTGGTCATGCTCAACTATCCAGATTTGGTTATAACCGGACGAACCATCCATAAAAGACAATGCCTCATGGCCGGTGGTTGCGTCAATCATTATTTCAGTGATGGGCACTGGGAAGTCATCCTTCGGATAGGCCTTGTTCAGGTTGCGAAAATCCACGCAGATCCTGATCTGTCCATTCTTCTTCTTCACCGGCACGATATTGGCTAGCCAGGTGGTGTATTGATTCTCTGCTACAAAGTCGACGTTTATGAGCGTGTCGACTTCTTCACAGACCTATTTTATCAATTTTAGTGGCATGCGTCGGGGAGGCTACTTCACCAGCTCCATTTTGGGATCAATTACCAATATATGGTGGGTTTCTTCAGGGCTGAGACAGGGCATCTGTTTGTAGTTCCAAGTGAAGCAATCGTAAAACTCCTGTAGGAACTTCACGGACTCCTCTCTCTCTCGAGGAGGTATGAAGGAACTCAAAAAGGTTGGCCTGGGGTCACTTTCCGAGCCAAGGTTAATTTCGATCAGCTCGTCGACGGTGGCCTGGCCACCATCTTCAATTTCTGGTGGGGCCGACAGCAAATTGACAAAGTCTTGATCTTCGCCCTCCTCGGCCTCGAGGATGCCGTAGGTCTCTTCTTGCTCGTCTTGGCCTGGTGTCGAAGCTGCATTCACCTCGCATCCCTCCTGGGCTGCAATCGACGGGCCTATGGGGTTTCCTGGCACGGGAGGGCACAAGGCTACTGTAGTGACACAAAAATTTTAAATTAATTTTTGAATGCAATGACAAAAAGCCCGATGCCAATGCGAATGCGTCTCTGTTAGCGGAGCGTACGAAGGCGCCTTATTCCTTCAGAAAGGAGCATACTAAGATGCTCTTTGATTTATGCATGGAAGAAAAGCTCATCACCCTACTGGACCCACAAAAGCTCTCAAAGGTGGATAAAACAGATGACCCTACTTATTGTGTGTATCATTGAAGGTTGGGTCACACCGTTGGGGACTGTTATGTTTTCAAGAACATACTAGAAGAGCTTATTCAAAAGGGCTTGATAAATATGTTAGGCCATGCAGTCGAATCGCCCCAGCCTCACGTCTGGAGTTGACCAAACCGGTCGGCTAATGTGGTCTACATGGTGGCGACGGCTTCGAGCTCCAACGCCTCCGAGGTCGGGCCTTCAAATCAACAGCCCAATGCCGGTCACAGAGCCGCTCCTCCTTCACTCCCTGAATGCCTTGCGTCGCGGAGGACTATCAGGAAGATCCGAGCGGAGATCCGGCAATTGCAAGTGGAACAAAGGCGTCTGCTGCAGTTCTTGAAGAGCCTTGACGAGCAGTTGACCACCTTCCCCTTTGGCCCATTTGTCAGGGGGCTAGCTCCAACCCATATACGGGAGGCATGTGTATCACCCACTGCCCGGACTCCGCTTAGGGGTTGGCTCTCTGAGGAATCCTCGGATTCATCTGAAGGTGAGGAGGATTCATCTGAAAGCGAGGAGCCAGAGAAGCTATATTCTTTTCCTCGCGAGAAGATCTTGCACATCTTCTTTGCGTGCCAGCGAGCGGGCTTATTAAACCTCCCGGCGTCACCCAGCCAGCAGGCACTAGGTGCTGTGTTACACCAGGGCTATTGCCCATACCATGAGGTGTTAGGTCATATCATCAATAACTGCCAGCCCTTTAAGGACCTCGCCGAGGACTTAATTAGGCGAGGGGTGGTCAATATGGGCAACTTCCTGGTTAATCTGCCGCAGCCGCATGTATAGGAGAGCTTCAATTTCTCCATCAATGTCATACATGCCTCGACCGCTTTCCAACTTCCGGAGCCGAAGGAGGAAGGAGTCAGTTCCCAACTGCCCAAGTCCACATTATGGTATCCAGGGTGGCGACCCTCTCATCAGTGTTCTTTCCTCAAGGAAAACATTGAGAAGATTTTTGACAAGTTTTTGGAAGAAGGTCGGGTAATGGCGCATGACCCGCCGTCCTACTACAATGAGACACCCAAGAGTCATCCCTGCTACTGCTCTCATGCCAGGGTGTCCCACCCCACTGGAGAATGCCTGGAAGTTCAAGATTGCATTGAAGTCCTCATCCAAATAGGAGAGATCGATGCGCAGGGGAATTCGATGGCAAGGCGGCGTCTTAAAGAGGTCGTTGAGAAAATTCTCCGTCAAGCTCAACAAGGGCAGATCAAGCCACAAGAGACTAAGCCCACCTCTCAACAGGTCCAACCGGGCAAGTCTATAAACAACAGCTCTCAGCCAAACCCCAAAGGCAAGGCCATGTGCCAAAGCCCAAAGCCCAAAGCCCAAAAAGCCAAGCCGCGGGAGGAGGATCCAAATCCCTTTCCAAGTTGAGTCAACTTGGTATCGACATAGGGGGAAACCCTCGGCCAGACAATAAAGGCAAAGCTAAGGCGAGGGAGCCCGAAGCAAAGCCTCGTGTCGAGCCAATAAGGTCATCAATTGTGCAAAGACCTCAATAGCTCTAATCGATAAAGGTGCCCATCAAAGCAAAATTGGTGGAGTTGCAAAGCCCCCAAGGGCCCCACTGTAGACTGACAGAGTTCCAAGAGTTGCTGCTTGAGATAATTGCTCAAGCGATCAATGCCACCTTCCAGGTACAGCCGGATGAGGCCGACTGGACTAGGGTTACTCTCTGAAAGAGCCGAGGAATCAAGGCTCCTAAGGAGTCGGCTCGGAGTAGAAAGCAAAATTCCGGGGGCAAGATGGGTAACACTCCTGAGCGTATGATGAACCTATCTCACAATTCATTGGACCGTTTTGGCCCAATAAACTACTAACCTTACAACAACCCACACGACCCTCAATAATTTGCACGTGCTATCATATCTGATTAGACAGAATAAAGAGCGTTTAGTCACCCAATTGTAACCCTATTCGACAAGCAAACCTTTCGACACGTGGCAGTCTCTCATTTGACTGACGTAGAGAACTCCTCTACGCCTGGCGCAGAGCGCCCCCATCGCTATTTCCAGCCCGTTTCTTATCCCCTGTCCCAACAACAGCAACCTCCGGAGAGAACCCAGAGAATCTTGTTCCCTGTTCCCCCACCACTTCAGACGCCCTCGGCTCGTGGCCACACCAGGATTCCGGGGGTACCTCGCTGTGGTATTCCTCACTTCCCTTCTTCAATCTCTCCGAAAAGTCCTTGTCTTTCGGCAGTCCGCCTCACTGGGTCGCCTGATTTCTACACTGATCAGCCGAGTGTTGGGGAAATATCGGAGGTTTTGGGGTGTGTGGTCTGGGGAAGAGGAATAGAAAGTGTAGAAATTTGAGTGCTTTCGTTGGGGATCTTCGAGATGAAGAATAACCAGCCGAAGGAGGAGATTGCGGAGGACTACTGCTTCATCTGCAAAGATGGAGGCATGCTTCTTCTTTGTGAGTACGGGTGAGTGACGACCCATTTACTGCTATCATGATTCGCCGCACGGTTCGTCTTTCTATTTGGATCTGCGTTACCGCTTTGCATGCCTGTTTTTTGCTATTCTTCTCCGGTGGAGTCTTCTTCCCTGTTTCGTTCTCTTTTTGCATGCTACTTCTTCCCTGTTTAGACTTTAATTCTCTCTTCTCATGCTTGTTATTGTCCTCCTCCATTTTGTTTTGAGATTTTTACTGGTGTAATGGGGAGCTTACGGGCGAGGAGGCTGCACATCGTAGGTTGGTAGCTATTAGTGGATTCCCAGATTGTGGAGAAATTGAGTATTCATCTAGTTCGTGATACAGATGAGTGTATTTTTTTTCTGCTTGGTCCTCTTTCGTCGTCCTTCTATCTCCATATTCGAAAGGCGTTACTTTTTGTTCTTTGAGTGGCATTGGACTGACTGGACGTTGGCAAGAAAACTGGCATCCTCTTTGAAGTTATATGTTGCCATTGTCTGAATGGAAGTGCTGGATGCATGAGGACATCACACATAGAGCATGTTTTTAACAAAGATGATAAATGAGGCTAGACTAAACGTATTGGACAATGGTTCCTCTAACATTTATGTTTCCTTCTGTGGAGGCTTCAAAGTAGGGGTTGCAAAGATCCCACATCAGATAACACAAACATGGGTTTGTTCTCATAAAGCAAGGCCCCCATGCCTTCTCTAATTGAGGTGCCTTTTCCAGCAAAAAGGACAAAACCCCGCCTGCTCAAGGGTGCCACGGGGACCCACAAGCCGCCCACGAGGGCTGCACGGGACAACCCAAAAGCCGCCCACCAGACGTAGCACGGGACAATAACTAGGGAGGTGGCACCCAGATTTGTGTGTATCCACGCCTTCTGTTAACCACCTTTTAGTACATGTACTATCATATGCTTCCTAGTTGGGAGGGTAGGGCTTAGTGGTGTAATGTATAGTTTTTATTCTCCCTTTTGGAAGAGGCCTCAACATAATGCCCTCCATGCTACCAACCCTCAAAACGTTCTTCATGTGTTATACCAAGCTTTGAGAGGATGAAACCAAAGTATAACTTCAATACCAAAAAAGGAGTCATTACGTATGAAAAGAGATATCATTCTGGTTGAATTAGTATATGAGCCACCATTGCAATTGATGAACATAGGACTTTTCTATATAGGCCTTTCTATTTTGGCTGACACTATCAAAGGAGGTAAAGTTAATGCATGCGAAGTCAAAGGAGGTTGAAAAACATACTCATGACGTCGTTATTTTCGGTTGGGGTTCCGCGGGACCCCCACTGAGCCAGTGATAGGAGGCTCACCCCTGATTTTCAATTGTTGTGGTTCTTCCTCGTGGTTCGAGGGTGCTACGTGAAAGTTCTTAGCTGTCAGCTCGCCTGGCCGAGTGTTCACTTGGTGTTGGGTACGTTCTCTGTCTTAGACTGTACTTCTGTTGGATTGGACTTTATTGTAGTTAGATTGTTTATTTTCGTTAGTTGTTGAATTATCCTACTTTATTTCTTATTTCTATGTATACCACACCTATCCTTTTAGCCCTTCTGAGCTCTCCGACTCATGGGCGACAGGTTAGGATTCGAATGATATTGGGTCATTCCCGGTCTCTGAATCTTGGGTCATTACAGTTGGTATCAGAGCTGTGGTTGTGATATGTACATGAAAATTAGAGATATTACATTGATCAGAGTCTGTAAGGTCCAGTACTGTCAGCATCTGGCATAGGGTTTCGTGCTTATTTTTCACTTGATTTCTCGCGTGAGAGCGTGAGTGCGCGGTGCTGGCACTGTGAAGACGGTTGCCGTTTTTCATCAGAGTGCCAGCGTGGGGCCTGAGGATCGAGGTCGAGAGTTTTCTCCCTCATCGATGGTGGCCATGGTGGTGCTGCGTTAGGCAGAGGTTACCGACAAGTGCATTGCTGCGGTGCTACGTTCGAGGAATCGTAGCGAGGTCAGGTGGTTGGTGAGGATTGTTCATAGTTAAGTGGCCGTGAGTGTGCTCCGAGGGAGTTATTGCCGTTTGGGACATTCCTGTTCAAGGTTTATCTAGCCCCTGTGATGTTGAGATCGTGGTTCAAGGTGACAAAGCGGGCGCTCTGGTCGAGATGTGCTCGGATGAGTGGAGGATCTTCTTGGATTGGGCTGTGGTCGCCCTTGATTTAGTTCAAGATCGTATGGGAGCGGTGAGCTGGGGACTCTAGGATGAGTGTTGGCAGGTGCCGATTATGGTTTGTGTTGCGGCTCTTGGCGTGGTAGTCCGCTCGGTGGCAGCTCAAGAATGGATTGGTGTTGGCACGGACAGATTCGAGAGAATGATGTCCGGTGGCTAGAGATGTTGTGGCCTTCGAGCCTGGCATTTTGGTTGGTTTTCCTCACTCCTTGATAAGCGTTCGACATGTTATTGGTTTCGAGGTCAGAGACTGGCATAAGAGAGGAGCGTGTGGCAGTAGTTAGCTTAACTGTTGTGGCAGAGTGTGGCTCTCTGTGAGAAGCGTTGTCCATTCCCCGATGTGTAAGGGTGTTGGCGCTGCTCCAAAAGGATGAGTGCCAATTGGGCAGTGTTCGTGAGAGTTTGTGGATGGTGTTGTGATTTCTGAGGTGTTATGAATCGGAGATTGCGGGGTTGCAGAGGATGAGTTGAGCATTGGAGGATTGGTTCCTCGGTGTGTGGTTGTCTCGGGTTGTGTAAGACTTGTTGTTGCCATGCTGTTGCTTGAGGTATTGTGGTTTATGGCACTGGCAGGATGGAGAGTTGGGAAAATGTGCTGGCAAGGTTGCTGCATGAGTAACCTATCCTTGTGCTGGAAGTTGTGTCCTTGGATGAGATCGTGTTCTGGAGGAGTGATTATGGGTTCTGATTGGTTGCTGTGAGCGACGGATGGGTCGACCGAGTGGTCGACCACAGTGAGAAGTGTATTGTCTGGGGACCCATGTGCATTGGTCGTGGCGTTATCGACCAGCTTGCTGTGGTATCAGGCGACACTTGTCAGTTGTTGGGTTTTGTACGACCCTCTTTGTCTTTGACAATGATTTTGATGACTCCAATATATTGTGTGTTTTATGTTTAATGACATCTTGATGATAATCGAGCTAACATGTGAAAATATTATGTTTTGGTAGCTCTGTATTATTGGTACTTTCCTGCATATCCTATATTGGTTTTTAATGAACTGACATAACTGCTTGACATTTGAGTTGTGGGTTAATAGTGGGTTGAATGGGGACCTTGGGAATGGGAAGGGTTGCCTTGGGGTGGGGAAGGGGTGCTTGGGAGAAGGGATTCTTCCTTGGGAAGGTGAAAGGGTGTATGGGGAAGGGGAAATGTTGCTTGGGAAGTCGTGGGAGTAAAGGGGGTTAATGGTCTTGGGAAGATGAAAGGTTGGGGGGGCTGATGTAGCAGGTGAGGTGGCAGGGGAAGAGAGATAGAAGGGGCGCACTGGAGAGAGAGAGGAGGAGAGAGAGGGGTCGCCCCCTAGAGAGAGAGAGTAGGAGAGAGAGACAATGAGAGAGAGAGAGAGGGAATTCCCTTGGTGGAAATTCAATCAACTTTTTTCATTCAACTATTCATTGTTCTCAAATGAGGGAATGGGGTCCTATTTATAGGAATCTCACATTTACATATAGGTCCCTAACTCTTGGACTAATAACAATAAAGCAAGGGAAGGGGGGGCGCCCATGGGCCTAGCCTAATGAATTGGGCCCATTAGCCTAATTAACTAATCCTATGACTTAAGACTTAGGTAAATAACTTTTATACCTAGGTAGTCGACTCAAATAAAAGGAAAAACTACATAATTATGACTCAAGAAAAAAATGAAAATTACATGCCATGACTCAGAAAAATGTGACGAACATCATGGAGCATAGTCGATGGGCAACGGGACCCTCGAAAAATGAGGAGTGGTAGGAGATGTCCCCATCAGGTTGATGTCGTGGGGCCAATGGTCGGTAATCGGAGAGTCTTCAGGCAGTCATCACGCCTAGGTTGCCGCCTTCTGGTGGCTGTCAAATTTGATGTCGAGTCACATTAGGCCCGGCTATCTGGGCTGTAGCCATCGCAGGCTTTTATTTCTAGTAACCGGGCCTGGGCCGCCATGGGCCCACGATAACGGGCCCGTTATGGGCCAAATTAGATTACCCTCCTCACTAGCCCCCCGACTCTCAATTGCCGAGCACTTTGTCGGGAGCTGAGAGTTGAATAGGAGAGGGTTTATGGATCAGACAGCCTCTTAGGGCTATCAGGATTGGTGGCCCTAGTAGATTGCTTGGTGCGCAAGGCGCCTCTGGCGACGAGGAGTGCCTCTTTTGCAATTATGATGTGAACTCGCGATGCCGGGATGTCGAACGGGCGCCTGGGTCAGATGGTCGTACTGTGATAGTGACAGGTGCCCTTTCACCTGCTCTACGGCTCTGAAGTGGCCGTTCTACCTCGGTAAGTTATAAGAACAGTCGTGGGGACTTCCTAGAACCCCATCCGCTTCTCATTTATCGAACTCGCTCGTTGTAGGCTTCCTCCTCCATCCTCTGGTGAGGGTCCTCTTCCCTTCTTTGTGTCTTCTTCTTCCCGCAGCCATACCGCCCTGTAGGAGGAACCTTAGGGTCAGCCCGTCCTCTTCCATTGAGGAAGTGGACCCCGGCCACTGTAATGCCCTGAGCACTTCGGGCGCTGGCGCCAGTCGTCCCCCTTCTCCTCTGCTAGTCGCCTATATGGTGGTACACGGGCTGCGAGAGGCCTTCCAGATTTCACCTGACTTTGACATTATCTTCCTAACTGTTGACGATGATCAGCTGAGCCTACCTTCGGGTGGCATCATGGTTCCCGTGGCATCTTTCCAGGAGGGCTTCCGCCTGCCTATTCATCCTTTCATCGCGTCTGTTCTTCATCATTATGGGCGGCATCTAGGGGAGTTGTGCCCTAATTCCTATCACATTCTTTGTGGATTTGTCTTCGTGTGTCAGAAGGCTTCGTTGGAGTCGACTGTCCACCTCTTCCGACACTTTTACAGCCTCCAGAGCTGTCCGACCAATACAGCCTACGCATACTTTAAGGCACAGTCAGGCCGTAACATCATCCATGTCTCTGCCACTACATCCAACCTCAAGGGTTGGGCGTAGTGTTATGTATATATCATCAAGTTGAGGGACCATGATTCTCCTGTTGACTGGAGGGTTAGGGGCTCTCACCCTCTCTGGGCGGACAAGAAGCCCTCAGCTACCATCGAGGAATCCAAGAAGATAAATGATATCCTCAAGTTCCCCCTCACTGATGCTGACTTCTTGTTGACTCCGATGGTGCTCCGAGAATTGGGATTGAGCCCCCCATTACCTCAAGGTACTACCCTCAAGCCCTTAACAAGCCATGTTGGTGACAAACCGGGCTGACTAATTTAGGTTGGTTGCAGGTGCACCGAAAGTGCCATCGTGGCACTACGAGGTGGTGCAGTTGTCGCTGTGCGCCCCCGCTCCCGTGGATCATGTCGCGCCTAGGGCTGGCCAGATAACCGGCGTCGCCCCCCAAGTCACAGTTACCTTCGCTCCGGGGTAGCTCCAATATCCACTTCCTGAGGCTGCCCTGGTGGCGAGTTCCTCGGCGGTGCCCATAGTCAGCGGTGAGTCGAGTGCTTGGAGGGAAATCTCTGAGGAGACTGCTAGTCCTGCTGAAGCGGAGTCCGCTATGCCTGGTAGTAGTCGCATTCTGCTGGGCGTGGACAAGTTGGTGGCGTTGGACAGCTAGCGTCACCCCAAGAAGAGAAGCAGGGCTTCTGCCCCGGTCCGGGGCCGGACCACATCGTCATCGTCGTCGAAAGCCCCCCCCTCCTCCTCCTGAGGTTCCTACTTCGCCACCGGTTGTATAGCTAGCAGTTGCCCCTTCTGCTCCTACTCCCAGGAGGGATGTTTCAGAGAAGGGCAAGGCTCCTACCCTTGGCGACAACTCACTCAGCCTAGAGGAGGGGGATCAGTTCTTGCCACAGGGTACCTTTACAGGTCCTCACTCCTCGCCGCCTGAGGGGCCCACCCATGAATCACGCCTCCAGATGGAGGTGAAGGCCCTCATTGACAAGGTTCTTCGTGCCCAAGATAAGGCTGGGGAGTTGGGCCTTGGGGCCCTAGGTGAATTGATAGACTTGGCGGCAAAGAACTTCAATGCGCTGGCCAGAGTGTTCAGCCTATGGCAGTACCACTGCGGTGGTGTCGCACAGGACTTGGAGGCCAGACGGGCTCGACAGGCTGTGTTGACGACCAAGTGCCAAGAGCTGGAGAGACATCTGGTGACGTCTGAGGCTAAGCTTGCAAAGCTGTTCGTTCCGCACAGGAGGGCCGCCTGATGGTCGCGCGCACGGCTGTTCCGACACCGCGTCTCGCCATCGTCACGGCTCCGAACGGCGCCCGCTTCAGCGTGGCTGCTCAGGATGCGGAGCGTTGGCAGGCATTCCTAAACGATCCCGAGTGGGGCTCGTTCAGGTTCGATCCTCAGCAGTCGGGCGGATACAACAACCGATTCATTGCCGGCACTGCCACGCCCTCGCAGCATGCGCACGGCCGCGCCATCGACATCAACTGGCAGGATAACCCCCTCGGCGACAACCCGGCCGGTGGCGGCATGGATGACCCCATGCGCCAGTTCCAGGTGTTGCAGCCCGATCTCGCGCGCCGCATAGCCGAGCGCCACGGCATGACCTGGGGCGGCGACTGGCGCCGCCCGGACCCGATGCACTTCGAGGTCAGGCGCGACGGCCCGGTTCCGATGCAGAACCGCTCACTCGTGGCTGCTGCTGGCATGGTGCCACCTACATCTCAGCCGGAGCCCCAGGAATCCCGTCCGCGGCCGCCTATGTCAGTACCCGTCCAGCCCGCAAATGCCGCTCCTGGGGCAAATTCGGGGCCTTCTACGGCCGATCCGAAGAGCATCGAGGCCCTGGTCGCGCAAGCGCTCGGTCAGACTACGGAAGAACGTGAGCAACAGCAACTCGAAGCCATGATGAAGCAGTCCCTTGAGGGACTGATGGCAGATGAAGCGCCGCAGATGCGGCCCCCGTCCCTTGTCCCGCGTCGCACGGCGGCCTTGCCTCAACCGCGCCGGATACAATTGGGGGTGTGACATGCCGGGGATTCAAGAGCTGTGGTCGCTGACGCCGAACAGCAACCAAACGGCGGACCCACAGATTAATTGGCGGGAAGGAATGGCTCCGAGCCAGGTCAACGACTCGGCCCGGACCGTCATGACCAAGGTCAAGCAGACCACCCTCGACCGGGGTGGTGGCATCGTCACGGGCGGCACGTCTACCGCCTACACGATTGCCACGAACGAAGGGATCACGTCCCTTGAAGATGGCATGTGCGTCTCGGCCCGCATCCATGCGACCAACGGCGCAAACCCAACGCTGAAGGTGGACGGCACGGCTGCGGCACCAATCCGCTCGCTGTCCGGCACGGCGGTGCCCCTCGGGGGCCTGCTGGCAGGGCTGGTTTGCGATTTCGTGTATTTCGCGGCGGGGCCGGCCTGGGTCGCTCTCGCTCATGCGTTTGTCTTGCGCCATCGGGTCGTGTTCCATGATCTCGCCTTTGAAGATCCAGACTTTGACCCCGCAGGTGCCGTAAGTCGTGAACGCGGTAGCGACGCCGTAATCCACATCGGCCCGCAACGTATGCAGCGGCACCCGGCCCTCGCGATACCATTCCATGCGCGCAATCTCGGCACCGCCGAAGAGGAGAAGGTCTATCTCCAAAGCAGATGACACGGCTGTGGACTCCCCACGCCGTGTTGCTTTCAAGGTCTGCACACAACAGGCCAATATCCCAGTGGTGAAAGGGAGATTTAATCAGATTGCCAGAATGTCACAGCTGGCATACGTGCCTCCAGTACGGGGCCAACAGCTGTCCTCTGATCCTCCACAAGGACAAAGCCACGACGAAATGACCAACATGGTCAGGAGCTACTTTTGAGGTTTGGGAAATCCCTCCTGGGGCCAACAACGGCTACTTCAAGCGGCAATCACTAAAGAAAATGAAGAGGATTGGTACTTGCCGATGACAGGCATACAAGAAGAAAGAAGATATGTGTCATCTGTGGATGACAATGGATATGAAGGCGGCCCAATGGGTACAGCTGAAGAAACCCTCCTATATCAGGAGGAAAGAAGGAGAATATTTGTGTTCGAATGGCTAACCTTCCCTGGTCGTCCGAGAAGAAGAGTCTGGAAACAAAGAAAAGGAATGCAAGTTTTTACTTGCAATATGGCTGGCGTGGCGAGCAGATATGGGGCTTTACCTGAAGAGCCTGAAGAATTAGCCCGACTTGCCGAAAGGCCGGGGCTAGCCACTAGAAGGAGCAGCGCTGCAGAAGAGATAATAAAAGTGACAAAGAGAAAGTAAGCTACTGCCGAAACCTCCCCTACGTTGATGTCCAGGATGGTGTCGTCCGCAGAGGACGGGATTCTATTAACCACCTCACCTGAACATGCTTCAGGCAAGACGGTTGAGGATGCTCCCAGCATGGTGGCCCTGGATCCGTCAGTATCGATGCTGCTACGGAAATATCAACAAGAAATAGAGCTCTTGAAGAACCAACTACATGAAAAGACAAAACAAGCTTTGGCGTCCAAGCTATCAGAGATGCAGGCAGAGTCATCACGGGGAGCTGCTAACCCCGATGATCTCCCATCATCATGCAACTTCTTCCAGCCTGCGGAGCATAGCCAGGCTATTGCCCAGCAATGTCCACCTCAGCCGTTGCTATCACCGGTGCTGCCATAGATACATCAAGCACCTCTGCTACGTCGGGCGCCTCAGGCGACCACTCTGGTCACCCCTTACCTCTAGCCGGCACACTTTCACCCTGAACCAATCGACCCGACCATCATAAACAAGCTTATGGTCGAAAGGATGATTGAGATGAAGCTAGCCGAGCGAGGTGGAGGGGAGTATACTACATTTGATGCTTACCGGGTTCCATACCCACCACATCATGCTACTAAGCGGCTCCCTCCGGGGATCAGCAAGTCGTCGAAGTTTGACAAATTCAGCGAGCAAGGCTCCCCCAAAGAACACATTGCCTATTATATGACCGTCATGGGTGATCTGGCCACAGACGAGTCATATTTGCTAAAATTCTTCGGGTCCTCATTGACAGGGCTTGCATTTGAATGGTACTCCAACCTACCGGCTGGTTCAATTGTCGACTGGCCAGATATGCAATGAAAATTCAGGGAGAGATTTCATGTCACCGAAAGGGAGGTTGGTGTGGCCGAATTGTACTCAACAAGGTAGAGGTCGGATGAAACGGCTCTGGATTATATTAAAAGGTGGAGGAATCTCACCATGAGATGCAAGCGTCCCCCACATCAAGAAGATGTTGTCCAAATTTGTAAACAGAATCTTCGGTGGGAGATTCTCGAAAGAATGATTGGAATGGAGATAAGGTCATTTGACCGACTAAACAATGCCATGGTGGAGATCGAGGCCTTCCTCTCCAGTGGCCCTTCGGCTCCTACTGTCGTGTGCCATAAGGCTGGGTCGACTGAGAAATGGCCCGTGCCTGTAGAAGTTGGTACAGTAGACTTCAAGGTATTTGAGCAACAAAAGGATAAAGAAAAAAGGGTTACCCGCCCTCCTCCCGCCAGGCCAGCTGATTAGAAGGATGGCTCCTCAAGAGGTTTTGTAATAATTAAATCCTTCCTGCGTGGAGTGAATTTGTTGTAACCGTTCAAGCCTCGTCGACGCCATGCGGACATGCACGTCCCCGCTTGCCTTCGTCTTCGGTCGGAGCTAGACTTTTCAGTCTAGTTAGGTGCGTGCACCAATAAACTAGATCATTTAGTATCCTTATCAGTTGTCGCGTGACGAAGTGAGAGAGAGCTTTATCCATGTAGCCTGTCTCCCGAGTACATCGCTGTGGACAGAGAGAAAGAGCTTGTATGTGCCCATCCTTTAAGCCCTAGGACTGTCACATTAGGGCACCTTAATTGTCAGGAGGTAGTTCCACAACTACTTCGCCTACGGGCGAGCAACTCTACCTAGCCGGTCCCTTCGCAAAACAAATTGACCCTTTGAGTATTAGCCAACAAATTGGGTCTACAACTTGCTTATCTTTGGTCTAAAGATTGTATCATTTAGGTCCAAAGCTCGTACATGCCACATGGGTCTAGGAATTCATCAGGCCGTCTAGAGCGCACTTCAACACTACAATCACCCATGGATCAGGAGAGCGTAAGTGCCATGCTAGCCCAGCTCGAATAACATCTCACGGCCCCACTGGAAGCATCTATAGGCCAATTATGAGCAGAGCTAGGTGATAGGATCCGAGCTTTAAAAGATCATGTAAGGAGAGAGGAAGGAAGATTGAATGATCGCGAAGACCCCGTGGTCAACCATAGAGAAGAGAGGGACCACGCCCCCCGGGACCAGGCTCCTCGAGGTAGGGAGTAAGATGGTCGTACACCTCTGGGGAGAGACCACGATGATGAGGAGATCATCCTACGGAATGTCCAGATAGACGCTCCCAGTTTTGATGGGTCCCTAAATCCCGCCACATACCTTGATTGGGAGATCGGGATAGATCAATACTTTGATTGGCATCACCGCATGACCCCTACTACAAGGGTGAGATTTGTCAAAATGAAACTCCTAGGTCAAGTCAAGACCTACTGGTGCAATGTTGAGAATCTCCTGGCAAGGAGACGAGAGGAGCCCATAAACACGTGGGAAGAAATGAAGGAGAAACGAAGGGAGAAGTATCTGCCACCCTCCTACCATCAGCGTCTTTTAGACCAATGGCAGAAACTCACTCAAGATGAAAAATCCGCAGATGAGTACATCGCCAAATTTGATGAATTCTTCCTTCGGAGTCGAGTCATGGAGGATGCCTCTGTCACCCTCCCACGGTTTTGAGCTGGCTTACAGAAAAGCATTCAGAGGGAACTATTCTTGCGAGAGGTTAACACCCTCGAGCACGCCTACCAAGTTGCTCGAGACGTCGAGCGGTTTCAAAGAGTGGTCTCACTTCGGGTTTCCACCTACCGCCAATCTGAGCCCCGAAACCATGATCCGCTACCCTGAGAGGCCTGGTCCCTCCACTTCCTATGTCCCTACTGCTACCCCACTTTGGGCCGTTGCCCCTACTGTTCCTTTTATAAGGAACCCCTTACCTGCACTGACTGTTGTGCGCAGGCTGGAGTACACTCCGCCAACTGATAGGAGGGATGACAAGGGAAAGGGAGCCATCCCTACCACTTCCCAACCTGTCCCTGTCTCGGGGATTCGCTGCTTTAGGTGCCATAACCTAGGGCGTGTCGCCACCAATTGCCCCACCCGAGCCTTGGTCATCACTGACCCCTAGTCTGTGGAGCTTTCACCTCAGGAAGGAGAAGACATTGAGAGGTATGAGGCCGATCTTGACCTCATCACCCAGTTTGAGGAAATTGACGCAGGATTTGATGGCACGTATGTCGAGTACATGAATGTTGGAGATATCGCTGAGAGTTCTAATCAGGGAAGATTAGGTGTAGTTCGCTGCATCTTAGCACACCCCAGGAGGACGATTAGCGTTGAGCCTCCATTTTTCAAACCTACATCATGGTGAAATCTCAACCCTGCTCCCATGCCCCAGCCCCTTCCAGCCTCCCTTCCCACTGCAACCCCCACATCCCCATGTCTCAAGTTCATCCTCAGCCACCTGGAGGCTCCCACATCATCGTCCTCGGCCTCGCGTTGAAGATCCCTTAGTTCTGCTACCTGTAGATTCAGGACAGATCCTGAGGCCCAGATTGTAGGCCCCATATCGACCTCAGACAATGTGAACCAGCATCAACTCTCTTCAGAGAAGTCATGTTGCTTCGAGTCTCCTTTGCTCCAGAAGAAGCCCCACTCAGTTTTGACTTCGGCACTGATTGCGTCGACCATTTTTGTGCAATTGCACCAGATTCACACCCGAACCTGAGTACCATTTGGTAGCGGCTGCACCATCTTCTACAGCATGAATCAGCCTGAACTCACTTCAGAAGAGTTCTTCCTCTTCGAGTCATCGTCAATCCAGAGGTGGTCCCGTCCCTTTTCAAAGTCAGCACAGCCTGTGGTGTCCATTCTCCTGCAACTGCGCCTGACTGGTGCGACCCAATCCACCCAGAACCTGCAGCAGACTCGTCAGCCCTGGCACGCCTTCCTATGCTAGTTTTCAGGCTGAGCCTTCTTCATCAGAGTTGTACCTCTTGACGTCCTGGAACCATCCCTGGTGGTTTCGTCATGTTTCGCATTCGGTGCTGCTCGTGCTGCCTTGTGCAACCCAACTGTGACTGAGTGCTCGCCCAGAATCCAGAGCCTCGCCACCAGGTCAACCACGCCTCGCTCAGTGATTGGATGGATCTCATATTTTGAGGGTACGTAGAATGTCCTGTCATACATGCACCCCTATAGGTCTCACTTCGTTCTGAGTTCTGTGGAGAGCGCATCGGCCGTTACGAGCAGACTGTGCAGGTCTATCCTGCAAGGCAGATTCGCGCAGGTTGTCTTCGTCGACCTGCCCCACCCTCCTGCGACCTCCGAATGACGCCAAACTTTTAGGAGCATGCATTCACATCATCCACAGCATGTGGGCACTGATGGCTTCCCCAAATGAGCTTCGAGCGTGAAGTTACAGCCAACTCTCTTCGGTTCTGTCCAGTAGGACAGACACAGGGCCGTAGGCCCATCTCCCGTCCCCTTGCTCCCCCCTCCTGCGTGAGGGTAGTTTTGTGTTAAATCATTCCCATCCCCATGATCCCCTCCCTGCGTGGAGAGTAGTGCCTTAAGACTGTACCACAGGTTCACACCAGGAGCCACCATCGACATTCCCATGTGCACGCCCATCCCTCATCAGATTAGTATCAGAGTAAGTTTACTGACTTGTTCTAGCCAAGTAGGGTCGATCCTGCCACATTTGCCATTGCCATGGCTGAGTTTGGGGAGATTTCAGTAGCGTTGGGCTCCATTGAGGTCCGCATCGATCGAAGGATAGCCCGTGTCGAACGACTATATTTGCACCGACAGCCGGTTCACCCCGATCGGTCTCCCCAACCGGAGGCCCACAATGGGCCACCTTACACTACCCTTCCGCCTCCCTGGCCGACATGTGATTCCCTTCCACCCGTAACTTCCCCTCCAACGGAGCTACAAGTCACGGTGATTGAGTCACTGCCGGAAGAGGAGCCAGTACCGGAGGAGATCTACAAGCCGGACCCAGAGTTGATTGGCCTATATGAAGAGCAAGAGCTCGAGTGGGTGGATTCTACTCCGACCCTCATCGACCAAGATCCAGCCAGCAACACACAAGAACCGGCCACCCAAGAGCACGATGGCCCCAAGGCCAACTTGGTGGCCGTGGCGGTTCCTTCAGTCCATCCCGATGCCCTTCACCGACTATCGGAGCTGCCCCATGACGATCCCATGTGGCACGAGTTTTGCATGGCCTATGAAAAGCGTCGTCCTAGTGATGCGGGACGGACACGAGGAGACCGACTCGATAAGGAAACTTGGACTCTAAATGGTGACTCAACCAGCAACACATCCCCTTTTCCCCTCTCTCTTCCTCACTCTCATTCCCTCCCTCACCCCTCTCACGTTCTCTCTTTCTCCCCTCTCTTCTCTGGCGGCCGATGGAGCGAGGCGGGGGCCAGGCAGAGGCGACACAGGCAAGGAGCGACCGAGCATGGGCGAGGATCGAGAGGAGGTGGCTCACAGTGGAGCTCGTGGCGAGTTCGTGAGCCAGCAGAGCTTCAACAACATTTTCTCGGTGGATCGTCGTCCTTAGAGCGTGAAATCTTCAGTTGAGGTAAGAGGACAGATCCCTAGCTCGTGTAGTTTAATTTCTAAGAGTTTGGTAGCCTGAGGCGAGCAGAGTGGGTTTATTTTCACATTTTGGGGAAAATACATGATTTTGGGGTGTGAGTAGAATTTCGTATTTTGATCACATTTTTGGGGTCTAGATGGGTCCTTACGGTGCAAGAGAGGCTGTGGACTGGTTTCCCCTTGTTTTTCCCTTTACATGGGTGTGAATGGGACGTGGAATGGGATTTTTCACCATTTTTGCCGTTTTCAGGCTCGGGATGACGTAGCAGTCGTTCCAGGGACCGCTAGGGGGTTAAGCAGTCAAGTGAAGATCGCTAGGGTCCCCCTATGTCAGTTCGGGCCTTGCGGTTGCACGATGGACTGCCACCAAGGGTAACGGTCTCGAGGAGACCTCTAGCCAGTGTTTAGCAGTCAGGGCATGACCGTTCTTCAGTTTGAGGGTTGTTCGAGGTCGGGTAGGGTAGCGGCCTTGCGATTGACCGCCAGCCAAGGGCTAGCGATCAGTCCAAGGACCGCCACCTTGCGTGGCGGAATGGAGGTGACCGCTTGCGGTTCGAGTGTCTTGGGGCCTTACGGTCCTAGCTGGACTGCTAGGCCAGGCCTTGCGGTCCGGGGGAGGCCGTTAGGCCCTCTGATGGTCCAGGGAGGATCGCCACATGATTTTTTGTGTTTGTCGTGTCTGTTTTGCATTGTGGTGGCTTCCGGTCGACCCGGTTATGACCCAGTGGTTGACCTTCGGCCTGGTGTGAGTCACAGACACCCGTGGGTTCTGTGTTCATATTTTCAGGGGTGTCCGGAGGTGCCGAGTTGCCTCGATTAGCATGCTCGTGGCTCTTGGGGGTCTGAGTGACCCCGTGTGTGTTCTGAGCTTTCGTGGTTACGATAGATCGAGTCGTTGTGAGTCGCTACGAGCGTGGTGGGCCTTCCCCGCACGTTGTGGGTTTCTCCGAGAAGTGGTTTCCGAGTGGGCTATGTATATGGCATTGGACTGTAAGTCCAGTTAACCAGCCTAGGGCAGGAGGTTTTTAGTGCATCCCTTGGATGAGGGATTAACTCGGCAACTGGTGAGCTACCTTGGAGATCGTGTCACTGTGGTTTCAGACCTAGGGATTAGGCTAGATTGATGACGCTGTGTCGTCACGTGCAGCGGTCTCGACCCGAGTCTCGTGACTCAAGGAGCGTTGGGTTTAGTAGGTCTAGTGGGCTGTCCAGAGTCGGGTGGCTCCGAGCCACCTGTTACTCCGTGTTATTCGCGATGAGTGCGTGCATGATTTTTAATGTTCACGTTTAGTGAGCCCCCACTAGCGTAGCTTTCCTACGCACGCGTGTGCGGACCCACTTGGGAGTGGTGGAGAGTGTGACGCGAGTGAGACGATTTTTAGGCTGATTACTATAGGGCCCCTTGCCTTTGCAGCCTGAGTCCGACTGGGTGGGGGGGGAATCCAGCTAGAGGACCCGACCTTGAGCAGATAGTCTGTGTGATGGGGACATCTCCGACCACTTCACATTTTTTTCGAGGGTCCCGTTGCTCACCAGCTATGCTTCATCTTGTTCACCACTTTATTTCGAGTCATATGATGTAATTTTTTTCATTTCTTATCATGTAATTTTTCTTTTATTTGAGTCCAGTACCTAGGTATAAGGGTCATTTACCTAAGTCTGGATGAACGGTGACAAAATCATTTGGACAACAGTAATGTAAATTTGCCTATGGTGGGGCGGAGAATTGTATTATTCAGTGAATGGAGGAATCAGAGTGTGGTACAATCTCAGGTGTCTACCATTAAGTGGTGGGAATTGAACTTCCCCCTGATGGTTTACGATTACATATGCCCCACCCTCGTAGACCCTTTGGACTATGTAGGGTCCGAGCTAATTCTCATTTAGCTTGCCCTTGGGGCTGGCAGCCATGACTTCTCTTGTTTTGACCATGACAAGGTCGTCCTTCTTGAATTCGTGCTCCTTGACGAGCTTGTCAAAGACGCGGGCTATCCGGGCCTGATAAACCTGGATATTTTGCTGGGCTTGAAGCCGCTTCCCCTCTAGGTCAGAGAGTTCTTCGAGTCTTCACTAAACATTTATCTGTCCTTCCCGGACCAGCCCCTGCCGAATTGTGACCCTTAGAGAAGGTATCTCTAGCTCAATGGGGACAATTATTTCTAAGCCGTGCACCAAGGACAAAGGTGAGCATCCCGTTGGAGCCTTATAGACGGTTCAATACGCCCACAGAGCTTCATACATCTTCTCTTCCTAGTCCCTTTTATTAGAGCTGACAGTCTTTGCCAAGAGGGTGCAAAGAGTTTTGTTAAATGCTTCCGCCAGCCCGTTAGCCTGCCGGTTGTACGGGGTGGATGTCCTCTAGTCGATCTTGTACTTTTTGACCAATCTCTAGACCTTCTGGTTTCAGAAGTGGCTTCCGTTGTCTGACACGATCCTGCTGGGGATGCCGAATCGAAAGATTACATTTCACCGAATAAAATGGGCTACAATTTTTCCTGTCACTTCTCTTAGAGCTACAGCTTCCGCCCAGCGGGAGAAGTAATCGGTTATGGCCAGGATGAATTTACACCCTGAAGAGGATGGGGGTAGTGGGCTCACCATGTCTATTCCCCACTGGGGCGAATGGCTAGCTGGGTGCCATCGGATGCAGCTGCATAGGAGGTCGCCTGGGGATCGTCACGTGCTCCTGACATTTTTAACATGACTTGGCATACTTACAACAGTCGTCAGTAATAGCCAAGTTTCTTGACTTCCCGCCTGATGTGCACCTGTTGTTCCGGTGTGGACCTCCTTCATGACCTTCCAAGCCTCCTCGGTTGACAAGCACCGGAGAAGGACCTTTCTTTTGGCATCGGCCATAATGCGGAATAGAATCCCATTTCAGACATCATAGGAGTCCTTTATTCTGATCAGCTTGATATTTTCTTCTTTCTTCTTGGGCAACTGTTGGTATTTGAGCCATGGCATGAGGGGCTCCCTCTAGTCGGGTAAACTGGCTACCTCTGCCGAGGCAATTTCATGCTCTTCTTCTTCGAGTTCTTCTATCTTACTGGGGACCTGCCCTCGGTTGATCACCCGTATGTTGAGTGATTCTCCCGGCGAGATCGCCAAAGAACTTGCCAGCTTTGTGAGTGCATCGGCTTGTGCATTCTATCCTCTGGCGACATGGCCTATCTCAATGAGGTAGAATTGCCCCATGAGCTACTTCGCCTTAGTGTAATAGGAGAGTAATTCAGACTTTCGGACATCAAACTGTCTCTGGACTTGTTTGACGATCAATAACGAATCGCCGAATACTTGTAGCATTTGGATCTCCATATGCAGAGCGACCTGGAGACCGATGATCAGAGCTTCGTACTCTGCTCGTTATTTGTGTAGGGCTTGCTGATGGAGCAAGAGGTATGTGTAGATCTAATTAAAAATCCACTTAAAAATAATAAAAAGCATATATCTATGATATGAAAGAATGGGGGAAAAGGAATAAATGGGAGCATGCGTGGATGCCAACGTGGAGGGTGATCGCCAGAGGGGTTACCTCAAATGGATGCGGGGAGATTGTGGGTCGACTTCCTTCTCTTCCTATCGGCCGGCCGATGAAGAGAGTCAGTTTTAAATTTTGAAAGCTAATTTATCCCAACAACAAGAGCCCTACCTGTCTCACTAGGAATCTCCTGAGATAGGCGTGGTTTTTAAGGTGACAAACCTTGGCCAGAGCCAATCTATATGACGGTGCTTCTACCGAGGCCATATCCGGGGTAGGTCTGGTCCTAAAAGGAAAATAGAATTTGGGTGGTAAGCGTAGGCCAGGTATAGAGGTTTTCAGGGCTTGAGTCCCTCTCATGCAACCCTTTCAAAGATTCGGTTTGTTGCGCTAGGGCTTTGTGTCCATCATCGAAGCTTTGTCCACTCTAGGCACGCATACGACCGGGATAACGTCCTGCGGGGAAACTATACTGCCACTCTTGCCATGCCTAGTCTTATATTTTTGGAGCTTTGAACTTTTGAGAATCAGACTTTTGGCTTTGCCATGATCGTTGCTCCTTCTTTTTCTTTTTCTTTTGAGTTTCTTCATTCTAGAATCAGGTCATAACGGACTGCCCTATTTGAAACCTCCTCTCATCAGGGTGTCTAGATTAGTCATCGCCCCCTTATTTACCTCTTGCCCCTAGATTCAGCCGAGGAAAGAAACAGACAGGGACTTTGACCTCCCCCAAGCATAGCAAAGGAGAAACAGTGTTTACAAAACTGGGGAACCCAACCAGGGATGTCGTGGAGTGTGTGACTTGCCCAAATTCAGGATCCTCCTTTGCGATTAAAGAAGGGGACAACTCATTACCGGGGTTTCATCAGCCAGATTTTAAGGAAAAAAATGCTCAAGTTATAGCCCGTTCCACGCGTGAGATAACTCCTCACCCTCAGTGTTAACTAAGCGATAGGCGTTCCCAGGATAGACTTCCTTAATTACAAACGGACCCTCTCAGTTGGGTTGCAGCTTAGGCCTGCGACCTCCTAATCTAATGAATTTATGTTTCAACACCATATTGCCCACTTGGAATTTTCTTTCGATGACCTTCTTTTGAAAATGACGTGAGACACGCTTTTGATAAATGGAGACATGATTGGTTGCATTAAGCCTCTTCTCGTCCAAGAGTTCCAGCTAGACTAGCAACGCCTCCCGACGCTCGTTGAGATTAAGTTCTTTGTCGAGCTACACTCTTAGGGAAGGGATCAAGATCTCGTATAGGAGTACCACCTCTATCCCATAGGTGAGTGCAAAAGGAGTTTACCCCGTGGGTGTACAGACAGAGGTGCGATAAGCCCATAGAGCTTCTACTAACCTATCGGCCCAATCAACGAATTTATGCGACTCGCATATTTTCTTGATGATTTTAAGAAGCGTCTTGTTAGTGGCCTCGGCTTGGCCACTACCTTAGGGGTAGTATGGTGATGAATGATGCAATGAGATACTGAATTTCTTACAAAGATCCTAGAGTTCTTGTGACATGAATTGTGGCCCATTATCGGTGACGATGTCGCTTGGCACTCCAAACCACGAGATGACGTTCTTCATGACGAAGTAGCACACTATGGTGGCTTTGATCTCCGCATACACTTCAGCTTCGGCCCACTTGGTAAAATACTCAGTGGTAGTAAGGATAAAGGACTTCTGTTTGGTCTGAGAATTAGGATCACCTAGTGGGCCAACAATATCAAAAGCCTACATGGAGAATGGCCAAGGAGCAGAAAGAGGATGGAGAGATGAAACCGGAGCATGGATTTTGTCGGCATAAAGTTGGCACTGAAGACACATACAGACATAGGTGGAACAATCTTCTTCTAGGGTTGGTTAGTAATAGCCCTACCTAAGAATCTTCTTCGCCAAGACCTGACCATTGACATGCCCTCCACATTCACTAGAGCACGCCTGATGGAGCTTGATCCTCCACCCCTTCCGGACGACTAGAGGGGATAGGCCTCGTGCTAAGTTCCTATTGACCTGCAAAACAAAGCAAAGAACCAGAAAATGCAACCCAAATCAGTCTATGGATGCCCTTGCGGGTTTTCACCTCCGCCGAGATTGTGGCCTTTTTGCCCTTAGCCAACCCTTGAAGGGTGACTAAGTCCGCCTGGGTATGAACATCTTTAACCCCATTTTTTTTTTCAACCTTCACTAGGGAGATGTATGTCTGGTGAGGGCTGCTGCTGAAACTCTTGCGGTGGCGCATGGTAGAGTTTCATGTGCTTGCCATTGAGAGGAGGGAAATGATTGTTTCCCTTGTGGTCGACGATCGTATAGGCCTCTCCTTCATAGACCTTTTGGATGACGTAAGGTCCACGCCAATTAGACTGGAGTTTGCCACTGGATCTTCCAGCCAAGACCTCCTTTTCTTTGACCATGACGAGGTCGCCTTTCTTAAATGCCCTTTGTTTGACCAGCTTATCATAGGCACGTGTCACGTGGGCCTGGTACACTTGCAATTGTTTATAGGCTTCGAGTCTTTCACCTTCAAGGTTGGACAGTTCCTCGAGCCTTCTTTCTATTTCGGATCGGTCCTGGCCGGCAGTCCGACGTGCACAACAACACGATAAGACGTCAACTCAATCTCCACAGGGACCACCGCCTCGGCTCCATAGACCAAGGAGAATGGGGAACAACCCATAAGGGTTTTGTAAATAGTCTGATAGGCCCATAGGGCTTCGTGGACCTTCTCGCCCTAATCTCGTTTGCGGCCACCTACTATCTTGGACAGCAACTTGCAGAGGATTTTGTTGAAGGCCTCGACCAAACCGTTGGCTTGGGGATTGTAGACCGATGACGTCCTCCAGCCAATATGAAATTTGGACCCCAAAGTATAAACAATCTTGTTCCTGAATGGTGTATCATTATCAGATATAATCTGACTAGGGGTGTCGAATATATATATAATGTAGTGCCTCACGAACCGGGCAACTATCTCCCCTATAACTTCCCGTAGTGAGACGGCTTCTACCCATCTAGAGAAGTAGTCAGTGGCAGCCAGTATGAACTTGTGGCCTTGAGATGATGGTGGGAATGGTCCCACAATGTCCATGTCCCATTCTGCAAACGGCCAAGTAGGCACAGTTGGGTGGAGCGGATTGGGCGGTCTATGAGGCACTGGCCCATATGCTTGCCATTGATGACACGTACGAGCATATCGGTTACAATCCTCGTACATAGTGGGCCAATAAAATCCTTTGAGCTTGATGCTATTCTTCATCTTGACTATTGCTTGATGAGCCCCGCACAATCAGGAATGGACTTCGTGCATCATGATCTTTGCTTCCTTGGGTGAAAGACACCGCAGGAGGACCGATCAGTCTTTCTCATGGACAAGCCTGAAAAGTAGGCCGTCAATTAGTTGGTAGGATGTTGCCCTGCCTAGCAGTTGCACCCTCTGAGCTCGGTGGGGAGGAAGCCAGCCATTCTTGATCCTTATAATCGGCTCGCGCCAATCTTCTTCTTCAGGAACATTCTCCTCTTAAATGTTGTCGACCTTGTAAACAGCGAGGCCAGATTCTTCATCGAGCACACTTGGCATGAGTCTTCGGTGTCTGACAATGATATTTAACTCTCCGTCAGGTGAGAGTTTTAAGACTACTGCCAATTTTGCTAAAGCGTCAGCCTGGGAGTTACAGTCTCTTGGGACATGGCCTATTTCAAAGAGGTAGAATGTCTCTTTTAGCCTCATGATGACTGCATGGTAGGGGATGAGCTCCTTCTTCTGGACGTCATAGTCACCCAGGACCTGTCAAATGACGAGCTAGGAGTCCCCGTAGACTTTGATGCACTTGATATCCATCTCGAGTGCCAGTTGAAGCCAATAATTAACGCTTCATAGTCCGCCTCATTGTTTGCCAGTAACTTCATCAGGGCGCAGGAGTTGTGGAGAATACCCGCCTTGCGGAGACAAAAAAATGATCCCCGCGCCTGAGACAAAGTCTGTAAGGCCTCCAGCCCTTTTGATTGTTCAGGAAGCACCATCAAAATACAACTCCCAGTATGGGAGGTCAAGGGTGAGGACGCCCGATTCCGTCTGTGGTGGGGCTTTTTCATAATGTTCCCCAATTTCTTGAGAAGGCATTAACACCTCTTCATCGGGCAGCTCGAAATTAAGTGGCGAATCTTCTGGCACAGGATGCGCAGCTAAGAACTCCGTCATTCCTTGTCCCTTGATCGCCTTGCGTGGGACAAAAGTGATGTCAAACTCCATGAGGATAAGTGCCCACTTGCGGGGCCTACTAGAGAGGACGGGCTGGCTGAGCAAAAATTTGAGTGGATCACATTTGGAGATGAGTTCCACCCTGTGAGCTAGAAGGTAGTGCCTTAGCTTCTTGACAGTAAATACCAAAGGTAGGCACACCTTTTCCATAGGCGCATACCGATGCTCAGGCCCGACCAGCTTATGGCTGAGGTAATACAGTGGCTGCTCCTTGCCCTCTTCATTGATCTGGACTAAGAGTGCCCCCCAAGGAGGCATCCATGGCAACAATATACAGAATAAGGGGCTTCCCTCTGACGGGTGCCCCTAGGACTGGAGGAGTCAGTAGGTAATCCTTGATTTGCTCGAAGGCCTTCTGACAGTCTTCGTCCTATATGAAGGGTGCTCCTTTCATCATCAGCTTGCCAAAAGGCAAAGCACCTTCCTGAGAGGTTAGAAATGAACAGCCTAATATAGGCCAGTCTTTCTTGAAGAGATCTAAGCTCTGTCAGATTTTTTGGCGGGGGCAGTCCTCTTATGGTCTTGATTTTCTCAGAATCGATTTCTATGCCTCGATACCTGACGATGCAGTCAAGAACTTGCCACTGGAGACGCCGAAGGTGCATTTTATTGGGTTCATCTTGAGCTGATATTGTCGAAGCCTTACGAAGACTCGACGCAAGTCAGCCAAATGATCCTCCCGCTTCTTCGTCTTGACGACCAGATCATCGACATAGCATTCAATGAGGTCATGTAGCATCTCATCGAAGATCTTGGTCATCAGCCTTTGGTAGGTTGCACCGGCATTCTTCAGGCCGAACTGCATCCTCTTATAGTTAAAGATCCCCTTAGGAGATCGGAAGGTCGTATGGTCTTTGTCTTTGATGGCCATGCGGATTTGATTATAGCCTGACGACTCGTTCATGAAGGACAAGGCCTCGTGACCAATGGTCATGTCAACCATTGTCTCAGTGATCGGGACAGGGAAGTCATCTTTTGGGCACTCCTTGTTTAGGTCCCTGAAGTCGATGCAGACTCAGACTTGGCCATTCTTTTTCTTGACAGGGACTATATTAGCGAGCCATACAGGGTACATGCACGGCTCTATGAAGTCCACGTTGAGCATCTTGTCAACCTCAGCATTGACCTTTAGCTCCAGCTCGTGGCGCATACGCCTTTGGGCTTGCTTGACCAGCTTGACTATTGGAAATATTGCCAGCTCGTGTTCAGCCACAGAAGGGTCGAGCCCGGGTATTTCTTTATGAGTCCAGGCAAAACAATCCCTAAACTCTTCTAAGAGTTGCCGATACGCCTGTCTTTCTTTCTCGCTGAGGAGAGTAGTTACGAAGGTTGGCCGATAGTCATCTTTACTTCCAAGATTGATCTCAATCAACTCATCCACAATCGCTTGGCCACCATCTTCAAGCTCCGGTGGAGCAGGTTGGAGGTCGACGAAGTCTCCTTTATCATCAGTGTTTACTTCATAGACTTCAAGCTCTTCGAAGCTACCTTGTTCGTGGCTTGGAGTCGAGGAGCTTGCCCCACCTTGTTGATAGCTGGCGGGCTGAGTTGTCCCTCCCTCAGGGAGGTGGTCACTGTTGACTTCAGATGAGGGTGATGGTGTCATTGACGCCTCACCGGACTCCCCTACAGAGTCATCAATCTTGGGCTCAACTTCTGCTTGCCCACAATGAGGAAGTATCAGCCCTATGGTGTTGAATGCATAGTGAACCTCAAAGTCCCTCTCCTAGTCATAGTCAAGTCCCCGCGTGTCTTTGCGGGAGAAGGGAGGTTGTCCACGGACCTGTGGAGGATTCCACAACTGATGGAAATATGCCGCTCATGCGGGATCTTGAGCCTGCGAGATATGTTACTTTTTACACATTTCCCTGATGTGTTCTGGCATATCGTCCATCTCCTGGACCGGCTCTGGTGCAACATCGATGGGGGTATCCCAGTAGAAATCATCTGCAAGAGGGCCCGGTGGGACTAAGTCACCTTTGTAGAAGATGATCGACTTGTCCCCCTTTCCCTTGTTACTTCTTTTTCTCTGTTGATAGGAGACTGTGAAGGTTTTCAACTGCTCCACCTCATGCTCTTCCTGCTGAAACGGGAGTTGAACACATTTGGGTGGTAAGAGGATGCTCCGATCGATGACTTGACTGATGAGGTTGGCTTCAAAGTCAACGTTTCGCCTCTCCGGCTGAGTCGACTTAGAGGCGGCCTTGAGGCTTAACCTGTTGTTTTAAGACGAGGTAGATGGCCTCCTTACCCCAGACGACTTGCGAGAAGTCTTTTATTTTTGTTTGGGTTTTGGAGGTTCCTCTGATCATGGAATGGTTTAAGAAATATTTCTATATTCTTTACTTTTATAACCCTTTCCACCATCTCTCTCCTCTCACATTTCTCTGACTCTCTCCCCCTCCGTTCTCCCTCCTCTCTTCTCCGCTCCCCTGGGCACGCGACCGAGGCGGAGGCGGAAGAAGTGGGATCGCCATGGTGGTGCCGTGTAGCGTGAAGGTGTGAGGAATGGAGCATGGCATTGGCGCAATCCCTCAGTGGATTCAAAGCATCACAGTGTGGCTTCGTATGGTTGTTTTTGGGGTGATTTGGTCATTTCGGTGGGCGAGATCTTCGGTGGAGGTAGGGGGATGGATGCCCTACACTTTTCCTACTTTCCATCGTAGTTTGGAGCTGAACTATGTGAGTTTGAGTGAGTTTTTCCACTTTATTGGCAAAATCATACTTTTTGGGTGTGAGCCGAGTTTGTCGTTCCAAGCGATGATTTTCAGTGTAAATGGAATCATTTGAACCCCATGCATGTTGGGATTTCATTCCCGCCAGTTTCACTACGTTTGGTTGTATAATTTGGGGATGATAGGAGGCCAGTTACCCACGTGAGTCGTTTTGGGTAGATTTGTGGAAATCGCCTGTTTCTTGTTGTTTTGTGGATGGTTTGATCCCTTCCGGCTTGTGGAAGGTTGATATCGAGTCTTGGAATATTTTTCCACCATTTAGATGTGATTGGGGCAAGGAAAGACCGAGCTTTGGGTAGTCCTACGATTTTCCCACCAGAACGATTTAGCAGTCTTACCAGAGACAGCAACTCTGTAGTGGCGGCACTATGGGTGACCACTACTTGGTGCCTTATGTTGGCTAAGTCGGTTCGCTGGTAGCGGCCATACGACTGATTGCCATTTGGTGGTCGCGGCCCTATGTGTGACCCGTAATTTGGTTTGACGGTCCATGGTAGACCGTTACTGGTTTCAATGATTTTTAAGGTGGCTCGGGGTAGCGGTCTAGCTCCCGCAACTTGATGTTGGCGGCCCTAGGATGACCGCCAATCTTGTGTTAATGGTCCAAGGGAGACCGTTATCGGGTTTCTACTGTTTTAAGTTGGTTCGGGCTAGCAGTCTAGCTCCCAACTACAAATTTGTTTAGCAACCTTAGGGGGACTGCTAAATTCCTAGAAATGGTCCTAGGGAGACCGTTAGATTTTTAAGTCGGTTCGCTGGTAGCAGCCATGCGAATGACCGCCATTTTGGTTTAGCGGCCAGGGGTAAGCCCGCCACCTACCCAAAATGCCATTTCAGCGTCGGTTAGGTTTTCGGTTGGTTTGGCTTCAACCCCTTGGTGAGCCCATTGTCTGTGGATGTCGTAGACATCCTATGAGGTCTGTGACTGTGTTATAGGGTGTCTGAAAGTGCCATTGTACCGAGCAATATTTCGTGCATTTAAAGAGTCATTATGGTTTCTAGTCAACCTAGTTGTGACCCAGTGGTTGACACGTGACCCCGTAAGTGTCTTGGTTATCTTGTGAGGATCGAGACTCTAGTTTTGGGACACTTGGAGGTATCGTCTTACCTCGGTTTGCATGCCTATGCGGTTTGAGGGTTTTGGTGATCCCTCGTGTTCGGTGTTTTGTGTTTCTTGAATCGAGAGTCTAATGTGCGACCTAGGGGCTGAGGGCTTATGTTTTTCCCATGATTTGGATTACGGGCTAGGCTGATTAATGGCATGTTGCTGTGATGTGTGATGATCTTGACCTGAGTCTTGTGACTCAAGGATGATTGTGAGCAGGTTTAGTTAACTGTCTTGAGTCTGGCGGTAGTTCTGTGTGCTGCTTTGTGCTTCATGGTATGTGCGCCAGCTGCGTGTTTAGCCTATCTATTGTCCAATATTTCTATTTTGAGTCTCTGTTTAACGCCCGTAGTTTAACGGAACCTTACTAGTGCGGATGTAGGTTTCATCCGGTGAATTTTGGCTATCGATCAGTTGGTGTTTGTCAACTAAAAGAGAAACTTACACTACTACGTGGCACAACCCGACACTAGCAAGCTGGAAGCTAAAGGTCCTCCGATCGAGACGCACCACCTCGAGGAGAAGCACTGCACTTGAAAAAGTAAGGAGTGAGCCTGATCTCATTAGCTCAGTAGGGGTCCTGCGGATCCCCACAACAACAAAAACGGTGAGCAGTAACAATAGTAACAATAATAAACAACAGTGATAGAATAATAACAATAAACAATAGTGTCCGGAACAAGAAGAACAATAAATGGGGGAACTACGAAGCCTCTATGCTACCCTACTCTCGAGCTCATAAGAACCCGTCTTGGCTAACGGAACCACTAACAAGGCCACGCGGCCATACACGTAATCTCCATCCTTGGGAGGACATCTAACACTGGTAAGCCTCGATCTCGAGCTAGGACTAGTGAGAAAACCATGCCCTACACACAGGGTGACACTAGCATGTCTACCGGAAGGGCCAACGATAACACTATCAGTAACTCAACCTTACCGGCATAGGATCCGCAACTCAAGTATACACAACATGGCTAGATACGTCCACTGATGTCTTATACTTGCCAAGGTCTCATATGCATGCACACTACCCACACCAAGTCTCGGGAGGAGCAGAGGAGACACACATACACTACACCCTAAGACTGCCTAGGATCCATGCCACTATGTCCCACAATACGACTCTGTCCAACTACCTAACACGGGGTACGCGCTACTATGTGACAGTAGCATACTCTTATGCTAACCAAGGTACAAATGCTCAGACGATCTTGCCTCTAAACAAGGAGCATTATACACACTAGGCGGTCTCACCTGGTCCAACCACGGTAAGTCACTAGGATCTTCACAGTCTCGTGGAAACCCATCGTGTAACTCTATCATCTGTGGTCTCATGGGAATCTACCATCTAATCCTATCATCCGTGTTCTCATGGGAATCTCGAGAATGGCATACATACGGATGCAAACCACCGTAAACCATTGTATGACACTACGGGGTACTAAGAAAACTACCCACGATCGGACAATGGAAACTAGTGGGTACCGACCCACAAAACTCATACAAGGACTACTCACTATGATCATAGTACTCACACAGATATGACCCTCCATGGTCACAGGACTCACGCGGTATACAATCCAACTTGGGCACGCAAGCCATGTGGAAACTAAGCTACACGTATATAGTCAAACCCATCGTAGGGAATCCATAAATCTCATATTGTGTGAATCCATTCTCAGGCGACCATCACCCTCACAAGGTCAAAATGGCCCAATTTCCATATATTTATGTGAATAAAATACTAATTTCTATGTTCTAAGGTAAAAACCCATTCACGGGACTCAAACGGGCTGAAAAGCCCTCATCCCGATCGACTTAGACCACTGGTCAATCTACCAAAACCATAGGTCGGTCGACCTGCCAAGCATGGGTCAGTTGACCTACCATCTCGGTCAGTTGACCAGCTGGGAACGTGGTTGGGGGGTCGACTGTGTTAAGGTGATCATGGTCGGCGAGAGGACCGCAACCACCATAGACGCGGTTGGTCATCTGACTACCTCAATGACCGCCTCTCCCACCATAGACGCGGGGGGTTGGCCGTGTTAAGCTTTATGGGAGTGAGATTTTTTGTTGGTTAGGTTTTTGGCGATTAATTAGAGATAATGCGTAGGCGTGCCAATCAGTAGGTGACAAATTTATTATGCGCTCGATCTGACTTGGTCAGACAAAAGTGAAGTTTGTGTCGGGACCGGCAGTCTGTCATACCATAAAGGTTATGACGTTAATTATATCCTCCGAGAGAGAGGAAGACCCTTGATTAATTGCCAAGATAGGCAAGCACCGGTGTGACGACCCAGAGCTCGAGATACCGATATACCGGAAACACCGACATACCGATACCAGGAACTGGGGAAGCCTCCCATCTAAACAACTTGGTTGACTTTGATTGATTTTCATCCCCTCTTCATTTTCCTTAGTTAAAGTCATCTTTGCAAAGTTGCTCATTGTGTGTTTATTTGTGTTGTTTGCATCTTGTCAAGGTACCACATTGCATGTGGAGTTGCTTCCGATCTTTAGCATCATCTCCTAGGGGCAATTCCTTTTCCACATTCTACTCCAATCCCTTGTTCAAGTCAACCATGTCTTCTTTCGATCTTCCTCGTTCCCAAGAGGAGTCTCTTCCTCAGGGGCTGCTAGTGAACCCGTCTCAGGTCATCTCCTTCCAGTCAGGAGAAGGGTCCGCCCCTCCTCCTTCGTCTGTCCCCATGGAGGGCGCACAACTCTCCCCTTCTTCCACCAGTTCTGCTAGTCATGTCCTCCAAATGATGGCCTAGTTGGATCCGGCCCAACTCCAGGCCGTCTATCAGGCTTTGCAGGGGTCCAATACCCCACCTCCCACGACTATACAAGGCCTGTCCAATGCCTCCATTGCTCAACCTAGAGTTGATGGGCCTGCAGTTCAGCCCATTCCAATTGATCTTACTCTAATCCGACTAAGGACCATTCAATTCTCTAGCTTGGAAATGGGCCAGTCTTTTGATTCGGCCCAGCAATACTTTGACAAGGGGAAGATTGTCCTCCCTCCTTCTATTCAAGTAGATTCTTATAGGCCCATTCCATCAATGCCGCAAGTCCTTGTCAGCCCATCTGACTTCATGCGCCCTCAGCAAGGGGCAGCCCAAGTTCACTCCAATTTGGGTCATCCTTCAGTCCAATATCCTTCTTATGGGCCTCCTCCACCTCCACCTGTTTATCCTTCTGCTCCTTATCTTGGGCCTCCTTCTTTCACTACCCCTACTCTATCTAGGGAGCAGGAATTGCTTGACAAATGGGACTCCATGCAACCGCAACTTGATTTCCTCCAGAAGTGGGTTGGTCCACAATCTTTAGCGGATGTTCCAGTTCCTAGCTTCCAAAACATCTGGTTCCCTCCACAATCCGAGCTTCCCACTTACCACAAATATGATGGGAATGGCAATCTCTTCATTCATGTGAGGGACTTTCTATATGAGTCGACCTAATTTCAATATGATGATCGCCTTATGGCATATTTGTTCTGCCGCTCATTGGATGGGGTTGCTCTCGAATGTTCTACTCTCTGCCATTAGAAGATGCCGAGAGTTTCAAGGTAGTGAAAGATAAATTCATTCATAGGTTTCAAGACAGGGTCGGTCTGGAATACTCATTTACAGATCTAGTGTCTGAGAAAATGAAGCCAGATGAGGAATTTGCTACCTATGCAGACAGATGGTGGTAGATGGGCGCCCGAGTGCCCGGCCACATTCTGGAGGAAGAGAAGGTCAAGCTATTGATCTCTAATGCTACTCCGACCTTCCGTAATATCTTGGCCATGAATGACATAGCTAATATGCACAACTATATAGCCGGGCACGTTTTATTCAAATGCAGTTCAAGGACTCCCCGATCCATTCACTCTTTAAGGCCCAAAAGCCCAAATATAACAGAAAGTCTCAAGGGCCCGTTACAGAAGGAGTCCAAACCAATGAACAAGTGCAAGCCGTGGCATTCCCCTTCCCTAACCAGTCCAATCAAATCTGCTTCCCCCAAAACCCCCACAACCAGGTCATCGATCCACAAAACCCTCCACCCGTCTTCTCCGCTCCACAAAACTCTCCACTCACCTTTGCCGCTCCGCAAAACACCTTCTCCTCTCTGCAGCAACCCGGCCCAGCAACCCCCGCAATATCACAATGTCCCTCCACCCAATGGCTACACCAACAAGCGCCCGACTCTGAAGAGAGTCCAATACCCTCCTTTGTCAGAATCCCTTACAGATATCTTTTCCACTCTCATGTCAGTTAGTGTAATTTAGCTTCCTCTGGAATGGCCCAAATGGAACCCGGCGAGGGCCCCGTATGAACGGGTCCGCACTTACGACATCTTCCTCGGGAGCCGCCTCATCAGAAGAGTAGTTATAGTCTACCTTGTTGCTGGAGGAAGACTCGGCCGAGGCAGGTTACTCCCCGGTGGGAGAAGGAGCGCCTGCTCGAGCACCCTCGGCCTCTTCCTCGCGTGGGCTCGCGGATGGCAAGGCCCCGGACCTCAACCTCCTCCTCGTATACATTAGCCTCGGCTCAGGGATCACCTGGGCCTCTATATGTGTGGGAAGGGGCGCGAGGGGAGCTACCAAACGAAGAAACACTCGGGTCAGGCGAAGGCTCACGAGCTCCCAACATAAAGCAAAAAAGGGAATATGTCATGCCCTGCCGGTGGAAGGAATTACCCTGTGCGGTCTCCGCGGATGGGAGCAGGCCGGGAACCGTCCCCTCTACGGAAGGGGTGACCCCGGGAGCAACGGGTCCTTCGGCGTCCGAAGTAGAAGCGGGCGCCGGCTCTTCCGTAGGAACTAAAAAGGAAGGAGGCCAATATTAATAAGCAATAAACATATATAAGAAGAGGCCTGGTCCCGTAAGGTGAGAAGGCGTCAGGGGGGGTCATCAGTGAGAATCTCTAACCAGTGGGCTGACTGGACTCGGCCTGAGTCACTGCGATCGCGGCCATGAGCTTCTTGGCTTCAGCTTTCCTCCACTCCAGTTCCTCCGGGCTGACCCTCTTGCCGAGGAACTCCGTAGAACCCGCCTTCCTCGCTTCTGCTAGGAAGAGAACACGTGCGTGTCACGCAAAAGCAAAAGGTTCCCCGGGAAGGGTGACCGAACCCCAAAGGGTGTCAATATCTAAAAGCCTCACCTGCAGGGCGGCTTGGCTCGGCCCGGGGCGTGGCGAATGTGGCAAAAGAGGGAATCGACGGAGGAGGGGAAGCTGAGGCCGCCCGAAGGACCACCGCCCTCTTCGTCTCGGCCTCCCGCTGCGCAGTCATCCTGGCGGCGGTGAGTGCCTCCTCCACAGGCGACTTCTCTTGGGGCTTCCCAGTGGCCCCGGGCGAACGGACGGGAGTCGACGCAGCTCGGACCTGGCCCAGGATTCATCCACAGCACGGGCCGGCGAAGGTGGAGGCTCCTCCCTAACTGGTGGGCACAAAAGGCACCCAGACGTGAGCATCCCAAGCCAAAATAGAGACAAGCCTTCTTCAGGGGCAAAAGTGCTGAAGGAAATTTTACCGGTCGGTCAGCTTGGCTTGGCCCGAGGCGAGGTGAATTCGGCAAAGGAGGGGATCGACGAAGGAGGAGAGGCTGAAGTCACCCGGAGCGCCTCCGCTTTCCTCCGCTCCGCCTCCTGCTGAGCCGTTACCCTAGCGGCAGAGAGCGCCCTCTCCACCGGCGACGTCACTTGGGGCTCCCCGCCGACTCCGGGCAAACGGACAGGGGTCGATGGCAGCTCGGACCCGGCCCAGGATTCATCCACAGCATGTGCCGACGAAGGTGGAGGCTCCTCCCTAACTGGCAAACACAAAAGATACCCGAGAGTGAGCATCCCAAGCCAAAATAGAGACAAGCCCTCTTCAGGGGCAAGGGCGCCGGAGGAAATCTTACCGGTCGGTCGGCTCGACGCGGCCCGGCCCGCCTCGAACTCCTCGAATGGCAGGATTGGAGGCGGTGCAGGGACGGTCCTTGAAGATTGAGTAGCCTCCGTCCTTCGGCGCTTGGCTTCCCGCCGTCCGGCCACCTTCGCTTCACTTATCGCCTTTTTCACTGGCGACCGTGCCCGGGACCTCTTCGCGGGGGGAGGCAGAGGAGTGGTGGTCGGGGCCGCCGGTGCCTCCTCAAAATATGTCGGCTTCTCAGCTTGCCGGAGGAGGTTCTGATATGTGGGCAGCTGAGTGCTATCCGGGTAGTCTGTAATAAAAAAGAGCAACAAGAGAAGCCAGGAGTTAGTTGATACTGGGCACTCATTTATTTTTTACATATAAATACATATAAAAATTTTTAAGTTGCTACAACGCCTGCCTCTGGTCCTGGCTCCGCTGCCACCTACTTTCGTGCCCGGTCCGTCAGGTGCCCCAAGTGCTGCTCGGGCAGCTCTCCACCCGTGATCCCGGCTCCCCTCAAGCCCAAGCTCTCCTGCCGTCTCACTCTTGGTAAAGTCGAGGAGTGACGCTCTGGTCGGTGCAGCTCCAGACCAAACAGCCTCTGGGTCAGCTCCCGGTAGTCTACGTAAGTCTTCCCACTCACTGGAGCTCCATGTACACGTAGCCCGGTAATCCATGCCGCATCCTCTAGCATCAGCACCATGTGTCCCCACGGGAGCACGAACGCACGGCTAACTTGGTCCCACCGATCGTGCATCGCGTACAGTAGAGCTGTGTCTAGTCTTGCCACCTCCATGCCGAGGAACTCTCCGAACCCCATGGCGATGAGCCGCTCCCTCTGGAAGTCCGATAGTGCCAGGTACACTGTGCGGACCTGGAGCCATGAGATCCGTGTCTGACATTTTCCCTACATACATGTAAATAGTTTACATTAGTCATTCATTTCATAATAAGTCATGCATTGCACCCAAAAAAAATGTAATTTGTCATGGTAGCGGCCACCACAGGGCCATTTTCCATCTCTTTAACGGTCTTCTATTGACCGTTTGATATCCCCAGAGGTCCCTATCAAACCATTTTTCAATTTCAATAAACCCCTCGATGATCTACATTTAAAACGGATATCCTCTGACCATTTTTGTCTATCCAATGGTCTGTTGGAGACCGTTTGGTTCTTTAAGCGGCCCTGTATGGACTGTTTTAGTCCTCATAAGTCTGCTCCACATTATGGTCTGGTGGAGACCATTCTGTTCTCTAAGCGGTCCTATTCAAACCGTTTCTATCCCCCATAATTCCATTTCTAACAGTCATAGAGTGACCACCTAGTGCCTCTGCGATCTGTTTTAGACCGTGTTTATTCCCCCGACACCCCGGCTGCTCAAATCCTATTGAGCGGTCACCCTTGGACCGTTTTAGACTCCTGAGTGGTCTGGTTTGGGCTGTTTTCATCCCAACAGTCGTAGGGCAACTATTTTATTTTCCTAGGCGGTTCCTGTTGGGCTGCTTTCTACTCATCATGCCTGACAGCATCCTACCCCCTCCCCACCAATGGATATGACCCTAGGGGCCCTACAGCTGATCCTGAGGGGTTGGTGTGACCCCTTGCACACCATCTAGACTGCATGCATTCATTGAAATTGGAAATGGAGGGTTTTTTTGGGGGGGGCTTACCTCAGAGGTCTTGGCTTGTCTCTACACCACCACTGCTGCCACCTCCGGCGGTGCTCCTACCTCCTCAGGCACTTCAGTGACTATGACAGCTACTTCACCCTCGGTTGCAGGCGGTGGAGGCCCCTCTACGGCCGCTTCCGACGACGGCGCCGCCTCCTCCGGCGGGTTCAACGACGGTGGTGCTCGGGCTCCTTCACGGGCCATCCAACATGCTAGAACTTGGCGCTTGAATCGCATTAACCCGTAGGAAGGCTAGGGGGATGGAGAGGTTTGGGCTCGGAATGGAGGAGGTTGTGGGAGAGGGCGGTGAGCTTTGGTGGCTTTCCCTGTGGCTCGGTGGAGGGAAATGGGGTGAAGAAGATGATGGGGCATTGGTTTCTTTTTTTGAAACCGACGATCGAAATGCGGTCTGTCGATAGACCGTTTAGCATTAATGTGGTCCGGCTCAGACTGTTTTTGAGTAACGATCCACCTACCTTTAAGTGGTCAGTCCATGACCGTTAATTTATTTGGCGATCACCTGTAGGGACATTTTAAGGACACGAATGAATTCAAATTCTGCTTGCCTTTGCGGTTCTATTTGGACTGTTTTTCATTTGTGGCGGTCTCAAATGGACCGTTTCTATGTTGTTGTGTGTTCTTTGATTGCTATTTGCGGGACGAAATTGATGCCAAAGTCTATAAGGAGTATAGCCCATTTTCCCAGCCTTCCTGATAATACAAGCTGCTTGAGGTGAAATTTGAGTGGGTCGAATTTTGAGATCAACTCCACCTGGTGAGACAGAAGGTAATGTCTCATCTTCTTCACGGCGAACACAGGTGCTAAACACATTTTCTCCATAGGGGAGTAACAGTGTTCAGGGCCGACTAACTTTCTTTTGAGGTGCCATTGTGGTTGTTCTTTGCCTTCTTCATTTATTTGTGCTAATAAGAGTCCCAAAGATGCATCCATGACAACAATGTAGAGTATTAGTGGCTTTCCTTTGACCAGTGCTTCTAACACTGGGGGAGTAAGTAGGTACTCTTTGATTTGTTCAAAGGCATTCTGACACTCTTAGTCTTATATGAATGGTGTGTCATGTTTCATCAACTTGTCGAAGGGTGCGTATCTTCCGAAGAGGTTGGATATGAATCGGCTAATATAGGCTAGCTTTCCTTGGAGAGATCTCAGGTCAGTTATGTTTCTGGGATGTGGCAACTCCCGAATTATATTGATTTTGTCGGGGTCTATTTCTATCCCCCGATACCTAATGATGAAGTTGAGGAACTTGCCGCTTGAAACACCGAAGGTCCACTTCATTGGGTTCATTTTGAGTTGATATTGTCAGAGTCTTTCAAAAATCCGACGTAGGTCAGCCAGGTGATTTTCTCACTTTTTGATTTTGACGACCAGGTCATCAACATAGCACTTGACCAAGTCGCGGGGAATTTCATCAAAAATCTTTGTCATTACCCTCTGGTAGGTAGCGCTAGCATTCTTCAAGTCGAAAGGTGTCCTCTTGTAATTGAAGATCCCTTTGGGGGATCGTAAGGTCACATGGTTTTTGTCTTTAATGGCCACGTGGATCTGGTTGTATCATGATGATCCGTCCATGAAGGATAAGATTTCATGTCCTGTGGTCATATGAACCATGGTTTTAGTGATCGGGATTGAAAAGTCGTCTTTCCGGCATGTTTTGTTTAAGTCTCTGTAGTTGATGTAGCCTCAGATTTGGCCATTCTTTTTCTTCACTAGGATTATGTTAGCGAGCCAAATTGGGTATATGTGGGCTCTATGAAGTCCACTTCTAGGAGCTTACCAATGTTGGCATTTACTTCGAGTTTTAGCTCGCGCATTTGCCTTTGAGTCTTCTTGATTGGTTTGACCGTGGGGAGTATTGCCAACTCATGTTCGGCTACAGAGGGTTCTATCCCGGGCATTTCTTTATAAGTTCAGGCAAAGCAGTCTTTAAATTATAATAAGAGTTGTTTATACATTTTCCTTTCTTCCTCATTGAGGAGGACGCAAATGAAAATTGGTCGGGGGTCATCTGCTTCTCCGAGGTTGAGTTCAACTAATTCGTCTACAGTCGTTTGCCCGTCATCTTCAAGTTACCTGTGGAGTTGGCTTTATATCGATGAAGTTCTTCTCGTCATCAGAACCGGCGACATGGACATCATAATATTCATGGTTGTTGGTGATAGACGACCAAATCTGCTTGTCATAGTTTTCAGGTGCCCCTTCCCCATGTTGTTCATTTGTGGGGGCAATGGGTTCCTCACCAGAGTTTGAGCTGTTGGAGGAGGGTAACAACCCCATAGTATTGACAGCGTAATAGATTTTATACTCTTCCTCTTGGTCCTAACCAAGCCCTCTTGTGTCATATTTGAGGAAGGGAGGTTGCCCCTGGACTTATGATGGATTCCAAAATTGTCGGAAGTAATTACGCCGGGAGGTTTCCTATATCTGTGGAATGTTCTGTTTCCGACACATTGTGTTGATGTGTTTAGGCATGTCGTCCATTTCTTGGATGAATTCAGGAGCGTTCTTGGGCACATTGCTCTAGCCAAAGTCGTCATCAGCGGACCCTTGAGGAAACAAAAAGAGAGAAGTTATTTTCTGAAAAAAAAGATGTTGACAAAAAAATAATGGAAAAAAAATAAAAGAAAAGAAAATTTTGAGCTTGGATGCTTCGTCCCACATCAGAGCCGGTTGATGATGCCGTTGTTTGTTCAGAGATTTTCGCTAAGATGTTTACTAAGAAAGAAAGTTCAAGAAGACCCGAGGTGCGGGTTGTGGAGTATGTACGCAGGAAGCCAGCCTAGCATATGAAGGGAGGGGAGAGCTTGACCATTGTTTTCACCTTGCCTCCTTCCCGTCTGATTTCCATCTTCCAACAGCTGGATTTTATCCCCCGTCCACCCCCGATTCTTATTAATCCATTGATGTTCCAGTATCCACCTCGGCCTGAGAGGATTAAACTTTTGATTGTTACATGCCCATGCGGGTGTTGCCCGCCAATTGATTTCTCGTCAAGGTGGTCGCCCTCTTCACCAGCTAATTTATCAAATTTGTGGTTCTCCTCCTCTGACCCCTTTTTTGATGTCCTCTTTCCCTCATTCTGTCCTCGTGCACTCCCCCCTCCTCCATCAGATTCTACTTCCTGCCACATGCTCTCCACTGATCTTGACCAAAAAAAAATGTCAAATTCGAAACTGAGATTTCAGTGGAGGATTATGCTATGTTCTGCTCATCCTCTTCCCAAGGGCACAAGGCCCTTGCTGCTTTTCCAGTAGACTTCCCATCTTCTAGGCTAGATGTAGAGTGTGTAGAGTCCCCTAGGCTAGTAGAGTTAGTCGGGGTAGAGTCTAGCTCTAGAGTTTTTAGCCCATCCACGCATGCGACGCACCCGGTGATGCATCATTCTAAATCTATTCCCGATAGGTTCCTCCAGGACCTCGCCCAGCATTGCCACTCCCTCCTCAAATGCCCTGAGTTTGTAGCAACCTCCATCATCTTAGAGGATGAGGAGGAGTTAGACGTGGTGTGGAGTAACGACGGATTGGGCGTATATAAAATCATAGATGACAAGGACCTGATTGATGATGAGGATGGCGATGTGGATGACACTGCTGATTTGTATGCACAAGGTTTGAAGAGGTTCGATGAACCATCATCAGCAGTGGATGAACCCACGAAAGAAATTAATCTTGGTACAGAAGAGGATCCCAGGCCCATAATCATTTCAGCTAATCTCCCTCCGTAGGTTGAAGAGGAGTTGGTCAAGGTTTTGAGAGAGTACAGCGATTCTTTTGCCTGGTCCTATGAGGACATGCCGGGTCTTGACCCCACCTTGGTAGAACAGAGGCTCATACTTAAACCAGGGGCAACACCCGTGAAATAGAAATTGAGGAGATTCCACCCTCAGATAGCCTTGAAGATGAAGGAGGAAGTAGATAAATTACACAAGGTCAGGTTCATTAGAGTTATTTTATATCCTCAATGGGTGGCGAATATAGTCCATGTAATGAAAAAAGATGAAAAAGTCTAAATTTGTATTGATTTCAGGGACTTAAACAAGACATGTCTGAAAGATGATTTCTCGCTACCTCACATCGATGTGTTGGTTGACAACACGGCCGGCTACGAAGCCCTCTCATTTATGGATGGTTATTCTGTGTACAACCAGATTCGTCTTGCTCCCGAAGATCAAGAGAAAATCTCATTCACCACGCCCTAGGGCACTTACTACTACGTGGTTATGCCGTTTGGGTTGAAGAATGCGGGTGCCACATACCAATGGGGGATGATGGCGATCTTCCATGACATGATGCATGTGTATATGGAAGCATACGTGGACGACATCTTGGTGAAGTCGCGAACGAAGGAAGAACACCCCACGATCTTGGCTAAGGTGTTACAAAGGGCTAGGGAGCATAAATTAAAAATGAATCCGAAGAAATGTATTTTTGGAGTGTCATCAGGGAAGTTGCTAGGGTTTATAGTTAGTAAACGGGAGATTCAGATTGATCCGAACAAAGTACGCATTTGCCTGAGCCTCCTCCCTCTAGAGTTGTGACTGATGCGCCTACCCATGAAGTCCTCACATATTCCCAACATAATTAGGATACACAGAGACCTACCATGGATCGTCCTTCTCAAGAGCCTGCTACGTTTTCGGGTCCAGACACTTCTTCCTCTCCCGTAAGTGCCTCTCCTCCTGACTTGAATCTCCCTATTGCAATTCGCAAAGGTGTTCGGTCTTGTACTCGTCATTCCATTTCTAATTTTGTCTCCTATTCTCGTTTGTCACTGTCATATTATTCTTTCCTCTTTACCATTTCTACATATCATGTTCCTATCTCTTTCTCTAAAGCGGTGAAGGATCCCAAGTGGGTCGCAGCCATGAATGAAGAGATGAGTGCTCTCCAGCCGTATCATACATGGGATTTGTTAGAGCTTCCTACTAGGAAGAGTGTGGTTGGCTCTCGTTGGGTCTATACCATCAAGTATAATTCTGATGGGACTGTTCAATGATACAAGACGCGTCTTATTGCTCGCGGTTTCACACAGACTAATGGTGTTGACTGTCTTGATACTTTTGCTCCAGTTGCTAAGCTTAAATATGTGTGTGTTCTCTTCTCTCTGGCTATTCAATTTTCTTAGGAGCATCACTAGCTTGATGTTAATAATGCCTTCCTTAATGGTGATCTTCATGAGGAGGTCTATATGCAGCCGCCCTCTGGGCTCCCTACAAGGGGGAGAGTGTGTCGTCTGAGGAAGGCACTATATGGATTGAAACAGTCTCCTCGTGCATGGTAAGAACGGTTCTGTGCTGCTATGGTACGCTTTGGGTACTCACAGGGTAACTCACATCACACCTTATTCACTAAGTGGCAAGATGGCAAAGTTGTTGTACTTCTTGTCTATGTTGATGATATGATTATTACGGGCGGTCATGTCTTTGAAATTAACAAGCTAAAGAAGGACCTAGCACAGGAGTTTAAAATCAAGCATCTTGGTGAGTTGTAGTATTTTTTGGGCATTGAGGTTGTCAAATCCAAACAAGGGTTGTATATATGCCAGCGGAAGTATGTACTTGATCTGCTCAAAGAGGCAAGTAAATTGGAGTGCAAACCAACATATACCCTATAGAACCTAACCACGGGTTGTGTGAGACTTCAGGTAACGCATTATCTAAGGTGTATCAACGTCTAGTGGGCAAGTTGTTATATTTGTCTCATACAAGGTAAGATATCACATATGCGGTCAGCATTGTTAGCCAGTTTATGCATGTCCCTCGCACTTCTCACATGCAGGCCGTTGAGAGGATATCGAGGTACATTAAGTCCTACCCCAGTCAAGGACTATTGTATTCTAAGGCAGCACATCTCAATGTTGAGGGTTACATTGAGGCTAATTAGGCCGGTTCTCAGGATAATAGACGATCTACTACTGGATATTGTCAGTTCCTTGGGGGTCATTTGGTTACTGGGCGAAGCAAGAAACAAATTGTGTGTGCACGATCAAGTGCATAAGTTGAGTACAAAGTTATGGCTCAAAGAGTTACTAAAATGTTGTGGTTGAAGCTGTTCTTACAGGACATTGGTGTTCAAGTCCATGTTACAATGAAGCTCTACTGCGATAATAAGGCAACGATTAGCATTGCTAATAACCCTGTCCAACATGATCGTACCAAGCATATTGAGATTGATCGTCACTTTATTCGTAAAAAGTTGGACACGCAAAATTTGATTGTTGTATGTCCAGTCTATAGATCAACTATCATATGTCTTCACTAAAGGGTTGTCTTGAGAGCTATTTTCTTCTATCTTGTCCAAGCTGAACATTAGAGATATCTATGCTCAGCTTGAGAGGGAGTGTAGGCGATAACCATGGCTGCGTACAGGGGCTGTTTGGTCCAATGGCTTCTTTGTTATTTTATGTATAGTGTAAGTGTAGTTAGGGCATCATGTCTTAATGATGTATAATACTAGGATTGCTCTGACAGTCATTCCACTCCGGTGGAATTGACTGACCGTCGAATATTCATTTTTTGATGTTTTATAACCCTTAATTCTTGTAATGGTTGGGACTCTCCGCCAGATACTCCTTTCGTCAGACTAGGACCTCCATTACGAGACATCCGTCAGTCTTCGCGAGCCTGGGATTCTCACTAGGACTCTGGGCAGGTTGTACCTCAAATCCTGCACCTGTTGACTCAATCGAACTGTGTGTTATCCCTATTCTGAGTCATGGCCCACTTTGGACCGTCAGAGGCCGTACGTGGCCATATGTGGATTATTTGACTCACTAAGCGGCTCAAAGGAGACCATGTAATACTGGCTAAATGCCAAGCCTTACTGGTCGATTACCCTTGATTCTTCTTCAACCTAGACATGTTAAGTCGACCTAAAGGCCTCTAGACTGACCTAAGAGCCGTGGGCTGAACCCTGGTTTGGTTCCACCATGACTCGCGTGGCCTCAGAGCCCATTTGGGTAATCTTCTCTAGCCTAGTTGGCCCATTTATTAAACGATCAAGAGTAGCCCATTTCAGATACTGAGCGAACAATCGACTGACCGTTTAGTGATGGAGTGGCCCAATATTGACAGTGTACCATTCATTGTGGGCTTCAGTTCCTTTCGTTCTGAACGACTGGTTATAGACCGCCTGTATATGATAAGCGGCCATGCCTAACCGTTCCATCTTTTACACGGCCCATAACGGACCGTTTACCCTTGGTACCGAGTTGAGTCTTCCTTTGGCCTAGTTCACCTACTATGGTCCAGTATAGACCGTATATATCTTGAGCTGCCCCAGTCTGACCGCGGAAATTCTAGAACTCGATTTTCATGCTTTATTATGTGCGTCAATGGCTTAGTCGTTGCCGGCTTGTGCTATTAAAAACTCTGGATTATTCTGGTTATTCCAGGATAGCATGATCAATGTCTAGACATAACTTGAGATCTTGGATCCATCAAATCAATGCCAACGCATCGTAAGAGCCCGATCTAGTCGTGGGAGGAGCGCCCGAAAAGTACTAGTGTCCCGGGGAGTTGTAATGGCATGGTGAGGCATTGCACCGAGTGCAAGACTAGCGTGATGTCTACGATATTTCATCCACATGAATCATTTCGTTCTTCTTCTCTAGAGTTACAAGTTATTAAATTCCTGCATGGAATGATCTACTTGATGTATTGGTTACATGCTTGATCAGCCAATTCCTAGTTATGACTATATCTCTATTTTTTTCTTGGTTAAGCACTTTATTGTCGTTATTCTTTTATCGCATAACATTAATGCAATTGGTAAATTACTTAAACATTGTCTGCTATTACCTACTGAGTGTTTACTCACCTAGTTATTTTCCCCCCTTTCAGGTAGCTCAAGTGATGACTCTCAAACCGATGGGGATGGGTAGGAGTGAAGACCGTGGAGTGAACCAGCTAGAAGGTCTCGTGGAGTTGACTCTAGATAGTTTGAGTCTGGGAGATGTAGTTTTGTCCAAGAGTTGTAATTTCAATTAAGTTGTCATTATGTAGTTGTTTTGAGTTGATGGATATTTGGAACTTTTGGTTCTTTTAATGGTTGGTGGATGTGAAACTCAATATGCTTAATTAGTGGAATTAATGGTTATCTTGGAAAGTATCTCTTCTTTTTGCTATGGTGTAGTGTTGAAGTCATTTAATCGCTAACGCAAGGCACACCATGTCTGGAAATCAATATATTTTTAACTATTTCTACTGATGTCCCCTGATATTCTGCATCAGGGCGTGACAGTTTGGTGGTATTAAAGCCTAGGTTTTCTAAGTTCCAAGGTTTCCAAGTAATGTCATACGACCTATAACCTTGTTAAAAGTCTAAGGGTCCAACCTGGTGAGATTGGGTAGAGACTCGGGTTGAGTTAATAAATCAACTCTAAAAGATTTTCAATCCTCAGCAATGGGTACTTGATCTTGATAGTAAGCTAGTTCAATTGTCGATAATTGATGTACAATCTCATCGAACCATCCTCCTTTCAGATGAACAATACAGGGGCTCTCCATGGGGATATAGTAGGACGAATGAACCCCTTCTCAAGCAATTTCATTAACTGTTGCTTCAATTCCCTCAACTCCACAGGAGACACCCGATATAGAGTCTTTGAAATAGGGGACGCGCCAAGAATTAAATCAATGGAAAAGACAACCTCTCTCTCAGGCGGTAGTCTTGGCAATTCCTCTGGAAAGACTTCTTGAAAATCTCAGACAACAAGAATGTCCTTTAACTCAATCTTCCACTCAAGGGTTACAGAAACAAAGGCTAGAAAAGCCTGACATCCTCGCCTCAACAACTTATCAGCTTGAAGAGTCAAAATAAGTGGCACAGACTTATGGTGCCTAACCCCTGTAAAAGAGAGTTCAGGGTGTCTAGAAAAAGACACAGAACTAGTACTACAATGGACATTGACCTCATGCTTAGCCAACCAATCAACTCCTAGGATTACATCATAATCCTTCATATCCATACAAACTAAATCAGCTGGCATGTTCTATTCATTAATCACAACCTTACTAGAAGGATAGAAATACATAATTGCTGAGCCAGAACCAATAGGGGTTGAAATTTCTAATGGAGAATTCATCAACACTGGTTTCACAACTAAAGACTTAGCAAATTTTCGAGAAACGAATGAATGAGTTGCTCCGGTATCAAATAGAACAAATGCTGACTTATCATAGATAATAAGAGTACCTTCAACGAGTTCACACTCCTCGGTGGTTCCTGCATCATCTTCTTGTAGGGCTTGAAGCTTGCCCTGTTGCTTCTTATTTCCTTGGGGCTTAGTCAGTATAGCTTGATCTAACAAGAGGGGACACTGTGGAATACGATGGTCCCTACTACCGCAGCGCAGACAGGCGCCCAACTTGCGCCAGCACTCTTCCATCTTGTGACCTGGACGGTCACAATACTTGCACAGGCCTTTGAATGGTACTATCAGCCCAGACTTCTTTTCTTCATTCTTCAGCATCTTGCCCTTCCATGAACTAGACCCACCATTGGGCCTTTTCTTGCCATTACTGGATTTAAAACTGTCGGAACCAGAAGTTTGCTCCTTCTTAGAATTCTTTTCGCAAATTCTCTCCATCATCTCTAAGGTGTCTTCCAAGACTTGAGCTTTCCTCACCATTTCTGCATAGGTCTAGATTTCCATTGGGGCCAACTGGTTGATATAATGGAATTTCAACCCATTAAGAAAGCGCTTGGCCTTCATCTTCTCAGTGGATACCAGGTGAGTTGCATAACGAGATAACCGAGAAAACTGAGCTTCATACTCAGCTACAAAAAGATTTCGCTGCTTCAGAGCAGCAAACTCCACTGCCTTCTTCTCTTGTACTCTATTAGAAAAATATTTGTTGTTAATGAGTTCCTCGATCTCCTTCCATGTTACTTGCTGGTCTCCTAGAGTAGCCTTTACTACATCCCACCATGTTCTTGCATCTCGTTCAAGCTGGAAGGTCGTTAGAAGGACACATTCTTGATCAATACACTGCATCACTTCAAAGATTCTCTCCATCTCTTTCAGCCAATGCTCGGCTTCATCAGGATCGGTCGAGCCACTAAATCATGGGGGATTCAAGCCACGAAAGTTTTGGTGAAGATCTCTTGCTCCTTGGTGCGTCGCTCCTCCATGGGCAACTTGTTGCAAGGCCCGAGTTAGTCCTCGAACTGTACGCTACATGTTTCTCCATTCTGCATGTTCCGCTACCATTGGAATATCCTACATGTGAAATAGATTAATTTAGGATCATTTAGAAGGGATAGTCTTAGAATTAAATTATTAACTCAACCCAAGTCTCTAACCAAACCTCACTAGGTTGGATCCTTAGATTATACAAAAAGAGTGGACACAAGAGACACTAGGAGAAGGAAAAATAGCTACTGAGTAGAGCAATACGGAGTCCCATCATCACTATCATCATCAAAGGCATCCTCCTCATCCTCGGAGGCAACAGCTTCATCATCAATTGGAGCAGGAGGTGGAGGTGGAGGTGGAGGAAGACGGCTCTCAAAGGAGTGTAGAAGATGGTCCTGATGCGCCAATTGACGATCAATGTGGACAAGCGTGCGGTTGGTGGTCCGGAAGGCCTCGTGGGTATCCTCGTAATGGGAGGTGAGAGAGGCCATGTGGGTAGAAAGTGTGTCCAAGGCATGGGAGAAGGAATCCATCAGTCAAGTCATGGTATCCATGAATGTATCAAGCCTACCAAGGGATGTGTCCATGCGAGTTTCTAAACCAGAGAGACGCTTGTCAAAAGTCTCATAATCTCCCCAAGAAGTCTATCTAGCATCCTGAGTAGAGGACTCCCCGTGATAAAACTGTGGAGGCGGTGGCATGTCCAAAGCAATGTGTGGAGGGGAAGGTGGCTACTCCTTGGGCTGAGCTGGAGGTGAAGGTGGTACTTGAGCTGCTTGTTGTTATTGCCCCTCAACTTCCTCATTATCAGAAGCCTCTCTATACATTCTTACATCTCTCCTCAACTCTCCATCCGAGCCCCAATAATATCCAAAATCACTTAACATCTTGTGCTCATTGTAAATATCACTTTGCCTCACTTCAATGAATACCTCTGCAGTCAATGAAATTCCAGCATAAATAAATACCCCTGTCAGTTGGGATGCATAGGGCAAGGACCATCGCCTTTGTGTGCGACATGATCCAATCACATCTCCCACAAGACTGCCCATGTTGATAGTTATCCAATGCATCACATGATAAAATAGGAATCAATGAACTTCTGTGACTTCATTATGGCTTCCTACTTTTGGATAGATAATAGTGCTAAACATGTGATGTAAAATACACTGCAGTGGTGGGAAGTAGTTGGAATTTAGTATGAGAAAATTGCTAACACCATGCACATATTCACTACAGGTCATCAGAATAAAGGTACTTCACCATGCCCAAAAGCCATATTATCCCCCCTTGCAGACACTCCTAGGGCCCTTTCAAATAATTCTGAATTGATGATGATTTCAATGCCCTTGACGACTGTGAATAACTCACCATTTCTCTCATTCAGATTTCCATAAAATTCTTGAACAAGGTTAGGATAATATCGGGTGTACCTTGTCATGAAATCAACCCAACCGTCCTGAACTTCAAAAATAGCACTTAGGTCAGGGAAGAACTCATGCATCTCGTCGAAGTCGACTAGACGAGGATCAAGGATAGGCCATGGCCGCATCAGCGGTGCCTGTGGATGTGGAGCTACCCGCTGTGGTGGAGGAGCTTGACCCTCATGTCTCCTACTGCTAGACTCTCCCTGGGTGAGACACCGAGAACTTCTTGTAGACGCCATCCAGACAAGAAACCCACTATGAAACCTTGAAAGTGATTGATTTCTTCCCTTGGGGGGTGAAGGACACAAGAGGACACACTACCTGTGGTAGATAGAGTTTTTCCACAACCTGGAGGTTGAAGAAGAAGCGTTAAAGCCGCACAAGCCACTTCGGAGGTTGCTTCCGAAATGTTGACGAATTGGCCGGATCTTGTGCGGATGGAAGAAAGAAGGGTTTTTTGGGTGTGAAATGGAGAGGTGGAGTGTTCTAGGGTTTGAGGAAATGTTGGGAGGAGGTTTGGAGGAGAAGGGGTGAAGAAATGAGGGTGAGAACCCTCTTAAGATAAGGTTCGGACGTGGTTCGGCCGGCCCGATTCGCCGGTTTCGATCGACCGATGGATGCGGTTGGTCGACAGAACTGGTCGAGTGGCCTGCTCTCCCGAACTTCGGCTCTCATAAGCCTACTGCCTTAACCTCGGCTCTCGTAGCTTGCACTAATAATTAAAATTTAAATAATAATAAAATGACGAGATCTGCCCCGCAGCCTTGTCTCTCCTCAAAATCCGGTATAAAGGGAATATTAATGCCGCCCCTCTAAGTCGGGTTCAGGCCTTGGGAACCATCCCGATATGGCCGCAATCCGACATTGCTCTGGGCCGATAGCTCGTCAAACCGGAATCGTTCCCATTGGGATGCGTTTCCATCCTTTCATTGAAATTACCGTAAACCTGGCATACATTCGTGGGGATTTATTTCCATCTGCGTCGTACCTTCAATACGGACCTTTGTCCGATCATGAAGCGGTCCGTGAGTGACCAAAGAAATCTAAACGGAATGAGAAGGCTCTCGTCATCCCCGGACCCTACGCATGGGAATATCGATAAGGCCTTCGTGGGCCATGCTTAGACCTCGGCTTAGCCCTGATCATGGTCATTGCCTGGCCCACACATTCGGCCCATAGTCTGCCCCCCCTTCAAACACGTATTGGTCCCGGGATCTAAGCCCGGGACATTTTCCCGGTGCCCCTTTACACTGGAAATATTAACGATGCCCATGTAAGCCTGGCTTCGACTGCGGGGGGCCCACCGCAGTATGGTCGCAGCATGATCTTGCATCGGGCTGACAAACTTATTGATTGCCGACCGCTCCAATTGGGATTTAATTGAACGTTTCCCGTTCCTCTGAACAATAAATTTTTCGTATCCCGACATACATATGCTCTGGTTTTCCCATGACGATTATGCTATTCTCAAGTCAGACACTCGTCCGAACATTAAATGGTCAACATATGACCGACATGATCTCAAATGCTTTCTTTACGCCCTCGTGCGAAGACTTTAGTGTTTCTTACAATTAATTCTCTGGCCATGAGGCCCTGATTCCCGATGATTAATTAAGGGTGTTCCCTCGTATGGGGGATGTATATGACGCCATGACCTTTATGGCACGATGGGTTTTGGTCCCGACACGAACCATGCAATCACCTGATGAAGTCAGATTGAGCGCACCTTGGGCTTCCACCAAGCCCGAATAAATCGTCACCTAGGTGACTGGCACACCCTCACATTAAATAGACAAGTGAATAAACACACTAACAAATGAGCAGAAAACCAAAATGAATTTTAGTGCATCCATATGTCTGGCACACCCGGTGGGACCAAAATCACCCTTCATCTCTTCACTGGGATTTAGGGCCTCATGGCCTCCTAATAAATGTTGCTCGCCTGCTTTGATGAATTACAGGTGCTGTCTTCGCCAGCCTCACAGGGAGAAAAGTCAGACTAGGCGCAGTCATCTTTGTGGCCCCGAAGATGCTACTCTGAGGCACCTGCAGCTTTCAGGAATCAGGGGGGCCACCATAAAAAGAGAAGAGAGAAAAGAAGAAGAGAAGAAAAGAAAGAAGTAAAAGAAGGGGAAGGATTGGCGAAAGAGGGTTGTATGGCCATATCTATCGAGACCCACGCTGGATAATGATTACCACTGTGAGATTGATGCAGTGGAGCGAACCACTCATTCCCTCCCAGAGGGGGTGAGCGCTCTCCTGCGTACCCACCTTGATCTATCATACCAAAAAAAAAGAAAAAAAGGGGGAAAAAAAAGAAGAAAAGAAAAGAAAGGACAAGAAGAAAAGTTGGCCAGCATTGCTGAACAAGAGAGTGAGGAGGAGGCCAGCACCCCGCCCGACTCTAGGAGGGTCCAGGCCCGTGGTGTAATGCCCCGGCCCATTCCTCCTTCCTGCTACCGCTATCCGGCATAAGACCGCCCCTCGAGTGGCTGTTAGAAGATCCAGCAAGCTATGGCTGTAGCTTGATAAATTCTTGCCCGCTGTGGGAAATGCTTTATAGCAACAAGGCCAAGCACGACCACGACTCCCAAAGAGAGCATGCATATATCCCGCCATGGGGAATAGAAAAAAAAAAGTATATCCCGCCATGGGGGCAAAGTCTGGAATATCATCTTCGAGCTCGAGTACTTCGGCCCCTTCATTCTATTTCACCCGAACTTCATCTGCGGTTTCTAATCCAGCTGATGGCGACTGCATGAATTGTTCTGTCAGTAGATCTACTACAAGTGCGGTTTTAGGGGACGAGCTAGCAGCTTCGATCCCTACAGATGTGTTTGCAGTATTGAAAGACTGGTGGTTATTTATTGCCGAGCCGAAGTAGCATTTCAACTTTATAACAAAAGGCGATTCTGCCTCACTACCTCCCTGGATCACCATGTCTTTAGTGGAGGTAGCCTTTTCTTTTCTATCAACAGGCGTATCCCAATTAATTTCAACAATGACTTCCTTGATCAGTATCAGAGGTGATGATATTTTTGCCTGGGGAGAGCTAGAGGAAAAGGATAGGGATACCCCCACTTCCTCAATATCTTTGGCTTCACTGTTGCTGGCCATGTCAAATTTCGCTTGGAGAGCCGTTTCTTCGGGGTAGACCTACTCCCAGCATCTGCAAGGAGGTATGGCTTCTAATTCTGAGCCTCTTGATCGAGCCTGTCTAGTATGTTTAGCTTCTGTCGGGCATTCATCAAAGGTTGCCCCCGGTGAGCTGCCTTCTGTTGGATAGAGAGCTGAGATAGTGTCCACCTCGTAACCCCTGCTGTAATAGTACTCTTCGAGGGTGAAGCCTAACCCTGAATGTTGAGAAACATGCCTCAGCTCTTTGTCCATGCTCGAAGGATACCAGAACCTTTGGAATGCTTCTTTCTCCTTGCGAGGCTGGCCAGAGGGGATATGCTACTTTCAGAACATCTTCACCATTCGGCTTGTCGTGAAAGTCAACCCTTGAACGGGGATTGACGGGTTCTCAATATCCTTAGGGAGATGACAATCGATGTCTTCCTATACGGGGTGCTCCTCAGCCGTATAGAACAAGTGACTGGGGCCTTCAGATTGTGCCACCGCCCATGCTTTGAAAGGCTCGATAGTAATATGATCGAGGCCGAATGTTATCCTGGTGAGACCTTCTGGGATTTCAATATGGCCGTCATGCTGATCGACCTTGGCTTCAATAGCTTCAGTGTAGGTGGCAGGAGGTGCTGCTCTGCTCACGTCTATTGTACTCACAATATGTGAGACCGTCTTGGGATTGACATATCCCGGTAGCGGTGGTGGGAACCACTCATCATCGAAGATGTTTTTCGATGCCCTCGCAGGGGCCTTGGCTTTGGAGGTCTTCGGTGACTGCTCCGCATATAGAGAAGCGTCAAGCAGATGACACTCAAACACTTCGAATGGGTGGAGGTGGGCAAATATCCTCTCCTCTTTCCCCTCTTGGTTGTATTTGATGCATTGGTATAGCGTGGAAGGCACCACCATATTTTCATGTAACCAGGGATGGCCAAGCAGTGCCTTGTACGAGGTACTGGAGTTGCTGACATGAAACTGCACCCTTGTGGTAAAATTTGCCATGGTGAGGGTGAATTCTGCCACTCCCAGCGACACTTCAAATTTCTGATTAGAGCCAATGATGCGCATATCTCTGACTTTGTCGAGGTGCACATTCAAGTAGTACCTCTGATATATTCCGTATGGCAGGATATTGACAGCTGCTCTGGGATCCACCAGAATTCTATTCAGCTCTCGACCATTCAGCTGCCCCTTCATGTAAAGTGGTCTGTTGTGGCTGATAGTGGGAAGTAACATATCCTCCTGAGTGAAGGTCACAATGACCTCCAGTAGTGCTTCAACCAAACAAGTCTCATATTGGGCAGGCGTCTGCAAGGCAGTAATGATCATCTGTCGAGTTTATTCACTCAAGGAGAGAATTTCCTAGATGGTGAACCTTGTCGGAAGCTTTTTAAGCAACTTTATTATTCTGCTTCTGACTCGGACATTAGATAGCTTCATTTCTTTTCCCCAGCTACGCTCGGAGCCTTGAAAAGACCGGGCGAGATGTGGCGGTGCGTGTCTCGGAGCCTCCGCGAAGAAGGACTCGATCGCCGGGATCGGGGCTCCTGCACCTCTCCTCCCCAGATTCCTCTCCACGGATACCGTACGATCTCGAAGAAACCTCTTCGAGAAGCATTTATTCGTGCCTGTTGATCTGTTGCAGAGTGTTCAGTTTGCTCAAAAGCATGTCGTGTATTGGGGTTTATAGCATTCTGTTCCCCGTTGAGATTTTAACTAACTTAGTTGTGAATAGGATGGCTTCTCCTTGTGACTCCAGCGGATGATTGCTGATCGTCGTTCGTCTTGTTATTTGTTAGTTAGTTTTTTTTTAAAATTTCCCCTCACAGATAGGACTCGTTCATGTTCCTTTTTTTAGCTTGTCGATTGTCGTAATGCATTAGGAGGCTTGTTAGGACAAATTTTATCTTTATCTCTTTCAACATGTGCTTCCGATGAAAGAAAGTAAAATCTTACTGGTCTATTTTCCTTCCTGCCGATGTAGGTTGGGTCTTATACTGTTGTCGATCACACTTACGATGCAGTTGTGGTAGGAGCAGGTGGGGCGGGGCTCCGAGCTGCAATCGGGCTCTCAGAGCATGGGTTTAATAATGCCTCCATTACCAAGCTCTTCCCCACTCGATCTCACACTGTTGCAGCACAGGTGCTGGATTTTTCATAAGGGTTTCTGTTCTTAATTATTGTCTTGCAATCCATCATATGCCCATTTCATTCAAAATGTAAAGTTCTCGAGCCTTAAAAGGAGTAATGACGTGGGGTTGTAATGAAATCCACTAGCTACGTGCGTGAAAGAGTAAATTTACTTGCAACTACCAATAAAAGGACATAATTTCAGAATACCAAGTGTTTACGATTTGGGTTGACATTATTTAGGAATCTTTGGGGAACTAGGATTGTGTTGAAAGTTACTTATCAGTAGACTTGTGATGTACAAAGATGTGAACAAACTCCTTATCTTGCCTACAACAAACGTTGCCATTTAGCTGCATCAGGTATGCACATGAAAGTGTCAAGACAAGATCCTGCTGCTGGTGTTGTGTCAAATGTAGTAATTTTCTTTTCCTACAAATTTGGCTTTTATGAGACCCCTTATTTTCCTTTGATCGGTGTGTTTTCTTGTATACTGGCCGTATACACACATCTCAGTTTATCCTCTTTATTTAAACAATAAATAAGTACCATTTTGCATCTCCATATCCAGTGTGTTGCACCAAAACAAGTTTGGTAAATATCTACTAGAAAGTGCTATTGCCTGCTGAGACATGGTTGGAGCTTGTTATAGAAGGAGATTATTTCTTATGAATTTAATATGGTAGATAACCTAGTGTTTAAGCCAAATCTGGTGGTCGTGCCAGCCATGTCATGATTACTCCACAATGTAGATGAGAAATTTCAACAGGGCAATTAAAGATGCGGTTGACATGAGAAAGTTGATTTCATATGAAATACTTGACAAGTGTGTTTAGAACTGCCACCGTATGACTAGCTTGACAATGTTTTCAGAGCCACTGGAAGACCATATGGTCCAGAGTCTCCAGACTGCCATTCCAAATCTGATATTATGTTAACTACCCAACAGTAGATTCAGAACCCCTGCATGACCAGATTGTTTTCAAATTCAAGTAGCACAGGAGCTGCAAAGGGGAACATCAGATGATGAAAGACATAACTGGTTGAATTGATGATTGACACCATATGAGAAAATGATCCAGAAAAGACTCTAGTTCGATGGTGAAACTTGGAAAAATAATTGGCTAATTCCCATTGAAGTCAATCCATTTGATTTTGAATTTTATCAACTGCTTTTTCAGCATCAATTGAAATGATCGTATGGTTTTTGTTCTTCATTCTGTTGATATAATGTATCACATTGATTGATTTGTGTATGTTGAACTATCTTTGCATCCCTGGGATAAATCCTAAGCCAGAGAAAATGACGCTGGCGATCAAAACGACACGCGGAGACCCGAGAGAACATCGAGAACCCTCAGCACACCCGGACTTGCAAAACAAGGTAAGACAATACCTCACTACAACAAGAACCATGTCTCGAACTGGACAGAACCATCGAGACACACACAAGGCTACCTGTCAACCACTGGGTGACACCGGGTTGACCGGAACCAGACAATGATGACTCAACAGTAGGGAAGAGAACCCTACTACAAGCAAGAAGACTCATGGTTGCCTTATAACATAGTCTTAGCCCTCATAGGATGTCAGGAGACATCCGTGGGAAAATGAGCAGACCATAAGGACAAGCCAAGACAAGCAGAAACGAAAACACTGGAGGATGACGCTCTGGGCAAAGTGAACCATCACTCAACCGCTAGGCAGACCCGGTAGTCAAGGAACAGTCGCTACGCAACCAGAGATAAGGATGCTGGCAGTTCCAGATTGAGTCATTAGGGAACTATTACAATCAAGGAAGGGACCGCACCCAGTTACCTGAACTGACCTATCTAGAAACCACCGACATACAGACATCGCCCTAGAACAAAAACCTAAGACAGACGAACATGAGACAAGCCATTACGGCCAACGGACAACATCAAGGGGATGGGCGGTCACAAGGGGGCCACCCAAGGGATGAACGGTCTAGAGAGGGCCGCTCACGGGTCAGACGCCTAAAGGGATGGGCAGTCACAATGTGGCCGCTCAAGAGGATGAATGGTCGGGGGACCAACCACACAACAGATAGACCCCTAAAGGCTAAAGAGGATGGATGGTTAGGGCAGGACTGCCCAAGGGGATCAACGGTCAAGCCTTGGCCGCTCAAGCCCACAACCCAGTCCATTTCCTGGTCAAAATGGTCTTGACCGGATCGCTGAACGGAACCGACTTACAACAGTGCCAGTCAAAATGGTCTTGACCAGACCGCCTAATGCGACCGACACTCGAGGATGAACGGTCAACATACTACTGTTCAAAGGGATGAGTGGACCAGGCTAGGCCGCTCAACCCAGATAGAATGATAGGCGGTCAGATATTGGCTACCCAAGGGGAGATAGATGGTCTTTACGAGGCCGCTCATACCTTGTGCGGTCTATCGTGTGCCTGCATAAGCCCCTAGACTCCACGAGGATAAACGGCCCAGAGTCAGCCGCCCATACCTTGGGCGATCTCTGGTGCGATCGCTCAACCATCACGGCGAGCAAACCATGGGCTTCGCCCAATCGTGGCCTTTCCATGTCCCATTCACGCCAAAACGCAGGGGATACAACCACAATTACACAGGGAAACCCATAGACTCGATTTGGAGCCAGATCAGCTGAGAAACGGTGAGAAATGGGTGATTTTTTCAAATCGACCCAAATGGAGTATCTGGACTTCTCGGGCTCCTAACAGTCAAATGGGACTACCAATCAAGACAAAATTGGTATCAATGGAACGCTGACGTTCCCAGGAGTCCATTGACTCTAACCAATCGCAAAACCGTCGCCGATTTCTAGCGAAGCCTACAAAACCCACGAAACTCCAACGAGCCTAAACTTGCCCATTCGAGCACCGTAAAGCATGAAACTGCGAGGAAATAGCGCAGGGGAGTAGGTGATCCATATCGCTACCTCCATCGAAGAAACCGCACGCCAAAGTGACTAATCCACGTTGAAAACCACCTGGAATGTGAACGACGCCTTCTCGGAATCCACCGAGGGATCGCGCACGCCTTGCTCCAACCGCCGCTCTATCCCACGAATCGATCTCCCTAACGCGTCCCCGCCTTGGCCAGCTCCGCAACAGTGCGCGCCCCGTGCCGAGAGGACCAGAGACGAGAGAGAAATGAGAGAGAAAAGGGAAGGTGAGAAATGAGATGGGAGAGAGAGGGTTAAGGGTTTTAAATAGAAGAAATTAGGAAATTTAGGGTGTCACAAGAGGGCGCCGGTTAACAAGGCAAGACGATGGAGGGGCGCGCCGGTGTAGTGGGATGCCAAGGGGGGGGCGCCGGTTAGGGGTGATATAAGGAGGGCGCCGATTTAGTGGGGTGCCAAGGGCGCATCGGGTATACACCAGAAATGTTTAGAGGGGTTTTGAGTCTGGGGTTAAACCGGCATGGGGGGAACCGCGCTGGATTAACCCGCACCAGAATAGCCCTGTGCCGGGTTACCTTCTGAGAGCTTCGCTTCATCTTTTTAACTTTTGCTTTCTGTTTGCTTATTCACATATTGGCTCAGTAGTTGGATTGTTTGACCAATTGATGCGTTCAATCGATGGGGGGGAAGATTTAATCACTTGCAATCATCTGTTAGAGTGAATTATCACAGTGATTTAAAGGTTTTGTTAAAAGAGATTTTCTCGTGTAAGGTTTCAGAGATTAGTTCAGTGTCTTGTTCGGGGAAGCTCCTGAATAAAGCCTTCCTTGCTCTTACTGTTCATGCTCCTGGCAACAGACGGACAGCATCTCCCCCAGACTGGGGTTTGCCAAAGAGAATAGAAAACCACCAAATGGGGTATCCCGGGGTGATCCTCAAAGTGCGGAGTGGCCTCATGGCGGTCCGATAACCCGAAAGTTAGTGAGGAGGCTCGAGGGCTAGCCTTCAAGAGATCCAACAGCTCACGGGTGATAATCTTATGGAGCGGGACGAATGTGTGCCATTAGAGGCCATAAATGTTCATCCATTCGACGGGTTCATTCAAAGACCATGCTATGGGGAAGCAGGCTTCGAAGCACCCCAGATGAATAGGAGATAAGAGGGGGGGAGACGAAAACTAAGAACAGAGAACCGTGCTCATCAAAAGGTTTTCTTTTTATTCGTCCACTAAAAAAAGGGGGAAAGATTCGAATACAAGGTAGTTCACCACAAAGTGGAAGGGGAATACATTGAGGGGAAAAGGAAGGGATAGCAGGAACTACAATGAAGGAGGAGAAAACAAATACATCAGTGAGGGGGAAGGGTGAGAGCACAAGCTCCTCCCTCCCCGGGCTCACCTCACCTCAATCACACTCACCCTCCTTCTTTCTTCACCTCCTCGACGCCGGGGACGGAGCTTCTTGTGCGGCACTCTGTGGTTCTGGAAGAAAGAACCTCTCTGCCTCTCTATTCTCGTCTTTTCTCTCACGCTCTTTCTTCTCTTCTCCTTGCTTTTTCTTCTGCTTTCCTCTCCCTCTCTGTATGTCTCCATGGGGAAAAGAAGCCTTAGTCTTATATGGGGGAGGAGAAAGACGCGTCTGAACCTTCCTTCTCTTCCACTCCATTCTTCTCCTGGCACGTGTTTGACGCTGTCAAGTGGCCTGCAGATGGAGAGGTTGGTAGAATAGGCACAGTGCCATCCCAGGATTGGTCGATAGCGACCATGGTGACGTGATGCTCGGTGCAGCATTCAAAAACTTCTTAGTTCGGGGGGCTTGAGCGGGGCAGATGATTGCCCATTAGTCATGTGCGGCGTCCTTTCCATTCCAGGTGAAGACTGCCCCCGTTCACCGGTCCGTTCAGAGAAAAATAGGGTATCGAATCTGAGATGAGACATCCCTTGAGTTGAACCAGCGTGGGGGTAACATTGGGTTAAATCGGCGTGGGTTTGTGCACGCCGAATTAGCAATACAAAAAGGGGGGGCATGGGTTTAAGGGTTAAACTGGCGCGGCCAGGGGGCACGCTGGTTTAACCCTCCCACAACTAGCACGCTGGTTTAAGGGAAGTGGGAATGGGTGCACCGGTTTAAGGGGCGCGCTGATTTAGCATGAAAGAGGTATGACCGCACCGATTTAAGCGTCAAAGGGCTTCTTTTCAGCTTAGTGGCAATTCAGATGGATGCTCGCCATCCCGTGCTACTTTAGTTGTAATGCACACCATCTGGAGCATTCAATGCTGAAGGTCTTGGACTTGGAAGCCAAAAGCTTGCTTAGGGCTCTTCTAGTTCTAGCACTATAAATGCTAAACCTTTGGAGGTTAATGTGTTGGGTAGTGTTAGACCTGAAAATTACCTAATTCAGACTGGAGAGGAGTTTGCTCTTGAGTTCATGCGAGAACGGGCAAATTCCAGGAAAACCTCTGCACAGAGTGCATCTGGAGATCATGGCAATCCTGCTGGTTACATGGATCTGAAGGGAATTCTGGGTGTTTCACGTACAGAATCTGAAAGTGGGTCTGACATTTCAGTGTTTGCTGCTGGAGAGAGGACCAAGGATTTAGAAAAGAAAAACTACATTGGCACTGGAAATAAGGGTCACAATGAATTGGGCAGGTCAGGACCTCATATATCCTCAGCTGATGGCAGCAGTCATGGGATTCCTCATGGGTATTCTTATCCTTCTTCAGGGGCTTCTGACAGTCTATCAGCAAAGATGAAGTTTCTCTGTAGTTTTGGTGGTAAAATTTTACCCCGCCCATCTGATGGGAAGCTCAGATATGTAGGAGGTGAAACACGTATGATCCGAATTAGCAAGGACATTACTTGGCAGGAGTTTGTGCAGAAGACATCAGCAATTTACAGTCAATCTCATGCAATCAAATATCAGTTACCTGGTGAGGATCTTGATGCCTTGGTGTCCGTTTCTTGTGATGAAGATTTACAGAATATGATGGAAGAATGCAGTATTTTAGAGAGTGGTGAGGGATCACAGAAGCTCAGAATATTTCTTTTCTCTTCTGGGGATGCTGATGACATGCAATTTGGTCTAAGCAGCATGGAGGGAGACTCTGAAATTCAATATGTAGTTGCAGTAAATGGCATGGACCTTCCGTCAGGAAAGATCTCAAGTGGTCATGAGCAACCCAGTACATCTGGAAATGATCTGGATCTACTGAACCTAAACAACCAAGGTGACAGGGAAGAAAGCAAAGACAATGTGGAGTCGCTGAGGACTGGTGCTGCACCTGTGGTGGGTGCCACCCTTCCTCCCTTCACTGCACCCTCTTCTACATCTATCCAGGCAAGCCTCTCTGATGACTATGGTATCCGAATGTATTCTTACCAAGACCAGAGAATGCATCATGAGGAAGTTCAGCAATATGTTTCGTCTAATGTTAATCCTCATGATGGGACAAATAGTATGAGCAGCAGGATTTCTATTCCTTCATCTTTGCCACCTGACTACAACTGTGTGTCCCATTATGGACCATTTGGTGGAACATCTGCTGTAATGCCAGTCCACGAAATGCTACCCCCTAAACAAGGGGGTGTGACTGAAGGGCTTTACAGTGGCTTTGGTGTAGATAAAGAAATGCTCATCAAGGACGCAAACTTGAAAGTTGAGGGCTTTGCTCCGCAGAAGACTGAAGGTGAGCAAATTGGATCCTTTTTGGAATCAGAATTACATGCAAATGTTCTTCAGCATGAGGGGCTCATCTCAAAGCATCTACAAGTGGAGGGACTAAGCTATGGCACTTCTTCCCAAGAGCATAAAACATCCATCTTGACATCAAAACATAAGGATCACGTGGAAACTGAGGTCCGTGAACAAAGGTTGTCACCACTTGAGCCCGGGATAGATAACCAGATTTATGATTCAAATGATGAAGGCCTCTTTGCATCTGGGGAAGGCCACATTTCCGGTTTCTCTAATTCTGAGGCTGACACTGCAGATGTCAGCTACAGTGAGGCACCTTCACGTCCTTTCCGTGTTTTCCATTCTGAGAGGATTCCTCGAGAACAGATGGATTTGGTTAACCGGTTATCAAAATCTGATGATTCAATTGGTTCCCAATTTTTGATACCTCATTCACGTGCTGCTCTGGCACAACAGGAATCAATAGCTGAATCTGTTGATCCATTGCATGAAGGTAACCTTGTTTCCCAGTCCGAAAAGGCTGCCCAATCTGGCAAACAATCATACCTTAATGTTACGACCATTGAAGATGGGTTATTACAGTTTGAAAAATACAAGGAGTTGGCTGATGCAATAACACGGGCAAATCAATCTGATGCTGTTTCTGCAAAAGACAGTTCAGAAACTATGAGCCTTAGTCGCCACCCTGTGTTAGCTGATAATGAGTTAACCAATCGAAATAGGCTTGATGTGGAAGATGGAAGAGGTAACCTAACAGGACATGCAGCCCATGGTCAAACTGAAGCGGTTGGGGAGGAGCAAAGCTTTAAAATTGGAAAGAAGCTTCAGAAATCTGAGTTGCCTCATGTTGTATTGACCTCTTCTGATGATAAAAGGATCATCAGTGATGATAGGGTTCGTCTAGAAGGTGATGCAGGCAGACATCGGGAAAGTCATATGTCTGATGGTGAAATGGGTAAACTGAAAGTTCAGATAGCAGAGCCGGTTATCAATGAAACTGAATCAGCTGGATCAACAGGCATTGGAAATGTTACTAAGAAGCAGGACAATCCTGCTGCCAGTCTGGCTGAACTTCAGTGGGGGAATATTCCCACGGAGTCCATGTATACTAAAGACGCTAAGGGGCAAGCCCCACCATTTGCTTGGCCGGTGAGCTCTGCTGGAGGTGCTTCTCAACCGGAATCTTCTGCTTATGATGCTCCATCACAGCGTAAGGATATCTTGATCGATATCAATGATCGGTTTCCCCGTGATCTGTTATCTGACCTTTTCTCCAAAGCAAGAATTGCTGAGGATTCATCAAGTGTGAGAACTATGCGCAAAGATGACACTGGCTTGAGCTTGAATATGCATAACCCTGAACCTAAGCGCTGGTCTTTGTTCCGGAATTTGGCCCAAGATGTGTTTAACCGTAAAGATGTTTCTCTTATTGATCAGGATCACATTCCTTACCCATCTCCATTTACAAATGTTGAAGATGGAGGACCTATGACATACGAGTTTTCACCTCTCAATAGGGACATGGTCTACAATGTTTCCCATGTTGACTTTGATGAGGAAATGCAGCAAGTGGCATCGGGAAATGCAAATGATACCACCACAGTGGCCCCTGTATATATACCATCTCAGGCTGGCGATGAAGGCATGCAGACTGAAAATCCTTTAAGAACTCCTCTCTCTGAATATGAGGTAATTTCTTTTCCCCTTGGGGTGTATTATGATACTTTACCATGTTGAACTTGTTTCAGTCCTTGTGGATTTAACTAATCTGTTGATGCCTATAGGAAACGAAATTGGACATTAGCAATATTGGTGGGCCGGCTATTGATATTCCATTGGGTGATCTTGATTTGAGCAATTTGCAGGTGCTGTTTATTTGCCACATGTTCATTTGGAGTTTCATCTGCTTTTGTGTTTGTTATTTGAATACTGTTCACCCTGCATTAAAATGGGTAGAAATAGAAAGCCAGATGCTCCTAAAGTGGCTTCATACTATTTTTCACCCTCATTTTCTTGGCATGTGTTCCCTGGATGTTTTTCTCTTTTCCTTAAGCTGCATGGTGTGAGAGATTTTGGCATACTTGAACCATAAAACATGTGCTGTCGTTCCTGCATCAGTGGACATTGCTGTTTCCATAAGGCGTAGGTGGAGAGAGGTGACAAAACCACCATTGCCTTGGAAGACAACCCTGGCACTGATGTTGGCCTATCCCCAAGCAGTTAACCCCAATCTCGCACACTTTTTTCTTTACAATTCAATTCTTTTTTTCACTGTTAAGCTATATACGTTCCTCTTTGCTATAGCAGTGCTACAATTTGTAGGCATGACAGCTATAGCCTATATTTTGTTGTTTGTGATTGCAAGCTGAACACATGGATGGGAAGTTCTTGTGCCTGTCGTGGGGAAATGAAATTTGGCCTTTTGGTCATCTTCCTAAAAAAAGGAAAAACCAAAATGCCTGTCTTGGGGATGAGACTGTTTAATTGTCTGTCATTCTTGTTAGTGATAGACTGCAGTCTGCAGTCAAACTAGGTATGCAAATTAGGCATGTTGGATTGGATTGTCTTGAGGTCAACCTATGTCATTGCAAATCCTGAGGTGCTGGCCCAGAGTACTCTTAATCCAAATCCATTGTAAATACAACCTTGTTAATTTTGGTTTCAGTTGGGCTGGTTTTCTTTCAGTGTGGGCATCTTGCATTGACTTTACTGTCATAACAACAGGCCAGGTGCAGAAATATGTTGTAAACTTAATATACTTGGAACACACGAAACAAAAAGATTTATAGGCAAAAAAGCTGCATAGTTTGGAGATTATTACAGGATAATTCACAACCAGGTTGTTCATTATGTAGGATGCATGACATGAAGGCATTTTTTGTCTGTTTTGGACGAGCGTCCTTAGAATTCAATCCCTTCAAATGACCCAAAACAGAGAATATGAAAAAACAACCAGAGCACCACCAAAACGAACACAAATCAATCTTATTTATTCTTCAAATATTATAGTGTTGTAGGTTACAGTAGACGAAAATTTGTTTAGGAGGTTTTTGATAGGGAACAATCTCAATTATTAAAGGAATTATTAAATTCTAGCATTTTATTCTTTTGATTGACCAGAAAATATGTGAGAGGAGCTTCCCAAGTAAGATCTATAGCATCTTCTTTTTCTGCAGGCAAGACTGTCAATGGCGTCCTTTTGTCCTGAGGGATCTTAGTGATAGAGCATGTGATTGGGTGGAGGCAAAAAGGTGGGCACCAGGATTGGTGACTGTTCCTAGAAATGGTAACTTACTTTTTCATGGACTAATGCAAAAGGACTGATATAGTAAACCAATGATGGCAGGAAAGTTGACTGAGCAAAAGGTACCTTTCCAGACCTCAAAAGATGTGAATTTTGGTATTTGTGGTTCCTATTTTTGGTCTCTGGATCCATTTTTGAAGAACCTACAGGTTTGCTAAAAATGCCCCTAGGAGCCCAGATGCTTCGATGCACATTTGAAGTTCTTCATCATTAAGGTCAGTGCAGCTGGCTTGGCATGGCATATGAAGTCTACCTATCTTCTGCAATGTCTGTGCAACTACTGAGGTTCCCTTATGAGGTCGATGCACATATGATGCTTGGCCTTTGGCAGGGTAGGTGCATATTTGAACTTCTTCAGTAGAGGTCAGTTCATATTTCGAGTTGCTTCAGTTGAGGTCAGTGCAGATAGGAATTTCTTCAGTAAAGGTCGATGCACATTTGGGCCTTCTTTAGTTGAGGTCGGTGCACACTTGGAACTGCTTCAGTTAAGGTGAGTGCACATTAAGAAACAAGGTCGGTGCACATAGGAATTCCTTCAGTAAAGGTCGATGCACATTTGGGCCTTCTTCAATTGAGGTCGATGCACATTTGGAACTGCTTCAGTTAAGGTCAGTGCACATTGAGAAACAAGGTCAGTGCGCATAAGAATTCCTTCAGTAAAGGTTGACGCACATTTGGGGCTTCTTCAGTTGAGGTCGGTGTATATTTGGAACTTCTTCAATAGGTCAGTGCACATTTGGGTTTCTTCAGTTGAGGTCGGTGCACATTTGGAAACAAGGTCGGTGCACATAGGAATTCCTTCAGCAAGGGTCGACGCGCATTTGCATTTGCCATGACCAAGTCTGTGCACATTTGTATTTACCACAACCAAGTCTATGCACATCAGTGTACCAAGTCTGTGCACATTTGCATACAACATGAACAGGTCTGTGCATATTTATATTTGCCACAACCAAGTTTGTGCACATCAGCATACCAAGTCTGTGCACCTTTGCATACCAAGTCGGTGCACATCACTATTTGAAGCATATGGGTCAGTGCACATCTGGAGTTGTTGCATGTGAAGGTCGATGCACATCACTGTTTGAAGCATATGGGTCGGTGCACATCTGGAGTTGATGCATATGAAGGTCGATGAACATTTCTTTTGAAGCATACATGTCGGTGCACATTACAGTTTGAAGCATACAGGTCGGTGCATATCTGGAGTTGAGGTCAATGCACATGAATCCCTTTCTTCAGTAAGGTCGACGCACATGAACGCTTGACAAGATATCTTCACACCTGGACACATCATAATGATGGCATGAATTTCTGAGCCAATTGGCTAATGACTCATGGTGTGACATCATCAAAACATCATGTACTTAACACCAGTGAGGTCGAAGCAGTGTGGTATGATAGAATGTTCGTGGAAAGGAGTCGACACTTGGAGTCGACACTTTGGCTTGGAAGCTTGAAGAGGTCTGAGCATCAGAGAACCACTTAGACTTTTCTTCTTTCTGTGAAGACTTGAGGTCAGAGTAGTGAAGCTGAGGTCGGAGCAATATTCCCATGAGGTCGACGTGACTAAATGTTCTCCTTTGCTTATTCAGTCTTAACTATCTATTTTTCACCCTTAAGGCCACATTTGTCACCACTATGGCTATTTGTCACATGTGTATGGCTATTTGTCACCCTTACTCAGTTGTTTTGTCTGCCTTAATTTTTCGTTTGTTTGAGCAAGAGGGTTACGTTGGTTCCAGCACCAACAGCTCCCAAAGGAAAAAGAACAAAGAATGAAACTCTTACGGGTCAAAGACTCCTATGAGATGAGGAACGAAACCTTGTTCCGAATAATGGCAGATGCCCAAAAGAAAGTTCTGCTCCGTTGCTTGTCTTCAGTAGAAGCTGTGCTAGTGATATAAGAAGTTCATGTTGGGTCAGCTGGAGCACACCCGGCAAGTCTGAAAATGAAGATTGAAATAAAGAAATTGGGCTATTATTGGCCCTCCATGTTCAATGATTGCTATAAGTTCGCTAAGGCTTGCCAAAAATGTCAAGAGCACGCCAATGTGTCTAGAAGGCCGCCTGTGCCGCTACATCCCATCATACCAAGTTGGTCATTTGCTCAGTGGGGCACGGACGTGGTGGGGCCGCTACCAGCATCTGCATCCGGGTTCAAGTATATCTTAGTTGCTATAGATTACTTCTCCAGATAGGTAGAAGCAATACCACTAAGAGAAGTGACGGGAGAGTTAGTCGCAAGATTCTTCTTGCAAAATATAATATTCCAGTTTGGGATTCCCAGCCGGATTATCTCTGACAATGGTAGCCATTTTAAAAACCAAAAGGTTTATCGGCTGGCCGATAGGTATAAGATTGACTGGAGGACATCGTCCCCCTACAACCCGCAAGCTAATGGGCTTGTAGAAGCCTTCAATAAAATGCTATGCACACTACTGGCAAAGACTGTCAAGTCTAATAAAGAGGACTGGGAAGAAAGGATGTACGAAGTGCTTTGGGCCTATCATACGGTCTATAAAACCCCAGCCAACTACTCACCATTCTCCCTTGTATATGGGTCGGAAGCTGTAGTGCCGATTGAATTAGAAGTCCCTTCACTACAAATCGCCATCCAGCATAGTTTGGCTAGTAATGAACAAACCAACATAGAAAGAAGATTGGAAGAGCTCGCTGAGCTTGACGGAAAGCGTCTTCACGCGCAACAAAACATCCAACTATACCAAGCTCGCATGGCCCGTGCTTTCGACAAGTTGGTCAAGGGGCGAGAATTCAAGAAAGGAGACCTAGTGACAGTCAAAAGAAGAGAGGTAATGGCCTCCAACCCCAAAGAGAAGTTGGTCAAAAATTGGGTCGGACCATATGTCATCCACCGAGCATATGAAGGGGGTGCCTACGTCCTTGTAGATCACGAAGCAGTCATCCAGTTCTCTCCCCTTAATGGAAAACAAATAAAGCTGTACCACACAGCTCAGCCGGCATTCCCAGAATGACCAAAACACTACCTTGGTCTAGTGACATTCTACCCTGGCCGAGCTCTACCTATCTTGGTCTAGTGGCATTCCACCCTGGCTGAGCTCTACCTACCTTGGTCTAGTGGCATTCTGTCCTAGCCAAGCTCTACCTACCTTAGCCTAGTGGCACTCTCCCCTGGCCGAGCTCTACTCACCTTGGTCTAGTGGCATCCTGCACTAGCCGAGCTCAACCTGCATTGGTCTAGTGGCACTCCGCCCTGGCCAAGCTCTACTTGCCTTGGTATGGTGGCATTCTGCCCTGGCCGAGCTCTACCCACCTTGGTCTAGTGGTACTCTACCCTAGCTGAGCTCTACTTACCTTGGTCTAGTGGCACACCACCCTGGTCGAGCCCCACTCACCTTGGTCTAGTGGCACTCCACCCTAGCCGAGCTCTACCCACCTTGGTCTAGTGGCACTTTACCCTAGCCGAGCTCTACCCACCTTGGTCTAGTGGCACCCAGCCCTAGCCGAGCTCTACTCACCTTGGTCTAGTGGCACTATCACGCCCCGAGCCTTTATTTATAGCGGAAGACTCGCTCGGAAAAATACGAACAGCCAGCATGGTAAGCCTCTCGCAAGCAAGAAATAACCATAGCGTAGAATAATCACACATAAGATGCAATTGCACAAGTATTTACTCAAATTCAACTTCTATTGGGTGTTCGGAGAGTGGGTTCTCCGAGTGTTTATGTTGATGCGTGGGTGTCGTTTTATGCGGTGGATATCCCCGTGTGTGTTGGGGCACGTCCCTGTGTGTGTGCTGCTTTCGCGGCGTGTGTGTTGGGGCTTTTACCCCTTGTGTGTAGGGAGAAATCCCCGTGTTTACTGCATTCACAGCTTGTTGAGGAAGCCTCACTCAGTTGAGTGAGGGGTGGATGTAGAGAGTCTGTTGTGATCCCGAACCACCTTAAAAATTCGTTGTGTCTTATGGTTTGATTGTGGCTTGTTGTGGTTTGCATTTCATCTGTTTTAGTTACTCACCATTCAAAGTCTCGGCATATCGTTGCACACGCACATGCATTCACATCTCTACTTATCACATGCGAGTGAGCTTTGAGAGCGTAATCCAAATTGCTATATCTTGCTCCTTGTTCATCTAGGTGCATAAGAATTAATTATTTATCTATCCATCGTTCATCAAAATTGATCTTAATTTCTTAGAAGTTATTTTTTAGTGGGCCAATCAATTCACCCCCCTCTTTATTACCGTTGTCTCAGACCCAACACAGGTCGAATCGTGTCAAGTTATAAGAATATCATTTAAGTGAATAGCATGTCATGTCAAGAGGAATTGGCTATTTATTAACAAGTACACATTCTTGGACAAGCACATCATGTCAAGTTCATGTCAAATATCATGTCAAGTATCATGTCAAGCACGAGAGAGTGGAATGTCGTCGATCAATCAAGTAAGTCATGCACTCTGGTGCAATGTCACACCGTTGTCAATATAGCTCCCATGGACACAAGTAGTTTCGGGTGCTCCTCCCAGGACCAGACTAGGCCCTATTAATGTCAGATATTGAGTCATGTAAATATCTAGACATCCACTATAGTTTATAGCTAATAGAGTTCCAAAAGAATAAGCCATTGTAGGAACATTAAGATAGATTTACGAAATTCAAGGTGAGAACTTTGTGTAAAGATGACATGGCAATAATTCACATAAAACCAGGACACTCACAAATTTGGGACAATTGGCATCCACTCTGTAGACACGTCATTTTTGACATTACACTGATTAAATCTCATATTACACTATGATTCCCCAAAGTGACTTTCACATTTGAGCTATTTGAGTGATTTATTGTTTTGGTATGTTTCTTTTTTTATGAATTTTTCTAGGAAAGTCATAAATGCAGTGGCCAAGGGTGACGCCTTCTTTAAAGGCGCCAAGGATCCAAGACGCCTTATTGAGCCCTCGTGCATCACGCGGGTTGTGCCACCCGCGCCGTTCTATTTAATGTTTCAAATAAATCCAAAAATAAGAAGACGTCTTGCTGACCAGATGGGACTTTAAAAAGTCAAGGTTAGGCGCCATAATCACTCACTTTTGGCACATTCGGTGTCTTTCGGAGCTATTTTGGTGGAAAAACATGGATGCATCTAGAGTCTGAGACGTGTTCAATGAACACGTCCATGCTCTAAGACGCCTCCTTGTAAATAAAATTAATTTTTAATGACAGAATGCGTCTGGTTAGCGAGACGCATTCTCTTGTATGCATCCTAGACCCTGGATGCATTCTTCTAAAATACCCCTATAAATAAAGGACCCCCTCCCACAAAATCAGGGGCTTCCAAATCTTGAAAGAAGAGGAAAAACTTTGCCAAATTCACTTCCAAGTCTGTGAGCTTTCAAGGGGAGGTTCTGCCGGATTTTTGAGTTGTCACGTCCCGAGCCTTTAATACAGCAGAAGGATATCTCGGGAAATAAGAACAGCCGGCTAGTACGCCGCAAGCGAGCAATATAATCAGAGCCCAATCACATTCATACATTAGTAATGAATGCACAGTAGTTGGACAAAATCTAACTTTTATTGATAATGATAATCCCTTTACAATGGTATTTGACTTAATTTCACTAGACTTAAATAAAATATTATATATAGGCAACCCACATTTTACAAAAAGTCCCTGACACTTGACACAATAACAATTAACCAAGGGGGTAGGGGGCACCCCTGGGCCTGACCCAATGAATTGGGCCCAATAGCTAACCTAATCAACCTAATGACACACAAACTTAGGGAAATAAATAAAAGACCTAGGCACATGACTCAAATAAAAGGGAAAATACAATGATAAGACTCAAATAAAATATAAAAACTACATGCCTTGACTCAAAGAAATGTGAAGAACATGATGGCACATGCTGACGATCCATCTGAGCTTTGAAAAATGTGGAAGGGGTAAATGATGCCCCCATCACGTTTGTTCATCGATTTCATCGATGATGACAAAAATCGGCGGCAGGTTTGTTCATCGGCATGGGTTAAATGCTGAAGCAAAAGAGTTTGTTTATCGATCGACCGAAAGGTCAGAGTCGATGGTTTCTTCATCGATTTCACCGATGATGACAAAAATTGACGATAGATTTGTTCATCGGCATGGGTTAAATGCCGAAACAAAAGAGTTTGTTTATCGACAGGGACGAATGGTCTGAGTCGAAGGCTAATTTATCGATTTCGCCAATGGTGACAAAAATCGACGGTAAGTTTTGTTCATCGACATGGGTTAAATGCTGAAGTAAAGGAGTTTGTTTATCGACGGGAACGGAAGGTCCGAGTTGACAGTTTATTCATCCATTTCACCGATGATGATGAAAATCGACAGTAGGTTTGTTCATCGGCATGGGTTAGATGTCGAAGCAAAGGAGTTTGTTACAGTATAGGCATAAGGCTTATGCCGGTGGGACGTGGTGCATCTGTCACATATAGGGATTCCCGTGGGACATGGATAATAATTGAGGTAGAAGAAGATTTCTTTCATCATCAATTTTTTAAAAACATCATTACTAACTCAAGTGTCTTTTCAGGTTTTCACCGGAGTCAGCCCCCTGTAACTTTTGCCCACGCTGCCTTTCAAGTTTTCGCGTGACGGGGTACCCAATTTTACCCGCAGCGCCCTTTCAGATTTTCACCACAGTCGAGTTATAGCCATTTTTGCCCTTGTCCTAGATGTCTGGACAAGTCCGGCGAGGCACCTCTATTTTAAGCCTCATTTCATTCTTTTTTTTTGAGTAAACATATTTGCCATTTCCCAATGAGGTGTTTGGCGGTGGTTTGGTCTAATTACTGTCGTTGGGTCATTGCCGAAGTGAAGATGAGTTCTGTTGTCAATGATAGTCTGTTCATCGACATTAGATAAATGTCGAAGCAAAGATGTGTTTAGTCATTAACGAGGACGGAAGGTTCAAGCTAACGGTATGTTCACTGATCTCGCTGATGGTGATGAGAATCAGTGTTGGTTTGTCCATTGGCATTGGCTGAATGTCAAAGAAGAGGTTGGTTTAATCATTAACGAAGATGGAAGGTCCAGGTTAACGGTATGTTTGAAAGGCAGACTTCCGGTGGGCCTTGTATGAATTGTGCCGGATAAGGTTCATTCATCGACAAGAAGCTAATGCCAACGCAAGGAAGAGATTTTATGCCCCGATTCGGATGTAAGATCCGCAATGGCGATGATGTGTAAATATCAGCTAGGGAATAAGGCCTTGCACCAAAAAATGGTATATAGTCATTGGCAAGAAGGTAATGCCAATGCAAGGAAAGAGTGTATGTACCGATTCAGACGTAAGGTCCGTAATGGTAATGATGTGTGAATATCGGCTAGGGCACGAAGCCTTGCGTCAGGAAAGGGTATATTCATTAGCAAGAAGGTAATGCCAATGGAAGGAAAGAGTTTATGCGCCGATTCAGACGTAAGGTCCATAATGGCGATAATGTGTGAATATCGACTAGGGCATGAAGCCTTGCACTGGGAAAGGGCATATTCATTGGTAAGAAGGTAATGCCAATGCAAGAAAAGAGTTTATGCACCGATTCGATCTCAGTCTAGAGATCTACGAACACCCCTTACTCAATTGAGTAAGGCTTCTGCTGCCACACAACTTGAGTTCCGTTGATCCACAGCTTCGGGGATATAAGCCCTACAACCGTTGATCCATAGCTTTGGAGAACACGACCCAGACCGCTGAGCTTCATAGCTTGCTAACTGAGGAACACTGCTTACCACTGAGCACCACTGCTTGCTGATCGAGGATTTAACCTCGCCTGCTGATACACAACTTACTAGGGGAAATCAAAAATCAAACAAAAAATAGAATGATAAATAAAGAAACGATGTAGCTCTCAAGGAGCAGATTGACTTTGGACCTGATCCAAAAGTCAATTACAAAAATAGATTCTCTTAGACTCTCTAACACTTCAATGTATGGTACTCTATTTCATGTCTCTGAACTGTGCAGACCCTTCCTCTCTATCTTCTCCCTGCTTTCTTAGGCTCTAGCTCTTCTCTCTCTCAAACTCTGGCTCTTCTCTCTCTCGAACTCTGGCTTTTCTACGCTCCGAATACTCTTCCTCTTCTTCTATGTATTTGCTTCAATTTGAGCGATCGGACGTTTATTTATAGGCTCGCAAAAGGCGCGTGGGAAACACGTTCCTACCCAGGGAAATTTAAAATGAAGTGCTCCGCTGTAGTCCATGTGTCAGCAGATGAAGGTGCGCTGTCCACGTGGCAAAATAATTCTGATCAAAGGACCACCTTAGATCACGTGCCACTAACTGTCCTGGGATCACGTGTCTTGAGTGAATAAACTAACGAGTCCACGTGGCCCACTTTAAGATGCATTCTGCACTAAAAGTATTTGAACAAATACTTGAGACTTTCGATATTTACGTTTTTCACAAAGATAACATAAAAATCAATTGTTAGCCATGTCATCATAGGTACTTAAGAGGAGTATCAAGTCAGCTAGAGCTTAAGATTAGATAGAAAATGCATGTTGCAATACATGGAGATGCATAAACCTTAGTTTAAAATGTGCACGGTATGCACAGACCTTTAGCATGAAATGCAGACCACTAGCATCGACCCTTGCATGCTACAATGGACATGTGCTTTGACCACAATAGTAAAGTGCTCTGACCTGATGCCTTCAAGTGCATTGCTTACAGAAATGATGCTTTGACATTAGTTATGCAGAATGGAAATGTGCACAGACTATAGAAGGCAAGATGCACAATGTGCTTCGACATTTGAAGGCAAGATGCAAATTGTGCATTGACCTTACATGCTATCGCTAACACATGTGCATCAACCTTACACTTTATATTGCAAATGTGCACAGACCTTACGTATGCATAGACTAGTATGTGTGTAGACCTAATGCATTATCAGACACAATGTGCTCCGACCTTGTGTATGACTAAGGCAGATGTGCATCGACCTTAGTTAGACTAAGGGAAGATATGCATCAACCTTAGTATGACTAAGGCAAGATGTGCATCGACCTTAGTGTGACTAAGCCAAGATATGCATCGACCTTAGTATGGCTAAGGCAAGATGTGCATCAACCTTAGTTAACTGAAAATCAAATGAGCATTGACCTTAGATGAGCTACAATAAGTGTGCACAGACCTGCATACGCAACAAGTACATTCTAGCATCGACCTTAGTATGTGCTATAATAAATGTGCACAGTCCTGCATATGCAACAGGTACATACTAGCATTGACCTTAGTATGTGCTACAGTGATGTGCACAGACCTGCATATGTGATATGTACATACTAGCATCGACCTATTTACACATTCACTATGTTCATGCGTTGACTTAAGTGCATACTGACTGAAGTAAAGATATTAAAGTAACAGTGTTACCATAGTCAAAAAAAAGTCAACACATAGTCAAAGCAAAGTTAACACACTATTGCCATCATTAAAACTAAACAACCAGACATCAAATCTAGAGGAGACACAACACAAGTGCAAAGATTATCCAGTAACTAAAATATTCTAATGTAAACCTCTAAAAATACATCTTTTAAGGTCTGGAAGAGGATCTTAGGATAGAGATCCTACCTTCCCATTATAAGGAAGTCAGTACACCTTTTTGGAGGTAGACTTTCAGGCATCAGATTTGGGAAAAGTCAATATCATGGTACTCTGCCTTTTTGGTCACAGCCAATTAGGTTTTAGTCTCTGAAAAAGTACGTAGGATAGAGATTTGTCCTTTCTATCCTGAGCCAATGAGGAGGCAGATCAGAAAAAGGGCCTTGACCAAGAAATCTATTTTATTTGGACAAAATAAATACAGATCTTGGAGGGAAAATTATTTTGGCTCTGCTCTACTACCATGGACCAATCAAATGAAGATCTACTGGAGGGAAAATCTTCTACCTAGACTTGGCGGAGAAATACAAGTCTGGAAAAATGAATTCTCTCTGTGTACTCTCATGCCTACTTGACCAATCAGATAGCTGCATTTGAAAAGATTTGTGTCAAAGAAGGCTATTTTATTCTGACCAATCAGAATACAATTTTTGAGAGGGAAAATTCTCCACCAGCTGCTCTCTATATATGAAGCTCCTACTTGAAGAGGAGCTGCTGCAACCCTTGAAGAGAGCCAACGTCCCTTGAGCATTCAAGCAAGAAATCTGTGAGGAAAAGAAGAAGGGAGTGTGAGCAGCCAGCTCTGGTCTGACCCAGACCGTTGCTGCAAAGAGTAGAGAAAGAAGAGAGGTTAGCAATGAGAGAAAGCAGCCTTGTAGATGTTCGAGTTTGAAGAGAAGATCCATTAGATCTCTATCTGAAACCACAGTCACCAGCTTCCAGATCTCTATCTGAAGCCACAACTAGTGCTTTTCTTATTGTAGTTTCTATCTTTGAAATAGTTTCTGGTGTGTGTCCAATGCTCTGGTTGAGAGACTGGAGTGGTCTTTGGCTGTGCTCTGCCGTGTGTGTGATTGGGGGTCTATCCCCATGTTTTTATTGCACTTGTAGAGTGTTTCTTTTCTCTATTTGTGTGTGTGTGTGGGGGGTCGTCCCCGTGGGGCGTGTCCCCGTGTACTGTAGTTTTGTAGTGTGAGGACTTTGTCCTCATGAGGATCCATCCTCGTGTGTGTGTGGTTCATCCCTGTTGCTGCATGTTGCAATGTGTGTATGTATGGGGATTCATACCCATGTGTGTTGAGGACTTCGTCCTCGTGTACTGAAGCCTCACTGGTTTGGTGAGGAGTGGACGTAGGTCTGTGGGTTTACAGATTGAACCACCTTAAAATCCTTGTGTAGTGGGTTTGTGTTTTGTGCAATTGCTCCTTATCCTCTATCCCCATTCGCAAGGGTTTACATGTCTTAGATCTACACAGTTTGCCCCTTGTTTGTGAACACTAAACACACACTCTAGCTAGCCTAGTGCTCGCACACTCTAACATTCTATTCACACACACACCAGTAGTTTGATGAGCAGTAGATCTTGCTAATAGCTGAACTCATCATGTGGTTGCGTTGACCTCAGCCACCTCTTAAACTGCATTCTCTTGACACTCTATGCATGGTGTTGTGCTCTACTGGTTGAACTATTTTTGGTGAAACCATTGTTCACATTGAATAGTGTGTCATTTGCATATCAAGCTATAGATTGAGTTTAAACTGGCTTAGATTTTATTTGGGCAAAAGTTTTGTAAGGATCTATTCAACCCCCCTTCTAGATCCGATTACACCCAAGGGACCCAACACCCAGCCCATCAGGTGGATGAATATCCTGCAGCGGCTCAATTACCCCCTTCCATCCAGGAGCAAGTCTATGCAGTGCAAGGACTCTCCAACCCCAATGATGACCCATTTTCAAACGCATACAATCTGGGCTAGAGGAATCACCTGAACTTTTCCTAGAAATCCTAGCAGGCCCAGAACTACCAACCCAAATCCCAAAAAAACCCCCAGGTATCCCCCACTTCATTTATTTATGGTTATTTCCTTCTCTTTTCACATTTACTATGCACCATAGTTCTAATCTGGGTTTTCTTTTGTGTTCTCCACGTAGTTTTGCAGGTCAGCAAGCTTCGAACATGAGACCCACTCTTTCTGGCCGGCCGAAAAGGGTGGAGGTTTGAACTTTTACAACTTAAGGCGCGGTGGCATTGGGCGGCTCTATATTGACCGTTTGAAGGGACGTGCGGCATCCTATGAACCATGCTTCTTCTTCCTGCAGCCATCTACAAGTTGTTCGTTGTCCATTGCACTTCGTCCCGCGTCCCACTCTAGCATCTACGTGCGGTCCGTCTCCATCCGCACAATCTAAGGGCGGTTCCTTAGTAGCCACGCATCCCTGCAGCGCTGATTTTAAGGCGAGTACCTCTCCCTCTTTCCAAGGTGCAGCGTGTTCATCACGTTAGATGCCTTAGTGGCGATCACTTCATAGGTACGTATTTCTGTTCCCTTCTACCCTTATTTCATTTATTTCATTCATATTTATTTGGTAGAGAGGGATTAGAAGGATCTTTTAATGCCGGTAGGAAAACATATCAATAGTTCCCCTAGAAGAGGTCAGCTTCAGCTTCTTCTTGCTCCTTTTCTGATTGCTCTTTAATGGCTAATTCCTCTGGCTGTTCCCAGAGGATATGATCCTTCACCAATATTGGCTTTGGCTTGGGCTGTTCATATTCATCGAGCTGGATGATATATTGCTGCAGACGTCTCACCTCGGGGCTTATCTCCTTGTGGACAGGCGGCGGAGTTTGCTTCCTCTGATTATGAGTAAATATTCGGATGACAGGTGGTGACTTTGCAGTGTGCCATACAGGGCTTATCAGTTGCGAGGTTTATTTTGGAGTAACACCTCGAATAGAGGCACCTGATGTTTCAGAGACCGATGGCCTTCTTTTAGTCTTAACTGGTACTGTCTGCCATCCCACCTGATCCTTGATGGGAATAAGAAAGCATGCTTCATATGTATGTTGTGTGCAAGCTTCAGCAGCTTCTTCAGGCAATTGCTGGCACAAGGAAATCATATTGACAGCTTGCCTCATCACTGGTGGCTCATGGGGGCGTGGAGGGTCCACTTGGTGCTCCCCCATCTGTAACTCACCCTTCCTAATCATGCTTTCCATGACATCCTTGAAGACATAACAGTCCTCAATGACATGCCCCAGTGCCCAGTGATACAGACAGAACATGGGGTCATCCTTCTTTGTTGCATCAGCGGGTCTTTTTGGCTCAGGCAATGTTATCTTATTGTATTTATATGCCCATTCAAACAATGCCCGTGTCTTTTCTTTGGGAAACGAGTATGATTTCTTCATTTTGTTTCTCAAAGAGACACCCTCTTTCTTCTCTATTGCCCCTCCTGGCGGAGGGGTAGCTACTACTTTGGCCTTTTCTTTTTGCTGATCAAAGGTTTTGAAATCAACAATGTTTGCTTCTGTTGGCGCTGATCGCCGCTTAACAGCTTTCCCTTTCTGAACAGCAGGAATATTGGTTGCAATACGTTTGGATAGGAAGGTCTCGACCTCTGCCACCACATTGTCCAGGCGGTCGAGCGTCCGGATGTCCACTCCAATCATCTTTTCAAGCACTTCCCTTATGAGATTTTGCTTGCATATTTGAACAGCATCCTCTTGATGTGGAGACTGCCTGCATCTCATGGCTAGATTCCTCCATCTCTTAATATAATCCAGGGCTGTCTCATCTTGCCTTTGCCTGGCAGAGTACAATTCTGCCATTGTAATTTCTCTTTCTATGACATGGAACCTTTCTTGGAACTTCCGCTGCATACTGGGCCAATCAGTTATAGACCCGGCCTGGAGGCTAGAATACCATTCAAAGGCCAACCCTGTAAGGGATTGTTGTACCCGAACTATTTTCTGACAAAATCACTCTCCAACACACACTCTCCCTCTCTCTTGCTCTCTCGGCGGAACGATCACCCCCGGGGCACTGCAGGAAGTGCAGGAGGTGTCTTTGGCGAGCCCAGGACGCGGGGGGATTGGTGTTGCCATCGTGGACCCGACGGTGGAGCGTGAAGGTGGCGAACCACGAGAGAAGGGCGCGGTCACCTCGGGTTAAACGGTGAGAGAACGGCGTTTTCGTCTTGAAATAGGTAGGGAGATGACTTCCTTACCTCTTTAGGATCACTTCCCTATCCATGGACATCGTTTCTATGTCTTAAACAACATGCACCTCGAATTTATGTTTTAAAAGTATGAAAATTATCATTTATATTTTAATCCCTCCATGCCTATTATTTTTATATTTTTGGAGTTTAATTTGATGTGGGATGGTCATCGCAAGGCAGGGAACAAGTATGTATTTGTTTTCCCATCGATTCGAATCGATTGGGAGGGGTTTCCATTGAGATCCCCACGTTTTCGGTTCTCTCGTAGGTAAACGGTCCTACCAGCGATCGCTAACGAACAGAGTATGGCGGTGGACCTTAGTGGTCTAAAGCTAGACCGTTTATAACTGAGTAGCAGTTCAACGATAGACCGTCTACTGACCTTCGCGGCCAACCCATCGACCGCGTACGACCGTTGACCAGTAAGGCGGTGGATCTACGCGGCCCATATATGGACCATTTACCCATTTTTAGCAGTCAATCGTGCGACCATTTGTGACTCCTTAGTAGCCCAATCTTCGACCGCGTGAGATCTTTGTGTGGCTGTGTGAGCCTCACGGCCCATTAGTAGACCGCTTATATCCATTTAGCGATCAGTCGTTCGACCGTCTGATACTGTAGCGGCCCTACATTCGACCGCTTATGCCCAACAGGTTTTAAATTCAAGCATGTTCATTTAATTATGTGTTTAATCATGCATATTCACTATGTTTAAATATTTTTACAAACTGTGGCATATTGTTATATCCCAATAGAATTATTTTATCTTTCCTTGTGATGGAACCACTAGTCATAGCCCGACGACCTCTAGTGTCAGCCCACTTGGGAGAGGTGGCAGGGTAATCCCGGTGTACAGTTTGTAAGTAAGTTCCTGTGGGCCCCCTTGCTTGGCAGTAGCGTCCTACTAGGGTGGTAAACTAGCTAGAGGTCAAGCTCAAGGCATTGAGCCTGTATGTGCACACGTGGTCAGGGGCTTGGACTTACACTAACGATTGTGACCCTGACTAGTTCTTGACTTCGGTTACTGTTACGTATCTCGCTTGCCACGTTCCAGGCTTGTGGAGACACTTGAGACACAATGTAAGTCGTCAGTGGACGCATCTGATTTCTCCTTTCTGGTGGTCCTTCTTTCTCCCGTCACTTGGAAGTGTTGAATTTTATTCTATTAGTAGATTTAGTTTACGACTCTCGTGTTTAATTGACATCTTGTTTAGCTATTTTTAAATTATTTAGATAGTAGTACAACATTATTGACCTGTTATTTCTTATGCCAATGCATGTTTAAATACTTTTACATGTTTAGTTGCGAGGTAGGGATCTGCGTGAACACTACTGAGTCTTTGTTGTAAGACCCACCCTTCCTTTTTCAGGTGAGCAGCAGTAGTCGACTGCCAGTGCTTCTCGTGCTTTTGACGGCAGGTCATATGTCCCAGCAGTGGGTTGTTAGTTGGTCTGTCCTTTTCTTGTACCTTTTTGTCGGGGTATGTCCCATGTAGTTGTTTATTTTGACTCGTGTACAGTGTTGGACTTGTAATTGTGGATCTGGACTATTGTATAAATATATAACTCTGATATTGTATATTACTTCCGCTTAAAGTTAAAAATTATTACTTTAATTTATATTACGCATGTAATTCTAATTCGTTATGCATCTCCTCAACCAATCCTCCCAACCCTTACGGGGCCTCATCAGCCTCTTGGGTGGCTATGAACTGTAGTCTAGTGCATAACTAGATATTACATCATTCAAAACATTTCCTAAGCCACACAAAAATTTTCAAGTATGACTGAGATAAGATGGAATTGCATTAAAAAATGTGGATTGATTAAAATTGGCATCAGTCTAAACATTGTCGACTTTAGAGGTAGAGAGTAATAAAAACTGTGAGTTTGATTAATTCATGCCAAGAGTTTAAAGTGCAAAACATGCATGTCGTGCCACACTCCACATTGACTAACCATATTTAGTAACAAACACAACTAAACTTAACAAGAACATCTAAACTTACTAACTATACTGACTAACAAATCCATCTTATGTAATACTAACTCATTGATAGACTCATACACCTATGAGGAAAGAACAACAAAGAAGAACATTGGCTCAGCTACATAACATACCTCTCTCCCTTTGGCATCATAAAAAAGAAGGGGAATGTTGGATAAACAACTGTGCTTCCTGGTATAAGCATTGGAGACTTGACCAGTTAGGCAGAGGGTGGTGGTGGAGGAGGACATATATAATCCACTATTTCCTGGAACAACTCGGATTGAGTCCCCAAGGTTTGATTGATGGAGGCAATGGAATCATAAAGGGAATGAAATGACTAGAGATAATTGTCATGATATAGTTTCAAATCTGACACATCCTTAGCAAGAGTATCCATTGTTTCCCCAAGTTGATTCATCCGATTGTCTAGTGCATCCATCCTTGTGTAAATCATCCGAACATCCCCAGAAGCATATCTCATTCCAGCATTTCCTTCCAAATACTATTGTCTTTCTGCTTGGCCTGCATTATCCTCCTCTTCTTCTTGTGAATGATCTGCATGAGCCTTGCCTTTGTCTGGTTTGCTGGATCTCACAAGTTGACCATCTTCATCTTCCTCACATCCCATGTTGGTATAAATACTATGTATTGTATAGACATCTACATCTCTTATTTCTTCATAGACTTCATCATCTAGTCTTATGTGAACATATTTGAATAAAGCTGTAAGGGGTGCTGCATAAGGGAGAGTTTGTGATTTATATCTTCTGCAAGATGTAATCAGTTGAACCATGATATCAGGGGCATTTATTTGAATTCCCTTAATGAAGCAATAAAAGAGTAACTTTTGAACATCATTAACTTTGTCTCTCCCTCCTCCCCTAGGATGTAAGATGGTAGTCATCATGTGATGAAGTATTCTTTAGAGGGGAGGAAAATTGTTTGCATTTAGCTTGCTTGTTGAACAATCTCCCAACTCTTCCTCAGTCATTATGGTGTAAACTTCTTCATCAACAATGATGTCTTCCATAGTGTACCCCTCATCATATGGTAAATTCAATGCCTTTCCTAGATTTTTTACAGAAATATGTATCATGGTTTCGTTGACCGTAGTGACTTCCTTGTTGTTTTTGACCACCATCTATCCATAGAATTGAAGGACGAGCAAATGATATATGAAGTACATGGGAATCCGAGATATGCAGTCTCTAGAGTCCTTAAGTCCAGTACAGTCTTCAAATGGCGTTAGGTTCGCGATTCTTTATCGCTTTGTTTTCCACATGTTGTCTTGTGCGTGTTGTCTTGGCATTGTATGAGATGGTCCTGCTTGCGTTAGGATGTGACGAGGTGCTTCTTTTTTCATCATTGAGTCTGTCTCGATCATGTTGTACTTGACAGTGTTCGCCGAAAGGCTCGAATTTGTAGTACTTTGTTCGAGATTTCCTATAATTTGTTCATGTTGCTATTGACTTTTAACGTTGCTCTGATGACCATTCACGTTCTTACATTATTTTGGTCATCCCAGCTTAAGTCTGTTCAGCTCCTGATGTGTCTCGCTTTTGTTGAAGTGCTCGATTGGATTACTTGATTGAGAAGATGCTCAGGCGAACCTAGGATTTTCCCTTCCTGGTGAGCTTTTGTTGGTCGAGCTTGATGTTTCTTCCAGTAGTCTTCCCCACTCTCCTTCTCTAGGGTTTCGGGGCGCGAGAACGGAGAAATCGTCGACGCCTCGCTGCGAAGCCCTCCAGGTATAGTTTCTCTTCCCGTGACTGTCTCCTTCCAGATCTTTACGTGGGAGCTAGGGAAGTGTTTGATGTGGTTCAGGCTTGGTGGTTTTGTGTGGAATGTGTCGGCGGCGGTTGTTGAGCGCCAGTGCTGGTGGAGCTCGTGGAGAGGAAATGGTTGGGTCGGAATGACGTTTGGTGTCACCAAGTCCGTCTCTTTCGAGAATTTGAAGTGCGGAGTCGGTGGGGATTTGACTTACGTCGGGGATTTTAGGTCTCCTCTTTTCTGTGGGCTTGCCCGAAGGGTGACGGTTCAGAGAAGGGTTCGGATGGTGATTGTTGAAGTGTCAGTGCTGGTGGAGCTAGTGGAGGTGGAAGGGCCGGGTTGGGGTCATCTTTGTTGCCTCCAATTCATCTTTTTTTTAGCGTTTGAAGTGTGGTGTTGGTGGAAATTCGTTTTGTGGTGGAGGATTTTGGGGCTCGTGGCTCTATGGTTTTCTTGAAAGGGAGGGTTTGGGGAAGCATTCATATATATTTTGAATCTTTGTAGACTCTTGCATTCATATCTTGCACGCGTTGCGTCCATGGGTGCTGGTGATTCTTCCTTGGTCTTAAATAATTCTTTTTTCTTTCTTTTTTGACTCAGATTTTCCTGCTTTTGACAAGCGGGCATAAATTGATCGATTTGCCATCATGGCAACTTTTGCAAAGCCAGAGAATGCGTTGAAGCGAGCAGAGGGTAAGTTATTTTTTATGATTTTATCATGCGATGGAATGATTCAGGCAGTTGTATCTTAATTTCCTCTAAAATATATACTATTTTCTTGAAGATAAAAATAATGTCTCCTTGTTAGCACGATGTTGCCACTGAATCTTTGTTGTTCAATATTTAAATTTCTACTAACCTTTATCTTGGAAACATCAGAGAATTGTATCATTTTTCAAAGTACAATGTCCTTTTTGACATGATGTGCATCTTAGTCTCATGCTTTTCTCATGTGCAAAAATATACATTTCGTGTGCCATTCTGATTGACAATTACCTTATTCAAAGGATATTGGAGTAAATTGTCTCTGTCATTGAGTTCATAAATGATCTGCCTTTGACAAACAATCACCATTTTTTCTTCCATGTTTGCAGAACTGATAAATGTGGGTCAGAAGCAAGCTGCTCTGCAAGCACTTCATGATCTTATCACTTCAAAAAGGTACAGGGCCTGGCAGAAACCATTGGAGCGTATAATGTTCAAGTATGTAGAACTTTGTGTGGATATGAGAAAGGGCAGGTTTGCGAAGGATGGACTTATCCAATACCGAATTGCATGCCAGCAAGTGAATGTTAGCTCATTGGAGGAGGTTATAAAACACTTTATGCATCTTTCAACTGAAAGGGCAGAGCAAGCTCGGAGCCAGGCTCAGGCCCTTGAAGATGCTTTGGATGTTGATGATTTGGAGGCAGATAAGAGGCCAGAAGACTTAATGCTCAGTTATGTCAGTGGGGAGAAAGGGAAGGATAGATCTGACAGGGAACTTGTGACTCCTTGGTTTAAGTTTCTGTGGGAAACCTACAGGACTGTGTTGGAGATTCTCCGCAATAATTCCAAGTTGGAAGCCTTATATGCAGTAGGTTATCTCATCCTTTTTGTTTCCTAGTTTTACATATGAGATGCTTTCCTTTTAATTTTGGGCTTCCTTTTTCCTAACTCCATGGTTCCAAGCATCCCTTTAGAGAATGTTAATTCTCTAATGTTGGCAATCATTGCGGTTACTCTGTCTTTTTGTTGTCTTGGTTGCTTTGTGTTGCTTACATTTATTTGTTGTTGATTCCAAGCATTTACATGCCATGATTATTTCATTTTACCATTCACTTGCATCATTGTTATTCACCCCCCCTCTGAATTAGTCGCTCATAATCCAACACCCGTGACCCCCCATGTGTTTCTTGTGGGTAATCTCTCATCTGATTGATAGGCCCCTTCTTGAAATGTGAGTATAAGGTCCATGTAAGGGGTTTTCCATTTGTTTCAAATGGCCCTTCAAAGCCCAAGCCAGCCTTGAGGATCACCATTGTCTTTTTCAACGGTCTCAGCCTTCCTTGTAATTGTGCCCCCAAGTCTTTGCCCTGTTGATAGTCGATATTCCTCATAATCTCCCATCCTTTAGAGCGGAAAGAGGAGCGTGGCATTGATGAGGGGAGAGGCTTTTCTTGTATTGATGGGGCCCGACGAGGGTCACACACATCTAGCAGTGAAATCATAGGCCTATGGGACGGCCAGACAGAGGACAAGGAAGCGGTAATAGCATCCACCATAGGGAGGATAGGCATGCTAATTACCTTGATGATCCATCCCTTGTATTGAAACTTCAGGCACTGATGGTTGGTGGAAGGGACAACATTCATGGCTTCAATGTAGGGGCATACTAGTATGCCCTTGAATGCGGGATCTATATCAAGGATATGGAATTCCATGGAGACTGATGTAGGGCCCAACTCCACATCCAAGGTAATCATCACCTTTGGTGGCCTTTTGTTGTTGTCGTAGGCTGTGACTATGATTGATGAAAGCCTTATCTATTTCGTGTCAATCCCACATAATTAGAGAGTGCTCATAGAGATCACGTTTATAGATGCACCCATGTTTACCAGGTGTGAATCCACGGATACTCCATTGATGTTTAGCGAAACACACAATGCATATTTTCAAGCCTCCTTGGGGGCAAGCTCATGGTCGTGAAACATGATAGCTAGTTGTGTGCTCATCGGCGTCAGCACCTTCGAGATCTTCTCTATAAGGAGGTCCTCATTTACCATAACCTTCTGAATATACTCCATCAAGGCATCCTGGTGGCTTTTCGACCTCTTGATGAATTCCAAGATAGAGATCTGGGTGGGCATCTTGTCCAAATGTTTCAATAAATCATATTGCGTCCCAGGAGTGGATTCTTCTAATTGCTCTTCAGTGCCTCTCTCTGGCTGGGACTGCTCGGGAGCCTAACTATTCTGGGGGAAAACCCAATGGAAGATCCTCCCACTCCGGAGCACCATAGCCTGCGATTTTTGTTGCACCTATATGGGGTTGGATATGGGCTTTAGCAAGGGTTTAAGTGGTAAAGGTGGAGGGACAGTTAGTGGAGCAGGGATAATGATGGGTGATGGGGCCCTGATAAGGGGTTTGTTTGGGGGAGGTGGACCGGAAGTGGGTGGGGCCTCGGATAGATAGTGGATGATGAGAGGTTTAGAAGGCATAGGTGAAGGCATGGTGGAGGTAGACAAAGTCTCGAATGGATGGTGGATGATGAGGCGCTTTGGAGGTGAGGGTGGAGGTAGATGGGGCCACAAATGGATGATGGATAATGAGAGGTTCTGAAGGTAGGGGTGGAGGTAAAGTGGAGGTAGATGGCAAAGTGAATGGATGAGATATCATGAGAGGCTTTGAGGGTAAAGGGGGTGTGGTGGATGGCGTTTGCTGGTGAATCAATAGGGAGTTAGTAGCAGGGATGCGGATGAGAGGGTGTGACGGCTGTGAGAATGAGGGAGGCTTAGTTATAGGTTATGATATGGGTCGGGGAGAGACAGGTGTTAGCCTGGTAAGGCGTGAAGGTTGGCTAGGAATGTGATTGGCGGCTAGAACGAAGGTGCTTTTTGTATGCCAACCTTGCCCTCTTCCAACTCCTGGGACTGAAAAGATGGGGTTGACCTGATGGTTGCACTGTTGGTGCTCCGGAAGTGGGTTTTGGATAATGCCCATGTTTGGTTGTTGCTGCGGGGCTTGCTAAGGTTACTGTTGTTGATGTGGTTGTTGTTGTTGTGGCTGCTACTGCTGGAAAAAAAGAAAATGAGAGAGAGAGAGAAAGGAAAGTGAAAACCAAAAGGGGGCAAAAAAAGGAAAAAAAAAGAAAAGAAAAGAAAAGAAAGAGAAAGGAAAAGAAAAAAGAGAGAGAAAAGAGGGGGGACGCTCCCCACCTTGACTTATCGCCCCATGTTGGCGAAATTACCAGGAGACCAAATGGAGCTCGTTGGCCCCGTCACCTCGGTAGCACCAACGAATGAACACCTTGCCCGGGCCTTACACTTGGGATGAGAAAATAAACCCCTCTTTGCGTTAGCACTGACCCAGTGCCAACGAACACCTCAAGAGATAAACAAACCATGTCGGTCCCGCCGTCCCGGTGGCACTGACGAACGAACACCTTACCCGGACCTTACGTTTGGGATAAGGAAATAAACCCTTCTTTGCATTAGTACTGACCCAGTGTTGACGAACACACCGAGAGACAAACAAACCATGTCGGTTCTGCCGCCCCAGTGACACCGATGAACGAACACCTCACCCAAACCTTACGTTTGGACTAAGGGATTGAACCCTTTCTTGCGTAGACACTCACCCAATGCCGATGAATATCCTAAGAGACACATAGAACCACGTTAGCCTCGACGCCCCGTCGGCACTCATGAATGAACTTCTCTTCGTCCCCTCGGGTGACAAATACTTCCTTTTGACTGGGACCTCTCGTCCAGGTCATTTGGATCAATAAACTCTTCTCTCCGTCCCTTCGGGTGACGAATATCTCCTTTGACTTGGACCTCTTGTCCAGGTCCTTTAAATCAATAAACTCTTCTCTCCGTCCCTCGGGATGGTGAGAATTCCTCTTGATTTGGACCACCCGTCCAAATCATTTGGATCAATAAACTCTTCCCTCCGTCTCTCGTGATGGTGACTATTCCCTTTGATGTGGACCTCCCGTCCAAATCATTTAAATCAATAAACTCTTCTCTCTGTCCCTCAGGACGGTGACTATCCCCCCCTGATTTGGACCTCCCGTCCAGATCATTGACTCAATAAACTCTTCTCTCTGTCCCTCGGGAAGGTGACTATTCCTCTTGATTTGGACCTCTCGTCCAGATCACTGACTGTGTAAACTCTTCTTCCCGTCCCTCGGGATGGTGACTACTCCCTTTGATCTGGACCTCCCGTCTAGATAATTTGAATCAATAAACTCTTCTCTCCGTCCCTTCGGGTGACGGATACACCCCTTCGACCTGAACCCCTCGTTCAGGTCATTTGAATCAACAAACTATTCCGTCTTCCCCCCCACAGGTTGAGTCAACCTTGTTGGGTCCGGCTCCCTCATGGAACCACTTGGTGGGCCGCGAGACTCGCATGGTGGAGTGATCCTCTCGTCTCTCCCCTGGGGAGGCGAGCACTCTCCTATGCGCCCTCACGAACCCAGCCGAAGGATCCCCAGACTAAACCACCGACGCGAGCACGCATTTCACCAAGGTTCAAAAGAAAAGAAGGAAGAGAAGAACAAGGAAGAAAAGATTTGTGGGTCATCATACAAGAAGCATGTGCGTGAATGGTATTGTATTTCAAAAAAAGGGAGGACTACATATGCTTTGGGGCATACCCCTGCTTTACATGTCAACATAAAAAAAGGGCAGGCGACGCTCAATTTATTCCCCGAAAGATTTCCTCAAGAGGAAGAATCCCTACATAGGGGAAATTCACCATGTCACGCAGCCGATTCTCCTGCCCTTCGAGGCGTTCCAGCTCGACTGACAAAGAAGCTGCCTCAGCCTCGGCAATGGCCAATTCCTCAGTTTCTGTGGCCCTCATCACCTCAGCTTTGGTGAGATCGGACTCGGCCTCGACAAGCTAGCCCTTTAGCTTCTCTATTCTGTTCTCTAAGGTGCGTATGTTGTCATGGCACTCGTCAAGCGCCCTTCAGTTCTGCGCCTGGGTCCCCCTCCATGTCTCCAGGGCTTGCCGTAGAGACAATCCACTCTGGGGGTATAATAGGTTCGCCCCCATCCAGGCGAATTCGTAAATCCCCGACAAGAAGGGTCTTGCCGGAGCTGCTGGTGGCAGCGGCAAGTCGCTTGCCTTTACGGCCATGATGACACTTCTTCTGGGGAATCGAAGATGATTCCTCCCCAAGATGGTAGATCGAGAAAACTCAGCCTGTAAATGCTGGTGACCCAAGGCCGTCGACTGGGGATATCAGAGTCGGCCCCCAAGACCCGAGGTCTGTAGTGAAGGCCGATGGCTGGGTGACTCGAGTGTATGCCTTTGCCCGAGCCGATAATAATGTTGCAGATGCTCGCAATGATGTGCTTGCATCTGGAGTTGGCGCTGTAGGGGGTACCAAGGTGCCGGCGACCCGAGGCCTTGAGCCTGGACTGGGAACTAGTGGGACCAAAAGGTGAGATACAGGGCCTCCGGTCCACACTGGGGCCGCCATGTCCCAAAGGGGCAGACCTGTACTGGGAGCCGATGCCATCGACTTGTGGGGGACATGCCCCCGTAACGGAGCAGAGGGATCCGAAACCTGATGCAGATAGCCTGCGCCAGGTGCCATCTGCGGGGAATCCCAGGGTTGTATGCCCGATCTGCATGTTGAGCAGCCTCGAACTGGGGGTTGATGACCCGGTTGCACTTCAGAGGTTCGGGTCGAAAGGCCCGAATGAGATGCTGGGGAGCCCTGTCCCCGGGTCGGGAGACCCGTGAGGGGAGCTGGCTCGACTGAGGCTCGGGGCTGACAGCCCGAGTAGGGTGCCAAGGAGCTGGACACCTTAGGGTGAGGACCCACACTAGATGCCGAGTTAACCGAGGCCCGGGGGCTGGGAGCCCGAGCAAACTTCAGTAGTGGGGATCGAAACTCGGGGCGCAAAGCCCACGTCGGGAGTCGGTCAAGACTGGGCCCGGGGTTAATGCTTGCCCAGGCAGGAGCTAGTCCAGGACCTCTACGGGGACCGATAACAGGAGACCCAAGTCTGACACTCGGTCTGGCTGCTGAGACTGGCAACTGATGTGGCACGTTGTTGGTGCTAGGAGAGACGGGATCTGGGGGTGACGGCAGAGCCGCCACGGGGACCACACCCAAGAAGTAGGGCGATCTGATGACTGGGGCAAAACTTTCGAAAGTGATCAGTACTGCCAGATAGCCCACCGGCGCATGGGTGGCGATGACGATGGGATCGTAGGTGACGACTGCCATAATTGTTGATGTGCCAGACGAGCAGGGGCGACGACTGTTGATGGTCGTAGAACATGATCTAGCGACTGGAAGGCGAACTGAAAGTTGTTGGGAAGTGCGAGCAGGTGCTCTCCTTCTACCTCTTCTGCAAGGACCGGAAAAGGGCACTAGGACTTCAGGGCTGGCACAGACTTTTCTTCAGCAAAAAGAAGGAAGGCGGTAGACATCCCACCGGGCGTGCCATCTTTTTTGTTCGGGCATGACAGGTCACTGGCGCGATGTGTGTGTGGTGACTGGAGTGAGGAGTAGGATATAGCTACGGGAGAGATGCCAAAATATAGTGTGCTTCGGGCACTCCCTCTCATGGCCGTATGTTTCTCAAAGCGGCACCGTGCACTCACCTTTTACGGAGTGTCGAGGGGAGTCCGAGTGGCACAGAAGGTTACTTGGTTTTAGGGGAAACATGGCTAGAGTGCGGGTGTGCCAGTCGATTTCTCGAAAATCACCCATGGAATCAAAAGCTGACCAGGGAAGTGCCACCAGGGCGTGACACGCGAGCTCAGGGGGTGAGAGGCACATGGAGGGGAAGATGGCTCCGTGGGTGCAAGTGCGCAGGCGACTGTGGGGAGTCGTGTACAGGACGTCTTTTCCCATCGACCGCAAGCAATCAGTGTTTATTTACATCAAATTGAATCCGAACACCTTTGTTCTATGTTGAAGAGAAATCTATATGCTCAATACATTGGAATAAGGCCCCCACCGATGGCAGGGGCCTTGCGGGCATCAATTATATCCGGGATTTTGCGTGATGTTCGGGTTGGCGGTCTCTTCCGTCACCGGAATGGGGAATACCAGCGCAATATTGCCGGGAGCGACCTGGATCAGGGTCTGCGGGTTTTGGTTGTTAACCTTGGTAAAGCTTCGGCCGAGCCGGACCAGGTCCCAGAAGCGCGAGCCTTCGAAGGCCAGCTCTTTTCTCCGCTCCGTGAGGATGTCTTCCAGCACCTGCTCACCCGTATCGTTCCAGCCGGCGAAAGCCGGATCGCGTTGCTGCGCCACCATATTCAGGTATTTGTTGGCGTTAGTATAATCGCCGGCGTTGTAATAGGCTTCGGCGGCGATCAGGATGATGTCGGCCAGCCGCAGGACCTTGGTGTCATCCTTGTCTCCGCTGCCCGCGGCATTGGAATATTTGTAGCACAGGTTGATATTGCCTGCCTGCCCGCTGCGATAACCTGCCGGCGCGCGAACACACAGCCCCAGGCGAACATCGGTGGCGGAATAGAGCGAATACAGGGTATCGGTAGCCAGGATATCGCCGTAATCACCGCCCAGCTGCAGATAGATCGCTCCGATCTGATCGAAACCATTGTTGTTGGCCAGATCGCTCGCTACTTCGAAAAGGGTTTCGTTCTTCGTAGAACTCTGGACGGTGGGATTTGCCCAATAGCCGCCGGGCGAATAGGTCGAATTGGAAGGGCTGGTCCCCAAACTGCCGGAGGGGTTGACATAGGCTGTAGGCGGAAGCAAGACCCAGCCGCTGTTGTCGATGACATCCAGCGCGGCTGTGAGGGCATCGGGCCAGTCACCCATGTTCTGATACACCCTCGCCTCCAGCGCCCGGGCGGCATATTTCGAGAAATAAGCCGTGCCCCGGTAAACGGACATCAGGCCATAAGCTTGCTGGAGATCGCTGATCACCTGCGCATAGACGTCCTTGATAGTATTCCGTTTGGGCAGATCATGAGGGTTGTAGGCCGTGTCCGTCATGATGGGGATACCCGGGTCGCCGGAAGCCTGCGTGTAAGGATGCCCGAAATTGCGGACGAGCTCGAAATGCATCAGGGCGCGTACGGCATAGGCTTCGCCGGTGTATTCGCTGATATTGGCGTCCGAAGTGGACAGGTGGGTATTGATGATGATATTGGCGTATTTGATGGCGACATAGGACTGCGCCCAAACGGCTGACGCATAAGCATCGGCATTGGTGAAGGCGTAATTGTTCATCGAGATATATCGGCCGGAGTTGGCGGTGGTGACAAAGGTATTGTCCGCCATGAGATCGCCTTTTACCGGCAGGGTGCGGCCGAAGAGGTCGGTATTGCGCAGCTGGCTGTACAGGCCGGTGTTGGCGACGAGCAGATCCGCTTCCGATTGGATGGCTGTGGAGAGTGGAAGACCGTTATAGGGATTTCTTGTCAGGAAGTTCTTGGAGCAGGAGGATAAAAGCAGGATCGCCCCGATGATGGAAGCAGAACGAAATATAATAGATCGCATGATGTTGTTGGTTTTAGATGTTTAGAATCCGATGCTGAGACCCGCGGTCACGGCTTTATTATAAAGCACGTTGAGGTTGCTGGTGCCTACCGTGGAGGTCGTGCCCGTCGCGCTTTGCCCGGCGAAGCTGGAACTGCCACCCTGTTCCGGGTCGATGGTGAGGTTCTTATCGTAGGTCTTCGTCCAGAGATTGGTAGCGCGAACATAGATGCGCAGGCTGCTCAGGTGCATGCTTTTAGTAAGGGCGCCGGGAAGGTTATAGCCCAGCGTAATATTGCGCAGGCGGATATAGTCGCCTTTGTAGAGGAAGCGGGTGGATGTCGAGCTGGAACAGCTCGGACGTGCGGCTCTGCAGATAGAAGGCCAGGGTTTCGCGCTTCTGTTTCCACAGCCAGTGGGCGAGTACCTTATTCTCACCATGGCTCACCATGTCAACTGGGATGAGATGCAACAAACTATTGCGGGTCTTACCCAGGCCCTCCAAACAGTGGCCTAGGCTGGTGCCAGGGCTGGCGGGAGAAATTTACACAGGAATTTTTGGTGTCTAAATCTTCCACGATTCTCTAGATCCTCCAACCCCGATGAAGTAGAAAATTGGATTGACGAGATGAACCACATATTTGAGGTTATGCAATGCACTGACCAAGAGAAGGTCTGTCTCACCACATTCTAGCTAAACAAGGACGCATGCACTTGGTGGAAGGCCACATCGGCACAACTCCAAATTGCTCAGCTTACATGGGACGGGTTTCTTGCGCTCTTCCGAGCAAAATATTTCTCTGAACATGTCAAAGAGAGGAAGGCTGTGGAATTTGCCTCCTTAAGGCAAAGAATGATGTCTGTAGCAGAGTACGAACTTCAGTTCTCCCGTCTGGCTCCATATGCTCCTCACCAGGTTAGCACCGATCTATTAAAGACTAACCGATTTATGGATGGCTTAAGTCCTATTTTTATTTCTCAACTTGGGCCTCAAAATATCCATACTTATGCAGAGATGGTTCAACGGGCCCATCTATGTGAAAGGACCTTGGAGAAGGTCGAAAAGTTCAAGGGAAAGAGCGAGGAGTCAAGCCGGAGGTCGGACAAGCGAGGATGGAAGGAAGAAAAATTCAGCATCACTGGGTCTTATACAACCCGTGATAATAAGAAGAGATCCCGTAGTGGCAACGGAGGTAACAATGGCAAGGGCAAGAAAATCAAGGAGGAAGAAAAGGCTGTCACAACCACCTGCACATTCTGTGAGAAGTTTTGCCATTCGGTTGAAGAATGCTGGAAGCATCTCGGTGCTTGCTTAAGGTGTGGAAGTCGGGAGCATCGTATGCCTGATTGTCCCTTGATGAAAGAACAACCCTCAAGGAACGACGGCGGATGAAGGCGACAGGCTCGTCTAAATACTGTCATAGAAGAGAAAAATACTAAAGAAGGAGAATTGATTGAAGGTACCCTTCAAATTTACTCGCATCCTGCATTTGTGTTCTTTTGCTAAGACCTTACCAGTTTCACTTGTTCCTTTACATTCGGATCTAGCTATAACTACACCCCTAGGTTCTGGAACTGAACTTAAAACCCACTACCTAAATAGTGAGGTAACAATTGAAGGACATAATCTACCTGTAAACCTCGTATGCCTTGATATGGAAGGTTTCGATGCTATACTAGAAGTCGATTGGCTCGTGGATCATTATGCCGACATTAATTGTCGCAGTAGGAGGAATTCTTTTCACAAATCAGATCTCCCAAAGTTTTCTTTTCTTGGCGTCAAGTATAGGACGTATCCTACCCTTATTTCTTCTCTTCACGCCTGCAAACTCATCTCGCAAGGTTGTGAAGCTTTCCTTACTTTCGTAATCATCACCGAGTCCAAGGAAATCCTTATAGAAGAAATCCCTGTCGTAAAAGAATTTCCTGATGTCTTTCCCTCTGACTTACCCGGTCTACCACTGGAAAGGGAAGTGAATTTTTCTATTGAACTCATACCTGGAGCAGCACCTGTGTCAAAGGCCCCTTACAGGATGTCTCCCATGGAGCTTAAGGAACTAAAGAAGCAACTTCAAGAATTATCGGAGAAAGACTTTATTCGACCTAGCACATCCCCTTGGGGTGTGCCGATCTTATTTGTCAGAAAGAAGGATGGTTCTCTCAGATTGTGCATCGACTACCAGTAGTTGAATCAACTCACCATCAAAAATAAGTACCCACTGTCGCGTATTGATGAGCTATTCGACCAGATCTCCGGTGCAGAGTATTTCTCCAAAATTGACCTTAGGTCTGGCTATCATCAATTGAGGATTAAAGAAGAGGATATTCACAAGATGGATTTTCGTAGCTGATACAAAAATTACGAGTGGTTCCGGGAGGGTGATCTTGCCACATGCGTGGGCCTGTTCAAACAGCATTTGAGTTTTCTCCTTAGGAAAGGAGTAGGGTTTCTTCATTTTGTCCCTCAAAGAGAGTTATTACTTGGCAAATATGGTCGAAGAATTGCTAGCTAGCTCTCTTGCCTTCTGCCTCTACTTTGCAAAGGTCTGAAAATCAGTGCTTTGCATTTCATTTTGCTTCGGCTGTCCCTCAATCAGCTCATTCTCTCGAGTTGAGGTAGCTGCGACTGGGCGATATTTCGCCAGAAAGGCTTCAATGTCAGCCACCATATTATTCAGTCGACTGAAGGATTTGACTTCGAGGCCGACCATCCTTAGCTGAATTTCTATCTTCAGATTGCGCTTGCATATTCGGACAGCGTCTTCATAATTCGGTGGATGCCGGTATCTTGCGTAGAGATTCCCCCAGCGTTGGACATAGTCTGTGGCAGACTCGTCATCTCCTTGCTTAGTTCAAATAATTCTGCCTTGGTGGCTTCCACTTCGGCTGATTCTATTCCAGCTGTCTGCTCCATACTCGGCTCATTCATTGCCGGTAGAACTGTTAAATTTGGGTGCGGGTCTGCCGGGCCCAAACCCATCTAACTCATTTTTTCTTCATTGTTTCAATTTCCTGGTGCAGCTCCATCATGAGGGCGAACGCAAGCTGGCAGGGGCCAAAGTTGGAGGTAGAAGCCTCAGGTTGATTCGGCCTTGTCGGCGCAAAGCATATTTCTTCATTTTCTTCTTCTTTCACTGTTTGGCTTGTGTCGGATGATGCCGATAATGTATTGCAAGAGAGGACAATGCCCCTCCTCTTATTTCTCGACTTATTTTTCTTCTTCCCATCTGCGGCCGGCATATGCCCCACGATGGGTCATCTTATGACTGCCAGTGTATAGACACCGTGTTGACAGCTTTCTTGAAATTGGGAAGCTCGTGAGGGCGTAGAGGATCCACTCTGGACTCACCCATCTAGAGTTCTCCCCTCCTGATCATGCCTTCGACAATGTCTTTGAATATATAGCAGTCTTCAATGGAGTGCCTAAGCATTTAGTGATATGGGCAAAAGTGGGGGTCATCTTTTCTTCTAAGGTCACCTATTCTTTTCGGTTCCAGCAAAGTGACCTTGTTAAATCTGGCGGCCCATTCAAACAAGAGCCGGGTATTATCCTTAGGAAAGGAATAAGACTTCATCATTTTGGCCCGTAGGGGAGGCCCCTCTTGTTGTTCGAAATGCCTGGTTAAGGGAGGGTTGGTAATGCCTTTATCTCAATTTCTTTACCGCTCGAACGTCCCGAGGTCGACCATGTGAACTTCTTCAGGCATGGGCCGTTTATTAGCTGATTTGACCTCCTGACTTGAGGCCATAGGGGCAGAGGAGAGAAAAGCCTCAATTTCTGTCACCACATTGTTTAATCGGTCAAATGACCTGATTTTGATTCCGATCATCTTTTCGAGAATCCCCCGCTTCAAGTTTTGTTTGTAGATTTGCACCGCGTCTTCTTGATGTGGCGGCCGCTTGCATCTCATGCTGAGATTCTGCCATCTTTTAACATATTCCAAAGCAGTTTCATCAATCCTCTGCTTGGAGGCATTTAATTCGGCCATGGTGATCTCCCTTTCAGCAACGTGAAACTGTTCCCAGAACTTCTGTTGCATGTCGGGCCAGTCATTGATGGACCCAGTTGGTAAGTTTGAATACCACTCAAAAGCGAGTCCTGTGAGGGAAGACCCGAAGAACTTGAGTAGGTAGGACTCGTCGGCCGCCAGGTCGCCCATTATATTGATGTAGTAGGCAATATGTTCCTTCGGCGAACCTTATTCGTCAAACTTGTCAAACTTCGACAGCTTACTGTTGCCGGGAGGTAGCCTTTTGGCAGCGTGGTGGGTCGGATAAGGCACGTTATATACATCGAACGCAACATAGTCATCTTAAGTCTCTTAGATCTATAAATAGAACTCTAAATCCCTTCTAGCCATCCCTAATAGATCGAGGAAGAGGCTAGGCATCGTGTTAGGGCGTGCATCAAGGAGAAGGATCGAGGTTTAGGTGTCTTTGCGTTCTTCTTCCCCTTCTTTCCTTAATCGAACCATAAGATAGGTGTTCTCTCAGGCTAAACTTAAATTGATCAGAACCCTAAGGTAGGTGTTCTCTCAGACTAAACTTAAATTGATCAAGCAAACCTATATAGGAGCATGTCTAGTTCAATCTTATGCATGTTTCCCCAATTTTTATCGACTATTATGCAAGTGTTTTGAGTTCCACGGACGAGGTATCGTTGTTTTCACGCTTTCCCGTAGGAACAAGCTTTCTCTTTGAGATCGCGTTCGTCACAGGGAGCGCGTTCTGAACACGTCTATACGATAGACCGCAATCTTCTTTCAAGTTCCTAATCGCGGCCGACCTAATGACCGCATTCATCCCTGTTATGTCAGAAACGCGGCGCCTGAGACGACCATATCCTGACCCAAGTTTATCTAAAAACCTAGATTTCTCTAGCATGATTAACTTGTATTTTTTAATGTCAAATTCATGTTTTTCTTTAAGCATGCCGTCTGAACAATTAATTGGCTAGGTAATTTATCTTGAACCATGATTAAATCCCTTAAAGTCATTTCTTTTGATCTCATGAACCCCTCTTATAATTAATGCTACCTCCATGTCATCTTTTATCTTCATGTCATGTTCTTTCTTGAAAATTGATACCATCATTTTTAAAAGACTTAGATATTAACATGTGATTAAGTTATTCCATTATAGCCTCCGGTTTTCAATTATATACTTGTTGGATGATCAGCATTTTAATAAATTACTTGATTTGGATTATTGTTTTATCTTGAAGATCATGTCACTCCGGTGACGTGTATCTACCGGTTACTCTGGTTTTGGTTCTCTCATAACTTTTTCTTGGTGAAGTTAGGACCATTCACCAGATATTTCTTCCATCGGACTAGAACTTCTTTACTAAGATTTTCATAAGTCTCCGTGAGTCATAGATTCTCACATGGATGTCGACCTGGTTGTGCCGTAAAAACCCTAAAAACCCCTTAGAATCTCGTCCTATTGGTGTAAGACATAGTTTGACCGGCACTTGGAACCTCAGAACATGGTTCTGTTGGATTTTGTTCTGTCTGTTTTGAACGCGGTGGACCCACAGACCGCATTCATACCTCGGTTCCAAGAAGGCTGCCACGCAATAGACCGCGTCCTGTTGGACCTTTCTTGAATGCGGCCATCACCCTGACCACGCTCTTCCTGACTGGATTTTGAACATGGTCACTGACCTGACCACATTATGACTGGCTTGTTCTGATCGTGGCCCTGACCCTAGCCGCGTTCAACCCAGTTTTTGATGATCGTGTTTCCTATCTTGACCGCATTCTGTCTAATATTTCTGAGCGCGTCAGTAACGATTGACCACGTTTTATCAAAGTTTTGCAAGGCTATGATTGGCTATTTTAGTGCATTTTGACTGTGTGTTAACATAATTACCATCCTCATAAGTCTATATTCTCTGTAAAAATCATAGATTTCTTGATAATTGTTCTTTCATGAAATTATCCTAAAATTCTATAGTCGGTCTCCATTTAATTGATGTGTGTCTTTACATGGTCCTTGCACTTTAATAGTGGCATTTGTTATTTCTATAACATAACTCTCTTGATCCCACTTGGCCATATATGTTATATGGAATTATCTAATGACTACTAAGGGCTTTAGGTCCGCTCGACACTCAATGCCAGTTGAACGGAATGTCCAATTACTCTGTACCCATGGGAAAATCAATGGTGTGGCATTGCACCAATCTGATATCAAGATCGAGCTAGACATTTCACCTACATTATGATTAACTGATTCATTGATTGCATGATATGCACCTTGTACACAGGTTGATGCTAGCAACCTAGCGGTTGGAGAAAGGTCGATGCTAGTGACCTAGCGACTGTAGCATAAGGTCGATGCATGTATTGGAAAGGTCAATGCAAGTCTGTTAGCCTCTGCAGCATAAAGTCAATGTAGTAAGAAGTCATCTCTATCAAGGTCGATGCACCTTGTGTATTCACTATAAAGACAGGTCGATGCATCTTCATTAAGGTCTACCTGTGTTACATTAGAGGTCGATGCCTTTATTCAAACATGTTGCATGGATTAGTCATACAGGCTGATGCATCTCATTTATGCATCGATACTTCTGCAGAAATGTGTGCATTCATTTAACATGTCTGAATCTATTGAAACAATTAAGATTGAACTTGTGTTTATCATTTGATTCATAACTAATATCTCTTTATCTTTTATCCTGACAACCAAGATCCATGTCCGAACACCTGCCGTAACATAAAGGATGATCGCATCACTCCCACATGGAACTTAAGTGAAGCTGATTAATGGCATGTGATCCAAGGTGGGAAGCTTATCTGAAATCCTACCACGTGGATCGTTGTATCTTCTGCTCCTGACACGTGGACTCTCGAAATGTGTGGGAACATGTTCTCCATGTACCCAAATCAAGAGCCCGTGGGACCACAGGACTCGAGCCCTATAAAAGGCAATCTAGCGCACTAATTCAATAATAACGAAGCGAAGAAAAAAAGAGATCAGAGCATATCAGAAGAAAAGAAGAAGAGAGCTGCTAAGGAAGAGAAGTTACTGATACGAGCAAAAGAGTCTGAGTAAGAGAGAGCAAAAGAGTTTGAGAGAGAGAGTGTGTGAGCGAGCAAAAGAGTCTGAGAGAGACAGAGAGAGAGAGAGCAAAAGAGTCTAAGAGAGAGAGAGCAAAAGAGTCTAAGAGAGAGAGAGAGAGCAAAAGAGTCTGAGAGAGAGAGAGAGCTCGAAAGAGAAGTGATTGTGAGCAGTCATAATATCATATCCAAGTCAATTTGCTCATGCAAGAGCTATATCTTTCTTGCTTTCAATTCTTGTTTTCCTGTGTTGTGTTTTTCTTGTTTCTTATTCATACATTAAGTTGTGTGTCAGCATTGCAGAGGATTGGTTCCTCTAGATAGCAAGCTATAATGCTCAGCTGTAGCAAGCTGTGTTGTTCAGCGGTGTAAGCAAGCTATGATATTTAGTAGTTCAAGCTGTTTGTCAGCAGAAAGCCTCACTCGGGTTTGAGTGGGGGATGGACGTAGGTCTGTGGATAGCAGACTGAACTATCTAAAATCCTTTGTGTTTGTGCTTTGTTTACGCTATTGATTCAAGATAGATGTATGCGTAGGCTCGTTTCATTCGCATCTAGTTAGCCTACATCATTCTGAGTATGCTGAGTGTCCTAGAATAAATCTAAATAGAGATCGCAATTTTTTAATTCCGTTTAGCTTGGTGATCAGTGAGTTCTGTTGTTCTAACATTCTTATGTGAAGTGTTTGTTACATGAGCACTTGGAATTGTGAGGTCTAAATAAGTATTCTACCATAAGTGTTTGAGTTTTGTCTTACATGAACTGATTCAATATCAGAGCTATCTGACATTTGGGGGTTAATCATCAGCAGACTGAATTGTCTTCTATGTTAGCTTCCACACTCTCGTGTAATAGACTAGTCAATTTCTACTTTGCTCTAATTTCATTTGGCTAAGTCTTAATCAGAGCAATCCTTTAAAGAAGGGATCTATTCATCCACGATCAATAACACAATGGTATATAAAAAGGCTCAGTCAGAAGGATAGGTTACACCTATTTGGAAAACTGACCCTTGCGTAAGGAGATTCTTGAATCAAATCTCTGCTAGGTACCACATTGAGTTGTCTGATTGAGTTCTATTTGGAGTTCTTGGTGTTTAATCATTAGATCTTCTGGTTACTAATTCAGATTGCTTTTTTTGCTCGCAGAGAAATCAAGAATGGTTGTGGGATTTGCTGCTTTGATGTTTAGCCTGGAGGTCATGGCCAACCATGCTACTCATGGGGTACCTGGTAGTACCAACCATCTTTGGCTCCTTCCCACCAGTGGTCAGCTTCCCAACTTCTTGGGGGTAGCCTTTGCTGATCTGTTGGAGATAGAGGCCCCAGAGTCGACCGAAGGGAATATCAACAAGGAGCCTAGGGCCTACAACGCCCGAAGCCGCAAGGGCCTACCGTCAGGCCACATCCAACTAACCAGCTACATGGTGCACCATGTAGCCCAGGGGGCTCACCCTACCCACTACAACAAGCTTAGGGGTCGCCGCCAGGGAAACTCCCGAAGAAGATTTGCTGCTCCTGTTGTCGGACGGCTATCAATGTCTAGAAAGTCTATTTTGATTGGTGGTGTCGGCATCTTTCTAGATGGACGCGATGACCAAGCAATCCCCGACTGGGTGGTCGCCACTGTACCAACCCACAACTCCTTCCAGGCCCTCTCCGGGAGGAGACTGGAGAGAGAGGAAGCCGACCGTCACGACCGAAGAGAGCTGGCCCCAAGGCCAAAAGTGTTCAAGCAGGTGTGGGTGCCCAAGAAGACCCAACCTATCCGCCAAGAGGCACCTATTCATTGCCACCCCGAGCCTGCTGAGACGGGGAAGAGGAATGAGAGGGGCTTGGCCTCGAGAAAAGAAGAAACGGTCGTGGATCCTCCACACTACGCAAACTTCAAGGCATGTGCCCGACAAGCCAATATCCCCACAGTGGGAAGAAGGTTTAAGTAACTCGTCGAAAGAACCCGGCTAGCCTACACCCCTCCGGTGGGAGGTCGACAGTTGTCCCTGATCTTACATCAGGGACGGGGACAGGAAGCGATGACCAACATGATCCGAAGTTATTTCAGGGGTATGGGCAACCCCTCACTGGGCCCGCAACGGCTATTGCAAGCAGCCGCGGCCGAAGAAGATGACTACCCACCAATGGCAGTCGAAGAAGAAGAAGAGGGAAGAATGACGTTGTTGGTTTACGATAATGGGTATGAAGACGGCCTGGATCTCAAGGCCGATGAAGCCTCTCCCCGGTAGGAGGAGAGAAGGAGGATCTCTGTGTTCGAGAGATTGACCTTCCCTGGTCATGCAAAGAGGAAGGTCCACAGCCAAAGAAAAGGAATGCGGGTTTTTACCTGTAATATGGCCGGGTTGGCCGGCAAATATGGGGGTCTACCCGAGCAACCCCAAGAATTGGCTCGATTAGTCGAAAGGCTAGGGCCAAACACTAGAAGAGCAGAAGCCACAAGGGAAATGTTGACAGCGGCAAAAGAGAAGCAAATCTCATCTGATGAAGTCACCGCCCTGACTACAAACGTGGTGACAGCTAAAGAGGAGGGGGTGTCGCTGAATATCTCACCCGAAGGCGCTTCAGGGGAGACAGCAGAAGCCATCCCCAGCATAGCAACTATGGACCCGTCAGTATTAATGCTACTCCAAAAATATCAGCAGGAGATAGAACTTCTGGAGAAGAAGCTAATGGAGAAAATAGAACAAGCCTCGGTCTCCAAGCAGCCCGAGATACAGGCCGAGTCATCACAGGGAGGTATTAACCCGTGTGACTTCCCACCACTATATACCCTACCCCAGCCGACAGAGCCCAGCCTGGCGGCCACCCAGCAGCGCCCACCATAGCCGTTGATGCCACCGGTGCTACCGCAGGTGCACCAAGCACCTTCATTGTTGTGTCTTCCTCCGCAGGTGACCACCTTGGTCACCCCTTACTTGCAGCCGATGCATTTCTACCTGGAGCCAGTCGATCTGACTGCCATGAACAAACTGATGGTGGAAAGGATGATTGAGCTGAAGCTTGCTGAGCAAAGTGAAGGCGACTATGTCACATTTGATGCTTATTGGGTGCCATATCCGCCCCATCCAACCCCCCATTCTTGTATGCTCGCCTATCTCGGGACCAACACTTTCGGATCAGAATTCGAGAGCTTTCGGAGCACTTTCGTGGGTCCCAAGTGGAGTTTGGCCTTTTGATCGGATTTTAGGGCTATGTTACCTTCGGATCCTCGTGGATGGCGAACTGTTGATATTTCAGACTCCAGGACGCTGCAAGTGCGTTGTGCTCTTTCTGAGGATTGCAACGGTTATTTTTTCACATTTTTCTAATTTTTTAGAATTTTGGGTGAAAAATCAGATTTCACAAATATTAATAATATTTTTTATTTTCTTTTCTTTTTAACCCTTACCTCACTCCTCTCTCTCCCCACCGTCACTCACTCTCTCCTCCTCTGTTCTCTCTTCTCTCTTCCCCTCTCCCTCAGGTAGTCAACCGTGGCGGAGGTGGACGAGGCGGGAATGCTGTGGAGACGACGAGTTGCATCATGGCAGGAGGATCGGGGCGTGACGTTGGCGCGATCCCATTTGTGGATTCAAAGTGCGAGTGAGATTCGTGTGATGGTTTTAACATTTTCGGCACCGCAGATAGTCAGAGGAGGTAGGGGAATAGATTCCTTACCTTTCGTTCTACGTTCCCCTTGAATTCTGTGTCAATTAGCACAAGTTTGAGTGAGTTTTCATTTTTGGGGAATTAAATGCATGTTTTAGGGTTGTGAGACGGAATCACCATTTTAGGTAATGATTGCTGGTTTACATGGTAGATCTCGAACCCCAGGCTTGTCGGGGTTCGATTCCAATCAGTTTAACTATATTTATGCACAATTTGGGGCCGGGATGAGGCCGGATGCCCATGTGAGTCATTTTGGGTCGATCTGAGGAAATCACCCATTTTGATGTCATTTTGTGGTTTGTTTGGCCCCTTCCGGCTTGTGGAAGGCCTGTAGTGAATTTGTGATTGTTTCCCCATTGTTCTGAGATGATTGGGGTGTGGAACGATCGAGTTTCCCCCCGTTTTATGATTTTCAGACAGGAAGCAAGTGGCGGTCGTACCAGAGACTGCCACCTGTGAAGGCAGCCCTTGGGAGACTGCCATTTGATCTTTAAGTCGATTCGCAAGTAGCGGTCCTGCGACTGACCGCCATATGAAGGAGGCGATCAGGGGGAGACCACCACTTGGTGTGGTCAACGAGATTTTCGGGGCAGCCTACAGATGGCGGTCTGGCCCTGACCGCCACTTGCAGGAGGCGGCCATGAGGGGACTGCCTTATGAAAGTGGCGGCCTCCTGAGAGACCACCTTCTGCCTATTCTCTGTTTATCTTCTATGGTTGGGGTCTCTGAAGATGGCAGTTTGGCCATGACTGTCACCTTCAGGAGGCGGCCCTGTGAGGACCGCCATCAGCAGGAGGCGGCCCTGGCAAGACCACCTCCTGCCTGTTCATGCCCTGCAAGTAGCGGCCTTGTTAAGACCGCCACTGTGAGGTAGCGGCCATGGGATGACTGCCACTTATTCTGGGTGTTCTTTTCACGTCGGTTTGGCTTCCAGGTGACTTGGTTTTGAGCCATTGGTTAGCCATTGGTCTCGTGGATGTCTTGGATGTCCCGTGAGGGCTATGTCCGTGTGTTTTGGTGTCCGAAAGTGCCATAATACCGAGTAGCGTACCTATGTTATTTTACGACTTGTCATGGTCTCCGGTCAACCGGGTTGTGACCCAGTGGTTGACTTCTGACCTCATCAGCGTCTCGATTGTCCCGTGGGGATCGAGACTGTGTTTTGGACATGTGAGGTATCGTGTTACCTCTGTTTGCATGTCTGCATGGTTTGAGAGATTGAGTGACCCCTCGTATTTCGTGTTTTCTCATTATGCAGAATTGTGAGTCTGATGAGCGGTCGAGGTGTAACATCCCAGAGTTCAGGGTACTGATAACCCGATAATATCGAATTACCGCCACCAAGGACTGGGGACGCCACCCTCATTGGTCTAGGTGGAATAGGAATATTCTGCCCATCTAAAATGTCAAAAAATTGACCACGTGGAAAGGTATCTCGTGCTAAGGTTTCTGGAGTGCTGACACATGATTTGCTTCAATTGATCACGAGCTAAATGTTTGGGAGGAAGTAAGCAAGGCACAACGTCGCCAGGTCGAGGAAGGGTGTAGTGTCATAACACTTATATCCTGCTGCATCGGATCTTCAGTTTGTTGCTTCGACCTTGTTGGCTTCTAATCATTGGTTCAGAGCTGAGTGCGTCGATGCACTCTTCAGATGCATCGAGGCACCTATTGAATAAATAGACTTCAAACTCTAGCTTCATACTTGATGCGTCGATGTATCTACTTGGTGCTTTGACGTAGTGTGACTTGATGACTAGTTTTATTCTTGATGTGTCAGTGCAGCTCTTTGATGCGCCGATGTACTCGATGAGTACTGATCTTAGTGCGTCGATGCACTACCTTATGGCTTCGATGCTTCACTAACGACAAGGTTCTGAGATTGGCTTCTGTGACTAGTGTTGCGTTAAGGCTTGTTTGCATTGCCTCAACACTACTATGCTTAGAACCTTCAAACAGAATTTGATGTATATAAAATTTGTTCTTTAACGTTGACTCTCTTTCTTTGATGCATCGACCTAGTGTGTTCAAAACTAGAAGCTATGTCTACTTCAATCTTTCTTGTTAAAACACATGTATCAAGTTTAGGATCTGATCAATCAGTTCAGCCTTAATGATCCATAGTATGTCATTATCAAAACTTGAGGATACAATATTCTCTCCCTTTTTGATGATGGCAACTAACAGTCATTAAGTCAACTATTAGTCATTAAGCCAAGATTTTATAGGGCAACCTTTTTATCAGTCATTGAAGATGAGCTAAAAGAAGAACTCTAAAGTCCATGTGTCAAAAACACAATTGTTGAAATCATGTCATTTAATATATAGTAGTGTGTGAAAAAAAAACATACACAAGGATGTTCAAAAACGCTTCACCACACACATACAAAATGCAAAATGTAATGACCATGACTTAACTCTCATTTCTCACTCATACATCTTTCCATCATTTTCATTTTCTCCCCATCATCTTCATTCTTCATTTGCTCACACCATTCTCCTTAATCTTCTCATCTTAATCTTCTCCCCCTATGACAACATCAAGAAGGGGGTGTCCTGGAAGAAGTTCTAGGATGAATTGTTGAGAGAGTGTGCTGAAATTGAGAGACTTTCTCCTCAATTGAGGCAATGTTTGCAGAGAAGGCTTGGTCCCGTTGCTAAATTAATCCTTTCAGGTCTTGAAGCTTTGTATCCATATCATCAAACCAGTTGTGCAGAATATCAAAGATGTGATCAACCTGTGCTTTCTGTTGTATAGCCTTCATAGGAATTTGGGAAGAGGTTGCTTCAGTCGAAGTAGATGGAAAAAATTCTTTGAGGATTCTGATCATATTCACTACTTCATCTTAAACCAAAGTTGTTCGCTCAAACAACTTCTTCATATTCTCATCAACCTTGGTAGTTTGATCAATTACTGCAGCACTTCTCAAGGACAATCTCTATTGTTCTTCATTGATGTCATAGTTATAGCACTGCATTTCCATTAATCTCTCACGGGATTTTCTCGTGAATTTCTTTCAGTCTCTTCATGACAGAGCATGCTTTCTCACTCACATACATCAAGGATTCCATAAACTGATGTTGCTTTTTATCTGACTTGGCTTTGTCCAGCTTGTATTGCTCCAAGTGGCTGTCAACTTTCTATTCCAAATGTGACATTTTCAAGTACATGTTTCTGCTCAAATGTTCAACGTTCATGTTGAGTTGCATAAGTGAAGAATTTATGCTCGAAAACTGTGTTGACAAGAAATTGATCAAAGTGGGATTTATTCCTGACAGATTCTCAGAATAGTAGATGGCCCTTCTCATTGACATTGACACAACCAGCTATGTTTGACACATATCCATCAGGGAACCTCAATTGATTCAACCACTGGCACAGTTCATTGCTCTATGTATCCCACAGTATGTAAGTTGCTTTAGGTTGCATAACTTTTCCATGTACGTGCTGCAGTTCTAACTCTAGATGTTTGCAAAGTATTTTCAAGTCCGCTCGCACTTTAGCATTGTCTTTTATTTTGCCTTTTATACTCATGATAGTGTTGAACACATTATCAAAGATATTCTTATCGACATGCATAACGTCTAGGTTGTGCCATATCAAAAGGGTTGACCAATAAGGCAATTCCCAGAAGACACTTATCTTCACCCAGTTGTGATCATTTCCAAATCCATGGAGTTGTCGTGTGCTCCCCGACAGTTGAACTATATCTGGTAAATTTTGCACCTATCTCGCCATTTGTCGACCAGACACCCAGTCTAATTCGGCCTCATCCATTTCTTGTGTATTCTTCAAGAATGCGTCCTTTTGTCTTCAGAAAGGATGGTCACTAAGTAGAAACTATCGATGGCAATCGAACCAACATGATTTCCCACCATATTTTAGGACAAATGATTTGGTATTGGCCATAAAGTAAGGACATGCCAACCTCCCATGTATGCTCCAACCAGATAGCATTCCATATGTAAGGAAGTCACTTATTGTCCACATCAATGCAACCTTCATAATAAAATTTTACTTTCTATACGCATTATAAGTAACAACTCTATTAGTCCATAATACTTTTAGCTCATCAATTGGTGGCCTGAGAAATATGTCCAATTTTTTCCCAGATTTTTTAGGCCAGGAATCACTAAGGATAAGAAAAGGTTCTATCGCTTCATGCACATGCCCGGCGGAAGATTGTATGCTGCCATGAACACCGGCTAACATGAGTAAGACACCACTAAACCTCCAAATGGATTGAAGCCATCTGTGTATAACCTTAGCCTAACATTCTGTGGCTCCCTTGCGAAAGGAGGATGAGCCTGATTGAAATGATTCCAAGCTTCGTATGACTAATTATATCATCTGCATGACATACTTTTTCTGCGTGTCATCTCATATATCGAGCTGTCTTTAACGACATATACATCTGCTGCAATCTGGGCATGAGAGGAAACTATCGCAATGACTTGTAAGGTACATCCTTATGCTTTGAATTGTCCCCTCTCTTAGGTTTGAACTTATCATGCTGACAAATAGATCATGATATTTTATCTGCATTATCTTGATAATATGACATATACTGATTAGGGCATGCATCTATTTTCATGTATCCAAGCCCTAACTCATTGACCATCTTCTTTGCACGATAAAAATTTCACGTAGCTTCTCATCTTGAGGTAGCATACTCTTGATGCAGAGGAGCAAACGGTCAAAACAACTCTCCCTGAGGTGAAATTCAGATTTTAAATTTAACAATTGTGATACGGTAAACAACCGAGTGTGCTTTTGACAACCATCCCACAATGGCTCATCGACATCCCAAAGTAACTGATAAAATCTTTTAGCCATATTGTTCGGTGCTTCTTCGTTGTACACATGCTCCTCCTAAACATTAAAGTTAGGACTAGCAACATCCACAACCATATCCATGTACCTACTTGTGCTTGCAACATTGGCGGGCTCATACGACCAGACATCCCCACCATGACACACCCAATTCATATAACCTTTCATAAACCCTTTCCTGTGTAAATGAGGTTACACATCCCATGGTGAAAGAAACATCTTGTTTGCATAAACTAAACAAGGACATCAGATGTGACCTTACCTGTTGTAGATTTATGGAAAAATCTACAAGATTAAAAATTATAAAAAAGGATTATTAATTATGAGAGGAAGGAAGGGGGAAAAGGGGAGAGGAAGCATGCGCGGATGCTAATATGGAGTGTGATCGCCAGAGATCGCGGGCCTCAAAGGAATATGTTGGAGGTTTTCAGTGTGTCTCGTGGATGAGAAATTCACTCGGCGGCTTGTGAGCTATCTTAAGAATCGTGTCATCGTGGTTTCAGACCTAGGGATTAGGCTAGATTGACGATGTTGTGTCGTCACGTGCAACGGTCTTGACCCGAGTCTTGTGACTCAAGGACTGTTGGATTTAGTAGGTCTAGTGGACTATCCAGAGTCTGGTGGCCATGAGCCACCTATCACTTCACGTTACTTGAGATAGGTGCGTGCGTGATTTTCAGTGTCTACGCTTAGTGAGCCCCCACTAGTCATAGCTTTCTTGTGCACGCGTGTGCAGACCCACTTGGGAGTGGTGGAGCGCGTGACCTGGAGAGACCGTTGTTAGGTTGGTTACCGTAGGGCCCCCATGCCCACCCTGAGTCTGGGCTTCGGGGGAAGAACCAGCTAGAGGGCCTGACCTAGGGCGCATGGTCTGTGTGTGCACACGTGGTTGGGGGCGTCGGACCCACGCTGACGAGCGTGACCTCAACTAGTCCTTATTCGTGGTACTTGTTGTGTGTCTCAGTTTTCGCCTGGGGCGTGTAGGGAGACACTTAGGCACGGTGTAAGACATCAGGGGACTTAGCCGGTCTTGCTTCTAGTGGGTAGAGCTCCTGTCTTCTGGCAGGTACGAACTTGTGTTTTGTTGGACTGGGGTTGGTTTGTATGGTATAGCTAGTTGTAGACAGGTTTTCCGTTATTTATTAAAGCTTGTTGATTCTGTCGTGCCTTCGTTAGGTAGCGTTACCTTCCGTGTTTGCGCGCACCTTGTTGTATTATTTTTCTCATGTGAGGTGGGTGTCCCTGGGATTCCTGCTGAACCTATAAAATGAGGCTCACCCTTGTGTTTTCAGGTGAGGCGGGTTCGTCGAGAGGCGCGTCTGAGGTTCCTCGTGGTTTATTCGATCAGAGTTAGCCACCAGTTGTCAGAGCTGGGGTATGCCCCGCGTACTTGTACTTTTCTGTTGACTGTACTTATTTTAGACATGAGACGTACTGGACCTTGTAGCTTTTAGTGAGTAGTTATTTATTTCCTACTTTATGATCATTTAGTTATTGTGTTATCTCTGTAGTTGTTTTAGCTTCTTGTGTACCCTCACACTATCCTTTAACCCTTTCGAGTCTTCGGACTCGTGGGTGGTGGGCTGAGGTTCGAGCCGCACCAGTTACTTTCCGGTACTCGGATCTCTGGTCGTTACAGCTACTATGGGGGTGCAGATGGAGAAGCCTTCGCCAGAGATGCCAGACCTACTTGCAAAACTTCAGGAAGCCTTCATAGGGCCTACTTCTAGGGGGTGCAGTCGGAGATGGCTTGCCAAGCACTAGTGCAGCTGACACAACAGTCAATGAAACGACTACAAAAGTGCTCAAGGGCGATGCAGGTCCTGGAGTTGCAGATCTATAGAGGATAACGTCGAATCTTGTGCAGAAGGGCCCAGATCTGTAGCACTTACCAGGGAGGACAGGGCCAGCACAAGGGGGGTGGAGCGATCTAAACGTAGAGGCAAAACTTGAAGTATGATCTACAAGCATTGGATCAGCTGTTGCCTGTGCAAACGCTGCACTTGCAGTGGGAGCTGGGTCTACAGCACTAGGGTCAGCCGAGGAAGACGGTTGGGAAGCGAGTAGGGGACCCAGTAGCCCATCTTGAAGACCAATGCCTAGTGCTGCCCTTCGAGAAGGCCACTTCGGTTCTGGAGATGTCCAATTTGCAGAAGGCGATGTCAACCAGGGAAGTGCGAAAGGGGGCTACGGGTTGCAGGACTTGTAGAGGGCGATGCTGTCTTGTTGCAGAAGGTGGGGGGGTTTCCACCACAGGAGGGGATTTTCGACTTGAGGAGGGGGTTGTAGTGGGAGGGGGGTTGCAGGGGGTGGGCAGGGGGGGGGGACGGTGGGGGGTGGGGGGGGGGGGGGGGGGGGGGCCACCATCTTCCTTCTAGTCAAACCCAGTTCTCAGGTAGATCCAAATATGCCCAGTCTGTTCTGAGACTGAGATTCAGTCTGTTCATAAAATCCCCTGAGGAAAATCTAGAGACACAAAAATCCCTGTCATAGCCTGGGTTTGTAGACCTCTGAGAGAGCTTCGCAAAGTCACCAGTTCCACTTTGTTTCGACATTAGTCCAGATCGTGGTGGCCATTTTTGTTGGAGTACGCAATTTTGCCCAGAACCAAACCAGCAAGAAGGGGCGACGGTAAAAATTCATCAGAAATACATCGGAAAAGATTCAGGGACGACCACTCCCAAGGGCCGACCAAGGACGCCCTACCTTCATCCCGATGAATCGCCGCCGTCGGAAGCTTACCAGAGGTCATCGTTCCTTTGGAGGTCCTTGACCACTGTCCAGTTGGCCAGCAACCGCAGACCCAAAGCCGCTATCACTACCACCACCACCCGACACCCGCCGCCTTACTGCCCGCCAACCCAAGTTTGATTATCCCAGCACCACTGTGTAGCCCTTTACCTTCCTGCGTGGAGTGGGCAGTAAAGTCTTTGCTGTAAATTAATTTCACTATTTTACCGAGAGTTACGAAACTTGGCCGGGATTTCTTCCCACGCCCCGAGCGTGGAGGTACACTCGCCTCTCTACTTTGTCTTATTTACTTAGCTAGTATAAATTCTAGATGTCGGTGCATGTGAGTAGTTTAATTCCTAGCTAGTTAAATTTAATTATCACTGTGAGTTGCGAGCGCGAGACCCATCCCGTGACTTATTCCTAGCACGAGAGTGAGCTGACCACCTGAGACTCAATGTCGATTTCTCAACCATGTAGATCAGCACGTTTCCATCGCTGGGGACAATCGTGAGCGAGTAATTCTTATTTGGGGCACGCTTGTCTCTTCAAGAACCATGTTAGGTGTCGAGGCACTAGTGTTGTCGTTGGTCGCGTCATCTTTGGGTTGACTCGTCACCTAGAGTCCCAGGTTCGAGTCGAGTCTCATTGTCATCCTGCATCACCTCTTCTTCTTCTTTTTCTTGGAACATGAGCTCCTCAAATTCAAGAAGGAACATAAGTGGAATATGATCATTAATTAGTGCATCACCTTCCTTTTCTCCTTCTCCCAACTTAATATCAACAAATTCCTTAAACCTCTTAAATTCCTTAGGTTCCTCTTCTTGATCATCCTCCCAACCATTACTAGTGCCCTTCAAAGTCCCCTGACAAGCTCTCTACATCATCCCTTCATCTTCTAAATCAAGATTGATCTGAGCATTATGATCTTGGGGAATCATAGATTGATCATAGTCAACATCAGAATTTTGATCAGTAGAAGTGGAACCAAAGTAGAAAAGCAATTGATCTTCGTATACCCTCTTAATCCCTTCAGTGATGCTATCGATTCGCGTATGGAGAGATTGATTTTAAAGCATGATTGATCGATAGAATTGCTCCTCTGAATTGAGATCCGAGGATGGAGGAGATGAATAGTGAGGTCGAGATTCAAATGCATAACAATGAGAAGAGTGATCAGTTGATGATGGTGAAGAGGATATGGGCCATCCTCCTTTATACTGGGCTCGATCATAATAATCATTAGAATGTGGAGCCCAATTTGGAGAAGTTTGATGTAAAGGATGTTGGGCCAAATTATGCATAGAATTCCAAAAAGAGTCGGGTTGCCCTTTCCTATCTGAGCTCAAGGAATGTGGATAAAATTTGAAGGAAGATAGGGAGAGATTTTGAGTTATGCAAGCCTACACTTGGATTTGAGTAAAATCATAAGACCTAGGAAAGAATTTAGTATTTTGAAGATGGCTTTGTGTAAAAGACAGAAACTGGGCCCTTATGAATGCATTTTCATTATAAGAGAGGCTTCCATTATTGGCTGACCAAGAAGATTGGCTACCATAATGGGTCAGACCATTTGGGCTCCTCAATGCATGCAAGAAAATCCTCAGAAATAAAGGAGTGAGAAGCACCAGAATCAAATAAGACACGAGCTACATGACCAAAAATCATAATCGTACCTTCGATGAGGTTAGATGCCATGGCCTCTACTCGCGTAATATGAGTAACCTTGCCCTTCTGCTTCTGACTTGCTGTTGCAGAAGATTGGAAGGAAGACGCTGCTGAAGCTTATGGGAAGAACTGTTGAGATGGAGGTGGTGGGAGAGGAGGTCTGAACTGAGACTGAGACTACTACGGCTGAGAAGCTTGTAAAAATTGCACCGGCTTTGGCCTCAAAGGATAATCTCGAACCACGTGACCCGACTGGTCACAACGATAACAAACCACTGGCAAGGAATAAGGCCTACCAGGATGACTACCACCACATCTCGTACACAGCTTCGGAGGTCCCATCACTTGTCTCTACTGCTGTTAAGAAGGTGGAGCAGACTGCTGCACAGTGCCCGAAGATACCTATCGCTCAAATCTCTTCTTCGACTTCTTAAACTTCTTGAACTTAGGCTTGAAGGAAGAAGTACCACTCGCAGTAGGAATGACAGGAGGAACTCCCAACACAGAAGGCTGATAACTCGGCTGAAGTGGAACAGTCGACTGAACTGACGCCGCTTGAGGAAAGCCATGAGATCTAGCCATATCTTGCTCAAGTGCTGCTACTGCTTGATAAGAATCATTCATCACAGACACTCGGGTTGCAATCAAATGCTGCCTCAGATACAGCCTTAAATCACACAATAAATGCTCAGTCTTGAGAGCTTCATCTGCTAGAACATGGGGCGCATAACGACCTAATTCCATGAACTGATTGCGATATTCCAGCACTGACATTCCACCTTGCGCGAGCTCCATAAATTGATGCATCTTGTTCATACAGAGATATGCAAGACTGAAAGTGCGCTCAAAAGTGGCGACAAATTCTGTCCAGGTGATTTGTCGGAGAGGACGGGAATGGAAGATAACTTCCCATTCTGTAGTCCACCAAGTAAGTGCTGTGCCCTGAAGCTGAAATGTTCAAAGCATTACCTTCTCATCTTTAGCACATTCCATGGATCGAAATACGCATTTGGTTGCATCCAGCCATGCCCTGGCTACGTCTGGATCAGCTTGACCTTCATAAGTCGGCGGATGGAATAGCAAAAATTTCTTCAATGCATGACCACGACCACCAGGCACATCCCTACACTGCCCTGCCTAGTGCCTAGAGACCGACCAGACACCACCAATCACACAAAAAGGCTGACATCCCTGAAGTGGAGCTTGCAGGAACTAGCAACCAAAGGGCCGCTAAGAAATATTATAGCAGACCACTCTTCTCCCAAGCCAAAGGGATCTAATCCTCTACTGATGCCTTGCCTCCTTGTCCCTTTCCGCTTCCTTTCTTCTACCGCTTTTTCCTGCCTTGGCCTTCCTTGCTATATCCAGTTGCCATCTTTGCTGGATTTTGCACAGAACACAGACCTCACGTCTTTATCAACACCATCAGTAGACACACCAATCAGACTTGCCACCTCTCTAGCCTGAGTCCCCATAAAACTCTCCACCTTAGCTAAGATTTCTTTCACCTCCTTCTTGCCGAGGTTCCCCTCTCCTTCCCCATTCATATGCACTTCCTATCGCTCCACTATCGGTGGAGGCAAGGCTAAGGAAGCATGTTGGCTACAATCTGCTTGAAGCACAGCCACACCGAAACCCATCTCCATCAACAGGTCCCCCTCCGGAAGAGGAGACTCCTCTAACCGGACACACCTAGTGTTGCAAGCGGACGGGGAGGGCCTAGAGCCCTTGTCTTGAACCGGAAGACTAGTCGCAGCCCCCTCTTCTAGGCACGACATCACTTGCTCAGTCTACTCATTGAACAAGAGGGAGAGGAAGGATAGGCCCTGGAGAGTACTCTCCCCCAACCCACCACTGCTGCAACACCCACCTACGGATCTCGCCACCTCCGACCTCGGAGGCTCAACTATTGGTAGACTAGCACCTGGCTGCGTACCCCTAGAGGTGGGAGAGGGGGTAGCAGCCTCGGCTCTACAGTGACATCCAGACACTACCCAAGCTTGGAGGCCCCCGTGGTCGGACTTTGCTTCGCAAATACTGCTGCCGCCGATGCAACCACCAGCCCACTTGACTGGCAGCCCGCTTTCTCCGCCTCCGGTCGATTCAACCACAAAACTGGGGGAGTCACCTCCTCCTGAACACCACTGTAGCTACTGGCGGCTACCTTTCTTGACAACAATACACCTATAGGAGGGCAGGTTGCTGGTGCTAAGGAAACCTCCCGCTTGGACTCTCAGACAGCTGTCTGCCGATAGCATCAAAGCCGACTTCATTGGGGCTGGGGCAGACGATGTCTGGGATGCACGGTGGCGTACCCTGCTCGCCCTCCACACTGGGTCCAGCCAGACTGGTTGTATTGCCACCAGCCTATCGTTGGACTCTGCATAGAGCCCTGCGTGCCAGGAAGCCTTGGTGTCAGTAGTGGTGGAGTTGCTGTGAGCGTGGAGGGCAGGCGGGCGGCGGCCCTTCCTGCGGGAACAACGGAGCACACCGGCAACCAACACCGCATGTATGTCTCTGCTATGGGTCTGACAGAGGACATGTTTCGTGGATAGGGGCGAATGCCCTGTTCAAGTCCCCCTACACCCAAAGAAGTTCCGCCCAAAACGGGTAAGTTATAGGTCGCCGAAAGAGGACCCGAATAGCCTGCAACAGCACTTCTAACCGAACCAGATCCGACGCGATCGAAGATCATCTTTAACCTCTGTTGTCGTCGACTGAAATCGTAGGGCTCCCTCCCCCGTCCCTTCAGTCGCAAGAACCAAGACCCGGACTGTGAACAACACCCCATCGACGGTGAAGGTGACAACTGTTGGCACCACCGAGTCATCGAATAGGACGATGTAGGCATCCTCCATTGTATGGGACACCGTCGGCACGAGCTGTAGGCTCTCAGCTAGCACCTGGCTGAATGTTCTAGGGAGGAAGGAGAGGCCCACCTCATCACAAAGAATGTGGGGCAACCCCTCCACCTCGATGCGACCGGAGGGGTCCAAAGCGTTAGAAAAAGCACCCCTTCTCAAGGTCCATCATTGGAGGTGCAATAGGACTTCGTTGGATGCCACGAACCCCGCATCTGACGCCGTCGCCGCCTCTGCCTCCTACTAGCCGACTGCCAAGAAGCCAGCCCTTGCGACCTGCCAGGCCTTCCCTTTGCCCCCTTCTGCTCCTCTCCCTTCCAATAGTGATCGAACTTTGACCGTGTCCACCAAACTAGCCACCAGGCTAACCCAGACACATCTCCTCATCCACTCCATCCGGGATGGGAGGATCTCAAATGTGACCTCCCCTATCTCCTAGCACCCTTTACCTACTTCCTTCACCATCCAAGGTCGCACATCGGTCCGGACGATGTCCGCCAAAGAGCGGCCATCCATCGGTCTCTCCACCTGCAGAACCTCTGAATGTGGCCAAATCTCCTACAGCGGTAGCACACCTTCCCTCCTGCAGGCCCCTTGACCGCTCCCTTACCGGTTGCTCCTCTGGAGAAACACTGCCCAGCTGGAGAGAGATAACGATGCGAACTACTCTGGGGATGACCTCCGGCGAACGCTGTGCTAGGAGGCCATCTCTGCCCAAAGCTCTCCCCAGAGTCTCTTTCTCTCTAGAAACGGCTAGAGAGAGAGAGGGAGAGAATGCATGGCAAAAACAAATCTATGCCCCCCCCCAATTTTAAGCTTTCTAGACAGTGGACGACATTGGCATCCATGAAATGGTAGGACTTCTTTCCTTTTCCACTTGCAAGAGATCTCCACATGTGTTTTTCCCTATTTCTTTTATCTACATTGTGTTCTTGATCAGGAGGTGACCATGTTCTCATGCAAAAGAAAATTCCTCTCCGTGTAGATCTTAATTTGCCGTGAGGAGTGATCCTCCCTCTTTATGTATGCACTTGGGTGCACTTACTTTTGATCCTCTTTAATGCATGTATAATTAAACTTGAGTAAAAAGTTATCCTGGCTTCTGAAGCAAGTCTTCTTTGTACAGTGATGCAAACAGTTTTTTTGAAAGTGAGTGATGCAAACAATTGTCAAGTCTTATCCATCAGACCACCAAATATCTCTCAATGCATTTAATATCTTTTACAGTGGCCTTTTATATGTATAGTCATCGTTATAAACCATATTGTAATTTCAGTGAGTGTGGACTGTGCCTTCATATATATCTCTACCGGGGAAGCAGTCTGCTTTCTATTTGTTTGCATTCTAAGTGCAGATGTGCTTCAGAATTTTGTTTAGCTTAGTATGACTTTAAATCTGCAATATTAGTAATTGATTGTTGAGGGCCGCTGTGACGACCCGGCGATCTGGATACCGATATATCGATAAATTCGATACATCGATACCAAGAACTGGGGAAGCCACCCAAGAGGCTGATGAGGCCCCTGAAGGGTTAGAAGAGTTTGTCGAGGAGTCGCCCTTTCTTGCTTCTGTAATTATTACCGAGTCCAAAGAAATCATTCTAGAAGAAATTCCTGTTGTAAGAAAGTTTCCTGTGATGTCTTTCCTTCCGAACTACCCGATTTACCACACGCAAGGGAAGTAAACTTCTCCATTGAACTAATGCCTGGGGCCAAATCTGTCTCCAAAACTCCATACAGAATGTCCCCCATGAAACTCAAGGAGTTGAAGAAACAACTTCAAGAATTGTTGGAGAAGGGTTTCATTCGACCAAACACATCCCAAGAATTGTTGGAGAAAGATTTCATTCGACCAAACACATCCCCTTGGGGTGCGTCGATTCTATTCGTCAGGAAGAAGGATGGATCCCTCAAGATTTGCATCGATTACCGACAATTAAATCAACTCACAATCAAGAACAAATATCTATTACCGTGTATTGATAAGTTGTTCGATCAGATCTCTGGCGCGAAATATTTCTCAAAGATAGACCTCAGGTCTGGCGACCATCAGCTTAGGATTAAAGAGGAAGACATTCACAAAATCGTATTCTGTAGCAGATATGGGCACTATGAGTTCGTGGTTATGCCGTTTGGATTAACCAATGTCCCTGCAACTTTTATGCAACTCATGAATAATGTCGTCAGGTCCTATCTGGACCTATTCGTGGTCGTCTTTATAGACGATATTCTATTCCAAGACTCAGGAGGAGCATGAAGAACACCTGAAAATAGCCTTGCAAACATTAAGAGAACATCAACTCAATGCAAAGCTCAACAAATGTGAGTTCAGACTAAAGGAAGTCTCATTCCTTGATCACATTATTTCAAAGGAAGGGATCATCGTGGATCCTTCTAAAGTGGAAGCTGTTAAAAACTGGAGGAGGCCAACAACCGTGTCAAAAGTCAGTAATTTTCTTGATTTGGCTGGCTACTACAGGCAATTTATAAAAGATTTCTCTAAGATCGTCGTTCCTCTGACCAGGCTTACAAGAAAGGAAAATCACTTTATATGGTCAGCGGATTGTGAAGAGAGTTTCTTGACTCTCAAGGAACATCTGACTACTACACCTGTTTTAAAACTGCAGGTTGAAGGTGGTGGTTTCGAAGTCTATATCGACGCATCAAGCATTGACCTTGGTTGCGTCTTAAAGCAGCATAGTAGAGTCATCGATTACGCTTCGAGACAGTTGAAGCGTCATGAGGAGAACTACCCAATCCATGATCTAGAACTCGTTGTTGCTATCTTCGCCTTGAAGATATGGAGACATTATCTCTATCACGGTATTTTCGGACTAAAAAAGTTGAAATATCTCTTCTCTCAAAAGGAGTTGAATATGAGACAGAGGAGGTGGCAGGCAGGGTTGGCAGTTTTAGCCGAAACCAATACGTTTCGACCGAAACGTATCAGTTTCGGCCTCACCCGATACGAAATGGCCCCCGTTCACTGTAGCAACCGAGACATCTCGGTTTGGTATCGATTTCGGGCGAAATCGATACCGATTTCGACCGAAATCGGACGGTTTCGGGCCGAAACCATCCGGTTTCAGCCGAAACCCACGTGAACTCCCTTTAGGTAGTTCACGAGAGACCCCCCCAGGCCCAGACAGACACAAACCCTCCCCGGCTCCCCCCCGACGCTGCGCGCGCCCTGCTGCTGCCCTGCCGGAGATGCCGCCCAGCTGCTCGCGCTGTCGCGCGCCCTGCTGCTGCCGCCGGAGCTACCGCGCTGCTGCTGTCGCCTCTGACTAGCCCTGCGCGCCTCTGCCTGGCCCTGCCGCTCGCCCGCCTCGGCCCTGCTGCCTGCCTCAGCCCTCTTGCCGGCGCTCAGCAGCTAGCCTGCCGCTGCGCCCCCGTGGCCCTGCCGGCTGCCAGCCTGCCCCCGCGCGCCCCTGAGCCTTTGCCTGGCAGCCCGCCCGCACCGCAGCCGGGGGGGGGGGGCGCCCCGCCCCCCCCCCCCCCTTTCCCCCGTCTGGTCCCCCTCGTCCTCCCCCCATTCGGGTAGGGCACGTCGGGGTTCCACTCATTGATTCCGAAGCTCCTGGCAGAATTCTGTCAAGGCCCAGATCTATTGGCGGATCTCATCTAGGTCACTTGGGGTGACCTCTCATCGGGGATGGCCGGAAGAAGCGTCCTGTGACCCCCGGTGGGAGTTGGGTCCCTGGTGGGAACCGCACCCCCAGTAGCTGGCGTTGAGGAGGCTTCCACGGGGTGCCATAACTTTCTGCTCGTCTTCCCACAGACGGGGCCAAGGAGTGTAGAGGTAAAAATCTGGTTTCTACGTCACGTACCACCTTCTCTATATATTGAATGGGGAAGTTGTCTTGCACCCGTGGAGGCATGCAAGCACCAGGAAACAGGAGGTATCAGAAGGAGTCTCGGGTGTTACCCCAGGGGACAACCCTCTGATGTTTAAGTCAGCAAATGATTAATGAAGAAGAGAGAAGAGCAAATGAAAGAGAAGGAGAGAGATAGTAGCAGGAGGCTGGGGGGCCGAGTAGATCCTCCAGGCAAGTGCTCGCCGCTCCCAGCGTTCACTCGGTGAGTGTTCGCTGGGTGATAAGGTATCCGGACGGGGAGCCTCCTTTGAGTGTAAGTTATCATCACTTTCCTCTCTCAGCGTAGCGGGGTTAATAGCTCTATCCTCTCGAGTAGTAGTTTTGACAAAATGATCCACCGTGTCTCTCTTCTCTGTCGATTTTCCTTTTATAGGGGGTTGTCCTGGAGGAAGGAGCCTCATCCCTTGATAGGGAAGGGCCTAAGAAATGGAGTAACGCTTTCCCGGTATAGTGGGGGGAGTTTCCGTTAGAGGGCGATCACCTCGGCGTCGGTTTGTCCCGGGGCGAGTCTTACGGCGCTCATGGGACGTGCTCGCCCATTATGGGGTCAAGGTCGACATCATGGGGGCAATGGTCGGTCGTCAGAGAGTCCTCCAACGATAACTGTGCTTGGGCAGTAGTGTTTATGCGTCGTAGAATCTGATGTTAACTTGGGTCTGGCCACACCCTGGTGAGCCGCACGTGTCGGGAGCCTCCTGGGCATGCTATCCAGAACATTCTGGTATGAGCCTGTCGTTATTGGGCCATAACTAGGTGCAACCGGATTTACCCTCCACCCATGCATATTCATCCAATAAATAGATAATAAAAAATATTTTTTCTCGCACGTGAAACAAGAACATAGAAGATCATAATGACAGGACCACGTTTACAAATCTTTTATGGGGGCATGCATAATACTGTAGTACAAGACTTTCAAAAGCTTCCATGTCCACGAGTTGCTTCACTGAATATAAGCAAACAATGGACTCCATATTAATTGCAGGATTCAAAGCTCACAGAGTTAGCAACTTATAACACATAGGGTTCTTGAGAAAACAGCCAGGCTCCTGAAGATTCAGGTATGACCCCAATTGATGGGTCATGGTTGCTAGCAGAAAGAAACTAGAAAGTCATTTCCTTCAACTCACATAGTTGATTCAGGTCTGGTATACTGTAATACGCCACATTTGGATGAAGGGTTAGTTGCAAAATCCTATAAAGTATATACATAATAAACCTGAGGGGTTGTTTCATAATAGATAGATTGTACAGGTATTTTATCTACAATTTTGCAGAACCTTATTCTTAGGCTGCCCAATAGGGAATGAGGGTTCCTTATTGGCCGGGGCTGCCTTTAGATGCCCATTAGGGAGGGGTGCTGCCAGCAGTATACAGCCGACAGTGCAGGCCCCTGGGCTGCCTCCTTCCAATCTCCTTATAAGGAGGTGGGCGCCCAGCCTCTTGCTGGTTCTGGCTGCCCTGCCTCTTCCCTCTTCTAGCTACTGCCCAGCAAGAGAGAGAGAGAGAGAGAGAGAGAGAGAGAGAGAGAGAGAGAGAGAGAGAGAGAGAGAGAGAGAGAGAGAGAGAGGATTTGTCAAAACTTTTGCTTGAGAGGGAGGTAGTCTTTCCTATTGATTTAATTCCTTGTACGTCCCCTGTTTCAAAGGCTCCGTATCGTATGTCTCCTGTAGAGCTGAGGGAATTAAAGCGACAATTGATGGAGTTGCTCGAAAAGGGGTTTATTCATCCAAGTACATCCCCGTGGGGAGCCCCAATATTGTTCGTCCGAAAGAAGGATGGTTCGATGAGATTGTACATTGACTACCGACAATTGAACCAGCTTACTATCAAGAACAAGTACCCTTTGCCGAGGATAGATGAACTGTTCGACCAGATAGCAAGAGCACAATATTTCTCTAAGATTAATCTTCGATCAAGATACCATCAGTTGCGGATCAAGGATGATGATATCTTTAAAACAGCCTTCCGTAGTAGGTATAGACATTTTGAATTTGTGGTAATGCCTTTTGGATTAACAAATGCTCCTGTAGCTTTCATGCAGTTGATGAATAGTGTGTTTCGGCCCTACCTAAATCAGTGGGTCGTAGTGTTTATCAATGATATACTGATATACTCCAAGAATGAGGAGGAGCATGTCGAGCACTTGAGGATGGTGTTGCAATTATTGAGAGATCATCAGTCGTACGCCAAGTTTAGTAAATGTGATTTCTGGTTGAAGCAAGTGTCTTTTCTGGGACACATTATCACTAAGGAGGGCATTTCTGTTGACCCTCGAAAGTGGAGGTAGTAAAGAATTGGGATAGACCCTCTAATGTAACTAAAGTAAGAAGTTTTCTAGGCCTGGTAGGATATTATCGAAGATTTATTAAGGATTTCTCTAAAATTACGGTACCTCTAACAAGACTAACCCGCAAGGAGAACCGATTTGAGTGGTCAGAAGATTGTGAATGGAGTTTCCAGACTCTGAAGGAGTGTTTAACCACTGCCTCTATTTTGGCCTTACCTTCTAGGGAGGGAGGTTTTATAGTTTACACTGATGCTTCAGGTATTGGCCTAGGCTATGTGCTTATGCAGTATGGGAAGGTAATAGCTTACTCTTCTAGGCAGTTAAGGAAGCACGAAGAGAATTATCCTGTCCATGATTTGGAGCTAGCAACTATAGTTTTTTCCTTAAAGATTTGGAGGCACTACTTGTATGGAGAAACATTCACGGTGTTTTCTGATCACAAGAGTTTGAAGTATCTATTTTCTCAAAAAGAACTTAGTATGAGACAGAGAAGATGACTTGAGTATTTGAAAGATTTCAATTTCTCTATAGAGTACCATCCTGGAAAAGGTAATGTGGTGGCAGATGCCTTAAGCCGCAGACCGATAGCCAATTTGTCAAGTCTTATGTTACAAGAATGGAGATTGCTCGAACAGTTGGCTAGTTTAGACCTCAATGTTAGTAAGGATCGGGTCATGATCGCACAGATTTAGCTTCGTCCAGAATTGTTGATGGAAATCAAGTCCTTGCAAGGAGATGATCCGATGCTGGTAGAGATCAAGGAAAGTCTGAGTAATAGACCTGATTTTTGTTTAGCCGATGATGACAGGCTGTTATTTCAAAGAAGAACCTCTGTACCTGACGTAGCTGAAGTAAAAAGCAAGATCTTAGAAGAAGCCTATAGGTCCAGGTATACTATTCACCCTGGAAGTACTAAGATGTACCGAGATTTGAAAAGATCTTTTTGGTGACCGAGCATGAAAAAGGAAGTCACATAATTTGTGAGTAGATGCTTGGTATGTTAGCAAGTAAAGGCTGAGCACTTCAGGCCTGCTGGGAAGTTAAAGCCACTCGATATACCACAATGGAAATGGGAAAGTGTCGGCATGGATTTTATCATGAGTCTACCTAGGACTCACAGTGGATTTGATGCGATTTGGGTCATTATTGATAGATTGACTAAGTCTGCTCATTTTCTATACATTAAGTCGAAGTGGACAGTTGATGTTTTGGCTACTCTGTTAGCTTTAATGAATAGTGGTAGGCCCAATTTTTCTTGAATAGACCCTTTTTGTTCTATGTTTTTTGAGCTGTTAGATGGATGTGTGTCTTATATGGTAAATTAGGGAGAAGTTAAACTCAGACCATAAAAAAAATTCTAAAAAAATTAATCTACATAGTGCATACCGTAAATATATAATTAACTCAAATGTGCACTAATTATACTTATTACTCACGACCTTTGACCTGAAAGCAACGACTTACCAAATGCGCAAGGCCCACCTACCATTTGTCCTTCCTACTTAAGTGGCCCACTGCCTTGCTCAAGGTCGGCTTGTATAGGCACTATGCCGATGCTACCAACCACCCTTGGTTGCGTTAAGGGACGTGAGCACCATGGTGCACCAATGCGACTGCCCACGCATGCCAAGCGATCCCCTACGGACCTCGTCTAACTTACAGAATCTCTGGTTATACAACCAATTCAACCCCCCCCCCCCCCACACACACACTACACACGGGGCAGGAGTAAAACCAAGCCTACTACATGTAACAACCACCTAAACACACTCCTTCCCGCTATACTTGTTCCCTTAGGCCCTCTTTGTTAATTGGTTGGGATAAGGGCGATTAGAAATGCATCCCCATCATGTGCAATAACACCAGTGCCATTAACTTGTCCAAGAATCCCATTCAGCATTCTCGCACAAAATACATTGAGATAAGGCATCACTTTCTTTGGGATAAGGTAAGCAAGAAGCACTTTAAACTGCATTTTATTGAGACTGAAAAGTAAATTGCGGATATTTTTACTAAACCTCTAAGCAATGACAGGTTCTCTACATTGAGAAGAGAATTAGGGTTGTGTAAGCCTCCCACTTGATTGTTTTGGCTTGGTTAAACTCTCCTTGGCATGTGAGGTCTCTGCTTGATGTTGATAAGGGGAGTCCACTCTGCATTAAGCTGCATCTTAGCTCATGTGATGTCATATTGTTCATCTGTGCATCTCCCTTGGTATATAAAATGCTGATGTGGGAAAGGGCAGACCCAGTTTGCCTGGGAACACTCACTATGCATAAGGAAAGACCTCCGCCAAGTATCGAGGGCACTTTCATTACATCTTAGAGTCCATGGGTTGAGGGGGAGCTGGCATGTTATTCTGAGTCAGTACTCATCTTTCAATCTCTTGCATCCTAAAACATTCTTTCTGCTGTCTAGTCAAGAGTGTCGACGCACTAACTCATACGTGTCGACCTCCCCGTGTATACCTCTATGGTACCAATGAGCCTCATTCTTCTAAAAAGTTTAGGTCAACCTATCATCATCCTTTGCCCAACTGAGCATCCTCACCCTCCACTTCAAAGGGAGATTCCCTTCTAAGACTACTCTTATTGACTGACCTCTCTAAGTACAATCTCCTGCATCTTTTCATATCATGGTTGTTTAAATATAATGAGGCTTAAGGTCAACAACTTTTTGTTCTGAATACTAACCACTTGAAGGTGAAACTCCTTAGGCTTACTTCTGAAGATGCTTTTTCATGATATAAGTTCTAATGCTCCATGGTCTGCTTATGCTTCTTCAGTGACAATCTTGGTTGATATACCTCTATTGAGTATTGTGATCAAAATACCATATCTAGTGAGATATCTTTAATGCACTCCTTGCAGAGCAATGGTCAGAACTTGCTGAGTAACCAGATGCACATCACTTGAGACGTGAGGTGGTCCGCTTCAAAAAGCATTTTTTGACTAACTCTGATCTAATAGAGTTTATTAAAAAAAAGGAAGGGCTAGAAAAGCTTAACAGAGCAATGGTTAATGATCACTGAGAAACTATCACCCTTCACCAATGAAGTGATAGTGGGACAAGCATGAAGTGACAAGCTATCTCTGATCAAATGAGGCATGATGGATTACTGCACTGAGTAGCTGGGGTATTTTTGCATCTAACAAATGTGATTCCAGAAGAAGTGCTTTTTCAGATTTCAGTGCCATCATACAGACTGCTTAGATTCTGTTATCGGTCAGGCCATGGGATTCGTTACTTATCAGTTAAATTCGGTCCATAGGAGTTGTTGATGAACACTAACAGCTCATGCTGCCCACGACATCAACATGACTGCTATCTCAAGTGCCCTTCAGGGGCAAATCTGTCTAGCTAGGGATGGGTAAGATTATTTAGAGGTAAAACTAAAAACTCCCAGGTTACTTGGAGGTGAAACTAAAAACTCATTTTGACTATTAGGTTCTTAAATTCAAAGCATGCCCTTTAAAATTCTTGTATCAATTATACTACTTATAGCTCAATAAATCTTTCTACCAAGCCAAGAAAACAAAGTGCAAAGTGGAGCATCTATGCGTCAGCTAGTCTCTTCCTTAAAGTGAAAGTGAGGCTTGTCAAGCAGACTCTGCCACTGCACTTACTAACACTTGCTGTGGCGTTAATGCTAACTAGCCAAAACAGAGGAGGAATAAAGGGATGTATTTTCTCCCCATGGACCAATGAAGGATGCACTTTGGAGCTTTTTGAAACCAAATGAATTTGAATGCAATGCACTCCATTTCCCTTAACAAATCCAAAGGAGGTCCCAAAAATTCAGGCATGAAAGCAGGAGCCACTTTCTCATCTCTAAGTGTTGGAAGCCATCCTCACGAAAGGCCAAGTGTTAGCTGGATGAAGACATGCTCGATCGATGCATGGCTCGGCAGCCCCATAGCTCCATGAAGACATGCTCAAATCAAGTTTGATTGGGAAGGTCTATAGCTCGATAGCCCGTGATAAGCACCACAGCTCGAAAAGGGCTAGCTCGATGGATGTATGGCTCGACATCGCATGCCCGGGCTTGCAGCGCATATCCATGGCTCGATCTATTTTTTTGTTCACTTGGAATCGAGTTTTCATGGCTCGATTGATGATCAAGCGATGCATAGCTCAATATCAAGAGACTTGGCTTGAAAAGATAGCTCGGGAAGGCATCTCGTAGGGTTGGTTTAGACCACTCCGTTTTTGGGTCATGCATTTGCTCTCTACCTTGAGATGTTGCAACTGAAATTATGAGAGGGAGCTGGATAGGACAGTACTTTGCAGTAGAGGGTGGAGCTCAAAGTTGTCTTTTGTTGGGCAAACAAGAAAAGTACAAAAGCTGCTGTAGAAAGGCTTCTCAAGCACGTTACGTGGGTTTCTTCTCTTGAAAAAAGGGGGGTGAAAATGAGTTGTCAGACACACTTTAGTAGGAGAAGAGGAATAGAAGCAAGGTGTAGCAGCAGTACATATAAGAGTGAGAGTTCATCATTTCCTCTCACCTTCTCTCTCTGATTTTCACAGAAGTTGTTCTACTATGCGTAACCAATGTAATCTCCTCCCAAATTTCTGCATAGTGGATCGGATTTGTCCCGTGATTTTTTCCCGATTTTGGGGTTTTCCACGTAAATCTTGTGTCTTCTCTGCGGTGTGATTTTGTTCTTTGTTTTAGAATTTCTTTGTGCTTGTGTGGTTGCCCAGTTCGTCCTCAGATTCATCTGCATGTAGTGGGAGAAATCCCAACACTAAGTATGGTCAATGCAGCTGCTACTTTTCAAATCATTCTACCTAGGGCCATCAGAAAAAAGAATTCAGCAGTAAAAAAATACAGGATAACCATGCGGCAAGGGAAAGGGTAAAGGGAACCAACATGGCAAAGGCATCAAGAATATCTCATGCAATGTCTCTTTGCTTTTGAACGTGAATTGAATAAAAGATAGCAAATGAGGACTGAAGAATGGTTGGTCAGATATGGAATTTGGACATGGCAGTTGCTGTTATCAGAGGAGTTCGTGGAGCCATTACTGCTGGAGAAAGGAAAAGTCTAGAAGGATATCTGTATGTTTTAGTGACAGATCTGGAGCGCCATATATCTGTAATGACTTAGACACAGAATAAATCATGATATCATCCACAAAAACTACCCCAAACTGGTCCAAATATGGATGAAATATCTGGTGCATTAAATCCATGAATGTTGCTGGGGCATTGGTTAGCCCAAATGACATAACAAAAAATTCATAATGACCATACCTCGTACTCTTCTCCACGTTAGATTCCGTGATCTGCAATTGATAATAGCCAGATCTGAGATCAACTCGGGAAAAGACATGAGCTGATTGAAGCTAGTCAAATAAGTCATCAATCCTGGGAAGAGGATATTTGTTCTTGATAGCCACCTAATTTAATTTCCTATAATCAATACATAGCCAATGGATTCCATCTTTCTTCTACACAAATAACAAGGGAGCACCCCTTGGTGAAAAGCTAGAATGAATGTAGCCTTTCTCCAACAATTCTTGCAACTGTGCCCCCAATTCCTTCAACTCTGTAGGAGTCATACGGTAAGGTGCTTTTGACAAAGGCGTCATACCTAGAATTACTTTGATCACAAACTAAATCTCTTGCTGCAGAGGTATGCATGGCAACTCATCAAGGAAAGCATCTCGAAATTCACAAACCACTAGAATATGTTCTATCTCGTATTGTGGTAGCTTAGCAATAATTGCAGAAGCAAGAAATTCCTGACAACCAACATCAAGTAGCCTATGGCCTCGAATAGTAGAAATAAGCAAGTGAGACGAATGAGATTGAGTACCTTGAAAATAAAATGCTGCTCCTTTAGATGGCTGAAAATAAATCTTCTTGGTTTTGCAATCAACCATAGCAGCACAATTTTCTAGCCAATCCAGGGAGATAAGCTTAATGTAAGATGGAAGATATCAGGACTTGAATTTCTTCTAGGGCACTACCCCTCAAAGATTCAATTTGTTGCGCCAGGGCTTTGCATCTTTGATTTTGGACCCATTAATTAGGCACGCATACGACCGAGCTTATGACATCCTGCGGGAAACTATACTGTCACTCTTGCCATGACTTTGATTTCATAATTTTTATTGACTCATTTTCTTGATAGCCCTTATTGGCTATATTTTGCATGAAAGCTCATTTTTGAGGACCAAGGCTGTCCCTATTTGAGACCTCTCTTGTATTGGGGAGTGTCTAGGTTGGATATCTCATCCATCAATCTCTTGTCCCTACACTCGATCGAGCGGAGAAAGAAAAGGCCTTTGTGCATATCCAAAGGATGGCCAAAGTAGCAACGGTGTTGCCCCAGAGAAAAATCGACTATAACTAGCCGTGTAGTGTGTGGAAAAACATACTCAAAAAGGACACCTCAACGATTGGGGAAAGAACTTAGACTCCCATCACAGAGCTATCACCAACCTCGGATGTTGTAGAAGCAAACTAAGTTCAATTTAATCTAAACCAAACTTCCTAAAGCCACTTGAACGAGCTGAGGAACCAGCATAATAACCATGCACAGGAGTAAATAATGGGAACGATAGCATATTCTTGCACAATTAAAAGATACCTTTGCAAATCCATGGAGTGAAAACTAGTGTCCTATAGCGCTCTTGATAATGGAGCTTCATATAGTGTGAGCTTGGTATTCCTTGCTAGATAGGACAAGATGGAGAGGATAACCAAGGATTGAACATTCCTTGACAGGAAGGAGCAGAGGACACCACACTAGATGAAGAAGGATAAAAATGAAGAGAGGTGAGGGCTAGAACTCCCTCGCTAGGGCACAGAGACCTTGATAACAAGGATCCAGATATAGAAAAACCAGAACTTAACTAGGATCAAGGTGGACAAAAGCCTCAAAAATAGAAAGACAAAGGGTGAGATTCGTAAAAGGGTGAGACAGAAGGAATAGAAAAATAATGGGAAGATTGTTGTGAAGACGAGGAGGAAGAGGAGTAACCATCTTGTTGGGCACAAGGATTGAATCAAATGTGGATCCATAGGGGGGGTGAATGGATCCTTGGAGTACTTCTCCAAGATTGACCTCAGGTAAGGCAATCATCAACTAAGGATCAAGGAAGAAGACATTCATAAAATAGCTTTACGTAGTAGATACAGACACTATAAATTTGTTGTTATACCATTTAGTTTGACTAATGCACCTGCTGCAGTCATGCAACTAATGAACAATGTGTTTCGGCCTTATCTTGACCAATTTGTGGTCGTGTTTATCGATGATATTCTCATCTATTCGAAGATAAAGGGGGAACTTACAGAAACACCAACTTTATGCTTAGTTGAACAAATGTGAATTTTGGCTTAAGGAAGTCACTTTTTTGGGGCACATTATTTCTAAGGAAGGCATTGCAGTAGATCCTTGTAAAGTTGAAGCTGTTAAGAATTGGAGCCGACCGAACATCGTATCTGGCGTTCGGAGCATCATTGGCCTGGCTAGTTACTATAAGTAGTTTATCAAAGATTTCTTCAAGATCGCCGCTCCTTTAACAAGACTTACTAGGAAGGAAAATCCTTTCGAGTGGACAAGAGAATGTGAAGAAAAATTCCTATCTCTTAAGGAGCATCTCACCATGGCACATGTACTGGCATTACCTGTTGAAGGTGGTGGATTTGAAGTTTCTACTGATGCATCCGGCATTAGCCAAGGTTGTGTACTTATGCAAAATGACAATGTGATCTGTTATGCTTCAAGACAATTGAAGCGGCATGAGGAGAATTATCCTGTTCATGACTTGAAACTAGCTGCTGTCATATTTGCCATGAAGATCTGATGTCACTACCTTTACGGAGAGAAATTCATGGTCTATTCTGACCACAAGAGCTTGAAGTATCTATTCTCTCAGAAGGAGCTAAATATGAGGCAAAGGCGGTGGCTGGAGTATCTTAAAGACTTTGATTTTGCTATCCAATATCATCCTGGCAAGACAAATACTGTTGCCGATGCGCTCAGCAGGAAACCGATGGGAAAGTTATCAAGTCTTATGAAAGGTATGACCAATCTTGTTTCTAAATTTGCTCAGTTAAATTTAGATATTGATACGAAGAAAGAAGATAGCTTTATAGTCAATCTTTGAGCTCAACTAACATTGATAGAAGATCTAGTCAAGCTGCAAGATAATGACCCAGTATTGTTAGAAATCAAGGCTAACATGGAGCAATGACCAGATTTCTCTATTGCAAATGATGAAAGATTGCTATTCTGGGGACGAGTTTGTATACCGGATCATGTTGATACTAAGAAATTAATCCTAGAAGAAGCTCATAAATCTATGTACACCATTCACCATGGTGCTACCAAGATGTATTAAGACCTCAAAAGAAATTATTGGTGACCCAATATGAAGAGGGAAGTAGCAGACTATGTGTCACGTTGCCTCACTTGTCAACCAATTAAGGCAGAACATCAAAGGCCCGCTGGAAAATTACATACCTTGGAACTTCTGGAATGGAAATGGGACAGTATAGGGATGGATTGTATCATGGGACTACCTATGTCAAGTGGTGGACATGATGGAATATGGGTGATCATAGACCGTTTAACCAAATCGGCTCATTTCCTACCTATAAAAAGCCGATGGTCCATGGATATCTTAGCTGCCTTGTACATGAAGGAGATTGTTAAACTACATGGTGTCCCTATCACTGTCATGGGCCAAACAAGATGAAATAATCAAGGCGTGAATAATTATACAAGCGGGTCGATCAAGAGACTCAGATGATGAGTATGAACAACAAATAGATAAATCACATATTTATTTCATAATCTGACATTTCCAACAAGTATCCTTTAAGGGCTTACAATACTATTCAAAGTCAACACATTCATTTATAAGTAGGCAGACTTGGAAAAGAAATTTCTTAAAAACTATCATCACTCTCATCACTTTAGCCCATTCCCGTCATCTTTAAGATTTCTTAAAAATTAACAACAATACACAAGGTGAGCTAGTTATGAAGTTTTGATGATGACAAATATTATGTCTCATTATATATGTATATCCTTGATGATATAATCTTGATGCATTTATTGTTGATCTCATCATCTGTCAGAACAGGTTCTAAAAATGACTCAAAGCACTGGGTGTTCATTAAGGTAACTTCACATTAAACCCAGTTCTCACATCTAACGTCAGTACACAAAGTCTGTGTTACTTTGCATCAAGGTCTATGTGAGTTGCACTAAAGGTCAGTGTTAGTTAGGCTGCATGCATTGTCTTACGCAACTAATGTTGATGCAGTACGCTGTAGAGGTCTGTGCATATGTCCAATGCAGGCCGATACTAGTTGGCTGGGAACTAATGAAGTCGATGCAAGTTCTTGTAGCTTGCTCATATAGGGTCCGTGTTAAGTGTGCATTCGAGTCTGTGCATATTGTGTTCATGCTCACATTTGTATCTCAGTGTATGTCCTGCGTCTTACTTTGCGTCTCATGTGGCTTAGAGTCAGTGCATCTTCTGCCTCAGTGTAAGTTTTGCCTCGGTGCATACCATTGTTCCTATGCATATAAAGGTTTGTGCAAGTGTTCATATAGCTGGTCTTAAGTCGGTGCAACGGTTGTGCCTGCGCGTAGGTTAAGTCCGTGCAACCACTGTAGAGGTTGGTGCACATTCTCTTGTGCAGTGACCAAGGTCGATGCACATTTGGTTTTTGCGAGACCGAAGTCGGTGCAAGTAGCATCTCATGCATTCACACGGTCGATGCAAGTCTTGCCTAGTGCTAACCAAGCCGGTGCACATCCTGTGCTACCATGCATAACGTCAGTGCATATTTTATCGATCAGCGTCTAAGGTCTGTGCAACATTTTCGGGCTTGCATTTTGAGTCGGTGCACTCTCACGTTTCATCATTCTCAAGGTCTGTGCATACACGTCTTATGCTATACTAACTCCGTGCATCTTTTTGTCTTGTTCATATTTTATGTCAGTGCACATTTTGTCTGAGTCGTACAAAGATCAGTGCACATCTTCTTTATGCATAAAGTGAGTCTGTGCATGGTTGTTTTGTTGGCACTTAGAGTCTGTGCACTTAGAGTCTGTGAACTATATCTCATTCATGCGACACAAGGACTGTGCATACCTCTCGTGTGTGATACAAGGTCCGTGCACACTTCATTTTGTGTGCGATGAAAAGTCAGTGCATATATCCACTTCTGCATACTCATGGTCTGTGCATATCTTGCTATACATTAATAAGTCCATGCATGAGTGAAGTCCGTGCATGTTTTGCTCTTTGCGTTTTAAAGTCCGTGCAGATCACAAGTCTGTGCACATCTCCAAGTCCGTGCATATTTTAGCTCACACTCTTCTGACTTAATGCATATTTCTCTTCTGAACATTTCTAAGTCCATGCATTTTAGTTCTGTGCAAAAACATAAGTCCGTGCATGTTTTACTTCTTATGATTTTTGAGTCCGTGCATGTTTTGGTTTGAACACCAAGTCCATGCATGTTTTTGGTGTGAACACCAAGTCCGTGCATGTTTTTGGTTTGAACACCAAGTTCGTGTTGGGTTGAACACCAAGTTCGTGCATGTTTTGGTATAGACACCAAGTCTGTGCATGTTTTTGGCTTGAACACCAAGTCCATGCATGTCTTTGTTTTGAACACACGAAGTCCGTGCATATTTCTTGAAGAACTACAAGCCTACTGTTTTAAGGTCTGTGCACATTCCATTCGTGTGCGAGGCTAAGTCCATGCACATACTCTCTTATGCACACTCTAAGTCCATGCATCTTTTTCCTTTGGATCGAACCACCGCTCATGCAATACCTAAGTCCTTGCAAAGTACTATATATGCACTCTCTGAGTCTATGCACATTTGGCTGATGCCTTATCAAGATCGTGCACATCTGATATCTGTCTAAATGTCTCATGCATAACGGATGCTGACTAAGTGTTTATTATATTGACAGGGACCAGAATAGAAAAGGGGGTCCAGAGAATCAGGAGCTATGCTTGAAAATCTTTAGGCAGGGCATGTGATCCAAGGTGAACCATCCCTATAGAAGTGTTGCCACGTGGAAAGCTACAGCGCTCAGATTCTGACAAGTGGCCAAGGTATTCCTGAAGCTTCTTAGCGGGAGTGTTCCCCTCACACGCCTAGGGGTTGAGCTCGTGGGTCCCAGACTGAAGTATTATATATGCTATCTCTGCGATCAGAGAAGCAAGGAATGGAAGGTGAAGAAGATATTAGCAGAGAAGAGAAGATAGAATAGAAGGCAGAGTAAGAGACTGAGAGCACGAGGAAGAGGAAGAGAGAGAGAGAGAGAGAGGAAAAGAGGTTGAAGCTGCTTGAAGACCGGTTTCACTGGACTTTGGATCAGATCCATGCCAGTTTGCTCCTGCGAGAGCTACATTTTGTCTGATTTCATTTCACCTTTCTGATGCTGTTGATTCCATCTTTTATTTTATTTTAAACCTTTGTACTGGAAGCAAGCTATGTTGCTTAGCATTGTAGAGGATTGGTTCCTCTGGACAGCAAGCTATGATTGCTCAGCGGAAGTAAGCTGTGTTGCTCAGCGGTTGTAGGCAAGCTGTAAGGCCAAGTAGTTTAAGTTGTGTATCAGCGGGAAGCCTCACTCTGGTTTGAGTGGGGGATAGACGTAGGCCTGCGGGCTACAGACTGAACCATCTAAAAATTATCTATGTTCTGTGGTTTGTTTGTCTCCTTGATTTCTCTAGATGAATGCTTAGGGACATTCACCCTCTTCACATCCTTCCATCTAGTGAGAAACTTTGTTGCATACTATTCATTTGATACTGGTTTTGAGAGTTGTTCTCAACACGAGAATTGAGTTGTCACTCATGCTTTCATAGAGTTGACCAGGAGCCAAGTCTATTTTGATCTTCTATGTGTTACTGAAGAGCACTTAAGTTGTTTCAATCTCCCAAGTGTTTATATTCCACATCACTATCTAGTTATAATTTTTAAATGGACAACTATTAAAAGGGGGATTCATTCACCCCCCCTCTGAATCCAGGCTTGCTCCATCTTCTAAACCCAACATTTGATGTTGCAGTTGATGTTGTTGTTGTTACTACTAATGTTGCATTGATGCCAAGGCTTCCTTGCGTTGACCCAACCTATTTGTCCAAGGGTGCGTCAACTCCTTGAGTGTATTGTGTTGACACAACCTTCATGCGGTCTTATTAATGCTGTAGCTGTTGATGCTGGCTTTGCTAGTGCATCGACGCCATGTGACCATTGTGTCGACTCAATCTTCATAGCCTGCCTTGCTGAAGTTATTGCTCCTTATTGCGTCGATGCCATGGCTTTATGGTTTAAGGGTGCATCGACTCCATTGTTGTTATTGCTAGCCTAGTTGTTGAATTCTGCTGGCACTGGCTTTATATTGCTTAACACTGAATACTAGTTGTTGCTAGCAGCTACATTGAGTCCTTATCTTCATTAGGTCGACGCATTGTCTTGTGCTGCTAGATCTCCTACTTTTCTTCTTGGAGACAAGTTGTCAAACACCCAATCGGTCGACCGAACCTTCTTCATTGGTCGACCAGCTTGATGCCTGAGTCGACCTGATTTCCAGACTGCGTCGACTCCATGCTAGTTTGCAGGGTTTTCTTTTCTACTGAGTTTTTTGCATATCCGTTGGCATTCCTTGACATACTTTGACCTGAACTCTATGCATGTTGACATCATCAAAACCACATTAGTCTCATCAAAAGGTCATAGTTTGGCATCATCAAAACCTAAAACATAATAAGGGCCTGTCGGAATAAGGCATGATGGCCTGTACTTGGGTACTGGAGACTGGAAGCTGGGAACTAGACAACAAAGACTGAGTGCTAGGGGCCTGCCTGAATAAGGCGTGATGGCCTGTAGCTAGGTACTAAAAATTGGAAGTTGGGAACTGGGTAGTAGGGACTGGGAGCTGGGGGCCTGCCTGAATGAGGCATGCTGGCCTATAGCTAGGTACTGGAAACTAGAAGCTGAGAACTTGGTACCAGAAACTAGGTACTAGATACTAGAGGCTGGGTACTGGATATTGGAGACTAGATATTGGATATTGAAGATTGGGTACTGGATACTAGAGACTAGAACTAGCCAGCTAATCATTGGTATGTTATTGCTGGAAGGCTGGAAACGGATCTAGCAATGGCCAACCCTCGGGGGTATGGGCCACCGGTGGTGCAGGGGAGTGATGAGTTCGCCATCAATGAAATGTCGTAGTTGACGACTTATGTTACTAAGAAGTAGAGAGGGCTGGAGAGTTTTTTTTTCACTTTACCAGCTCTATTGCCCTTTTAGGTTTTCACTAGAGCTAGCCCCCTTTAGCCTTTTTCGGTGCACCCATGTGGGTTTTCACATAGAGGGGTTCCTAATTTTTCCTGAGGTGCTCTTGCGGGTTTTCACTTCAGCCGAATTACTGGCATTTTTGCCCTCAGTCATTTCATGGGAAAGAAAACAATAGAGTCCGCTAAGGTGTCTCTATTTTATAACCCCAATCAGAATCATCTGTGGTCACATGGTTTGAGATTTGACTTAACAAGCTTGTGATCCAAGGTGGGAGTCTTGATTGGAGATTCAACCACGTGGATCAGTATATCTTCTTCATCTGGCACGTGGAATCCAGTGGCGCCTTCTTGAGTTAACTTTCTGGAATGAGTGGGTAGGAATGTTCCCTCCACACACCCTCGATGGAATCTTGTGGGGACCACAAGATTCGCGTTAGAGAAAAGGGACTAGAATCAATTTTTTGAAGCCCTTATTTTCCTATAAATGGGGATCCTCCTCATGCAGGCGTTGTGTGGAAAAACTAGAGAAGAAGACTAGATAAGAAGATACATAGAGGAGAGAGTTACTGCGAGAAAAGTGAGTTACTGTGAGCGATTTTAGAAAAAGTTGTGAGGAAGAGTAGCCATTGAAAGAAAGAGCCAAAAAGAGATCATCAGAAGGAGAGAAGAGAGACAGTGAAAGAAATCGTGAGAGAAAAGAAGAAGAAAGAGAGAGAGAGAGAGAGCCAGAGAGCTAGTAGGAAGGAGATCGTAAGATCATGACTGAGAAGCAGTTAGAAGGTTTATGAAGATCAACTGTGGCCTTTGGATCAGATCTAAGCCACATTGCTACTACGAGAGCTACATCATTTTCCATCTTTATTGTTGAGTTTGTTTGTTTTTGTTTTCCATTTCTCCTTATTTGAACATCAAGCTATGTGTCAACGTTGTAGAGGATTGGTTCCTCTGGAGAGCAAGCTGTGATGCTCAACTGTAGCAAGCTGTAATGCTCAATAGAAGCAAGCTGTGATGCTCAGCGAAAGCAAGCTGTGATTCTCAGTGGAAGCAAGCTGTGGTGCTCAGTGGTGTAAGCAAGTTGTGATGCTCAGTAGTTCAAGCTGTTAGTCAGCAAGAAGCCTCACTCTGGTTTGAGTGGGGGATGGACGTAGGTCTGTAGTAGTAGACCGAACCATCTAAAAAACATTTATGTTCATGGTTTGCTGGTGCAATTGACTAACGGTAGAAGTAAGCTTATGATCATTACAGTTACATCCGGTTAGACTAAATAATTCTGAGTTCATAGTTGTACTTATTGGTTGACTGTGTTCTAACTACTGCTAAGTGTATCAACGAGCTTGCTGAGTGTGCTATCTGGTATTCTAGTGAGAATCACACAAGAACATCTGGTCAAGTGTTCAAGTGTGAGACTCATTAGAATATCAGATACACCTGAGCCATTTGAGTTTTATTTCCGCATGATTTTATATTGAGATTTTTAAATTGAGCAAAATTTTTAACGGGGATTCATTCACCCCCACTCTGAATCTTTGTCTGCACCATCACATCGTTCCAACAGAGGTGTATTACCGACTACCTACGTTCCCGATATTCTTCCATCGAAAATATATCTCGGGGTGTGACAGTTAAGTTGGTATCAGAGCCTAGGCATAAGTCCTAGAAAAATATCATGTCATAGACTAAGTCCAAGGATTAAGGACCCATTCCTATGAACTAGGAAGAAATTTCCAACCATGTGAGAATGGGTAGTGAAGAGGGGGTATCTCGCGTCGTTCCTGAGTTGGAGTTGATGACCACAATCGTGAGAACTGCAAGAGGGGAAATAAATCAGAGGTGCCCAGTGATGGTTTCCTAGGGAAAACCCTCTGATGCCTAAGTCAGCAAATCAGACAAAGCTCTGGTGCTATGGAGGGAAGTAGGAGGAAGGTAGGGGCATGAGATCCCTCTCCACCAAGTGGTGAAGTGGCTCTTGCTCAGGATTAGAACGGCTTAGTAGTGCTTACCTTTCACAGGAGGGCTTCCCAGGTTTATATAGCGACTCATGAAACGTAAGAGCCCTGTGAGCCGAGGAGTTTCGAGATAAAAGGTAATTCTATGACTAACTCTCCAACTAAAAGTTCAAGTGAAGACATTGCAAAGCATGTATAAGCTCACAGGAAGAGCCAAGCTGTTTAGTCAAGAGATGGCCCAATCAAGTTTGACCAAGTCAAAGTCAATACAAGACTAGTCAAAGTCAACTTAAGTTAGTCATTTCACAAGAAGAAGTCAACATGGTCAACCTAGTCACAAGGCGACGGTTGCCAGGCAGAGGCAAACAAGCTAAGGCGACGACTCCTAAGGGTCACAAATAGGTGGACAACGATGACAAATAGCTGGGTAACAGTGACAAATAGCTCACTATTTGATCATGTTCCAAGACCTCTATAAGTCTCCACGAGCCTGAGATTTCTATTAGGACGCCGAGCTAGTTGTACCCTAAAAGCCCATTAGTCTAGAAAGCAATTGTCTTATTGGCATTTTTATACTCTGGACAGATAGCAGGCGACCACCACTATCAAGTAGTGTACTTCCCATGACTGCGTTCTTCCAGAATTCCACTGCTTCGACTCTTTCCTTTCTCTGACGTCGACTCTGTCTAGTAGCGGCCTTGGCCGAATCGCCACTTCATGGTAGCGGTCCTAGCATGACCGCATCTTTAAGAAACGGCCCAGACATGATCATTTTCTTGCCCAATGTGCTTAACCCGAGGTTTGACCCATTGGTTGATTTTCCTATGTTCCTAGATGGTCTTTGGATTATCTAAATCCCATCACTTGGTTCAATAAATTATTAATGGATTATGAAAGCTAATGAATGTACCGTTATGCTGCCGGATTCCTCCCGTAGTGTAACATTGTCAGTTATTCTTTCTTTGAACGCATGCTCATAATTGGTATGCTCTTATACTGATGTTGTTATCATGAAACTATTGTTAGAACTTCACATTATTGGCCATATTTACAATTTCTCATGGAAATAGCTTGATTTATAACTTGAAGATGCAAGAGCGGGCACGAACAATATCTAAGGGCTCGACGCTAGCCCCCTCGACTGATTGTTGAAAATATACTACAAACTATGGGGCATGATGAACACTGGCGTCGCATTGTGTCGGGAGTACTTTTTTTATAAACGGGTGAAATTCATGAGGCTATCTCATGAAATTTACATGCTTGCTAGTACATTCTTATTATATGACTTTCTAGTGCATAGCCCTTATGGTTATGAAAAGTACATTCTTGTTACGTGCTCGTTACATGAAAGGCCACATTATATTCTTATGTCATCATACTCATATTCTACATGAACCTTCATATCTCTATGATCTACATCTCGCTACTTGTGTTGTTATTTTGATTTTATTCGTGTGATTTACCGTATTTTCTTTATCTTACCTTCTAGAGCTAAAAAGACTTATCACTTAAATATTAACTTCATGTTGATATGAAGATACCTACTGGACAAGTGTGCTCATTATCCTACTTTTTCAACCTTTTCAAAAAATACTAGCGGTGCGGATTCGGACTATTCGAACAGTGGATCCGAGGGCGAGAGCGAATGAAGATTGAGAGAAAGCCTAGATTATTATAGAGTCATGAGTCAATTATGTAAATTTTATTTTTATTGAGTCTAGTTAGTCATTGGAGTCAAAGTCATGTGGTCATGTAAACATTTGATCATTATTTAGTAATAAAAGTAGATTTTTGAGCCTATATCTTTGTGCATTCCTCTTTATGTGGATGTTTATCGCGCTCTGATTATAATGCTAGCTTGAGATGTATTGTCGACTATGCACATTCCCGATTTGCTTCCGCTATACATATATCTCAGGGCGTGACATACTGACTAAGTACACTGACAGTATATGCAATATCGGGCCATGTATGTGACAAGTAGATCAGCCTCCCAACAAATCTCTGATATCTCCCGATGTCAACTGGTGCACCACCATCTACCACTAAACAGTGATTTGGGTCTATTGGGCAACTCGCTCGGAGGCAGATGGTGTCTGGAGTGACAGTCCTCCTGAGACTGCACCGAGGCCATCGCCTGCTGGCCAGGAATTCAAGTAGTCAGAAATTTCCTTTGAGACACATGAGGAGACTGGCGCAAAAATGGTGCAGTAAACTCCACGATTAAAATAAGGATGAATCTTAATAGTCGGGAATCCCCATTGAGATATATGAGGAGACTTACGTCGAACGGTGAAATCTACAATAATACCATAGTAAAGGATGAATCCTAGTAGTCAGGAATCTCCATTGAGACACATGAGGAAATTCACGTTGAACGGTGAAGTCTAAAATTAAGAATAAACAAAGGGAGTTGTGCGAAGTCACCAAAAGCTGAGAGCCTTGAATGTATGTGTAGGTGATAAAGTAATCCTCTAGTGTTACTCAGAATGTCTACACATCCCTTTGTCTAGGGTTCACTACCCATATAATTTCACTTTCACATTATGGAGGAATAGTCCTGGGTGTAGGTTGTGGTTTATGCTATGGATATGTTCTACGCACTATCCTCTTTATGTATGCACATCTCCCTTAGTTGTGCTTCATGAACCATATTTCGTCTATGAATCATGGACGCTGTCCTTATCCTATCCCTGATATTGGGGAAGTATTCTATATATATCTATTCTATGCTTGCAGTCAATGAATGCCTACGTGCTTGGATGAATAAATAAAAAGGAAGAATAAATAATAAAAGACACATACAATATTTTCAAAATGGGCTATGGGCTACACCCGCGGGTCCCACTCTTTCTTCCCTCATTCACGTCACCCGCGGGTGGGGGGCATTTGTTAACACTAAAAATATTTATAATTTTTCTTAACTTTTGTTTCTGCAGGTTTTAAGCTCTGACCAAGTGCTCTTATGTTGGCAGAGAAGAAAAGAAAGAAAAGAAAAAAGAATGACAGAAGCCGAACAAAAGGATGAAGACCGAAGGAAAAAGAAGAAAATAAAGGATGCTTGGCTCTAACAGATAACTGCTAAAGCAAGACCCGAGGGCTCGGAAGAATATTTGGGACCATCCCCGAAGAAACAATCAGAAGTCCTAAGACTAAGGCAAGTCATCGATTGGCCAACCCTCACAAAAGAAGAAAATAAGCACAAAATGAGCCTAGACAAGTTAAATGGGCCGAAAGATGTTGAAAATAGGATGGAGAAGCCCTAAACCAGCGTGGCACACTTTAATTCGGCACCACAGTAAACCGGCGTGCAAAAGGATCCAAGGCCGATTATCCGGCGCGCAAAGTCCCACGCCGTTTCAAGCTGAGTACCCCCCTCCTCTATAAAAGCTCTCGCTTGGAACAAAAAAATCTTAAGAAGAGGCACATGACTGGGAGAAAAGAAAAAGAGAGGAGGCGGCCAAAAAAAAGAGAAAAAGAAGAGGAGAGAAAGGAGCAAGTCAAGGGTCGTGTCGTCATCGTTGTAGAAGGTGGGTTTACCACCGAACAACGTCTCTCACGGGCTACATTTTCTCTCCCCTACTGTTATTTCTCTCCGTGAATCCCACGTAATTTTTGTTTGCTCTCTAGTTTTTATAGCACGTATCATTTCTTCGGAAGTTTAATAAAAGGATCGGAGTTTATCTTGAGCGTTGACTGTCACTATTTGTATTTTTCCTCTCCCTCTCTATGTTTCTACTATGGCCAGGGCATCCTCTGGACCGAATAAATCACCCTATGGGGGGGGAGCCATGCTTTATGAATGTTTCTATTCAATAATCTGCTATAATTGAAGCCCCGTCGGTTGCCAGGGATGCATCAGTCCCATATGTGGCCTCTAGACATCCCAGTAACGAGGTATACAAATTGGATTGCGAAGTTGTTTTTACCTTCTGCCGTTGTCTGCTTCTCCATCTGTCCGATACCCTGCTTTCATACCGTCACCATCTACCCTGGATAGATGGTTGGTTCCATGATCTAACGCCCCACCTAAGGCCAGAGATTCATCTATATTTTTGGATGTGATCTCTGAACTATCAAAAGTGGTAAATAAACACTGTGAGTCATTATGATCAATTCAATCCAATGTATGCACAAGTATGCCTCAATGCATCTCCCATATAATGACTCTCAACCTATTCTCCCACTTTGACATTATCAAAAAAAATGTAGTTTGACAACATTTGGGGTACTTGGAAAGTTAACTCAGGAAGGCCGTGAAGGTTGGATGAAATGGCCAGAGTTGAGCTACTGGGTGTGAAAGGTTGGATTATATCAAAGAGTGATTCAGCACAATACAAGGATGAAGCTAGTCAAAGTGTGCAAGAAAGATTCTCAATCTGATACAAATATCATAAATCAGAAATGAGTTAAATTGAAACTCTTCAATTATGACCAGCTTATGATATGTGCCTTATTTAGATGCATGGATTAAATCTAATGATTTCAGAGTTCATTAACGATTTTTTTTTTGAAAAAGTGTGCATTCAAGTTTAATAGAAATGAACCAAGATTTCATACTTGAACCCTGTTTAACCTTCTTTTATCTTACTTACTCAATTGCAATGACTGCCTGAGGAGTTACTCAGATATTATTGAGGTTAAACAGCAAGATTTTATGATCATAAATTTTTCTTATCAATAATTTTCCTTTTTGATCAATAGAATTTTAGGAGCAATCAAGTGCAGTGCAGACTTTGTATCTAGAAGAAACACATTGTTTAGACGCCAGTATTCCTAAGAACTTAATATGACTGACTATCATGTCTCTTTTAGAACAGAGGTAGCTCTTTCACCTCATGACATATCTTAACTTATTTCATTGATAAGTCAGATATATTTCTCAGTGATCCTGTCATTGCTTTGCCTTGATTTTGTAATAATTTTCTACAGAGTTAATAGTGACACTTCATGACACAGTGCACAAAACTTCAAGGTCAGAGGACATGGTTTCTCAGTGGACCATTGTCATTGCTCTGTCAATATTGACCCTTTAGTAATTTTCAGATTTTATGATGTTTAAAGACAATACATAACCTAAGTACCTCAACCAAAGTTGCCATATAATGTGAGTTTTTAGATTTCAGAAAATTTACCAGGGCACAACATGCAAAAGATGGTTAAGGTCTATTAAAGTTGAACACAAAAATTTTCAAGACATTTATCTTTAAACTCAATGAAATCATTAAATTTAAACTAGCTAATTATTCTAGACAATCATAAACATGGATAATAGAAGATTTCTCATCCAGAGTGAATTCAGATTTATGATCATGATACACAGATTGAAATCTTACTGAATTTTGGGTGACATACCAACAAAATGGTTTTAAGGATGTTCAAGGAGTATCAGCAGACAAAAGGTGACTTTTGGACATGACAATTGGGCAGCAGGAATATAGCTTAGTAACAAGTAAATGGTGACTTCAAACTGCAATGGGCACAACAATGAGCAGCCAACAGATGAAGTCGACTTGGGAGGCTGTTTAAGTCGGCTTGAGTTTCAAACAAATGATGTTGTTTTCAGAATATAGTTTGGAAGTCGACTTGAGCAATCTACAAGTTGGCTTGAGAATTTTCAGAAAAGACTCCCCCTCAGCAAACAAGTGTATGCAGTGACTCCCCCTCACTAAATGCAAACTATGCATAAGGGAAATGTTCATCAAATAAGGCACTTACTCCCCCTATCTAAATGCACTGCTGCATCATATTTGACATGAAGACCATGTAAGGGATTACAGAATTATGCTCATGAGTGTCTAGACTACTCTATATGCAATTTGACCCATGGTACTAGGCGGAGAGTGTAGGTCATAAGACCACCTCACGCATAGTGTGGGTTTCCAGATAGAAGTGATCTACCTTTCTCCCAACATAGCATTTTATATACCATAGGGTCATGCATGAAGATGCATCTACCAATGCAGTGCAATGCAATATGAACAATGGCCTTACAGATTATTCATGACAATGTAAATCAATATGTACAATCTGAAATTACCTACCTGACTGGTGCGACTCCAGATTGCCCACTCTGCTGCGCGCAGTGCCGCATTTGCGGCCATCTGCGCCTGCTGCGCATTGCGTAGGCCTCCCACCATGCGTTCTTGCATCAGCGAACGGCTGGATGCGCTGAGGGCAAGGATGGTCAGCAGTAGCAGGAAAATAAGTGAGACCAGCAAGGCTGCACCACGTTGGCTGCGTGGTGCAGTGCTACGGCGATGCATAGCGGAACGATGGGGTGCAGACATGATGGATTCCCCCTGCATCACGGGTTGAAGTTGCGTACGGAAACCAAGCCGATGAACTCGCGGCGGATCATCTGGTTTACGAAACCTTGCGACGAGGGCGTGATCTTGAAGCCGCTCGGTGCTGTTGGAGTGGTAATGCTGTCTGTGGCGTAGGTGTATTGCTGCTCATTCGACGTCAACGTGTATAGCGGCACCTGACCATCTACCAAGAGGTCGATCTGTATGCTGACGACGGCGCGCCACAGGCACCCAGGATCTGTACTGCCGCTGATTGCAATTGGCGCGGAAGAAGTGCAGCCCGGAGTGGTGCTATTGCTGCTATCCACCTGTTTCGCGGTGAGGAAATGTACCGTGCCGTCGGGATATTCCACGCCGTATGAGAAATCCATGCGCTCGACGCCACGTACGACCTCAGTCTCGGAGCCGTTGTGCGCAGCGTTGGCGGAGCCACCATTGACCCGACGCATCAGTGCGCCTGTGGTGTGACCGAAACTATCGCCGTTGCTCTCGACTTTGAGGTAATAGGTGACGGTCTGGTAGTCGCGATTGAAGTCGAATAACTCAAGAGCTGCCTGACCACTCTGGCCGGTAGGCGCCACGAAATTCTTGCCAGCACTGGTGCCTTTGGCCGCCGAGGTGATGGTTGTTCCGGAAAGTGTGGCGGCAAAGACCTGCGCGTTGGAACAGTTGGACAACATAGCCAGGTCGCCGGACTTGAAGTTGCTTTTCGACGGTTCGAAGCTTTGTGGGTTCAAGGTGACGGTGATGGTCGAACTGCTAGTGGCCAGCGTGCTGGCGCCTGGTGTGATCGCCCAACCACTGGAAGGGTTCATGTAGCGCACGGTTAGTACGGCCGTTCCTGGGACGCGACTACCTACGGTGGTACCCATAGCGGGAATGGAAAAACCGGTTGTGCTGTTCTTAGCGCTACTGGGATCCACCGGGTCGCAAGCAGTGGCGGTGCAGTCATAACCACGCATCGACATGAACGATGGCATGGAGTACTGCGTCGTGGGTGTTGAAGGATACGTGTTGCTGCTGGTGCCGCTGCTACCAGCCCAGGGTGTGGTGAAGTCGTTCATGGCGGAGGTCAGCGATGTGCCTGCCGCATCCACGGTCGGTGTGCGTAGGCCATCCAGATAGGTGCCTGCAACACTGCTGGCGCCGGCGTTGCCACCCGTATTGCTGCAGTACTGGCCGCTGTTCGCCATGCTCAGATCGTTCTTGAGCTGTGTGATGGCGAAGCGTCCGGCTTCCTGCAAGGTGGCGAGCTGGGTACCGGCCTTGTTGGTGTCGGAGGTGGAGGAAAAGACCGCAATAATGCCGGCGGACACGAGCAGGCCGAGCACCATGGCGATCATCAGCTCGATCATGGTGAAGCCGGTTTGGCGTGGTAAGCGGATATTGGCGATCATGGCTGGAAGTTCCAGTTGAAACTCTGTTGAGTGGACCCCTGGTTATTCGGGCCAACACCGCGTTCTTGCCACTTGATGGTCATGACGCAATTGCCGCCATAAGGCGGCCGCATATTCACCTGGGTCGTGGTGGGTGTGTACGCGGTGGGATTAGAGCAGGTGATGCTTGCCGAGGGACTCGACAGGAATGTCTTCAACTGGTTGCTCCACACTTGCTGGTCGTAATTGGCCAGATTCGCAGGCGAGCAACCGGTGGTGGCATTGCAGGTCTGGGAGTAGCTACTAGTTTAATTGTTGCAGAAAATGTAGTTTTATTTCTGCTATTTTAGCAATCCTAATCAAATATAGTAATTATTTATAGCCTTATCTGAAAGTTCAATGTATTCCTATGCACCTCCGTACACTCCTTTTTATCCCTTCGGAGCTTTACCGCTCTTGGGAGGCCTCTCAAGATCCAAGTGATTTTGGGTTTACCCGAGTCCAGATGCTGGGTCGTCACAGTTGGTATCAGAGCAGTGTGTTGCGAAGGATGTATGGTAGTACATGAGAATTCGAGATATTACAGTGCTCCGAGTTCGTAAGGTCCAGTATAGTCGGTAGCTAGCATAGATTTTATGTTTTCTATACCGCTTTGCTTCTTGTGTGAGCGCTTGCCTGTGATGTGTTGGCACTGTGCATGATGGTTTTTTGCTCTCGTCAAGATGTGACAGAGAGTGTTCTTTTTTCCGGGTGTTGGTCTTGGTTGTGCTGTGCTAAGCAGAATTTGCCAACAGATGTGAATTTGTGGTGCAGTGTTTGCATTTTTTCATGGCGTGTTTAGGTGGTTGATGGGCTTTGTGATGGCTATGCATGTTCTCCTGAGGAGATTATATTGTCTTGGCCGTTTCACTTGAGGTTTGGTCAGCCCCTAAGATGTTAAGGTTGTGCTTTGAGGGGGTTGTTTTGATGCCTCATTGAGAGAGTGCTCAGGCGAACCTAGGATTTTCCTTCCTAGTGAGCTAATGTTGGACGAGCTTGATCTTTCTCATTCTGGTTGTGGCATCTTTTCAAGGTAATCTCTGGAAGTGTTGTCTCAGTGAAGCCTTCGTTCTATGTCTGCTTATGTGTAGACTGTGTTAATTCTGAACTTGATTTGCTCTTATTTAGACAGTGGCCTGGCTTTCGACCTAATTTGTGTATTAGAGGCCATTGTGCACCACGTTTGGCATGCTGTGTTTGGCGGCGGTTGTGTTGTGAATGTTCAGTAATCGTTTCGGGATGCGCGGATGAGCTGAGATTGATGTTCTTTGTGGCTTGTGTTGTGGCTCTTAGAACGATAGTTTACACTATGGCAACTTGTGATCGGCTATTATCAGGATCGGTACTCAAGGTGTGGTACATTATAGTTCGTGAGTTGCGATGGCGCCGAAAGGTATGTTGAGATGCGGATGCCAAGTTGTCTCTTTTGCCTGTGTGTATTGTGTAAAGTACGCAGTGGAAGCGTGTGGGCTCATAACCCATTGGTCGAGGATTGTTGGTTGGAAGATTCTGGCCAGTCGAGAGGATTGTTCCCTCGGTGTGTCTTCATCTTGGCTATATGTTCCTTCATTTGTTGGTTGTCATGCTGTTGCTTGTGGCATTGTGGTTGCTGGCATTGATAGTTTTGAGAATTGGGGAAATCTGTTGGCAAATATGCTGATTGAGTATGTAGTACCTAGGGTTTTTATTGTAAAGTTTAAATAATAATGTTATATTATTACTGTTGACAGATGAAATATGAGCAAGAGCAAGATGAGGCCAAAGAGAAGATTAAGCCAGAAATGAAGATCCAAGGGACTCCTACAGAGTTAGAACTAAAGAAGAGCCGTTACTACCGACACCGTATCCAGCTGAGGCCCTTTGTGGTCAGGCTGCTGTCCGGCATTGCCGTCATCCTGATGACATTGCTGATTAAACCATACCAACCTCTGTCCAGTCAACCGACCGGTGAGACCGGCCTTCTGAAGGTTCTGACAGATATGAGAAGCAAAACAAATACTAAAGCATATGTGGCAATCAGCAAAGATGACAATACAACCTAATCAGTACAAAGAAGCTTAAATGTGGAAAAAAGCCCTAAATGGGCCCAAAGGACTTGGCGCCGAAACCCCTTTGATTAAAGCCCAAGGGGGCTGAATAGTGCGTGCCGGGAAGCTTCCTCCACCTGATTAAGGCGTGCCGGGAACTGGAAGCGCACCGGGTGACTCCTCCAGTGCTGAAAGTGGCAAACATGTAGAATCAACACAGTCGATGATAATGTATGCAGAGACGGCAAAACTTTGCGAGTGCGTACACTGACAATGCTTCCATCTGTAGAAAACTATAGTGATCATTTTCCACTGGTGCTTTTCTACTTGAAAGTGCATGCATGCTAAGAAACTGCTGTTTTCTTCTATCATGACTTCCAAAGTCCCTTTACATAGACTGATCAGAGGGCTACCGGTTTAACCTCAAAAATGTCTGTTCTTGCTAGAGTTTTCATACATCCGGTAACATGTCAATTTAGGTGGTTGTAGCTTGTATTTCTGTTGGCATGTCATTTTCTCATTTGAAAGCCATAACCTTAAGAAATTTTAGATTTCAGACGATAACACTCGAGTCTACCTAAAAAAACGCTCTTTGCATCTTATGGAGTGGAGGGAGAAGGAGCGGGAGAGGGAGTCGAGAGAAAGGGGGAGAGCGAGAGAGAAGGGAAGGAGAAGCTAGAGGTATCTGAAGAAGGATGGAAGGAAGTTTCGAAGGGCAGGAAGTCTACAGGAGCGGAGAAGCTTGGGAGTCAAAACAAGGTAAAGCCGCTGCCAGTTTAAGAAGACCTCTGCATCAGGTGCTTGGAGAGAGGGCAGTGGGCTAGAGAATGTAGAAACACAGTAAGGTGCTTGCTCTGCATGGGAATTGGGCATAGGAAGAGGTTCTGCTGGATGGCACACACCGGGAAGGGGTGCAGACATCACTACGGCCAACATGGAGCTTCAGAGGAAGCAGGAGCATGCCAGGCTGAGGAGTCATCAAGGGGGGACACAAAACATACCACCGTACATATCATGTGGTCCCCGTTGGTGATGGAGGGCAGGAAGAGGTTAGAAAATTGTTGGGTGGTGTCTGTCCAGGGAGAAGGCCAAGACAGGAGAGGAGCTGTGGCGGATTTTCTGAATGTTACCTGGAAACTAGATTCCTGGTGGATCAGGAAGCTGCAGAATGAAGAGTTCCTTGTCTGGTTCCCCAGACCAGAGTGGAAACAGTGGTGCTTGCAGACAGGTGAGACAAACAGGAATGGCTGCTGTTTGATCTGGAAGCCATGGACTATGGAGACTGCTACTCGAGAGGTGTAACCTGGCGAGCTGCTCTGGTGCAGGATGGCAGGGATACCACTTCATCTCCGGAACCTGGAGACATTTCATAGCATAGTGGAACCCTTTGGATTCTTGAAGAGGGTGGACAAGAAGACTCTTGACGGGGACAATCTACAGTATGCCAGGCTCCTAGAAGGGTGAACTCATTATTGCACATTCCGAAGGGAGTGTTTATTAGGGTTGGTGGGAAGAAATTCTGGATTTCAGTGGTTGTGGAGCTTGGGGAGGCAAAAGGAAATGAACACAGGGACACTATGGACTGGACATGGGCAGAGGTGGTATCCAGCTACCGGAGTCTCCGTCGCAGAGCTGATGCAGAGGTGGTGGAATTGGAGAACTTGCCTCTGGAAGAGAACAAGTCAGCTGTCCAGGTGCACTCAGAGGGCGAGCTGAGTTGCTCCCCCACTCGGTCGCATCGGAAAATCACAACTGCAGGATATCCTCAGAAGGCACCATATTATCCTAGGCTATGAGTAGAGCGAGGGGAGTAGGGCCTATTGCCTGGCACTCTGTCCAAGGCAGGTTTCAGGAAGATCTCTGAGGATTTCCCTCGGCTGGAGGACCCCTTCTTTCAAATGGGAGGCGAAATGGTGTGATCGGGTCAAGAAGATGTACAGGATCGGGTCGTTTGAGACCCGATATGATTGGATTGTCAGTTGGCTAACTCTGGTAAGTTATCCAGGCATCCAGATCTGGGTTATCAGGCCATTTCACCTGGGAAGCACACGCTCCTGGTTGGTACATTGCATCACTTCAAAAATCCTTCCCATCTCATCGAGCCAATGCTCGGCCTGAACGTCATCTGAATCAACTAAAGTAACTAAGGTGCATGAATAAACCTTAACTTCTTAAGTTGCATGATCCATGCTCATCTTCATCTTTTGATTCTACAAACTCATCTTGCCTTCATTGTTCTTAAGATGCTAAAAGAGTAGATAACTCCCTGTTAACCTGAAACTGGTTCATCATTGTATGGTTTAATTCTCTCACATGTTAGTTTAGATTGAGTGGTGATTTCATGATATGATCATGTGATATATCATGTATCATTGATTGAAGGTTATGTCACTCCGGTGATGTTAACCTACCACTATCGATTGATTTTTGTTTCTCACTTGAACTCTAATTCTTGGGGAAGTTAGAACCCTCCGCCAAATATTCCTTTTGTCAGACTGAAACTTTCTTCATCGAGGTTCAACTGGTCTTTAGACCCATAGAACGAGGTGTTGTTTGGGTTCTATGTAATCTATTCTGAACACGGCTAGATCAGGGGCTGCGTTCAGACTACTGATCGCGGTGCTCTCCCTGACCACATCTTGTAAGAGACCTCCTCTGCCTAGATCATCTTCTGATCGTGGCCTTGCGACCAACTGCGTTCATCCTAATCGTGGCACTGTTCATGACTACGTTTAACCCAATTTTATGATCATGTTTTCTTCAGTTTAACTATAGTTTTATAAGTCTAAGAATTGATTGTTTAAGGTATTGTTGACTTGATCTTCATCAGGAATATTGTCCATATCACTTGTACAATTATATTTCCCTTTGGAATTGCATTCATTAAATTTCTGGAACATAACTCTTTGACTCCATGTTGACCATATCTACAAATTATGAATTTATTAAGAGCTGTGGATCCGCTGATAACCAATGCCAGGTAGAACGGAAGTCCATTCTGTAGGGAAAGTTCTGGGTGTGACATTGCACCAACCTCTAGTGTTCTGGAATTCTGATACTCTGAAATTCTGTTATTCTGTTAATTGATATTCTGATATTCTGCTAATCTGTTACTCTGTTATTTTACTTTAAATGTTATTAAAATTCTGGTATATTCTGACCAATTCAACAAGTTATGTTCATCTGGATCACAAGTTCTTTGCTTTATACTGCTATCTTGTCCTTGGTTCTGTATTGGGATCGTTCCCTTTTCCTTTGAGCTTTCGTGTTTATCCTTGACATTAGAATTTGTTATTGATCATCTCCTATGATTGATAGATTGTATTTCATATTGATTATGGTTTTATATCATTCATGGCATAACATTTTATCGAATATTGATTAATTGGTTAATCACTTATATTTTACCTGGCGATAGAGATGTAATTCCTACTGAGAGTTTTCAGGTAATAATGATGAAGATGTTCACTCAGACGGAGAAGGGCAAGAGTGATGAGTGCTCTAGAGGATCGGTGTCGATGTCTTTTCTTTTTTTCTTGAGTCTAGTCCTGTAATCTTGAGCCTTTTCTTTCTTTTTATATCAACATAAGTTTGAGTCAATAAAGTGTATTAATGGCATTTTGACATTAATAAAATTATAGTTTTGTTGTCATTTTCTGGCCTTATTGTGTCTCTTGTGGTTTACTCTGACTATTCACGACTGTTCGCTGCCACGTTCCGAGTAGTTTCCGTTGCTATCGGTTCCGGGCGTGACAGAAGTGGTATCAGAGAAAGGTTTTGTTGAAGCCCAAGGCCCTGACTATAGGTTGCCATAAGTGGTAGGTTCATTCCTAATGTTACCTGCTGAGATTGGATGGAACCATGGGTTAAGTGCTAAAAATCGACTTATAAAAATTGGCTTAACAATTTTTTATGAGTAATTTGTTAATCTTGTATGATTTGTTTTGTAGGGGCTAGATAGCTAGTGTAACGGTGGCTGAGCGAGCGCCATGGCGGGAGATGCAAAGGATTGTTCAAGGTTTGACTCAAGCTCTTCGGCAGGTAGCTCAGGGAGGAGCGAATACCAGATTAGTTTGTTACTGAAGATGTTCAGATATCTGAGAAGACTTTTAGGCAAAAACTATTTTTAGAAGATTTCAAATCATTGAGGTTTATTCAAGAATAATTGCAAGCAACTTACATTTTAATTTAATCCCTATAGACAGAGAATCACATATCAGTAAAAACTAGCACTTTTATTCTTGGTGTAGAGCAAACTTGAGCACCCAGGCAATTGAAATCAGGTAAAGTGACCCGCTCTAAATTTACTCCACCTGAATCACAGAGTCTTCCATTTTAGTGAAGAAAAGTGAGTGTTAGACAAGAGTAATGATAGACAAGGGTGTAAATGATAGAAGTTGAGATGAAAGGAAGGATGAGATTAGGAAATGATTTCCAACCACACAGAGTCCCAAATTCACTAAAACTTGAACACCATAAGCTGTCTCACCACTTCGGTGTGGCACAATCTCTCAAGAGTTTAACCATCAGAAAGCTAGCGGCAGCCATACAAAATCAAAACCAGCAGCATTCCACCAGAAGAGTAATCAGCTCACCGCAAGTACTGGCAATTTAGGCTCTGTAGACAGTGAACTAACAACACCTGAACTCCCTCTCTCAAAAGTTCATGTCTCAGAGAATCCAACAGGTTCTAAATTGATCTATTCCCCCTCATTTGGTGCAGTGATTCTCAGTCATACATCAACTATTTTCTTAAGAACATAAAGTGTATCAAAATGTATGCACATGACTAATTGACATTATATGCAAGATCAGAGACATGCAGATGTGTGCAACTAATGTAGGCATAATAGACTGAGCATGAACAAATTTTTAGAGAGAATTAAATAAATTTGATTAACTCAGATCAATCACAATTCCAAAGCAGTCTGATCATGCATCTAAAACTAATAAAAGTGAAAACAGATTAAAGAAGAGAAGAAAGTGAGGTTAACTGACCTTTGTGTGTCTTGATTTTATTTACCCCTTTTTATTTGCTTCTTCAAGACACACCTGCAAGATCAACTCATTTTGCAGTTCTAGGAACCCAAGAATTCTTAGGTCCTGGTAGATGAGTAACACCTCTAGCAGGTGTACTCCATTGATTCCAGACAAATTTATTATCAGACTTAAGAAAATGGCAATCACTCAAGATATGTCCTTTTCTCCCATAGTAATAACAATGAACATGAGCATTCTGATCTTTCTTTGCGTAATTGTCATGAGATTTATGTGAGTGAGCATGAAATGAGCTGAGTCTATCATAAAGATTAGCATTCCTTTTCATATACCAACATTTAGAAATATGATGGCCAACCTTGCCACACTCAAAGCATGCTGAAGTTTTCCTATTGAAGAAATTTCTATTCACAAGGAAATTCACAGGTTTTGAACTAGCACCTTTTCCCTGAGCGTGCCAACAGTGGGTAGCAATATGATGCAACTTCCCACAGTGGAAGCAATGAATGATTTTCTTCTTACCAGCATGGTATCTGTCCTGAGTTTTCTTAGCATTTGAATCATCTTGTATCATTTTTTTGCACTCATGCATATGATGGCCATTCCTACCACAGTAATGACACGAAAGCATTCTTGTGTGTGCATGTGGCTGAATGGTGCAGCTTTTTCTAACATGCACTTGTTCATTACAGTTATGAGAAACAGATGAAGCCTCACCAGCATTAGATGAAAGTTTGGTTTTATTCTTATTTTCACTTTTTTTCTGTTTCTTTCCATTTTTCAAATATTTATTTTGATTGTCAGTTTTCTTAGCTGTGAACTAAAAGATAGGTAAGTTAGAACTTGAAGCCACGGAATTCTGAACAAGATCCTTCTTGCCAGCAAGGTTGTAGCCTAACCCTTCCTTCTGGAGACTGACTTTGGCACTGAGGATCTTATTCAGATTGTCTTTTCCTTGAACAAACTTTCACAGTGAGTTTTTAAGGTGTTGAATTTCAGAATTCAAGGGTGGGCTGGAGCCGAGATGGGAGGAAGAGAGGGGGTGAAAGGGGTGGTGAGCGAGGCTCATCCCGGGTCGAATGGAATGAGTGAGGAGTCGGCCGCTCGGGCCGTCTCTACCTCATCCAAGAAGGAGTTGGTATAGGAGAGGAGGAGGGGGATGGACCCCTTCCGGAATGGGTTCGGAGGTATCGAGGCCCCCAGGATTGTGGAGAGGTAGAGGGTGGTGGGGCAATTGAGGGAGGCGAGCCGCGCCTGCAGCTGCTGCCTCGCGGAGTTGTGACGGTGGCATCTGACCAACGCATGGTTGACCGTGTCATGTGGAGCCTCGAAGGGGGAGTTGGCGGGTGGCTGACACAACGGGAAGGTGCAGGTTGGGGGGATGAGGACCTCGCCGGCCTTGGGGAATCGATGGCGGGCCACCAGTATTAGGGAGTGTATTTAATCTATTGCAGACGGGTGCAGGTGTTGACGCAGTGACTGTTAGATCCTCCATCACTGGCGGACGCCGAAAGGCAGTGTTCGCAGTCACTCGCACAATTGGGGAAAAGTTCACGGGAGACGCGGTGTGACGGGACAGGCATGAAAACTCGAAAACTCGAGAGCGAACTCGAAAACTCGAGCACGGACTCGAGTGCGGGCGTGGCTTGCGCGGCGCGAGATGTAACGCCGTGTGGTGTGGTGTTGCTGGTGCTGTGCACGGGGAGGTAGTGGTGTTGCCGCGCTGGCACGAAGGGGCTCAGGGCGATGTTAGGGCCGCTGTAGGTGTTGGTTAGGGCTGGGATAGGGAAGTGTGACGTAAGGAAGGGGTGACTTGAGGGGTTAGGGGTGGAGCGCACCGTGCTCTGCTGTCCCAGCACAGCGTTGCACGGTCTCGCTCCGAGGCGGGTGGATTACCCGGTGTCGAGGGGAAGGGTTAGGGAGGGAGTATATTCATCTATCACTGACGGGGAGGCAGAGTTGAAAGGATGGCTGCTAGGGAATTCGCATCACCGTGAGGTGAGTTGATAAACAACGGAGTCTCCTACCGTCGCTTCGCCATCACTGGCGCCCGCCGAAAGGCAGTGTTCACAGGCATCCTAGTAGTGAGAAAACAGCACAGCACACAGAGAAAGCAGGAGGGAAACACACGAGGCACCGCATAACGACGCCCAGGAGCCCCCTTTGCTACTCTCTCTTAAGACGATGGAGAGGGGGGAGACCCCGTAGGAGCATGACTTAGAGATTAGCCTGAGAGTCACCAACTCAGGATGGAGTGACGCACTCCACGGCGGCGCTTATATTTTAAGTGGGAGCTGCTCAGCCACCGGATGCAGTTAACGCCTGCCCAGGGCGGTGGGATGGGTGAGTGTGATCAGAGGGGAGGGGGGAGAGGGTGAAGGGGTTTGGGGAGTCCTCCTCCTCCGTCGACCGCTCATCCTCCCTCATCTCCGCATCGCCCCTCGCCGCCTTCTTCCTCTCCTTCTGCCTCCGCTTCTTCTCCTTCAACTTCTGCCGCTTACTCTTCGCCTCAATGTAGCCCAGTGACTGAGTGCGCTGCGACCCGGCTGTAGTGGGTGAGACATCCGCACCCTTCCTCACCCCTTCCGCCACATCCTCCTCGCTCGACTCCATGTGCCCGCGCTTCTCTCCCGTTGCCATACGGCCGGGTAGAGAAGGGTGATGGGCGGGGGGGATACCCCGTGGGAGAGGAGTGAGGGGATGGAGCGGAGAGGGGGAGGGGGAAGGGAGGGGAGAAGACTCACACACCACATCCGAGGAGCTATCAGACACAGGGACTACATGCAGAGGGAGAGAGGAAGGAGCAGAAGGAGAGAGGGAGGAGGGAGCAGAGGGAGGAAGGAGAGAGGGAGGCGGGGAGAGGGGGAGCGAAGGGAAGGAGGAGGAGATGGAAGAGGAGGAGGAGGGGGAGGGGAGTGAGGACGAGGGAAGAGGGGAAGTGAGAGAGGGAGGCGCTCTTCGGCCCGCCTTGGGCGCATGATGGCGTCAATCCGATTGCCGAACCTTCGTCCTGCGCCGCTCTTCGCGTCGATGCCGTTGTTGTCGAAACACCTGAATGGCCCGGTGAAGACGAAGCCTAACCCCCAATACAAGGAGGCCGATATGGCTTTGCCTGAAACATGGCCTGGCATTGGCGACCGTGAATCCACGTCCAGCTATGCCACTGCTCTGACGGCCGAGGCGACCGATCCTATTTCGCCCACGCTTGCGCGCCCCCGAGCCCTATGGGTTGGAACTGGTGGCGACGTATCGGTGAAGTTCGCTGGCAGTGATACCGAAGTGGTATTTGCCAACGTTCCGGACGGCTCTTTGCTGCCCATTCGCCCGACGCATCTGGTCTCGCCGGCAACGACCGCAACCGGCGTCGTGGCGCTCTGGTAGATGGCTGGGCGTCCGCGTGGCTCGGGTGGGGTAGCCCTCACCGAAGAGCATAGGAGTAAAATCCAAAAGAGCCAAATCCTCAGCAGGTTGATCGGCCACGCTGAGGGGAAAGTCGAGATGACATCGACGCAGGTTCAAGCCGCTCTCGGGCTACTCAAGAAGGCCCTGCCAGACCTGGCATCGGTTGAGCTTGAAGCCAAGGTTGATGCCAGCGATACCCTCAAGGAATTCCTGCTGCGCCACGCCACAAACGGCGCAGCATCGATTATGCCGGCAGATGACAGCGACGATTAAGCCAGAGCAGTTGCTTGATGCTCGCTGGCGGCTCAACAACCTCTACTCCATCGTTGACAAGAGGGGCCGCACGGTTCGCTTCCAGCCCAATTGGGCACAGCAGCAGTTCTTGGACGGGCTTCACCGCCGTAATATCATCCTCAAGGCTCGGCAGCTCGGCTTCACCACGTTCTGCTGCATCCTCTATCTGGATGACTGCCTGTTTAATGCGAACGTAGAAGCGGCGGTCATTGCCCACAAGGTTGATGACGCCAAGAAGATATTCAAGACGAAGGTCAAGTTCCCCTACGACCATCTGGACGAAGGGCTCCGGGCAGCGCTGCCGCTCACCCAGGATAGCGCGGACAGTCTGTCATTCGAGAACAATTCGTCAATCAGGGTTACGACATCGACCCGCTCGGGTACGGTTAAATGGCTGCACATTTCCGAGTACGGAAAGATTTGCGCTCAGTTCCCTGACAAGGCCGATGAAATCCGGTCTGGCGCTTTCCCTTCTGCCGAACAGGGCGTCATTACCATTGAAAGCACGGCGGAAGGCGAGGGCGGCGAAGTGATCCGGCTGTTCGTGGTATCTCGCCTCATACCGGGAGACAAAATCGAGCCAGCGGGGGTCCTGGCGTGTTGGGTCGTAAGGGTAGACGGCTTCGAAGCCTTCCGCCGCAGGTCCCGCGAGTTGAATGAGTTCGTTGCCCAGGGTGCGGTGGCTGCCGAAGACGCGCTGCTTCATACCGAGTTCCTGCATTTGCTGGAGGATCATGGCGGCGGGACCGATGTCGGTCCAGAGCACAATCGCATCGACCCGAGAATCTTCGATGACTTGAAGTTGTCGGCGAAAGTCGGTGTCTCCGCGCATGAATTTCTGCTCGATCACGACTGGGTGACCGAGTCGGCGAGAGGCATCGCGAAATTTGATGACGCCGAATCTTCCGTAGCGGTCATTCACACGAAGAAGCGCGACCCGCTTGAATCCCAGTTCTGTGTAAACATGGCGCGCGAGGGTATAGCCCTGGAGGCGGTCGTCCTGAATGTCAGTGAAATACCAGGGAATGTTCGTTTCAGGAATCGTGGGATCGGTGGAGGCGCTGTTCACTAACGGAGTTTCGGCCTTCAATGTAAGACGAAGCGCAATGTGCGTGGATTCGGAACTGATGGAGCCGAACATCGCCCAGACTTTGTCGTCGTAGATCATACGGACGGCATCGTTCGAAGCCGCTCCCCAAATAGAATCAATGGTCCGAAAGATAAAACCACAACTTGCGACCGCCGGTATTGATGTGGTTCTCTCAAGAACGGTTGGGGCAATTGATACGACGGCTATAGTGGCACTTTTTCACCGATACGGGCCTCCGGCCCTACTCGACCACCGGTTAATCCCGGTGGCACCGTCAGTTGTTGTTCAGCCAGCAGTCGAGCTGGCGGTCGTCGTACTTGGTCCAGTTGAGCTCGCCCGGCGGCTCGGCGATCACGTCGTGTCCCGCTGGCACCTTCAGCGCAGCGCACTGCTGCTTCCCCACGGCGGCGAGCGCCGCGTACCCCGGATACGCCGTGCCGACGGCTCCCGTCATCGTCAACTGCGCAAGGAATGTGTAGTCCGCCGGTTTCGTGCAGTCGGCATACGTCGTTTCCGCGCCATCCGGCCCGTTGTTCGCCGGATCGTTTTCGCACAACGCGTACTTCGTCGGATCGCCCTGCAGCATCGACTTCACCGTCGCGAAGCTCGCCAGGTTCGCGAACTTCGGTGCCGACACGAGGCTGCCCACCTTGATCTCGCCGATGTCGCAGCGCACCCAGCGCGCGCCCGCCCCCCACATCGCGACCGACGGCAGGTAATAGGTCGGTACCAGCAGCGCTTCCTTGACCGTCATCTCGGGCAGGATGCGATCCTGCTGCGCAACGCACGCGTCGTGCGCGACCTTGTCGACATCGGCGCGGATGTCGCCCTTCGAGTTCAACCAGCTCTTGTACGCGAACCGCGTTCCGAGCTTCGTCACCGCGTACGTGTAGGTCTGGTGCGGCTTCGAGCAGGCGACCGGCTGCGTGCCTTCCCAGTCTTCTGTCTTCTGCGACTGCGCGAACGTCGTCGTCCAGCAGTCCCCGACCTTCGGTTTCGTCGTGAGCCCGGCGAGATGGCCGGAGACGTTGTCGAGTCCGGTGCATCCGGCAAGCACTGATCCAAGGATCGCGATACCCGCGATTCCGGTCGCCAACCGACCGACCCTGAAGTTAGTGCTGCTGCGTCGTGTCATCCATGTCAATTATGTTCGACCACCCTGAGCGTGCGATTGGTCACGCAGTACTCAAGTTCGCACGCTCGTTAACGACATCCGGCCGCCTCGGTGTTCCGCGGCGGCCGGGTATTTCGTGTCGAACTCTGTGCTGTGACTACAGCGTGCTCTCGCTGGCTGTTACCGAAACGTGATCTTGCTTTGAGTTCGCTTGGAGTTCTGGGTCTGCCGTTGCGGCTGTCCGCACATCGGCCAATCCGCGCCTCCTAGGATCGAGTCATGGCAACTCCGCGTCCGGTCGCAATCGTCACCGGCGCATCCAGTGGCATCGGGCGAGCGACGGCTATTCACCTTGCCGCGAAAGGATGGCTCGTTGTGCTCGTCGCGCGACGTGCACGCCAGCTCGACGAGCTGAAGGAACTGATCCGTGCGCGCGGCGGCACATCGATGGTGATGGTCGCCGACCTCACGAAGCTGAAAGACATCGAGTCGGTTGTCGAGAAGGCCCAGGTGGCCGGTGGCCGTATCGATGCCCTGCTCAACATCGCGGGCATGGGCGGCCTCAACCAGGTGATGTCGCCGGATGCGGAGGTGCAGACGATGCTCGCGACGAACCTGCTCGCGCCCATCCGTCTGATGCGCGCAGTAATTCCGATCATGCGTGCGCAGGGGTTTGGCGCGATCGTGAACGTTGGTTCGGTGAAGGGCGAGATCGCGATCGGCGGCGTCTACTCGGCGACGAAGTTCGGCATCCGCGGGCTCACCGATTCGGTGCGCCGCGAGGTCGCAGGAACCGGCATCCACGTCTCGCTCGTCGAGCCCGGCTACATCGCGACAGAGATGACCGCGCATCGCACCTCAGGGATGCCGGGGCCCGAGGTCGTGGCCGAAGCGATCGAGTCGTGCCTGACCAGGACTCGTCGTCGCGTCATCGTTCCCGTTCCGACGCTTCGCCTCCCGCCTACCGGCCGCCTTCGCCTCACTGATCGCCTTCTTCACCGGCGACCGTGCCCGGGATCTCTTGGCCGGGGGAGGCAGAGGTGTAGTGGTCGGGGCCGCCGGAGCCTCCTCAAAATACGCTGGCTTCTCCGCTTGTCGGAGGACGTTGCGGTACGTCGCCAGCTGGTTGCCATCCGGGTGATCTGAAAAGACAAGGAAAGCGAGGAAGGTCGAAGGTTAGCCGACATTCAATGTTCAAAAACAACCCACAAGGGCAAAGGGAAAGTCGACGCTCCAGAGTGAAGACACATACCGTGCGGGCCGTTGTAAAGACGGAGCGACACCGTAGCATAGGACCGCCAGGGTCCCCTAGCGGTCTCCTCTAGACTGCTAGGCTGAGGAGGTGCCCAACTGTCGTCCGATCGATTGTTTGAGCTCTGAATTTGCCCAAAATGAGCCGGAAAGCTGGGGAATCGATGATAAAAGCCTCCAATGCTCAAGGGGCTTGAAATATGGCCAAGAAATGGGTTCAAGATAGGCTCAAAGAGGACTCCAAAATAAGGGTTAATTCAGGACATCACGGAGGGTGAATAAGAGATATAACTCAACTTGCGGGCTGAAAACGGGTGTCAACAATGATGGCGAGGAGGAACTTGGCAAGGAGGAGCCGAGCACTAGGGATTAGGCTACTAGGACCGAGGCAGCGATGGAGAAGGAGTTGGTCGGTCTCTCAGACAATGCTCCACCTCCTGCGGGCATGCCAGGGGTCCAAGGCCACGGGCCGGACGACGCTACTACTATTGGAGTGCGCTCATGAGCAAGTGCTAGCCATCTCTTTTTTTACTTTTTAGCTTCCTGTGTACTGAATTCTTCTTCTTCTTTTTTTTGTTTTGTCGGGTACATCTGAACAGTTGGCCCCTACCATGTACACTTCCTTGTATTTTGGCGTGGGCTCCTGATGCGTTTGACCTCCGATGCTTATGCACCGCTGGTGGCCAGCTTTGTACATTTCCCCTTGGCGAGGAAGCTATTGCTCTTTGTTTCTGGGGGTGTATGAGTGTTCGCCTCTTGGGAGCTCGGGAGCTACCATCGTTTCTGAGGGAGCATGAGTACTCGCCTCTTATAAACTTAGAAGTGTTGCATTCTATGTGTTTTGATGATGTCAGTGCAATATCGTTATTTAGGTAAGACAATAAGTCTTAAATGCACGTGTTCATTTTGTGTAGTTCAGATTGACTAAAAGACTATCTAACCAATTACAGGAATGACAGATCAATTCACTTAGAAACAAGGTGGAATTTCTAGAAGAGAAGTTAAGAGAATAGGTGTTCTGTTTGCCATCAAGGCGTCGAAGCAGGATCACCACTGTATTGACATAGTCATGCCCACAGAAGTAATTTCCAGAATTTTGTCTTCATTGGAGCATCGACGCAACAAAGTAGTGCATCGATGCACTAAGCCCAGAACCATAAATTGAATGCCAGCATGTCGAAGCATCAAGGAACTTCATTAACACACCAAATGCTAGCACATGAAGCCATTTGTCTAAAAAGCTCTTCATTTACATTGCATCAACGCAACAAGGAGGCACGTCGATGCAGCTTAATTCAACCTTCAATAACAGAAGAACTAGCAATAGCTTCAAGAGTCTAAGGGTGAATAATAGATGATAAAGGGCGAATAATAGCTCCACAATGGTGAAAAATAGACCGTTTGGGTGACAAATGGATCTGCAAGTCTGAAAAATAACTAAGCTCGTGAGAACTTAAGTGGATCACGTGTCAGTAATCTCAAACTTTGGCGCACAAATTTAAATCCACGTGGCTGAGTTCTGGAAGATTCAAATTGCCTCTCCCAAACTCTGGCCGCCCTTTCCTTTCTGTTCCTGCAAGAAAACGGATAGAGAAGTTAAGCCCCGTCTCTTTTCTTTCTTCCAATCGTATGCACTGGAGCTGACGGCGGCCCGCTTGAGACCCGCAACGTGACGGAGATCGTGACTCGTGGAGTCGTCCCGGCTGATTCTGGATTACCCGGATAAGGCCCTTGAAGCGCTGCTGCCGGAAGTAACCCCGAGCGGGGCGCGTACCCGGTTCCGGGTTCTCTACGGCGGTCGGGATGGCGCGAAGTCATGGAGCATCGCCAGAAGGCTGCTGCATCGTGGCTACACTAAGCCCGAGCGCATCCTCTGTACCCGCGAGGTGCAGAAGTCCATCGCGGAGTCGGTCCACCAGCTGCTGAAGGACCAGATAGCCGCGATGGGGCTGGAGGACTTCTACGAGGTCCAGAACAACTACATCCTCGGAGCCAATGGGACGCAGATCGCGTTCCACGGCTTGTCGGGCCAAACCGCGGCGAGCATCAAGAGCTTCGAGGGAACGACGATCTGCTGGGTGGAGGAAGCCCAGACGATCAGCAAGCGCAGCTGGGATTTGCTGGAGCCTACGATTCGAGCGGTAGGCTCGGAGATCTGGGCGAGCTTCAATCCAGACATGGACACGGACGAGACCTACAAGCGGTTCGTCCTGAATCCGCCACCGGATGCCATCGTCCAGTTCATCAACTGGTATGACAATCCGTGGCGCTCCCAAGTGCTGGATGCAGCGCGGGAGAAGATGCAGCGGGAGTCCCCGGACGACTACGCGCATATCTACGGCGGACAGTGCTCACTGAGTTGACAAATTCTCATCGTCTCATGATGCTGAGTGTTTCATCATCTCCTGATGTTGACTGTCTCATGTACTTTGGTTTCTTACGTCCGTCAGAATCTTCCGAAGGCCGGTCTCATCAGCCAGTTGACTGAACAGTAGTTGGTATGGTTTGATCAACAATGTCGTCAGCACGACGACAATGTCGGACAGCAGCCTGGCCACAGAAGGGCTTTAGCTGGATACAGCGTTGGTAACAATGGCTCTTCGTCAGTTCTGACTTCATAAGAGTCTTCTGCATCTTCATTTCTATCTTGATTTTCTTTTGATCTCATCTGGCTTTGTTCATATTTTGCATGTCAACAAATGCCCCCCACCTGCGGACGGCGTAAGCGCAGAATAAGCGGCACGGTGTTTGCAGGTGCATTACCCAGTGCTTGACAGTGTCTGCTAATCTTCTTTAGTGCTTCGGCTTGACAGTACCAGACTTCTTTGATTGGTGGCTCGTCAGCTTTGATTTCATCAAGTTTTTCTCTCTCATACCCTTATTTTCTTTATTTTCTTTATTTTCTTTATTTTCTTTCTTTTTACCCATCAGGCCATAGGTTCTCGGCGCGAGGACCTTCCCAGTGTGAAGCCCTCTCGACGCGGTACCTTCTCGGCGCGGAGGCTTCTCGGCGCGCCAGCTCTAGGCGTAACAGGGTCTCGGCGCGGCAGGATATCGGCGCGCCATCTGGTTTGTGAAGGGGGGTTCTCGACGCGCAAAGTGTCGCGCCGAGAAGCCCTGTGAAGGTGACACTATTTAGTGCGCCGATAACCCCTTTTCTCATCATTTTCATCTTGCCATTCTCTCTCTTCAACCCTCTTCTCGGCGTCTGCGATCGAGAGTGTAGTGTTTCTTGCCCACCAGGCCTCTTTAGAGGTGTTAACTCCTTCTTGGGACTCGGTCCCTATTTCTTTCGGGGTCACTCCCTCTTGGTGTGTGATTCCCTATTTTATTCTTGGCAGACCCTAAATAAGGGGAGATGCTGCCAAAATTTTCATAAAATCAAATAATTAAGCTTCATAAGGCATTTGCTAACCCGGGTCTCATTTCATGTTCTTCTTCGACCGCAGTTACTGCCATGGCTTCCAGTTCTGCTGCCGCATCTACTGAGGCTGCCGCAGCGAGCTCGTCGGCTCAACCAGACGTGACTCGAGCTGTAGTGAACTGGCTGAATGTCAGTACATTGGACTTTGGTTAAAATCAATTGCATTCTTCTTACACCTGTCCTCAAGGGACATATATGCTTGATTCTATACTTATTTATGCTTGCTTGTCTGCCTGCATGCTTGGAATACATGAGAGAACTTGATTGTTGAACCCCCACAATGATGCATGCAACTCATTTTGAATCAGTTTAGAAATGAATTTTGTTGAAAAGAGAAACATGACTGGTTGAGTGCTGGACTGAATTGATTAAATCTATCATTGTGTGATTTATTGAAAATTCTGATGACTCAATGCAATGTGAATTCTGACTGGAATGCCTTGAACTGCTCTGACATAGTGTCCATCTTATGGACTTTGCATTATACTGCACTAACATTGATTTGAAATGCACAGAGTCAATAGGTTGGATTTGATGACTCTAACATACTTGAACATTAAGTTGGTTGAAGTGCTCAGTATGAAGAAGTCAAGGTAAGAAATTTTGATCTTAATGCTACTTCGTGAGGATGAAAATGCTTGGTTCAAAATTGGTTGTTTTTAGCATTACTTCAGGTTCAATGAGTTGTGACGAATGTTAGAGATGACCGTCTGAATGCTCAATGTTTGGCTTAAAAGCCATCTCATGAATGTGAAAAGTCTTTGGTTTAAGAATTGATGGTTGTTAGTGATGCTGATTGAATGATAAATTGAATTGGTTATCCTATTGTGGTTTTTAGTTTCCAATGTGAAAAATGATTCTTTCATGTTAAAATCCACATGCTTGCTCAATTCTTGTTTAATGATCTCTTGGAACTCAACTTCTGCTCAAATGGCTTTCAAATCCCTCATTTCACTTGATTTCGTTAGTGCAGAAGAAGTGTCGACCCCACCGGGTCGACCTTTTTACCCTGTGTCTCTATTTTTCTTGCGGGACAGAGCACTCTCAAAAATGTGTCGACCTACACAGGTCGACACTTTTGTTTCGAACCCAATTTGTGTACCACACCGCTGGGCTCACTTCTCACACTTAACACCCAATCGGTTCGAACCCTAGACACATTGGGCTCTCTATTCTTGGTTGAACCCGATCGAACCACCCTTCTCCACTTCTTAAACCCATTCACCACTCCGTTCCTCTTCTTCCCTAAACCCTCTTCCACTTCCATTCCTCACACTAGCCGTGGGAGCTCTTCCTCTCCGTAGTGCCTCCACGGGCCTTCTTCAGCATTCCTCTTCCTCCAGCCCTCGCTTCACCGTCCACGCCAACACCCTTACAGAGGACCCTCTGGCGTATGGTCTTCTTCTTCGTCTGGAACCATTCACGGCTCCCCCTTCAACTAAACCCTTGGTGAAGGGTAGAGTTCGTTCTAACCAAGGTATTCTTCCCTCTACTCAAGCACTTTTCCATTGCTGTGTGGTGTGTCCATTCGAAGCTATCAAAGCTGCAAGAAAAGGCACCCAAGTTGCAGAGTGTTGTGGGGAGGCCGACCTGTTCAAGTGGGCAAGTAGCTGTATCTCCAAGTTCCATCATCTTCTACCTCAAGTTGTCCGAGCCACTAATGGCGCCCAAGAAAAGAACATTGAAGGACATGGAAGAAAGCCACAAGAGGAGAGAGCTTAAAAAGAGGGAAAACAAAGCTAGGGCACAAGAGAATCAAAGGGCTTCGGAATCTAAAATGCTTGTCGAGAGAAAGGTACTTCGTCCTCGTGTGGTAGATTTCAAAAATATTGAAAAGACTTTGCCTGAACTTGTGGAACGTATAAAGGAGCAACCTAATCTGATTAACTTCATGTCTGAACATAGAAAAGTTTATCACACTCTTGTTCATCAATTCTACGCAAACATGGTTGTTAGAAATGAAGAATTATACACCACAGTGGATGGAAAAATGGTTCCCTTAACCATTCAACTTATTGGGAGAGCACTTAACCTCCCTTATGAGACTGGGATGACCCCAGACGTTGCTGTGTTCACTGAAGAAGAGGCCTATGCAAATCCGGCCGTGGTGCTCTCCTTCCCGACTCCACATCTTGACCGGTACACTTCGAAGTCCCTAATGTACTCAGACATAGACTGGTTGCCTTGGACAGGCCTGATGTAGGGGTTGGCCATAGTTGCGAAGAGATGGGAATTGATTCCCTTAGGAGTGGGCATGCATTGGAACACCTTTTTTATTTTATTTTATTTTTTTTTCTTTTCTGCAAGACTAATGCAATCACCTAGACACTCTACATGGTAATGTTGGAATGTAGACTCGACTACAAACCTAAACTTAACCCATTTTTCAGTATGCGACGGAGGCAATAATCTGAAGATTCGACTCGACGTGAGGGGCTACCTTCCGGATAGGCGTAACCTAACCTTCTAGTAACGTCTTTTGATATACTGGTGTATTGGGTTGCAATGTAATTTAAATATTTTTTTCTTTTAAAAATATTGACTACCCTAGACTCAAACCGGCTCTGATACCAATTTGATGTGGGATGACTATGAGACTCGACATGGACGGGTTGCGACCTTGGACTCTAAAGATTGACGCAGCTAGCAAGATGACGCGACCAGTAACGACACTACCACGTGGCACCAAACGAACTCCAGAAGAGGCGATGTGCCTCAAACAAGGAGCGCTAACTCACGGTCATCCCCATCGAGGGAAGCGCGACGATCTGTATGGTTGAGTAACCGCCGTTGAGTCTTGGGTGATCGGCTCACTCTCGCGCTCGGAACGAGTCACGGGACGGGTCTCGCACTCACAACTCACAACAGTGATGTATCGCGAGCTAGCTAATAAAGTAACCTACTCACAAGCAGTGGCATCAAGAGTGTATGCTAACTAAGCAAAGCGACAAAAAAGGGGGAGGAGGGTGTACCTCCACGCTCGGGGCGTGGGGAAGACGTCCCAGTCGAGATCCGTGACTCCCGGTACAACAATGATTATTAATTACAAAGTGCTTCAACAGCCCACTCCACGCAGGGAGATAATAGGCAACATGTGGGGTTCGGGAGCACCAATCTCGGGTTGACGGGTCAGCAAGGCGGCGGTTCCGGGTGGTGGTGGGGTGGCGACTCCGAATCTGTAGTTTCCAACCAGTAGGATAGCGCACACGGGCGTCCAAAGGGACGTCGGTCTCCTGGAGCCTTCTGGATGTGGTGGTTCACCGAGACGTTGGCGGAGGGTCCCAGGTCAACCCCTGGGTGCGGCGATCGCTGATTCTTCTCTGACATGATTAGCAAAAAGTCAGGTTATGTCTGGCCGGAGGCTTTCACTATGCGGGATGGTGGTCTTCGGACCTAAGTTCTCCGCCATGTACCGAGAATCAACTTAATGAATAAATACTATCATAGTGTATGCTTGCATGCGATTTTGTCTTTCATACATTCTACGGGTCCCATGGTCCTTCTATTTTAGTGATTAATCAAGGGTTGTCCCTCTTTCAAAAGGACGTGATTAACGTTGTAGTCTTTAGGGTATGGTGGATTTTGAGTCCTGACATGAACCTCACAATCGACAGACCAAGTCAGATCGAGCGCATAATAAATTTATCACTTTAGTGACTGGCACCCCTACCCATTTTAAAAAAACTCGCTCCATCAAGTGCCCGACATGACATTTCTGAGGGGACCGTCAGCACGCCCAGGGAGGAATCTGCCATGTCAGGTGGTTCACATCCTCGGGTGAACCTAGAGGAATTGGCAGTGCTGGACTAGTAGCATCGCCAGAGGAAGAGGAGGAGGCCGGCCGCCGAAGAGAGCCACAGGGTTCCCTCTCCTCCCCCGTCCGTTATTTCGCCAGCACCAATGCCATCCAAGGTGCTGGTCACCGCTTCACCCTCCTCGGTCCCTGCCAAGGACGTGGTTGATAAGGGTAAGCCCCCTACCCTGAATGGAGGGGCGCTCAACGTGGCAGAGGAGGTGTTCCGACCCCCACGCCTGCTTCCCCCCCAGGTCCTCACTTCCTGCCACCAGTAGAGCCTGCCTTCAAGTCCACCTTCTGGAGAGAGGTGGTTTCTCTTATCGACATGGATGTCTAGTGGTAGGATCAGACTGGGGCCTTTGACATCGAAGCTCCGGATGAGCTGTTGGACCTGACGATCAAAAAATTGGTCACGATCGCTAGGGTATTTGGTCTTTGGAGTTAACCACTTCTTTGGTATCGCGCAGGAGCTAGAGGTTAGTAAGGCCTCGCGCAAGGGGTTGACGACCAAATGCGAGAAGCTTCAGAGGTAGCAGGCATCGCTCGCGGCTAAACTTTCCAGGGCCCAAGAATGGCTCGCGGCAAGTGAGCGAGCTCTCGCCGAGGCAGAGCACAACTGGGATTCCTTCTGCGTCTAGGCTCAGGCCCTGGGGGAGTTGATTCGCCAGGTGGCCAAGCAGGCTGACGCGGATGAGGAGCATTCATCTAGACTGGGGGCCTTGCCTGATGCTGCCGAGCTCTAAGCCTAGGAGGCGGAAGCGCATGTCAAGAATCTGTGCTCGTCGATGCTCACTATCGGTGTAAAGGTGGTGGAGAGATTTTGCTCATCCTCAGTCTATCGGGACAAGCTAAACGCAATGGCCCTTGAAGTACATGGTCTTTCTCGGGACCGTGGCTTCCAAAAGGGTTGGTCGACTGCACTCCAGGTGGCTGACGAGAACTTAGGGGTCGACGTGCCTTCTCAGTGTCCTTCATTGATGCCATTTGATCTTGAGGCCGGTGTCGACGAGGAAGAGCTCAAAGAGGAGGAGCTTGGTGAGGAGGCCATCGGTGCTGAAGAGTAAGCAGTAGAGTCGAGCTTGTCGGAGTGGATAGCTAGGGTTTGCTCATCGGTGGAAGGAGAGCTGGTGGACCTGACCGTTGACCTTTCACCCCCAGCTGGTGCTAGGGACACCACTGAGGACCAAGGACAAGGGCCTTAGATATTGTTGGCGGGGCAAGTTCTTAAGACGGTGCCCGCCACTCCTTGTTGTTATTTTTATTTTCTTTGGCGCTACTCTAATTTCCTTTTTATTGTTGTGTTGGGGTGATCGCCCTCCCATGTGTATGCCTTATTTTTATTTTGGAATGAAATCCTTCTTTTCAAAAACTTTCTTTAAGTTGGAGTAAATGCTTTCCTCTTTCACGCAAACTCTAGAGCTTACTACGTGGCATGCCAGCTTTTATTCCGGCATCAAATCTTTCCACCAGATATGAAGCGATGTCTTGGGAATGCACTGAGGGGGTGCGATCTTTGGGATTCGTCACTTCAAATACGGGGCCAGAGAGGCGGTTTGCTTTCCACTTCCTTCCGCAAGCTTCGTCCCCCTTCTAAAAGTAGCACCAAGCGAGGGTTTTTGTGAGACCATCCTGGGTCCGCAATTCGCCGTAGCAAGCCTCCCTTGGAGATGTCATTTGAGAAGTCTGGTTCTTCATCAAACGATGGGGTCCCACTACACGAGGCCCCTAGAAAGTGTCTGTGCCTCAGGGTGGAGGCACTGTCGGCGCCATGGCCTGTGTGGCTGATGTCGGGGGAGAGCAGCGGAGGCGGAGGTGCCTTAGAGGAGTACCGACGTGGGTACCTGGATGGTTGGCGGGAGGCCATGGCGAAGGTGAACCACCTGTGTAGCAACAAGGGGGTCCTGTCCCTTGAGCCGAACAGGTTCCATCCCAAGGGGGACGAGTAACTTCTATGTACCTTTCTCTGGCTGATAAATAAAGCTTCTTTTCTTCAATCTTCTCTTCGTTTTTTGGTGTATGCTTGTTCTTCGGCAGTCTTCTTCCTTGATTCGTAGGCGTATGATGAGGCACTTTCCACTATCGGAGGAAGGCATCTCTGAAGTCCCATGATGATTGACACCTAAGAGGGACGGTGAATTGGGTGATTATAAATTTTAAGAAACTTTTAATCGATTCAAAACAGATGTGATAAAGTAGCAACACAAGATTTCAGATCTGTTAAATTTTTGATTAGATCTATGAAGATCTATCACACACGATAGATGATTATGCAAGATCTAAAAGATACAATACAGAGGAGACAATATATATGTATAATCACACAGAATGGGGGTAGAAGAGATGGACCAAACCACACTGCTCAAAACACAAGGTACAAGGATTTTTAAGGTGGTTCGGATGCAACGACTGCAAGCTACGTCCACCCCTCACCAAAAATCAGTGAGATTTCCCTGTTGGAAACCAGCACGGGGAAAAATCCCCAACACGGAGACAAGCTCCAAACACACACACAGGTCGACGCCTGCACATACACATGAGATGTAACTCTCAGACACACACATGGAGACGAAGTCTCCAACAAGATCCGATGACCAGATCAACAACACACACACACGCTGCAATGGATGCAACACTCTATACACAAGAACACCTGGATCTGGATAGATCCACATGCACACGCAGATTTGAAGAGATCCACGCACACACACGGATCTAAACAAAATAACATACACAACCACGGATCTGAGTCGATCCACACACACACACACACGGATGTTTACAGATTACAAGGAACACAAACTTGAAGCTCAATCCTCAATATCATGTAGATCAAGGTAATCATACTTACGTTATCTTACAGTTAAATAAACTGACGAGATAAATATTCGTCAGTCCAAGTAGGGCAGAATATCGTCAGGCCCGTTACGGCCCGGATCGGTTGAGCCAGCGAAGAACCATTTCTTTAGCCTTTGGTCCATCCAATGCGGCTCAACTGAGGCCCATGAAGGCTCCTACAACCCACGAAAGTCTCTCCAATCCTCGAACTTAATCTTCGCGAGCGTGTATTCCGGACGCCGCAGAACTCGCCAACAAGTGAACATTACCATCGCCATCGATCACAGGACTTCTCCCGACATGGACTGAGTCGCGCCCACGCCTTCAAGATCTCCACCACGAACCCGCCCTTTCGAGAATGGGCAAGCATGCAATGGGCGACGGGAGATCCCTACAATCGAGCAAGACATCACTCCATAAACGACGTCATAGCTACGCCAGACATGCCATCGCTCCCTGTATAAATAGGTCCCCAGTGGGACCTAGAGGGAGAGGACGCACACATTCGCATACATACGGCCAGAGACTCCCTCCAGACTCTCTTACACAGAGTCACTCAGAGAGAAGAGCTCCCCGCATAGCATCCAAATGAATCTCCACCCAGGGAGTAGGATTAGAGAGGTCCCCCTGTGGTTCTTCTCTCCCTGCCTCTCCAAGCATCCTCTAGGTCTGCCGAGCACTCTTGACTTCTCCGAGCACTCTCTGAGTATCCTCTCTGGGCTACAGGCTCTTAACTCTCCCCCTCTCCTATTCTCTGTCCCTTCAATTCTTAATTTACTCCACAAGATAGTTCTAACTTAAGCATCGGAGGGTTGTCCCGTAGGATCATTCCAAGGGCTCCTTCTGACATCGTTGTCTAGTGATTGCAGGTTTTCTCGAGTGGCCGACTACTCTTTCCCAACAAACAAATCTTAAAAGTGTGGTACGAGGTGCAGAGAACACTTTCCTGTCTCTACACTTTTTGGCGCCGTCTGCAGGAACGGAGAAGTAAACCATGGCACCTCGAGAGAACTACGCAACACTAGTAACCATCCGAGTCCCCAGGGTTCCCAACATGCTTCCCAAGAAGCATCCTCTTCCACTCATCTGCTCAGTGGCACGGCTCCACTTGACCTCACTGTGAACGAATTGGCAGAGATGCGTCGCCAAATCTAGGCGCTGACGGAGGTGTGCCAAGGCCTCCTCGATCGACAAGTGGAGAAAGATAGCCCTCTGACGAGGCTCCCCTAGAACAGAGGTGCGCTCACCATGGCAGAGTCTCACCTAGTGCATGATCATTCTTACGTCTCCGCCACGCATTCTCGACGCCCGTGTAGTCGATCGTCGCAGCGTCCTGCCAGCCCACTGCACTCCAACCCAGAGATGGCGCAGCGCTTAGGAAGCTACGAGGAGGTTAAGCGGGAGCTCGAGGGCAAGGTTCATTACTTGGATGATATCTGTAACGACCCGAGATCCGAGTACCAGAAAGTAACCGGCGCATCTCGAATCTCGGCCCGTCTCCCACCCATTCATGGACAGGTTATCCGGATATAATCAGATTTAGATTGCCGAGAAAGACAGGGTCCATACAGCATTTCAAACCCCAAAAGGGATATTTCATTACAAAAGGATGTCGTTTGGCTTAAAGAACGTCGGCGCTACATATCAAAGAGCCATGACAAAGATATTTGATGATCTGCTCTACAAGAAGGTGGAGTGCTACATTGACGATCTGGTAGTGAAAACCAGGAAGAAAGAAGACCATCTGCAGGACCTGAGGATAGTATTCCAGAGGCTGCGAAAATATGAATTAAAGATGAACCCTATGAAATGCGCCTTTGGCGTATCCAGCGAAAAATTCCTCGGGTTTGTTGTCCGACACAGGGGTATTGAAATTGATCCATCCAAGATCAAGGCTATTCAAGAGCTCCCTCCGCCCATTTTTAAAAGCTTTATTGAATTAATATCCCACTTAAAAAGGGTCCAATAAATATCATAAAACCCTCATTGAATTAGCAGCACAACATATCATTCAACATCTTTTAAGATACGCTAACGAACGGGCCTTACAGCCCCCACCCGCGGTGCAAGGGAAACCCCCCACCGGGAGCACGGACGCTCTTCAAACCCTCAACGCCAAACTGGACAGCCTCATTCATCTAATGAGGACCCAGGCGGCCAAGGAAGAGAAATCACGACACCCTCTGGAAAGCCCCCCCCCATGGCGATGCCTCCCTACAAACCGCCGTGGGACGTTTCGCCCTCCGGGTGTGGCGGCTCATCTGCAACCAGTCAGGAGGACCATCGCATGCCCCTCCCCCAGAGCAAGAAGCCTCCTCCACCCCGAGGAGGGAGAAGTCTGGAGCACATTGATCATTCCTAGAAATCAATGCCCCCGAGGAGTGCCGTGGCACCCAACGGGAATGCCCCACAGCCCCTCGACCCAACGACAACCTGAGTTGTCCCTCTGGCTACGAGACTTCGAGAGGCGTTTCACAGAGCAAGAATGCGCCCTCTGTGCTCTGCAGAAGACACCTACAGTGAAGGATGAGGAGCAATCCCCGTTCTTCGATCATGTCTTGAAGGCCGAGATCTCCCCCATGACCACACTTCCAACCTTCAAGTCATACGACGTCTAGGCAGACCCGGTCGACCACTACGATAGCTTTGACGCCCTAATGACCCTGCATGGGGCGTCCGACGCCATCAACTGCTGAGCATTCGCGACCACCCTGGTCCACGGCGCTCAGGCTTGGTTCTGGGCCCTCACCCTCGGCAACATCCGTGACTTCCGATAGTTCGGGCGAGTGTTCAAGGAAAGCTTCACCGACAATGATTCTCCACAGTTAGTAGCGAGACTATTGGCCCTTAAACAGGAATAGGGTGAGAAACTCGGAGCCTACATCAACCGATTTAAATTGGAAGCCCTGTGTATCCCCTACCTGGATGTTGCCTCAGCCATCACCACACTGACCGGGGGCACCCGCGATGAAAACCTCCGGCGCGAGCTGGTCCTTCATCCCCCTACCTCCCTCACCAAGTTAGTGACCCTAGCCCTGCATTACGCAGAGTGCGAGGAAGTCCTTAGCGCTTGCCGCAGCACAACGGGCTCGGGACGAGAGGGGGACAAGAGGCGACCATCCGAGTAAGGCTCTGGCTCTAGCCAATCAAAGCAGCAGAATCGGGATAGAGATCACAAGTAGCCCTCTCAGAAACACGAGCGATACACTCCCCTGATTGCCCCTATCTACGAGATTTATGAAGATATCAAGGGCTTGGGCCTCCTCCGCCAACCCGAGCCTATGAAGGCAAAGCACCGCAACCGCCATACGCATTGCCTGTTTCATAGCGACCATGGGCACCACACTGGTGATTGTCATCAGCTCCAAGATGAGATCGAGTGTCTCATTCGCTAGGGGCATTTACGCTGGTATGTGTCATAGCAAAATAAGGACATTGTCACCCCCGAGAAGATCGACAATCTCCCCTACGGAATCCACATCACTGTCATTGCTGGCGGCGCAGCATCAGGTGGAGACAACAGCTGAGGAAGGAAGCATCACGCCGAGCGGGCGAGCCGGGCCTCTGAGCCCCCCAAAGTCCCGCAAGCGAGTGAATAACAGGCCCTGGTGTTCTCCGACTAAGACCTGGAAGGGTTAACTACACCGCACGATGACGCTCTCATTGTATCGGCTACAATAAACCATTGTAACATAGATAGGATCTTAGTTGACAATGGTAGCGCCCCTGATGTACTTTCATATGAATGTTTCCTCAAGATGGGTGAAAATCCATCTAGACTCCGCCCGATTCGAACCCCCCTTTGTGGGTTCAACGGCCAGGCAACCTATCCCGAGGGAGCCCTGAGCCTGCCAGTCACCCCTTAGGGGTTCAATCCTAGGCTAGCCAACCTCCGGAGCAGTGAGGTTCTGTCCCGGACCCTCACTACCATCGCCGGATTGCCTACGGGTACAAGAGTATGCTTAGCGGGTAAGTCCGCTTGAGTGAAGTCACTGGTCCGCGCATTGCTTACTTGCTAGGTCCGAGGGTCTTCGGTCTTGTGGCTATCACCCCAAGGTGGTGTCACATCACACCGTCAATGCGCCATGCCAGCTGCCAGTCCCGACAACTAGGCTGAGTGTCAGGCTCGGCTCTCCCGCCACCGGTGCCCGTAGGGGTCCCAGACCAGTCCTAGCCCGGGCAAGCATTAGTCCCCGGGGCCAGTCTCGACCGACTTCCAACACAAGCCTTGCGTCCCAGGTTCCAGTCTCTAGTCCTGCAGTTCGCTCGGGCCTCCAACCCCGAGCCCCAGCCAAGCCGACTTCCAGTGTGGGTCTCCACCTTACGGTGTTCGGCTCCTCAGCACTCTGCTCGGGCCATCAATCTCGAGCTCCCACTGAGCCAGCTCCCCACACTAGCCTCCTAGCCCGAGGGCAGGGCTCCCCAGCACCCCGTTCGGGCCTCCCGACCCAAACCGCAGAAGCGCGACCGCCTCGCCTGGGTCCCCAACCCCTGGCACGAGGCGTCCTAGCATCCAGATCAGACGTACAACTCCAGGGTTTCCCCCGGACGACGTCTGTTACGAGTGGTCCGCATCAGGTCCCGAATCCCTCAGCTCTACCTCAGGGGCATTCCTCCCCCAATCTTACAATGCTGATCCCCAATACGGGTCTCCCTTTGTAGGACGCGGTGACCTTGGTACAGACTGAGCACCCTCTGTCGCGCCTTCTGGTCTTGCCAGCTCCTAGTTCAGGCTCAAGGCCTTGGGTCACCGGCATCTCGGTACCCCCTGCAGTGACAACTTCGAGCACAGACACGTCGCGACGAGCATCCGCAACACTACTGTCGGCTCGGGCGAAAGCCTACACTCGAGCCACCCAGCCGCCGGCCTTCACTATAGACTTCGTGTCTTGAGGGCCTACCCTGGTATTCCCGATGAATGGCCCTGTGCCACCAACACCTGCAGGCTGGGTTTTCTCGGCCTACCACCTTGGAGCGGAGTCATCTTATGCTCCCCAGAAGAAGCACTGTCGTAGCCGTAAAGGCAAGCGACCCATTGCTACCACCAGCAACTCTGACAAGACCATTATTGTCGGAGACTTACGGATTCGCCTGGATGGGGGTGAACCCATTATTCCTCTGGAATGGATCATCCCTACGGTCCCTATCACCAACTGCTTTAGCCTCCTGCATCGAACACGGGAAGACAAGGTAGAACTTAAGCTGGTGGATGCTTCAGCAATGGCCCAAAAGCACCAGTGCCGGTTTGGCATTCAAGCTCCCAAGTCCCGTAGGAGGAACAAGGACGAGGGAGACTAGCAGTCACACTTGAGAAGGATCTGGGTCACCCTGGAGGAAACTCAAGTTGTCTGGAAAGCACGCCTCAACAGCCCCTTTCGGGCACCAAGGCGTTGCGCCAAGCAAGATGTGACTGACCCCGTAGTTGCGTCATTTGGCGACGCCCAACCCTTCATCACCTCTTGCACAGATAGGCAAAAATAGAGACGGGCTCATTCTGGGCCCCACTGGCATCCAGCCCCAAGCTCTCCTCAGGTAGACGCCATGATGGAGACTCCACCACAATGTACCTCGATCTTTGATAAGCTGAGGACACCTGTCCGCCCCAAGAGGCGCTCCCAGAAAAGGAGGACAGTCTGACTCCTCAACGACGCAGTTAGGGTGTTCGCATGTTATACCGTCGGACACCAACCTGAGATTCAGACCGACGATCTGAACCTACCTATATCTCACCTCAAGAGGCCTCGTCACCAGCCTCCGCCGTTGGCTCCAGTCCGCCGCATCGGCACTTTTGTCGGACCTCAGGGGTAGTTTTGGCTGTAAATCTCTTAACCCCCACCCCGAGATCCCCCATCATGCGAGAGGTGTAGTTTTGTAGTTAATTATTTTCAGGAAAATGCTACACCAGTGCTGCGTGCGGGTACATACCCACCCCTCCCCGCTCGTCATCGTCTCCGACCGGGATCGGCATCTTCACACTGATCAGATGAGCTTTTGGTCACTCCTCCTTGTTGTCACTCCTTGCTTAATTAGTATTGCTTCTTAGTTCCATCGGTGGTGAGGGAGTGCCTGATCCAAAGTCAATCAAATTGAGTGTCCACCGTGGAGTGAGTTGTGTGCGAGACACTACATCGCACGCCCTCGGTGTGCTGGTCGCCCACGGAATTGGGCATCCCAGGTCGTTAGGGGTCCATCCCAAGCTAGCCATACCCCTGGAGCAGCAAGGTCCCACCTCAGACCCTTCCCACCATCGCCGAATTGCCTACAGGCACTAGTGTGCGCTACGCAAGTGAGCCCGCTCGAGTGAAGTCACCGGTCCGTGCAATGCTTGTTTGCTAGGTCCAAGGGTTATTCGATCTTGTGACTATCACCCCCAAGGTGGTGTCACATCAGCACCTAAGGCCTGGTGGGCTCAGTTCTTGGCCGACTGTGACTTCTGGAGCAGGGGTTCGCTGGATCGGGAGCTCCCACACGGGAGCTTTGCCAATTCAGTGATTGACAACTGGCGGTGACATATCGGCCATGCGATCAGGTCAGCCGGACCCATGGAGTTCTTGTCCCAGATTGAGTGTGCCTGCACTCTATGGGACATTTGAGAGGCCGTGATGATGGTGGCCCGGGTGCTGGCGCTAAAGCCAGAGCAGCTAGTGCTCTTGCCACCAACCCCCTTCGGGACTCCAGGTACGACTTTGTTTGGTTTGCTCCGTGCCTTTTGATTTTGTTGCTTTCTGGTTATAACACTGAGACATCGTGTCATGTTGTGTCTATTGACAGGTTCTGTGGTAGAGGGGGACAACCCCTCCATAGAGGCATCCTCGGGGAGTGGGGACGGAGGTTTACAGCCAAGGCGGAAACGCCCTAGAGTAGAGGCTACAGTAGCCGAGACTGGAGAGTCTTCTGGAGGACTCGAGGCTGGTGGGCAAGTCAAGGCAGAGATAGTCTTGAGTAAGTGTCGTTTTTGCCTTCTCTGCTTCTGGTCAATTTAGCTATGGTAGTGGGCTAATCTTGCTTTGCTGGGTTTGTGTCTTGCAGCTCTCGTGGAGGCTAGGCAGAGACGACCTTCTCGCCCCCTCGGGAGGAGGACCCTCCATATGTGGAGGGAGCTGAGTGTGAGATTGACACGGAGAGTTTTCTCCGGCTGATGGACGAGATGGCACCCAATGTCAAGGCCTTCCCTGACTTCAAGTCGTGGGAAGGTGCAGGAGGAGCCCATTCAGGTAAGGGCTTCTAGTGGTGACTGTAAGTAGTGACTTCGCCCATTTCTGGCCGCTGATGTAACCGTCTGGTTTGTGCAGAAGAGGTAGAGACGTCGGGGGCTAAGGCCCCGACTGAGGCACTGGATGGAGAGCCTAGACAGGCGGGGGAGCCAGCCCCCACGGCGATTGGTAGTTGTCTGGGTAAGTGTCCGATTACTTTGGAGGGAGTCTCCCTGTTGCAATTGCACTTTTCGCAAGCCAAAGTTGTTGACCTGGTCTGAGTCACTTGTTTGGCAGGTGAGGATGTGGCGGCCACCATGGAGATGATCCAAGAACTGGTGGACGCCGGCCCGTCAGTTGTCCTGCCGTCGTTCTGGGATGAGGCTGGGCAGGAGACCTCCGTGCCCCCACCCACCGTAGGGGACACATTGGGCAGGCTACCGGGGCTGTTGGAGAAGCTGCCCCTCCCACCTCTGCCGACCGTGGTGTCGGCTTGCACGGTGGGGCTGGTGGAGTCGTCCAGCATGGGACCCTCAGGTATGTAGCTGAGTACGGAAGAGGGTGGGGGACCTTGCTAGACCCACTGGCAATTTACATAGAAACCCAAAGACTTTAAAGACTAACCATTTGGCTTTTAATGCCTTACAATTGCAAACCCAATTATCCAAGGGTATAAATACAAACAAAAGGACACAAATGTAAAATAAAAATATTAGTGCCCGATATTGATTCCCATCAATTCTCCTCGGGTGGGAAGAACTCGACCCCGTCAAGTAAGGGGTGTGGCTGCTCATGTGGCTCCTGCGGACCTATCACCGACCTGGAAGTGCGGAGTACGCTCCACTCCAAGTAATCGTCACCTACTCATCCCGTATATATTCGATATGCACATGCTGCTATGGGAATGAGGCTTAGTGGTGGACACTCCGGGGTGGGGTCACTCTCAAAGGAAGGAGACGGTTCAATGACTCACTAGGAATTAACGCTGGGTCCCTTTATGTGACTAGATCCGAGACATAGAATGGTAGAGCCGATCCCAAATTTTGACAAGTCTATAATGTACGCATTCAGACCCCACTTGCCTCACACTCGAAAGGGACTAACAACGCGAGATGACAAAAGACCGACTCAACTCGATGTATGCAGACTCACTATGCACTCGACAGACAAACGATATGAAACAAAGACTCACACATGACCCTAATCAAACCTACTGTTAGTCCGACCCATACATATGCAATGGCAAACCAAGACATCCAAATGTGTGGCATGCATACACAAGATGCAACCGATGGTTGGTGGAATGGGGAACTCCAAGACACCTTGGTATGAACCAGTCATGCATTGACGACCTTTTGGATTTGGGAGGTTTGAGAGAGTTGGGTGGTTTGGGTGGGCCAGAAGAGCCAAATTCACTTTCTACATTACCCTTATATGTGTATGACCCAGGCTAATGTCCGATCTTAGTGAGCATAGATGGGTCGGCCCGAGTGGGAGGGGTGTGATAGGGGACTTCCCTGACAATGTGGACTGGGGGTTGTGGGTAAAGAGGCCCACTAAGGAAGGGATCGAAGGGATCAAAGAATGTGTGACCTCTCGATATGGATTCTCTAAACTGGAGGAAGGGATCGAATGGATCAAAGAAAGTGTGACCCCTCGATATAGATTCCCTCATCTCATGTTCCCATGTGTGGAATTCTAGAAGCTGTTGATGGTCACCTTTATGCATTGTAATAGGTGGGACGGTGGTCATAGGTGTGAGGTATGGTTCCTCCCTCGGGATAAGTGGAATGAAGTTTGGCTCGATCGACATGGGGAGGAACAAAAGGACCTCCGTGGTGACATGGCTCACAGTGTACACGGAGGTAATGGACCCCAACGCGAGATGCGTAAAGCTACGACTCGTGGGCTGGTCGAAGCCTGGGGCCAATAAGTGCCTCAACTGTAACTGCCGGTCTAACCCCGTAAGAAGGTCGTCTAATGTATCGACATGGTGACTAGATCGGAAAGTCGTGTGGAATGAGTTGACGGGCACTAGAGGTAGTGCATGGTCCATGGATGGGTAGCGAGATGGGGTAGGGACCAAGCATGTCCTAAGACAGCTAAGAAGTGGCTCAGCTATAAGTAGCTTGCCCGTTAGAAACACTGGTAGCTCTGGCTGAGGTGATTCCAAATAAGTTTCGGATGGTAAGGCTTCTCCGACCCTCATGTCCCCTAGGGCTTGTGATGTCTGAGTGGGACACTGTCTGGCAAAGTGGCCGAACCCCTGGCAGTGATAACATTGCGTTCGTGACCCACTAGGCTCCCTGATAAGTGGGTCCTCACCCTTATCCTCTCGATGGACAGGGGGTGTAGGCAACAGGGGAGGAGGGGCTCGCACCGGTGGGGGAAGAGGATCCTCCACGATGGGGAGAGGACATTTGGATGCCACCGTAGATGGCACCGAATGGATGTTGCCAACCATGACCTCCTTGGGTTCGGGCATGAGTTTATCCTTGAGGCCGTGCATGTGTTATCACAATCACAAAGTCCATGCATGATGTTCACCTCCTTAAATCAAGTCCTTGCATACTGTTTTTAAGTCCGTGCAGGTTTGCCAGTGCTCAAGTCTGTGCATGTTTGTAAGTGCTCAAGTCCGTGCAGGTTTGCGAGTGCTCAAGTCTGTGCATATTTGTGAGTGCTCAAGTCCGTGCAGGTTTGTGAGGGATGAAGTCCGTGCACGTTGTCCACATTTCTTCAAGTCCATGCATACTATTTGATTCAAGTCAGTGCACAATGTGCTGATCCTTTCGAAGCCCGTGCACGTTGTTTGCATATCACAAGTCCGTGCAAATTCTGCTTGTTTGCCTAGTTGTTTCATCCGTCATGCATAAACTAAGTCCATGCAGACTGTGTCCATGTAAGCTTGAAAGTCCGTGTAGATTTCATTTGCATGTTTCAATGTCCGTGCACTTCTTGTCTTTCCAAGTCTGTGCATAGTCTGTGCACATGTTGCTTACTCCTTTCCAAACTCTGTGCATATGTCTAAAGTGTGTGCAAGTTTGAGTCCGTGCACCTTTTGTTGAGTCCGTGCATGTCTTAGCATACACTTAGTGTCAGTGCATATTCTGAATGTAATTCCGTGCATATTGCACGGACTTCATTTGGCTTCTGTCCGTGCACGTTGTTCTTCCAAGTCCGTGTACACTCTGCCTAAGTCCGTGCACGTCTGCACGTCTTGAACAAGTTCGTGCACACTCTATCTAAGTCCGTGCACATCTTGAACAAGTCCGTGCACACTCTGTCTAAGTCTGTGCATGTCTTGAACAAGTCCGTGCACACTCTAGCTAACTAAGTCTGTGCACGTCTTGAACAAGTCCGTGCACACTCTTTCTAAGTCCGTTCACGTCTTAAACAGGTCCGTGCAGTTTCTGTCTAACATAAGTCCATGCACGTTTCTTCACCAAGTCCGTGCATGTTTTGTGTCAACGCCAGGAAACTGAGTCCGTGCATAAACCTCAAGTCCGTGCATACTTAGTATGGGCCTTAAGAAGTCCGTGCATGTTTATCCAAGGTCCGTGCACTTTCTATCTTTTCCAAGTCTGAGCATTGTTAAGTCCGTGCACTTTTCTTCCTTGGACCAAAACAAAGTCTGTGCACGTTTAAGTCATGTCCGTGGACACTTAAGTCTATGCACTTTTCACCAAGTCCGTGCATATGTCTGAGTCCATGCACGTTTCTTCACCAAGTCCATGTATCAAAGAGTCCGTGCACATTTGTGCAACATAAAGTCTGTGCACATTTGTGCAACATAAAGTCTGTGCACTTTATATCTAACTGAAGTCCGTGCATATGTATAAGGTCCATGGATGTTATGTCTCATGTATCCTCCAAGCCCGTGCATGTGTTTTATGAAGTTCGTGCAATTTTTTCCATTGCTCATATGAAGTCCGAGCACTTTTTTTGATCGCCAAAGTTCATGCATGTCCCTTAACCCAAGTCCGTGCATGAACAGTGCTTGCTTCCCTTTGTGTATAAATAAGTCCGTGCAACTTTACTTATGCTGTCTTGTTCCTTTGTTATAATGACAGGGACTTCCTATCTAACAGAAGTGAGATTCGAGAAAGTTAAGGAAGGGCACATGTTCCTAGGAGATGGAGGGCAGAGGATGCTGACACGTGGAAAAAAGGACAGATGCTCTGGATAATTCTTTAGGCGAGAAGCGTGGTTTCCACACTCCAATTCTTCATGAAGGTCATATATAAAGAATGAGCTCGTACGAACAAAAAATACACAAGACTAAGAATCTAGACTGAGAGAGAAATAGAGAAGAAAAGGAGAAGAAGAGAGCCAATTGAAAGGGAGAGCGAGAAAAAGAAGAGTAGAGAGTTTATTCTGAGTTCTTGATCTGTTCTGAATTGAGTTTTTATTTTCTTCAGTTCTCTTCATTTCGGTGTCTTGTTTTAAATTCTTGCCACAGGGGTCGACCCATTGGGTTGACCCTCACAGGCAGGAAAGGCCAAACATACATTTTTCAAGATTTCTGGAAAAAAGGGGTCGACCCATTGGGTCGGCCCTCTCACAAACCCGTGCAGGTTTGTAATAGAAACCACAGGGGTCGACCCAATGGGTTGACCCTTTTGACTGAACTTCAAAAAACCTGAGCTATTCTAGAAACAGAGGACCTAGGGGTCGACCCTTGTTCCTGAACTTCCAAAGTATGGATTAAAAAACACACTAAGTCCAAGAATCAAGCCAAGGGGTTTCAAGTTGGGTTTTAAACCATCAAAGGGAATGTTGCTAAGACATGAATAAGAAAACCCAATTCATTTAAGCTTAGATAAGACCCAAACCAATTTAACCCTTGAGATCAAAATAATGAACTTTCAAACCACAAGATCAAGGGCCAATAAGTTGAAGTTGATCTCACCGACCGTCCTTGAGTTCCTTAAGCACTTAGGCACGTTCCTTGCCCTGTAAAGACATAACTTGTGAATTAGATGTAGCCTTACAATTTGAGTTCAAAAGGCTTACCCATTGAGGTTGTTCTTTAACCTTCTTAGCTCCAAGACCTCAATAGGATGTTGAGCTTTTCAAGACTCTTTATGCTAGAACACTTCAAAGACAATATATATATACATATAGTGTTTGGTCATCATCAAAAGCTATCATATTTAGACATTCACTCAAGGAGGGGGTTCAACAATCTCCCCCTTTTTGATGATGACAAAATACTATATGTCTTGCATAAACATATGACTTCAAAAATGATTTAGCATTCATATGGAATTCAACCTTCAACCTCCATATCAAGAATAAAACTTTCATACTTCACATGAATCATTCAAGAAACATCATAGCATGAACCATACCGATCCAAACATATAAGATTGACCATAAAAGACATGTTCCAAGTATTTCTGTCGATAACATAATTTAAAGGTGAACAAGGTCTGAGTTCAAAGGCAAATTACAAGATGCAATGCATGAGACGCAACTGAAATGCAACACAACTTAAATGCAACATTGCTAATGAACAGAAATATGACAAAAGCACACATGCATGTAAGCACACAACACACGATATCATATAAGTAGCCGAATAAGTAGCCGAATAGCCTGGGCACACATATATGGCCAAAACCAGAATTTCTCCCCCTTTGGCATCATCAAAAAGACAGGGGTGAAAAGGGATAAGGAGTGTGCCATTCTGCAAGAGCATAACCATCTAATCATCACTCGGAGGTATTGGATTTGGCGAACACCTATTATACTCCAAGATTTCTCCAAACATCATGGCTTGATGGGCCAAAGCATCAGAAAGAGACTGAGACTACTCTTGATGAGAAAGCTTCAGATCAGATAGTTCTTGTTGCATAGCCTGCATTGTCTCCCCATATGTGTCTAAACGATCATCAATGGTATCCAATTGATCCATGAGTAGTTGGACAACCTCAGAGGGCATCTCTACTGCAGGAATATGTGGTTGTTTTTAGCTGACCTACTCTGCATTATCATCTTCATCTTCATCTTCTTCAGACTTTGCAGCTTGTGCACCCCGTTTCAATTGACACACCAACACCCCATCCCTCATTTCATACCCGATGTGGTTACATATGGAATATATGGTGTAGATATCAGAATCACGAATTGTTTGGGATGTCTCTCTTGCAAGATTAATCCCCACATATTGAAAAATAGCAGTTAAAGCTACAGCATATGGTAATGTGCAATGTTTGTGCCTCATGCTTGAACAGATATGATCTAAGATAAGCGTTGGAAACTTGATAGGAATGCCACCCAAAAAACCAGAGAATAAAAACATGTGTTTTTCAGTGACCTTGTCATGGCCTCCCCCTCTCGGTAATAAAATAGTGGTGATCATTCTATGCAATATGCGTTGATTTTTATATTATTATTTTATTATATATTGTGCTATCTCTGTAGTTACTTTAACTTCTTACACACCTTCACACCTTCCCTTTTTCCCTTCCGAGTCTTCGGACTCGTGGGAGGCGGGCCGAGGTTCGAGACACGTCGGTTCCTTTCCGGTACTTGGATCCCGGGTCGCTACAGGTGGTATCAGAGCGAGGTTGTGGAGGTGTATAAGAACCTGAAATGACCACAGCGGTCCAGAAGGTCCATGAATGTCCTGTGCAGTCGGCAACTGGCTTAGGGCCCGCGTGTTTTTGAATTACGATTGTTTTAATGCCAGGTGTGTTATGGCGCCGCGGAGGAGGACTCGTTCTCAGCAGGGGGAGTCGAGCGATGGTCCAGAGGAGCAGAGCAGAGCCACAATTCCAGAGGGTGCAGCTGGAGGTGCGCGAGCTCCAGGGATGGATGACTTCTTCTGAGGCATGTTCGACTATGTTTTCCAGCAACGGCAGTAGATGGACCAGCAGCAGAGAGGAGATGTCAGCGAGGGTTTGTCTTCTCGAGGTGGTCCCGGTCGGGTGTTGAAGGACTTTCTACAGTTTCAGCCACCTTCTTTCAGTGGGCAGCCAGACCCAGAGGAGGTTAGAGAGTGGCTGGGCGATTTGCAGAGGATCTTCAGTGCGATGGAGTGCGCTCAGGAGGATCAGGTGGTGTTGGCCACGGATCGTCTTCAGGGAGTGGCCCGTACTTGGTGGACGTCTGAGTGGGAGGGGGCATTCCAGTCTCGTCCCATCCGGCAGATCACATGGCAGGAGTTCGTCACGACGTTTGAGTGCGCCTTCTGTCCGTCTTTCATCAGGACCCAGAGGCTGCGCGAGTTCATGGAGTTGACCCAGGGTGACATGTCAGTGATGTAGTACCGTGCCAGGTTCGTCGAGTTGGGCCGTTATGCGTCGTACATCATGGCAGATGAGGAAGTGAAGACCGATCAATTCATCAATGGTTTGAGGGTCGAGCTGAGGCACCATCTTCTTGCATCAGGGTTGACCACGTTGGATGTAGCGTGTAAGGCAACGTCAGCATTGGAGAGAGATTTACTGCGGGTTCGAGGGCAGGGCAGTGCTGGTCAGGTTCAGGAGGGTTTTGGTCAGCCGTTAGTGGTTCAGCAGCAGAGTACTGTCCAGCTCTAAGCAGGTGGTCCCGTGGCGATGCAGTTGATTGCTCCCGTGCCAGAGTTATCGTCCTTTAGCTCGAGGCTCAGGAAGCTGTTCAGGGATGCAGGCTTTGGCGTGAAGCATCAGAGTCGGAAGGGGCAGGCGCAGCAGGAGTTGTCTGGCAGTGTTCACCAGCCGGTGGCTTTGCAATGTCGGAGTTCAGTGAGTGGTGCTCGGGACGGGTGTCCCAGGTGCGGTGGTTCTCATCTAGGCAGGCCGTGTTCAGTGCCCGTGATTTACTTCAGGTGTGACCAGCCAGGGCACATGGCACGTGACTGCCCGCAGAGGTCGAGTCAGCCGTCTGAAATTCTGCAGTAGTAGTTTCAGCCCCAACATGTGCCAGCACAGCTGCAGCAGTACCAGCGACAGGACCAGTTCCCTCAATTGTCTTGGTCAACTTCTGTAGGGAGGCAAAGATCCCGAGGCAGAGTGACCCACATGACCAGGGCAGAGATTGAGGCATTGCAACTGGTGGAAGGTACTCTTTTGATTTTGGGTTATGCGGCTCGCATTTTGTTTGATTCGGGTGCTTCTCATTCGTTTATTTCGGAGGATTTTGCTCAGAGCGCGGAGGACTCGGTGACCGAGGTGTCCTGTGACTTGGTGGTGGAGTTACCTACTGGTGATTTCATGCACGTTTCGTATTGCTTCGAGCAGGTGCCCGTGTGGGTGGAAGGGCAGAACTTGCCGGCCAGGCTCTACGCGTTACCGCTTCAGGACTTTGATGTCATCTTGGGCATGGATTGGCTCGAGGCACGTCTCAAGCACCTCGCAGTCAAGCTCGTGACAAGCGAGTGACACAACAGTACCGCACCGAGTAACTAATCAGAGTAATGCTCGTCAGCGTCAGTCCAAGCCTCTGACCACATGTGCACACACTGACCCATCGTCTTGAGCCAGGCCTCTAGCTAGTTTTCCCTCCTAGTAGGACGCTACTGACTATGCGAGAGGGCCCACGGAAACTTACTTACAAACCGTATATTGGGAATACCCCGCCACCTCTCCCAGGTGGGCCGACACGGACATCGTCGGGATACGACTAGTGGTTCCATCATAAGGAAAGAGAAAGCTGCTCTCTTGGGATGTAAAAGAATGCCACAGTGTACAAAATATTTTAAACATGGCACATATGGAACATGAATTACATTAGAAATTATACATGCATGCTTTTGAAATCTCCAGGTATATAACAGACTAGGACTGCCACGTTACATACCATAACATACCAGGGAAGGACCGCTATGCTCAACAGAACTCAGATAACTCCACAGAAAAATGAAACTATAATGCACCAGGGCAGGCGCGCTACAGGACTATAACGCACTGGATCAAGGGAATTAAAGTCAGTAAGCACCCAACACACTGATAAGGGCTATAACGCACCAGGGGTGGGGCATTATATGAACATGACGCACCTCCTATAGGCTATTATGCCTTCCAGAACGATCAGAATTCACAGGAAACCACGGAATATAATGCACCTAAGCAGGGGCGTCATATGAATTTAACGCACAGGGGTAGGGGCGTTAAAGGCAACAGACCTTTAACTCAGTACACGGGAACTATAACGCACCAGGCGAGGCACGTTAAAGCCACCAGAACATGAAAATCCATAGAAAACTCAGTTCACGGACGTTATAACGCACCTATAAGGACGCGTTAAATGACCATAATGCACCGTGGGTGGCGCATTATGTCACCTGGGTTTCGTGACTCTGGAGTTCGGAATCGAAACCCCACCCGATCGTTCGAAATCGATGGGGGACGCGGCGAAACACAAAACCAATTCAACTTGTTAACCCATACCGACATTCCAGGCCTAAGCATGCCACTAGAAATGAAAGACGATGCCCATGGAGGTAATTTCAACAATTAAAAGATAATTTTAGGCATTAAAAGATTAAAAATGCACTAATTAGAAACATGCACAAAATACGAGGTAAAGGGCGTCGGACCATGGCGCAAGTGGTTCCGGCGGTGTCCTAACAAGGTAAGGAATCCATCCCCTTACCTGGATGACGACGAAAATGACGATACGCTGCCGATCCGGTGAGAGGGCGACGCGGCGCCTCCCAGCCCAGCTCGACTCCACGCTCCGTGAATCGAGGAAAGGTAGGCGTCAACGCGATTCTCACGATGTGACCAATCCAATGGTACCTCTCCAGCTTCGATCAGCGGCCGTCTGGACCAAAAATCGAGAGAGGCAAGCAAACTGAGAAATTAACCTCAAAATCACCCAAAAATAGAATTACACAGAAAATGAGGAAGATGGCAACGGATGGAGATGCAGAGGGCGTCAACGGATTCCTGGCGAGATGTGGAGTCCATTCCCCTACCTCACGCGCGGCGAAGACTGCGAATCGGTGCAGATCGGGCGACAGGGGCCACGCTGCCCTTCCGCTCGCATGCGTCTCCACGCTCCATGATCCAAGGGAAGAAGGGTACTGGCGCGATCCTCGCGTTGAGCCCGTCCCATTGGTACCTCCCACGTGTCGATCTGGGTCCATTTGGACCGCGAACCGAGAGAATGGGGGGTGGAGGAGAGAGAACATGTGAGGGGAGAGAGAGAGATTGGAGATGGAGAGAGAGAGTGTGTCGAGAGAGTGGAGAGAGAAAGATGAGTGGCGTGAGATATTTTAAAATTTTTTAATTTTTCTTTTTTTTTGAAAAAATACCTTAAATTACATTTTAACCATTTTAGGTATTAGCATCTAACCTACGTGTACCCTTAATGTCAAAGGTATAAATGCCACCTGTCTGTTCACTAAGTTCATTTTCAAAACTCAAAGTGAGAAAGATTTGCTGTAACCCTTGAAGCTCTAAGTCTCACTAAGTGTCAAATTGTTTAACCTCAATACTCTTTCTAGTCCCTCCCTGATATTCATTGATTCTGAAATCAGTAGGATACAGTCTTAACCTAGTCTATCATAATTTTGTGACTTAGGTTTATTGCTATAAACGGGTTCTACAACCCCATTTCAGAAAGTCAGTGAAATTCACTCTACCCTTTATGAACATTAAACCTGATCTTGGTCAAGATTGCTCAATGTTGACTCTTATATCTGAAGATTTGCACAACAATTTGCTCATCTACTGAACTATTATATAGACTGTTCAACAACTTTTCTTACTAAAGCATAATACTTCGAAAAATCATCTTCCTCACAACACAGTGCCCAAATTTGACCACTTTCATACATCCCTTTGGATCCCATAAACTTCATCTCTTTGGCTCCATCTTTCACTCCATTGTATTCCTCACTCCTTGTTTGCTGATGGCAAAGGGGGAGAGTTTGTGATATTTTGGGAGAGGGAGAGTTTGTGGTAGTATTTTGGGAGAGAGTGTGTGGTTTCTTGAGGTTGGAGGCGAGATTAGTAAAAAGAGGGAGAGTAAATGGCAGATGCATATTCTGCTTTCTACGAAGGAGTTACATCATTTACCCAAGGGGAGAGTTAAGTAATTTTGGTCTGCATATATGCACTTGTTCGGCTGCATTACATTACACCCAAAAGCATGACAGTTTTTCTTCCATTTTTCCATAAACAACTCATCCAAACACTAAGGATCAGTGATCAATAAACAACCTCTAGTGGGATATACATCAGAAATCCGATTATTATGGAAAACTAACATTTTGCATCTACAGGATTTCTAAAGGGAAACAATGACACAGTATGCCAAAAATTAACAGGAAGGCCCAAAGATATTTAACTTAGAAACAGGTTCACTATGAATAGTAAGGCTCCTGCACATCAGCAAAGAACTACAAGTTCACACTGATAAGGATAGACAGGAAATAAGCACGTATTGCTAATGCCACCAGAGGCCAAAGAAACGAAAGAACTGTCTGCCACAGTGCATGCCTATTCATAGACACGCATGCAAAAAAGGCATCATTTTCTGAAAAAAAAGAACTTGCTCTTGCACGGCAAAGAAGAAAACAAATTAACAAAGCAGCATTCAAGTAAAACATCTGATATCACGCTACACATCATCCAGAAAAAAAAAAGGGAAAACATAATTTCAACAGAACTGTTAATTCATTGCTTTAGGAGGAGATTAAGATGGCTATCAGCCACTAATTAAGCATAGCTAAAATGGATCATTAATTTGCCCACGTAAATGACTGCCAGTAGATAATGAAGAAAAGAGAATTTGGAGATGTACATGATGAATAACATAGATTTGATACTAAACAGGGAAACAATAATTGATGTACCCATGCATGCATCTATAATGTTTATAACACGTCTGGCAAACTAGAAGTTGCTTCGTCCCTACTCCAACCCAACAAATTCACTAATCAATCTAGGATGCTAGTGTAGTAGCAGATGGGAACCATGAGCACGATTATCAAACATATCATCAGTTGGACAATCCATTCTTACTGTGTTATTCCATCAAGAATAATGGTTTAAGACAATTCAAGCTATTTTATCAAAAATCTTCCAGCTCTAATCTCAGCCCAAGTTGGAGCCACCATCCTGGCCTTCCACGGCCCCTTCGCCATCGTCCCGTTTGATTTTTTTCAAATAGGGATTTTACATATATACCCTTGTAAAGTTCGGTTTTGTCAAATATACCTTTTGTCGGAGCATATTATCATGAATATGCTCGAAATATGAGTAATATCACAATTATGCCTCTTCGCGGCCTGGGTGCTCCTAGTCGTGTTCAAGGTATCCGGTGCCGATGAACTGATCCAGTTCATCAAGACCGCCCTGGAAGGGCTGGGTCTCTACCACGCCGTGACGCTGGGAACGAACCCGGCGCCGCTGAGCGCACGAGTCGAGGGAATTGCGGTCGCGCCGGCCCAGCCTCCCCAGGCGCAATCGTGATCCGCGCCACCCTCATCGCGCTGCTGCTGGGCTCCTTGGCTGGTTGCGCTGGCCAGGCGAAATACGACTTCCGTTGGTTCAAAGAGCCCGGGTCCAACGACCTCATCTGCTGCGAGGCTTCTGTCACGTCATCGCGTGACGTGGCCAGTGTGACGCTGCACGGCACGCGCGACGCGGCGGGCAACATCACCTTCGATCTCACCGAAACCGGTGTATCGGCCAGCGCGCCCATCCAAGCCCAGAACGGCGCGGTATCTGCCGTCGCTGGTGCCGTTTCCAACACGGCCGCGGCCGCTGTCAAGTTCATTCCCTAGGAGTATTTCATGAAGCGTTTCATCCAGGCGGCCACGGCCGCCTTTTTCTTGTCTGCTCTCGCCCTGCTGGGCGGCTGCAGCACCACCGGCGCATCCGCTGGTCTGCCCAATCTCACTTTCGCGCAGCAAGTCTCGATCGTCTGCTCGGCCGCGAATACGGCGGTTTCCATCGCAACCGATGACCAGGTGTTCACCGGAGGCGCTGCCAATACCCTGACCAACGACATCAAGCCAGCGATCTCTGCGGTCTGTGGCTCCGGGGCGACCGTGACGACCACCAATCTGAATACGCTGGTGCAAACCACGCTGCCCCTGATGAAAACGGCGATCAACGCGACGGCACTGTCCCAGCAGGCCAAGAACGACGCCGACGCGGCTATTGACCTTGTCACGGGGGCGGCCAACCTGGCCATCACCTTGGTGCCCGCGAGTACGCCGACGGCGGCCACGCCGGTCGCAGCCACTTCGACCTCGACTCCGGCCACGCAGCAATGAGGCAGATCCGCGTCGCGTTGAGCGGCAGCGGCTTTCGGCTGCCCGCGCATGTCGGCGCCCTGCAGGCGATCGAGGACGCCGGCTATCAGGTGGTCCAACTGGCCGGCACATCGGGGGGTTCTATCGTGGCCGCACTCTTCACTGCCGGCGCATCGACCGATGAGTTGCGAGAGTTGTGCTTGGACATGGACTGGTCGCCGATGATGGCGCCATCGCCCTGGTCGATTTTGCGGGGTCGCGCCTGGTCGTCTGGAAAGCGAATGCTGGACTTCCTGCACGACCAGACCGAAGGCCTGTCGTTTGCCGACCTCGATCCTGACGTTGACCTGCGCATCATCTCGGCCGACCTGGCCGGCGAGCGCGAATTTGTCTTTGACCGCGAGAACACGCCCGACGTGAAGATTGCACTGGCCGCGCGGGCCAGCGCCTCCATTCCGGCCGTGTACGAGCCGGTCGAGCTGGATGGCCATGTGTTGCAGGATGGCGGCCTTTGCGACAACATTCCGGCCAAGCATCTGACGGTCGACGACGTGCCGCGGCTGGGGATCTACCTGGATTCGCAGGACGGGCCGCTCGGCTCTGGGCGCCGGATCTGGGATCTGGCGTCGCGGATCATCGACCTGATGCTGGCCAGCAATGAAGGCGCTCAGATGCTCTTTGACGAGCATGTCGGCGCGCGGATTGTCCACGTCCAGACCGGCTACGCATCGAGCTTCGACCGCCATATATAAAACTTGGAGTCTTCTTGATCAATAGAAGTATTTCTTTTCATAGCACCTATGTAATTACTTAGTTTAGCATATTAATATTATTTCTAGCTAGTTTCTGACTGTACGTCCCGATATTCCGCGTTGGGGTGTGTCATCAGTCCCCTCGACGATCGTGTTCACCTTGAAGACCGTGTCAGTCTGTTAACATAACGGACTCCTCCCCGCGCGTTATGGTTAATATGACTCTCAGGTGCAGATCCATTATCGTCTGTTGACCGATGTTTGGCTGGGTATGGCCGTTGATATAACGCGCCTCACCCTGTGCGTTTTGTGGCTATGACGTATGGGTTCTGGTCCGTTATGTGCCCTTGGTCTGTGGTTAATGTATTTTTGTGTCTGTTGGGTATAACGCACCTACCCTTATGCGTTATACTAGTATGACGTGCTGATAGTGGTCCGTTATACTTCGTTTTGTTAGCGTATATGTCTGTTGAGCATAACGCACGTGCTCTGGTGCGTTATGTTGATATAACGCCCCCATGCTGACGCGTTATATCATCTGTGTGTAGTTTCAGGTTTGGTCAGCATAACGCCCCTCCATTGGTGCGTTATGTGGGTATAACGCCCCTATGCTGGCGCGTTATAGTCCTGTTTGCCATTGTGACTGTTTGCTTGTTCTGTGTTGTGCGTCCGTTTGTCTTAGGTCCTTGTTTAGGGCGGTGTCTGTCTATCGGTGGTTGTCTGGATTGGTCGGTTTAGGTGACTGACTGTGGTCTTTTCCTAGACTACGACATTGTCTGTGTCTCTGGTTGCGTAGCGGCTATCTCTTAACTGTTGAATTTCCCCTAGCAGTTGACTGACAGGTTGCTCTGCCCAGAGTGTTGTCGTCATCCGCTGCTCTTGTCCTTGTTGGTTCTGTTTGTTTGTGCTGCTGTGGCGGTGGATGTGTTAGTGTGTCGGTGTCGTGTCTGGTTCCGGTCAACCCGGGGTTACCTAGTGGTTGACGGGCAGTTTGTTGTGTCTCGACGACCTTGTCCAATTCGAGACATTGGTTCTGGATGTCTTGAGGTGCCACTTTACCTCGGTTTATGTGTCCAGGTGTGCTGAGGGTTCTCAGTGTCCCCTCAGGTCTCCGTGTGTCATTTTCTCGAAGCGTCGTTTTCCCCGGCTTAGGATTAGACCGATTTGCGGCTTGTCCCGCTATGTGCGACGATCCTGACTCAGAGTCGTAGGACTTAGGGACCGTTGTAGTTGTAGGTCTAGTTGCCTTGTCCTGAGTCCGTTGGCAGTCTCCTGTGTTACCTTTGGTGCTTCGAAGTACATGTTATAGGGCACTCTTGCATGTATGTCCTTCGGCACTTGTGTTTTGGAGTCCGTGTCTTGTGAACCTTCACTAGTCGTAGTCTTACGGCACCCTTCGGCGTGACGACTTTTATAGTGGGGCACTTCCGGTTCATGATTTTTAAGCTAGTTTCCGTCGACTCCGGCAGTTACCGTTGCATCCTACTGGGGGAGAAAACGGGCTAGAGGCCTGGCTTAGGCAAAAGCCAATGTGTGTACACGTGGTCAGGGGCTTTGGACTGACGCCGACGGACGTTCTCCTGTCTAGTCACTTACGACTTGGTTACTGTTCTAGTTCTAACAGTGTCTTGGTCTCTGCCTGGCTGTAGGCATAGCAGATGAGACGCTAGTAGGCACAGCATAAGACGTCAGTGGACGCAGCTGGCTGTTCTTCTAGTGTGGGGCGCTCCAGTCACGTGACACGTGACTCTTCGCAGTTCTTTTCACGTTTCTCGTGCGTCGTGACCTTCTGGGTTAGACCTTTTGTGGCTGTACTCGGGGTCTGTGTCTGTTGCTTGCACAACGTTCCGGTTGTGTATGTGTGATGTGGCACAGCCCAGAGATGTTGATGACTGATGCAATGAGCCTAGGACTTAGACCCGCAAGCATACAAGGACTAGTGGTCTGCCACAGCTAAGGCCGAGTCGTAGGCCCACGTGGAAACCACCACTGCAAGGACCAGTCAGGGTCACGCCCATCGACGTGAGTCCTAATCCCCTGACCCCATGTGCACACACTGGCTGTAGACCATTAAGCCAGGCCTGTAGCTAGTATTCTCCCCCGCAAACGCTACGATAAGATCGGGAGCCCACAGAACTAGCTTAAAAATTATGTCTCGGGAAAAGTGCCCTGCTACAAGAGCCGTCACGTAAAAGCGTGCCGTAAGGCACCAACCAAAGAGGAGCCACAAAACCCGAAGACTCTAAAACACAAGTGCCGGAGTACAGACAGGCCATACTACGCGCACCACAATAGTATAGGAAACTGCCGACCACTCAGGGCAAGGCAAACTAGGCCTACAAGTACAACGGTCCCTGAGTCTTACGACTCTGAGTCAGGATCATCGTACACAGTGGAGCAAAGCCGCCGATCGGTCTAATCCTAAGCCAGGGAAAACAACGCTCCGCGAGAACCAAAAGACAGAGACCTGAGGGGACACTGAGAACCCTCGACACACCTGGACACGTAAATTGAGGTAGAACGGTATCTCGAGGTATCTAAAAACACGGTCTCGAATTGGACAAAGCCACCGATACACAACAAGACTGCCTGTCAACTACTGGGCGACCCCGAGTTGACCGAAACCAGACATGACACTAACACACCAACACATCCATCGCCACAGCAACACAAACAAACAGAACCAACAGGAACAAGAGCGGCATACGACGACAACACTCTGGGCAGAGCAACCTGTTAGTCAACTGCTAGGGGAAACCCAGCAGTCAAGAGATAGCCGCTACGCAACCAGAGACAAGGACAATGGCAGTGTCTAGATTGAGTCGTTAGGGTACTGTCATAGTCTCGGAAAAGACCATAGCCAGTCACCTAAACCGACCAATCTAGACAACCACTGACAAACAGACACCGCCCTGCACAAGGACCTAAGACAGATGGACACACAACACAGAACCAACCAATGGTCATCACGGCAAACTGGACTATAACGCACCAGCATAGGGGCGTTATACCCACATAACGCACCAAGGGAGGGGCGTTATGCCAACTAGAACTGAAACCACATACAGACGACATAACACACCAAACAAAGGGCGTAATATCGACATAACACACCAGAGCATGTGCGTTATGCTCAACAGACAAATACACTAATAAAATGAAGTATAACGGATCACAATAGGTGCGTTATACAAGTATAACGCACAAGGATGGGTGAATTACACTCTACAGACACAAAAAACATTAACCACAAACCAAGGGCCCATAACGGACCAAGACCAATCCATCATAGCCACAAAACGCATAGGGTGAGGCGCGTTCTATCAATCGCCATACCCAGGCAAACATCGATCAACAGACGATAACGGATCTGCACCTGGGCGTTATATTGACCATAACACACGGAGAGGAGTCCGTTATGCTAACTGACTGACACGATCTTCGAGGTGAACACGGTCATCGAGGGCTGACAACAACAGTCGGCCTCGAAAATAACCCGACCATAATATGCCTGGACAGGTGCGTTATGCTCCACATAATGGACCAGTCTTGGTCCGTTATGCTCCAAGACCTCAGAAGACTAAAAAATGATGAACGATGCATAACGGTCTATCGGGGGACCGTTATGTACATAACGGCCTCTGGTAGGACCATTATGCCAATCTAATGGTCAAAACGATGAAACGACCGAATCGGCCCGTTCCACGCCCCATGCATGCTGTAGCGCAGGGGAATTAGCATCATCTCCCTTTATTTTCCTGTTCTATTCTACTCACTATTGCATAGCATTCCATCTTCTCATACCATCTGCTTAGGGGTTTAGAAAAATCCCCAAAAAGATGTGTTCATGGTATTTTGTATTGCTTTTTTTTATTTAAGGACTTCCAACCCTTCAGGGGCCTCATCAGCCTCTTGGGTGGCGTCCCCAGTTCTTGGTAGCGGTAATTCGGTACTTGTATTGGGTTATCGGTGCCCTGAGCTCTGGGATGTTACACGCACAGAAAAGAAGGTGCGCTCGCAAGGACCATGGCCAACCAAGAGAGCCGGTAGCCTCCCGGCCCCGCCCGCCAGTAATCCTTCGACTCTACCGGCGGCGGTCCCATCCCAGCTGGTGGAAGAATTCGACGGCATCCCTAACCTTGCCAAATTCATGAACGAGAAAGAGGAGGCCCAGTAGGCCCCACTGGCTTAGGTAGCTGTATCAGACCTAGCAGAGGAGTCACCTTCCAACCTAGCACCCCAGGCCCAGGCTGGGGGAAGACGCGGTAAGGCCGAAGAGATGAAGTTGCTCAAGGTTCAGGCTGCCGACCGAATAGTCAGGCATCTCAAGAAGATCCCGACCCAATTCACCATCTGGGAGATGCTATCCCTGGATAAAGAAACCTGGCAAACCATCATTGCCACACTCCAGATGCTAACACACCTTGAAGCCTGCTTGGCAGAGATGTCTCCGGAGGTGGCCGTTGCCTTCACGGAAGACGACATGCTCTTGCCCACCTGCAGTCATAACAGGCCGCTCTACATGAAAGGGTAGCTGAATGGGTAGCCCATCAACAGGGTCCTGATTGATGCAGGAGTGGCAATCAACATACTCCCCTACCGGGTGTAACAGAAGCACTACTTCGATGTGCATTTGGTCGAAGTCAGGAACGTCAAGATCGCTGGTTTTAACCAGAAGTGCGAGGTGCCCATAGGGGTCGCAGAATTTGACCTAGCCTTCGGCGACTTCATCACCAAGATCCAATTCCATATAATCAACTCCAACACCTCCTACAAGGTGTTGCTTGGCAGACCTTGGCTGCACCAGAACAGAGTGGTGCCGTCTACCTTACACCAATGCATCAAGTACCCGTGTGAGAGAAAAGAAGTCAGAATCTTTACTGACCTCCACCCATTTGAGGTGTTCGAGTGTCACCTGTCAGATGCTAATCTGTACCTGGAAGAGACGAAGCAGGCTCCTAAAGCTGCCCAGGACAAAGGGAAGAAGCAGATAAAATCAGAGGGTTGGTTTCCTCCGCCACCCCCAGGCTATGTGACTTCTCCACATGTGTCATTCATTACAGAAGAAGAAGGGATATTTAGGGCATTTCCCCTTGCCATCTATCCCACACCGGGGGCACCTTGCCTTGAAGACCTGCTAGAGGATGTCAGAGTCCTGCCAGAAATTATTAAGCCAATAACGGAGCTCGATTGCCAGGCGGCCAAGCAACTGAGGACCTTTGAGGTGCCGAATCCTGAAGGCCCGCCCACCATTTTTTATGTAGCTGAAGAATAGCCAATCAGAGGAGATGATGATTATCGACTCCCTGACGACCTTCATGACCCGCATGTCCCAATTTAGGGGCTTCCCTACATGACTGACGGCGCAGCCGAGGTGGTCAGAAGACAAAAGATTCCCCTTTATCAACCCTCCAGCCAGAAGGAGATGTTTGAAAAGATGTGGAACCCGCCAAACCTGAACCGAAGGCTGCTACGAATTACCAAGCATCCGGGCCTGGGCTTCTCACCAGAAGATTACTATGAGGCCGACGTGATATCAATCTCAGCCCTACTCGACGGTGACCCCGCTAAGGCTGCAGCCCTGCAGGAAGCCTGCCACAATAAGCCGCCTATGCCACTGACTGAAGAGACACAAGACGAAGAGGTATTCCTCTGGAACCCCCTCCACTGCAAGCGCACGGGGAAGGTCTTTCCCTCTTCCGAAGGGTCAACCTTAAGGGACCGCATCATCAGGGTCCCCTCATCCCTATCTATTGGTGAGGTAGGAAGCGGAGGTACGGGCTGTGCTCCAGGCCCTCCCCTATGCGACCCCGTCATGTTCGCCCGCAGAAACTATTACACCTTCAAATATAGCTAAGTTGTACTCTCTATCATCGAGACGTCTTTTGAAGTATTGACTCAGTTCTTGAAAAGAACTCCCAAGTTAAGCGTACTTAATGGGGAGTAGTACTAGGATGGGTGACCTCTTGGGAAGTCCCCCATTCTAGAGCCGATCACCCTTAGAAAGGGATAAAATCGTGAGGTTGGTAGGCCAAAGCGAATAATACCTCGATGGTATAGAGTACGGGGCATGACAAAAATAGAGGAAAGCATGAAAATAAGCAAGCAAGGGCACCCTTCTAAGGGTACACCATAGGTACATCGTCACGTGCCTCAGTCTCATCGGGCACATGTGTGGCAATGGCCCCGGTAGGGGGCGAGTCCTCGTCCAAGTCCACCACTTGGCCCCCCACCACTGAGATGTCCTCAGGTGCTCCCTCGTTCGTGCTCGGCCCCAGCGTCGACTCCTCAGCACCAGCACCCTCAGCTTCAGGCTCTCCCTCGCCATCGTTAGCCTCTGGGCCATAAGGGGTCGAGGGAGAAATGAGAGGCAGAACGAGGCGCTGAGCTCCTCCGCCGTGGCCTTGACAGCAGTGCTCCAGCCCTCCTGAAAGCAACTGTCGCACGTTAACCCGTTGAACTCTAAGGCCAACATGGTCAGCTCATCTCGGTAGGCCGAAGTGGAATAGAAAAGCTCCAGCACTTCCTCGCCTATCGTTGACATTGACGAGCATAGCACAGCCAGCTCCCCATCGGCCTCCCGAGCACGGGTCTCCATGGCTTGGGCCTCCGCCCTCAGCTTGGCCACCCATTCCTCAGCCACGTTAGCCCGCTCCTGGAAAGAGTCTCAATCATGTTCCATGTCGGCAAGGGTCCATCCTTGCTTGACTGACTGTCTATGGAGCTCGACGTAGGCGGCCTCAAACCCCTTTAGGCGGTCTTCGAGCCCTGTCTGAACGGCCTTGCTAGATTCCAACATCTGAGCAAGACCCTGGAAATGATGCCTCCACAAGTCAAAAGCACTGACGACTAGGCACGCGCTCCTTGAAGCCACCACCGTCAGCTCCTTCTCGACTCCAGGGCCGAACTCGCTGGCACGCTCATACCATTGCATGCTCCTCCCCATGAGATCGATGATGGTTGCAATCCTAGCTAGCCCGGGTGTCAAGTCCTCGGGGGGTGAGGATTGACTATGCTGAGGAGACCACAGTGGAGAGGGAACACTAGTGTCAGCAGCAGCAGGAGCCTTGCCCTTGTCCCGCCCCTGTGCCAAGGGGACTGATGCAGGAGGGACAGTCACCATCTCACCAGCCGACAATGGCGATAGAGCCTCAGAGGGTGGCAGCTCGGATGGCGGAGGAGGAGGGATACGACTACGAGCAGGGGTGAAAGTTCTCGCTCTCTTCCTCGCCCGATGCTGGTTGTCCAGCACCACCAGATCATCATTAGTTAGGGGGGTGAAACTACCACCAGCTATGGCAGATTCTTCACCGACCGAACTAGCGACTCATTCGAAAAAGCCCCTCTGAGGGCTAAGTCCTCCACCTGTCGTAGAGGCTGCCGGCGAATGCACTAGAGGGATGCCGACCGGGACCAGGTACTGTAGCCTCCATGGGGCGAATGTAACCTCGGCCTGGGGGCTGACGATTGACACCTGGCCGGTCCCCAGAGCAATGTGATCCACGGGGCAAGGAGTAAGCTATGGCAGCGTGACGATCTCGTGGGTCCAACCCAGGACCTCTGGTGCCCCTAAAAGCAGGAAAGAGTTGGCTAAGTACCACTCACAATCGATGCAACCCCACGGAAGGAGAAGACCAGTACCCTACGGTAACGGATAACTCAACCGCAGCTCCTGAAGTAGCACTGGAGTTAGAATGAAGTCTGCATCAACAAGAGGGTACCGGCCAATCTCCTTTAACTTCCGACGGTCCTCAGCCATAAGGGAAGGGTACCGTGCTGTATTAGGGCTCGCCGAAATAAGGTCATGCCAGTTTGATGTTTTTTTATGTGTTTATGGGTTTATTTGATTTATTAAGATGTTTGTGGATGTTTTGGAGTTAATTAGGTTAACTAATTATTGAATTGGAGTCTTGGGCGCCCTGGAGATAGGGTCAGAGCTCATGCGAGGTTCATACTTGAGCACGGAAGTTCATTTATTTGGAGACATGTCTCATTAAGCCCGAATTGTGAGGGAAATTCATTTATTAAACCTGGTGAAAATCGGGTAGCATCTCCCCATCCCCGGAGGATTGCGGGAGAGAAGCGGAGACATACTCACATAACTGGAGTAAGCCCCTTAAAGTCGGGTGGCACAATGGCGGCCGGTAGACCAAAATACATAGGAAACCCCGAGGGTTAGCCTATGAGGGGCACCATTCTTTTGAGGGTTGAAACTCGATTGGATGGGGCGACCAATGAGGGAGGAAACCCCGAGGGCTAGCCTACGAGGGGCACACAACCTTTGGTCAAAACATGATTCAAAGGGATGACCAATAGGGAATGAAACCCCGAGGGCTAGCCTACGAGGGGCACACTGTAGACATGTTTTCCTTCCTTTGCACCTCTTCTACCTTTCTAGTATGAAGAATGAAAAGTGATGCTAAAGGGGTAGAAGGATGTGCGTGGATGTGATCACCACCAAGACACGAGTATGCCACAAGGTGGCACAACGTACCTTGGAAAAGGGAGGACACTTGCTTGGACGAAGAAACGTAGGTACACAGTCTAGGATGGGCCACTCTATGGATGACACGGCCGCTCGATACACCATTCCAATGTTGGAAAGGTAAGCGGGATGAAGCCTGGCTGGCGACAGAGAGGTTCAGGAAAGGCCACTGATAGGACAAGAATGGTTTATGGACAACTGCTCTCCTCTGTAGACAGACAGATGAAGACTGCATAGTGCCGCCAACCTGTAAGTCGTGGGACTTTATCCTCCACCCCTTCCGGCCGGCCAGAGGGAATGGGCCTCGTGATGTGTTATTGCTGACCTGCAAAACAACGTGGAGAACAGAAAAAACACAACCCAAATTAGAACTGGAAAGCATAGAAACTATAAACAGGTGTGAAAAATAAATATAATGACATAGGATGGGGGATACTTGGGAGGTTTTTAAACCCCTATGGGCGTGGAAAACAATGGGAGTGGTATGGAAATGATGGTGCAACAGTGAAAAACGTGGGAAGAAATAATGGAAACAAGCATGCAATGAAATGAAAAGATGATGAGACACTTACACTAAGGCTCAAAGAAACTAAAACTCCCTGAACCGGAGGCTTAAGAGGATGTAGAAAGCCTCCCTCCCTGGCTACAGGTCGCTCGAGAGTTTGGCAGGACATCATTGTCAACCTTAGATCTCTCCAGTTCAAGCTTGGACTAGGGGTTCTATTTATAGACCCCCCCATAGTCTAGGTCAAAATTAGGGTATTCCATTAGATATTAGGCCGAGACAATAAAAGAAAATTCGTAGATAATATCTCCATCTCCCACCAGGATCAAACGGCACCCCATTTGGTGGAGAATCTGCGGAGAAAATGGTGGAGGAAGGTGGAGGTTTAACCATGGACAGTGATGCGGGACGACGGTGCGGACTCGACGCCGAGTCGGAAATGCAACCTGAGACTCTAGCAAGCTTACATTCGTCCCTAGCGAGGGAAGCGATCGGACGTGCATGGTTGAGAAATCGGCAAAGAGGTAGGGCGGTCAACTCGCTCTCTCGTGCCCGGGTCGGGTCACGGGATGGTATCTCTCTCTCGCAGCAGTGAAGTAAATAGATCGAGCTATGGACCCTAAGACATGCTCTCTAGCAGCAGCAATATAAGCATATACTAAGCAAGCAAATAACTACGACTACAAGGGGGTGGCGGAGTTACCTCCACGCTCCGGGCGTGACTGAAATTGCCACCATTCGTTTACGACAACTAGAAGATCAGGAGCATCTAGAAAGGGGGAACTCTATACATGAAGGGTTTTCTTATTTTTGGTCTTTCTTGCATATCTTGGGCTTGAATGTAGTCATCTGAATATGTTTATATTTTTCTGAACAAACATACTATGTGTGTGAGTGCGGAGAGTGGTTTCTCCGAGTGGTTGTGTGGACGCTTGTGCGTCGCTTTGTAAGGAGGACCTCCGTGAGTAGTTTAGGGGTTGTTCCCCATGTGTGGTTGGGAGTTCTCTCCCGTGTGTGTGTGTAGGCGTCATCCTGCATGTGTGTTGGAGCTTGGCTCTATGTGTGTGGAGATTTATCCCCGTGCTGATTTTTCAACAGTGAAGCCTCGGTGGACGTAGGGAGCCTGTTGTGGTCCTGAACCACCTTAAAAATCATCATGTCCATATCTGAATGCCAGTGTGATTGTCCATTTTCTCTATCTCCATTCACAGGTTAAATTGACACTATCACACACTCAATCTAATCAGACTACTACACACATTTAATTTGCACACACAAAGAGCCTAGTTGAGTTTTATTCTTCAAGCCGCTTTTAATTCTTAATGTCCATCTATTTGCCACTTGATAAATCTACGTCGTACCTAATTGTTTAGTGATGTGACACCACTATGGGGGGTGGCAGTCACAAGACCAATGACCCTTGGACCTAAGATTGCAAGCGCGAACCGAACAACGGATTCACTCAAGCGGACTCACCCGCGTAATGCACACTCGGGTCCGTAGGTGGACCGGCGATGGGGGATGAGGGTCCGAGGTTGGACCTTGAGGTTCCAGGGGTTTGGCTAGCTTGAGCTGAACCCCTAAGGGTCTGGGATGCCTGATTCGACGGGTGGCCAGCACGCCAAGGGCGTGGGGTGAAGGGCCACTCTCACAACTCACTCCACGGTGGCACTCGATTTGGAGGATTCCGGACCGGGCACTCGCTCACCGTCCGATGGGCAGTTGAAAGTAATACTAAGCTAGCAAAGATAATGCTACCAGCAGAGGAGAGTGATCAGGAGCTCACCTGATCGGCATGAAGACACTGATCCCGTTCAGAGACGAGGGCGGGCGGGGAAGTGTAGGTTCCCCACACACTGCGTTGATCTGAGCTTCACCCTGCTAGATAATATACAAGCACTGCGCCTCGCACAGGAGGGGGACCTCAGGGTGGAGAGAAGTGGAGTACAAACAAACACTACCTCCACATAGGGAGGGGAGGTAAGTCAGCCAGGCGGGGAGGGGAGTGAAGTTAAGACGTTGCTGGGTGGGCGCTTCTTCAGTTCTGTCCAGGTCTGGAACTGTAGGATAGGGAGTCACTGTAGATGCTGCCACGAGCTGTACCGGACTTGGAAGATGCCGAAACCAGTGCCAATCCTTTGCTGACTGACCCAGGAAAGCTCCTGAATTTTCGTGGGATCGTCCGGCGTCGTCACTGGTCGTGGCTGGCTTAGGAACCGGGTCACTCAGTTCAGACTTAGACTACTCTCAGGTCGCAGTAGCAGGTAGACGACGCCGTCACGAACACTCCCATAGTTGAAACTGTGCAGGACCAAGACGAGTGCGTCCGTAGTCAAGTGCTCTTCGAGCAACAACTAGGAAGAACACCAGAGGAGGTCGGGGCAGAGAGATAGAACCCATTGAGTGAAAGGGGGTCGGTTTAGGCCCTGACTAGACTGTTCTGCGCACCTAGGGGAGAAAATTTGAAAATCACTCCTCCGGATGTCGATTAGGGCGCTGCTTTTGCTGATGACGGTCAACAGGTGGAAGAAGCTCTCGGCCAAGTGGCACCACCAGAAGCCAAGGAATGTGGCCGTGGAAGCTCCTAGAATCCTCCTCTGGTTGTCTGCCTGGGCAAAACTGCGCAGTCGAGGGAGATTCACTCTCACGGGCAGCTCGGAGCTCTTTCTTCATTTGTTTCTTTTGTTTTGAAACCCTTGTTCAAGCTGTGTGTCAGCAGAGGTGAAGCTGTAATTCCTCAGTAGGCAAAGGTGTGGTATCCTCTGCACAGGTGAAGCTATAATTCCTCAGTGGTTGCAGAGGAGGTCTCCTCTGGATAGCAAGTTGTGTTGCTCAGCGGTCTGTAGGGAAGGATTTCTCGAAAGCTGTGAATTAGCTGTTAAGCTGTGTATCAGCGGGAAGCCACACTCTGATTTGAGTGTGGGGTGGATGTAGACCTTGGGTTTGAGGTCGAACCACCTAAAAATTCCATCGTCTATTGTATGATTGCCTTTTTGTTTGTGTGCATCTTGCTCATCTATTTCACTCGCGGTAGATGATTATTTAGGATCGTTCAAGTTCAGATCTATTGGAGTTGGCACTTTTGATCGGGTTTGAGTGTTTTCCCACTGTCCTACAGTAGCTTGTTTTAATTCCACATTTGAGTTTGCTGTAGTTAGTTTTATTGGGTGATCAATCTATTCACCTCCCTCTAGATCGTCTATAGAGTCTTGTCTGTAGGCATCAGAGCATCCATTTAGTTCTATCAATTGGTACCAGAGCATACCATTTGACATTACAGCAATCTCAGACCAAGACGCCTCATCGAGGCAGGTCTGCAGCAACTCCCGACCAATCTCTGGCCAAGACGCCTCACTGAGGTAGGTCTCCAGCAATCTCAGATCAAGATGCCTCACCGAGGCTGGTCTCCAGCAACTTCAGACCAAGATGCCTCATCGAGGTAGGTCCCTAGCAACCTCAGACCAAGACACCTCCCCGAGGTAGGTCTCCAGCAATCTTAGACCAAGACACCTCGTCAAGGCAGGTCTCTAGCAACTCTTGACCAAGACGCCTCGCCGAGACAGGTCTCTAGCAATCTCAGACCAAGATGCCTCACCGAGACAGGTCTCCAGCAACTTTAGACCAAGACATCTCATCGAGGTAGGTCCCCAGCAACCTCAGACCAAGATGCCTCACCGAGGTAGGTCTCCAGCAATCACAGACCATGATGCCTCATCAAGGCAGGTCTCTAGCAATCTCAGACCAAGACGCCTCGTCGAGGCAGGTCTCCAGCAACTTCAGACCAAGATGCCTCGTCGAGGCAGGTCCCCAGCAACCTCAAACCAAGACTCCTCACTGAGGCACCAGCAATCTCAAACCAAGATGCCTCGCCAAGGTAGGTCTCTAGCAACCTCAGGCCAAGATGCCTCACCAAGGTAGGTTTCTAGCAACTGTAGATCAAGATACCTCTTTGAGGTAGGTCTCCATCAATCTCAGACCAAGATGCCTCACTGAGGCGGGTCTCCAGCAACCCCAGGCCGACATGCTTCCCTGAGGCAGGCCCTCAACAACACCCAGTCAATGCTCCTCACGAAGGTTGATCTCCAGCAACACCAGGCCGACACAGCTTGGTGTGCCAGGCCTCCACCGATGATGGACGAATATGCCTCGTCGAGGCAAGTCCACAACACAACTCTAGCTACAATGCCTCAAAGGTGTGACCAGCTTGCCCCGCAGGGCAGTCAATGCTCAGCCTGGCCTGTGCACCCCAACAGGTGGTCAACAAAGGATGCCGACATCCCACAAGAAAAATCAACCATCACAGCAGTGGCAGGCCACTAGCGTCCAACCATGGGTGGCATCATAAAGCCCCAGTCAGAGCGGCGGTCACCTCGTCGCCAACCAGTAGTCCCAGAAGCTGAGGGATAGGTCGCCCTCCAATTCCCAAGATAGGGAAGTCTCTAAACCCCTACGTAGCATCGTCGGCTACAATCACGCTCACCAGGGAACATGCCAAGGAGTGAAAAATACTCATAGCACTCCTCGACATAAACAAGGTGGAAAACCTGAGAAAACACAAATCTCAGTCCACAAGTCCACCTCTGGGGGCAAGACATGGCTCCCGCCAGGTGTGAGATATACTCCCATAAAGAAAAATTCATTTGTGAGAAATCAAGTTTAGAAATCTTAAGATTCATGGTATCATTATCCTGTTGACTCATGCATGAATTCATTTGTTGATAGATCATTGTTTACGTGCGCGGGAAATCCCATCTGTCTTTCCTCACAGTGGGGACGCACACTCACCTTTTACGGAAGGTCGAGATAGATCGACTTGGCACGCGAGGATTCCAGGTATATTGAAAGGGGGGTGAAAAGAACGATAGGAACACACAAGAAGGAATGGCATGTGATTAATCATTCCGGAAGACTGGGATAAAGATGACTGGTTGGAATGTGGGTGTGTCAGTTGATTTTTCGACGATCACCGGCAGAACCAAGTGTTTGGCTGGGGATGTGCCACTAGGGCACGGCACGTGAGCACAAAATATTATGTGCCACGTGGAGAGAAGGAGGTTCTGCTGGTACGCCATGAGACAATTCTGTCATTTATGACGGTCCCTGGGTCATTGCGTTATTGTGCAGGTAGTTCCGCATTCGTGCATAGTGTCCCGTAGGGGACCTGTGACTCAGCAGGATGCTGCCCGAGGGGCATCACAATGCATTCCCGACATGAGATAGTGTTGAAGTCGGGGCAGTAGGGGTGCCGCAGGGTGCCCATTGGGCTGGAGAAGTTGGGCGTCACCAAGGCAGAGGCAACTGAATGGTGTAGGCACCGCTTGTGACTGGAGTAGTCAGGCGCTGTCGAGACAGAGGCGACCCAGCGTTGTTGAGACGGGAGCGGTCAAATGGTGTGAGCCTCACCCGGACTGGAGTGACCTAAAGTCATTGAGCTTGGAATTATCGGGTGCCGTAAGCACCACTGTGACTGAGATTGTTGAGCGTCATAGGCATCACTTTGACTAGAGTAGTTGCATGCCGTCGATGCGGTAGTGACTGGAGTAGTCGGGTGCCCTAAGCCCCGCCACAATTAGGATGACCAAGCATCGTTAGGACTTGGAGAGTTAGGTACCCTGGATATCATCGCTAGAACGACCAGGTGCCATGAACACCTCCAAGACTGGAGAGCTCGAGGGCCACTGGGGCTAAAGTAGCTAGGAGTCACGGGGACTGGGCGGTCGGGTGTCACGGGTACCGTTGTAACTGAACTCTCGGGTGCCGTGGGCACCGTAGGGACCGGAGTAGCTGGGCAATCGGGTGTTGCGGGGCATCGTTGAGACTGGAGTAGCTAGGCAGTTAGGTGCAAGGGGCACTGTTGCGATTGGAGTGGTTGGGCAGTCAGGTGCCGTTGGCATCGGTGAGACTAGAGTGGTTGACCATCGTTAGGGCTAGGGTAGCCCAGTGCCGTCTGGACCCAGTAGTCAGGAGTTGGAGGCACCGTTATGACTTGACTAGGTGAGCGGTCAGGTGCCGGGTCCCAACGTAACTGGAGTAGCTGGCAGTCGGGTGCTGGGGGCACCATTGTGACTGAAGTAGCAGGGTAGCCGAGTGCTGGGGGCACCGTTGTGACTTGAGTGGTTGAGCGATCGGGTGCCGCGGGCCCTAATGTGATAGGCGTAACTAGCAGTCGGGTGTCGGGGGCACCATTACGACTGAGGTTGTTGAGTGGTCGGGCCCCGCAGGCCCTGATATGACTGGAGTAGCTGGCAGTCGGGTGCCAGGTGCACCGATGTGACTGAGATTTTTGAGTAGTCAGGCGTCGCAGGCCCTGATGTGACTGGAGCAGCTGGCAGTCAGGTGTCGGGGGCACCATTGTGACTGAGGTTGTTGAGTGATTGGATGAGAGTAGCTGGCAGTCGGGTGCTGGGGGCACCATTGTGATGTGACACAACCTTGGACCTACTAGCAAGCACGATGCGCAACTCAAACGGGCTGTATTTGGCGGCCGACTCACCCGACACTCACCCCGAACCCGTGGGTGACTCGGCGATGCCGAGTGGAGGATGTGGGGTTACAATGCCAAATTGATCCCAAATCCTCTTTAAGTGTTCCATTCACTTTTCAAAATCTCCGGCTTCCTCCATCTTCCCAAATTCTTACATATCGCTGCTATGGTGGAGTCGGTGAGCCTACGTGCACTTGAAGGAGTTTTTGTATGAGTCGGCCTAGTTTCGACATGACCAACACTTGATGGCCAATCTATTTAGTCTGTCTTTGGAAGGCCCCGCTCGGGATTGGTTCTTTTCTCTTCCGCAAGAGCAAGTTATGAATTTCCAAAACGTCCAAGACAAGTTCATTTATCATTTTTAGCACCAGGTTGGGGCCAAGTTCTCTGTTGTGGATCTGGCCGATGCGATGAGGAAGTCTAAAGAGGATTTTTGCATCTTTACCGACCGTTGGCGTCGCCTTGCCGCACAAGTCCCGGGGCACATTCCAGAGCCAGAGTAAATCAAGATGTTAATTTCTAATGCAACGCTCGAGTATCGGTTCATCTTAGCTTTTGATGACATCACGTCCTGGCAACAATTATACTGCTTAGCCCGCTTCATTCGCCAACAAATCTAAGGTTCCCTTAACCCCGAGTCTCCCCCTTCCACACCCGCATACACTTCCCCATCCACTTACACCTCACCCTCCACGAGCCAACCCTATGCTCGCATGTGTCAGCCCGCCATGAGTAAGTCTTCCGCTACATATCCTTTCATGAGTCAACCCTCCGTGAGTCAACCCTTCGTATATCAACCTTCCATAAGTCAGCCTCCCTCCTCCTCATACTCACATCTGCCTCCACCCCCAGTCAATGAAACACCTCACCCTGAGCAGGTGGTTGCTGTCTATATACCCCCTCATCCCGCTCCACATATGCCTTTACCAAATCCCTTCGCCACTAGCCACACTCCATTGCCTACACAACCTCCACAGCTGTCTCCACCATCTCATACCCCTCGACATCCACCTTGCCTGAAGCAGGCTCCTCGTTCTCCATTGTCGGAGTCCTTTACAGATATCTTCAGGGCTTTGATAGCCACTCATACGTTGCCGCTCCCTCTGGTTGTGTCTTGCCGACCCACGATCGGGAATATGCTTCGGTTCTATGAATTTCACCGCCAGCAGTGACATTTGGTTAAGGATTGTCCCGAGTTTCGGGAGTACATTTATGGCTTGGAAGCAAAGAAGAGGATTGATTGGGCCGCCATTCGCAAGGTCATTCTACATCTCTATAGCAAGCAGTAGCAGCAAGTGCCGCGTAGGTAGTTATCTCCATCTCTACAAGGCTAGGGGCACCCTGATGATCCCTCATCTAGCGATGCACCTGCTATGCTGTCCACCTCATTACCATCTCCATCTCCGCCTACCACATTACCTTCACTACCTCTTACCCTGTCTCCATCACCGCCACAAACCCAAGTCTCTACTCAGGCTAGTGCTTCCTCCACTTCTGCCGCCACTTCCACTACTTCCACTCCCAACGCTGCTCGACGTGTCCTGTCAATACGCAGACATTGGGCCCCACGGCCTTCAGCTTCGCCTTCATCCTCTCCACCGTCTCCACCACCAACATTACCCCCATTGCCCACATCACCACCATCGCCTGCATCTCCATTGCCTCTACCGTCTCCACCCTCTCCTCCATCTTTCTTGCCGCTCGAGCCTGAGCAAGCTCCACTTTTGCCTTCACCTTCACCTGAGCCAGTCATCACCGCTATCCTTCCACCGCCTGAGGCCTCTGCATCTTCTAAGCCATCGCCTCCACTACCTATTCCTATTACTACCACTTCACCTCCTATTTCCACCCCACGAAGCGGGTGCGCGCTGCCTTTGGTGCCCCTTGGGTCTAGTCCCCATGGAGACAATGCGCCGAATCAGGTTGATGCTTTGCCAGTTCTGCAGTTCAAGGTTCAAGATCTCATTTGACACATGCCTATTTGCCTCCTGGTCTCTAACTATTTTGGGGATGTGCTTGCCCTTCCAAAGATGGTAGCTAAGAAGAGTTCACTTGCACTAGTGCTAGTTTCTTCAAAAGTGAGGCCAGTGGTGATCTCATTGCTTGCCGGAGGTTCGATTATTGATGTTGTTATTACTTCTCGCTCGATTGTTGTTCAGTTCACTGGCTAAGAAGGGCTCTCTACTCGAGTTGTGCTAACTTGTATGGCCGCCAAGGGTTTGTGAGATTTCATGTTCAAGGGGAAATTGGCCGTATCTTCTACACTTTCCAAGGGCATTCTGCACATCCTATGCAGTCTCCCTCAGTTTATTGGTAAGTCGGCCATGTCAACACCGTGCATCACTCTCCTTTAGTTTTGTCCTTCTCTTCTGTTAAGGGAGTTATGCTTCATGCCCGATTGCAGAGTGGAGATGCCGAATCTCATGCTGCTAGTGCCAAGTGAGAAAACTCCGTGATTTTCTAATATTCATTCATTTGAGTAGTTATCTGTTCAAGAATGTCTGCCTATGATTAGCACTGGGTGTCTAGGGGCAACCGCCCTGATGAAGTTGCATGTTCATAGCCGGGCCAGGCCATCTGCCAGGTGGGCTCATTATTTGAGAAAATATTACAGATTAAGAAGGCCGAAGGTCCAAGTCTACATCAGACGGGTCCATGTTCAAGAAGCGTCTGCTAAGAAGAGGCGGCGACGTAAGTTTAAGGGCCGTCCTTTGTGCACTCAGGGGTCCACTTCTTCCGCTTCCTCTTCCTTTCACTCATCCTTTCTATTGCTCAGCTCCCACCCTTGGGTGCTATACCTGCCTTCCTCTAATCCAGTTTTTATGATTTTCTCCTCTCTTTTTGGGTCCGCAAACCCCCATTCTTCTTTCTCCCCTCATCCGGAGCCTCCGGATCCTCCATTCTCTCATGATTCTAGGCCTCAGCCTATGCCATCCTTTCATCCCACTTTCGGGGCTTCTTCTGATCCTTCTCCTCTGGTATCCCCGGGCTTTTCTTCTGATCCTTCCCCGACCATGTCGGGTGATTATCCTTTTCTTTCCCCGACCCTGTCAGGTGACCATCATTCTTCTTCCCTGACCCTGTCTGGTGTCTATCATTTTCTTCCCCCGACCCTGTCGGGTGATTCTCATTCTCTTTCCCCGACCCTGTCAGGTGACCATCATTCTTCTTCCCCAACCCTGTCGGGTGTCCATCATTTTCTTCCCCTGATCCTACCGGGCGATTCTCATTCTCTTTCCCTAACCTTGTCGGGTGATTTTCCTTCTTCTTCCCCGCTTCTATCGTGTGATCGCTATTCTCTTTCTCTGACCACGTCAGATGATTTTTCTTCTCATCTTTTCATTCTCTCCTCTTCACCCTTTCGGGGTCATTGCCCTTTTTCTTACTATTTTTGAGGCTTTAATCCGCATTGATCTCAGCTGATCTCTATTTATTCTGTATCTAGTTCCTTGTTATCAGGATCTATGTGCCTTAACAAGGGAGTTCTAGCCCTCGTCTCTCTTCCTTTCATCCTTCTTCATCCAGTTTGGTGTCTATCGCTCCTCCGTGTAGAGGAATCTTTGATCCTTTGCTATCCTCTTCTTCTTTCGTCCTGTCAAGCAAGGAAAATAAAGCTCGTGCTCCTCAAAGCTCGATGACCAAGCTCTCACTCCAGGATGCTGATTTTCACTCCATGGATATGCAAGGTATCCCTTATATTGTGCAAGAAAAATGCTTTCATTTCTATTATTTCTATTATTTCTGTACATGGTTATAATATTGGTTCCTTAAAATATGGTTGAGTGACTTTAGGCCTTAGTTAGGTTGTTTAGTCAAAATGAGTTCACTTCTGTAGCACCTTTAGGATGGTGATAGATCCGCGTTGGGAGTCTGGTTCCTTCCTCGATCGTTGAGGGTGACCTTTGAGCATAGGCTTTCCACACACTACATTGCAAGCCATAGCCGATCTCTCTAGAGTAACACCATTGCTGCTTTGGCCATACTTTGGGTATGCACGAAGATCTTTTCTCTTATCTACTCGGCCAAGTGCAGGGGCAAGAGATTGATGGACAAGATGACCAACCTAGGTGCTCCCTCATTTGGTCTCAAATAGGGGTAGTCTTGACTCTCAAAAGTGAGCTTTCATTATGAAATCTAGCCAGTACGGGCTATCAAAAATCAAAATGAAAATCAATAAAAATCAAAAGAAAAATTTAAAAATAAAGGCATGCCAAGAGTGGCGAAGTACCGTGGGACGTCATGAGCTTGGTCGTATGCGTGCCTAAGGGTCTTAAAAATTAAAGACGCAAAGTCCCGGCACAACAAACCTACTCTTTCAGGGGTAGTGACCTGGAAAGAAGTCGAGTCCTGATGTCTCCCATCCTGTATGAAGCTTGTCTCCAATTTTGTTCTATTTTCGCCCTCTTAGGCTGGGTTGTATCCCGAGTATGGCTTTAGTAGGGACATCATTCTTTAGAGATGGTTGGTTATAGCAAGCCACCCCCAAATGCACATCTTGCTCAAGGGAAGTCCTTGATGAAAGAGGGAGGAACAATGACCCTAAGCCAGTAGTTTGAGCTTGTCCGTGTGTGCTACAGCGGTAATTGGATTCTCGGGTCATTACAGCTAGTATCAGAGCACAGTTGTGGGATTATACGAGAATCATAAGTAATTCTAGTGGTCCACTAGTCCACAACAATGATCTATAGTTGACACTGGCATCGGGTACCATGTGTTTTTGTTGACCTTGCCGTTTCTGTGTTTTCTATCTTTTGCTTCAGGAGCGAGCATGGTGCTGAGGCGGAGGACTCGCTCACAATAGGGACAGTTGACAGAGGTTCAAGAGATCCAGCAGGCGGTTCAGTAGGAGCAGGAGGAGCAGAGCAGAGTGCCACCAGCGACCACCGAGGTAGCAGATACTGTGAGGGTTCTGGGGGACAAGGATTTCTTCCGTGGCATGTACCAGCTTTTATCACAGTAGTTAGGCAGACAAGCTGGTGAGGTCTCGTCGACCAGGGATGGGCCAGGCCGAGCAGTGAGGGATTTCATGCAGTTCCATCCACCTTACTATGACGGCCAGCCAGACCCTGATTCAGCTTAGAGATGGCTCATCAAGATGGAGCGGGTGTTCAGTTCCATGCAGTGTACTGCGAAAGATAAGGTGATGTTGGCCTGCAGCCAGTTGCAGGACACGGCCCGAGAGTGGTGGGCTTCCGAGTGGAAGACATCCTTTCAGTCTCGCCCCCTTGAGCAGATCTTGTGGAGAGACTTTGTCAGTGCTTTCGAGCGTGCTTACTATCCAGAGTATCTTGCTACGTAGAGGATGCGTCAGTTTCTGGAGCTGGTACAGGGTGACATGTCTGTATTGCAGTACAGGGCCCGATTTGTTGCGCTGGGTCGTTATGCACCACATATCATGGAGCATGAGAGGGTGAAGACCGAGCAGTTCGTCCAGGGCTTGAGGCAAGAGCTGAGGCACCATTTGATCGCACACACTGCCACTGATTTGGAGATGGATTCTCGTATAGGGGTGTCTTTGGAGCTGGATATGCAGAGGACACGAGGACCGATTAGCCAGGGGTAGTCCTTGTCAGGCCGCAGCCAGCAGATGACTACCCAGTAGCAGAGCGTGTTCCAGCTTCCTTCTGGTAGTTCAGGAGCTTCGACTCTGGCGGCTTCAGCGGCGGGTTCTGCATCTTTCGGCGCCAAGATTAAGAGGTTCTTCAGGAAGGCTTTCCAGAAGAAGAAGAAGGACGATCGAGAGCAGCGGCAGGCTTCTTCGGGAAGTGTTCAGCAGTCGGCACCTTTGCAGTGGTAGGGGTCAGTCGGTGGTTCTCGTGCAGGGTGCCCCCGTTGTGGCAGGACGCATCCAGGCAGGTAGTGTACATTACCGATGATCTATTTCAGATGTGATCAGCCAGGACACATGGTGCGTGACTATCCGCGGTGGCCGCGTCAGCCACCCCAGTTTCCTCCGCAGCAGCAGCAGTACCTATAGTAGTAGTTTCAGCAGCAGGGGTAGTATCTGCCACTACCACGGTCAGCGAGTGTGGGCAGACAGAGAGCTCGAGGCCAGGTTTCCCACATGACCAGGGCAGGGGCAGAGTCATCGTAGCTTGTGGAAGGTAGTATTATGATTTTAGGTTACGCGGCACGAGTTTTGTTTGATTCTGGTGCGTCACATTCGTTCATTTCGGAGGATTTCGTACGGAGCGTTGAGGACCCGGTCTCGCAGATGATTTGTGATTTGATGGTGGAGTTACCGTCTGGTGACTTCATGGTCACTCCATTTTGCTTTGAGAAGGTTCCGGTCTGGATCGAAGGGCGGAGTTTGCCAGGCAGGTTGTATGCGTTGTAGTTAGGCATGGATTGGCTCGAGGCCCATGGAGCGGTGGTGAATTGTGGAATGAAGAGGGTCTACTTTCAGCATCCTCGTAGTTCGGCCTTCTACTTCCAAGGTATATGTTCTACCTCTCCTCGTTTCCTCATTTCTGCTATTCGAGCCCGTCGTTTGCTTGATTCTGGTTGTCAGGGTTTTCTCACCTCCCCTACCCCCCGGGGGGTGGGGAATTTGAGTTTTTGATGATAAGAGGAAGGGACACCCCGAAGTGTGCCGAGCATCCCTCGACCGATGATGGCGTTGTATCCTGTCATCGCACGGACTATGGTAAAGTCGGCGAGGAAGGTTACCTCTTTTGGTGCGGTCCTGAATGTGACCGGGAGAGAGATGCGCCCTTCCGGGCGGATGGTAGCGCAAGAGAATCCGTATAGCGGCATGTGCAATGGCGCGAGTCGAGACATATCCACACCCATAAGTACAAGGTAGTAGTACGCAATCACATCAGGTCCGCTCCCATTGTCCACTAATATGCGACACACGGTACATTGGTTGATGGTGGCTGAGACCACCAAAGTGTTAGAGTGGGGTGTGGTCACACCGTCCAGGTCATCCTTAGAGAAAACAATGGGGTCTCCTAGATGGCTCGGCGTGGAAGTCCCCCGTTGGGTGTCGTCGCCTTGGTCCACAGTGCAGATGACAGATGCATATCATCGTCTCCTGCTCGGGCTATCTCCCCCCGCGGACGGTCCTCCAGAGATCATCATAATCTCTTTTCCGTTGGGCCGATTGTCGATCGGCGGGGGTGTCTTCTGTCGCCGTTTCGCGACCTTGGCGAGGAACTTGTCGAGGATCCCTCTACAAACGAGGTCCTCGATGGCATCCCTCATATTGATGCAGTCGGCGGTGTCGTGGCCATGGTCGTAGGGTAATGGCAATATTTCTTCTTGCTCCTCGTACTCGGATCTGACTTCATCCGGGGAGGCCACTTGAGGAATGGCTCCTCGCGGATCTCCATCAAGATCTAGTCAAGCGGAGCCGTCAGGGGCGTGTAGTGGCGATAATTGCCCCTTTCCTTTTCAGAGCGATCATGGCGGTCTCCGTCGCGTCGCTCCTGCTTACTCCGACCCTCTCGTGGTGGGTCAGCGGATCTTTTGCGGTTGGAGTGATCAGTTTTGGCTGTGCGACCTAGGGCCGCTGTACTCTCCTCGCAGCGTGCGTGCTTCTGTGCCAGGGCTAGGAGGTCAGGAATGGTCGTTGGGGCCTTGACCTCGAGGGCACGCCAAAGGATGTGGTCCTGCGTCCCCTGGGTGAGGGTTGTAGCGGCGATGCTGACGTCGAGATGAGAGATTCGGAGCGCCTCCGCGTGAAAGCGGGAGACGAAATCCCACATCGTCTCTTCTTTGCCCTGTCTGAGGGCGAGCAGGGTCACCGCAGATCTGACTACCTTTCGGCAACCGATGAAGTTCTCCTTGAACAGCTTCTTGAGCTGTTGGAAGGAGGAAATAGTCGCGGCTGACAGGGACTCGAACCAAGCCTGGACGTTCTCCCGGAGGGTCGTCACGAACACCAGGCACTTCACAGTGTCCGAGGCTCGGTGGAACACTAGGTGGGACTCGAAGGTGTGCATATGGTTGGCCGGATCAAGGGTGCCGTCGTAAGAGGTGAACGACGGTAGTTGGAGTTTTGGCGGGATGGGGACTTCCATTATTTCCCTGGAGAAGGAAGCATGGAAGTCCAGGTCGTCATCGATCAGGCCGTGATTCTTCGCGGCCAAGAGGACGTCATCCAGGTACCAGACTTTGTCCTCTATTTTCTAGAAACGCTAGAGTCGGTGATCCATCTCTGGGTTGGAAAGGAGTGGGCTACGCACCCTTGGTGCAGGCACGCTGCGGGATCGTCGGGTCCTTGCGGCCGAGGCATGGGATGCCTCCTGCGCTTGGTGGTGGTTCTCCCCAATCTGGCCCCTCTCGTCCTCCTATCGCTCGGGTAAGGCACGTTGGGGGTCGACCCATTGGTCCCGAAGCTCCTGGCAGAGTTCTGTCAGGCTCGGATCTGCTGACGAAGCCTTAAAAATCTGCTTTAACTGCATATCATGTTGAATCGATTTAGTCAAAAGTGTCATGCATGCAACATCATTATATGCTTTCGAGTACACTCATATCTTTGCATGGTCTGATGAAGATCTTCCCGGCATTCTCGAAGATGTGGTGATGCACAAATTCAACCTCGACCCAGTAGTGAAACCCATCCAGCAACGGAGAAGAAGGCATGCCCCAGAAAAATAGGCGATCATTAAAGAGCAGATCAATAAGGGAAAGAAAATCGGGATATTTCATTTGGTCCTTTACTTGACGTGGCTCGCATATATCATCCTAGTCACAAAGGCGTCGGGCAAGTGGCGGATGTGCATGGACTTCACCGACCTCAACAAAGCCACTGCGAAGGACTGCTACCCATTATTGAGCATTGACCAATTGGTTGATTCAACCTTGGGCAATGAGCTTCTTAGCTTCCTAGATGCTTACTCCGGCTACCATCAGATCCGAATGGACCCAGAAGACACCGAGAAGATCGCCTTTGTCACCAACTTCAGTGTATACTGTTACACCCGAATGCCTTTCGGGTTGAAGAACATCGAAGCTACGTACTAGAGGATGATCAACCATATCTTTGAGAACAAGATTGGGTGGAACGTCGAGGCCTACATTGACTATATGCTCATCAAGACACCCAAGGCTGAGGACCATTTCACCGACCTAGTCGAAACCTTTAACACTCTCCAGAGGTACAATATGAAGCTTAACCCAACTAAGTGTGCCTTTGGGGTTAGGTCTGGAAAGTTCTTGGGATTCCTCGTGACTCAGCGAGGGATCGAGGCCAACCCCGACAAGGTCCAGGCCATCCTGGACATGCGGCCACCCGCGTGTATCAAAGATGTTCAACGCTTGGCTGGAAGAATTACTGCACTCAACTGCTTCATGTCTCGAGTGACAGAATGATGCCTGCCCTTCTTCAAATTACTAAGGCATCCCAAGTTGGCGTCTATTGCCTTGGCCTGGGATAGTGAGTGCTAGAAGGCATTCACCATGCTAAATGAATTTCTGGCTTCATCTCCAGTGTTATTGAAGCTCGTGCCTGGAGAAATGCTATACCTCTATCTCTCGGCTACTCCTTCCATAGTAAGCTCGATCTTAGTTCGAGACGATGGAGGTGTACAGAAGCCCGTGTATTACGTCAGCAAGGTGCTCCTCGAAGCTGAAAGAAGGTACCCTACAACCAAGAAACTTGGGCTAGCATTGGTGACCTCGGCTAAGCGCCTCTAGCCCTACATCCAAGGACACTACATCGTGGTGCTGACTAGCGAGCCCCTAAAGAAGATTCAGGCACATCCTGAAGCCTCGGGTCACCTCGTCAAGTGGGCCATACTGCTCGGGGCCTACGACATCTCTTATCGCCCCCGCACGACCATCAAGGGATAGGCCCTCACAGACTTCAACGTGGAGAGCACTGTCCCGACTGAGGAAACATCCCTACCAACTTCTGACCCCACCTGTGACCTATTTGTTGACGGATCCTCCAACTCAGTTGGCTGTGGTATGGGTATCCTCCTCAAATCCCTAGATGGAGCAGAACTGCAATATGCTCTGAAATTCAGCTTCCCAGTGTCCAACAACATCTTCGAGTATGAGGCTCTCATCTTTGGAGCCAGGATGGTGCGATGCCTAGGGGCCAAGCGAGTCAGAATTCACACCGACTCCCAGTTGCTCGCTAGTCATATCAACGGGGACTACAAAGCTCGGGAGGCGCCAATAATCAAGTACCTCTAGTTGGTGAAGGAAATAGCCCAACTATTCGAGAGCTTTCAGGTAATCCAGATAGCTCAGGGAGAAAATTCCCAAGCGGATGCCCTCTCTCGGTTGGCCTCCTTCATCAGCCTAGAGGGCACCCGATCGGTCCTCCGTGAGGAATTAGAGCGACCGAGCATACAAATCGAGCACGTGGCCATTGTACAACTATCTCCTGGTGACTGGCAGACCCCGTACATATCTTGACTCTGGGACTCCCAAGAGCCTCCTGACTCTAGGGAAGAAAGAGCGAAAAGTCATCATTTCAAATTGGGAAAGTTTACAGAGGAGGGGCAACGCCTGCTCGAAATTGAAAAGAAAGGAGAAACACAATACAAAAAAAATGGTGAGCACTCCTTCAAAAGCTCACCTCCTCAGCAGTAGCATTCGACCATTGGTCCAAAACCCCGGGTGCACCACCAGAAATGGTTATAGGTGGGGGATCATCGGTCAAGTCAACCAGCTCCATCTCCACTGACAGTTTGCCCCTAGTAGCCCATTCCTCTGTGATTGGCTCCTCCACTCGCTCCTCCCCATTCGGCTCCTCCTCGCCGAGTTCCTCTTCGCCATCACTAGCCTCAGGTCCAAATGGCATTAATGGAGGTGGCAGGGTCGACACTGAGACACCCAAGCTATCAACAGCAGCCTAGAGAGGGGCCGTCCAACCTTTATGGAAGCCACAGTCCCTGGTCGGGCCGTAGACCTCGACGGCTAACACATTCAACTCATCCCAAAAATCTGAGGATGAATGGTGGCACTCCACAACCTCCAGCCCAATGGTGGCCATCGCTTCCTTTAGCCGCTTGTTTCGGGCTTCCGCCACCTTGGCTCTCCCTTCAGCGGCATCTGTCCGAGCATCCGCAGCGTCTACTTGCCCGGTCACTTTGGAAAGTAACCCCTCTATTGCCTAGGCCTAGACCCAAAAGGTGTCCCGGTTTCGCTCGGCCTTTGCCAGGGCCCGCCCTGGGAGGCCAAGTGCCCCTGAAGCTTGGCGCATTGGGCCTCCATTTCCTTTCATGCGGCCTGGCTCTCTGTCAACCATTCAGTAAGGCCAGAGAAGTGATATCCCCATAAGCTAAAGGCCCTGGCAACCGAGCACAATTTCTTGGCTGCCAAGCCATATAGTTCTCCATAGGCTTCTAGGGTAAAGACCGCAGTATGATCGGGCATCCGCACGCCACTGTCCATCAAGATAAAGGCCTCCCGTTGACCAGAAGCAATCCAGGGGATCTCCTTGGGGACCAGATAGTGGATGGTCTCTTCAGGGCAGGGGGCCTTGCCCTTATCGGGAATGTCCCCTACAGGGGACGTGACTGGAGGAGTAGGGGCTAACAATTTAGCTAGCGTCTGTGCTGGGGGAGCCACAGATCGAGAGGGAGGAGGTACCTTACTACTCGCCCCAGTGGTAGACTTCTTCCTCTTCCTTTCGTGATGTTGGCTGTTCAGCACCACTATCACATCCAGGTCCACCTGGAGATGCTGACCGCTCAACATGAAGGAAGCCCCCTCGGGAGTGCTTGCCTCCCCTTCGATAGCGTCCCGTCGAGCACTCGAGCCAACTCTGGCTGCAGGCGTGAGCACAGGGGGACAGTGCGATAACTACACCAAAATCACTATAGGAAGCAGATAGGGAAAACGCCCCAGTGCCAAGACAAGTGCCTTTCGGGGAGCAGCGATAGTCACTTGGTCATTACCCAGCTCTATGCGGTTGATGGGGCAAGGAGTAGACAACGGTAGCTCGACCATCTCATACCTCAACTCTGAAAACTCCAACACCCCTACAAAACAACGTCAAGAAAGTCAGCACAATGAACGACAGAGAAGCATATAAGAAGCGATGAAGTTAGTAGCATGGGGCAATGGGAGGATCAACCCCAGCTCCCGAAGCACCGCCAGGGTTAGCCTGGTGTCGACATCAAGTAGGGGGTAGCGAAGAAGGGCCTTAATTGCCATGGCCTCCTCAGTGATCGGCGGGGGCAGCCTATCGACCCTAGAAGGATGAAAACTCACGGCAAAACTCCAGTCACTCGGATGACTACTACCCCCTACCTTTGTGATGAAGACAAAGCACTCGAACCAGTGACTAAGATTGGACACCAACGAAGTGACATGGATGATTCGCCTGTCCTTCCTGGCCTGCAAATAGAAAGATGACGTGTCAGCAGGATAGCATTAAAGGTTGTAGATCTTGCCGTGGTGCCTCAAGAGCAACCACTGAAGCTAAGAATCCCTGACACCCTGCATTAAGCAATCTACAGGCTCAAATAGCAGAAATAATTAAACGAGAGGAACGAGATCGAATACCTTGGAAATAGAATGCTGACTTCCCAGGTGGCTGAAAATAGATCTTCTTAGATCTGCAATCAACCATAGCCGCGTACTACTCTAGCCAATCCATACCCAGAATGACGTCATAGTCTACCAACTGCAAAGCATATAGTCTCGTCAGTAATTGCCGATCACTAACCACAATGGGTGAGTCTTCAAGATATAACGGGGTCGCCATAAAATCCCCGGATGGTAATTCAACAATTAAATCACAAGCTACCTCGATCATGGGCTCCTCGATACATGCAATGAAATCCTCAGAGATGAAGGAGTGAGAAGCATCAGAATCAAATAAAGCAAGGGCTGTACAACCAAAAATAGTAATCGTACCTTCAACAAGATTGGAAGCCACAGCCTCTGCCCGCGAAATATGAGTCACCTTGCCTTTTAACTTTCTACCGGCAGTTGTAGAGGACTGGAAAGAAGATGCTGCTAAAGTCTGAGGGTGAATCTACTGAAACTGTTGAGATGGAGGCGGTGGTGGAAGTGGAGGCCTGAATTGTGATTGAGATGGCTGAGACTGAGCTGCTGGAGCGAACTGCACTGGAATCGCTCGCAACAGACAGTCTATCACCACGTGACCCAGCTGGTGACACCGAAAACACACCACCGACAACAAGCATGGTTTGCTTAGGTGGCTGCCACCACACCGCGCACAACCCTTGTATTGGCTTTTTACAGAACTCTGACGCTGCTAAAAGGAAGGGGCTGACTGCTGTGTAGCACCAGACGAAGCCTGCTGGTCAAATCTCTTCTTAAACCTCTTCTTATTTTTGAATCTCCTGAACTGGGACTTGCCCGAAGAAGCAACACCACTAGCTGCTGGAGTGGCTGAAGGAAAACCTGGAGTTGGAGGCGGATAACCAAATGGAAGTTGAACTGTTGGCTGAACCGGCACTGCCTGAGAAGGAGTCTGGGATCTCGCCAAATCCAATTCCAACGCTACCGCAGCCTGATAAACTTCATTCATGTTAGTCACACGGGCAACGATCAGTGGCTGCCTCAACTCAGCACGGAGACTATGCAGAAACTGTTCTATCTTCAAAGCTTCATTTGCAAGCACATGGGGCGCATAACGGCCCAATTCCATAAACCTATTCCGATATTCAAGCACCGACATTCCTCCCTGGACGAGCTATAAAAATTGATGCATTTTATCCATTTGGAGATAAGTCGGGCTGAAGGTCAGTTCGAAAATGGCGATGAACTCAGCCCACGAAATTTGCCAGAGCGGGCAGGATTGGAAAGAAATTTCCCATTCTGTATTCCACCACGTCAGCGCCGTGCCCTGGAGCTGAAAAGTGCCGAGCATCACCTTCTCATCTTCCGCACATTCCATTGAGCGAAACACGCGCTCGGTCGCGTCCAACCATACTCTGGCGGCATCTGGATCGGTCTGGCCTTCAAAAGTCGGCAGATGAAATAGCAAAAATTCCTTTAATGCACGTTCGCGACTGCCAGGCGCATCCTCTTGAGCTGGAATCATGCGAGCCAGAGCAGGAACATCCTGAGGGACACTGCTCGCTTCCTGAGGAACTGGGACTCTCCGACGCCGAGGCGGCATCTTGAAACGACTAGCAAACAAATAATAAATAGAAAAATTTATTAATCATATGGAAAACATCCTAAGCCAGTAGTAGACGACGTAATTGGGCTAATTCTAGACAATAGCTATGTAATTTCGATTCCTTACACGATTCCTCAACATCGCTCTGATACCAACTGTAACGACCCAGAGCTCCGGATACCGATAATCCGATGTAGCATCGGATTATCGCTACTAGGAACTGGAGATGTCACAGGATGCCCTACCGAAGTATAGTGATTCCAGATCCCCAGCTCTGAGCACTTCTCCTGGAAGGCGGTGCTCGCAAATTATCTGCCATTGTCGGTTGTGAGAACTCTCGGGATCCCAAACCGGCAGATGATGCTTCGCAGCACGAACCTCCATGTCACCTCGCTTGTAATCTTTCCTAATGGTTCAGCCTCGATCCATTTGGTGAAATAGTCAATAATGAATATGATGAATTTCTTCCTCCTTTGTGCTTCGGGGAAGGGACCCAATATGTCCACCCCCCACCGAGCAAACGGGCGAGGCTCCATCAGGGTGTGTAGTTGCATGGCCGGCTGGTGGTGCAACTTGGAGAATTTCTGACACTGCGGGCACTTTCGGACATACTTGAGGCAATCTTTTTGCAAAGTAGGCCACCAGTACCCTTGTCGGATAAGTGTCCGCACGAGTGCTCGTCCCCCTATATGACTTCCGCAGATCCCTTCGTGTACTTGCCGAATTGCCTGATTGGCTTCCATGGGGAACATGCATTTTAGTAGTGGGGCTGAGAGGGATCGACGATACAGTCGATCATTCACCACTGTGAAGTGGGCCGCCCGTGCACGCATGCGGCGGGCTTCGGCATGGTCGCTCTGGAGCTGTTGTCTTAGGAGGAAATCCAATAGGGGATCCATCCAAGAAGGCTCATAGTCGATGGCATTCACCTGGGGTGTTGGTTCCTCTATGCTCGGCATTGCCAGCTCCTCTACCAGGATGGATCTGGAGCTAGACACTGCGGTGGCAGATGCTAAACGAGATAGGGTGTCTTCTCGAACGTTTTCTTCTCTTGGGATGTGGACTACTTCGAAGTGGGAGAATTCTTTCGCCGTTGTCTTGGCTTTCTCCAGGTACTTGATCATGGATGCTTCGCGTGCCTCGAACTCTCCCTGGACTTGACTGGCGACGAGCTTAGAGTCACTGTACGCCCTTACACTGGTTGCCCCCAGGTGCTTGGCCATTCGCAGCCCTGAGAGTAAGGCTTCATACTCGGCCACATTGTTTGTGGTTGGGAAGTTGAAGCGGAGGGCATACTGGAGTTCTATCCCCTCTGGTGATAGTAGTACCGGTCCTGCCCTGCTACCGGCTACGCAGGATGATCCATCAACGTACAACTCCCATGTAGGTCCCGAAGACTGCTCGGGCAAGTCTTCGGCGGGTATCGTGCATTTGGCGACGAAGTCGGCGAGGGCCTGGGCTTTGATCGCGGTCCTCGGATGGAACTTGATGTCGAATTCACCCAACTCGATAGCCCACTTGACCATCCTCCCTGAGGCGTCAGGGTTCTGGAGAACTTGTTGTAGCAGCTGGTCGGTGAGAACGATGATTGGGTGAGCTAAGAAATACGGACGCGGCTTGCGGGCGGCCGTAACCAGAGCTAAGGTGAACTTCTCAGTCTGTGAATACCGAAACTCCGGCCCTTGTAGTGCTTGACTGACGTAGTAGATGGGCTTCATAACGTTGGCTTCTTCTCGAGTGAGCACAGCGCTCATCGTGCTCAGCGTGACTGACAGGTACAGAAGCAACTGTTCTCCTTTCTTGGGCTTGGAGAGTATGGGAGGAGTGGCCAGGTAGCGCTTTAGTTCCTCAAAGGCCTGCTCGCATTCCTAATCCCAGTTGATCTACCCTTTCTTCTCCAGGGCCTTGTTGGCTTACTTGATCAATCAGTAGAAGGGGAGGCACCTTTCGGCTGCTCGGGACAAGAATTGAGTCTGATGCGTCCGGTGAGGCATTGGACCTCCCTCACCCGCTCTGGCCGCTTCATTTCCAGCACCGCACGGATCTGGTCGGGGTTGGCCTCGATTCCCCGGTGGGTGACGAGGAAGTCGAGGAACTTCCTGTTGTCCTCCTGGTTTTGATGATGACCACCATGATGTGACAGATTGATCTGTTATTTGATAATTTGCTATGTGGCAATAAAGATCTGACAAGAATCCAAGGTGTTACATTCCTCCCCTCCTTTAAGAAATTTCATCCTCAAAATTTAAGGACAATCACGGGTAAGGCAGGGAAGGACAACCCAACAACTACCAACACAAAACACGAGAGACACATCTCAGAGGAACAATGTCAGATCATTATCATGAGGACACACTCGGGAGTGAGCACGACGCAAGTGAACACAAGTCTGATACCTCTGAAACAAGGCAACGTCGCTTACGTCTCACAGGAAAAGAAACACAACTGTCAAAACAACAGACATCAGGGAAACAGAGCGACAGATCGATAGGCACACAAAGCATCAACTTACACAAGGAAACACAGCCCTCTCAGCTGATAGCCTGACAACATCATCGGTTCCAGTGCCAAAGGCAATAGGGAACACCTAGCACACATGACACCAATGATAGATACACAGAAAGAACGACATCAAAACAATAGCACTGGACTAGGAGCAGAATCGAGTCAATCCTCAGTCAGATAACATGTCTGACTGAGTCGTAAGCTAATCTCACTGGGAAAGAAGAGTACAACAATGCTCACTAACAAGACAATTGTCCATGATAGAAACGTAAAATCATATAGAAACAATCCGACAGCACCTGTAGGATTCCGGCTCTGAACGACACACAGAACTGTGGAACACATCTGCAAGTAGGGTCACATTAAGGCATAACAATAGCTGATCATCTGACTACAAGGAACGAGTCATGTGTCAGACTACTCACCAAGGAAGACCCATGACACAAGAAAGCGATACAAACGACAATTTTAGGGAATGCTTCTCAAGGACCATAGTAATGCCTAGAGAGTACAACACCCACGAGAGAAGATGCAGAGTAGAGGGTACTCAATCAGCAAACAAGCTGACAAATTTTCCAACCGTCACAAATGCCAATGCTAATACCAGAGACTTACCAGCAATAGCATGGTAATGGACGACATCAAGGCACAAGAAGCCAAGACGAAGTCACATCGAGAAGAACCAAAACCTCTCGACCAACGAGAATCTCACCATAATGATCCTTGACCAGTGGGTAGCCAACCCACACACTTCCGCTATGCACTCTTTACAATGCACATAGGCATTAGAAAGGACTTCGGCAATCACACCTCAGCACACGTACAGTGGTACTGCAACTCATCAGAATTGCAATTGACATACCACAAATACCGATCCAGCGAGCAACCGATCACAAGGAACCTAAGTGCAATGGAAGAGGAGCACCAGCTTCAGCACAAAGCACAAGAAAGATGCTAATCTCAGCTTACGTTTATGTCCTGAAATGATAAATGAGTCTTCTCAACACATCGACCATTGGACACGGCACGATGAACATGGTACGCTATAGCTCTCAACACCATAACGGAGTTCAAAGCTAAGCAACCAATAAACAGGGAGCAGATTAGACTCAAAATAAAGCTGTCCACACTTAAGTAGACACAGGACAAAAGCATCACTAAGATAGCAATTCCAAGGCAAGTCTCTAGAAAGACTCCACCAGAAGGGACGAGAAGTAATAAGATCAACAATAAAAGTTCACCAGGAAGGGAAAATCCTAGCTCACTCGAGCAACTTCTCAAACACAGAATCTAGTCGAGCACTTCAACCGAAGCGAGACACATTAGGAGCTGAAATGAACTCAAGCTGGAGTGACCAGAACAATGTAAGGACGTGTACGGTCAACACACCAACGCTAAAAGTCAACAGCAACCTGAACAACTTGCAAGAAAACTCTCGAACAAGGTACTGCAGATTCAAGCCTTTCGGTGAACACTGCCAAGTACAACATGATCGAGACGAACTGATGGGGGCATCTCTCACCCTTCACATTTTTTTCACAGCTCCGTTGCTCTTCGACATGGTTCCATTGTGTCCGTCATATTTTTCTGAGTCGAGTCATGTAATTTTCATATTGAGAGAAGACCTAGGAAGTCCAAACATGTCTAGATTGAGTCTATGTAATTTTCTTTTATTGAGTCTAGTGGATTCATGTGAGTTTAATACTTCATGTACTTAGATTTTGATTATTAATGAAAGTGAAGGTTGATTAAATTATTATATAATTATTTTAGTGTGATTGTTCTTATGCTCTGATTATTCTTGATTGCAAGAGACTTACGATGCCGACTGTTCACATTCCCGATTATTTTCGCTGCGTATCTCGGGGCGTGACAGTTAAATTGATATCAGAGCCCTAAGTCTCAAAAGTTAGGAACAAGGTCATGTCATAGGCTGAGTCCGAGGCTTAGGGACCAATGCCTATGAACTAAGGAAGAAATTTTCCACCTATGTGAGAATTGGGTAGAGCTCGGGATGAGATAATAAATTAGCTCTAGTTTAACCCATTTAAATTCCATGGGAGTTAACAATTTGTTATTTCTCTCAGGTACATTATTTTCTCAATGGCTCATCGTGTTGATTGCGGAGGTATGCAACAGACTGCTGCGGGTCTCACCCAAGCATTACAAAATATGGCCCAAGCCGACGCTAGGGCAGGCAATGGTGATTTAGATCACAACTTTTATAGTCTAAACCCTCCACGATTCTATGGTTCTTCTAATGCAGGCGAAGCTGAGAACTGGATTGATGAGATGAACCGTATATTCAAGGTCATGCAATGTGCTGACCAAGAGAAAGTGTGTCTTGCCACTTTTCAACTTAACGAAGATGCACGTACATGGTGGAAGTTGGTCTCGGCATCGCCAGCAGATGCACCCCATACATGGGAAGATTTTCTTACGCTATTCCGTGCCAAATATTTCTCTGAACATGTCAAGGAGCGAAAGGCTATGGAATTCGCTTCTTTGCACCAGGGCATGATATCGATGGCAGAGTATGAACTTCAATTTTCCAAGCTGGCGTCGTATGCACCTCATCTAGTCAGTACCGACTTATTAAAGGCTAATCAATTTATGGATGGGTTAAGACCCGATTTTATTCAGCGACTCGGGACTCAAAATATCTGTACTTTTACGGAGATGGTCCAACGGGCATATCTGTGTGAAAGGACCTTAGAGAAGGTCAAAAAATTAAAAGGCAAAGGGGAAGAGGCAAGCCGAGGGTCTGATCGACGTAATAAGAAAGAAAAGTTTAGCACCCCGAAGCCTTACAAATCCTGTGATAGCAGGAAGAGATCCAGGAACGGGAGTGGTAGTGGTTCCCAAAAAAATAAGAAGGTCAAGGAGGAGGACAAGCAAGTCATGGCTGCTTACTCTTTCTGTGAGAAGTTCGACCATTCAGCTGAAGAATCCTAGAAGCGTCTCGGCACTTGTTTATGGTGTGGCAGTCGGGAGCATCGCATGCCAGACTACCCTGTTATGAAGGATCAACATTCTGGTGGTAGACGTAAGAGACAGGCTCGTCTCAATGCTGTTATAGATGATGATGAAGCGCCCAGTTGTAAAAACCTTTTGTTCCCATCCTGCAGTTGTACTATTTGATACCGATGCTTCTCATTCCTTTATATTTACCGCTTTTGCAAAAACCTTGCCAGTTTCATCAGTTCCCTTACCTTCGGACCTTGCTATTACTGCACCCTTAGGTCCCTGAACAAAGTTTACCAATTACTATTCTGATAGTGAGATAATGGTAGAAGGTCATAATCTCCCTGCAAACTTGGTATGCCTTGACGTGGAAGGCTATGATGCTATTTTAGGGGTGGATTGTCTTGTAGGCCATGACACCGATATAAATTGCTAGAATAGGATAATATCCTTTCACAAACCAGGTCTTCCAAGGTTTTCCTTCCTTGGTATCAAATATAGAAAATATCTTACCACTATTTCATCTCTTCACGCTTGCAAACTTATATCGCAAGGTTGTGAAGCCTTTCTTGCTTCCGTGATCGTCACCGAGTCGACAAATTAATATTCTTGACAGTATTATTCCTAATTATCATAACTGAAGTTTCAATTCACATGGCAGTACGCCCTGGCCTCTCTCCTTAATTTATGATTTATCCATTAAATTCCGAGTAAAGAAGCGTACGAAAGTTTTGGCATCATGTGTGTTTAAGTTAGTTGTTAGTTGGTATACATGTTCCCTTGGATTAATATTTAATAATAATAATATCATACCCTTTTCGTGATTTGCCTGCCCCATCCATGGATGCTATTTAATTAACAAGAGAACATACCGATTCCTGTCGATCGGGACCAAAATTATACATCGATTTTCTATCAGACAGAGATGACCCCATGCCATCCCCGGGTTAATTACCAAGTCTATCACATCATCAGATCAAATCAAAAATATATTAGTACAAAACAGAGAGAGAAAGGAGGAGGAGGAGGAGGACATCTTCAGAAGAAATTAGGAGGAAAGTTGAGAGAAGAGGGGGTGGGGGGTGGCGCTAAATGTAATTGGGAGCAGCTGTTCAGCAGCTTAATTCCTCCTCCGTGCAAATACACAGCTTCAAAGTTCCCTACGCTCTGCAGCTGGCGCTCTCCGGCCTCATCACGTTGCCAGCGGCCGTCGACGACCGTCGCCTCCGGTACTCCTCGTTGTTCGACGACGGCTCCACGACGTCGGCGGCGAACCTCACCTGCTTCTTGGAGGCCGCCTTCTTGGCCGGCGGGCACCCGGGGACGTCACCCCCTGCTCCTGGTGGGATCCAAGCCAAATAAACTTAGTTGGGATCATCTTTATACGTGGGGATCAAAAAGAACGCGTCTCCAAGAAGACCGATGACCATATCAAATGGTACTGAAGGTTGGAGATTTCGAAGAAAGAGGAGCCCCGCCAAGAACCCGAACTCCTTGAATTTGACCTCGACCGCACAGGAAGGAAGGAAGAAAAAGGAAAATGGAAGACGACCGAAGAACGAGTCAAAGACGAACACATACTAGAGAGAGGGAGAGAGAGAGAGAGGGAGACGGGGCAGGTTGGAGAGGGGAATGGTGTGAGCATGACCCGTTCAATTCCGAGTCGGGGCCGGAAGGAAAGGGAGAGGAAGCGTCGTACCCAGTTCCAAGTGGACCTTCTCCATGAACTCGGCGGCGAGGCGCCGGTGCAGCTGCACGGCCACGAGGGCGACGCTCCCTGACACCGCCATGACCGCCATCAGGCCCATGCAGCTGGGGCTGTCCATCTCCCTTCCTCTTCTAGTACTTCGACGCCTTGCCGACCCCGATCGAGCTATCCTTCTCTCTTCCGCCTCGCCTCTCTCTTCCTTGTGGTGGAGGGAAGTGACAATTGAGAAGCCACCACCCCCAGCAGCAGTCCAGGAATTAACAACGGCAGATGCCGACTTCGATCGGATAATTATAGCAGCGACGCGGTGGAGGACGGGAAGAGGGAGAGAGAGAGAGAGAAGCGTGTCTGCCTGTTCGCAGAGCGACGGCGTGTCTGGAATGGAATGGATATATTGCCTTCCCTCTCTCTCTCTCTATCTCTATCTCTCTCCCTCTCTCTCTGCCTCCTTTTCTTCCTTTTTAAATATTATTATATATATATATGCTACGGACGAGAGAGTTTAGAGAGAGAGAGAGAGAGAGAAGAGGGGAGTGGTCAGAAGGCTTCTTGCCTTTCTCGACAGCAACGGTTGGTTACACGGGAGAGCGGGGGAGGGACCGAGGGAGGAGAAGAACAGGCGGGCGATTAAAGAAACGAGGGGGTACTTTTGTAAAAAAGCGACGAACCCACCGTGGGCCCCACTCCCCTGGGCTGGCCCGGCCCCGAACCGGAAACAGAACGAAGACCAATCGCGCCCTTCTAGAAGATGGTCCCGCGACGTGACCGTTAGCAACCATGTTTCCTATTACTTGCTGCAACGTTTTCCTCGATGCAGTAAGAAAAAATGGGTACCTGGTGGTACCCACCGTGTTCAGTTCCTTCCCACCTGCTGTTGGCTTCCCTAACTTTTTGGGGCTGACCTTTGTGGACATGCTGCAAGTGGAGTCCTCGAAGCCCAACAGAGAGAAGACTATCAAGGAGGTCGAAACGACGCTGTGCAGGCCCACTGAGGGGCCTAATTCAGGTCGCCAATTGTATGGTGCACCATGTCACTCACGGGGCTCAGCCCGTCCGCACCAAGAACCTCGGAAGACATCAGTACAGGAGCTTCTAGAAGAATGCTGTCGCTACTGTTACTCGACGTCCTTTCGCGTCCAGTAAATCTGTCTTGATCGGGGGTATACATATCTTCAAAGACAGACCAGATGCTCAAGCAATCCCAGACCAGGTGGTCACCGCTGTGCCGACCCGCAACTCCTTCCAGGCCCTTTTTGGGAGGAGAGCTAAGAAAGAAGAAGAAGGCTGCTAAGGCCGGAAGGAGCTGGCCCCAAGGCCAAAGAAGTTTAAACAAGTCTGGGTCCCTAAAAGGATCCAACCTGTTTGCCGAGAGGCACCTGTTCACTACCACTCCAAGCCTGTCGAGGCGGGGAAGAAGAATGAGAGGGGGCTGACCCCGAGAAAGGAAGAGATTGTCGCGGATCCTCCACGCCACGCAAGTTTTAGGGCATGCGCCCGACAAGCTGATGTCCCCACAGTGGGGAGAAGATCTGAGCAGCCCGTCAAAAGATCTCAGCTCGCTTACATCCCTCCAGTAGGAGGTTGACAACTCTCCCCAGTCCTGCACTAGGGACTAGGGCAAGAAGAAATGACCAGTATGGTCAGAAATAATTTCAGGGGTATGGGTAACCCCTCACTGGGCCAACAACAACTATTGCAAGCAGCCATGGCGAAAGGAGACGACTGTCCACTAATGGAAGTCGAAGAAAAAGAAGAAAGAGGAATGACGTCGTCGGTTGACGATAATGGACACGAAGATAGCTTGGAATTTGAAGCCAATGAAGCTATCCCCCGGCAAAGGGAGATAAGAAGAGTCTCTGTATTCGAGAGGCTAACCTTCCCTGGTCATCCGAAAAGGAAGGTTCATAGACAAAGGAAATGCATTCTGGTTTTCACCTGCAACATGGCCGGAGTGACCGATAAATACAGAGGTCTGCCTAATGACCCCCGGGAATTGGCTCAATTAGACAAAAGGCCAGGGCTGAACATCAGAAGGGTGGAAGCTGCAAGGGAGATGCTGAGAATGGTGAAATAAAAGCAGATATTGCCTGAAGAAGTCATCACCCTCACTGCAAACGTGGTGACGACTGAAGAGGCAGAGGTGTTGCTGAACATCTCATCTGAAGGGGCTTCAGGGGAGACGGCAGAAGCCATCCCCAGCACGGTAACTACAGATCCATCAGTACTGATGCTACTCCAAAGGTACCAGTAGGAGATAGAGCTTCTGAAGAAGCAACTGATGGAGAAGACGGAGCATGCCTCGGCCTTTAAGTAGCCCGGGATGCAAGCTGAGTCGTCTCGGGGAGCCAACAACCTGAACGACTTTCCACCACAATATACCTTGCCCCAGTTGGCAGAACCCAGCATGGCAACCGCTCAGGAGCGTCTACCACAGCCATTGATGCCACCAATTCTACCGTCAGCGCACCAGCCACCTCCATTGGTGCGGCCTCCTCTGCAGGCGACCACTTTGGTCACTCCTTACCTACAACCGACGCACTTCTACCCGGAGTCGGTCGATCTGACTGTTGTCCACAAGATGATGGTAGAAAGGATGATTGAGCTGAAGCTCGCCGAGTGAAGTGAAGGTGACTATGTCGCATTTGATGCCTACCGGGTGCCATACCCACCACATGATAGAGATGTATGCCCTTCAAGCCAATCACAAGTGTTGTGATGGCGACATTTCTTATACAATTTTATTCAATAATAATAATGGCATTTTCTTCATTAATATCAAAAAATAAAAAATCATGTTTTCGCGATCCTCAGAACGTACCGATCGCAACTGTACAACTCTCGCCTGGGTGAATGACTCGATTCACCCGCAGCGGAGTTACGTAGGATTTGTCAAAAATCAGATCGGGAATCAAAAAAACGTGCCAAAAAAGTCGCGGAACGCCTCAGGCCGAACACGAAAGATATCTGAAACGTAATTATGGACACAACGGAGTCAGACACTCTGAGAAAGCAGATGCGGGACCCGAAAATAAGGATCCGAAAGGGTCCGGGACATTACAAAGGTGACATTGACAGTGTTATTAAAGTTATTTTTTCCCTTTAACTGAAGTCGATAAAATTTGATAATCGAGATAATGATTGTTGGTGGAGAAGAGAGTTTCCAACCAGGATTAAAGTCTTGTTCAGCCATTGAAAATAACTAAGTAATCACAACAAATAGCAGTAGAGGATTAACAAGGGAACTTATCTCTGTAGATGCGCAACAATAGGAGCCCCAATCACTTGGAGTACACGATCTGAACTATGCTATGATAGAGTAGAGCACTTCAGATCTTGCATCAAACTGGTGGTGTGCACCACCCCCAAAAAAGAGCAAACAGCCACACGCCCTAGCTGGCAGAAGGGGCAACGAGAGAGGAGCACCAAGGCGACCACACTATCGCTAAGTTCTCCACACCACTGGACCCTTTAAGATTGCTGTTGTTGGTGGCTTCACAAAGTAGGTCTGAACAAGCCTCTAAAAGGATAGATATGCTCTGATACCATGTGGAAAATCAATCACAAAGGCAAAGGAACCATCACACAAGCCAAATATCACAGAGACAAAGAAGTTACGTGCTTCAGCTTAAGGCCTACGTGCACGAGAGAAGAGAGTGGGGAAGCATCTTATTCTTGGTATCTCCACAGAGATCACCGTAGCAACCCCATCATATAATACATTGCATGCCAATAGAAGGAATCCCAAAATAAAGAACGGTATATAGCAGGAAACCCCCTAAAATGAGGCAACAACACATTTCAACGGTGCTCTCTCAGCCAAACCAGGGTAACTACTCTCTTCTCCACCAACAATGATATTACTGAGTTTCTTTTAATTTCTTTTGATGAGCACAAAACCTACTCATTGGTGGACTAACTTGGGAGTTGAGTGTTTTTATTGGTTGATGGTTGCAAATCTAGGTTGCCTTTGTGAAGAGAACCAAAATTATCTTGAATCTGTATGCGGTGTCTGAACTTGGTCTCTAACCATGCCAGGCACCACCTGTGATTGAAATTCTCTTTTTGATTTGGTCTTCTATTGTTAAGTAGTTGAGAGATGTTCTATTGGAGTGATTTTTTCCTATTTTGTAGGAGAAATATTAGCCAAAAGAAGGTGGGAGTTTATGTGGATCATAGTGTGCAGTTGGTATTTGGTTAAGAAGAAGGAAATAATTATGTGAGGGGATAAAAACAAAAAAAGGAGAGAGAAGATGTACGTGAGTATGTGAGCGCTACTGTACAAGGAAAAAAAGGGTTTGTTGAAGAGATAGTCGCTACTGTTGAAGCGATAGCCACTCTTGTTGTAGAGATAGTCACTATTGTTGAAGAGATAACGGCTCTATTGAAGAGAAAGAGCAACATAAAAAATATAAAAAGAAAGAGAGCTCATAAGATTGATCTGGGCTACTCCCTTGAAGATCCTTTGGCTTCTGCGAACATACTTGAAGATGAAGATGACGGCTACTTGAATCTCCAGGAGTCTTTCAACCAAGAGGACGTGATCGCCATCAAGAACACTTGAGGACAAAAAGTTTCTTCATCCTTTATTCTCTAGATTTGATCTCTATACTTTTAATCTCCTTTTGTGTTTATTTTTATATGTCTAGAAATTTTAGGCTTATTTTTGGATCCTTCTAGGTTGGAAGGATACACTCGTTTTATTTTGTGATATCAAGATGCACTAGTGTCCTTATGTTTAGTGGTGTCTAGGCGAACTAGTGCCTTTGTGCCTAGTGATTTTGTGTGGTGAGTTAGCGCCATCGTGTCTAGCGGATGTAAGGTGAGCTAGCATCTTTATGTGTCTAGCGGTGCTTAATTAGCGAAAATCTCACAAAGTTCTTGGGTAGTGACTGTAGGTCAGCTTAGTGATATCTGAATCACTATAAAATTGTGTATTCCTATTATGTGATTGGATACCTATCTCTTATCCCCTTCTTGATATATTGTTAAAAAATTGGGACACTTTTAAGTTTTGCAACAGAATTAATTTTAATAATTTAATTCATCCCTTCCCTCTTAGATTATTCGATCCCAATTTTCTTTCATATATATATACTTTAATTAATCTCAATGTCACAGGATTACTGTTGCAGCTGGAGATGCTGGTTCCTTTGGTGTTATGAGCCGTGGGACCATGATATTTTCTGGCTAGCAGCTACTTGTCAATTAAACTTCTATCGTGGAGAAGAAACCAACAAGAACATGGTCTGTGATATCTCCCCCTTTTACACTGGCAACACTCGAGAACAGAAAAGATGCATGCGTTCCTTTTACACGGAGAATACAAAGCATATATTTCTCACTTCTTCACTGAGGGTCACTTTGGTAACGAGTTAGGTTAGGGGTGGGTGGCTTACCCGGGTTAGCCCATCTCACCCCTAACTCTAATCCGGGTGGATTAATTCATTCCACCTATTTTCTAGGAATAAGTTAATCCACTTTAACCCTATCCGACCCGGGTTAAGAAAAAAACTATCAAACAAGGAACAACCCACCCGACCCCAGTTAACTCAACCTAACCCAACTTAACCCGTTACCAAAGTGACCCTAACAATTTTACATCATATAATTTTCTCTTTTTATTTTCTTATTCAGAACTGTAGGCTTGAAGTAAAAGGTAACAAGAACGAGGTGTTTACGTATCCTGCTACTACTTGTGGGAAGCTGCTGCCTGATTTTTCATTGCTGCGGACTTGTGAAGAGCACTGACTATAAGGACTACGGACGCCTGTTGCCGTCTGGATTATATGGAGCTGGAGTAACTCAGTACTGTCCGCCACCACCACCGCTACCACTGCCGGAGCCATATCTAGAGCCCGACCCACCTCCACTGCCGCCGCCACCTCCACCCCCACCACCACCTCCACCCCCGTAAGTTCCGTTCCCACCGCCAGACCCATAATCGGAACCGCTCCCGGATCCGTACCCTGAACCGCTCCCATTTCCACTCCCACCACCGCCACCACCACCATACGCTCCAGCTCCACCGGCGCCGTAGCCCGATCCACTCCTAGACCCGTACCCAGAGCCGCTCCCACTTACATTTCCACCACCAGAGCCTCCCCCGCCGCCACCGCCGCCTCCACCTCTTCCATAGCCCCCGCCGTTGGCACCACCTTCTCCATAACCGGAACCAGACCCACTTCCGGACCCCTGACCACCCCCTTGTCCACCGCCACGGCCGCCGCCTCCACCCCTTCCGTAACCCCCACCATGGGCTCCCCCTACACCTTCTCCATAGCCCGAGCCACTGTCGGAACCGTACCCCGAACCGGAGCCGCCACCTTCGCCACCCTCACCCCCCTCGCCACCACCCCCACCACCTGCAGACTAGGTCATGAGGACCCTGGCGGCAGAGGTCGTGCCCAGGAAGAGCAGTACCAGAAAGGTGACACCCGCAATCCTTGTAGAACTAGCCATCGTTGTTTGAGGGCTGGCTATGAGCTTGGGATGATCTTGGCAGTGTGGGGGGAGCAAGGGTATTTACAGGCGTTCTGTGGCTCACTCTCGTTATTGGATACCATCTCCAGTCCATGCACATGCTTCCTCCAAGTCTTCGTTTTGGGTGGTAGATAGAAACTAAAGATTATGGTGTGAATGGAAACTGGGGAAAGCATGCTACGTTTGACTGCTGCTTTATGATTATCGGATCGCATTCGAACTTCCAAGAGTGGCCATAACTGGCCATCCCCGTTAATTTCAGGAATACATCATTAAATCCTCCTACTCCAACAAAGGACGATGGGAGCCATCATTAATGGTAGCTTTCTCCTCGTTAAATTCTGGCCAGCTGGGTTTGAGTGTGACTCCCAATTCCATTCTTTTAACATGAAGTCTTTATCTCTTGTTTTGGCTTTTGAATTAGTGGTCGGCTTGGATGACGTCCAGACCTACCCCCAGATTAATCCGAGGCCACCAGCATCGGAGGAGTAGGTCGGAGACGATGACATCGACGTCACCGACTTCACTTTTGAGCAATACGCTACTGCGCTTGTTCTCCATGCATGTAGGATAACTTGTGCCGATCATGTTTGAAGGAATATGTCGATGATATATTGTGCCATATTGTTTATGGACAAAGTCGTGGAATATTGTTTGAAATATGTTGATGATTAGTACCTTTCAATGGATTTTTTTGTTGTTCATGATCTAATATTGTAGTATGTATGAGAATGGTTTCAAGCCGAGCTTTCATTGCTACTTCTCCGTTTCTGGATCGAACAGTACCAATCTTCTTTCCCACCCGTGTTGTAATTTCAATTGTTTATACGCTCCCTCAACAACCCTTATTAACCCTTCAGGGGCCTCATCAGCCTCTTGGGTGGCGTCCCCAATTCTTGGTGGCGATAATTCGATACTTGTATCGGGTTGTCGGTACCCTGAACTCTGGGATGTTACAATAGTACCCTAATGACTCAATCTAGAACTGCCAGTGTCTTTGTCTCTGGTTGCGTAGCGACTGTGCCTTGACTGCCAGTTTTGTCTAGCGGTCGAGTGATGGTTCGCTTTCCCAATAGTGTTGTCATTGTCCACCGCTCCAGTTTCTGTTTGTGTTGGCTTGATCTCGTGGTTTGCCCATGACCCGTGGGTGTCTGTTGACATCCTATGAGGGCAGTAACCATGATGGGAAGGCCAGGAGTGCTTATGCATGCAGTGTGTGTGTGTGTGTGTGTCTGTGTGTGTCGGTGTCGTGTCTGGTTCTGGTCAACTCGGGGTCACCCAATAGTTGACAGGCCATCTTGTTGTGTCTCGACGGCTTTGTCCAATTGGAGACATTGGTTCTAGATGCCTCGAGGTACCGTTCTACCACAGTTTGCGTGTCCAGATGTGCTGAGGGTTCTCGGTGTCCCCTCAGGTCTCCGTGAGTCATTTTCCCGGGGTGTTATTTTCCCTGGCTTACGATTAGACCGATTGGCAACTTTATTCTGCTGTGTACGATGATCCTGACTCAGAGTCATAGGACTCAGGTACCGTTATAGTGGTAGGTCTAGTTGCCTTGCCCCGAGGTTGTCGGCAATCTCCTGTGCTGCCTTCGGTGCTTCGAAGTGCATGTTGCAGGGCGTTTCGACTTGTCTGCACTTCGTCACTTGTGTTTTGAGGCCTCCAAGTTTTGTGGCTCCTCTTTGGTTGGTGCCTTACGGCACGCTTTGGAGTGACGGCTCTGGTAGTGGGGCACTCTTCCCGAGACATACTTTTTAAGCTAGTTCCGTGGGCTCCAGACCGTATCGTAGCATCCACGGGGGAGAATACTAGTTAGAGGCCTGGCTTAATAGTCTATAGCCAGTGTGTGCACACGGGGTCAGGGGCTTAGGACTCACGTCGACGGGCGTGACCCTGACTAGTCCTTGTAGTGGTGGTTTGCAAGCGGGCCTATGACTCGGCCTTAGCTGTGGCAGACCACGTTCGGCTGGTAGTCGAGGCATTTGTGGAGCGAGTTGTGGTGCAGTGTAAGACGTTAGTGGACACAGCTGACCGCTCCTCTTTTGAGTCATGTGTTGTGTGACTCTTGACGTTTCTCGTGTGTCGTAACCTTTCTGGTTAGCCCTTTTGTGGCTATACTCGAGGTCAGTGTTTGCCACCTGCGTGACGTTCTTGTCATGCGTGTGGCAGTGTGCACGACATCCTTGTTGTGTTGTCCGTTGTCCGTGTCGGTCGTCCTTCTAGCCTTTGCCTAGGTTTCTTTTGTCTGTTTTGTAGGTTCCTTGCATCGGTAGTTTGACAACTCCTGACTCTGTCAGCTCCGAGTCACCCTCCTACCCTTGCTTGGAGTAGTTTGGGGTACCGAGATTAGTTCGGTAGCCGTTGTCTGATATGACTTCTTCCTCCCCCTCTTCCTTAGCTTGTTCCCTGTTCTGTTTCCTTCACAGCTTTGTAGTTTAGCTTTCCTGCTTTACTGCTTACTTGCTATTTACTATTGCTTGCCTGCAGTTTTTAGCGTGTTACTGTGTGTTTTCCTCGATGGGGATCCACGTGACCCCTACTGAGCCAGCGATACAAGGCTCACCCCTGCTCTACAGGTGGTGGTCGTTCGTTTTGCTTCCATTCATTTTCGGTGTACGCGCTTGCGGCGTCTAGTGGTGGCCAGCTGGTACCCGTGTTGAGCTTCCCCCGACTCTCTGGTACGTCTTTTCTTTTCTGTCGACTGTACTTGGCGCTTATTGTCTTTTCTTTGGACTTGACTCTGGGACGTTCTCAGTAGAACGCACAATAACGATGTGCCACGTCTTGAGTCGGAGATGAATAGTTGGGCGGTTAGGAACGCGCTCCTTGTGTTGGACGCGATCCTGAAGAATGTGACCTAGGTGATGGCCGCGATCTTGATTAATGCATCCTAGGTCTTAACCGCGTTCTGGTATTAACATGCTGGAGGCTGTGGCCTTGTCTATTAACGTGACCTAGGCTTTTATCGCGTCAACACGTTGACATGCTATGAGCGTTGGACGCATTCTGGTGTCATCGCGGCCCACTGTATGGGCGCGTTAACTATCGTGATGCAGGCATGCACCATGTTAATGGTCTTTATTTTTTAAGTATTGTTTGAGTTGTCTCGGGCTCCGGTGAACCCAGGATTCAATGCCTTGTTAACATTTGACTCGATGAATGCCTTAGGTATTCCATGAGAGTCATATCTGTGTGCCGAGGGATCCCGGAAGAGTAGTCTCATCCAGAGCAGTGTACAGTATTTCTTCCGTGTTTATTGGCTTGACTTCGACCCCTTGGTTAGCCTATTGAACGTGGATGTCGTGGACGTCCTATGAGTGCTGTGACCGTGTTATAGGGTGTTCAGAAGTGCCATGATATCGAGTCGTGTTTGGTGTGATTTCGAGGGTCATTATGGTTTCTGGTCAACCTGGTTGTGACCCAGCGGTTGACATGTGACCTTGTGAGTGTCTCGGCTATCCTATATGGATCGAGACTCTGGTTTTGGATGCTTGGAGGTATGGTCTTATCTCAGTTAATGTGCTATTTGGTCTGAGGGCTTGATGCTCCCTCATGTATCGTGATTTGTGTTATATGGAATCGAGAGTCCTATGTGTAGCCTAGGGGCTGAGGACTTGTGTTTTATCATATTTTGGCTTAGGGACTAGGCTGATTAATGGTATGTTTCCGTGATGTGCAATGATCTTGACTCGAGTCATGTGACTCAAGGATCGTTGCGTGCAGGTCTAGTTGTCTGTCCTGAGTCAGGCGACTATTTTTTGTGCTACCTTATGTTTTCGTAGTGCGTGCGATAGGTGAGTGTTTACCCTATCCACAATTCAGAGTTTCATTCGGAGAGTCTCTATGTCTAGTGAGTCTCCACTAGTCATAGCCTGATGACACTTAGTGTCGGCCCACCTGGGAGTGGTGGCGGGGCAAGTTCCCGAGAGATAATTTTTAGGCTAGTTTCTATGGGTCCCCTTGCTTTGCGGTAGCGTCCTACTAGGGGGGGAACTAGCTAGAGGCCTTGCTCAAGACATTGGGCTTGTGTGTGCACACGTGGTTAGGGGCGTTTGGATGAGCGTCAACGGATGTGATCCTGACTAGTCACTCGTTACTGTTGTTACTTGTACTTGGTATAGTGTCTCAGTCACCGTGTTCAAGGCGAGTGTGAGACGCTTGAGGTGCAATGTAAGATATCAGTGGACGCATCTGGCTTTGCTTCTAGTACGGAGGTGCTTCTGTCACATGACACATGACTTGTGATTTTGTGACCGGTTCTCCATTATGGTTGACGTAGTGCTTCGGGTAGCCTGTGACTGGCATTACCGTGGCTTGTGTAGCGGACACGACAGTGTGGTCGTGTGTGCGCCGGTGTTTTGGTTAGTGTTATGTGAAGCATACACGTCTGTTGTAGCATGATGTGTTCTGGCAATGTAATAGGGGTTTCTTGAGATTAGTCTGGCAACTTCCTACCAGGTGTGTGGGAAGTTGTGCATTTCCCGATTACGAGTAGTGTAGAGGGCCGAGGTTTTATCAGTTGCCGTGGATTCTTCTATATAGCTTTACCTCTTTACTTTTGTGTTGTTACTCCTACTCCTGTTGTTCTTACTGCTATTGCTCTCGTTGTTGTTACTGTTGTTACCACTTTGGTTTCTTGGTGGGGATCTACAAGACCCCTACTGAGCCACTGACACAAGCCTCACCCCCATTTGTTCCAAAAGTCCCTTGAGGGTGAGGCCCTACGTTGGTTCTCCTCCCTACCAGCTATTGATCTCCTCAACTTCGATATAGTCTCTGAGCGATTCCTCGCTCACTTTGGCCACATGTCTTCCATTGCTCCTACATTATTCGACCTAGTCATGGAGAAAATGAAGCCCAATGAGGACTTCATTAATTTTGCAAACTGATGGAGAATCATGGATACTAGAATGGAGGTCCCCATCCCCGAGTCTCTGGCCGTCACCATGTTGGTGAATAACGTCACTCCTTAGCTTAGGGCTATTTTAATGCTGAGCGAGCTCCACACTTTCCATCAACTTTATAATCGACCTCGGATAGTTCAAGCCTAGGTAAGAGATTCCACTCTGCCACCTTTCTTTGAGCCTTGCACAAAGAGTAGAAAGGCTCCAGCCATCCCCACCACCGAAGGTGTCACGGTGATTGAACAAGTCAATGCGGTTGGCCCACCCTTTAAGCCTAACAATCATCAAGTCTCACATTCCAATTAGGCCTGTGCGAATCAAGGTCAAAGTAATCTCAAGCCATACTCCAATGTCCCTCCACCTCAGAATTACAATCGCACCGGGCCAAGGAGGGCTTCTTATCCACCGTTGTCTGAAACTTTGGGTGACATATTCTTTACCCTTATGTCCTCTGAAGCTATTCAGCTCCCCCCTCAAAGGGATTGGGTCCACCCCAATGCTGATACCTCTAAGTATTGTCCATATCACCGAGCTCCCAGACATGACATCTTCAATTGCTTTCAATTCCAGGACTGGGTATACGACATGAATGACGAGGGGAGAATTAATTGGTCCAATGTTAAGCTAGCCATTGCTAACCTCAGGAGACCTAATCGGGACCTCGGCATTGTGCAAAATCTGCAACTAGCTCATCAACCAACCAAAGATCCCTCAGGTTCAAGGCAAAATGACCAAGTGAATATAGTGATTGGGATGGAACCTCGAGTGTTCAAGAGGATGCAAATGTGGAGCGTCGAAGGCTTCCCGGGGTGGTACGGGAAATTAGAGGTGGAGGCCAATGAACCCTAGTACGATGTCAACATGTTCACCCAAGAACCTCGATCTTGGAGTCTGATCTCACCTCCTAACCAAATTTCAAGTGCTACTCCAAACCCACTCACCTTAATCAACCCTCCTCAAGCACCTTGTCAACAAACCCACGTCTCTCCAAAGGCTCAATCAGGGAAAGAGTGCCCTTTGGTTCTCCTTAAGCCTCCCCAGCCAAAATCAGTCCCACCTCCTTCCCCTGTCATCTCTGAAGATAGTTCGGCTTCCCTTTCATATATCTTCAGATCTCCAGCTCCTTTGCAATTGATTCACCCAAGACCCTTGGAGTCAGATGACCCGAAAGAAGCCTCGGTGAATGTCACTCTCAGTAATTACATCATTCCCCCATCCCAAAGACAATCTTAGCTAGAGGAAGGGGTCAATTCCCAAAGTCCCCCTGTGGAGTATGACATCCTCCAACATCTAGACAAGACACCAGCTAAGGTTTCCATCCTAGAGCTCATTAAGAAGTCTCCATCACATCAGTTCACTCTACTTTAATTTCTCCAAAAGATCATGGTCAACGAAGACCTTCTAGCAAGTGGTGTGACCGATGCTATCATCGCCCTCACATGTGGACCATACATCTTATTCTCCGATAAGGACCTCGCTCCACCAGAAAGCAAGTCACTTCCGTTGTGCCACACAGTCTCTCTCAATGGAGCCAAGGTTGACTCTGCCCTCATTGACATGGGAGCTTCAATTAATGTGTGTCCCATGAAGACCATTCAAAAGATTGGCCTCTAGTGTTGAGCTATGATTTTGATGATAACTAAACTTCATTGTGATGATATTACTTTGATAATTGTTGAAGATATTATTTTGATGATAACTAAACTCAATGTGTGATTGATTACATTTCTCTGTGTGCTATTTTTGACATTTCCAAAACACAGGTGAAAAAGTGTTGACTCTGAGAGTTGACACTTTTTTAGCAGTGCTTTATCTTTTTATTTGCTGGAAGGAAGTGTCGACTCTGTGAGTTGACACTTATCCCTGGGTTCTGTTTTATTGTTCTGGGCGGAACTGTGTGATAAAAGTGTCAACTCTAAGAGTCAACACTTCTTCTGGTTCGTCCAGAATGGGATTTTCGTATGGGTTTCGAAACCTATTAAACTCTATCTATTTGCACTCATACTTGACCCCTTTGCCCTTGGGGTTCTCCTACATATCCTAGAGGAGTTTTGGAAGGGTTTTGGCATGGGATTTATGGTCTATTGAACACCTTTATATGCTACTATATGTATGATGCGATTTTCAGATCTGCACAAGAGAAGGAGAGAGGGCTTGGCCGCAAGGTTGAGAGGGAGAGCATTTTCTGAGGGTTTCACTCTTGTTTCATCTTGCAGGAACGTTCTTGGTCGAAGGAACTCAAAGCTACATCCATTTCATCAAGCCTTCGTGTGGGAAAGAAGCAAAATCTACAGCCGAGTTCGTGGGGCTTCATACCTGTAGAAGTTCGACCTTCCCTAGCCTTGAAAACTTCAAAGAGATCATCTCAAGGCCGTCCATATACCAAGGATACACTTCTCCATCCCTCTTTAGTTTATGTTGATGATTCTTCCTCAGCCTATTCTGAGTATGAGCATTTATTCAACATTCTTTTGCTTTACTGAACATCGAAATACTGTATGTGGGTATACAGAGCTGCATCTCCATGTGAGTTTTTATTGCGGGGTAAGTTCCCCAAGTTCGTGTGTGTGTGTGCTGCGGTGGCAGCGTCTTAGGGCCAGGCCCCGTGTGTGCGGCTTGCTGCGAAAGCAGCATATGTGATGCTGGGGCTCGTCCCCATGTTGCTATGGTTCGTAGCGTGGTAGTGAAGCCTCACCGGTTTCGGTGAGTGGTGGATGTAGGGAGCCCATCGTGGTCTCGAACCACCTAAAAATCTCAGTGTTGCATGTGGTGTGCCTGTGCGATTGTCCATTTATCCTATTATCGTTCACAGGTCTATGATATAGATTTTTATTCACTGCATCATCATACATCGCTTTGTCTGCTATCCGTGTTGAGTAGAGTTAAATCATTCTTTGCATAAGCTATCCGTGTGAGCTCGGTAAGATTGAGTGAACTGAGCTATCTTAGTTTAATTATTTTCCTCAATCTTGTTCCAACTGCGAAATAGTTTTAAAATCTGACATCTCGCCTGGGGGACAATTCAACCCCCCTTCTTGTCTGCCATCTATCTGGGCCAACACAAATCATTATAGATTTCTGGGTTTTCTGCACTTCTGTGCCTGCTCAATGGAGAGGGGTTCTTCGGTTCGGGGTGAGGCCATGCTTCACTGCCATCACGTTTCTTCGATCCCAACCTATCCAGGGGAGTATTAGCTACATTTTCATCCTATCTAGGCTTTATTTCATTATTGTTTCCCCTATTTCCTCTAGCCCTACTTTTCGGGTTTCACCACTCTGTTCTGCAATTTCTGCTCTCTAGTTTCTTGTATGCGAACGGGGCATGTTCTTCAGATCGAGGCGAAGCCGTGTTGTGTCGCTGATCGATCTCTTCGGCTCCAGGATCTTCAGGGAAGTGTTATCTCTATTCTCCATCATTCTGGGCTCTTTCCTTCATTCCTTTCATAGTTATTTCTCCCTCTACTTTTGCACTTTCATCACAAGATTTCTGCACTTAAGTCTTTTCTGCACACTGCATTTTCATGCATCTTGAACCACATTTTTCACTGTTGTTGTGACGACCCAGAGCTCGAGATACCGATATACCGATAATGCCGACATACCGATACCAGGAACTGGGGAAGCCTCCCAAGGAGCTGATGAGGCTCCCGAAGGGATAGTGAAGGATTGTCTTATTTGGGTTGCTTTTTCTGGTCATCTATGTTGTTTAGTAGGTCAATAGAAGCTTTAGCATGAGGCCCATCCCTCGTGGCCGGCCGGAAGGGGTGGAGGATTAAGTTCCACGGCTTGGAATCAGGAGGCTCTGTTCAGTTCACCTCAGACCATTTACAGAGGTGTGCGGTCTTCCTCAGACCGTCCAACTTCTATTCACGATCGATTGTAGACCATTTAGGCCCCAACCAAGTCTTCTTCCCGTGTTCCTCTTCAGCGCCGTACACGGTCTATCATCCGACCGTCTACCTCTTTCAGCGATCTCCAGAGGACCATCTTCATCCCGTGCCAGCGCTGCATCCGTTCTCAAGTGGCTTCATCCGTCTCCCTTTCCAAGGTACGTAGTGATCCTGCATTTACACTCAGTACCCTAGTGGCGATCACAACTGGTCCATGCATGTAAGTGATTGATTGTTGCATCATTTATCTTTTTCATACCATTCACTCACATACACACCCACACTCAATCTTTTCCGACTTAGCATCTCATTCATTCATTAGTTTCTTTCCAAGGGAAAAGAACATATCTACACCGAGGTTGCGTGGGCCGAAGCTGAGGTGAAGCTGTCCGAGGCCGAGATGAAGTTGCTCGGGGCTGAACGGAGGGTGGCCGACCTCGAAGAAAGAGCAGAGCAAGCTGGAGCGGAGGCAGTTGATCGATATAGGAGCTCAGAGAGCTACCACGCAGCCCTCCAGGAGGTTGCCTTCTCGTATTACATGCCAGGCTACCAATGGGGGCTGCGAAAGGGGTTCGCCTAAGGCTTCCATCGAGTGACCTCCCTAGCCTAGCAGTAGGTTCCTGATGAGCTTGAGTTTCCTTTCGGGTAGGGTTATGACTCAGACGAGGACGCCATAAATTCTCCCTCTCCAACGTCGAGTAAAGGGGGGAGCAAGGACGCTACTGCTTCACCAGAGGAGTCGCCAGCTCTGGCTATCTCGGGGGGGCACACGATCAAGGCAGTTCCCACACAGGTTGGGTTAGTGCCCAGATCGGCCGCCACTGAGGATGCCGGGGGCAGATCTCCTGGCATTGAAGATTCTTCCCTCGTCGAGCCTCAAGATGCCGAGCCTAGAGAAAGTCCCCCTATCTTCATAGCCTAGGAGGAACATGAGCTGGATGTACTAGATCTTTCTCTTTTCTTTTGAACGTTGCCATGTAAAAACTTTTTCTTTGTATATATAATGACAGTGATTTCTAGAATCTGAGTTGTCAGTTCCTTACCTCATTTAGCGTGACTTGACTATCGTATCTGGGGTTGCCAAAAGGATGGGGATTTGATTCGTTTCGTAGGCTTGTTGTGTGCTGATTGGTCGGGTGGCCGATGTGGCACTAGCGCCTTCTCACGTTTTCACTTTCTATGCTTCGACTGCATTATCTTTTTGCGTATCCCTATGAGAGTAGTCACTTCGAGAAAATGGAGTAACTACTTTGGGGAAAGGTTCTTGCCTTTTACATTTTTTCAAGGGGAGATTCAATTAAGGAAGGGTTCCCCCTTCGGCCTATAAAAGGTCCCGAAGGGCATCTCCACCTCTCTTCACAGCTTAGACTTCCCTTGCAGTCTCTCCTCTTCCTCCCTTTTCGTGAAGTATCTATCGCTTATTCTGGGGAAGTATCTGTGGACCATGGAGGGTGACTTGGAAGATGATGATCCTAGTGGCCGTCGAGGCGTTCCTGCTGTTTCAGCATGGGAGAAGGAGTGGCGATGGGCGGACGGCGTAGGAGAAGGAGTGGCGCATGGCGATGCACCTGTTCTTGACTTTTGGACCGTCGCCACTATCTTACGAGGAAGGTAGAAGTGGAAGGAGGCTTGAGGGAGAGGGCGTTTGATGTGACACCACTATGGGGGGTGACAGCCACAAGACCAATGACCTTGGACCTATAGTTGCAAGCAAGAAATTGTGTCTCTGATTAAATGCATTCCTATATGATTATGATGCTGATGTAGTTTCTCATCTTTGCAGGTGCAGTGGACGCCTTATAGGGAGGAGGGCCAGGTGGACCAGCCGTGGGTGGTTGGGGCCCTCGCCTTCGCAGGATGAGATGTGTGGCTTCAGTGTGTGAATGCGGTGGAGCCACTACATTTTCGATTAGTGATGAGGACCATCGGGGTCCACCAGCCTACTGTGGAGTTCCCAGCGCTAGAGAGGGCGGGGGAGAGAGTTACGAGGATGATGAGGGGCCTGTTCGCGACTTTTGATTGGACGTCGAGGAACGCCACGCAAGTTGCCAATTGGACAACACTCGGGTGGGTGGTGACCATCCAGGTCGTGAGCGACGCGGCATACTATACTACGTATACATGACACTATCGGGACCAGGTGTTCTGAGGTGCCCACTGACCAGTGCGACTTCTAAACTTGAACCCCTTTTAGCTATGCTTATGATTTCTACCTGATGACATGCTAACACTTGAACTTCTAAATGTAGACCGACCCTGAGGGGCATCTTGCGGAGCTGACGGGGCTCCTTATGGCGACGATCAGGGAGCGTGATGAGGCCCGATAGGCCTTAGCCCTTTTGGTGAGTTTTCTTAACTGATTCATTGCTATTATGCTGAGACATGACTGACCTAGAGTTTTGATTGCAGTGGGGGGAGGAGGCCCAGAGATAGGGGGCCGATGCTCCGTCTACTTCTTCAGCCCAGACTCCTGCCGATCGAGTAGAGTGGGAGGCGGAGTTTCAGTGGATGGTGGAGCGGGCCAAGGCGGCCGAGGTAGCACTTTCTGAGCGGGTACGCCCTACACTTTCCTTTGTGAATTATGCTTCTATACTAAAATGTAGTTGACTGATGGTAAATGCATGTGTGCAGGTGATGCAGCTGACCGCCGCCATAGGCGAGGGTGACCAGTTGCGAGAGGAGCTTGTACTGGCGTAGGATGAGGCCACCCGTCTGTGGGAGGAGCTGGCGCAGAGTTATTGCCTGAGAGAGGAGGCGACCCACCTACAGGGTGAGCTGGAGCAGAGCCTTCACTCGGGGGAGGAGACGGAGCACCTACGGGCCAAGTTGGAACAGAGCATTCGTTCGAGGGAGGAGGCAGAGCGAGGCCAGGCCGAGGTGTAGGAGGAGGCAGTCCGCCTTCGGCAGCAGCTAGCACAGGCTGGACTGTCAGACTCAATGGAGATGACACTCCTTCGAGCAGAGGTAGAGCGACTCCGAGCTGTGGCCTCAGAGCTGGAGCAGTACCGGCAGGAGGCGTTCGAGTTGCGCGGTGAGTTGCGAGCATATAAGGAGATGAGCCGTTCTCGCAGCGGGATGAGTGGTAGCCGTGCGGCCCCGAGTGGGAGTCAGGCTACTCACGGCTCCGTTGGGCGTTTCCTTGCGACTTCCTCTCAGCGGTGGAGGAATGAGGAGGAGGACCGGCGCCAGCGGTGAGAGAGAGAGGAGGGTGCGACCTCTATGATGGGCCCGCCATCGAAGAGGCAAGAGGGAGGAGGTGATAGTGATAGGCCAGAGGGGGCGGCCTGATTTTGCTTTGTACTCCGACACCTGTACATGATGTGATATGATCGTGACCTAGTTTGTACTCCTTTTGTTGATTTTTTTATGCTATGAATGAATGTATGAAAATGCAAATTCTTGGGTGGTGGAAAATAGGTGAGAGGAGAGAGGTGATGACTTACGGGTGAGACACACGGGAGAGGCGAGGCACGCCGACTTTACGGGAGAGACGATGCGTGAGGGAGAGAGGTATGCCGACTTCGCGGGTGAGACGACGCGAGAGGAGAGGTACGTCGACTCGACGAGAGAGACGACACGAGAGGAGGGAGGCATGCTGACTCGACGAGAGAGAGGATGCGAGAGGAGAGAGGTACGTCGACCCTGCGGGAGAGACGACGCGAGAGGCAAGTACAAAACTCCATTCATGCACAAAGCTAAGCAAACATAATCATTTTGTAATCATCAAAATCACATACACAACAAAGGCGAGTGCCCGGTGCCACCTTAAGAAGGATACGGCTACAGGGGGGATGCCCGAGATATATCAAACTCCTGTGTCTCCTCCCATCGTCGTATCCCATCCCTCAATTTGGTTAACAAATACCCCGCATCCTAGTCACCTGCGGTCCACATCCCCTGGATTCACCCCCGGAGCCGTAACAGTCATCTATCAGGTCGACCAGCTCCTGATCCACTGGATGCTCGGCCCCCGCATCCTACTTTGTAGTACTCAGCTCCTCTTTGCTTGGATCCTCTTCGCCCTGGTCACCCTCGAGCTTGAACAGCATCAGAGGCGATAGCTCTGACACATGGACCCCCGTGGTGTCAACAGATGCCTAAAGAGCAACTGCCCAGCCATCCTTGAAGCCATCTTCTCTTGCCAACCCATAGACCTCGAGGGCAATGGCGTTCAGCTTGGCCTCGTATTCAGAGGATTCTCGAAAGTGCTCGACTACCTCCTCACTAGCCATCGATGCCTTAGCCTAGGCTACAACGACCACTACCTCAAGCTCCACAATCTTGGCCATTGCTACCTCCGCCTCCTTCCTCGCCAATCTGACCATAGCCACCAGCCCAACTGCCCACTCCTCCGCTGCCTTAGCACATGCTTTCATCCACCTCCAGGTGTCCTCAAACGCCTTGACCTATACCTAGAAGGCATCCCCGTCACACTTGGACTCCGCTAGCCTGCACCCCTAGGACTCCAGAAGCTCCTGAAGACCGATGTGCTCACCCCTCATCTTCTAGAGTTGAGCCTGCAGCGATGACCACTCGATGCGGCTGTCAGCCAATTGTCGAGTAGCCTCCCGGAAGTGCACTCCCCACATGTCGAGTCCCCGAGCCATCGAGCACAGGTTCCTAGTAGGCAAGCTAAATAGTTCCCTATCAATCCCTGGGGAGAGGGTTGTCAAGCACTCCCTCGTCTTTAGGGACTTCTCCATCAGTGTGTAGGCTTCCATCTGATAAGTAAGTATCCCTAGGGCATCCTCAATCAGGGGAGAGCTAGGATCAGCGGCAGGGTGTGTCATCTCACCCATGTCGGTCAGCTCCTCAACATGAACCAATAGGCCAGCCCCTGTCTACGGTCAGCGGACGAGAGGGGATGGTGCCGACAATTGGACCTTCACTATTTCTGTCCTGGTGGCTAGAGGAGTCATGGATCGTAGAGGAGGAGGAGGCATCAGAACACACGACATCTCAGCAACGATGACTTTCTTTTTATTCTAGAGGTAGCACTGGTGGTCCATCACAGCCATGGCCCCAAGATCAACCCACCGACGCTTTGTCCCCGGCCATTGGCGAGACCTAGACAAGTGGGTCTGACAAGATCCTTGGACTACTGGAGACCGCTCTCGGGCTAGCTGCGTGAGTGCCCGAACTGGCACTGGGCGTCGAGATGGTGGCCACAGGGGACAACGATGAAGGTGGGCGTAAGCCCTGAGCCGCTATCGATAAGGGGTATGGCAAGTGCCCCGGCTCAAAGGAGACTGCCAGTTGGGGAGCTACGATAATCACCTGATCCGCATTCGGCTCGATGTGGTCATACGATTGGGGAACGGACAACAGCAGCTCTACCATCTCAAACTACAGCTCTGGCAGTGGTGGAGCCGCTACACTATGACAAGACGGTTAGAAGTCAAAGATAGAGGCACCATGAAAATAACAAGGGCCATACTAGGAGGTAGTGGGGCCTCAATCCTAATTCCTGAATGTTGGATCTCCTAGTTGATTTTGCTTACTATGTTTTAATGATGACAAATCTCGTGTGTATATGTGTCTTTTTGATAGCCATTGAAGAATGCTAACCAACGTGTTCAAATTCTCTATCATCTTGTTTTGAAGGAACAACCCATTTCTCCACGGATTCTCCACTAAATGGAGTGCCGTTTGATCTAGTTGGAAGATAATTCTATTATCTACAGATTATCTTTTAATGTCTTGACCTAAAATTCAATGAAAACCCTAATTTTGAGCTAGGCTTTTGGGGCTCTATAAATAGGACCTTAAGGCCAGGATGTGAAAGGGGGGGGAGATTTTTGGTCGACGGCGAAGCTCTGTCGAATCCTAGAGCGACCCACAGTCAGGGAGGGAGGCCTTTTACATCCATCCAGGCCTCCGGTTCAAGGAGTAACATCGTTTTGAGTTCTTAGTTTAATGGTCTCACCATTAGCTTCTTCATTTGCATGCTTCATTTCTCTTCGTCTTCTTCACGTCTTTCATCATCACACTTCATTACACACACCCTCCTATTATTTTTGACGCCCCTAGGGGTTTAAAAATCCCCAGGTATCCTCCATTCCATGCTAATTTCTCTATTTTACATGTTTCTCTATAGTTTCTACACTTCATAGTTCTAATTTGAGCCTTTCTTTGTGTTCTACACTTTGTTTTGCAGGTCAGCAACGTTGTAGCACGAGGCCCATCCTTTCTGGCTGGCCAAAAGGGGTGGAGGTTCAGGACCTTCAACTTAAGGTGTGGTGGCTGTGCGCGGTTCTCTACTCTGTTTGAAGGGAAGGACGGCCTTACCGTCACTGTTCTTTGTCCTCTTGCGGCTGCTTCTGAGCCATTCTTCCGTCCACACGTCTTCGTCCCGCGTTCCTTCTCAGCACTGGCGAGTGGTCTGTCGATCGACCGCGTATCATAAGGGCGGTTCTTCCTGGGCCGCTTATCTCCGCAGTGCTGGTAACAGGCGAGTGTCTCCCTTCTCTTTCCAAGGTACGGTGTGTCTATCACATTCGACACCTTGGTGGCGATCACACACACATTCACATCCTTTGATCCCTTCGCTAGTTGGCATTTCATTTGTTTCTTATATTGACATGGCAGAGGGATTGGAGGAGGGTTAAAAGAAGGTAGGAAAATATATCTACATATAGGTCGAAAGTAGAAGAGTGGGCATCAACGGCAGTTCGAGGCCCAAAGCAGAAGAGCAGCTTCAATGGCAGGTCTAGGCCAGAAAGTAGGAGAGCGGCTTCAATGGTAGGTCTAGGTTGAAAGCATAAGAGCGGGCATTGACGACAGGTCGAGGCCCAAATTAGAAGAGCGACTTCAATGATAGGTCTAGGCTGGAAAGTAGGAGAGCGGCTTCGACGACAGGTCTAGGCTGGCAAGCAGGTGAGCGGCTTCGACGGAAGGTCTAGGCTGAAAGGATAAGAGCAAGCGTTGATGGTAGGTCGAGGCCTAAAGCAAAAGAGTGGTTTCGATAGCAGGTCTAGGCCAGCAAGTAGGAGAGCGGCTTCGAGGGCAGGTCTAGACTGAAAGTAAAAGAGTGGGCAATGACGACAAGTCAAGGCCCAAAGCAAAAAAGCTATCTGCTTTGACGGCAGGTCTAGGCCAAAAAGTAGGAGAGCAGCTTCATTGGCAGGTCTAGGTCGAAAGCATAAGAGTGGGCATTGACGGCAAGTTGAGGCCCAAAGTAGAAGAGTGGCCTCGACGACAGGTCTAGGCTAAAAAGTAGGAGAGCGGCTTTGATGGTAGGTATAGGCCGATAGCAGAAGAGTGGGCATTGACGATAGGTCGAGGCCCAAAGTAGAAGAGTGGCTTTGACAATAGGTCTAGGCTGGAGGTAGAATATCTATCAGCTTCGACGGAAAGTCCTTCTTCGATAGAAAGTCGTGATGCCAAAGGTAGAATATCTATCGACTTCAACAGAAAGTCGTAATGTCGAAGGTTGAATATCTATCAGCTTTGATGGAAAGTCATGATGCCGAAGGTAGAATATCTATTGGCTGGTGGGACCAAGGGTCGGTATCTGCCAAAGATAGTCTCTTCTTCTTTTCTTGTTGATCATTAATAATAATAGTAAAATTTTAACCTTCATGCCTCCCACAAGCATCTTCGTGCCCTCCATCAACCCCCTTCATGCCCGACGTTGCTCGATAGGGAGGGCCCACTTGGCCCCACCTCGATGTTCGTGTATGACCCAGATGCCGCTTCATGAGAGCGCCCTGCCCAATCACTGCCTCAACGATCGCGCACTATCTAACGTTGCTCGATCGAGGTGCCCTGCCTCATCTCAGCCTCGGCGTTCGTGCCCGACATAGTCATTGAGCGATGAGAGCCCCCTACCCAGTCTTTGCCTCAATGATCAAGTACCATCAGACATGGCTCAATCGAAGCACCCAACCTGGCTCTCTACCTCGATAAGTGTGCCCTCGGTGCTGTTACCTAGATAATGGGCATACTTCACATGTCCCGGTGCAAGATGAAGCGCCAGGCCCCTGCCTCCATCAACGGGCCCGGAGCACGTGGATCAAGGTCCAATGGTGCCCATCAACTACGGTCACAACGGTGCCCCCGGCACCCGACTACCAGTCAATTCAGTTACAACGGTCCCCCCGGCACCCGACTGCCAGCCACTTCAGCCACAATGGTGCCCCTGGCACCTGACTTCGAGCCACTTCAGCCACAACGGTGCCCCCGGCACCCGACTGCCAGCTACTTCAGTCATAACGGTGCCCCTGGCACCCGACTGCCAGCCTCTTCAGCCACAACGGTGCCCCCGACACCCGACTTCCAGCCACTTCAGCCACAACGGTGCCCCCGGCACCCGACTGCCAGCTACTTCAGTCACAATGGTGCCCTCGGCACCCGATTGCTAGCCACTTTAGCCACAACGGTGCCCATGGCACCCGACTGTCAACAACTCAGTCACGACGATGCCCCCGGCACCCGACTGTCAACCATTTCAGTCACAACGGTGCCCCCAACACCTGACTACCAGCTACTTCAGCCACAACGGTGCCCCCGGCACCCGATTGCTCAACTACTCAGTCACAACGGTGCCCCCGGCACTCGACTGTCAGCCACTTCAGTCACATCAGGATCTGCTACGCCTGATCGCTCAACAACTCCAGTCCCACCGGGGCCTACAGCACCTGACAATCCTGAGCTCAACGACTTTTGGTCACTCCAGTCATGCCGATGTTCACGTCGTTTAACCACTCAAGTTTCAATGGTGCCCGACCGCTCCAGTGACAAGTGGCGCCTACGTCATTCGGTCACTTCAGCCGTGGTGATGCCAACTACTCCAGCATAATGGTGCCTAAGGCACCCCTGCTACCCCGACTTTGACACTGTTTCATGTCGGGGATACACTTTGATGACCCTTGGGCGGCACCCTGCTAAGCCTCAAGTCCCCTGATGGACTCTATGTGCAAATACGGAACTGCCCACATAATATCGCAATGACCCGGGGACCGTCGCAAATGACGGAATTATCCTGTGGCTTGCAAACACTTGTAATTGGGCTCTCACGCCCCCAAATAAATGCCTTTTATGGCATATAAGTCATGTAATCCAGTTAGGAAGTGGATCCCCCACCTCACCGAAACCAGTCTCTCTGCCCCCAGTTATCCCTGTTGTGTTGCTGTTACCTCATCGCTGTTGCATGGACTAAGCCCTCCCAACGTCGCGGCGTCCAGGGTCCCTGACTCTTCCTTCGGCAGTAGAAACAATGGTGTTTGGGCTTCGCCCGATGTAAAATAAACACCGATTGCTTGCGGTCGGTGGGGAAAGACGTCCTGTGCATGACTCCCTACAATTGCCTGCGCACTCACACCTGTGGAACCCTCCCGTCTCTCTACGTGTCGCCCATCTCCCGAGCTCATGTGCCGCGTCCTGGCGATGCATCCCTAGTTAAACATTTGGTTCCATAGGTGATCGTCGAGAAATCAACTGGCACGCCCGCATTCCATCCTGCCATCCCTATTCCAATCTTCTAGAACGATTAACAACTTAAACTCTAAATTATGCACTTCTATTATGATATGAAATGAGATGACTGGTCCTGGAGTTTCTTGGATGCAGCGAGGGGAGGAGACCCAGTGGCAGGGGGCGGATGCTCCCTCTTCTTCTTTAGCACAGACTCCAGCTGACCGAGCGGAGTGGGAGGCGGAGTTCTGATGGATGGTGGACCGGGCCGAGATAGCCAAGAGGACGCTCACCGAGTGGGTACATTTCCTACACTTTCCATTGTGAATTATGCTTATATTTATTAAATGCAGTTGACTAATGATGATGATGAATGCATGCAGGTGACAGAGCTGATAGTCACCCAGGCGGGAGTACCAGGGTGAGGGAGGAGGCGACTCGCCTGCCGGGCGAGCTTGAGTAGAGTGCCCAACTGAGGGAGGAGGCAGAGCGGGGCCAGGTCGCGGCACAGGAGGAAGTGTCCCGTCTTCGACAGCAGCTGGCACAGAGTCGGCCCGTGGATTCACTGGAGACGGTGCTCCTCCGAGCTGAGTTGGAGCGACTCCGAGCCACAGCTACGGAGGTAGAGCACTATAGGGAGGAGCAGGATCATGCTCGGCTTGAGGCGACAAAGCTAGAGGGCGTGGTGGAGGGCTTTCAAGAGCGGAGCAGGGCGAGCGGTAGCCGAGTGGCCCCGAGTGGCAGTAGAGCAGTCCCAAGTGGTAGCCACGCCACGCATGGCTCGGCCAGGTGGTACTTAGCCACTTCCTCTGAGCGGTAGAGGAACAAGGAGGACGACCGACGCCATCATCGAGAGTGAGAGGAGGGTGCGACCTCTGCGATGGCCCTGGCATCGAAGAGGTAGGAGGGAGGAGGGGACAATGACAGGCCAGAGGGAGCGGCCTGATTTTGTACTCTGGACACCTATACATGATGACGTGACATGATATAGCATGGTTTATTTTGTTTTTTTGTTGATTTTCTTTGTCATGAATGAATATATGTATGAAATGCAAATGTCAACCAACCTACTCGGGAGAGACGCACTGACGAGAGAGCGGTGAGGAGGGGGAGATGACGACTGACTTACGAGTGAGACATGCGAGAGAGGGGACGTACGCCGACTCACGAGAGAGACGAAAGGGAGAGCGAAGACTTACGAGAGTGATGACGAGAGGACAGGGAGGCACGCCGACTCACAAGAGAGATGGCAAGAGGACAAGGAGGCACGTCGACTTAGGAGAGAGATGACAAGAGGATAGGGAGGCACGTCGACTCTCGAGAGAAATGACGAGAGGATAGGGAGGCACGTCGACTCATGAGAGAGATGACGAGAGGACAGGGAGGCACGTCGACTCACGAGGGAGATGACGAGAAGATAGGGAGGCACGTCGACTCACGAGAGAGATGACAAGAGGACAAGGAGGCACGCCGACTCACGAAAGAGGCGACGAGAGAGCAGCGAGGCACGTCGACTCTCGAGAGAGACGACGAGAGGACAGGGAGGCATGCCGACTCATGAGAGAGATGACGAGAGGACAGGGAGGCAGGCTGACTCACGAGAGAGATGACGAGAAGACAGGGAGGCACGTCGACTCACGCGATAGATGAGAGAGAAAGAGAGATACACAAATGGTACAACAAGGAGAAGGGCGGTTACTGACCAGCCGCTCAAGATAAGAATGGCATCAAGGGGACCGCATGAAAAGGAAGATAAACGGTCCATACTTGGCCGTCCGAGAAGAAGAATGGCTAGACACCACCCGTTCACTCCTCAAGATCGAACTATCCAGAAGTTTATGGACGGCCACTAGTCATCCCCCAAGCAGGAAGGGCGGTCTATCGCAAGGCCACCTATCTCAACGTATAGGGAGTCCGATCGGGACTCTCTTGGAGAGTCCCAATCCAAGGTAGAGGGTTTTAATTCAACCCAAACTCTATCCTAACCCACTCTAGACTTATCCTAGCTCAGTTCTAATGGGAGTTGGCATGATGCAAGTTATTCTAGGGCATTAATAAATACAAAAAAAACAACAACAAAAAAAAATATTTCAAAACTGCGACTCCTCTCTGGTCGCTATTCCAGGAATGACGCCATCAACATGGTCGCCATTTCCTACAACTTTTCTTTCCCACCGCCATGGTTTTGGTTTGTTGCTATTTTCTTTAAAAATAAATAAATAAATAAATATAATAAAAAAAACCTTACCTGGCTGGGCGTAGGGTCCATGAGCCCTCCCCGCAATGGCCGGCGGGGAGGAGGGGGCGTTGCTCCACCGCCAGGTTCACCGCCACTGCCGCCAGATTGTTTTCCCTGGGCGCCGCCATCATCGCCTTCTTCTTCTTCTTCTTCGCCGCCATCACCGCCTTATTCTTCTTCTTCTTCGTCGTCGTTGTCATCGTCTTCACCTTCCTCTTCTTCTTCATCACCTTCTTCTTCTTCTTCTTCATCGCAGACGTGCTCTGTCGCCGGAGCCTCTGTCACCGCGGGAGGAGGAACTCCCTCCTCTTCGTCGTGGTCCTCATTGTCAACGAGGATGATAGCAGGTGCCATCACTCGCCGTCTCTTCCCAGAGCTCGAGCCACCTGCATAAGCCATGGACGAGGAGGAGGGTCATCACCAGTGAGAGTTGTAGAAAATGGAGAGGGGAGAAGGTGAGTTGCAAAATAGAGAAATGGGGGAGGTAGAAAGATGGAGGCTTAACGGTGGGTTTTGTTGTCTGCAGTTTCAAGGAAATGCCGCTTTCGGGAAGACCGCTATTCAGGGATTCAACGACTGCTCATTGGGGCGTTATTTAATGGAAATTCTAAAATTTTGAAAATATTGAGTATTAGTGACTGAAAAGTGGGCACTATATAATGAAAGAATGGTTGCCCAGATAGGCGCTATTTTTTTACTTGTATTGGGGAAAGCAAAGCTGTCAGGTAATTATGAGGTTGTCATTCGATGGTCATTAAGGAACATCGATAGTATGGGAAGGCGCTGTTTCTTGAACAACGACATTTCATGGAAGCGCCATTTCTGGTCATTTTGGATTTTGTTATGTTTAGGGCATTAAATGCGCTGAAGCTAAAAAGAATTAGTGGTAGCGAGGGAGGTGCAGATCAGGAAAGTCCTGCCCCCTATGGCAGTCACTATTTCTTCCAGAGCCCACGTTTTTGAACAGAATCATGGGAGTTTTTGAGTATTTGATCATGATTAAACACTTTCATTGGCTCAATTAAGGAAAAATCTTTTATTTCATTCAAGAAGGTAATCATTACATGCTTAATGAGCCACTTTGGACCTCAAACTCCTAAGAGCTATTATATATGTCTTCCATTGCTCTTTGTCTTCTTCCACTCGTTCCATGGGCCGGTGAAGTTTGCTGACCCACCATAGAGCTTGAATGGTCTTGATCTCCTCTTTATCACCACTTGAGCCCAAAACTCTTCTCTTGATTGGTGGAAGATGAGAAGCTTTTTCGAAGAGATGGCCGAGAAGGCCAAGTTGGGAGAGGCACCAGTGGCCGTTGTAGAGCACGAACTCGGTAGCACCAATTAGCCTTAGCTCCAACCTGGAAGAGAGCCTTGCATGAAGATGTTGGGTTTTGAGGAATCTCGGTGCACATGTGAAGTCCTTTTGTGACATGGTCTTGAGATGTCTGTGCCAATCCACTCATTTCTTGAGCTTGGGTACCCGGTTCGTAACCCTTTCATTCAACCCAGGAGCACCCATCATGTAGTGGAGTGAGCTTTTAGAGAAGATTCTAGAGGCTTGTTGGGGTTCCTCACATGGATCAAATTTGAAGTGGAGGTCTACCCAACTAGTGAGCAATAACATTGACCCATGTAGGGGCCTCCCCATAGATGCCAAGGTAAGCCAACTATAGAGGTAAGCCAAGACCACCAGTCCAATCCTTTTTCCTTCCCATATCTCGCATATAGCACTCAATTGCTTCTCTTCCAAGAAGTCATCCACCGAGGGGAAGAGTAGTGCTCCCGTGAGGCAAATCACCAAGACCTTCATGATTAATTCCATCTCTTCTTTGTTCTCTTTTCCCAAGGCTTTGTATACCCATGCTGCAAGTTTCATCAAATTGATTCCCCTTGTGACCCGTATTTGATCTATCATTTTTTGGCTTGGGATTAAGCTTGCTAACATCTCCATTGCACTTATCGGATCTTGCATAACCGCCATCTTCTCTTCCTCTCCTTGTTTTAAGGACTTCAATCCTAGAAGCATCTCCACTTCTTCTAGTAGGATAGTGGCTTCAAAAGTGGGGAATAGGATGGGTGTGTGGATGTCATATCTCTACGAGCGCCCCTATGGCGGCCCAATCAAAGTGAATATCATTGTAATGCTTGGCATGGGTCACTAAGCCTAAGAGATGCCACTTGGAAAGATGAGATCTTATGTCAAGGGTGATTTTGTAGAGAAGCAAGGGAAGCCATTGAATTTTGGTGAATCTTCTAGCCCCCGGAATGAGTGGGTAATCCTGAAAAAAAAGGGGGAAAGAGGAGAGAAGATGGAATTAGAATTTGGAAAGAATTGACAAGACATTAGATAGAGCTAAGGTTCTTCTTGAAACTTACATGATTCGATGCAATTCTCCCGCTAATGTGTCCTTCCATCTTAGAAATTCTTGCAAATCCATACCGAGACCTTTTCATTGGACGTTGCAATGAAAGTTCCATGATGAACATTACTTATGCACTATTTTCTTCCCTACTTTACCCTATTTTCTTGCCTAAAATCCTTGCACTGAAACTTGATCTGAGCTGTTGATCTTCTGATGAAGGGAGAGGTCTTAAGGTGGAGTATTTATAAAGATCCACAGGATCTGTACAAGTTTGAGGTAGAAAAGGATTAAGTGTTCTATTTCTGAAGAGGAAACGAGTCTCTGGCCACCGAGAATCAGCGACTGTCACAGTGCCATTATTTCTTGAACATCGCCTGTCTTAGTCGCTATTCCAACATACAATGCCCGTTTAGATGGTCGTCATTTTGGTGAATAGTTGTTTTAATACGGAACTGACTTCATACATTCTTAATCGAGCGCCCGAATGTACGGTCACTATTCAGTGAGCAGTGGTTTCATGTGAATCATTATAGTGGGCTTTATGCAAATAAGAGTTGAGAGTGGTTATGAATTATTACTATATTGAGCTGACATCTGAAAAGCTATTTGCATAATCATGCCTTACAGTGCTAATGATCTTTGAGCGTAGGAAAGAACAAGCTATACAGGTTGTCAAGGCGTTCGGAGTTCTTCTTGGGTGACGTTTCTCTTGTATCCCTCCTGTATGCGTTATTACTATATGCTGTAGACTCTATTATAGTATATCGAGGGCCTTGTGGTTCTGATGAATCGAGAATTTGAGTTCCCCTTCATCAAAAATAGTGATAATTCTAGGGACATCTTGATCGCACGGATAGGCCATTGAGTCATCTAAGGCATGGAATGACGGTTCCACATTTTGAGTTGGTCCGCGGACAAACAGACTTCGACTTAGTGTCAGCTCAGAGAACTGGATTCTTGACCAAGTCTAGATGGCTTAGCAATATTATCCTTGATTATTTTTTATTTTAGTTTGTTTTAAGTTTTTCTTTTAGCCCAGCATGCATCATGTAGGACTTTGAGCCTGAATGTTGAAAATCCTCATATTAAGTCAGTAATGAGGACCACTCGCTCTGGATTTGAGTTGACATGAAGTATTCCATTCCAAATTGAGTACTATGTTCTCCTTGAAGTCGCTTAGGCCGATTCCTTGAAAGCGTCTTTTGACTGGATTCCTATCTCTATTTTTTTTATTTTTTTGCAAATCCACCTTGGTTGTAGCATGTCCATATTGGCTGGTAACCACTCTCCAATGGTGTTTCTCCTTTCGTGCCCGCATGCACATTTTGTTAGCTTAGTTCTTCATCCAGGCAATTGTTGCTTTCTTGTAATTATCCGAAGTTGTTTCATTCAGAACCATGAAAAGATTTCCAACGTTTAGTGTCGGAGGCGTGTCACATCACATCTTGATGTCTACTTTTCAGTCCATTTCACTTGCATACCACTCCATTCTCACTTCATTCCTCTTTGTTTCCACTACGTTTCATTCTGTCTCACTCCCTTGCAAAGCAGACGCCAAGGCAGGGCAGTTGTAGACACGCCAAAATCGATAATATGTTGAGTAAATTTCATGTCACAATGTAATGTCCCGAAGTGGACTTCATTACTGGCTTAATAAGTAGATGTTTTCTATTTTTCTTGATTTTTTTGAATATAGCGACCATGATATGGGCGCCATTTAAATAGAGTCCTTGTAGAAAGTCATTATTTCCCTAAAGTATAGGTCGAGACGGTTCCTGTTATAAGTCGACTCATATAAATGAACGACCATGTACGTAAGCGCTATTTTTGTGTCTTTCCTATTTCCAGTCGAAATTAAATCTAAGTAAATAACGCCCTTGTGAGTGGGCACTGTTTAATGAACGCTTTTTTGAGTGGTCATTGTTTATTCTTTTATAATAATGACAACAATAATAACGATAACAATAATAATAGTGACAAAATAATAGTAATAATAATAATACCAAAATATTTTACTTCTTGTTAAATATCTTGTTCTAACTAATATTTTATTTTCAGGAACAAAATATAATTGCCGGACGGAGGTGTCCCGCTAGAGAGGCCCATATGGTCAACAAAGGCACCAATTGACAACAAAGCAAGGCCCAAATCCTTCCACAGGAGGTGCGCCGAGAAGAGAACACTAGGAGGCGTGCCGAGATCAGCTCAGGCCAGGGGGTGGGGCGACTACGCCTATATAACCCCACTTGCATCCAAGAAAAGAGGAAGGCGAGAGAGAAAAAAGAAGAGACGGGCAGACAGACAGAAAAGGAGAGCCAGAAAAGGAAGATGAGGAAAAAAAAGACGAGAGCAGAAGAACTCGAGAGAAAAAAAGGGGAGAGAGTCACCAACCCATCGTAGGAGAAGAATAGAAAAGGAAGAGAGGGTTTCCCTCTGCTGTGAAGGTGGGTGTCCCACCGTGTAAGGCCCTCTCGGGCTACAGTTATCTCTCTCCCATTTTTTTCTTTTCTTTATGTAATTCTTCTTTTAAAGTTGTCTTCTTGATCCTATGTATGAGATTTTGATAACGAGTGAATGAAATACAATTGGTGCTGTTTATTGGTCTTCCCTGTTTCGTCTCTGTATTCCCCGTGCGTGTATGTATTTCTTTCTCTCTCTGTTATCTTTGTGCCCAATTCTCGCATGATCTCGTGACGGAGGTTTTGACCTACTTTTAACTATATTCCCCCCTTTTTTTACGAGGCTCTGTGGATGGCAAATCCTCTCAACTCGTCTATGTCTCAAATAAAAGCCAAGAGTCTGTCAAGGATGTGGCATGACCTCTGGTTCGTTCTTTGGGTAAGCGAGACACAGTAAGACACCGACAATGGAATTTTACGATACTCTTATTTTCCGTCTGCATCCTCCCATGCTCTGGCCATAGATTCTCATCTCCCTAAAATGATCTCCCCGAGTGGTGTTTCTTTAGGATCAAACCCTTCGAAAATACCCCGAATCAAGCCTTGAAACCTCTAGAGATCCCTGTGATTTGAAATCCTTTAGCCTCTGCAGCCCATGGTTAGAGCTCCACTCAAAAACCTTCCCAGAAGACCTTCCCGGTGCCAAACATTCCCAGCATGCCCCTCCGCCCTCGGCGCGGGGGGTAGCGCGCTGAGAAGTGCCTTCCTTGGGCATCGGGAACCTATTCCCGTCTCTTCCCGGTGCCGAAAACCCCTCGTTTTGCCATTGAGCCGAGATCCTGCTTTCACAACCTTCCCAGCACAACCTTCCCGGCACGAGGGGTAGCAAGCCGAGAACCCCCTTCCCGGCACCAAACCTTCCCGGCACGGGGGGTAGCAAGCTGAGAACCCCCTTCCCGGCACCAAACCTTCCCGGCATGGCCAAACCTTCCCGGCACTGGGGGTAGCAAGCCGAGAACGCCCTTCCCGGCACCAAACCTTCCCGGCATGCCGAAACCTTCCCGGCATGGGGGATAGCAAGCCGAGAACACCTCGTGCTGAGAACTCCTCGTGCTGAGAACCCCTTGAGTCGAGAACCCCTCGTGCCGAGAACCCCTTGAGCCGAGAACCCCCTTGAGCCGAGAACCCCTTGAGCCGAGAACCCCCTTGAGCCGGGAACCCCTCGTGCCAAGAACCCCTTGAGCCGAGAACCCCCTTGAGCTGAGAACCCCTTGACCCGAGAACCCCTTGAGCTGAGAACCCCTTGAGCCGAGAACTCCTTGTGCTGAGAACCCCTCGTGCCAAGAACCCTCGCGCCGGGATGAGTGCACCGGGAATCTCGTGCTGAGGTCGTCTTTCATCCCTTTGAGACGCTGCAAGGCCCTGATCTTCCAGCAACCTGAATGAACCCCAGTCTAAGTCTGAGCTTAAAACCTCGATGCCTTTCTACCTCACAGGGTGCATACGGAGATCGACTTCATTAGTAGGGTGTCGTCTAATTGTGTCTCATAGGACATTATTGAGTTTCTCTCTAAGACCAGGGAGATTGTTCTCAACGGAGGCTTAGCTTTTATAGAGTTCCAATGGAGGTTCGGTCTCATTCTGTATCACGACTGAGCATGGTGCAAGATCGGCACACTTGCTTGTCCATGCATCATTTTAGGGAAAACTTGGTTGGAAGAGAGGAGAGCGACCATCAACCCGGATAGAAGAACCTGCACCTTACGCCCACCTCACCTGCCCGACGAGTTCGTCTTCCCTGATGGCATTCAACCGATCACCTCAGTGTCGCCAGCCACCTGCCCCAGCGGTCCGCTCTGCCTCCGGGCTCACGCCCGCCACCACTCCCGGAGCCTGCCCCTGTGGCCCTCTATAGTGGGATTAGCCATTTCTTCGACCAGTGTCCTTCACAATCTTCTACCTTAGAGGACAACCATTCGGAGGATGCCCCACCCGGGCTTATTCTAGTGAGTTATAAGGCTGATTAGGAGTTGGCCGAGGAGTACCTCGCTAAGGTTGAGGGGTTAGAGAACGATCCGAAAGAGTGCCTAGTGGGCCAGGGTGAGGAGCTAGCCAGCAACTCCGTTATGTTAGTCACCCCAACCCCACAAGTAACCCCAACCCCATCGGTTATCCCGGAGCTGTCTGTCCCGCCCACCTTGTCCATAGTGGATGTGCCCTCTATCGACCCCATGCAGTCAGCCATCCCACTTTTACCCGTCTCTCCTACGGTAGCACAGTCGCTTGTGACTATCGTACCACTGTCAACACCCTATGTTGACACATTATGGTCTGATTTCTTCCATGCGTACGAGAGAAAATATCCAGACTTCTTTTTTTTTCGTGCTTCACACCAAACATCCTGCTTACCCTCCCGTCACCCGCCTCCTGATCCTCCCGCACTTCCATACCCGAGGATGAGTCTTCTCAAATCGGAGACGGTTGACGAGGGTTAAGACTCATGGCATCAAGTTGTGGGTCAGGTTATCTTTACACTTGGTATATGTAGACGGTGTCCATAGTCTTATTGAGTCTTCCTTAGTGCATCCCTTGTGTTCGTCATCAATCATAGGAAGTCGTTAGGTTGTGTCTCTCCGTGTGTCCTCATTCCAGAGTCTTTGCGTCTGTTTTACTTTGTGTGCCGAGTCTAAAAGGCCAGCAATGCACGTATAAGGAGTTAGCTGATACATGTCGATGTGCCCGTGAGTTCCAAAAGGGAGAGTACATCATGATTAGGGTCATACCTGAACGGTTTCCCTCAGAGACCGTGAAGAAACTCCAGGCCCGTGGTGCCAGCCCTTCCGAGTCGTGAAACGGGTGGGTCAAATGTGTACATTATTGAACTACCAGACGACTATGGTATTAGTTCGACTCTCAATGTTTCCGATCTGGTAGCTTATCAGGACCCCACGGTGATCCCTAGTGAGCCTTTTGGGCTTTCTCCGCCTGTTGTGAGTGACACACCATCTGAGAGTCCACCTCTTCCAGCCCCATTACAACAACGCGAGCATATAGATTGTATACAGGATGAGTAGGTGACCACCACTAGGAATGGAGGCTACCAACACTTCTTAGTGCGTCGGCGAGGATACCCCGCGATGAACAACACCTTGATCACACGTAGAGAGCTCAAGCATCAGACCCTTACTCGACGGGGTCTAGTTCCTCTCACCCGGGGAGAATTGATGTGGACACACGCCGCAGTACACGCAGGGAATGAGGACACATCGGAGTATCTTCGGCTCGAGGAGGACGTGGACGCATCGATCAAGCTACTTATCTTTTCTTTATGCTTTCAGGCCTTGTTGGGCCCAATGTAGTCCCTGTGTGGACAATAGTAGTTGTTTATGGGTTACTGGGCTAGAGTTATTGGGTTATTGGGAATTGCAGAACCGGAACCAATAGGGGTTGAAATTTCTAACGGAGAATTCATCAAGACTGACTTCACAGCTAAAGACTTAACAAATTTTTGAGAAATGAAAGAATGAGTTGCTCCAGTATCAAAAAGAACGAATGTCGGCTTATCATGTATAATAAGAGTACCTTCAACGAGTCCACCCTCCTCGGTGGTTCCTGCATCGTCTTCTTGTAGAGCTTGAAGCTTGCCCTACTGCTTCTTATTTCCTTGTGGCTTAGTCGGTGTAGCTTGATCTGATAAAAGGGGACACTCAGGAATACGATGGTCGCTACTACCACAGCGCAGACAGGCGCCCAACTTACGCCAGTACTCCCCCATCTTGTGACCTGGATGGTCACAATACTTACACAAGCCCTTGAATGGTACGATCGGCCCAGACTTCTTATCTTCGTTCTTCGGCATCTTGCCCTTCCACGAACTAGACCCACCATTGGACCTTTTCTTGCCATTGTCGAGTTTGAAACTCTCGGAACTAGCAGGTTGTTCCTTCTTAGCACTTTTTCCACGAATTCTCTCTGTCATCTCTAAAGTGTCTTCCAAGACTTGAGCTTTTCTCACCATCTCAGCATAGGTCTGGATTTTCATTGGCACCAACTGGTTGATATATTGTAGCTTCAACCCATTAAGAAAGTGCTTTGCCTTCATCTTCTCAGTAGATACCAGGTGAGTTGCATAACGAGATAATCGAGAAAATTGAGCTTCATACTCAACTACAGAAAGATTTCGCTGCTTCAAAGTAGCAAACTTTGCCGCCTTCTTTTCTTGTACTATATCAGAAAAATATTTGTTGTTAAAGAGTTCCTCGAACTCTTTCCATGTTACTTGCTTATCTCCAAGGGTAGCCTTCACTGCATCCCACCATGTTCTTGCATCTCGTTCAAGCTGGAAGGTAGTCAGAAGGACACATTCTTGATCACTGCATTTCATCACTTCAAAGATTCTCTCCATCTCCTTCGGCCAATGTTTGGCTTCGTTGGGATCGATCGAGCCACTAAATCGTGGGGGATTCATTCCACGAAAGTTCCGGTGAAGGTCGCCAGCTCCGTGGTTTGCTCCTCCTCCTTGGGCCACTTGCTGCAAGGTCCGAGTCAGTCCTTGAACCGTACGCTGCATGTTCCTCCATTCTGCACATTCCGCTGCCATGGGGATATCCTATACGTGGAATAGATTTATTTTAGAAGGGAAAATCTTTAAAATTAGATTATTAACTTAACCCAAGTCTCTACCCAAATCTCACTAGGTTGGGTCCTTAGACTTATAACAAAGTTATAGGTCCTACGACATCACTTAGAATCCTAGAACTTAGAAAACTTAGGAATATTAGAAACCTAGGCTCTGATACCACCTTACTGTCACGCCCCGACGTGGAATACCGGGACAGGCAGTAGAAATAGAAAATCACATGCTAAGCTAAAAATTAACACAACATCATAACAAAAGTAATTCCATTCATTAAATAATAATTAAATAACCCATACTCTAATTACATAAACCAACTTAACAAAATTTTGACATAACATCCACTTGACACTTATTACATTCACAGACTCCAAAATTACAACTCCTTCAAAACCACATATTTTAGTGACACAGCTAGACATAACAACTATGAATGGCTCCACATGGCTGTTAACTGGCTCGCTTCGTAGTCATCACTCTTGCCCGTTCCCATCAGTTTGCGAGTCCTCACCTGAGCTACCTGAAAAGGGGGGAACAACTAGGTGAGCGAACGCTCAGTAGGTAATAACAGGCAAGTTTAAGTAATTAGCCAATTAATTACATTTGTATGAACGAAAACAAAAGAACGAATGAAAATGAAATGACGCTATGACAAGGTAACATAATAATAGAGAAGGCAAAATCAAGAACATGATGTAACTGGTAATTGGCCAACAAGAAAGAAATGAGCATTCGAACACCTCGAAAGGGTGGAGGTCGGCAAAGATTCTGACTTCCTTCCCCTCACTGGGGTACTTGATGCATTGATGCAGGGTGGATGGCACCACCCTATTCTGGTGCAGCTAAGGCCGGCCAAGTAGCGCCTTGTAGGAGGTGTTAGAGTTGATCACATGGAACTGGACCTTAGTGGTAAAGTCGCCAAAGGTCAAGTCGAATTCTGCGACCCCCATGGGCACCTCGCATTTCTGATTAATCCAGCAATCTTGACGTTCCTGACTTCGACTAGGTGCACATCAAAGTAGTGCTTCTGGTACACCCGGTAGGGAAGTATGTTCACTGCTGCCCCCGGGTCGATCAGGACCCTGTTGATAGGTTATCCATTTAGCTACCCCTTCATATAGAGCGGCCTATTGTGACTGCAGGTGGGCAGAAGCATGTCTTCCTCTGTGAAGGCCACGGCCACTTCAGGTGTCGTCTCTGCCAAGTACGTTTTAAGGTATGCCGGTGTCTGGAGTGCGGCAATGATGGCTTGCCGTGTCTCTTCGTCTAGAGACAAGATCTCCCAGATGGTGAATCAGGCCGGGAGCTTCTTAAGATGTCTGACTATTCGGTCTGCAGCCCGGACCTTGAGCAGCTTCATCTCTTTAGTCTTGCTGTGCCTGCCCCCACCTTAGACCTGGGGTGCTGGATCAGAGGGCGCCTCCTCCACTGGATTTGGTGCGGCAGCTTGAGCTTGCGGGACCTGCTGGGCTTCCCCTTTCTCTTGCATGAATTCGGCAAGGTTCGGGATGCCGTCAAATTCTTCTTCTGACTGAGGAAGGGCTGCTGCTGGGGGAGCTGGAAAGCCACTTGCTTCTCTGCTCGGCTGGGGCCATTGGGGGTGTGATTGCCTTTCTGTTCGGGCCAATAGGAACTCAGCGAATGAGGGAGTGCCTCGGCTTTTGGGTTCTTTAGGATAGAGACCCAATGGAGGGGGGATCTCCGTACGTCGGACCCTGGGCTCAGGGACCTGGTATGGCTGCTCTCCCCTGAGCAAGATGTTATGATCAGCCTGAGGAGGGTGTCCCCATTTCTTTCCCGACCTGGTGACAAATTGAAAGGTGGATGCTTCGGCCTGGTTTGCTTCTGCTGGTTCATTGGGTAGCTCTTCTTCTCCTTCTTCCAAAGAAAGGCCAGTGTCCAACAACGCCGAGAGGGTGTTACAGGCAACGATGACTTCCTTCTTCTTATTTTTGGGCCTCCTCTTCTTCTTCTTCTTCTCTGCGACGGCCGGTGGCTGTTCCTGGGGAAGTTCACCCCATAAGGGAGGCTCTTCTTCCACATGGGTCTCTGCTTCAGGAGCCAGTTCGAGGGACTCGAACTCCTCCCAGGAGACATATTCTTTCAGCTCGATAGGCCAGATCTTGGGGTGTTCATAATCTTTGAGCCCATCAATGATGGCCTGGAGTCTTTCGACAGCAAGACTAACCTCTTTATGCACCCGCATCGGGATGTGCTCCTTCTTATTGTAAGTGGGCTGCCTTATGACTAGCCGAGAGGCCGTGTCATGCCACACAGGGTTCACCGGTGGTGGTGTTGGTCGGGACGTGACACCCCTCATAAGAACCTCTGGAGTGGGCCGAGGGGCCTATCTTTTCCTGTTCTTCTTTGGCGCGGACTGCCAACCTCCTTGGTCTTGAGCCAGCGTTGTGACAAAAGCTTCATAAGTAGCGCGGGTACTGGCCTCTGCCCACTCTTCAGGCAATTCTTGGTACAGTGACACCATGTTGATGGTGGAGGCCAAGTTGGGCATCTCATGTGGCTGTGAAGGATCTACTTTGTACTCCTGAAGTGACACGACCTCGGACCTAGGCAAGCAAGCACATTCGCAAACTGAATGGGCCGATATTGGCGGCCAACTCACTCGGCACTCACCCAAACCCGTGGGTAACTCGGCGATGCCGAGTGGAGGAAGAGAAAGGGTAGCAGGAAGGGGGAGGTTGTTTGAGTGAGGTGTGTGCGTGTGAGAGATAGCGGAGAGCAGGGAGAGAAGAGAATGGAGAGGGGAGCAACACATGAGGAAAGAAGTGGATTGAAGAGGAGAGACAGTGTGTGTGTGTGTGTGCAGAGGTGAGGCGAGAGCGGTCGGTAGAGGGTGGAGTGCATGCATGCCATGCATGTAGTGGTGAGGGGAGCAAGAAGGCCGCCGGTGAGGCGGGAATGGGAGGAGGAGATGGGAAAGAGGAGTGTTAGAGAGAGGAAGAGAAGGGATGAGAGTGTGAGGGGGTTGTGAATAGAAATGCGAGAGGAAGTGAGGGACTCCAGCGTCATGTGCGAAGCCGTGAGAGGGGGAGAGTGGCGAACACTGCAGGGGGTTGGTGGGCGGAGTGTGTGAGAAAGAAAGGAGAGTCACATCCGGTGGTGTCTTGTGTGTACAAAAAGAGGATGGGGAGGAGAGATGTGCGGCAGGGTGCAATGGTGTGGGTGCGGTGGCGACGAGGGGAGGATAGCGAGAAGGGAAACAACAACCGATGCGAAGGTGGAGTGGAAGAGAGGGAGATGTTGTAGACATGGCGAACGCGGTGAGAAGAGAGGTAGGGAGAGATGGGTCAACTCCTCGGGTGTGAGGGTTGACCGACAGAAGTGGTGGCAGTGCGGGTTGCGTGCGTGGGGGCGTACGAAAGATAGAGAGTGAGAGAGAGAGGGCGAGAGCAGCGACGAGCCACGGCGGTGTGAGCGTGGTATGTGTGCCTAAGGGGCCCACATGTGGTGTGTGTAGGTGGAGGCCGTGTGTGAATAGGAGAGGGGGTAAGTGAGGGACGGATAGGGAAGAGGAGGAGAACGCTGTGTGACAGTGTGTGTTAACATGTGTGCGTATGGGTGTGCACAGTGGGAAGACGGAGCGGGAAGTTGGATGAGTACAGGAGAGAGATCAAGAGAGGGAACAGAGAGGTTTAGCAAGAGGGAATAGATAGGGAGAGAGCTAGGGCATGCGACGTGTGTGTAGGCGTGAGAGAGGGTGGTGGCTGCCGTGGTGCATAACGGTGGGAAAGTGGGAGAGAGAGAAGCCACGGCCGACTGCATACTGCGTGTGTGTCTGAGTGTGAGCGTGTCTGTGGCGAGGGGACAACGGAGGGTGCGAGGTGTGGCGTGAGTGGTGTGAGTGTAGGGAGAAGGGCGACGGGGTGAAGGTAGCGTTGACATGGGGTTGAGTTCTAGAGAGAGATAGACAGGATGAGAGAGAGAGAGGAAGACACGAGGGGGAGAGAGGATGAGTGAAAGGGGCCTGCCGAATGCTCTAAAGGAGTAATGTATGTGCAAGAGGGAGAGCAGAAGAGAGAGGGGAGGCATGAAGGGAAGAGAGAGCGCTTGAGAGGGGGTGAAGGAGGAGGCTATGGTGCTGAGGTTGAAGCCGCGGTGCCCCTGTTCCAAACAGGGGCTCCACTAGTGAGCATAAGGAGGGAGAGGGGGCAGGAGATAGCGGAGAGAGGAGAAGGAGAAAGAAGAGGGAGATGAAGGGGATGTAAGAGGAGAAGAGAGGGGGGTGGAAGAGAAGGAGAGTGTGAGATCGGAGGGGAGAAGTTAAGAGGCATTGCAGGGGAAAGAGAATGGGAATATTGGAGAAGAAGGGTGACCTCGGAGGGGTAGGGGGAGAGGGAAGAAGGTCTCCTTGCCCGCGGGGGGGATCCCCAGTTGATAGGAGCCAAGGGTACCGCTATCATGATGATGATGCTACCACTGCCCTACGTGAGGGGGCTCATCAACTGCCTGCTATTGCGTGTTGCCGTGCCTGTTAGCTGTTATGATTGCTCACCCCTATTGTGAGAGATCCAGCTGGCTCCCTATATGATCTGCCATGAATGACGCTATCCGATATGTCGTTGCATTCCCAGGCGATCTGCAGCCCGATGCTCCGAATTCCTGCATATATATAGAGAGAGAGAGGGCAATTGAAAGTCAATATATATCCCGGTGAAATTTTCAGCTTCCAAATTAAACCTGGGTTAATTAATTAGCATGCACATGCAGTACTGACCCAGCTGGAAGGGGTTCCCATGCAACTAATTAAGGATTCCAATCAGATTAAGTTTAATTAGCATTTAGCTAAGGTTAACTTAGTGTCTTAGTTTTTTTTCTTCGCGCAGAACTAGCTAGTTGCGTCACTAGTAATATTGGAGGGTGCATCTCACCGTCACCAACTGGATGCTGAAAGGGTTGACTCCAGCGAGGGCCTGCCGTGAGAACTCCTCATCTCTAAACCAAGAGAATTTGTCCCCTGCCACATGAATGTGCATTAATTGCTTGTTAAAGAGATTTGAATATATACACATACATACATAAATGAAAGAGGAGATTCAACAATTCCTTGTTGGTTAAGGATCATCTTAGAGACTTGTCTCAAATAACTTTCAGTCTACTCTACATACAGCGCTCAGATTTTAAGCCGAAGAATAAGGGCCTGCTTGGATGTAAGACATAAGCATGTTTAGGTGTATCATAAACTCATTTTTTGTTATAATTTTAGTTTAGATAGTTAAGAATAAGTTTACCATAAATTCACTTGAGTTTAGCATAAACTGGAAATCTGCCCATGAACCAACTCTGAGTTGGTTTATGCTGGAGACTCTCCCCTGTAAACTGATCAGTTTATCATAAACTCACTTACATTTACATACAATAGCAAAACATGAGTTAATATATAGAAAACGAGTTTATAATAGATTAATAAATGTGCTTATGATAAACCTATGTAAGTTTTCGTAAGTTGCATGCACCCAAATAGGGCCAAGCTTTCAGTGTATGCATGTATGCTACGTCCCTCATTTCGGTTGTCCATAAGACGGAGCCGCCTAAATTGATAGTCATATGATTGAAGATAGAAATAATTTTGAATAATATGGATAAATTTCACTTGTAATTAATTAGTCTTAAGATCATGAACTGGAAAATATCTATTTCTTAAAAGGCAGTGGGTCGGGGGTGGGGGGATTACTGTCGAGCAAGGCGGGCGGCTCGAAGAGCAGCATATTGTCCTTCCCATCAGTTATAGCCTTCACCAACCTCGGCAACACGGTCTGGAGGAGCCCTTGATGCTGTGGCGGCGGAAGTTCGATGCCTTCCTTGAACAGCACGTCGATGGATGTGAAGATAGGGAAGCCGAGATTCGGGTCGAGGATGGCGGTCTCGAGCGAGGGGATCAGGGCGTGCAGCACGGATCTCACCGTCTTCGCAGAGAAGGTCACCCCCTTCACTTCGGAGAACGACTCGTCCCTCGGCACGTACACAAAGCTGCTCCTCTTCTCTGACTGGGGATCTGTAGCACACAAGCCAGGCACGGGCATCTAGAGTAAAAATCATGCACGTACACCGGTCATTTCGTCGAACAGCTAGCTGCTCACACCGGTATACCTATGTGGGTTCGTGGGCGCCCTGTCCTGCAACGCCGTGGGTAAGGCAATTTGTGGCCACCCAAAACGGGTCTGGCCGTATCTTCACTCTTCGGTTCTCCCAAATCATTATAGACATCGTAGTCGTAGATCCTCTCGAAGCGCTTGCGCTCGCCCTGGCCATCGCCCCTCAGTGTCTGCAACTCCTCGTTTCGCAGCCTCTGGAGGCCATCTGGTGTTTGAGAAGGCAAGTATGACTGCACCACCAAATTGAAGTGAGAACAAAACAGCTAGCCTGGCAAATATAAATCTTTGTCACATTCATCAAACTCTATACGCGCGTCCAAACAAAGTAAGTGTCCCCTTCAAGTAGTGAAGGCTAAAAAAAAAAAAGAAGCGCGTACACGCAGGTATAACAAGATGAGAAGTTACAAAAAAATCTGACAATTTATGGGTTTCAATTCCTTTTTTAGTGGGGCTATTCCTCTTACCAGTTGAAGGTATTTGATCATCGATGCTTCCCGAGCTTCATAGTCACCGTTGACCGGCTCGCGACCAGCTGGGAGTCCGTATGGATTCTGACTCGCTCGGCCCCCAATCGTCGTGCCATCCTAGCTCCTGAGATGAGAGCCTCATACTCGGAGACGTTGTTGGATACCTGGAAGTTGAACTTCAAGGCATACTGCAACTCTACTCTTTCTGGAGACCTGAGGAGGACATCGGCACCGCTGTCGGTCGAGTTGGAGGACCCATCAACAAAAAGGTCCCAGGTGGGCCCGGGTGTCGGTGGAAGGGCCTCCCCGGTTTGAACGGTGCTCTTCGCAATGAAGTCTGTGAGTGCCTATCCCTTGATGGCCGAACGGGGGTGACAAGAGATGTCGTAAGCCCCGAGCATTATGGCCCACTTGACGAGGTGACCCGCAGGTTCAGGGTGAGCGAGGATCTTCTTCAGGGGCTCGTTGGTCAGCATGACAATGGAGTGCCCTTGGAAGTAAGGTCGAAGGTGCTTGGCCAAGGTCACCAACGCTTGCACGAGTTTTTTAATTGCTGGATACCTCCTTTCGGCCTCGTTGAGCACCTTGTTGGTGTAATATACCTGCCTCTGCACTCTTGCGTCGTCCCGGACTAGGACTGAGCTCACTGTGGAAGGGGTTGATGAGAGGTAAAGGTACAGAGTTTCACCCGGGATCAGTTTCGACAGCACCGGGGGCGAAGCCAGAAACTCCTTTAGCTCTGCAAAAGCCTTCTGACATTCCTCGTCCCAGGTGAACGTGGTAGATGCCAATTTGGGCCCCCTCAACAATTTGAAGAAGGGTAGGCATCGTTCAGCCACTCGGGACAAGAAACGGTTGAGAGCGGCAATGCGCCCTGTCAGGCGCTGGACATCTTTGACGCACGCGGGCGGCTGTATGTTCAGGATGGCTTGAACCTTATCCGGGTTGGCCTCGATCCCGCGTTAAGTCACCAGAAAGCCCAGGAACTTCTCGAATCGAACTCCAAGGGTGCATTTTGCTGGATTGAGCTTCATGTTGTACCTTAGGGGGGTGTTGAAGGTTTCAGCTAGGTCGGTGAAGTGGCCCTCGGCCTTAGGTGTCTTGACGAGCATGTCATCGATGTAGGCCTCCACGTTCTGACCGATCTGCCCTTCGAAGATGTGGTTGATCAACCTTTAGTATGCCGCGCCGGTGTTCTTCAATCCGAAAGGTATTCAGGTGTAGCAGTATACGTCGAAGTCGATGATGAAGGCTATTTTCTCGATGTCTTTAGGATCCATTTGGATCTGATGATAGCCGGGGTAAGCATCCAGGAAACTGAGCAGTTCATTACCGGAGGCCGAGTCGACTAGTTGGTCGATGCTCGGTATTGGGTAACAGTCTTTCGGAGTGGCCTTGTTGAGGTCGATGAAGTCCATGGACATTCGTCATTTTTCCAAAGATTTCGGTACTAAGATGACATTAGCGAGCCACGTCGGGTAAAGGACCGGTCGAAATAGGCCAATTTTCTTTCCCTTAATAATCTGCTCTTTAATGATCGTCTGCTTCTCTGGGGAATGCTTTCTTCTGCGCTACTGGATAGGCTTCATCGATGAGTCAAGGTTGAGCTTGTGCAGCACCATCTCCCCAGGGATCCCAGGAAGATGCTCATCAGACCATGCGAAGACTTGGATGTACTCCGAAAGAAAATCTTTATATTGATCTCGAACATTTGGTGGTAAATCAGCTCCGATTTTGACTTCGAGAGTCGGGTCACCTTTGAGGAAGACAGACTGCAACTAGCCACCAGGTCCTGATGTTGTCGGTTCATCCGCGGCTCCCTTGACCTCTGTCTTTTTCCCTTCCAGCCTTATGGCATGACCGATATTACATGGCACCTTCTAGCTATTGCCTGATTACCCCGGACTTCCCCGATGTCGTACCCACACAGGCTTGACACATAATTCTGAACGCGTCTTCTCTGCACCGGCTGAAAGGAAGAAACACATGTGTTATGCATACACGAAGATTTCACCCTGGGAGGTGACTAAGTCCTGAAGAATATTAGTACCCCAGGAACCTTACCTGCGAGACCGCTTGGCTCGGCCCGAGCCATGGTAAATTACGCAAAGGACGGGACTGAAGGCGGAGGGGAGGCTAAAGCAGTCCGAATAGCCTCCACCCTCCTCCGCTCTATCTCCTTCCTCCTAGCTATTTTGGCAGTCGCCAACACCTTCTCTACCGGCGACCCCTTTTGAGGTCCCTTGGTGGCCTTGGGCGAGGGAGTTGGAGTGGATGGCAGCTCTGACCCGACTGAGGCCTCTCCTACCTCGGGGGTCGGCAAAGGCATCGATTCCTCCCTAGCTGATGGACAAAATCAGAAGCATCCAGGTGTAAGCGGCCCATTCTGATACAGAAATAAACTTCACTTGAAAGATGCTTTTGACAGAGGAAGGTCACTGGCAGGTCGGCTCGGCTCTATTTGATCAGCCTCAAATTCCTCAAAAGATGGAACTAGAGGTGGCAGGGGAACGATTTTGGTAGCCTTGGCTGCCTCTGTCTTCCGGCATTTAGCCTCCTGTCACCCTGTAGCCTTCGCCTCGTCTAGAGAATTCCTTACGGGCAATTTTGCATGGGGCCTCTTTGTAGGTGGAGATAGAGGGGTTGTAGTCGGTGTTGGCGGCGCCATTTCAAAATGCGCCGACTTTTTTGCCTGTCGAAGGAGGTTGCGGGAAGTTGCCATTTGTGTGCTGTCCAGGTGATCTGTGAAAAGGAAGGACAAGCAAATTGAAGAATGGATCAACATCCATCACCCTAAAAAAAGGGGGGGCAACCATGAACGTAAAGGAAGGGAAATTTCAGCTACCGTGTGGACCGGTATAGAGTCATAGTGATATTGGCCAATAGTTGAGGGATGGCTCTTTGTCGCGGCAGGCAACCTCTCGGACCAGCCAACACACGTCCCTGATCGTCTAACAGCAGTCGGCAAGGGTGGCCAAATCTGCATGCCTCTTGGCCGATAGATGGCAATACAGGTTGAAATGATCCATCCCCCATCCTTCGGCGTAATGATAGGCCACGTGCAGGCGCTACCCCAGGATGGCCACCATTCATGCCTCAATAGTTAGCCCATGCGCCCACAGGAGGACGTAGAACCAAGTAGTGTCTGCATAGTTTTACGGCCTTCGCTCGTACCTCCTCACAAATGTGTGGTAGGGGTAAATCAAGTCCTTCTCAACCCGCCAGCTGGTTGCAGGGGTGCCTTCCTCTTAAACCGGTAGCGGATAGTTGATCAGCTCCATGCGGTCCGATCCGATGCGGCAAAGGTCCCGCATGGTCTTTTTGAAATCATCCTTCACCACCGAAGACAGCTTGGCCTGTGGCACCAGTTTACCCTCTTGGGCTGCCTTACGAGCGATCATGTAGTTGGCCACATCCCTGCTTTTACCACGCCATAGGCGTAGGAGGTGCTCTGGGTCGACGTTAAGAATGGGTAAGGGGTTGTCGACTCAAGAATCCCCTCTCCTCCCCGTCCCAGCAGTCAGTCTTATGAGACCGATAAAAGGCCGTGCGAGGGTTCTACCACTTCACGAACTCAAGTGTCACCTGAGGGATGCGGCCGGGAGTTGGTACTCTGAAGGTAGCGACATCTGCCGGGTAGAAGAAGTCCCACCAGACTCTGGCGTTCTCTGCAACCAAGCTTCCCCGAAGAGCCGACGCCGCCAAGCCGAACTGGGCACTGTTTATAGGAATATGCTGGTCGTAGCCAAAGTTTCGGCCAAAATGAAAAGGGTAATATAGCTCTAGCAGTAATGTCTCCCCCTTCTTGAATGTCAGCACGTTGGGACTGATGGATAGTGCCCAGTCCCTCAATTCGGGTTCCAAAAATAACCAACCCTAGGAATTCACCCTTTCCTTTCATGCATACTAGTTTAATTGCACTATAGATACTACACTTGTCCAAGGGCTAATTAGGTTGCTTTTCCTTTGTGTCTACATTCTTTTGCAGGTTTACAGGACTCATTACACAAGGCCTAGCTCTTCTGGCCGGCCAAGAGGGGTGGAGATCCAAGTTCCACGTCACTGTTCTGGGTGTGCCTAGCAGCCATTTGCTAGACCATTTTCGATTGGTTAGCAATCTATCATGTGATCGTTCTCCTTCGCCTTGCGGTCATCTGGAGACCATTTCTCTCTGTTACACCTGGGTTGTCTCTCCCGTGGGCGGGTGTGCTTCACTTGGCTCTTTCCAAGATACATAGTGTAGTTTTACTGCATTATTTACCTTGGTGGTGATTACATCTTTTCTTATTTGGGCATTTGTCATCTTTCTCCATCATCTTTTCTTATTTCTCTTGCTTTCTTTTGGTTGCTCCACACCCACGGTGTGTGTTTATTTTATTCCTTTGCTCCTTGCCCATGGAGTGTGTTTAGTTCCTTCTTTGCTTTAGTTTGCTTTGTTAAGATGACATACCCACATGCTCTATACTGGATGTTGTTGATTGCATGAGTTAGCGTACATCACCCACTCACATCACATATATCTCTCTCACATATCACATCATCATCACCACCATCAAAATATCTACAGGTATGTTTATCGACATGGGTTAAATGATGAAGCAAAGGAGTTTGATTATCGACGGGGATGAAAGGTCTGAGTCAATGGTTTGTTCATCAATTTCACCGATGATGATGAAAATCAAAGGTAGAGTTTGTTCATCGGCATTGGTTAAATGTCAAAGTAAAGAGGGTTTGTTTATCGACTAGGACAAAAGGTCTGAGTTGATGGTTTGAGAAATTTAGATTTTTGATGGGATGTGTGACGAACATCCTATTCGCAATCTCCATAAGGGAGTAGAAAGAAGAAATTTTTATTACCACATTACTGACCTAAATGCCCTTTTGAATTTTCACCGGAGCCAGCCCCCTCTTGCTTTTGCCCATGGGCCCTCTTGGGTCTTTACGTGGTAGGGTACCTTATTTTTCTTGCAATGCCCTTTTGGATTTTCATCGTAGCCAGGTTATAGCCATTTTGCCCTTCCTCGGGAAATTTGAGTAAGTCTGGCAGGGCACCTCTATTTTAAGCCCCATTTTTTTGATCCAAGAATTGGTATGGGCTTGTTCATGGACTAAAATATGATTTTCAAGCCCAAATAGCTTATGCGTCAGCGCAGAACTATGCGCTTGACATTGTATTCATTAGTGCGGGGTAAACAGCCAGAGATGGGTTTATGCACTGATTAGGACGTAAAGTCCAAACCAGTGGTAACTTACATGATTTGGCCAGGGCACGAAGCCTTTTACCAATAGAAGTGTGTTTTGTTGACGTGGGAATAGCGTCTGTGCAAAGGTAGGGGCTTATGTGCTGATCTGGATGTAAGATCTAGATTGGTGGTGATGTGTATATGGTTCGGGTAAGGTGCAAGACCTTTTGCTGGTTGGATTGTGTTAGTTGATGTGAGAATGACATCAACTAGTAGAAAGCTTGAGCCTCGTCTCTGATGCGTGTTTTTTTAGCTAAGACATGTAGTCTTCCGCCAATAATATGTGTATTCGTTAGCGTGGGGATAATGTCAATGCAAAGGAAAGGTTCAAGCACCAATTTGGATGCAAGGTCCAGACCAGTGATAGTGTGTATGCAATGTTTAGGACACAGAGCCTTTACACTACCAGAGTGTGTATTCGTTGATGCTGCGATAATGCCAATGCAAGGGAGAAGGTTAAAGCATCGATCCGAACGTAAGGTTTAGACCGATGATCTGCGTAGATCGGCTAGGGAACGAATCTTTTTGCAAAAAGTAATGTATTTTCGTTGACGTGGGGATAACGCCAACGCAAATGGAAAGGTTTAAGCATTGAATCAAACGTAAGGTTTAGACCGATGATGAACTGTATAGATCATCTAGGGCATAAAGCCTTTTACCGATAGCAATGTATTTGTTGACGTGGGGTTTGACGTCATTGCAAAGGAAAGGTTTAATCACCAATCTAGATGTAAGGTCCAAGCCTGTGATGACATGCATAGATCGGCTAGGGTGCAAAGCCTTTTGTCGATAGATATATGTATTTGTTGACGTGTAATGTCAACGCAAAGGAAAGGTTTAAGCACCGATCTAGATGTAGGGTCCAAACTGATGATGAAGTGGATAGATTAGCTAGGACGTAAAGCCTTTTGCCGATAAATATATATATTCATTAACGTAGGGTTTGATGTCAATGCAAAGGAAAGGTTTAAGTATCGATCTAGACATAAGGTCCAAATGGGCGACGCAGTATATAGATCTACTAGGGTACAAAGCCATTTGTCAATAGATATATGTATTCGTTGACGTGGGGTTTGACGTCAATGCAAAAGAAAGGTTTAAGTATCAATCCGGACGCAAGGTCCCAACTAGTGATGCAGTTTATAGATCGGCTAGGGTGTAAAGCCTTTTGCCGATAGATATATGTATTTGTTGATGTGGGGTTTGACGTCAATGCAAAGGAAAGGTTTAAGTATCGATCCAGACGTAAGGTCCAAATAGGTGATGCAGTGTATAAACCGGCTAGGGCGCAAAGCCTTTTACCGATAGATATATGTATTCGTTGACGTGGGGTTTGGCGTCAACATAAAGGAAAGGTTTAAGTACCGATCCGGACATAAGGTCCAAACCGGTGATGTAGTATATAGATTGGCTAGGGCACAAAGCCTTTTGCCGATTGATATATGTAATAGTTGACGTGGGGTTTGACGTCAACACAAAGGAAATGTTTAAGTACTGATCCAGATGTAAGGTCCAAACCAGTGATTCAGTGTATAGATCGGCTAGGGCGCAAAGTCTTTTGCCAAAAGATATATGTATTCGTTGACGTGGGGTTTGACGTCAACGCAAAGAAAAGGTTTAAGTACCGATCCAGACGTAAGGTCCAAACCGGTGATGCAGTGGTAGCCCAGTGACACAATGTAGGAGCTCTTGTAGCTCTTCTCATTTTATGTATTGGAGAGGCTATTTGCAATGCGGCTTGATAGGCTCGGGGCTAAGTATAGATTCTTAAGGAGTCCGACCGGGGTTGAGTACCATCGACCAAAGGGGGATAGCTTAAAAGCCTACCTTTCTTGCTTCTCTTTTTCCTTCTTCTCTTTTTTTCTTTTTTTTATTTGTTATTCCTTTTTTTATCATCTTGCATCAGCCGACTTTCAAATGCAGGTAGAGCCACATGATACAGCTTTAGATGCTTACCATTGAGAGGGGAGAATTAAACTACCCCTCGATGATCCACGACGACGTAGGCACCACCTTCATAGACTCGATAGATGACATATGGGCCCACCCAATTTTCTATCAGCTTCCCTTGGGGTTAGATGCCATCACTTCTTTTCTTTTGACCATAACCAGGTCACCTTTTTTGAATTCTCATTCTTTGACTAGCTTGTCAAAGGCACGATCCATGCGAGCTTGATAAAGTTGTATATTTTGTTGAGCTCGAAGCTACTTTCCTTCCAATTTAGAGAGTTCCTCTAGCCTTCTTTCTATATTTGCTTCATTTTCACCAGCCAGGCCTTGCTGGACAGCAATTTGTAAGGATGACACCTCAAGCTCGATCGGTACCACCAATTCAAATCCGTATACCCAGGAATATGGCAAACAGCTAGTCGGGGAGATCTGCGGAGGCTTGTGGAAGCCGCTGGCGGCGACTTCGTTGGATGTTTGCGAGCTGTTATCGCAGCACTACCCAACCCGTCAGCGCATATCCACAAAATTCCGATTCTTCTAGTGACGTTCCCGAAGACGCGAACTGTTGAGACCGAGCCGGAGTCTTTCGAGCGCTGGGCGTTTTGGGTTGACGGTTCCCTGGGAGGGCTTGGCGAAGCAGTAGGGCTTTGGCAGCAGAGCGGCGGATCGGTGGGGATGCTGCTAAACGGAGAAGTCAATGCAGAAGCGTGCGATCAACTTGCGGTGACGATACTGAATCCCGTCTATTGGATTACACCAACCGTGGCAGCAGCCATGAATAACCACGCACCCGATGAACGGCGCATCTGCGCAATAGGCATGGGTGCTCTAGGTTCTCAGACGGTTGCTTTGATGGCTCGCTCGGGAATCGGTCGGTGGACACTCGTGGATGGCGACGTGATTCTGCCGCATAACCTCGTGCGTCATATCGGTCCTGCAAACTCTGTCGGATTGACCAAGGTCGATGCAGTTGGACAGATCCTCAACTCTATTTTTGAGACTGCTAAGGTTGATGCCGGCCTCTTTCATGATGTCCTGCGTGGAGGGCCACGCAAATCCGAATTTGAAGCGGCCTGCTCTGCTAGCGACCTCATTTTGGACTTCTCAGCATCTGTGGCTGTGCAGCGCGCTCTAGTCTCAGAAGGTGTAGCGAATCGAAAGATCAGTTGCTTTCTTAATCCTCTCATTCCTCCTAGGGGGTGGGTCTCTTTCCGGATCGGGAGGATGGTCAAGGTTGAGCTCTCCTATGGCTGGTTCCTCATGTGGAGGAGGTGCCCTCCTATCACCCACCCTTGGCGCGGGCCTATTTTCCTTAAGATGTTCAAACCGGGCCGTTATGTCATCAAGCCGCCCTAAGATACTAGCCATACCCTCCACAAGGAACCTCATGTGATCGGGAAGCTCATGCTCATTGGGGGCGGGGTTCCCTTGGGGATTGAGATTCATTGTGAAATTGGAAGAGGATGGATTGGATTGATAATGAGCTCCACTACGGGTGGTCATGCAAAGTTTGGTGAGCTATGCACGGGTGTGCGTATGCACCTATGAATGACCTAGTGTGAAGACGCCCAAGACTAGACTTGTGAGAACAAGCCTATGACCGCTCTGATACCACTTGATGTGGCATAGCCCAAGGGTGATAATGTATGACTTATTGAACCTAAGACCTAGACCCGCATGCATAAAAAGAAGAAGTTGAACTCATGCTAGCGACTCACTCACACGGCGCACACGATCTCCCGATGGTGACCGGGGGATGATGGCAAGGGTCCGTGGTGGGGCCTAATCGATTTCTAAAGGCCTAGTGGGCTTAGACTGACCCCTAAGGGCCTGGGGTTCCCAACTTCATGGGCGGCTAGCACGTCGGGGTGTGGGTTGGGAGGCACTCACTCACGGTCTACAGTGGGCACACTTAAGGTGGTGTGCGAGTCCAGGCTCTCGTCTCACTGACCGACAGTAAGCAAAGACTATACTAAATAAGCAAATATTGTAACAAGATAAGGGGGTATCAGATGCTCACCTGATCGGTATGAAAACATCGATCTCGACCGGAGACGAGGGCGTGCCGGGAAGCGTGGGCATATGCCCGCACGCCGCTGCGATGGCGCTTGACCTGAAAATAAGTAGGTTACAACACTACACATCTTGTAGGAGGGGGGATCTCAGGGTGGGGGTTAAGAGATTTACAACTAAATACTACCTCCACACAGGGAGGGGCTGCAAGCTGGCCAGGCGGGGAGGGGAAGTGAAGCTAGAAAATCATCGTGCTGAGTTCTGTCAATGCTGCCAGCTTCTGGAACCACCAGACAGATAGTCGAAGATGTCACCGCCACAATCACCACCGAACTCCAAATGTGCTAAAACCAGTGCCAAAAGTCTCATACTTTACCCAGGAGGATGCCTGATTTTTCTTGAATTCCCCTGACGATGTTGCTGGTCGGGGTAGGACCTGGAACAGGGCTAGACTGCTCTGGTTCTGGCTGCTTCAGCTCTACTACAGCAGGAAGACAAGGTCACCCCGGGCGCTCCTAGGCTCTGATTCAGGCATGGTCAGAGTCATTGGATCTGTTGTTGAGTCCTCTTCGAAACGAGAGTCACGGAGATGCCAGAGGAAGTTGGAGTAGATTGGGAGAGCCCAAATAGTGGACATGGGTCAGTTCAGTCCCAGAGGGGATAGAACTGCACACCCTGGGGAGGAAATTAAGAACTCACTTGCCCGAGGTCCAATCAGGAAGGTGCTTCTTGGTACTCGAAGGGGACTCATCGTAGAAGATCTTGACCAACCCCTGCGTCCAAATCCTCAGATGTCCGGCCGTGGGAGCTTCTGCACGTAGCTTTAGGTTGGCACTCTGGAGGAAGACGTGTAGTCAGGGGAGATCGGCTCCACCGGGCAGCCACAAGCTCGGAATGGGACAAGAGCACTGTTATTTTGAAGAAGATAAGGAGACACTTCCAACGGTACTTCTTGGGCTTTCAAGGACGTCGAGATGATGTCATGCCCAGAGCTGCACGTGACTGGTTCTCTGCAGGTCCACAGCTGCGAGTAGGCCTTTGGTGTATCTCCAAGAGGACAAGAGAAGGGGGTGAAGGGATGATGCCAAATGGTGAAGGGGGTGGAGGGGGGCTTTCATTCCATTTCATAGATATTACACTTCCAGGAACTAATTTGGGCTCTACTGTCTTGTTATTTGCTTTGTCTTGTAGGTCAACAGAAGCTTAGCACGAGGCCCATCCCCTATGGCGGGCCGGAAGGGGTGGAGGAATACGTTCCATACCTTGGGATCTGGGTGTTATACGCAGTCTACTTCCATCCGTTTGCAGACGTGAGCAGTCGCATATAGACCATTCCAAATCTGTCAGCGGCCTACTAAGAACCATGTAAGCACTAGCCTGATCTTCATCCCGCGTTCCTTCTCAGTGCTGTGAGCGGCCTATCGAGTGGCCATGTACGACTTGGCACGGCCTTTAAAGGACTGTGTTCATCCCTGTTCCAGCGCTGCTTCATCGACGAGTGCTTCATCCTCTCCCTTTTCCAAGGTACGTAGTGCTTCCCTTTTACACTTCGTGTCTTGGTGGCGATCACGATCCATTTACCCCTTTCCTCTAATTTAGAATCATTTTATTTGCATATCTTGATTTAGAAAGAAGGAAAGACGAAAGGAAAACATATCTACATCCCACTACACCTGGACTGATTGTTATGCCAAGTGAAGTTTGAACCAGTGAAACCAGCATCTATGAGTGCACAATCTGAGACACACTCCTTGAAATCAGACATGCCTCCAAAGTTAGGAGGATTTCCACCTAGCTTCTCATCAACATTCAAAATGCAATTGATACGGGGGATGGCCCGGGGAATTGCAGCTTCCGCGATGATAGGCTCCCCGTGCATATACCAAGAATTGACCCCTTGGCCCCTTTTGTATTGGCAGTTGCAACTGTTGGATCTTCTTCGCTCGTGTGGACGGCATGGTTGTCTCATGTTTCTTCTGCATTCATCCCGCGATGCCACTAGGGAGTTGTTTTTATTCTTCTTCTTCTTCCTTTTGCATGCGGAGACGGGTGCAGAGACCATATTTGCCTCATAATTTTCCTCTCTTTCTTTTCTTATTTTTTTCTTCTCTTATGAGGCCCTCAAGCGAGGGGATCATAGTTCGTCACTTTCTGTTGGCTTGACTGCCTTGGTCACTTCTTCGGGGCTTCGAGGGCTCCCCTGGCCAAAATGACCGGCTCAAATTTTCTTTTAGGGAGGCGGCTGTCATAGTTCCCTTGCATCTATTGTTCTTTTATTGCATATTAAAGGGGCCTTCTGGGCTTAGCTTCAAGCATCCCCCGTGGCTCATTCACCAGATGGCTAACGTTCGTGACGGGTCTTATAATTCTCGGTGGGACTTGAGTCTGCCCGCATAGTTTTGCTTTTAATGCCCCCAGACCGGGGTGTATTTTTGTGTGCCACTGGGATGGGGTGTATGCTGCTTCATATGCCACCAAATTGGGGGTAGCTCTTTTTTCTTTTGCCTTCATGCCCCCAGACCGGGGTTTATACCTTTGCACTTCCGTGCCCCCAAGTTGAGGTGCAACCTTTTGCCTTTATGCCACCAAGTTGGGATATATGTTTTTTTATTTCCATGCCCCCATATTGGGGTGTAGCTTTTCGTTTCCATGCCCTCAAACCGGGGTATAGCTTTTTATTTCCATGCCCCCAAAATGGTTGTATTTTTTGATTCTTATGCCCCTAGATCGGGGTACAATTCTGGGAATTGTTCATGGAGCACCTTTTACTTTGGGCAACTTTATTTCTTCATGGTAAATCATGCCAGACAAAGAGCCGTGAGTCCCCACCACCTTCTTCTTTATCTTCGGCCACCTCGGTGAACTATTCTTTACTCCTTTTTACATAAGGGCACATCTCAAGGGGGTGACATTCATGCACCCCCAGTGAGTATGTAACATCCTGGATTCTTCTCGGATCTCTATTGGGTCTTGGCGAACCTTTGTTAGGTTGTTCGGATCCTTTTGGAGGAGTTTCGGATTGCTTCTGTAGCTCCTGAGTTGAGTTTTACTTTCGTCGATGATGTAGAAGGTCGCCTTAGAGGTGAAACCATCAAGTACCAAGTCAACATCCACCCAAACGAGGACCTCCTCGATATTCTGATTGAAACTGGATATCTTGACCGCCTGGACCTTCTGGAGGTAGGGAGTCAGATATAAAGTCTTGAATGTTTTGAGGGCATGATGTTGACAGCCGCACTGGCATCCACCAGAATCCGATTTACTCCATGCCCATTGATTTTACCCTTCATGTAGAGGGGTCAATTATGGCATGGAGGAGAGAGCAGAAAGTCTATCTCCATGAAGGTGACAGTGGCCGTGAAAGCCTCATATGTGGCGGCTTTCATTTTCGCCACGTGCGCTTCATAGACTTTCGGCTCTTGGAGTATCTTGATAAGAATTTTCCTCAAATCTTTAGTCCAAGCTATGGCTTCCCAGATTGTGATGCTGGCAGGGAAGTGCTTCATCTGGTGGAGGACCTTTCGGTCAGCTCGAGCTTGAGCGTCCTCCAGTGATGGTACTATGTCGAGCTGGATCTGCTGTGAGCTGCCGCGCCACTCCTCGTCGGGGAGTTGCACCGCCTTGCCCTTGTTATTGGGATCGGGTTGACTCTGGCCACCCGTAGACTCTGGGAAGAGAGAGGCCAATGATGGCTCTTCTAAGGGAGGCTGAAGGGCTGGCTCGTCCTTGCCGGACGGCCCTGATCGCTCTACAGGACAGGTCAAAACTGGTGCTGAAACTGGAATGCTGGCGGCGATCTCCTCGGTGCCAGTTAGGTCGAAGATGCTGGGTTGCCCCCAGATCTCCACTGGCGGGATCGGGACAGGTCGTTCTCCTCGGAGGAGGATGACCCATTCGGGGTCGAAGGAAGACGGACGAAGTGACGGCTCAGAGACTCTTCCACAGCCTTTGCCACGTCCACGACCATGACCTCGACCACGACCGGTATGTTCTGGAGCTGGTTGTAGTCTGAGTGGAGCCGCAGTCCTTTGTCTAGTTCTGGATGCCACTGGCTCGCCTCGCCCGGAGGCATTGATGTTATCTGGAGGTGGAATAGCCACCATGTTGCAGGTGCAGCCGCGAAGCATCTGTTCCAGCTGTTCCACCGTGATCTCTTTGTCCTTATAGAATAAGGAGAGCTCTTCTGGAATGCGAAGGGTTTCGCCTTCCTTGACTTTTTGGATAATTTCTTGGACCCAGTCTCTGAGGTGAGCTCGTTTCTGCATGTCTTCCCACGGGATGTAACTATTGAGTGGGATAGGCCCGGTAGGACGAAGAGTAATGTATTCCTCTAAGTTGTCGATGAGTCGCTGTAGCCTCTGGAGAGGCATTAACTCTACTTGGGATTGCAAAGCAACTGCTTGTTCGGCTTGTTTCTTGAGCCGCCTCTTGACATTCTTCCTTCTGTTCCTCTCCTATTTCTTGGTGATGGCTGTCTCCAGGGGAGTAGGAGGAGGAGGCACTGGAACTGGAGCTGACAGGTCCGCACGGGGATGCCGTCAAGCTGATGGATTTGTAGGGTGAGGTCGGCGACTCCTCTTCGCCCGGATCTCGATCCAGGCACCTTCCGATTGTTGTAGTTGGAAGGTAGCATTGATTGCCTGTTCGATGACTTCGAGTGGTAGTTTCTGGTAAGCAGGGGTGCTGGGACTAGCGTTCGAAGATGTGGACGTGACTTGATGCCTTAACCATGGTGGCTGTGAGAGTTTACCAGGAACTAGTTGACTTGTACTGGCATCCGAAGACATGTGCATGATTTGATGCCTTAGCCGCGATGGCGAGGGAGGCTTCTGCTATTGAGCTGATGTACTGGTGTTGGTATCAGGAGACATGTGTGCAGTTTGATGCCTTAGCCATGGTGGCTGTGAGAGTTCACCAAGAATCGATTGACTTATACTGGCGTCCGAAGATGTGTGCACGGTTTGATGCCTTAGCCGCGGTGGCGAGGGAGGCTTCTAGGATACGAATTCGGAATGAGATATATCCGTATCCCTATCCGCTAAGAAATCGGATATATCCGTATTCATATCCGTTATTTATCGGAAAGAAAAATACTATCCATTTGATGTTCGTTAAATTAACGAAACAGATGATTATCAGATTAACGGTTACCATTGACATCCCTATTTGCAGCCATGGTGACTACACCCGTACTTGTTTCCCTAACAAGGGCTTGCATTACATCAGCCACAGCCTTCTTCCTTCTGGTGATAGGACCGAGCCTCTCGACGATCCTAACCACCTCTTCAGATTCCTCAGGTAGAGCCCCATAATGGCCAGCCACTCCGGCCATGTTGCAGCTAAATATTTGGACGTGCCTATCCCTCCATATCACCCTCTTAGCTGGCTGCCCAGGGAAGGTCAACCTATCGAACACTGAGACCCTCGGTGTAGCTTGTTCATGGAAAGATGGTGTGCAGCCATCGGACCCTTCCTCTGCGACTTCTTCTGGGTCGACTTGTACTCCCTGATCTTCATCTTTCGCAGCACTCATAGCTTCCAGAAGTCACTACGTACCTTGATAGGTGTTCCTAAGGCCCCAAAAATATCCTCAGATGGCCTAGGCAATATCCTCCTACCCATCTGTGGAGCAGAGTACAGATGGTAATATCTCGTATTGAGCCGGTGGCCTGTAAGCGAACAGCCATTGTTCGGCTATCTTGCCACATCTTCTGTTTCGAGCATAAACATTCCCTTGTCGGCCATAGGCCTGGAAGGTTGGTTTGTGAGGTGTCGACGCTGGCACCTCAATCCTTTCTTCTTCTTCTTCTTCCTTTCTATCGAACCTGACAGCTTGAACAGGTTCCGGTGGCGCAGTAGCTGGGGCCCGCATCCGCTTGGGCACCCATACCTGTTTAAATTTGGTTGGCTTTGGGGCCAGACCTCCCATGGCTCCGAACTTCACACAGTCCATCTTGTCTTGAGCCAATGCCTGGAATGAGTTCCACACTAATATGTTTGTGATCACCCGATCGGCCGAGATCCTAGCTCGTAGGCCATTCAGAAACATGCGGACTCCTCCGATTAGAACAGACTTGCCCGACGTCGACAGTCGGCTTTGCAATATGCTGGTATTCTTTCTAGCCGCCCTCCTGGCAGCTAACGAGTGCTTCTTGTTGTTGGAGGCACAGAAGTGAATGTGGTGGACATAGCAGCCCATTGCAGCAACATCAGTTGTGGTCGCCTTTACAATAGCAACTGGCTCCATCTCCTGGACATCCAAGAGCTTGACGAAGGCTACCCCCAAAAAGTTAGGGAAGCCCACTATCGGCGGGAAGTCACCTAACTTTGTTGGGACCGCCAGGTAACCATGCCTGGCTTGGTCAGCAACCACGAGTGGTCCAAAGAAAATAGCCATCAAGTTAATCAGGGTGCAACTTGCAATTTTAGATTTAAAGAGAGTCAGTATTTTAGGAGGAGGCCATCGGGCCCTTAATCCTAGCGAGAAGATGAAATGAGGTCTAGTCCCACCGGGCGTGCCAAACTTGTCGGACAGACTTTTAAAATCTCGTGGTATCGTTTTATCTTTTATCGGTTTATTGAGTGCAAAGGCATGCCAGTCACTGAAGTGATAATTTATTCGGGCTTCAAGACTGGGAGGGTCTGAAATCATGAGTGCGCTCCGTCTGACCAACCAGATGATTGTGGGTATTGGGTCGGGACTAAGAACCCACCGCATCTTAAAGGTCACAGCGTTAATTACATCTCCTCATAGAGGAGAAAACTTTTGATTAAACACCAGGAGAAGGGGCCCTCGAGCCTTAAATTGATATTAATTAAAGAGAGGAATGAGAATTCCAAGCTTCAATAAAACAGCCCCTGTTGAGGGGGAAACGGTTTAACAAAGCTAGTCATTAATTGACCAAGTTATATCCGGACAAGAGTCCCAAGTTATAGACATGTAGATTGCGGGTTGCAATCGAACCACCTTAAAAATCCTCTGTCTCTATTTGGTGGTTTGCTTATTCCGTTCATCTAATGCAATCTGTGCACATCTATCGCTCGATCTTTTACTGCTTAGTTCAGCTTCCTGTTCTTTCTCTGCTGGCTCGGTTGTTCTAAAATAGGAGTATGGGGATTTCTCTTCTGCCTCAGTGCTTTCGGTGGTTGTTTTTGTTAAAAATTTTAAATTGGGGTGATCTATTCAACCCCTCCCCTTCTGTCTCACCTTCCGCATGGTTTATCAGTGGGTGGCGACACAAGATCCGAATGGTATCAGGCTTGTCTCGGTATCTGGATTCTGGATCATTACAGTTGGTATCAGAGTATGGTTGTGATAATGCATGGGAATTTGAGATAATGCAGTGATTATGAGTCCAGAGAGTCCAGTATAGTCGACAGTTGGCATAGGGTTTTATGTTTATCTTTCGCATTGTTTCTGGCGTGGGAGCTCGAGTGCGTGACGTCGACACTGTGAAGGTAGTTGCGATTTTCGTTAGCAGTGTTGGTGGGGGGCTCAGGTGGAGTTGAGTAGGAGGAATCGAGAGGCGAGCCTCCTCCTCCAGAGGTAGCAGCTCGGGGTATGCCAAGTCAGGATGAGTTTCGTGCCGACATGTTTCGGTTTCATGTGTGGTAGGTGAGTCGGTGTCGTGGTCAGGAGGCTGGTAGGAGTAGTTTGTCGCGTGGCGGTCGTAGACACTCTTGCTAGAGTTTTATGGTTTCACCGCCGATGTTTGAAGGCCAGTCGGATCCTGGTGCAGTGAGGTTGTGGATGGATGAGATGGAATGAGTGGTCCGGCCTATGGTGTGTGCCAAGGTTGAGAAGGTTTTGCTGGCAAGCTTCCTGTTATAGGGTCCAGCCTTGTCATGGTGGACCATTGAGTGGGCCAGTGGTGTCTCTTCCGTCGCTTGGTTCGAGTCCCTTCCCTTCGAGGTTAAGGTTTGGTCAGATGGTTAGGTTATTCATAAGGAGTGGGGCTGGCAGGAGGCAGCAGGAGCAAGAGGAGTAGGTGTTCACTGTATCTTTTCAACATCCAGTGGTTCAACCACTGTGGCTTGGTGGGAGTGAGCAGCCAGGAATGTGTTCGAGATGTGGCAGGCTTCTTGTAGGCGGGCCGTGCACCGTGGGTGGGGCCGAGTTGGAGTGTTTTCTAGTGTGTCAGATTGGTATTGTTGCTAAAGAGTGCCCATGGCGGCTGCCCCAGTTCTAGCCATTTTTGTCATGCTTCATTTGCCTAGCGAGTTAAGGTTCCTGGGGTGCGCGAGGCACTTGGCCGGGAGGAGTCATCGTGCTCACTCCGTGGAAGGTGCATGTGAATTTTGGTCATTGTGTGTTGTGCTTGTGTTTAATTATGTTGTTTCTCCAATTATGATTGCATTTTCGTGTGCTTGTGTCCTTCCCGAGGTGTGTTCGAGAGTCCTCAGAAACGTTATGTGTGAAGGCAGTAGAGCTATCGGGAAGGCTGTGTGGTTGTCCCTCGTCATGCGTTGGCGCATAAGCGTTGGCAGGTCATGTTGGATCTGGCAAGTAGAGTCACTGGCTGTGATTGGGTGTCGTGTTGAAGGGCTGGTGTAGGGTCTCTCCAGGTGCCCTATTGTTTAAGACCTATGTCGGTAGGTGTTTTGCCTTGGCTGACGCCAGGTTTTCCTCCATTTCTGCGGCGTGGTTGATGTAGAGTTGTGCAGCGAAAGCATGGTGGGTCGGTAACCCATGGACTCCATGATCGGATTAGGAGTGGAGTTTGGTGCGTGTTTCATGGTGAGCGTGTCCTAGAGGCCTCGAAATCGGTTGTGGAGAGTTGCTCTTGGGTGAAAGAGCTATGTTCAGCCATGGGAATGGCCTTGGATACCATGTGTGGGTGGCGGTATCGTGCTGAGTGGGGCTGGTAGCTCAGAGAATCAGGATTTCTCCGGGGCGTGTTTTCTCCTGCGCTGTTGGATAGGCTTCACCGTCGGGTCGAGGTTGAGCTTGTGCATCACGATCTCCCCGAGAATTCTAAGAAGTTGTTTGTTAGACCATGAGAAGAGTTGAATATACTCAGCAAGAAAATTTTTATATTGCTCCTGAACACCGGATGGAAGGTCGGCTCCGAACTTGACTCCTAGGGCCGGGTCATCCTTGAGGAAAATTGTTAACAACTCGCTGCCAGGCTCGGATGTTGTCAGTCCTTCCTCGGTTCCCTTAATCCCTTTTCTTTTCCCTTCTGGCCTTATGGCTTCAACCGAGATTATGTAGCACCTTCTGGCCATTGCCTGGTTACCTCGGACCTCCCCCATGCCATTCTTGGTGGAGAACTTCATTTTTTGGTGATAGGTAGAGGGCACCGCCTTCGTTCGGCTGAGGAGGCCTCGGCCGAAGATGGTGTTATAGGCCGTCATCCCTTTAATCATGATGAAGTCCACCATAATCGTAACGATTTTACGTGGAGTGCCGACGGTGACCGATAGGCTCAGGGCTCCCTCGGGATAAGTTGCCTGGCCGTTGAACCCACAAAGGGGGGTTCGAATCGGGCGGAGTCTAGACGGATTCTCACCCATCTTGAGGAAACGCTCGTAAGAAAGTACATCAGGGGCACTACCATTGTCAACTAAGATCCTATCTATGTTACAATGGTTTATTGTAGGTGATACAACTAGGGCGTCATCGTGCGGGGTTGTTAACCCTTCTAAGACTTGGTCGGAAAACACCAAGGCCTACTGTTCACTCGCCTGTGGGGCTATGGGGGGCTCGGAGGCCCGACTTGCCCGCTCGGCATGATGCTTCCTTCCTCGACTGCTGTCTCCACCTGATGTCGTGCCGCTAGCAATGACATTGATGTGGACTCCGCGGGGGATATTGTCGATCTCCTCGGGTGCCACGGTGTCCTTCTTGTGCTCAGACACATACCGGGATAAGTGCCCCTAGTGGGCTAGGCGCTCGATCTCATCCTGGAGCTGATGACAATTGTCAGTGTGGTGTCCGTGGTCACTATGGAACAGACAATGCTTACGGCGGTTGCGGTGTTTCACCTTCATAGGCTCGGGTTGGCGGAGAAGGCCCGAGCCCTTAAGGTCTTCGTAAATTTTGTAGACGGGGGCGGTGAGGGGAGTGTACCGCTCGTACCTCTGAGAGAGCTCTTTATGGTCCCCGTCCCAATTCCACCTCTTTCCTGGTCCTGAGCCTTGCTCGGACCATCGCTTCTTGTCCCCCTCTCGACCCAAGCCTGTCGTGCTATGGCAGGCACTGAGGACTTCCTTGCACTCTACGTGATGTAGGGCCAGGGTCACTAGCTCAGCGAGGGAAGTAGGGGGATGAAGGACCAACTCGCACCGGAGGCTCTCGTCGCGGGTTCCCCCGGTCAGTGCGGGGATGGCCGAGGCAATATCCAGGCGAGGGATACGCAGGGCCTCCGATTTAAATCAGTTAATATAGGCCCAGAGTCTTTCCCTATGTTCCTGTTTGAGGGCCAATAGCCCCGCTACTGACCTTGGAGGACCGCTGTCGGTGAAGCTCTCCTTGAATACTCGCCCGAGCTATCGAAAATCACGGATGCTGCCCGGGGCAAGTGCTCGGAACCATGCCTGAGTGCCCTGGACTAGGGTGGTCACGAACGCTTGGCACTTGATGGCATCAGACGCCCCATGCAAGGTCATGAGGGCATCGAAACTGTCGTAATGGTCAGCCGGGTCTCCCTGGCCGTCGTATGCTTTGAAGGTCGGCAGAGAAATCCTAGGGGAGATCTCGGCCTTCAAGATGAGGTTGGAGAATGGGGATTGCTCCTCGTCCTCTGTAGTGGAGGTCTTTTGTAGGGTGCGGAGGGCGTGCTCTTGCTCTGTGAAACGCCTCTCAAAGTCTCACAACCGGAGGGATTAATTGCATAGAAATTATGGAGAGTCTAATTGGTACTTACAATCGAATAATTTCGGGAATCTCTTGCGCATAACTTCTTCCATTTCCTATGTCGCCTCGTGATCTAGGCTTTTACTCCACCAGACTTTTACCATGGGAATAGTTTTGTTGTGGAGCTGACGTACTTCTCGATCAATTATTTTGAGTGGCTTTTCCTTATACGTCAATTTTTTTTGAATTGCCACGTCATCGTGACTTATAAAAGATAATGGATCATAAAGGTACTTTTTGAGCATCGAGATATGAAACACATCATGGACTCCAGCTAATTGAGGAGGCAAGGCAATCCGATATGCGACCTCACCAACCCTTTCAAGAATTTCAAAATGGCCAATATATCTTGGAGTGAGCTTGCCTTTAAGGCTAAATCTTTGAATACCTCGACCTGGAGAAACCTTGTAGACGTAAAAAATGATGATCGTACAGTACGTACATCTCGGCACTCGAGAGCAAGTCGAAGATAGAAAGGCTGAATAAACTCTATACCTCCTCCAAGCAGGACGAGCACATGCCTGGTGATCCGCTACCCGATAGCTAAAGAAGCTCCCCAAATAGAAGATATGGCCACGGTTCCCCAACCGGCAGTGCTGAAGGCTGAATTAGGAAGAACCCAGAACTCGGACATGGGTTCGACATGCATCAAAAATCACTCAAAGTCCTAAACCGGGGCTCGATGGCTTCGAACTAAACATCTTGGAGGTGGAGCATTACAACTAAAGTATCATGGGATGGCAAGCGTTCATCTAAATCGCCTCGAAGCTGGGACGAAGTCTCTTGACACTTAAACCGGCACGACCTATAGTTAAATCGACGCTCCCCTCCTTTGGCCGTAAATCGGTGCGCCCCTCTTCTCTTAATGAACCAGCGTGCCCCCTTAGTACCCTAAACTGTCGTGCTAAAAGCATGGGCCTAAACTGACGCACCTACCCCCCATGCCATTTTAACCCAAAGATATCCCATCCTCGGTCCGATACCCTATTTTCCTCTGCGAACAAAGGCACCCTTGCCTGAAATGGATAAGCCCCCTACATCTGACTAATGGGCAACTGCATGCGTGCCTCAAGCCCCCAAGAATGGAAGACTTTGAGCCCCGTAATGAAGCATCAATGTCTGCCTGTCGCCGTCGACCAATCCCTGGCCAACACCTCCCCTACTCTACCGCTCCCCCTATCCGTAGGCCACTCAGTGTCTTCGAGTAGGGAGAAAGAGAAGAAGGAAAAGAAAGGCGGTTTTAACCCCTCACTCAAAACCCAGTCTCCACTCCTATAAGGGAAAAAGCATACTCCATTGGAGAAAGGGCAAGCTGGCTGGCGAACAGAAGAAAAGAAGAGGCTAGAAGAAGAGAAGTTATGCTCCCCCTATGCCTGTGAGGTGAAGAAAGAGAGTGAGTGTGAGAGAAGAGAGGTGAGCTTGGAGGGGAAGGAGCTTGTGCTCTCTTCCCCCTCCCCCATCGGTGTATCCACTTCTTCCTCCTCTGCTGTATTTTCCATTGCTTTTCAGTATATCCCCTTCTGTATTTAGTTTTCCCCCCTCTTGAGGATGAATAAAAGAAAATCTTTGGCAAGCATAGTCATCTACTTTGTTAGCCTCTGCCTTCCCTTTCTCTCTATCTTCTACTCATCTAGGGCCCCTCAAGGCCTGCCTCTCCCTGGCATGATCTTCGAAGGAACCCACCGGAAGGGGTGAACATTTATAGCCTTCCATGGCGAACATCTGTTCCGTTGGAAATCCCACGAAACTACTACCTGTGAGTTGTTATAACCCTTGAAGGATAGTCCTCGGGTCCCTGTACTCACTTGTGGGTTATCAGACTGCCGTATGGCTACTCTGAATTTTGGGGGTCATCCCGAAACATTCCGTTTGACTATCCACCATATCCCCTGGGAAAGCTCGGTCCAGGGGTGCATCGACCTTGGTTCTGCACAGACTGGATGTGCATCGACCTTGGTCTTGTGTGAACAGTATGTGCATCGACCTTGCCTCTTCATGAACAGTGATGTGCATTGACCTTATTTCTTCATGAACAACAACTTGCATCAACCTTTGTCTAGTGCTGGCGAAAGGTGCATCGACCTTAGTCTTCAGTCTCCAACATGTGCATCGACTTTAGAAGCTTGAAGGCAAAGCTAGCATCAACCTTGTATGCAGGTTGAACAGAACATGCACCAACCTTTAATAGATGTGAATAGTGATGTGCATCGACCTTCATCTATGCTGGGGCAACTAGCATCGACCTTCCTTTCAGATATGCATTGACCTTGTATGCAGGTTGAATAGAACATGCACCGAGCTTGGTCTTGTATTGAAGGCCGGACGTGCACCGACCTAGTCTTGCGCTGGCCTTGAATGTGCACCAGCCTTGTTGTATTCAAGCCAAGCATGCACTGACCTTATAGTAGAATGTGCACCGACGTTGGTCCTTCTTAGACTGAGGTAGCATCATCCTCAGTTGCATGTTAGCATCGACCTCAATTATTGTGCTGCCAAAGTAACATCGACCTCAGTTGCTGGAAGGCCGAAGTAGCATCGACCTCAGTTACTATGCTGAGAAGAGATGCTTCGACCTTGGTCTAGGGAATAGCTGCATGCTCAGACCTTACCTATCTGATGCTGACTCACTTTTGACCAGTGATGTTGACTTGCTATCAAATGGTGTTGACCATTGACTTTTCAAGGAATGTTTCATACTACTCCTTTGAATGATCATGATCTCACAATGATCGAAAATATGAATATTGACTTATCAAGTGTAGGTCAAACTCATCAATGAGTCATAGTCAGACATCATCAAAATAATAGAATTATGCATGTTACGCACATGCCCGACACTTGAGATGCTATGTTTGCTCCATTTTTATGTGGCTTTTGCCTTACTTGATGCATCATGCTCATCTCTTTGGCTTATTTATTGATGATAATCTATTAGTTGCAAAAATTCATGCACCGTCGCATCGTGTCACTCCTCTTCAGGTAGGTAAGTCAGGTAAGTATCTCGATCCTTACTCCCTTAATGCATTACTATATGGTATCTATGACGTATTATCTTGAGAACCGGCCGGTCATTCATGTGTTCTGGGATCTGATGTTCCCCTTTAACAAAAATGATGGTGATCTAAGTGCACATGTTTAATCACTAGATAGGCCGTTAGGTTGGAAGAATTCGGGGACGATGGTTCTATCTTGCACGCCGTGGTTACAGATAGTATCTTGACCCTGATTTATCCAGTCTAGCAATACTATTCTTGAGTATTTTTTATTTTATGATTTCTTTGTATTTATTTTAATGATTGCTTTTACTTTAGCCCAGCATGCATCATATGCATCTTTGAGCATTCATCTACCCTGGTCTGTCTAAAGTGTCTCAGTAATGGTGGACAACTGTGTATCCATGGTCTTGGGTAGGGAGAGTCATTTCACTCTGAGTTGGAAGGTTTCCTTCAGTCTATTTACTCGGTTTGGTTAGCTAAGGGTTCATGTTTGAAGTTTAGTTGCTCGCTTCTTTTACTTTTCACTTGCTTTGATCGCCTATCAACTGTGTGTTCCACTGATGGGGTTGGTCGGGTTTTATTCCTTTAGTTGTTAGTTCCTCTAGGCATGTGTCATTCGGTTTGGCCATTCCTTGTGGCTGGTTTGGAGTTTTTCGAAAGATTCCTACTGCTCGTTAGCTGAAGACAAGTGTCGTTTACCTTAACACATGCTTTCCAGTCCGCTTCGTTACATTTTTGCTTCATCTCCATGTTCCATTTCGCTTTCACTTCACCTCCGCTCGCTCCCTTGCAAAGAGGGCGTTAAGGAGGGACAACTGTTGACACCCATTTTATATGCCGATGAGTTGTGTTATCTCCAGATCAATAGCTATCCTCCTCCCAGGGGCACGAGGTCCCTGATTTTCTTCCATTAGATTTTCTTCATCCAGTTTCTTCTCCTAGACTAGAATTAGGTTCTGTCGAGTCTTCCAAGGAAATAGGGTATTGTTCTAGTGTCTCCAACCCTTCCTCCATACTTGAGGTGCACCCGATGACGTGTCGTTCCATATCTATTCCTGATAGGTTTCTTCAAGATCTTGCTCAGCGTTGTCATGCCCTTCTTAGATGTTTAGAGTTTACTGAAGAGGCAGTTGTGCTAGAGGAAGATGATGAACCAGATGGGGTGTTGAGCAATGACGGCCTAGGTGTCTATGAAATCATGGATGAGAAGGAGCCGGTCGATTTGGAGGACAACGACGTAGAGGACACTGCCGATCTGTATGCGCAAGGATTGAGAAAGTTTGATGAACCATCGACGGCAATGGATGAACCTATGAAAGAAAACAATCTAGGAACTGACGAGGATCCCAGGCATGTTATTATTTTCGCTAATCTCTGTCCCAGGAATGAGGAGGAGTTGATTAAGGTTCTGAGAGAGTATGGTGATTCCTTTGCCTGGTCATATGAAGACATGCTTGGTCTCGACCCCTCCTTGGTGGAACACGGACTCGTGCTTAAGTCAGGGGTAAGACCCGTAAAACAAAAATTGAGAAGATTCCACCCCCACACGGCATTGAGAATGAAAGAGGAAGTTGAGAGATTGCATAAGGTCAGGTTTATTCGGGTTGTTCTATATCCTCAGTTGGTGGCAAACATAGTCCCTGTCATTAAGAAGGATGGTAAAGTTCGGATTTGTATTGATTTCAGGGACTTGAACAAGGCATGTTCAAATGATGATTTTCCACTGCCTCACATAGATGTATTAGTGGATAATACAGCCGGGTGTGAAACCCTTTCATTTTTGGATGGTTACTCAGGTTACAACCAGATCCGTTTAGCTCCGAAAGATCAAGAGAAAACCTCGTTCACCAAGCCCTGGGATACTTATTGCTACGTGGTTATGCCGTTCGGTCTAAAGAATGCGGGCGCCACCTATGAAAGGGCGGTGATGGCCATTTTTCACGAAATGATGCATGTTTACATGGAGGCTTACGTGAATGATATTTTGGTGAAATCGAGGACTAAGGAAGAACACCCCCATGTTTTGGCCAAGGTGCTGCAAAGATCTAAGGAGTATAAACTGAAAATGAACTCAAAGAAATGTGTGTTTGGAGTCTCTTCAGGAAAGCTGCTAGGTTTCATAGTTAGCAAACGAGGGATTCAAATTGATCCTAACAAAGCCAAGGCTATTATGGATATGCCCCTGCCAAAGAATATCACGGAACTTCGGGGACTGATCGGACGCTTGCAGTTTATCAGAAGATTCATATCCCAACATGCTCATAGCTGCCGTCCTTTCTACGAACTGCTGAAGGCGGGGGCGAAGTTTGAGTGGAATCAACAATGTCAAAAGGTCTATGAGGGTTTGAAGGTTTACCTATCTAATTCCCCGATTTTGTAGCCTCCTGTCCCTGGAAAACCCCTGATCCTATACATTTTTGTTGTTGAGGACTCCCTAGGAGCTGTCCTAGCGCAAGTATAAGACGAAGGTAAAGAAAGGGTAGCTTATTACCTCTCTAGGCTGTTCAATCTAGTAGAGGCCAAATACACTACCATGGAGAGGACTTGTGCAGTGCTGGTCTGGGTCGCGCAGAAGTTGAAACATTATTTTCTGGCTCATCAGGTTAAGCTAGTCTCTAGAATGGACCCAATTCACTCTCTCTTAGAAAACCCTGTCCTATCTAGTAGGTTAGCTCACTGGCAGAGTTTCCTCTCTTAATTCGACATCACTTTCGTCACTCAGAAGGCAATCAAGGGGTATGTCATTGCTGAGCACCTCGCCCATTTGCTTGTTCCTTGCTCTGATTCTATTAAGGACGAATTTCCTGACGAACATCTTATTGCCCTCTCACATAATCCCTTCTGGTCTCTGCACTTTGAGGATGAGCTTAATTCCAAAGGTCGAGGGGTAGGTGCCGTTCTTCTCACTTCGGAGGGAGTGACGATTCCCCTTGCATATCAGCTCTCTTTTCCTTCTACCAACAACATAGCTGAGTAGGAGGCTCTCGTAGCCGGACTGAAGCATGCCTATCTCTTGGGCGTTCGTTATTTGAATATCATAGAAGATTCTCAGCTTGTTCTACGCCAAATTCTGTCTACTTATCGCACTCGTGATCCGAAGCTCAAGTCATATCAAAATTTGGTCACTCTCTTGGCAAGGTAATTCCGTAAATTGATCTATATTCACACTCCTCGATCTCAGAACATTCTCGCTGATGCACTGGCATCACTTGCTTCCTCCTTGTCTTTTCCTCTCAGTCAGTGTACAGAGACTATCGTGGTCCAGAGGCTAGACGCCCCATCCCTTCAGGATCCCTAGTTCGACAACCTTAGGAAGACTGTAGAGGAGAAGATTGAGAAGAAGGGTCTGCAGGAGGTATCTATAGCTGAGTTAGAAGAGATTCTGGAAGAAGAGGAGTTGCCGTGGTGTCACGAGATTGAGCAGTACTGCAAGGACGAGTCGTTCCCGGATACGGCAAATGCCGAGCAACGTAAGGCCATTAGAAAACCCGCCTCAAGGTATACTATCATTGCTAGTGAAGTGTATAGGCGTGCTCTCAATGGAGTTCTTATGAGATATTTAGGTGACGATGAGGCGTGGAAGGTTGTTGAAGCAGCTCATTCTAGTGAGTGTGAAAGGCATGTTAATGGCCAGGCGCTAGCGAAGAAAATCCTTAGGCAAGGTTATTATTGCCCGACACTAGAGAAAGATTGCTCCATCTACATCCGTAGGTGTCTCAAGTGCCAACTCCATGCCGATAAAATTCATGCTATTGCTTCATCCCTTCATCCTCTCTGCTCCTTGGCCATTCTCCATGAGGGTGTTCGATGCCGTAGGCCCGCTGGGTGATCCTCGTTCTTAGTCTAAACAGAAATCTTTCATTCTTACCGCCACTGAGTACTTCATCAAATGGGCCGAAGCTGAAGCGTACGCGGAGATTAAAGCTACCACGGTGTGTCGCTTTATCATGAAGAATATCATCTCACGGTTCAGTGTGCCAAGCAGCAACGTCACAGACAACGGGCCTCAGTTCGTGTCACAAGAACTCCGGGACCTCTCTAAGAAATATAACATTGCATTACATTACTCTTCTCCCTATTATCCCCAAAGCAACGGTTAGGCCGAGACAACCAACAAAACCCTTCTCAAAATTATAAAGAAAACGTGCAAATCGCATAAATTTTCTGATTGGCCTGAAAGATTGGTAGAAGCTTTATGGGCTTATCGTACCTCTGTCCGTACTCCTACGAGGCAAACCCTTTATGCACTAACTTACGGTATGGAGACGGTACTCCCATATGAGATCTTGATCCCTTCCCTAAGGGTACAGCTTGAGAAGGAACTCAATCTCGACGAACGTCGAGAGGTGTTGCTAGTTCAGCTGGAACTCTTAGACGACAAGAGGTTAAACGCGGCCTATCACGTTTCTGCTTTCCAAAGACGAGTCTCGCGTTATTTTCAAAAGAAGGTGATTGAACGTAAATTTCAAGGGGGTGATATGATTTTAAAACGCAAATTCATTAGATCGGGAGATCCTAGGGCTAAGTTACAGCCAAATTGGAAAGGTCTGTTTGTCGTTAGAGAGGTCTAACCTGGGAACGCTTATCGTTTGATTAACGCGGAGGGTGAAGAAATCCCTTTCCTTAATCATCAAGGATGATCACGAGTATGGCACCCACATACACTACACGGCAAACCCTGGTCGGATTTCCCTTTTCTGCATGACACCGTTTCTCCTCTGGCCATATCTAAGGGAAGTGAAAGCCCCTGCTTTTCTCTCCTTGGCCGAATGTAGGGGGAAGTGGCGAATAAGGGGGAGGTCTAGACACCCCAATGAGAGGAGGTCTCAAATAAGGGCAGTGCGTTATGACTTGAATCTAAAGGAAAAAGAGAAGGAAAAAGGAAAGGAAAGAGGAAAAGAAGGTAGCAAAATCAAAGCAGAACCCAATGTTCATCAAAGTTCAAAGCGCAAAGTGAAATTGTACCAAAAAAGAAAAAGCTCAAAGCTAGACATGTCAAGAGTGGCAGTACAATTTTTCGCGGAACGTTATGAGCCCGGTCGTATCCGTGCCTAGAGAGGATAAATGTTCGATGACGGATACAAAGACCCGATGCAACAAACTGAATATCTGAAGGGGGTTGTCATGACAGGAATTCAAGCCCTAAAAATCTCTATACTTACCCTAGGCTTGCCCCCCAACTTTTCTTTTGCTTCCCCCTACAAAGACTACATCATACCTCGGGTATGGACATAGTAGAAGCACCATCATGCGAACGGGGCCTTGGCCAGGGATTGTCACCCCTCCAATGAACGCCGTACTTTGGAAATTTCGTAATGAGACGGGTAGGGGTTCTTGTTGCCGGGTCAAAATTGGCTTAAAAAATAAAAGCACGATCACCTCTTCAGGAACTTGGTTAGGTGTCGAGTCTTGCGTGTCATTGCTGGTCGCGTCATCCAAAGAGTTGTGTCATCACTCCAAGTCTAAATTTCGAGTCGAGTCTCATTGTCGTCCCGCATCAACTTCCCTCGCACGGTCTTTCGCCATGACACATAAGTCTATGCCCACCATGCATGAGACGTTATGACAAGGGTGCAACCATGCATGCACGTGACATCACGCTTCCCTGCAGTCACGAGGCCATGTCTGACTGCTCGACCCGAGCCATGATTGACCCTCACCCAGACACCAGTCTGATGCTTTCACTAGTCATCTAGTTGTAAGCCCCTCGTTTGGCGGAGCAGACACGACCCACTCCGTGAGAGGAACCCCCTGTAAAACATGTGGATATCTACTTTGTCACGTATTGACCCAGGGACTGACCACCGTGTCGAAATTATCCTGCGGCTTGCGCTAGTTGTACTTCAGCCACCATGGCCTACCTATAAAGCCATATAGCTCTCAAAAATTATATAGCCATTTGGACGTATGCACTCGCATCCACGTTCGAGCCCTCAGCCCCCCTTCACCTTTGACCCCAGTCAACATCGTCATGTCTAGTGTGAACCCACAACTGTGAAGTGCTCCTTGCTCTCCACCTAGGACTCCAGGCCTTTACAGACCTCTATTCAGCACAAAACGAAGGTGTTCGGATTCAATTCGATTTAAATAAACACTGACTGCTTGCGATCGGTGAGGAAAGATGTCCTGTACACGACTCCCCACAATCGCTTACGCACTTGCACCTATGGAACCGACCTTCCCTCCACGTGTCCCTCACCTCTCGAGTCTACGTGCCTCGTCCCGGCGGCCCTTCCCCAGTCACCTTTCAGTTCCATGGGTGATTGTCGAGAAATCGACTAGCACGCTCGCATCCCAGCTACGTTTCCCTCAAAACTCAGAAACCTCCCGTGCCACTTGGTCTCCCCTTAACTTTTCGTAAAAGGCGAGTGCACGGTGCCGCTTTAAGAAAGATATGTCCATGAGAGGGGGTGCCCGAACCACACTATATTCCGGCATCTCTCCCGTAGTTATATCCTACCCCTCACTCCGGTCACCGCACACACCGCGCCGGTGAAACCCCACCATGCGCGAACAAATACACATGTGTATTTCCTAAATTTTTTATTTTCTTCATCCTATTATGAACATTCAATTCATCAGATTTTAGGTTATAACAATTGTGCATTACATGGCCGAATTTTCCATAATAATGACGTGACCCCTTTCTAGTATGAGTGTGTGAGGGTGCATGTGACTTCTGTGCAGCATTCTTTATGCCAACAGGAGTGTTTTTGAACTTTTTCTGAGGAATTTCTTTCTTTTTCAATTTTTGAGTTTGTTCTGTAGTTTTGGGACAGATAGTAGATTTTTGGTTTCTTTGAGCACTGAATCGGAAGATAGGTGCATTGGATGTGTTAGTCGGCTCATAACTACACACAAACGATGTGTGAAGCTTACTCTCAAAGCACTTTTTATTAGCTGGGTTAAAACCTAGTCCCTCACGTTGGAAATTCACTCTACAGCCAAGGAGGTTGTCCAAATTATCTTTTCCACTCACAAATTTTTCCAATGTTTTGTTCAATTAAGAGATTTTAGATTCATGTTTTGTGTCATGTAGCTTATATTCAGCTATCGTCTCTTCATAGAAAGCGGCATTTCATTCAACATTTGATTAACAGTTTTAAGGCTAGCAATCTCATGTTCAGCATTTAGCAACTCATCAGAGCTATCCAGGCTTACACTCTTCCCCTTTTCAAGAGTAATTAGCCTTTCGGACAGACCTATATTTAGATGTTTTACCTTCTCAATTTCCTTCTTCAGTTCATTATTTTGTTCCTGGAGTTCATCATCAAACATTAACTCACTTAATGAAATCTGATGTTCAACAAACATAAGTGTGGTTCGTGCAACTTTTAAGAAAGCAAGAAGAGAAAAAGGGTGATTGGTGTGTGCCGGGGAAGAGTGTACCGGTGAAGGGCTTAGGGGCCGTGCCGGTGAAGCGTTCCGTGGGTGTGTGTGCCGATGAGGGAACTCAGGGAGTATGCCGGTGAAGTAGTTTGAGTGTGTGTCGTTGAAGGTCACGAATGGCACATTTCTTTTAGTTATTTAAGGCATTTCTTTTCTTCTGTTTTTCTTCTCTCTTTTCTATTTTAATTATTTGATCTGCATGACTGATCAACGGCCTCCCTCTTCCCATCTTTAATCATTTTTGTCATGTTTCTTTCCACGTCATTCTCAGTCCTTTTAACTTAGTTAGAACATTCCTTAGTTGATTACTTAGTCTGTCTGTTGTTCTTCCCAGCCTTTTAACGCGTTACAGCCCCTGTCAAAATTTTGGCAGCATCTCCCCCTTGTCCCAGGACGTAAGGGAGGTATAGGGAACACACCCACAGGGAGTGGCAGAACCTGACTATTGGAGGTGGGCATCTGGGGATGATAACACCTTGGACAGAACTCGGAAAACTCAGAGGGAGTAGCGAGGGGGAGAACTCCAAGACTAGCTATGGACACTTAGGGTGTGGAACAGGGGCTAGTGTACGGGTGAAGGACTAACCAAAAGGGCTATGTCGGGGAGGCCCTAAGACGTTGAGGGTGCACTGGCCAGGGGGGCGTGTCGGCGAAGGGGCCGAGGGGCATAGGGTGTACCGAGCGAGGGGCAAGGAGGCCGTGCCAACGAGTGGGCAAATCAGGGGCATGCCGTTGAAGGGGTGGCTGAGGGCGTACCACTGAGGGGTAGGGCCGAGGGTGTGCCGGCCAGGGAGGGGGCAAAGGGGGCCGTGCCGACGAGTGGGTGAGCCAGGGGCATATCACTGAAGAAGGGGTTCAGGGCGTGTGTGCCGCTGGAAGGCACTCAGGAGGAGGAGGGGTATGTCATTGGAGGGCTAGGGAAGTTGGACTGAGGGCCAGCATGCAGTGTAGTGTTCCTGGACGGCCGGAGAGGGCTTAGGCTATAGAGGGGGGAAAAACATCGGAGAAGGGATGGAGGAAACCGTGAAACATCTTCGAGGACTCAAACAATCGAAGATGATGAGGGGGGGACCACGAGAAGGGAAACTTGCTTATAAAAGACAATGGCCATGACCGGCCATGCATGCTCCAAAACCAGAGAGGAGAATACAAGTGGTGGGAAGGAGAAGAAGGACGAAGGAAACACAAGAAAGGAAAGGTAGGAGCGCTGGGGTCGAGCAGGGATGACTACTTCCTGCTTGCCCCCATCTCCCTCGCTACACTTCTCTCCCTCACCCTTACACACTCTTTGGGTGGTCGTCACCGGGGAACCTTGCGGTCGAGCTTTCTTCTTCTTCCCTTCCTCTTCTTCTCTTCTTTTCTGGCTCGCGCTTGCGTCGACTGTGCTTCCTGTATCCTATTGTCTATGTGTGTGTTCTCTGTGTCTCTCTCGTTCACCGATGAAGAGGCCCTTTTATACTCCCAGTGGTGGGAGTCTTCGAACACACCCGACGGAGGCGGGAACGTCTTCATTAATGGAGACTTGACTCGGGCGTCCTTGGCGGCATGGGGCAGTAGGCAGCGTGCCATGCTCTCCGCTTGACACCTCGGATGGGCCACTGCGCGCCAAGGATCCCGTAGGACGTGGCGTGAGATTTGGTCTGCGCCATCGGGTGTGCCATCGAACAGCACTAGGAGCGTGCCGCTAGAGCGCTTGACGGGGTGCATCGCTGAAGGGTTTTCAGGGGCGTGCCATCGAACAGCACCAGAAGCGTGCCGCTGAAGGAGCCTTAATAGCGTGTCGTCGAATAGCACTAGAAGCGTGCCACTGAAGGAGCCTTAATAGCGTGTCGTTGAAGACACTTGGTGGAGTGCCGTTGAAGGGCATCAAATAAAGAAAGATTACACATACATGACTCAAATAAAATGAAAATTACATGACTAGACTCAGAAATACATGACGAGCACAATGGCATATGCCGACGAACAATCTGAGCCTCGAAAAAATGTAGAGGGGCAAGGGATGACCCCATCAAGATGCCTGCCCGGATCTCCATCCCGGAGTTGATTAAGAGGTCCGCGTCGCATCAGGAGGCACTAATGAAATACCTCCAAAAGGTCATGGTAAACGAGGATCTCCCGGTAGAGAAGATATCATCGGTGCTGACATCGACAATTATGCAACCGGCCATCACATTCCAGGACTACGAGCTTGCCCCCCAGGAAGCTTGGAAGTATGCTTTATGCATTACAGTGAAGATCAACGGGGTGTCCGTGACCCCATGCCCAGTGGATACAGGTGCCTCAATCAAGTGATCTCCATGAACACTCTCTTGCTATGTGAGGTTGACTATGAGCAAATAAGGCCGTCGGTTATCACAGTCACAGCGTATGATAATAGCAAAAGGCCACTGCAGGGAATGATTACTCTCAATGTAGAAGTGGGTCCTATTGCCATTCCTGTGAAATTTCACATTCTCGACATGGACCCCACATTTAAGGGCAAACTGGGTCGTCCTTATATAGAGACACTAAATGCCATCCCTTCTACAAACCACCAATGTCTAAAGTTCTGGTACAAGGGACGGGTGAGAGGGGGAGTGGGTGCGGTAGAGAGACGAGGGTGAGAGAGAAGGGTGCATGGTGAGGGAGGAGGCTGGAGGGATCATTGCGGAGGGACGTGGGTTGGACAGAGAGGAGGTGGGAGAGTGGTCATGGCGGCAGTTGCGGCGTGGTGAAGGGAGACGAGGAGAGATGGGAGGTGGCGGTGTAGTGCAGTGGGGGAGTGGGGAGGGCAATGATAGTGGTGAGGGGAGGTGGAGATGGAGGTGGTGGCATTGACGTGGGGTTAGAGAGAGAGAGGGAGGGCATGATGGCTCAGCGAGGGAGACGATGGGGTTTACGACAGAGGGGGGTTAGAAGGTGGGGCAGGGCCTCCGCTGCGTCTATGGTGCAGGCATGAGCGGTGAGGGGATGATGGTGGGCGACCGTGGCAAGGACAATGGGTGTGCAGAGGCCGGTAGTGGTGCTATGTGCAGGAGGTGCGTGAGAGTGTGAGAGAGGCAGGGTTGTATGGTGGTTGCGGTGTGGGACAGAGGGAGAGGGAGTGCGTCAGTGGTGAGCTGGGGAGAGAGGTGGGGTGACCTCCAAATGATCATCACCTGTCATTTCTCCCAGGGCTTTCTTGACCCAGTCTGCGAGCTATTGGAGATTGATTCCCTTTTGGGTCTGGATGCCCTTAAAAGCTCCCGTAGGCATAAAGCTTCCAAGGACATCCTCAGAGGTTACCTTTTTTAGCATGGGTAGGATCTTTATCTTGTCGCCTTTCTTGAACTTCTTCAAGCCAAGTAGGAGTTTTATCTCCTCGAAAAGAATAGTCACCTCGAAGGTGGGAAAGATGAAGGTGTGAGTTTGAGGGTGCAAACTTCTACCAAGGAGTCCATAGCCGCCCAATCCATGTGGACCTTGTCATAATGCTTGGCATGAATCACAAGCCCTTGTAGGTGCTATTTCGAGATAACGGCCCTCATGTCGATGGTGATATTAGAGGTGAGCTTCGAAAGCCACAGTAGTTTAGAGAATCTCCTCGGGCCTGGAAAGAGAGGATATGGCTGAGGGAGAAGAGTGAAGATGTAAGAAGGAATTTGTGTAAAGGAAAAAGAAAAAAACTGTTTACTCACCTTCTGAATTGGATTCTCTCGCTTATATGGCCCTTGATGTCGGTCAGCCTTTTAAGGTCGTTGCTAAGTCTGCTTCTTTTTGTGAGATGGAAAAGCTCCCCCTCCATCTCAAAATACTGAAATTCACTAGCCCCCACAAACCAACTTCTTAGGAAAGGAATATAGTTTCTTCATCTTAGCTGGAAAGGAGGAGCCTTCTTGTTGTTCAGTCGGCTTGGCAGGAGGAGGGTTGGTGACTCCTTTATCTTTAACTTTTGGTTGCTCGAACACCTTGAAGTCAACCATATTAACTTCTTTAGGCGCGGGCCACTTATCAGCTAGTCTAGTCTTTTGGCTTGGGGCAGTAGGGGTGGAGGAGTATCTGGAGAGGAAAGTCTCAATTTCTGCCACTACGTTGTTCAACCAGTCAAAGGACCTGATTTCCATCCCAATCATCTTTTCGAGGACCTCCCGCTTCAAATTTGTTTACAGATTCACACTGCATCTTCTTGATGTGGCGGGTGCCTGCACCTCATACTGAGATTCTGCCATCTCTTAATATATTACAGGGTTGTTTCATCATTCTTCTGCCTGGATGCATAGAGTTCGGCTACGGTTACCTCTCTTTCAGCAACGTGGAACCGTTCCTAGAACTTCTGTTGCATATCTGGCCAATCATTGATAGATCTGACCGACAAGTTGGAATACCATTCGAAAGTGAGCCCCATAAGTGAGGACCCAAAGAACTTCAATAAATAAGACTCATCGGTTGCCAGATCACCCATCACATTGATGTAGTAGGCTCTATGTTCCTTTGGCGAACCTTGTCCATTAAATTTATTGAACTTTGGTGGCTTATTGATGCTAGGAGGTGATCTTTTGGCCACATGATGGACAGGATAAGGCACCTTGTACACATCGAATGAGGCATAATCATCACTGCCTCGATTACCCAACTTCATTTCAATCATTTGTTCTATCATCAACTTGTTCACCACTGTCGGGTCCATCAGATCTGGGTAGAAATGAGATTACTGCATTTGTGGCATTGTCAACACTGTCGCTTGAGGCATAGTGGCAGTCCCCTGGTGTTGAGGGGCTGGATGTGGTATTGGAGATATGCCCCCAGTGTAGTTGGGTATCTGTTGAGAAGCCACTGCTTGAGGTGAAGCCTCGAGCTAATCGGTGCCTCGCCGCGACGTTTCAGGAGGGGCCTCGACCTGCTTCGAGGCTGAAGCATGTATGCTCAGCTTGCTTAATTATCTTTTCAATGTCTCAACCTCCTGTTGGTATTTTTGGAGCAGCATCATCATCGTTGGATCGTGGGTAGAGGCGCTGGGGACTTGGCCTCCCCCTTCCAATGAGACATCTAGAGAGCGCGGTGGCCTTTCACTGTCATCTTCGATAGTAACCACATTTGCCACCATGGCGACCACATCTGAGCTTGTTTCGCCAGTAAGGGCTTGTACTGTCTCAGCTGCAACCTTCTTTCTTCTGGTGACGGGACCTGGTCTTCCGACAAACCTAGCCACCTCATCATTATCTCCGTGGAGAGCTCCATAGTGGCCGATCACTTCGGCCATGTTGCAAGTGAAAATATACAGTTGCTTGCTTCTTCAAATCACTCTCCTGGCTAACTGACCAGGAAAGATTAGTCTAGCAAACACCAAAATCCTTGGTGCAGTCTCTTCGTGGAGGGGTGGTCCATAGTAACCTGACTCCTCATCTTTTACTTCTCCCTGGTCGGCTTGTTGCTCCCGGCTTCTCTTCGCAGCACTCACGGCTCCTAGGAGCCACTGCATTCACAAAGAGGTGTTTCCAAGGCCGCGAACATATCCTCATATGGCTTGAGTGATATCATCTTGCCCATTGATAGGGCCAATCATAAGGGGTGACACGTTGCCTCATGCCATAGATTTGTAGGCGAGCCACCTCCGTTCGGCCATTCTGCCACACTTTTTATCATATGAATGAATATTTGCATGCCGACCATAGGCTTGGAAGACTATCTTGTGAGACACCCAGGCAGGCATCTCGGTCTTCTCTTCTTTCTTCTTCCCTTTCCTTTTCGAACCTGTCAACCATGACTGGCTCCGGTCGGACTGGAACTGGGGATCTCCTGGCTCGAGTTCTTCCCCTTTGGGATCGAGGTTCAGTTGGATGACTAGGTTATTCAGAAGAAGCAGGTGTGGCAAGAGGTGCCAAGAGCTGGAAGATCAGGTGTCTACAGTGACTACTCAGCAATCAGTAGTTTGACCACTATGGCATGGTATGAGTGGGTAGCCAGGATAGTGTTCGAGATGTGGCGGGTTTCACGAGAGCTGGCCGTGTATCATAGATGAAGTTGAGGTGGAGTGTTTCAGGTGTGGTAAGATCGGTCATATTGCTCGTGAGTGCCTACGGCATCCGCCCCAGTTCTAGCCATCTTTGCAGTGTTCCACTAGCCTGGCAAGTCAAGGTACCCGGCGTGCACGAGGCACTTGACTGGGTGGAGTTGTCGTGCTCACTCCATGGAAGGTACGCGCGAATTTTTCTGTTATATTACGTTGTGCTTGTGTTTAATTCCGTTGTTTCCTTGATATAATTGTGCTCCCTTGTGCTTGTGTTTTTTGAGGTGTGTTCGGGGGTCCCTAGAAGCGTCCAGTGTGAGGACAGTGGAGCTGCCTGGGAGGGCTATGTGGTTGTCCCTCGTCATGTCTTGGTGCGTAGGCTTTGTCAGGTCGTGCTGAATCGGGCGAGTAGAGGCACCAGTCGAGATTGTGTGTCATATTATAGGGCTGGTGTGGGGTCTCTCTAAGTGCCCTGTTGTTAAAGACCTACGTTTGTAGGTAGATTGTCTTGGCAGATGCCAAGTTTTTCCCCGTTCTTGCGGTATTGTTGGTGCAAAATTGCATAGCGAAAGCGTGGTGGGTCGGTAACCCACAGGCTCCAGGATCGGATTAGTAGGAGAGTATGGCGTGTGTTTCATGGTGAGTATGTCTTGGAGGTTCTGGAGTCGGTTGTAGAGAGTTTCTCTTTGGTGAAGAGCTATGTTTGGCTATGTGAATGGCCTTGGTTGTCGTGCATAGGCGGTAGTATCGTGTTGAGTGGTGTAGTAGCATTGTGAATCGAGAAGCTCGGCGGTGAAGTGGTTGGATGAGACGGTATGTTGTGCCAGTTTTTCCCGTGAATTGTGTCACGTGACTGAGGGTGGAGCCACTTAGCGACCAGTATTGAGGCAGGTCATGGCCTTTTGGGCCAATTGTATGACACAGGTGTTCGGTGCTCACAGAGGTGAACTTGCATGTGGATCGACCCTTGTTGGTGTGGAATGTTTCGGAGGTGAATCTGAGGAGTGTGAGGCATCATGCCTGGGACTATTGTGTTTGAGGAGTTCAAGGTTTGCGCGAGTGACCTCGTTGTCTGTCTCCTCTTGAGAAGCTGGAATTGGTCAAATGGCTAGGGAGGATCAAGATGGTGCCCTTGTTATGTGCGCTCGGTGTCTAGCAGCGGGAGAAGCTGTGAACCCGAGTGGGTGTCAGGTGTGGTCTCCCAGTTGAGAATGGTGTATTTCTCCGCGTGCGGAAGGTGTCGATGGTGTTTGTGCTCTTGAGAGTTCAAGGCAGCTGAGGTGATGCCAGACTTGTTGGTTTCTTGTGCCCTGATTGGTGTGGGGTCTGGCACGAGATGGTGTGTAGAGCGAGAGGGCTCTTTTGATTGGGCTAGTCTAGTAGTGTCCCTCAGTGTTGGTTGTGCGGTGTGTAGCATGGTGGTGTTGTCCGTGATGTCCTACCCGTTGGGTGGGTTCTTTCCCCTGAGTTCTCTGCTCTACCCTAAATTTTGAGGATGAAATTTCTATAAGGAGGGGAGGATTGTAATGCCCTGAAATTTCGGATCATGGTTCTGCGGGTTGCGGATCATGTCTGAGTGAGTTTTAAACTTTTTATATTAATTTTTGGACCATTTATTGGCTCATTTCTGGGTTATTCTGGATCCGTGGTAGCACGTGGAATGGTCTTGCTTTTTCTTGAAATTTTTCTGGCTCTGAATCTATTTTTTGAGAATTTTCTGGAGTTCCACCCCCTCCAGCCTCCTCCGTGACCCAGAACACCCTCCGTAGGGGGTTTACGCAGACTAGATTCACCCCCTCAAGCCAACCCGCGTAAACCCCATCCAGGGGAGGGGGTTTACGCAGACCAGCTTTACCCCCTCAAGCTAGTCCGCGTAAACCACTTCTGACCCTTCAACTTCCCCTATAAAAACCCCTTAGGAGCTCAAGGGGAGGGGAATCCAGCACTCAACACTTAACTCAGAACTCCGACGTCCAACAACTCCAAGGCTTCAAGTGGTTTCCGACAAAGAGCTAAGGAGAATTGTGTGTGTGTGACTTGTCAGTCGGCTTAGCACGCCGAGGGTACATCTTTTCCACTTCCCTCACGTGTTAACTAGCCGTAACACACAAGTCCACACCCGCCACATGTGAGACGCTACGACAAGGGTAGATGCCCCCTCATGCCGGGATCACCCCTCACATGCCTGTCAGCCACGACCATGCACGTGTTACAACATCTTGCTCCCTCTCAGTAATGAGGTCATGTTCGATCGTTCAACTTGAGTCATGATCGACCCTCGCCCAGACACCAGATCGATGTATCCCCTCAATCGCCCAGTCAGCCACAAGCCTCGTTCGACACCACTGCCATGGCCCACGTCACGGGAGGAACCATCTGTAAAACACGCATGTGTTCATATGTCACACATCGACCCAGGGATCGACTAGCACGTCGGAGTTGTCCCGTGGCATGCACCTATTGTACTCGGGCCGTCACGGCCCTCCTGTAAAAATATATATATCTCAGTGTTACACCGCCGGTGGGACGTATGCTCTCGCATCCACGTTCGGGCCTCCAGTTCCCCCCTATGTCACCTAGCGTGAACCTCCAGTACCCTCTGCCCCCAGCCAACATGACCCAGCCAGAGACGAACCTACAGCTGCAAAGTGCTTCCGGCTCTTCCCCTAGGACTTCTGGAACATACGGACTTCTCTTCAGCATAGAACGAAGGTCTTTAGATTCAATCTGATGTAAATAAGCACCGACTGCTTACGGTCGGTGGGGAAAGACATCATGTACATGATTCCCCACAGTCGCCTGTGCACTCACATCCATGGAACTATTCTTCCCTCCATGTGTCACTCACCCCCTGAGTCCATGTGCCGCGCCCTGGCGGCACATCCCCAGTTAAACGTTTGGTTCCACGGGTGATTGTCGAGAAATCGACTGGCACGCCTGCATCCCAGCCACGTTTCCCGTTAACCCGAAAAACTTTTCGTGTCACTCGGTCTCCCCTCGACTCTCTGTAAAAGGCGAGTGCACGGTGCCACCTTGAGGTGGATACGGTCATGAGCGGGGGTGCCCGAGGCCCATTAACTTCTGGCATCTCTCCCATGACTGTACCCTACCCCTCACTCCGGTCACTGCCCACACCGCCCCTGCGGACCTCCCGGGGCGGTACAAACATATTCAACAATCTCCCCCTCCAACTTTATGAGAGGGACTCTACCTTGCTATAATATCCTACTTATATCGTAGTCATCCCTACCAAACTCTTGCACAAGTTGTGCTTGTCTTTTGGTAGAATCTTCGTCATCATATCTGATAGATTCTTTTCTATGTGGATCTTCTCCAGCTGCAACAACTTCTTCTCAAGAACATCACAGATCCAGTGATACCGAACATCAACATGCTTTGTTCTGGAATGATAAGCTGTATTCTTGGCTAAGTGTATAGCACTTTGGCTATCACAATGTAACACATAAGCCTCCTATGTAAGGCCTATATCTTGAAGAAAATTTTTTATCCACAACATCTCCTTGCTTGCCTCTGTAGCTGCAATGTACTCTGCTTCTGTAGTTGACAGAGCAACACACTTCTGCAACCTGGACTGCCATGAGACAGCTCCCCCTGTAAAAGTAAATACATAACCAGATATGGACTTTCTAGAGTCCAAATCTCCTGCCATAACAGCAAGGTCCCACTTCGGACCCTCATCCCCCATCGCCGATTTACCTACGGGCACGAGTGTGCGCTACGCGAGTGAGCCCGCTCGAGTGAAGTCACCGGTCCACTCAATATTTGCTTGCTAGGTCCGAGGGTCATTCGGTCTTGTGACTACCACCCCCAAGGTGGTTTCACATCATCGTAGACTTTGCCAAAAAATGGCGACGATTCTGCGATCGGTTGGTGTCAATGGACTCCCAGGAACGTCGGCGTTCCATAGTCACTGATTTCGTGTCGAATGGTGGTCTATGGGGGCTGGTAGGAGGCCGGGAACCTCGTTAACCCCATTTCGGTGATTTCGTTAGAATCACCCGTTTCTTGCGATTCGTACGTCGTTTTGACTCCGGTCGGAGTCCATGTGATTGTCAGGGTGATTGTGGCTGTATCCCCTTTGTCTCGGCACGAACGGGGCGTGGAAAGGCCACGATCAGACGAACCCCTGGGGTTGCTCGCCGTGACAGTTGGACGGTCGAACCAGGGCCCATCCAAGGTATGGGCGGCTGGCTCTGGATCGTTTATCCTCGCTGGTTTTGGGGCTTCTGCGGTCAGACGATAGACTGCACATGGTTTATGCGGCCTGAAAGGGTCCGCGTATCCCCCCTTGGGCGGCCATCCTATAACCGCCTGTCTTTCCGTTGGGATGTGCGGCCACGTCCTGACCACCTATCCCAGTTGACCCTTGGTCAACAATTGAGTGTCGGTCATAATGAGCGGTCCGGTCAAGACCGTTTTGACTGACACTGTAGTATGTTGGTTCGAGTCAGCGGTCTGGTCAAAATCGTTCTAACCGGAACCATTGTGGGTCGGTGGGCATGAGCGGCTAGGCCCTAACCGCTCATAGCCTTGGGCGGCCTAGCCCTAACCATCCATCCCCCGTTAGTGTTTTCGGATCCGTTCCCTTGAGCGGACTACCCTGAGCCATTCATCTCTTTGAGCGGCTACGGGCAATCCGTTCATCCCCAGATGAATGGTCCGCCTTCGACCATTCATCTTCCATTGGAAGGTCTGCTCCAGACCGTTCATTGCCCTAAGCGGCCAGATCCAGACCGCTTATCCCTTGGACGGTCTAGGGAGGACCATCTTCTGGTTCGGAGTCTTCCGTGCTCACGTGAGCGTTGTGTTGGCCTCCGGTCGACCCGGTTGTGGCCCAGTGGTTGACTTTCGATCTCGTGAGTGTCCCGGACACCCCGGAGGTTTCATGTCCATGTTTTGAGGTGTCCGTGGGTTCCGTGTTACCGTGGTTTCAGACCTAGGGACTAGGCTAGATTTACGGTGCTGTGCCGTCACGGTCAACAGTCTTGACCCTGAGTCTCGTGACTCAAGGACCGTTGAGTTCAGTAAGTCTTGTGGGCTGTCCAGAGTTAGGTGGCCTTGAGTCACCTGTTACTCCGTGTTACTCACAATGGGTGCGTGCGTGATTTTTTGAGTCCATGTTCCGTGACCCATCCACAAGTTGTAGCTTCCACGGCACGCGCGTGTCGGCCCACCGGGAGCACTGGTGTGGCGTGCCCGAGTTAGATGGTGAGTAGGCTGGTTACAGTAGGGCCCCCGCGTACCGCTGAGTCTGGGCTGGTGGGGAAATTACCAGCTAGAGTACAGACCTAGGGCGTATGGTTTGAGTGTGCACACGAGGCTGAGGGTTCAGACCCGCGCTGACGAGCGCGACCTTAGCTAGTCCTTGTTTTGTGGTACTTCTAGTTACTGAGTGTGTCTGAGTCTCACGCCTGGGGCGTTGTAGCTAGACACTTTTGACATGGTGTAAGACGTCAGGGGACGCATCCGGTCGTTCTTCTAGTGGGTGGTGCTCCCATCACGTGACGTGAGTTGTCGTGTCTCGGGTTTCCATTTCTCATCTGCGAGATAGGGTTTCAGGTGTTATTTTTGAGAGCGTTCCCGTATCTGAGGTCTAGGGTTTCTGGTGAGCATCACCGAGGGTTTTTCCTAGACAGTGTAGAATTCACGACAGCGAGGTCATGATTGTGTTTTTGGACTGTGTAGTTTCAGCTTGGGCCCTACTGTAAGGGCAAGTTTCTGTGACTGAGGCATCGTGGCGTTTTCCTAGTAGCGTGACTAGGGCGGTTTGTGTCTAGTTGTTCCCCGATCGTGGAATTGGGATGTCGGGTGCATGACTTGGTTGTCCCCCGATGGGAGACTGGGTGTGTTTTCTGGTACAGTAGGAGTAGCTGTAGAGCCGAGGTTTTACCGACCTCTGTAGGTTACCATTCCTATTGTTACTACTGTTCTTTCTGTAGCTACCGTAGCTCCTTCCCTTCCACCGTTGTTTTCTCGGTTGGGGTTTTGTGGGATCCCTACTGAGCTAGTGATAGGAGGCTCACCCCTAATTTTTAGGTGTGGTGATTCTTCCTCGGGGTACGAGGGCGTTACGTGGGGGTTCTCAGTTGCCAGTTCGTCGGGCCGAGTGTTCACTCAGCATGTGGTACGTTTTACTACTTTAGACTATACTTTTTGTTAGATTGGACTCTGTTGTAGTTAATTATTTATTTCTGTTATTATATCCGTTGTCCTGCTTTATTTCCTATTTCTATGTGCACCACACCTATCCTTTAGCCCTTCCGAGTCTTCAGGCTCGTGGGCGGCGGGTCGAGGTTGGAGTTGCATCGGTTCCTTTCTGGTACTCGGATCCTGGGTCATCACACACTGAGCATGGTCCACTGGCTGGTGGAGCTCAGGGTATCAAAGAGAAATGCCAGGACTACAGCTCCCCATGCGTAGTCGCCCATGTGGTTGAGGTCCTGGAGTAGCGGAAGGAAACGGCAGTTGATGATGTCCGCTCACGTAGCAAACAACAGTCATCCGAATAGCAGCATCAGGAACCTCCTCAGCACTCGGTCTACCTCTGGTCCCGCATATGCTGCAACTCTCGGTCTGACTAGGTCCATCAGTCTCTAGAGGTGCTGCTCAGGCTGCTCCCGCGTCGCTATCCTAGCACGTCGTAGCCCGAGGCCACTTCCAAAAAATAGAGACATAAGGGTAATTTATTTAGAGACATTTATTAAAACTACACCAATATAATCATAATTAGAGGCATTTGATATTTAATATTACCCTTAAAATATTTTAAGTTTACTATTTATATAAAATTATGTATAGGGGCATTTTATAATTACCTCTAATAATTATAAAAGAAAAAGAAAAATTCAATCAAACTGCCCCAAAAAAAATTTTGCCTGTCGCCGCTTCTTCCCGGGCTAACGTAACCACCCGCGCCCAATCCTTCTCGCGGAACGTGGAGTCTTCCTCGAAATCGATTGATCCATTTCTCCACCTCCTCTCGCCTCTCCCTAGCCCCCTTTCCACTCCATGTGGACTCTTCGTTCCTCATCCACCTCTCCACCTCCTCACCTCCGGTGCCATAAAACTTATCCTCTTAGGGTGAGCAACCCCATCTCCATCGTCACCACATCGCGGCCTCCCTCTAGGGTTTGATCCCGTCCCTCGTGGGAGCAACGGCCAGCGGGAGGGAGAAAAGGGTCGCGGCAGCTTCAGGTGGCGGACGGGCCAGGGTTAGGGCCGCCGCTGGTGGCTAGCGCGGTGGTGTCGTGGCCGCGGAGGTAGCAGGCTTGCGACGGTGATAGCACGCCGGAGGGCCAGCAGGCCCCGCGATAGAGGTGGACGCAGCGACACGGGGGCGGCCGTTAGCGCCGGTCGGTGTGTGAGTGGAGGCGCATGACTCGTCTGCGGGCTGCTAGCAAGGGCGACTGCCAGAGCGCCTCTCTCCCCCATACCACTTCGCTGTAGTGGGAGCGAAGCCATCTGTCGAAGCAGCAGCAGCCTCCGGCCATGGCGGCGACCACGAAGACTGCCGCAGCGAGAGCTCTGTTTATTGTGCTGGACTGTATCATCACGGTGGTAGTCGTGTACACCGTCGCCACTGACAACCTCCCCTTCCGGCGAGAGCTCCTGACCTCGTGAGCCGTTGCTCCACCCACCCATCCATTCCCCAACACCGATCTCTGATTCAGATGCTCTCTAGTTGTTCCTGCTTTCGTCTTTCGTGGCGTGAACGATGATCTCTTGATGTGGCGATCGAGTGGGAGAAACATGTGGAAACATTGGTTGGATTGTGTGGAAGTCACTTGTAGTGTATGATCTCTCTGTAATGCGTTGATTGGTCTCATTTTGGAAAGGAGTAATTAGGTTTAAAGCTTGATGGTTGGTTCCTGTTTATTGGAATTAAAGGTAATCTAGTTTATATTTTGTCTGCTGTGGATTTACGAGCTGTACATTTTGTTGGTGGATGGCAGTAACGTTGGTTGATTTCTATATTAATGTGGCGGCCATCGCGGTAACTTGCAGCAACTTTAGAAGTCCCTCTCATCTCTGGTGATATGCTTTTAGAGGATATAAATTGCTTTATTCCCTGCATGACCATAAATCATGTACGTGGCAGAAGCTTCATGTTCATATGATTAAATAACTGGTCATTTCATCTTTGTAATTTTCTTCAAGATGAGGCCTGTTGTGATTGACAAAAGGTAAGAATATGTCTTCCTCTGTGAATATCATTGCTACCCCTATTTTTGCCTCAGCAAAATAACTTTCGAAGTAAGCTGGGGTCTGTAAGGCCGTGATAATGGCTTGCTTTGTTTCCTCATCAAGGGAGAGTATATCCTAGATGGAGAAGTGTGTCGAGATTCTTTTCAGCTGCTTCACTGTTCTACTGGTGCCTCTCACGTTAGTCCACCTTAGCTCTTTGAACCTTTTACACTTGCCCCTAGGGTGCTCTTGAGGAGCTGGCTCAGGAGGTAGTTCATCTTTTTCCTCTGGTGCCACCTGGGCTTGTTGCTCTAGTCCAACTGGTTCTTTTCCTTGCACAAATTCAGCAAAGCTCAGGACGCCCGCCTGGTCTTTGTTTGCTAGAGGAGATGTTGTCGAGGGTAAGGCGGGTGCCGCCTTAACCTTCCGCTGCAGCTGCGGGCATGGCCGTTTGCCCTCTTGAGATGCTAGAAATTCGATGAAGGAGGGAGCTTCCCTATTGCTCGGGGACTCGGGGTAGAGCCTTGGTGGAGGAGGAATCTCCGCCCCTTTGACTTCAGGCTGGGGAACCTGGTATGGTGGCTCACCACGCAACATGATATTATGGCTAGCTTCAGGAGGGTGTCCCCATTTTCTTCCCAACCTGGTAGCATGTTAAGAGGTGGAGGCTTTAGCTTGATTTGCTTCTACTGGCACGAGGCATATCTCCTCGTCTTACTCTTCAGAGATTTGGACTGTTTCAAATAGGGCTGCAAGAGTATTGCAAGATATAAGTAGACATCTTCTTTTATTCTTGGATTTCTTCTTCTTTTTCTTTGCAGTTGAGGGTTGCTCCAAGGGAGGCTCATCCCATATGCCATGTTCTTCAACTTCAACTTCGGCTTCAGTCTCTTTCGTTAGTTTCAGGGATTCAAGCTACTCCCAGGGGACATATTCTTTCAGCTGGACGGGCTAAACCTCGGGCTGTTCATACTCCTCTAGCCCGTCAATAACTTCTTGCAGTCGTGCCACCGCCAGGTTGGCCTCTTTATGCACCCGCATGGGGATGTATTTCTTCTTATTGCTGGTGAATCTTCTGAAGACCAGCTGAGGAGTTGTCTCATGCCAGACGGGGGTCATGACCGGGGGCTTCGGTCGAGGTGTGACACCTCGTATATGAATACCCGGACCGCGATGAAGCGTCGCCCTTCTTTTTGCTTTGGTCGGAACAGTGTGCCAATTTCCTTCATCTTTGGCCGGCGCCAGGATGTAGCCCTCATAGGTGTGTTGAGTGCAGGCTTCCACCATTTCTTCAGGTAACTACTAATATATGGATATCATATTGATGGTCACCCCTAAAGTGGGCATTTCATGCGAGTGCGGGGGATCGACTTGGTGCTCCCCCATTTGTAATTCTCCCTTCTTGATCAAGGACTCAATGATGTCCTTGAAGATATAGCAACCCTCGATGGGATGCCTGATCATTTGATGATACGGACAGAAATAGGGATCGTCCTTTCTTCTGAGATCGCCCGGCCGCTTCGGCTTCGGAAGAGTGATTTTGTCGAACTTCACAGCCCATTCAAACAAGAGCCGAATGTTATCTTGGGGGAATGAGTACAACTTTTTCATTTTGTCCTGTAGGGATGGGCCTTCTCGCCGGTCAACAGGCTTGGATGAGGGAGACTCAGCTACCCCTTTATTCTTTTCCTTCTGTTGTTCAAAGGTCTTGAAGTCGACCGTGTGCACTTCTTGAGATGCCAGTCGTTTGTCAGATGACCTGATCTTTTGGCTTGAAGTAGCAGGAGCGACTGAGTATTTTGAGAGGAATGTCTCGATCTCTGCTACCACATTGTTCAGTCAGTCATACGACTTGATTTCAGTGCCTATCATTCTTTCTAGCACTTCTCTTCACAGATTCTGCTTAAATATTTGGACGAGAGGTGGACGTAGGTCTCTAGATAGAGACCGAACCACCTTAAAATCTTGTGTCTCTATGGTTTGTGTGTTTGCTCACTTTGTCACTAGATGCTTGTGTAGGAGCGTTGATCATTCCTCTTTTGTGCATTTAGCTCAATAGGTGTTGGTTATCCATGCTTTATTGCTAAATAGTTTTTATCTTTAGATCGTTCTCGCAAAGAAGGGGCTGATCTATTCACCCCTTCCCTCTAGATCTGCCTATCACTATCTATCACGTGGTATCAGACCTAGTCTCTCTGTATGTGGTCTAACGACCTTGAGAGAAGTGGTGATATGGTGACTAAGGGTCACATATCTGAAGGGCATTCTATAAATAGACTTCCCTTTTTCAATGGGACAAACTATCCTCACTGGAAAAATCGGCCTATATCTATCGGTGATCTCAAGCACATTGAGTGTTGTGCTTACACGAGAGGAGGGCAGCGTAATGAAGCCAGTCTACTATGTGAGTCGAGCATTACAAGGACATGAATTTTGCTACTCACGGTTTGAAAAGCTCACTCTTGTCTTGGTCACAGACGCACGAAAATTACGGCAATATTTCCTTACGCATCTGATCACCGTCCTTACCGATCAACCCTTACGCCAAATTCTCCAGAACCCAGACACCGCGGGGAGACTTATCTAGTGGGCCATCGAGCTGGGCGAGTTTGACGTTAAATTCCTCCCAAGGACCGTAATCAAAGCCCAAGCCCTCACCGACTTTGTCGCCGAATGTACGTTGCCTGAGGAGGACTCTCCCGAGCAATCTTCGAGACCGTATGGGAGCTCTACGTCGATGGTTCATCCTACACTACTAGCAGTGGGGCAGGACTAGTTCTGTTGTTACCGGAGGGAGTAGAGCTGCAGTATGCCCTCCGCTTCAACTTCCCGACCACTAATAATGTGGCTGAGTACGAAGCGCTACTTTCGAGCTTGTGAATGGCAAAGCACTTAGTAGCGACCAACTTGCGAGTCTATAGTGATTCCATACTCGTCACTAACCAAATCAAGGGAGAGTTCGAAGCTCGAGAGCCGGCAATAATCGAGTACCTTGAGAAGGCCATGACGGCGGCTTTGAGATTCTCTCACTTCGAGATGGTGCATATTTTGAGGGAGGAGAACGTCCGAGTAGATGCCCTATCCCATCTAGCGTCATCGACAACCACCTCCAACTCTAGAGCCATCTTGATAGAGGAGTTATCAGCACAAAGCATCGAAGAGCCAGCCCCTCAAGTGAACGCCATCGATTATGAGCCTTCCTGGATGGATCCGATCTTAGATTTCCTCCTACGACAGCAACTTCTCAATGACCGCGTGGAAGCTCACCGCACGCGAGCACACGCGGCACATTTCAGGATCATTGATGGCCACATGTTTAGGCGATCACTCTCGGCGCCACTACTGAAGTTCTTGTACCCCAAAGAGGCCAAGCAGGCCATACAAGAAGTGCACGAGAGGCTCTGTGGGAGCCACGTAGGGGGGCGAGCACTCGCACTCGCACTCGCACGAACCCCTCATTCGACAAGGGTACTAGTGGCCGACATTGCAACAAGACTGCCTCGACTATGTCTGAAGGTGCCCTCAATGCCAGAAGTTCTCGAACTTACATACATCACCAGCCAGCGATGCAACTACACGCCCTAATGGAGCCTTACCCATTTACTCAGTGGGGGGTAGACATACTCGGTCCCTTCTCCGAGGCTCAGGGGAGGAAGAAATTCCTCATCGTGGCCATTGATTATTTCACCAAATGGATCGAGACAGAATCATTGAAGAAAAACACAAGTGAAGCAACATGGAAGTTCGTGCTACGAAGCATAATCTGTCGGCTTGGGATCCCGTGCGCTCTCACAACTGATAATAGCAGGCAATTTGCGAGCACTGCCTTCTAGAAAAAGTGCTCAGAATTGGGAATTTGGAAAGAAAATACTCAGAAAGAAAGGAGTGAGAAGCACCAGAATCAAATAAGACACGAGCTGCATGATCGAAAATCATAATCGTACATTCGACGAGGTTGGATGCCACGGCCTCTACTCGCATAATATGAGAAACCTTGCCCTTCTGCTTTTGACTTGCTGCTGCAGAAGATTGGAAGGAAGACGCTGCTGAAGCTTACAGGAGGAATTGCTAAGATGGAGGTGACGGGAGAGGAGGTCTAAACTGAGACTGAGACTGCTGCGGCTGAGAAGCTTGCGAAAATTGCACCGGCTTTGGCTACAAGGGACAATCTCGAACCACGTGACCCAGCTGGTCACAATGGTAACAAACCACTGGCAAGGAACAAGGCCTGCCAGGATGACTACCACTACATCTCGTACACAGCTTCGGAGGTCCCATCACTTGTCTCTTCTGCTATTGAGAAGGCAGAGCAGACTGCTGAACCATGCCCGAAGATACTTGTCGCTCAAATCTCTTCCTCTTCTTAAATTTCTTGAACTTTGGCTTGAAGGAAGAATTATCACTCGCAGCAGGAATGACAGGATGAACTCCCAACACAGAAGGTTGATAACTCGGCTGAAGTGGAACAGTCGACTGAATTGACACCGCTTGAGAAAAATCATGAGATCTAGCCATATCTGGCTCAAGTGCTGCTGCTGCTGCCTGATAAGCATCATTCATCACAGACACTCGGGTTGCAATTAAATGTTGCCTCAGATCAGGCCTTAAACCAGGCAAGAAATGCTCAGTCTTGAGAGCTTCATCTACTAGAACATGGGGCGCATAATGACCCAATTCCATGAACCGATTGTGATATTCCAGCACTAACATTCCACCTTACACGAGCTCCATAAATTGATGCATCTTGTTCATGCGGAGATATGCAGGACTGAAAGTACGCTCAAAAGTGACGACAAATTCTGTCTAGGTGATTTGTCGGAGAGGACGGGAACGGAAGGCAACTTCCCATTCTGTAGTCCACCAACTAAGTGCTGCGCCCTGAAGTTGAAAAGTTTCAAGCATCACCTTCTCGTCTTCAGCACATTCCATGGATCGAAAAACACATTCGGTTGCATCCAATCAAGCCCTGGCTACGTTTGGATCAGCTTGACCTTCGTAAGTCGGCAGATGGAACAGTAAAAATTCCTTTAATGCACGACTACGAGCACCAGGCACATCTTCTTGCGCCGGAATAGCAGGGGCTGGAACAGCTTGAGCTTGATCCGGATCAATTACTGGAGGAGATGAGGCACTACTTTCTTCCTGAGGAGCAGGACCTCGACCTGGACCACGGCCACTCCTACGAGGTGGCATATTGAGCCTAGAAAACTCACACAATAATAAGAAACCCATCATTAATACGAAAAATATCCTAAACCAGCAATAGACAACTCAAATGGACTTGCTCTGGACTCACTTATGCAATTTTAATTTCTTATACAATTTTTCAACTCTGCTCTGATACCAACTGTAACGACCCAAAGATCCGGATACCGACATACCGATAATATCGATACACTGATACCAGGAACTGGGGAAGCCACCCAAGAGGCTGGTGAAGCCCCTGAAGGGTTGAAAGGGCTTTGTCGAGGGGTTGCATAACGAACTGGAATGGCATGCGCGCAGATTTAATTAATGCAACAATTAAAGTTATAATGCGAAAGTAAATTAAATATATCAGAGTGATAAAAATATATACAGTAGTCCAGAGTCATAGGTACACAAGTCCAACAACTAAACACCAGTCCAAAAGTACAACTACTCGGGGCAAACCCTAGACAAAAGTACAAAAGACCACCACACAACTGCTGACAGACTAAGATCGGTCTCCAAAAGCACGGGAACCACCGACGGAAGGTTGCGGCTGCTCACCTGAAAGGAGAAAGGGTGAGTCACAGCCAAACTCAGTAGGGGTCACGCGGATCATTCAAGATTAATCATGCAGACCACACACAGGTTCCAAGAGCAACTAGGATTAGCCAGGGGTCGACCCATGGGGTTGGCCCTTACAAACCTAGATAGAAAAGTTGCTTCCACGAAGCATGCCAAACCTGCAAATCAAAGATATCATCATGTTAACTTGCTTATCATTAAGACTCCATAATAATATATTGGAATCATCAAAATCATTGTCAAAGACAACGAGGGGGCGCACTGAACCCAACAAAATTGTGCTCGGATGAGCGGAGGATCTTCTTGGTGAGCTGCTGATGATCGAGCCTAATTTTTCTCGTCATTCTCTATGGCATCATAAATGACATGCCAATCCCACATATTTTCATAAATTTTAAGGCAGGGTTGGGTAGAGTTGTCCCAGAAGCTTTTTATCCAGCGTTTCTGCGTGAGGATGAGCTGTGTCAGCTCTGGATTGGTTCACGATAGTGTGGTAGTGGTGAGTTTGGGACTCGAGGATGAGCATTGACGGGTGCCGGTTATGGTTCGTTTTGTGGCTCTTGGCGTGATGGTCCACGCGGTGGCAGCTCAAGAATGGATCAGTGTTGGCACGGACAGATTCGAGGGAATGATGTCTGGTGGCTAGAGATGTCGCGGCCTTCGAGCCTAGCATTTTGGTGGGTTTTCATCTCTCCTTGGTAATCATTTCGACGCGCTGATGGTTTCAAGATCAGAGGCAGGCGTAAGTGTGAAGCATGTGACAACAGATAGCTCAACCGCTATAGTAGAGTGTGGCTGTTGATCAGCAAGGCTAGTGCTCGAGGCGTGGCGTGTCACAGTTCGCGGAATTGAGATGGTGGTGCATCGAGAGGTGTTGCAAGTGTGGTCCGACGGAACACTTGGCAAGTGTTGTCGGAGGAGCTGACCTGATGGTGGTATCGATTTTGCTGGAAGGTGCGGTTCCCAGCATGCGCAAGGTCTGAGGTCAGGTCAAGAGTGGATTTTTCTCCCGATTTGTCAAAGGCATGATTGGGTTCTCCTTGGTTGGAGAGGATTATGGTTTTGTTGAGTTCGTCGTCTTGCATTGTGTGCTCGGATGGGTTGGCCTCTCTTGTGTGCTATGAAGTATGTGCGAGACGCGTCTTATGTTTTGGCAGTGTGGCTATCTATAAGAAGCGATGCCCATCCCCTGGTGCGTAAGGGTGTGTTGGCACTGCTCCAAAAGGGTGAGTGCTAGTTGGGTAGTGTTCGCAAGAACTCGTGGCTAGCGTTGTGATTTCTGATGCATTGTGGATCGGAGCCTATAGAGTTGTAGAGGATTACCAGATCTGGAGAGAGAATCTATGCTCGGGATTTAAGGCATTGGAGCTTTCCTCCCCCTATTTTTCAGAGATACATAGCCGAGTTGTGAATTGTCGGGATGGTGAATTCTGAGTCACTATCATGGTTGTGCGCGTGGATCAGAGTGCACAGCGGAAGCCTGGTGGGCCCATGACCCACAGGTTCGAGATCATAGCGTTGGAGGCTACAGGTGGATCCCCGAGGATGAGTGAGCATTGGAGGATTGGTTCCTCAGTGTAAGATTATTTTGGCTACGTGAGTCATGTCAGTTGTCGTGCCGTTGCTTGAGGCATTATGGTTTATGGCACTGGTAGGGTGGAGAATTAGGGAAATATGTCAGCAAGTGCGCCACATGAGTACCATGTTCTTGTGTTGGAAGTTGCATCCTCAGATGAGATCATGTTCTGGAGAAGTGATCTCAAATAGATTATGGGTCCCGATTGGTGGCCGTGAGCGACTGGTGAGGTTGACCGTGTGGTCGACCATGGTAAGATGTGTATTGTCTGGGGACCCGTGTGCATTGGTCGCGGCGTCAACGACTAGCTTATTGTGGTAGCAAGTGGCACTTGTCGGTTCTAGAGATGTGTGCCATGAATTGTTCAGGTTGTGTCCCGAGGCTCTGTGGTAAGAGTGGGGTTGGGGGAGTTTGTCGAGGAGATGCATAACGAATTGGAACTACAAATGCGTAATATTAATTATAGAAGTAAAACTAATATTAATGTGAAAGTAGTTTAAAATATTAGAGTGGTAAAATATATACAATAGTCCAAATCTGAAAATGAACAAGTCCCACAACTAAACAAGAGTCCAAATGTACAACTACATGGGACATACCGCAGTCAAAAGTACACAAAAGGATGAACCGACTACTGCTGGCACTACTACGGACGACCGTCAAAAGTACGAGAAGCACCGGCGGACAGCTGGGGCGGCTCACCTAAAAGAGGAAGGGTGAGTCACTGCCAGACTCAGTACGGGTCACGCAGATCCCTACCTCGCAATTAAACATGCAGACATGCAAATATAAAAGTAATTAGAGTATGCATTTAAAGCAGTAAACATGCATTGGCATAATTAAGCGCAGTTATAATAAAACTGTAAAACCTATCTAAGTAGTGATAACAGCTAACTATATGCCAATTTATATTTAATATAAGCGTCAAGAGCTAAATATACCACTAGAATAAACCTCGGCTAACCAAGTGATAGGGAGAAGGCAGACCACTAGAAGGAAGGAACCAGATGCATCCACTAACGACTAACACTGCGTTTCCAGCAACTCGCAAGTCTGGCTCATGACAAGGGAGAGGCGTAATAGTACCAGAAATAAGAACAAGTCAGAGTAACACTCGTCAGTGTCAGTCCAAGCCTCTGACCACGTGTGTACACACTGACTCATTGCCCTGAGCCAGGCCTCTAGCTAGTTTTTCCCCCCAGTAGGATGCTACTACAAAGCAAGGAGGCCCACGAAAACTAGCTTAAGAACCATAAACTGGGATTACCCTGCCACCTCTCCTCGATGGGCCGACACTAAAGGTTGTCGGGCTATGACTAGTGGCTCCATCACAAGGAAAGAGAAAGTCACTCTATCGAGATCTAAATTAGTGCCACAGTTTTATAAAATAAGTTGAACTTGGAGTATATGCAACATGGAATGCATTAAAGATTGAACATGCAACATTTAAAGGGCTAAGGAATGTGACAAACTAACCTTACCGCGTCACAATGTGTGACGGTCTAGGGTAGGGGCGTTACACTGATTGTGGCGCACCTCCCATGGGTCGTTAAAGCCACCCGAACGATTAAAACTCACAGCTTTTCTACTACAGACTGTAACGCACCAGGAGTGGGGCGCTACATGGCTCTAACGGTCGCATGATAAACCGTCAGGCCAATCGCCCTATCTAAGTCAATCAGGGTCAAAGGGCTGTAACGGTCAAATGTCCAGCCGTTACACAATCTGTGACGCACCTCTATTGGTCTGCCACAATATTGTAACGCACCCAATGAGGGGCGTTACCAGTGTGACGGCTCTTGGAAGGACCGTCACACCGTCTGGGTTGCGAGTGGGTTCGGTTTGAAACCGAAACACCTCCCGGTCGACCAAAATCGACGGGAATCACCACGAAACCTATTTTCCTGCCAAACCACGCATGCATAATAACATTCTACCACTATAAAACTTAGCAACGATATTCATGGTGGATTAAAATGTAAAACGATGTTCATGGCACGAAAAATGAGAAATAGACAATGTACATGCTTTAAAGACATAAGGACGATGCGCATGCTACAGGAAAGGCTCCTAGCGAGCTCAAGATTCCATCCCCCTACCTGGATCGAGGCGAAATGGCTGAAAAGGGCGCATGCAAGGGAGGAAGACCGCCCTCTCACCCTGTCCCGCCTCCACGTGTCGCAAATCGCATCGAGGTGGGCGTCAATGTGCTCCACTCGTCGCAAGGAGTCCAATGGCTCTCTCCTCGTCTCAATCCGTCGTTGTCTCGCCTGAACCACAGAGGAGAGATAGAGAGAGTGGCGATGTGAGAGAGAGAGGGTGAGTGAGAGAGTGAGATGGGTATCTTTATGTCCCAGTAGAGTTACTTTCTCTTTTCTCGTGATGGAGCCACTAGTCGTAGCCCAGCGACCTTAGTGTCAGCCCACCCGGGAGAGGTGGAGGGATGTACCCGTCTAACGATTTTTAGGCTAGTTATCGTGGGCCCCCGCGGTTACCATAGCATCCTACAGGAGGGGAAAACTAGCCAAAGGCCTGACCCTAGGTAGGGGTTGGTGTGTGCACACGTGGTCAGAGGCTTGGACTAACACTGACAAGTGTTACTCTAACTAGTTCTTGTTCTGGTACTTTCTATGCCTCTCACTCGTTGTGTCTATCTGACTTCGAGTTGCCTGAAACGCAGTGTAAGCCGTCAGTGGATGCTTCTGGTTTCTACCTTCTAGTGAGTTGTCTGTCTCTCACTTCACGCGGTTGGTTGAGGTTTATTCTATTAGTAGATTTAGCCTCTGTCGCTATTAAATTATATTTAATTGGCATATAGCTAGCTGTCTAAACTGCTTAGATTGGTTTTACAGCTTTACAATCCATGTGTTTAAATGGTGCCAATGCTTGTTTATTGCATAAATGTATGCTCTACTTACATTATATTTGCATGCTTGCTTGCTTAGTTGCGTGGTAGGGTTTCGTGTGACCCCTACTGAGTCTGGCTATGACTCACCCTTCTCCTTTTTAGGTGAGCAACTGCAGCCTTCGACCGGAGGTCCTCGTGCTTTTCCCGACAGCGTTTAGCCAGCTAGCCTGTGTCGGTGGGGTCTTTTGTGTACTTTTGACCGAGGTATGTGCCAAGTAGTTGTACATTTAGACTTTTTGTAGTTGTGGACTTGTTCTTTTAGCAATTCTGGGCTATTGTATATTGACTATCACTCTGATATATTTTAATTTCTTTCGTATTTCAGTTTAAATTACTGTTCTAATTAATATTACATGTGGTGTAATTCCAATTCATTATACGCTCCCTCGACAAACTCCACCAACCCTTCAGGGGCCTCATCAGCCTCTTGGGTGACTTCCCCAGTTCCTGGTAGCGGTAATCTAATGTTATATTAGGTTATCGGTACCCAGAGCTCTGGGTCGTTACACGCATCCCCTTAGATAGACAAATTTAGTGTCTCATAGGAATGAGACCTTTCTTAGAATTTTCCATCCTAAATCATTTGAGGATAGTGTCTATGTACATGGATTGGGATAATACTAGCATCCTTTTAGATCTATCTCTAGAGATTCTTATGCCCAGCACATAGGATGCTTCTCCCAAATACTTCATGGAGAAGGTCTTGGACAACCAAGACTTAGTCGATGTCAGCATCTCTACATCATTCCCAACGAGTGAGATGTCATCAACATATAGGACCAAGAAGGTCACAGAGCTCCCACTGACCTTCTTGTAAACACATGGTTCATCTTCATTCCGAATGAAGTTGAAAGTTTTGATAACCTCATCAAATCTTAAGTTCTAGCTCCGAGATGTTTACTTCAATCCATAAATAGACATTTGAAGTTTGCATACCTTATTAGGATGAAACTTGGAGGTGAATCATTCGGGCTGTACCATGTACACCTCTTCTAACAGATTTCCATTAAGAAAAGTTATCTTTACATCCATTTGTCAAATCTCATAATCCAGGTATACAGCAATGGCAAGGAGGATTCTGATTGACTTAACCATGGCCACTGGCGAAAATATTTCATCATAGCCAATGCCTTGTTGTTGATGATATCCCTTCGCCACTAAACTGCCCTTGTATGTGTCAATATGTCCATCTGCATCGATCTTCCTTTTGAATATCCACTTGCAGTAGATAGGGATTTTCCCTTCGGGTACATCAACCAAGTTCTAAACTTTGTTGGTGTACATAGACTGGATCTCTGAATCCATTGTCTCTTGTCATTTCTCAGAGTCTGCACTATGGATCGTCTCCTGGTAGGATTGAGGATCTTTATCCTCATCATCGGATGGTGATACACCGTACCAATATCTTGTCACCTGTGGCACTGGCGTCCCGGAATTTATGCGGAATAAATTACAGGTGCAACACCAGGTCACCCCGAATGGGTCTCCACCCCCCCGGACAGGTATGTTGGACAGCAGGTCACCCCAGATGGGTCTCCACCCCCTGGACAGGTCTATTGTTGCTGACCAGCTTGCACCCTGGACGATCTTCAGTCTGGACAGTAGGTCACCCATCTGCCTGGACAAGAGGTCACCCTGGATGGGTCGACAGTAGGTTTTACCCTGGATGGGTGTTGGCAGGGAAGTTTAGATAGCAGGTTCAACACGTTTCACCCTGAGGAAGTCCACCATGGACAGTTGGTTTCACCTCGGATGGGTAGATAGTAGGTTTCACCGCGGATGCGTGTTAGCGGGGAAGTCTAGACAGTAGGTTGCTGCTGGGATGAGTGGTCCAATCACTCCCTTCAAAGCCCTCCGGTGAGTTCTGGTCACCCTCTTCTGCAATGGTGAGCTTAAGCAATATTTCACCCCACATGTTGTGACTCGTTGTTGTTGGGCCAAATTTCCCCGGTTAACACCTTCCTTAGACTCTTCCTTTGACTCCAATTAAGATAGCAAACTTGAGGAGAGGAAGGAGGGTGGATCCCGAGTGATTTTCTTTGTAGGAAAAAAATTATCTTCAACAAATACCTCCCACAGAACGTTCGTCAAGGTTGGAGGCGCCCTCTGTAGTTTTTTTGATTTCTCCTGAGTTTGTGTCATGGGGAGATTGCTGAAGGACTGCATCTCACTGTTTCGTTGTTGTTCCTGTATATTTCTTCTAATCTTCGGCTCCATTATTTTTCTATGACTCGTTATGGTGAGACATAGACTCTTCCAAGAAGCTAAGAGTTGGTGTAGGCTTGCCTCAGTGAGGCGCGTTAGTCTAGAAGTGATGTAGGGCCACCTCAGTGAGGCACTTTAACCTGAAGTTGATGTTGACCAACCCTTAGGGGTATACTGGTCAAAGTGAATGCAGATCGTCCCTTGGGACTTGTTGGCCTGAAATCAGATGCTGGCCAACCCTTGAGGGTGTATTAGCCAAAGTTGATGTAGACTGGCCCTTAGGGCATATTAGTCCAAAGTTGATGCAGACCTGTCTCGGCGAGGTGCGTTGGCCTGAAGTTGTTGTAGACTTGCCTTGACGAGGCTTGTCAGCCTAGAGTTAATGTAGGTCTGCCTCGGCGAGACTTGTTGGCCTAGAGTTGATATAGACCTGCCTCGGAGAGGCACATCCGTCCGAGTCGTTGTCGATTAACTGATGAGTTGTGATAACCAAAAATGGACATTGGCCTACCCTTGGGGGTGCATTGCCCAAAAGTCGTCGTGTCAGCTGACCGCTGGGGTGTCACTGAAGACGTGTCGGCTAACCGCTGAGGTGTATAACCGAATATGTTGATGTGCTGACTGACCATTGGGGTGTCGCCGAAGACATGTCGGCTAACCGCTGACGTGTATAGCCGAATATGTTGATGTGCCGGTTGACCATTGGGTTGTCGCTGAAGGCGTGTCGGCTAACCATGGAGGTGTATAGCCGAATATGTTGATGTGTCGGCTGATCATTGGGGTGTGGCCGAAGATGTGTCGGCTAACCGCTGAGGTGTGTAGTCGAAGGTTGAAAATGGCTAGCCGTTGACTTGTGATCGCTAGAGTTGATGTAGACCAACCCTAAGGGCGTGTTGGTATGAGTTGATGTCGGCCGTGCACGGGTTGAGGCAGATACCATCCAACGTAGACTTGAGCGTAGTACCACCCTAGGTAAGGGCGTTGTAACTTGTACATCAAAATACATCAAAATTCTGTACATTTCATTTTGTTTGGAAAGGGCACTCATTGGATTTTCCCTTTTTTGTTTGTTTCAGCTTTAGCTTGGTGAGGCTTCACAGCTACCTCAAAGTCTCGGTGGAGAGTTGCTTGGGGAAGAGGGAGAGTTGCTTGGGGGAGAGGAGAGGGTGCTTGGGAGTTGGAAAGGTTGCCTAGGAATGGGAATTCCACCTAGGGGGTTGGAGGAGAATTAAATGGGAGGTATGGGGAAGGGGGAGGGGTTTAATGAGGAGTGAATGGGAGAGAGAGAGAGAATTTCAAAATTGGGAGGAGGGGAGAGAGAGAAAGGGGCACCCTAGAGAGAGAGAGTAGGAGAGAGAAAGAGACAATGAGAGAGAGAGAGAGGGAGAGGGAATTCCCTTGGTGGAAATTCAATAAACTCTTTTCATTCAACTTTTCATTATCCTTCAAATGAGGAGATGGGATCCTATTTATAGGAATCTCACTTTTACACATAAGTCCATGACTTTTGGACTATTAACAAATAACCAACAAAAATGTGGGGAAGGGGGAGGGCGCCCATGGGCCAAGCCCATTGAATTGGGTCCAATAGCCTATCTAATTATCCCTATGACTCAAGACTTAGGTAAATAACTCATAAACCTAGGTAGTGGACTCAAAATAAAAGAAAATTACATAATTATGACTCAAGAAAATATGAAAATTACATGCCATGACTCAAAAAAATGTGACGAACATCATGGAGCATAGCCGATGGGCAACGGGACCCTCGAAAAATGAGGAGTGGCAGAAGATGTCCCCATCACTAAATGATCTTTTGGAGGCCATTTCTCAAATCAAATGGTCAATTGAGGACCGTCTTTCCAGTCCACACGGTCCAAGATGGACCATCTATCATCCTCTTTGAACTTATGATCGGATGACTTTCAGCGGTCTACCGTGAGACCGTCTAGCGCATGGAGCGGCCGTTTGTGTGACCGTCTCTCTCTGCTACCTTAGTCTTCCATTTCTCTGCATTAGTTCTACTTGAATCTCTTCGTCCTTACTCTCTGCATCAGTCCAGGATTCATTGACAGTCGGTCAGTGTCAGCATGCACACATTTGCCAAATAAAAATATGTCATATCATAACACCCATAACAAAGGTACATGAGTCACATGGTACATCAGGCTGGTCCCTCTCTTGAACCTCCACAGTCCCCCGTGCCCTCATGCCTCTTCGACGGCGGGGCCATGGCTGAACTCCCCTCCTCACGGTGTCCTCGGTGGCGCTCCTCCTCCTCATTCCTCTGATGACTGGAGGAGCTGGTGAAGTAGCTCCGACATGCACCGCTATGTGTGACGCTCTGACTCGTGCTGCGCTCCAGCCGTCTGCTCAGTAGTCACACAGACTCCTTCAGTGCCCGTACGTCTCCTCTCAACTCTGCCGCCTCTATGTGGGCGTGCTCAGCCTCGGCCTCGTAATGCTCTGCCTCTGTCGCCCTGGCATGGGATCTCTCTAGCTCTGCACGAAGGAGCGCCAGCTCTGTCCCATCCGCACGAGAGCACTCTGCCTCTTCTCTCTGCTAAGTGACCTCGCTCAGCGCCGCTGCTAGCTCGACCGTCTATATATACACACACCATGATCAAGCTAGATGCAGTCATAATCATAGTCAAAGAGGAAATGTAGTGGTTTACTTACCCTCTCGGTGAGTGCGGTATCGTCCTCCTCGACTCATGCCACTGTCCACGTGAATTCCGCATCCCACTCGGCCCGATCCGCCGGTGGCTAGGAGGAAGAAGAAGGTGCATCAGCTCCCTGACGCTGGACTCCCTCAGCACGCTGTAAATAGGGGCATGTCAGTTTCATTGCCAGAACATGAACATCTTAAGTCTGAGGCTGAGAAGAACTTACCAAGAGGTCCAGGTAGCACTGGAGATCGTCCCGCTGCTAGACCGTGGAGTGGAGCAACCCCTGGAGCTCCGCAATCCATCCTTGGGGGTCGAGCTGCATGTAGAAAGTCAAGCGTCAATACATTGTAATCATGAACATATTAGAAAGCATAAGGCTAGAGTTGTACCGATCATCATCTGCCATGGAAGACCTGGTCTCCGTAGCACTGGGCTTAAGCCGTTAGGTAGGCCTCGTCACTCGCAGCTCAGGCACACACCACTTGCCCTGACCCCGTCTAGTCTCAGATTTGATCTGTCACCCGAGTGGTCCAGTCTATCTCCACCGCCAGTCCGCGTGCGTGGCATCCCACGCGCTCCTCCAGCTTCTCGCGTGTCGGGAACTCTACCTCCACCTGATGAATGCCTATGGTCTTCATGATCAGTCGATAGTGGAGTGGCTCGACCATGTTCATGCAGTGGAGCCAGATGTCTCATCCCACGTACGCAAGGGCTGCCACCACCCATGGATGGCCCTCGTGTCCCTCTCCTTGGTAGGGTGTCCACCGAACCTATTAACTAGACAATTGCATTAACATTCAAGCATATAGTTGCATTTTGCATAAGGCTTAAGTTTAGATCTTACCGAGACATAGGGTAAAGCGTCGATGTCATCCTGAATCGTCCGAACCTGATGACGTAGGGAACCCACCTCCCGAGGAGCCAGGCACCATCTCGCGATAGGTAGACGGTTAGGATACACCTCCTGTCCTCTCCCCAGTCCGGGGAGGTACATGTAAGCCCACAGCTGCATTTTGTTTCATTAAATGTGAGCATATAGCAGTTAGAGAATCATATAGCAATTGCACAAGCATTCTTGGAGTCGGATCTTACCTGAAGAAGTGGGGAGAATCCACTTAGCATCATCCGCCGGTTGTTAGAGCTAATGGTGTCAAAGAGGAAGGTGAGTACCGTTGCACCCCATGCGTACTCACCAACCCGGTCTACCTCATCGAGTAGGGGCAGCAGTCGGCAGCTCACTCCATCTGCCCTGGTGGCAAACAGCAACTTCCTGATCAGTAGCATCAGGAATCATCGTAGGACCACGTTTGCCTCCGGTCCTGGCTCCGTTGCCACCTTCCTCGATGCCCAGTCCATCTGGTGCCCCAAGTGCTGCTCGGGTAGCTCTCCGACCACGATCCCAGCTCCCCTCAAGCCCAGGCTCTCCAACAACCCCGCTCTAGGTAGGATCATCGACTGGCGCTCGAGTCTCTACAGCTCCAGGCTCAAATAGCCTCTGGGCCAGCTCTCAGTAATCTGTCAAGGTCCTCCTACTCACCGGCATGTCGTGCACTCGTAGCCCGGTGATGCACGCCACGTCCTCCAGTGTCGGGATCATATGACCCCACGGGAATAGGAACGCGTGGCTGACAGGTCCCACCAGTTGTGTAGCGTGTAGAGGAGGGTGGTGTCTAGCCTCGCAACCTCCATGCCTAGGAACTCTTCAAATCCCATGGCCACGAGCCGCTCCCTCTGGAACTCTGACAGTGCTAGGTACGTTGCACGAACGAGGAGCCCTGAGATCCATGTCTGACATTTTCCCTGCACGCATTTAAATAATTTACATCAGTCATTCATTTCATAATAATCATGCATTACATTAAAAAAAATGTGTAGCCTATCAGGTTAACGGCCACCACTGGGCCATTTCTATCCCTCTAGCGGCCTATTGCTGACCATTTAAATTTCCCAATGGCCCCTACCTGGCCATTTTTTTTCTCTCATTGATCTGAAGTTCTATGGTCATCCTCTAACCATTTTTTTCTATAATGGATGGTCTGATGAAGACCGTTCAGTTCTCTAGGCGGCCTAGTTCAGACCGTCTAGTTCTCTCTGCGGTCTGCCGCAGACCGTGCTTATTCCCCTAACACCCCAGCTATTCAAATCCTTTTGAATGGTCACCCATGGACCATCTTAGCCTCCTGAGCGGCCTAGTTTGGGCCATTTTTTTTATTCCAATGGTCGTAGGCGGACCGTTTTATTTGCCTAGGTGATTTCTATCAGACCACTTTCGACTCGCCATGCCCGACGGCATCCAACCCCCTCCCCCACCATTGGCAATGGCCCCAAGGGCTCTACAACTGCTCCTGAGGGGTGGGTATGCCTCTCCTTCCTCGTCTAGACCACATGCAAGCAGTAAAATGAAATGGGGGGTTTGGGGCATACCTCGGAGGTTTTAGCTGGCCTCTCCACCGCCGCTGCCGCTGCCTTCGGCGGTGATTTTGCCTCCTCATCCGCTCCGGTGACTATTGCGGTTGCCTCGCCCTCAATCGCAAGCGGTGGAGGCCCATCTACGGTCGCCTCCGATGACAGTGCCTGGATCCCTCTGAGGGGTTCACCGACAGGGATGTAGCTCTTTCTCCGGCCATCTGTCATGCTAGGCGGCTCAAGACTTGTCTCTTGAAGTGCATACAAGGCGCTAGGAGATGGCGGGGTGGCCCTTTGTGCAATGGGAACAAAAAGAGAGGGGGATGGGCAGTGAGCTCTGTTCGGTGTTCGGTGGAGGGAGAGATGAGAGTTTGAAGGAGGAAGGAGATAGGGTGTCGATTTATTTTTGTGAAATTGACTATCTAAATGCGATCCATCGGTGGACCATTTTTTTCATTAGGGTGGTCTAGATCAGACCGTATTTTGAGTCACACGATGGACAATTATTTTTTAATGAAAAATGATGATTATTGATTCAAGAAAAAAAATTTCCTATGCACCCACCTTGGTCTGTTTAAAAATAAATGGATGAAGGGTGACGGCTCTGCACTGCACTGCACTGTCAGCGCCATCCGAGTTGTCCGTTCAAAAAAAAAATAGAAGAAGCAATGCAAAAGAATAGAAGAAAGAAAATTATGAGGTCAATAAGGCCTTCCCATCTGCCCACGTAGGCAGAAGACTCCCTAATAGCATTGCATGGTGAATGCCCAAGGGCTAATAAAATGACTACATCATCTGTGGAGGTAGGAAGACCCTGCAATCTTCTAAGAACAAGCATCAAGAGGATGACACTTGGTGTAACCACCAGAAGCTCGAGCCAAAGCTGTTCGGAGCGTCTCATGAAGAAATCAATGACGAAAGAAGATAGCTATTGATCTGATGCATAGCTGTCACTGAATATCCCCATGGGGACCATGTAATCAACGGTCCCACCAATGGTAAAGAGCCTTCATTGGCCATCAGGCCTCCCATTTCAAATACGGGTCCAAACCCTGCTAGGGAATGAAAACAATAAGTCCTACTGAGTTGTCTGCACCCTCAGATCCTTTCTCCTTATCAAGCCAACAAATAAGTGCCTTTCGGCTTCTAATGGCCCGTCTTAGTACCCTTGGTTCCACAGGAATTCATGGTGGCTTGCCACCCTCCCATCCTACGGGGGTACTCCCCACTTGTCCTACCGAGGCTGACCCTCTACCATTGATTTAGGACTTATGCCCCGGCCAACGTATTCTCGTTGTCTTTTGGCATTTAGCCAGCAATGATTCAAATTTGCTAAGAGACGCCATATTTCTCTCACGAGACTTTCCTACCACTATCAGTTTGGACCCTTTTCCCATTGTCGACCCAATAAAATCTCCATTTCCTTGACATAAAGCACTTTGCCCTTGTTGAGCTCAATATCTTACCCATCAGTCGTGCCGGGCTGTGTCCATAAAGTCTTTTCCTTGGTCAGAGGCGCTCCCACCCTAGTCGAACTAGAAAATTACCTTCTGTCCCATCGGACTGGGTCCACAAAATCTTTTCCTTGGCCTGAGGTGCTCCATCTTTGTCGAGCTTGAAAATAACCTTTGTCCCACTGGGCGGGGTTCATAAATCCCTTTTTCTTTGGCCCGAGGTGTTGGATGGTTAAGAGAGGATCTAGAGGGGGGGTGAATAGATCCGGGTTCACAATGATCATTTTTAAGCTTTAATCAAAACTGAAAATTAAACAGTGTATGAACCAGAACCGAAGTGTAGAACTGAATTAAAAATACTAAGTTAGTCAGCGGAATGAATGAGCTATGTGCTAGGAGAACCTGTGAATGGGGGTAGGAGAAAAGGATTGTATGCAACACACCATAACACAAGGTTTTTAGGTGGTTCGGCTATCCCAAGACAAGCCTACATCCACCCCCCTCCTAACAAGGAGAGGATACCACTCTTTTCGCCAAAAGATGGGCAACCACACACACACACACACACTGCCACAACAGCTAAGCACTGTGGCAAGCCCCACACGAGGAGCAGAGTCCTTACCACACACACAGGGACCAGCCCCACACAACAGGTTTGGTTAAAAGAAAGGAAAAATAAGAAACAACAAGGAAAAAGGAATGTGATTGCTTGCAGGTGCAACGACTCCAGTAGAAGCTGGCAATGGGAATGGCAGTGCAAATGTTAAGGGTGCAAGGGAAACATGGCTTGCTGTACGGCTGCTGATCTTCTTTCTTCGCTTCCTCCTATTCTTTCAATGGACTTAGCATGCGCTCATCTCCCTTTTCTTTTCTTTCTTCCTCTCTTTCTTTTCCACTCCGATTCTTCCTTGAAGGGTCCAGGCTTCAACCCTTGCAGCAGCAACAGTAGTAGCAGCCTTTCTTGCATGGGGTCCTTCCCTTTTATAGGCACGATCAGTCCTCCCAGAGGATGGTTCCAGGTTCAATGTGAATGGCTCTTCCCGACCCCGGTTAATCCACCCTAACTCACCTTAACCCGTTACCAAAGTGGCCCTTGAAGCTGTACCATATAGCCCCACCAGCCTCCACAGAACGATCAAAATTCACCTTGGCCTAGTGGCACTCCGCCCTGGTCGAGCTCTCTAAAAAATATATATATATCCCCAACCAGCCTGGACTAACTTCAAGAGAGTTGGTCCGTGATTCCAAAAGCGTCCCTGGTATACACTAGTCTCGGGACCCCTTCGAGAGCCCCGCATGGCCCCACCAGGTGGCGACTTTCATAATATATTGCCGTTACGAGCCTTACACTCGAGTCAGTGCAAAAATCCTTTCTTTGTGTTAGCTTTACCTTCTTACTAATGAATAAATCACTTTCTCGACGCAAGACTTCAAGTCCTAGCCGACTTTCATATAACATCGCCATTACGAGCCTTAGGCTCGAATCGGCGCAGAAATCTTTTTTTCGCGTTAGCATTACCTCCTTGCTAACGAATAAACCCTTTCATCGGCGCAAGGCCCCGTGCCCTAGCCAAACCGTCATATGTTACCATCTAGGGTTAAACACCGCATGATCGACCCATCCTCGTTCCCTCACTCTATGTTTCAAAAAAAAGAGAAGAAAAAAATGTTGATAAAAATTAAAAAAATGATGAAAAAATGGGGCTTAAAATAGAGGTGTCTCGACAGACTTGTTCCTACACCAGGGCAACGGCAAAAATGGCAATAACCTGACTGTGATAGGAAACCCGTAAGGCATTGCAGGCAAAATCGGGTACCCTGCCACGTGAAAACCTGAAAGGGAACGTGGGCAAAAGCAAGAGGGGGCTGGCTTCGGTGAAAACCCGAAAGGGCACTGATGTGAGACGAACCTCTGAGTCCAAGATTTCCTTTTCTTTTCATTTGTCCCCCATTTTTTTGTCCATTTTTTTTTTGTTTTTAGAAAATAACTTCCCTCCTTTCTTTTAAGTTTTCTCCTTCTCCTTTTTTATCACTACTTTTTCTTTGGAAATATTTCCTCACATTTTTTTTATCTACTGTAGTAAAGGAAATGGAATGCTACAGTACATAAAAGGTGAGATCGTGAGACCGAATCAAGAGGAAGAGAGAGGGAGAGAGAGAGAGAGAGAGAGAGAGCAGAGGTGGGGGCGGAGCTCGGAGCTCGCGTGGGCCGCCTGCAGGTTGTAGATGGGAGAGCCGAGCATCCACGAGAGTGCAGACAGTGGCACCATGCTCAAAGGGGATTGGGTTGCCGTACTCGGACGCAAGGATGCCTGGCAGGTTGCCATGCTCGCCATGCTCGGAGGGTACAGCACTCGAGATGACACCCAACAGGAGGCTTCGCAGCAGTTGACGGATGGCCAGTGGTGATCAGAAGGGGCACCAAGTTGACATTGCCGGGGAGGAGATAGGTCACCACCGGTGAGGACTAGCTGTTGGAACGCTACAGCATGCTCGGGCCCTCGGCGTCGTCGGTTGGAGGTGAGCTGGGCGTGGGTTGCATGGAGGAGTGACATGCTCATCGTGTGGCCTGGGTGCTCGCCGTGTCCTGGGTGTCACCCAGCTCAGAAGAGCGTCGTGCTTGGTGGTGGGAGGGGCGTCATGCTCGCCAACGTACTTGGCCTGGGGCACTCGGGCACCGACAACGTGCTTGGAGGGGATGGTGCGTCGTGCTCGGAGGCCTGGGCTCGGAGGCATGGGGAGTTGCTTGATCCGTGCGGCAGGAGTGCAACACGGTGCGGTGCTTCTGAGAGGGCTTGGGGAGTGGTGGTGGTGTGGGTTGCAGACTGTGGTGCAGAGCAGTTGCAGCGGCGAGCTCACGGCCGGTCCTGTAGGCAGGCCACGATGGTGACGCAGGGAGGAGATGGAGGTGGGTGGTGCAGCTAGGGGAGAGGATGGGAGGGAGAGGGACCGTCTGTCCCATGGAGGGGAGGTGGGGTGGGTGTCTCTCAAGAGATCTGTATCCTGAGATTAGCTGACCAACTTCAAAATGAATTAAAAGATCAAACGAATACCTGATATGAGCGGTACTAATTGGAAGTATTGGGACGTTAAAGGTTTCTTTTTTGAAACTGTCATGATTGTCTCCGTCAAGTGTAGACTTTTCTGCATCACAACTCACACGGAAGGGGCAAACATAGATGAACTGTGGCATCTCCTTGTTGTCAATCTTTGCTAAGAGTGCAATTTCAGGCAACGAAAAGTCATATTTGAGAAATAAATGTTTATATCATGTACGATTTATAGAAAGGAATCCTTAGGCGTGACTGTGCAATCCTTTGATCAAAATAGTCAAGTCTGAATAACTGAATTATGTTACAATATTTGGTGAGAAGTTTAATAGAAAACAACATTGTGTATTAAATTAGCAAAGGGACATACTAAAAAGCATTTTGGCACTTGTTGAGGTGGCTATATGACAAGGTCCCCCGCCTGCAATTCATTTCTGAGAACTGCTGATAATTTTAGTTGTCGGAAACTGAATAAACACTTTTGTATTCTGACCCAATCTATGCAGTAAGCTAAAATTTGTTCCGCATTTTGGTTCTGTATTTCACATATCGACTTTAATAATCTTTTCCCTTTGGATCTGAATAACTCATCTTCAACTGTCCTTACTCTTCCCTGACTAAGGCAAATTTCTAGATCAATAACTATTGTTTTCTTTGTAAAGAGAAATGCAGCCCTCAGTGTTGACCTGGTTCATGGGCCGTCACTCAGTTGGCATGGGGTTGATGGTTTTGGGAGGTTTGGGGGTTGGGATGGGGGTTGAGGGGGTGGTTCCAGCTTTGATCCTGGGTGAGAGGATTGCTTTAATTTTTACGAACAACCTGTGCCACTGCTTCAGTGGCTTCCAATGAAATGGTTTACACACCAGGGTGGTATGGCCTAAATGAACAAGTGAATTGCACATCATTCCAAGCACCTCTCACACGGTCACACCAAATCTGCTTGTTTTGCTGGGGTGGACTTGCAATCCTATCAATTGGCAAATTTAAAAGAGGTCAAATTCTATGAAGGGTGAACTGGCCATCTATTTCTCTCTTTTCAATTTTTATCCTATTGATATTTAAATTGGAACTCATGCCAAAGAAGTTTTTCTTGAAAGTTAAAAATAATTTTGGTGTTTATAGCCCCCCCATTTCAACTCCCATCTGAAAGTTAGATGAAAATGAAACATTTTGAATATTCCATGTTTGTACCGCCTCTGTCTTTGCATGGTCTCATTGTCCTTGTCTCCCGGAGTCAGTCATTAGCTATTATCAAAGGGACACTCTCAACCAACATGTCACATGACAGTAGCCTCTCTTTTGCCCTCAATTTTTGAAGGAATTGCTAAAGGGAAGGCAACTCTGGGACCAAGAAAGGTTGAACCACTGGGCATCCTCCCAGAACAAAAGAATGCAAATGAGATGAGATATAGTAATTCTAAGGGAAAGACAGATAGGACTGGATAGAATATATGTATGAGAATTTCTGGAGATATGTAGTTATCATTAATTCTTGTGCAACATACTGTAGATGTGGGATGAACCTTTTGGTGCCCCCAAGAGGTATTTTCCCCGCCACAACGAAGGGCGACTAGGGTTTTGTCCTTGTAAAAGGGCCCTCTTGGTTAAGAGGTGAAGACCTTCTTTATAAGCACTCGGTTGCTTTTTCAACATCCGATGTGGGATTAATCCTGTGACCCTAGATCCACTACACAAGCCCCCCCTTGAGAAGGCAAGCGAGTGCGAGCTCAGGGATCCCACAGACGGCGCCACTTTGTAGATGTGGGATGAACCTTTTTGGTGCCCCCAAGAGGTATTGTCCCCGCCACAACGAAGGGCGACTAGGGTTTTGTCCTTGTAAAAGGGCCCTCTTGGTTAAGAGGTGAAGACCTTCTTCAATGTCAGAGGGGCTCTTAATGCCAATATCAAACAAGCGGAGTGCAACCAACTCTCTCACTAGACAAAGAAAGATAGATCGTGCCTAAGCATACATCTAGCGGAGCAGACAATGCAATCAAATCATAGTGGACAGATAGTTTTTAGGTCGTTCGGTCCTACAGACCTACGTCCACCCCACACTCAAACCAGAGTGTGGATTCCCGCTGATACACAGCTTAATCGCTAGGCCTTACAGCTTGCCAACAACCGCTGAGCATCACAGCTTGCTTCCACTGGGCAATACAGCTTAGCCAATCGCTGACAAACAGCTTGACCCGCTGGGCATTACAGCTTCACCGTCCACTGGGCAATACAGCTTAGCCGTCCAGAGGAACCGATCCTCTGCCACTGCTGAGCATCACAGGTTGCTCTGCTAACTAACAGCTTGAAATAAAGGTTCAAAAGAAAAACAAAATTGATGGAAACACATCACCAGAAAGCTGTGGACAATTGTAAAACAAATGTGGCTCTCACGGAGCTGACTGGATTTGATCTGATCCAAAGTCCAGTAGAGGCAGATCTTCAGGAATGGCTTCTCTTCCTCTCCTCGAGCTCTCAATCTCTCTCTTTCTTTCTTTCTCTTCTTCTGCTGCTCTTTCTTTTCTTCTCACTGTCTGCTCTTCTTCTTCCTCCAATCTCACGAACTCTCTTTTCTTCTGCTCTGCTATTCTCTGCAACTCTTCTTCTCAGATTTCTTACGTTTCGTTTCTCCTAGATGATTGTCTTGATTGCAGAAAGTGGGTCTTATATATTCCTTCTGTCTGGGACCCACGAGCTCACTCCCTAGGCGTGTAGAGAGAACACTCCCGCCAGGAAGCTTCAGGAGACTGTTAGCCATGTGTCAGAATCTGAGCACTGTAGCTTTCCATGTGGTAGCTCTTCTTCATGGATGATCCACCTTGGATCATGTGCCCTCCTCAACAATCACGAGTAGGTATCCTGTCACAATATCAGACACTTTGTCAGTTTAAGACAGACTAGAATAAAGTGTTGTGCAGATTTCATAAGACCATTAAACAGTCGTGCATAGACTCAATATAGCATAAGCTTGCATACATGCACAGACTTAATGTTCACACAACACATGCATGCACAAACATAATTCTAATACAAGGTAACCAGATGCACTGACTATGTATATGCAAAGTGCAAGCATTGCACAGACCCGTCGTGTCGTGAACAACCTTGCACCAACTTGATAGCGTGCGACAAAAATTGTTGCACCGACTTGCTATGCCTAGACTTAGACATACACGGACTTGGTCGCCTGCTGGAGCGATGATTACAATGACTTACCTAATGCATAGAAGGCATTGCAATGACTTGAAGCCGAACCTAGATCACAAAGACCAGCATGCATGGACTTACTCACACACAATATCAGTGGTTGCACCGACAAACTTAAAGTGCAACACTATGTTGCAATGACTCAAAGTGTGCAAAGCCTAAGAATGCAATGGCGTTAAAACACCTTAGACTTAAGTATGCACCGACTTACTTCCATGCATCACAAAGGGTTGCATAGACCTAATGAAAACCATGATAGAAAATGCAAGGACACTGTGACTCTTGGGTTCAAACATGCAACGACTTCACTTTTATTGCAAGACTTCAATGCACAGACCTAGTTCGCTAAAGATGCAGCATATGCACGGACTTAAATGCAACCAAATGGACATATGCATTGACTTAATGCAGAGCGAACCAAAATTTGTATAGACTTAGACATGCGAATATGAGACTTGGATGCATGGATCAAAATGCACATGCACTGACTTTGTTGTGCAGCCTGACTGAGATATGTACGAGCTTTAGCCTTAGACAATGACTTAAGCACTGAAGTGCACTGACTTAACCTGCTGATTGACATTATGACCTAAACATAGGTGAATGCACCGACCGCCTTTGATGGCCTTTTGCAGCACATAAGAAATGTCAAACTCCATGAGGATGACAACCCATTTGCCCAGTCGCCCTTTCAAGATCGGCTGGGAGAGTATATATTTGACCGAGCCGGCCCTGGATATCAGTTTGACTTCATGTGACAGCATGTAGTGCCTCATTTTCTTGGCTGCAAACACAAGAGCGAGGCAGACTCTTTCAATAGGTGTGTATTTTGCTTCGACCCTGACCAATCTTCGGCTGAGGGTAGTACATAGCTTGTTCTTTTCCTTCTTTATTGCTTTGGGCCAGCATTGCCCCTAGAGAACATTCGGTGGCAGCTATGTACAAGATCAGCGGCCGTCCTTTAATAGGTGCCCCCAGGACTGGCGGGGTCTTTAAATATTCTTTCAGTTGATCAAAAGCTTTTTGATTCTTCGCTCCATTGGAACGGGGCATTCTTTATCATTAGCTTGTAGAACGGCTGGCACCACCCCGACAGGTTAGAGATAAACCTACGAACGTAGGCTAGCCGGCCTTGCAACGACCATAATTTCGTCAGGTTTCTTGGAGGAGGTAGCTCCCGAATAGCCTTGATTTTTATAGGGTCTATTTCAATTCTCCAGTATCTGACGACAAAGCCTAGGAACTTTCCACTGGAGACATCAAAAGTGCACTTCATCAGGTTCATCTTCAGTTCATGCAGGCACAACCTTTCGAATATAATTCTGAGGTCAGTCAGATGATCCTCCCTCCTCTTTGTTTTGATGACCAAGTCATCGATGTAGCACTCGAACTTGCTGTGAAGCAGCTCATCGAATATTTTCGTCATCACCCTCTGGTAGGTGGTGCCAGCATTCTTAAGGCCGAAGGGCATCCTCTTGTAATGAAAAATCCCTTTAGGCGATCGAAAAGCTGTGTGAATTCTATCATGATATGCTATCTAGATCTGATTGTATCTGGATGACCCATCCATGAACGACAAGGCCTTGTGGCTAGTGGTGGCGTCGATCATCACTTCGGTGATTGGCACTAGAAAATCATCCTTCGGACAAGCTTTATTTAGGTCCCGAAAATCCACACAGATTCAGATCTGGCCATTTTTCTTCTTGACAGGCATAATGTTTGCCAACCATGTGGTATATTGATTTTCAGCTACAAAGTCGACATCTTTCAGCTTGTCAACCTCCTTGCAAACTTGACTTGCCAATTCGGGCCTCATTCGCCTGGGCGATTGCTTCACCGACTCGGCTTTAGGGTCAATGGCCAGGATGTGCTGGGCAACTACAGGGCTAAGGCCTGGCATCTCCTTGTAATTCCAAGCAAAGTAGTCTCAGAATTCTTGGAGTAGCTTCACATACTGCCCCCTCTCTTTTATTGACAAGAGGGCACTAAGGAAGGTTGGCCTGGGATCATCCTCAGTACCGAGGTTGATTTCGACCAATTCGTCAATAGTGGCTTGACTGCCATCTTATATTTCCGGGGGAGCCAGCTGTAGGTCTACAAAGCCTTCATCTTCTTCTTCAACTTCGAGGCCCTCATAGATGTATTCCTATCTTATTTCGCTTATGGGCGGGACTTTGGCTCTACCTTGTTCCGTGCCAGTTGGCTGCTGGTTGGGATGGATAAACAGTCCCGGTGCTGACCGTGCATACCCTATGCTGCTCGGGTGCTAGCCTACGGATGTGGCGTCCTCAGGGACGAGACAACTTTCTTCAGCTTGTGGCTCTTGCGAGTCGTTGCTGGGGGTTGTAGTTGGTTTCATGGAGATGGACTCCCAACATTTGCATGGGGTGACAACTCCATGACCATTGTGCGCCTGCAGCTGAGAGGGGCTCGAGCCTTTTAATTCAGCTGATGGTTCAGCTATGTCATAGTCTCCTATATATTCATCATAAATCGCCCCTAGGGGGTCTTCACTTGTTACAGTGTAAGTAGAAATCATGTCAATCTCTTGATAATCTGGCGACGATAAGGAACTTCTTCTGAGTCTCGGCCACTAGGAAAGGACCCAGGATATCAATTCCCCACCGGGCGAAAGGATAAGGCTCGGTGAGCATTACAAGTGTCGACGCCGGCTGGTGGATCAAATGGTCGAACCGCTGGCAACGATCACACTCTTGGACATACGTCGAGCAGTCGCACTGTAAAGTGGGCCACCATTCCCCTGTCGCAGCAAGATCCTAGCAATCGATCTCCCCCCTTGGTGTGTGCCGAAATCCCATCGCGGATTTCCTCAATTGCTCGTCGGGCCTCGATCTCGAGGTTCAAGGCACTTAAGGAGGGGTCCGACGAAGGACCGTCGATAGAGCAATCCATCGAGTAAAATAAACCGCCAGGCTTGATACTTGAGTCGCCTGGCTTCTCGAGGGTCAGCAAGTTCCCGAGCGTCACTTAGCTAGGCTATGTAGGGCGTTCTCCATTCGTCAGGCGATACCTGTATGGTTACTGCAAGCTCGGCGTCCACACTGGGATGCTCCAGTTCCTCTAGGGGGACTGAACCGGTTCCGTCTGAGCTAATGGATGAAGCGAGGCGAGAGAACGCATCCGCTCGAGAGTAAAACTCTCGAGCTATTCGGATCACCTGAAAGCTCTCAAATTGTCGTGCTACTTCCTTCACCAACTAGAGATACTTCATCATCAATGGCTCCCGAGCTTTGTAGTCTCCATTAACTTGGCTAGCCACAACTGTTAATCAGTGTAGATCTTAACTCGCTCTGCTCCTAGGCGCTTCGCCATCCGAGCCCCAGAAATGAGGGCCTCTTATTCGGAGCCATTATTGGATCCTGCGAATTTGAATTTCAGAGCATACTGTAATTCCACTCCCTCCACTGAGCTAAGGAGACCACCCGCACCATTACCGGCCGAGCTCGACGATCCATCCATGAAAAGTTCCTTGGTCGGGCCAGCCGTAGGCGGGGGTGTTTCATCCGGTGGGATTGAATTCTCTGCGATGAAGTCCGCAAGAGCTTGACCTTTTATGGTAGCACGAGGGTGGAAAGAGATATCATAGGCATCGAGCATAATCACCGATTTGATGAGGTGCCCTAAAGCTTTGGGGTGAGCCAGGATCTTCTTTAATGGTTCGTCAGTCAGCACTACAATGTTGTGTCCGTGAAAGTTGGGCCGGAGGTGCTTAGACGAGATTACCAATGCTAGCACGAGTTTCTCAGTTACGGGATATCTCTTTTCGGCATCAAGGAGCACTTTGCTGACGTAGTATACCGGCCTCTGGATTCCTCAGTCATCTTGGACTAGGATCGAGCTAACCGCAGAAGACATCACTGAGAGATAGAGATACGAGATTTCTCCAGGCACGAGCTTCGATAGTACAGGAGGGGCCATCAGGAACTGCTTCAACTCGGTAAAAGCTTTTTCATATTCATCATCCCAGGTGAAGGCGGGAGTCACCATCTTCGGCCCTCACAACAATTTGAGGAAAGGCAGACTGCGCTCCGTCGCTCGGGACAGGAAACGGTTGAGCGTGACGATCCTTCTTGTCAAGCACTGGACGTCCATCCACAGACTATCGACTCTTGATCGGTAGAAAATGAGCAGACTTAGTCAACCGGTCGACGATTACCCATATACCATTGTGTCCACCTCTTGTCTTAGGTAAACCCATGATGAAATCCATCCCTATACCTTCCCATTTTCATTCAGGAATATTTAAGGGGTGTAATTTACCTGCGGGTTTTAAATGCTCTGCCTTTACTTGCTGACAAGTGAGAGAGCAGGACACAAAATCTGCTACTTCTCTTTTCATGTTGGGCCACCAAAAGTTTCTTTTTAAATCTTGATACATCTAGGTAGCATCAGGATGAACAGTATACCTTGACTTATGTGCTTCTTCCATGATTAATTTCTTAGTGTCATTATGATTTGGCACACAAATTCTACCTTTAACGTGCTTTTGATAAGTTGGTCAAAGAGTGAGAATTCAAGAAAGGTGACCTTGTTATGGTCAAAAGAAGAGAAGTAATGGCAGCAAACCTTAAAGAGAAGTTGATCGAAACTTGGGGAGGGTTGTATGTGGTACATCGGGTCTACAAAGGAGGTGCTTACGTCCTGGTGGATCGTAAGGGCGCAGTTCAGTTTTCCCCCCTCAATGGGAAGCACATGAAGTTATATTGGGTGGCTACACAGGCACCTGAAGAGTGAACAAAGCACAAAAGAGCTTCTTAAGCCCAAACACAGTCCCACCATGCAATAATGCCCGTAATGGACCTTACGTCCACACTGGTAAAGAAAATCGTTCCTTGCACGGACATTAACCCCATGCCCGTGAAAACATCCCTACGGTGATGGGTTTATGCCTTAGCCGAATGCCATTTAACAATTCTCTCGACGGACCTTACGTCCGTACGGATGAAGAAAACCTCCCACTTGCGCGGACATTAACCCCATGCTCGCGAATACATCCCCGGTGTAAGGCTTCGTGTCCCAGCCGACATTCACACAATATCACCATTGCGGACCCTACGTCCAAATCGACGCAGAAGCTCTTCGTTTTGCTAACGAATAAACTATTTTCTCGACGCAAGACTTCGAGCCCTAGCCGAAATCAAACAATACCACCATTACGGACCCTACGTCTGAATCAGCGTAAAAGCTCTTCCTTTACGTTAGCATTACCTTCTTGCTAACGAATAAATCATTTTCTCGGTGCAAGGCTTCGTGCCCTAGCCAGAATCACACAATATCGCCATTGTGTACCCTACATCCGAATCAGCGCAGAAGCTCTTCCTTTGCGTTAGTATTACCTTCTTGCTAATGAGTAAATCATTTTCTCATTGCCAGGCTTCGTGCCGCAGTCGAAATCTACACAATATCGCCATTACGGACCCTACATCCAAGTCGGCTTAGAAGTTCTTCCTCTGTGTTGACATTAATCCCTTATCAATGAATAAAGCCTTCTCTCAGCGCAAGGATTCGTGCCCTAGCCAACTTCTACACAATATCGCCATTGCATACCCTACGTCTGAATCGGCGTAAAAATTCCTCCTTCGCGTTAGCATTGCCTTCTTGCTAATGAATAAATCATCTTCTCGATGGAAGGCTTCGTGCCCCAGTCGAAATCTGCACAATATCGCCATTACGGACCCTATGTCCAGATTGACAGAAATTCTTCCTTTGCGTTGGCATTAACCCCTTGCCAACGAATAAACCCTTTCTATCGACGCAAGGACCCATGCCTTGGCCAACAGTCACACGCTATCATCTAGGGTCGAGCATCACATATCAATCCATCATCATTCTCTTACCCTTTATTTTTTTTTTAAAAAATATGAGGCTTAAAATAGAGGTGCCCCGCCAGAGTTGTCCCTACACTAGGGCAAGGGTAAAAATGGCAATAACCCAACTGTAACGAAAATTCGAAAGGGCGCTGCAGGTAAAATCGGGTACCCCGCCACGTGAAAACTGGAAAGGGTGCGTGGGCAAAATCAAGAGGGGCTTGACGCTGGTGAAAACCCGAAAGGGTGCTTGTACCGATAATGTGGTTAAAAAAAATAAAAAAATGATGATACATCTTCCATCTAGAGGACCCTTCTCAGGGTCAAATTCTCAAACACCTTCATAATAGAATATCCCCGTATGTCCCACTGGAGAATAAACCACCAATGGACAAAGCCTGACTGGAATAGGCCTTCCGCCTATTTTGGTGATGAATACAACCTTTCTTTGCTTCGGCATTTAATCTAATGCCGATGAATACATCTGCCCTGATTTTCTTCATCATCGGCGAGATCAGGGAATGAAACATTATTTGGACCTTTCATCATTGTTAATGAATACAACCCTTCTTTGCTTCGGCATTTGACTCAATGCCGACGAATGAATACACCGGCGGGTGGCGTCTCCAGTTCTTGGTAGCGGTAGTCTGATATTTATATTGCGTTATCGGTACCCGGAGCTCTGGGTCGTTACTGTTGGTATCAGAGCAGCGTTGGGAAATCGTATAAGGAATTGAAATTGCATGTGATCATCCAGAACAAGTCCATTCGAGTCGTATGTTGCTGGCTTAGGATGTTTTTCATGATTATTAATGTGTTTTCCATTGTCGCATGTTTTAGATGCCGCCCCATAAAATAAGAGCTCATGTTCCCCCGGAAGTGAGTGGCAGCGTTCCTCCTCTTGTCGTGCCTGCTCCTCCCCCGATCGTACCAGTCCCTGCCCCTGCTGTACCTGCTCCAGCTCCGCAAGATGACTTACCTGGTGGCCGTGGTAGAGCACTCAAGGAGTTTCGTCTATTCCACCCGCTGACTTATGAAGGTCAGTCAGATCCGAATGCTGCCAGGATTTGGATTGAGGCGACTGAGCGTGTGTTCCGATCGATGGAATGCGCGAAGGATGAGAATGTTATGCTTGTTACTTTTCAACTCCAGGGTGCAGCTTTGATGTGGTGGAGTTCGGAGTGGGTAGTTACTTTCTGTTCCCGACCACTTCGTTAGATCACCTGGATAGAGTTCGTGACTACCTTCGAGTGCACTTACAGTCTGGCCTGTCTTCGTTTGGATAAGATGCACCAATTCCTAGATTTGGTTCAAGGCGAGATGACCGTGTTGCAATATCAGAACAGGTTCATTGCGTTGGGTCGGTATGCGCTGCATATTATCGCTGATGAAGCCTTAAAGACCAAATAATTTCTCCTTGGTTTGAAAGTCGATTTGAGAGTGCTGCTACTTGCTACCTGTATGAATGTCATGGACGATGCATATCAGGTAGCAGTCATGGTTGAGCTCGATTTGACGAGGTTTACAGGGTTCTCTCAGTCCAGTGTTGCTCAGTCGGTTGTACCGTTTTAGTAGTCTTTTTAGCCATCAGTGCTTGGAGTATCGTTTGTCGCGCCTACTTCTAGTGGCCCTACAAGGCAGATGTTTAGAAAGTCTAAGAAGCGATTTAACTATCAAACACCTTCGGGTTTTGTGCAGTAGCAATCGGCGTCTTCTGATTCTGTCCAGCAGTCTGTTTCTCCTTTTCAGTAGCTCCGAGAGTTTCCCGTGAGTTAGCTGAGACTGTGTCCGAGGTGTGGTGGCAGTCATCCCGGTGTACCATGTTCCTTACTGGTAGTCTGTTATCGCTGTGATCAGTTGGGTCACGTTGTTCGAGATTGCCTGATGAAGTCCGTGCCGGTGCAGTTCTCGTAGGTTACCCAGCCGCAGCAATCTCAATTTCGTCTTCCTGCATCACCTCTGCCTCAACCATCTTATTTGCAAGTTCCAGCTTCTTCTCAGCAATCTTCTGCAGCCTCTAGCCGAAAGCCAAGGAGCTGGATTACTCACATCACTCGTGCAGAAGCCATTGCATCCAACCTCATAGAAGGTACAGTTTTAATTTTTAGTCGTCCAACTCACGTTCTATTCGATTCAGGTGCTACCCATTCATTTATTTCTGATGATTTCCTTGCTCATCTCGAGGATCCAGTAACCGAGTCACCCTGTGAATTTCTCGTTGAGTTACCATCCGGAGATTTCATGTCCACTCCATTTTGCCTAGAAGATTCTCCCGTTATCGTCAGTGACTGGCAGTTGCCAGTGAAGTTGTATGCGCTGTAGTTGGCCGATTACGATGTGATTCTAGGCATGGACTGGTTAGAGTAATATCATGCCGCGGTTGACTACAGATCTAAGAAAGTCTACTTTCAGCCACGCAGGAAATCAGCTTTCTATTTTCAAGGTACCTGACTCTGTCCTTCTCGCTTTCTATAGTTAGGTGTACTTCACTTTCAGTTTCATCCTTGTTCTTCCTTGTAATTTCGAGGATGAAATTCCTTTAAGGAGCGGGGGACTGTCAATATTCTGATCTTCATAAAAGATCACATCTCTCTGTCTGACTATTGTCTTCTTTTCTGGATCCCATAACCTGAAGCCAAACTCTTCATTTCCATAGCCTAAGAAAATACAAGGAGTGACTTTGTCATCAAGTTTTCGCCTTTGGGCAGCCGCTCCCGGATCTATCAGTATTCGACTCAATGGCTGACAATTGAGATATCCCCTCATATTTAGAGGCCTGTTATGATTGGGGTCAGGAATTAGCATATCATCTTCTGTAAATGTAATAGCTAGCCCTGAGTTAACCTCTGTCGGGAATGCTTCATATTGAGCTGGTGACTGCAGGGAATCAATAAAAGCTTGGCGAGCTTCTTCGCTTAAAGAAAGAATTTCCCATATGGAAAATCTTTTAGGGAGCTTCTTCAGCATCTTCATAATTCGGCTGCCCACTCGGACAATGGACAATCGCATCTCCTCCACCCAGCGGGGCCTCGGAGGCTCATGGGGCGCTTGCGGCATGGCTTGCCCTTCCTTTGCTTCTCTCTTCCGAGGGGACTGTTGAGGACTCTCCATCGGGGAAGTCATCTATGGCGCTATCGGAAGATCGATGCTTGCTTTATCCTTCTTCTTGAGCGTCACAGCAGGTGGTTGATGGGGCTTGTGGCCTTTAGTAGCAGCATCCTGTGTCGGCTGTTTGCCCTCTAGGATGGACAGGAATTCAATAAATGATGGAGCTTCATCGCTTCCCTTTGCGTTTGCATAGAGGCCTGATGGGGGAGGAATTTCAATGCCCCGGACTTCTGGCTCTGGCATCTGGTAGGGTTGTTCACCTCTAAAGATAATGTTATGGTTAGCCAGAGGTAAGCGTCCCCATTTTCTCCCAGAGCGGGTAGCATGCATTGAGGTTGAGGCCTCGACTTGGTTTGCCTCTAGTGATGGAGTGGAAGGCTCCCCTTCATCCTCTTCCCCTGGCAGGGTGAACAATGCTGACAGAGTGTTGCACTGTACTGTGACTGTCTTTCTTTTGATTTTTACTTTATTCTTTTTCTGGCGTCTTGCCTTAGCTGGCTTGTGCTCCCAAAAGAGGTCAGTTTCAGCTTGCTCTTGTTCCCTTTCTGGTTGTTCTTTGATGGTTAGCCCCTCTAGCTATTCCTAGAGGATATGATCCTTCACCAATATTGGCTTTGGCTTGGTCTACTCATATTCGTCGAGCTGGCTAATATACTGTTGTAGACGCTTCACCTCGGAGCTTACCTCCTCGCGGACAGATAGTGGAGTTTGCTTCCTCTGATTATGAGTAAACATCCAGATGACCGGTGGCGACTCTGTAGTGTGCCATGTAGGATTTACTGGTTGCGAGGCTTGCTTTGAAGTAACACCTCGAATAGAGGCACCTGGTGTCCCAGAAACTGGTGGCCTTCTTTTGGTTTTGGTTGATATTGTCTGCCATCCCACATGTTCCTTGATAGGAGTAAGAAAGCACGCTTCATATGTGTGCTACGTGTAAGTTTTGGTAGCTTCTTTAGGAAACTGTTGGTACAAGGAAATAATGTTAACAGTTTGCCTCATCACTAGGGGTTCATGGGGGGGTGCAGGATCCACTTGGTGCTCTCCCATCTGTCGCTCACCATTCTTAATCATGCTTTCCATGACATCCTTGAATGTATAACAGTCTTCAATGGCATGTCCCAGTGCTCGGTGATACGGGCAGAACATGGGATCATCCTTCTTTGCCGCATCGGTTGGTCTTTTTGGCTCAGGTAGTGTAATTTTGTTGTATTTGTAAGCCTATTCAAACAGTGCCTGTGTCTTCCCTTTGGGAAATGAATATGACTTTTTCATCTTATTTCTCAAAGAGACACCTTCTTTCTTTTCTATTGCCCCTACTAGTGGAGGAATAGTTGCTACTTTGGCCTTTTCCTTCTACTGATCAATAGTCTTGAAGTCAACAGTGTGTGCCTCTGTTGGCGCTGACCGCCGCTCAATAGCTTTTCCTTTCTGAACAGTTGGAATATTGGTGGTAGGACGTTTGGACAGGAAAGTCTCGACCTCTGTCACCACATTATCCAGACAGTCGAACGTCCTAATATCGGCTCCAATCATCTTTTCAAGCACTTCCCTTCTGAGGTTCTACTTGCATATCTGAACAGCATCTTCTTGGTGCGGAGGCCGCCTGCACCTCATGGCCAAATTCCTCCACCTCTTAATGTAATCTAGGGCCGTCTCATCCTGTCTCTGCTTGGTAGAGTATAATTCTGTCACTGTAATCTCTCTTTCCGTGACATGGAATCTCTCTCGAAACTTCCGCTGCATATCAGGCCAATCAACTATAGACCCGACCGGGAGACTAGAATACCATTCAGAGGCCAACCCCGTGAGGGATGAGCCAAAGAATTTTAGCAGATATGCTTCATCAGTAGCCAAGTCCCCCATGACGGTCGTGTAGTAAGCAATATGCTCCTTGGGGGAGCCTTGTCCATTGAATTTCTCAAATTTCGGTGGTTTACTGACGCCTGAGAGTAGTCTCCTTGCAGCATATTGCGGAGGATATGGTACTCGATAGATGTCAAAGGTGCCAAAGTCACCATCATCCCTTTCAGATAGCTTCATTTCTATCATCTTTTCTATCATCAACTTATTTACTACAGTGGGGTCCATAGGCTCTGGATAGAAGTGTGCCTATTGTTGTGTAAAGGGGGTCGTCATGACCATTGCATGTAAGCTGGGCTGCACTCCTGACGGAGAGGGTTGCACTTGGGATGTCGAAGGCTGTGTTGTTGTCTGCTGTGGGAAGGGCTGACATGGAGCTTTCCCGTGACTAGCTTGATGGGAGGCGACAGGTATAACAACCTCTGCCGAGTTGGAGAACTCCTTTGCTGGTTCAGCATGCTTGGAGACCAGGGTTTGTTCATTCTTCTCATTTAGTTACTTTTTAAGAGATTCAATCTCTTGTCAGTACCTCCTGAACATCATCAAAATAGCTGGATCCAGGGCTGCAGCCATAGGCATCTCCTCTGTCATCTGGCTAGATGTCCCCTCAGTCGGGTTTATGAGTGACACATCTTCTTCTTCAGAAGTCACCATATTTAAAGTCAAGGTGGTGATCTTTGGCAAATCATCAGGTGCTGCAAGCTTCTCTCTTGCTGCCTGGCCTCGTCTTATTATGGGTCCAGGCCTTTGAGCCAACTTGAGGATCTCTTCAGACCAGTCAGGCAAAGCGCCATACCCTCTAGTAATTCCTACCATATTACAGGAAAAAATCTACAGTTTTCCTCTTTGCCTCCAAACTCTTCTCCAGGCATGATCAGGGAAGGTCAACCGATCAAACACAGATACTCTGTTTCTTTCTCCTCCCCTCTGCGGGGCATCCTTCAAACATCTGGCCCTTCGGCCATCTTCAAATTCATTGGAGCCCGAACACAATACTCCTGGCATTATCTCATCTTTATTGTCTTCTTCTTCTTCGGCGACGCCCATGGCGCGGGACAATCTTTGCTATCGTAGGGATGAATTCCCTAGGCAGTGAAAATAGTCTTAGACTACCCTGTCAATTTCTTCTCGACTATGCCTCTGGGGATCAGCTCGAGGCATCAGTCGCTCTTGTGTCTTCGGCTGATAAGCTAGCCTTGCCATCTGTACAGCTTGGTATATCTTCTGGGGATACCGAAACACATCTGCCTGCCTGGTGTAGGCCCTTGGCATGTAAGGAGCGGCCATTGGGATGACTTCCTTTTCTTCTTCTTTTCTTATCTGAACTTTCCTGCCCCCTCTCCTATGGTCCATAACAACAACTTCTTTCCTCTCAGGGGCTGGTGCCGAGCCTCGAACTTTCTTGGGCACCCAGATCTGCTTGAATTTTGCCGACTTAGGTGCCAGTGGCTTCTTTTCTCTTCCCTCAATGTTGGCCCTCCTGGTGGCCAGCACTTGGAACTTGTTGTTGGTGGGGACCGTCGGAATGATGCAGTCAGGTAGGGCCTCAGTCGGGTGACCATTGAGGTACACTCACATTCCTCCGATCAGCATGGACTTCCCGGAAGTGGACAAGTGTCCTCGGGGTGCAACAGTCTGGTTCCTCCAGTAATTCTTCCTCTTCCCACCAGCGATAGCAGGAACACTAGCTCTTCTGTCCAAGTGATGGACATAGCATGGAATGACGGTGCATGAGACTACGGTCTTCCGTAGCATCTTCCTTTCTGGTAGAGCTACGGCTCCTACCACAGTAGTCTTCTCAACTGCACCATCGACCTAGAGCAGGTCGACGAATGCAAGTCCTAAGCAGTTTGGGAAACCCACAATCGGGGGCATGGACCCGAATAATGTAGGCATCGCCAGGTAGCCATTGCGAACATGGCTGTCAGTGACTTGCTGGCCGAACTTGAGAGAAATCACTCCAGTCTCCTCTGAATTCCCTCAAATAAGATTAGCACACAGTCAGAATTTTGGGGGGAGGGTGCCAGGCCTCCTACCTTGGCGAAAAGATGAAGGGAGACTCGGTCCCCCTGGGCGTGCCAAGCTTGTGGGGATGAGATTGATGCTCTGCAGGGAGTTGTCTAGTCCAAGGATAGGATGATGGCAGGAAGAGAATAGACCTTTTTGAGGTGTTGTGGCTTTGTCCAATGAGTAATGAAATGCATACCACCTGGCCAGTCCTCTCCTAGGACAGAAAAGATAGAGCTCTGGTAGAAGGGACTTTCACAGACCTTGTGGCTGACCAAGTCTTCTCCAAGAAGGTGTTCTGAACTCTCATTTTGTAGTGGCGGAAGCTCTGACCTGGGTACCTTCTCCAAACCTCAAAAGAGGTGTTTTTGGAGGTTTGCATTTGGCATTGATGCTCTCTAGATGGTTTTTGAAAAGATAGATTTGTCAAAGTACTTTGAGATTTTCCTTCAGTGAGGTCGACCTGTTGAGATAGTGAGGTCGACACGGCTGTGTAGAATCCTGTCTTTAACGGCTTCCGGAGGCACCATGAGGTCAACCTCCTGTAATAGTGGTATCAACCTATCTTAAGAACCTGCACGTTATAACAGTTTCTGGAAGATGCCTGAGGTCGACCTACAGTGAAAGTAGTGTCGACCTATCTTAAGAGACTGTCCGCACCTTGTAGCTAATGTCGGTGCAGCGTGAGATGAGGTCGTGGCAGCTCTATTGTGAGGTTGGAGTAGTTCTTCTGTGAGGTTGGAGCAGTTCTTCTGTGATGTCAGAGTAGTTCTTTTGTGAGGTCGGCCAATCCTTTTTGAAGTTGCACTTCTTATCTGAATTCTGCTCAACCTTTGTAACTAAGTTCCACCATATGCATAACTCCTTGTCCTTGATGTTTTTCCCAATAATTCTTAGCTTCATATCAATATAGGGAAAGCCCTTCTCACCTTAGACAGACCATGTACAAAGCTTCTCATTTGAACTGCCATTATTACTGTTGATCTTGCTGTTGCTCCCCAAGTTAACATGGTTGAGTCCCTTGATCTGACAGTGTCACTCTTTGATCCTGAGATCTTTACACAGGAGAGTCTTTTGATGATGAGCATAGAATGGAAATATCAAAAACATTTATCATGCATACTGACGCATAGTTGGCTCAATTCAATAGACTTGTAATGAATCAAACTCAGACACTATCAAAACAACATATATCCAATATTCTCTTCCTTTTTGATGATGACAACTATGCGTCATTGTGAGTCACCAAAGCAATGGAATCATGAAACAGACGATGACTCAACAAGACTTCTCTCTTCTCTCCCCCTTTGAATAGATGCTGACTCATCAAGACATCTCTTCCCCTTTGCCATCACCAAAGAGGGCTTAAATTTAAGCCAATTACTAAAACAGAAGATGAGCACATCGGGTCATAAACATTCAAATGCAGATCACAAGCCTGGTGTAAGCAGATCATACAAGTTGTTAAAAATCATGAGTTCTGAAGCAGCCTAATGCAAGAGCAGATTGTTGGCTCCCCTGTTGATGTTGGGTCCCTTGGCTTGGCATGAAAAGTTCACACAAGGTGGCATCGGATGCCATGATGTCATAGCAAGGCAGCATAAACAGAAACATGAAAGATATATTCAAGATGTTTGAATATTGCAAGATGATGCAATCAGAAAGCAGTGTGACAGCCATAGAACTGATTTAGTTTTCAAGATTTTTAGATTTTTAAGTTTTCTAATTTTTAGATATTTTAAGGTTTTCTAGTTTTCAGATTTTTAAGGTTTTCTATGCAATGCATGGAGGACGGAACATGCATACAAACCAAATATATGAGGAACCTGATACCAAATGCTTAGAGAGATGATACCAATTGCTGAGAGGGGTGATGCCAATTGTTGGGTCCCCTTGGGGTGATGCTTTCATTGTAGCCAGGAGCATGTATCAATAAGAAATCTGACCACAAGGATCAGATTCAAGAAATCTTAGGATGGGAGTACTTCAATCCTGAAGCCAAGTTCATAAATGCAGAGTTATGGACTTATCAGAATGATTGTTCTATTCTTTCTCTCTACAACTCTATTCTGTTCTAGGGTCTTGGGAGATGAAAATTTATGAGTCAGTCCTTCTTTATTTAAGAAATCAGAAACTAATATATTTTCAAATTCTCCCCCATGATCAGATTGAATGATGCACACCTTATGCTTATTTTCTTGTTTTGTTAAAGAAGATTTAAAATTCATCAAATGCATCACTCTTGTGAGCTAAAAAGAATATCCATGTAAACCTAGTGAAGTCATCTACAATGACATACCCAAATCTCTTGCCAGTTAGACTTTGAGTCCTAGCAAGACCAAACAAGTCCATATGCAGATGTTCTAATGGTCTAGACGATAAGGGTTCATGCCTTATTTTGAATGATTTCCTGGTTTGCTTCCCTAAGGCACATGAATTACAATTTTTTGAGTTTGTGGAGAAATTTATTTTAGGTAGGCCTCTCACTAACTCATGCTTGACTAATTTATTCAGGATGTCATAGCTAGCATGGCCTAATTTTCTATGCCAAATGAAAGCATTGTTAACAGAGTTAGCAGTCAAACACAGATTAGATTAAGAATTTTTATCTCAGTCCACTATGTAAACATTGTTGACTTTGTGGCAGTTCACACGCGTCAGGTTGCGGGTCCGGAGCCCTCAGGGGGTAGTGCCCTCAGGATGGGCCGGCCCCGAGCGCGGTGTGTATTCGGTGACCAGATTGAGGGGTGGGATAAGGCGATAGGGTAGATGCCAGATCCTAGCATGCTTCAGGTATCCCTTCCTATGGCTGTATCCTCCTCAAGGTGGTACCAGGCACTCGACTTTTATGGAAAGCCGAGGGAGGTTCGAGTGGCATGAGAGGTCCCCCAATTTTTGGGGAAACATAGCTGGGGTGCAGGCATGCCAGTTGATTTCTCGACGCTCTCCTATGGAACCAAGGTTTGACTAGGGATGTGCCGCCAGGACACGACACATGGGCTCGAGAAACGGGCAACATGTGGAGAGAAGGGAGGTCTGTAGGTGCGAGTGCACAGGTGATTGTGGGGAGTCATGTACTAGACATCTTTCCCCACCGACCGCAAGTAGTCAGAGTTTATTTACATCAGATTGAATCCAAACACCTTCTTTCTATGCTGAAGAGAAGTCTGTATATATCCGAAGCCATGGGTGGAGAGTAGGGGGCACTTCGCAGCTATGGGTTCGCATTTAATCGGGAGATGTTTGTTGAGGTCAGAGGAGTGGAGTAGTGTGGGAGAAGACCGAGACCCAAATGTGGACGTGGGGACATCCATTCGGGGAAGGTAATATAATTTAAAAGAGCCACATGGGCTTTACAGGTGGGTCGTAGTAGCCAAGGTACAATTGGAGCAAACCTCGGGACATTTCCAACAAAGAAGCCAGTCCCAGGGTTAATGCGTGATAAGGCGGACATCCGCATGTTTTATCGAGGCTCGCCACGAGGCAAGGGCTATGCCTGATTTGTCGAGGGAGGACTAGACTGGGTGGCCGAAGAAGGTACTGGCTGGTGGCTGGGCGAGGGCTGGACGCGGCTTGGGTCAAGCAGTCAGGCACGGCCTCATGACGGTGGGAGGTGTGACATCATGGCGCGCGCATGGTTGTCATAAATGGGCACACGTGTGCAATCCCAAGGTAAGGGAGTGTTTGTCGTCGTCATAATGCCTTACGTGTAGCGGAAATGGACTTGCGTGTCATGGCTAAATGCCATATGAGGGGAGTATGAACGACATACCCTCAGCGTATGTGAGCCAATTCACAAGTCCACCGCACACACAACTCTCCTTGCTTGTTGCGCCTGTTGCTGACTGCGTTGCTTGCTTGCTTGCCTTGTGTTTTTTTGTGATTGCATGCCCCACCCCTTGAGCTTCCAAGGAACTTTTATAGGGAAAGTTGAAAGGCCATGGGAGGGGTTTAGCCAGACCAAGTTAAGGGTTGGACTGTGTGAGTTCAATGGTAAAGTTGACCTCCCTTTCAAGCAATAAATCAGGTAACTCTGAAGGGAAAACATCAGGAAACTCCCTAACTACGAGGATTTCATTGATCTAGATTTTCTTAAACTTGGTAACTACTATAGAGGCAAGGAAAGCTTCACACTCTTGTGAGATGAGTTTGCAAGCGTGAAGAGATGAAATAATGACAAGGTGCTTCCTGTATTTGATACCAAGAAAGGAAAACCATGGAAGACCAGGTTTTCGAAAAGAATTATCCTACTATGATAATTTATGTAGGCGTCATGGTCTACAAGCCAATCAACTCCCACGATAGCATCATACCCTTCCATGTCAAGGCATACCAGATTAGCAGGAAGATTATGCCCCTCTATAGTAACTTTACTATTGGGAAAATAGGTTTTCAATTCCATTCCTGACCCTAAAGGAGTGACTATGGTTAAATTCGATGGTAAGGGAACAGGTGAAATAGGCAAAGTTTTTGCAAAGGAACTAGCAATAAAGGAATGAGTATCACCTGTATCAAATAACACGAAAGCAGGATGGGAATGAATATAAATTGTACCTTCAATAAGCTCCGCTTCCTTAGCTAGTTCATCTTCTAGAATGACATTCAATCTAGCCTGCCGCTTCCGTCCACCATTGTTTCTTGTGGATGGTTGTTCCTTCATAAGAGGGTAGTCAGGCATACGGTGCTCCCGACTTCCACATCGTAGGCATGCACCTATCCGCTTCCAACATTCTTCGGCCGCATGACCGAATTTATCACAAAATGAGCAAGCCGCCATGACTTGCCTATCTTCTTCTTCTTTGATCTTCTTATTCTGGCATTCATCCTTGCCGTTGCCATTCTGGGATTACTTCTTGCTATCCTGAGAATTATAGGTGATGCTGAATTTTTTCACCTTTTTATCTCATCGATCAGCCTTTCGGCTCGGCTCCTCCACTTTACCCTTGAGCTTGTCGATCTTCTCCAAGGTCCGTTCATAGAGGTGTGCCCGTTGGACCATCTCTACATAGGTCTGAATATTCTTCAGGTTGAGTTGCTCGGTAAAAATGGGACGTAACCCGTCCATAAAGTGATTTGCTTTTAAAAGATCAGTGCTCACTAGGTGCTCAGCCTAGGGTGTTAGGTGAGAGAACTGTAACTCATATTCTGCCACTAACATCATTCCCTGACGTAGTGATCCGAATTCGGTTGCCTTTCTCTCCTTGACATGCTCGGAGAAGTACTTGGCTCGAAAGAGAGTCAGAAATCCATCCCATATGTGTGGTGCGTCTACAGCCGATGCTAGAATAGACTTCCACCTGGTATGGGTGTCTTTAATCAACTGGAACGTAGCAAGACGAGCCTTTTCTTGGTCGGCACATTGCATTACCTCGAATATACGGTTCATTTCATCGATTTAGTTTTCTACGTCGTCGAGATTAGAGGAACCCGAAGACTGCGCAGGATTTAAGCTCCAAAAATTACGATGCAGGTCACCAGCTCCTGCCCTAGCGTCGGCTTGCGCCATATTCTACAAGGCCTGATTGAGACCCACAATAGTTTGTTTCATTCCACCCCAGTCAACACGATGAGCCATTGCAAGATTAAGGTACTTGAGAGGAGTAACAGAGTTGTTAATTCTAGTGGAATCGGTTGGGTTATCCTTAGAGACAATTTCTAATTACTAACTCATCCTAGGTTCTGCCCCATTTCTCTCACGGTTGGGAGTTCCTTTCCTAGTTTCATAGGTGTGGGTCCTAAACCTTGGACTTAACCTATAACATGACTTTTTTCCTAGGACTTCTAGTCCTATGCTCTGATATCACTTTAACTGTCACGCCCCGAGCTTTTAATACAGCAGAAGGAATTTTGGGAACATGAACAACCGGCATGGTAAGCCTCTCGCAAGCAAGAAATCAGAGTGTAAGACAATCACACAAAAGTGCAAAGAAAACAAGAAGCAGAGTTCTGCTATTGCTGGGTGAAGGACTCAAACGAGGCTTCAGAGCAAAACAAAGTTTAAACAAAACATGGCCGACTAAACCCTTCCTTTCACTCCATACACTCACTCACTCTCTTTTCTTCTCAACTCAGATGATGGAGGATCAAGACATGCACTCCTCTCTTCCCTTTTTCATCTCTTCTCTTCTCACACGTGCTCAGCACTTCAATAGGCACACTAGGCAGCGACGGTGGCTCCAGCAGCAGCAGCGCTCCATGCAAGGGTGGGGCATCCAATTTATAGGCTTAAGCAGTAGAGAATCTTCCCTCCAAGTCTTGGCAATTTGATTGGATGGATAAAAGAAAAGAAGATTGACCAAGAGAGTCCTACAACATCTTGAAATTCATTGGCTGGAAAAGAGAAAGGACCTCTTTTTGTCCTGGAGGATCTGCTAGTCAGTTTCTCTGATTGGCTGAGGACAAAAAGCAAATAGCCTTGAAAGGAGACCATTCCCCCATTTGTAAACTGACAGTTCCATTGACAAAAAGGGCTGATATGGTAACCAAATGATGACAATGATAGTTGCTTGTCCTAGGAACCTTTTCCAAGCCTAAAAAATTGTGTCTTTGGAGCTTTGCAGTTACTATTTTTGGCTCCTAGAAGACCTAACGTATTAGATAGAAAAAAACATAAAATGCTTCTGGGAGAACCATGAGGTCGACCTCCTGTGAAGGTGAGGTCGACATTGCCTTGGAGAATGTTGTTTACAATGGCTTCTGGGAGGAGCCTGAGGTTGATCTCCAGTAAAGGTGTGGTCGACGCTGCTTATGCTGACCACTTTCAAGAGTGTTGGTTGTGGGTCGTGAGGTCGACGCTTCCTGATGGTGAGGTCGACACCACCCTTGTGACAAGCTTCTTCAATGGCTTCTAGAAAACCCACTGCATCGATGCTCTTCGTCTGATGCGTCGACGCATCCTTCGCGAAAGTGCCTTACGGGCCATTTGTCATGGGTAACACCTACTTGTCACCCTTATATGTCTATTTGTCACTCGTAATAGCTATTTTTTAGTCTTAATAAGCTATTTTCCACCCTTATCAGCTGGTTAGCCATCGCCACTGGCCTTAGAATTTCTACCTTGATCACGTCGATGTAGTGAGCTTGTAGCGTCGATGTAGCTTTAGACCCGTGAGAGATTTTCTTTTCTTTTGTGAACAAATGCATTGACTCATCAATTGCTGGGGTCGACGCAGTCTTTTCAGGCTTCGATATGCCTCTTCATGCCTATCCAAATCAAAGAATGTTTCTTGAGATTCTAAGTTAGTTTGGCCAATGACTTATAGTGAGACATCATCAAAACACAATTTACTCAACATTTTCCCCTTTTTGATGATGACAACTGTGAGTCATTTTGTGCAAGATTTTTGAATCTAGGCATGCAACACGATAAAAAATTTAAGTACATGGAAAATTCAACATGATATGCACATGATATGCTGACTCCTCAACATGATGACTCATCAACACTCTCCCCCTTTTGACAGACAACACAAACTCTCTCCCACTTTGACATCAGCAAAAACAAGAGGGGTGTGGTATAAAGAGCTGTGTAGAGCGTGATGAAGAAGGCTTCAAAAGAGAGATGCAATTCTAAGATACACAAAATGAGAGAGAGACTAGATCAGCTCCAAAGGCACATATCTCTCAGCACACAAACATTACATGGTAGAAGAGCAGAAATTGAGGGATTAAAAACAAGAACTCGGTGAAATGTTAGAATTTAGGCAACAATCAAGTGAGTGCTCATCCAAGATTACCAAAGATAATACACAGAAGTGAACCGAAGTCCTGAATAAGCCCCGTTCAGTCTAGCTAATTGAGATCCAGTTACCTTTTTGGACAAACTACCATGGGTGTTGAAGCCAAACAAGCTATAATTGGGAGACATGCAAATTGGGAAGCGATGCAACAAACTGTTGCGAGTCTCACCCAGGCCCTTCAAATTGTGGCCCAAGCTAGCTTGTGGGCCGGCACTGGAGACCTATATTGCAATTTCAGAAGTATGAATCCTTCGTGCTTCTCGGGGTCGTCAAACCCTAATGATGTAGAGAACTGGATTAACGAGATGGATCGCATATTCAACGTCATGCAATATACAGACCAGGAAAAGGTCCTTCTTGCTACATTTCAACTCAATAAGGATGCTCATATGTGGTGGAAGGCCACCTCGAGTCATCTTCAAAATGCACAAGTTACTTAGGAAGAATTTCTTGAACTCTTCTGAGGAAAGTACTTCTCTGAACATGTCCGCAAGCAGAAGGTTGCTAAGTTTGCCTCTCTTCGGCAAGGCATGATGTCTATGGCTAAGTACGAGTACAATTCTCAAGGCTGGCATCGTATGCTCCGCATCTGGTAAGCATGGAGCTCTTGAAGGCTAATCATTTTATGGATGGTTTAAGGCCTATCTTTTTCAAACAACTTGGCCCTCAGAACATCTGGACCTGTACGGAAATGGTCCACCGAGCCCACCTATGTGAAAGGACCTTGGAGAAGGCTGAGAAATACAAAGGCAAGGGAGAGGAATCAAGCCAAAAGTCTGATAGGCAGGGAAAGAAGGAAGAGAAATTCAACATTACGAGGTCCTACAACTCTTGTGACAATAAGAAGAGGCCAAGAAATGGCAATGGCAATAACAAGAATAAGAAGGTTAAAGAGGAAGAGAAGCAAGTCATGATGAGTTGCACGTTTTGTGAGAAGTTCAGTCATTCAGCTGAAGAGTGCTAGAAGCACCTCAGTGCTTATCTACGATATGGAAGATGGGAGAATCGCATGTCAGATTTCCCTCTTATGAAAGATCAACCTTTTAATGGTGGGCGTAGGCGGCAGGCTCATCTAAATGCCATGCTGGATGAGGAAACACCGAAGGATGATGGGTTAATGGAAGGTACCATTCAAATTTATTCCCATCCTACTTTTGTGTTATTTGATACTAGTGCTTCTCATTCCTTTATATCTACTACTTTTGCTAAAATCTTACCAGTTTCACCTGTTCCTCTACCTTCGGACCTAGCTATCACTACGTCTTTAGGTCCTGGAACCAAACTTACAACCCACTACCCAAATAGTGAGGTAACCATAGAAGGCCATAATCTCCCCATGAATCTCGTATGCCTTGATATGGAAGGCTATGATGCCATCGTAGGTGTAGATTGGTTATGTGATCACTATGCCAACATTAATTATCGCAATAGGAGGATTTCTTTCCATAAATCGGATCTTCCACGATTTTCCTTCCTTGGCATTAAGTATAGGAAGCATCCTACCCTCATTTCTTCTCTTCATGTTTGCAAGCTTATTTCACAAGGTTGTGAAGCTTTCCTTGCTTCTATAATAGTCATCGAGTCCAAGGAAATTATCCTTGAGGAAATTCCTATTGTAAGAGAGTTCCCTGATGTCTGAATTACCCGATTTACCGCCCAAAAGGGAAGTAAGCTTCTCTATTGAACTCATTCCTTGAGCAGCACTTGTTTCAATAGCTCCCTATAGGATGTCCCCCATAGAACTTAAGAAATTGAAGAAGCAACTTTAGGAGTTGTTAGATAAATGTTTCATTCGACCCAGCACATCTCCTTAGGGTGCGCCGGTCTTATTCGTCAGGAAGAAGGATGGATCTCTTCGGCTATGTATCAATTATCGATAATTAAATCAACTCACAATCAAGAATAAATATCCGCTACTGTGTGTCGATGAACTGTTTGGCTAGATCCCTAGTGAGGAATATTTCGCAAAGATAGACCTCAGGTTGGGTTATCACCAACTAAGAATTAAGGATGAGGACATTTACAAGACCATATTTTGTAGCAAATATGGGCACTACGAGTTCGCAGTACCCCGTCGGATCACTCTCTTGTCTCCCTTTCTCTCCCACTCATCTATCTCACTCCCTTCACACACCCACACACTACATAGGCAGCCACCCCCACTCCCTCTCACCCACACATCGCATCGGTCTCTCTCCCTTTCTCCCCTATTCATCTCTCTCACTTTCTCCACATACACACACCTCTTGCCAGCCATCACACCCAGCCCTCCCCTCTCTCTCTTTGCTCTCTCTCCCATCTATTTTCTCACCCCCTCCACCTGCAACACCCACCGCGACAACCTGCACACACAGCCGCCCTTCCTGTCTCCCTTTCTCTCTTCCATTAACTGTCTCTCTCCTTCTCTCTCAGCTAACCACCCGTGTAGGATCTCTCCCCCCTCTTCACTACACAGACCTCAACCGCAAGGACTCTTCCCCCCTTCTATCTCACCCCATGCAGTTCTCTCTCTCTCCCTACTTCTCCCTCTCCGCCAGCCACCTCCACCACGCAACCCACTACGTTGGCCTCGCCCATGCACGTTCGTCACCGGCTCCACAACCACCACGCCGGCCAAAGCACCTCGCCTTCTCTTCTTATCCTTGCATATGTCCATCACCACTCCTCCCTCCCCCATTGCCACTCTCTTTCCCTCTGCACATCCACAGCTTGCCCCTCCTCTTTCTAACCTTTGCACCGGCCAATGTATCCCTAGCCCCTTCCTCTTCTTCTTCTTACCATGTAGCCACTCTCTCCATCTGCCTCTCACCCTCCCGCTCTCTCTCTCTTTCTCTTTGTTCCCCTTCACTGCACACACCTTCACGTCCATTCTCCCCGCTACCCCTCCCTCTCCTCCTCTTCACCACACACACACCGTTGCCACTGGCTTCACACGTAGCTAGCACCACCCACACCACTGCAACTATAGCCCCTCAGTCCTCCTTGCCCGTGTCATTGACTGCCCACTGCACACACCCGCATCGTCGATGCCAACCTCACCCCCCCTCTCACGTCTGACACCATCTGCCTGCACATCCTACAGTCATCGCGGAACCCATCTCTCTCACCCGTACTACCAAATTGTCGCTCCCTCTCTCTCCAACATACACGCATGTACCGTCATAGCCTCCCCCTTCCCTCACTCTACTCTTTCTGTTCTCTTTGCTACACACACAACACACCGCCCCTCCCCCTCGGCTTCACTCTCACCTACACACACCTTCACAGCCACGGTGGCCCTGCCTTCTCACCGTCCCCCTCTCCCCAGTGTCTCTCACAATGCCACCACCTCCTACATGCACACACCACACACATGCACCCCCCTCACCGGTCGCTCCCTCTCTCTCTAACATACGCACATACCGTCGCAACCTCCCCCCTCTCTTCCTTACTCTCCCTCTATCCCTTTCTCCGTGACTAGCTACCCAAAGCCTCACCAGTAGCCCCTCCTCTCTCTTCTCCCCCATGCATCTCTCTCTCTCTCCTTTATTCCTACACACACCATACTCCCCCCGATCAGATCTTACACCACTCCTCTCTCTTCTCACCTCCTCTAACACACCGCACTGGCCTCTCCCTGCTCTCCCTCCACCGGCGCCACCTCCACATCCACCATAGCCGTCCCTCGCTCCTCACACTCTCACCCACACACAGCCACTGGCTGTGAGCATCCCTTCCCTGCCGTAACCTTCCCATGCACATAGGCACCACTTTCCCCCCGTCACCTTTATCTCTCTCTCTTTCTCTCTCTCTACAAACTGGCTCCCTAGTCTCCCTCTCACCTTCCCAGGTGCACCTCTCCCTCTCACATTCCCAGCTGCACCTCTCTCTAATGTGCACAGTCGCACACCCCCCTCACCGACCGTGAGCCTCTTTTCCCTCACCCGGCCTCCGCCTCCACCATGCACGTGAGCCCCCCTCTCCCCACTACACACACAACAGCCCTCACGCACTGCCAGTCACCTCCCCCTCTATGTTGACTTCTATAGTGGGGATCACAAGCTTGGTGTGGACTTGTTTCCCGGTTGGTGTGCTAACTATCATTTCCCCAAAGAATGTGGCTTGGGGTCTGTTCTTTAGTTGATTAGCAAAACTGGTCGATATGAATGTGTGTGTAGCCCCCCGGTCGAACAAGACGTTTCCATAAATATTATCCACAAGGAGCATACCTTCAGCCACGGTAGGGGTATTTTCTGCTTCTTCTTGCATTAGTGCATAGACTCGCCCTCGGTACTGAATTTTCTCCTGCTGGGGAACTGGCTTTTATTGAGCCTTCTTGGGGCAGTTCCTTGCAAAGTGTCTGCCCTCGCCGCATTCATAACACTTGCCTTCAGTCTTCCAGCATTCCTATCCCCGATGGTTGCGTCCACACTGGATACAAAATGAAATCCCTGGCCTACCCTTCGGAACTGGTCCTTAGCGCACCACATTTTCCTTATCTTGCCTCCCTCCGGCCTACATAGGTCTCTTGCCTGATGACATTTGCTCCTCGGCGAACCTATAAATGGACATCAGTTAGTACTTACCCTTATATATCTCCTAACATTTATGGCTTTAGCCATTACCTTGTATTTTGTTGCTCGGCTAGATGAGCAAGCCTCAACGTCGTTGGGTAGGAGCCAAGGTCTTGGGTAGCGACATAGCATCAGACATTGCTGTGCAGCCCATTGACAAATTTCTTCACCTTTCGACGCGCATCATCAAATATGTGTGGAGCATATTGGCCCAGAGCTGAAAACTTGGCCTCGTAGTCGGCCACCGACATGCTCCCTTGCTTGAGACTCAGAAATTCTTGCTCCTTCGCATCTTGCACATGCTCTAGAAAATACTTCTCTCGGAAGACAACCAAGAACTCCTCCCATAGTATGTCTCCGTGGTGGTAGTCTACGAAGGTGGTCCGCATCTTGGCCTTCCACCACAAGTCGGCCTGGTCTTGCAAAACATAAGCCGCCAAGTTCACCTTCTCCTCTTCGGGACACCGCATTGCGTGGAACTTCTTTTCCATTTTTGCTGAGCAATGACTTAGCCACCTCTGGATGGCCCTCCCCCTTAAAGATTGGAGGCGCCAACCTTAGGAACCGATCAAGTGCTGGTAGGTCGTGACGTGGTATGGCTGTGGGCTGTTGCAGCATTTGTTGCTGCATGGCCTGCATCAACCATTGGAAGCTCTGCATGAACCCCTCCAGGTTGACTCCCGCATTGGGCACCTTCCCACCACCAACTGCAAGGGCATGGACAGCCCCATCATGTGCTCCATTTTGGTCATCTACCCCCAATCCCCTCTCATCCTCCTGGGGAAGATCTCTTTGCCTTCTTGGCGGCATGGTTCTGAAAACAAACATACAATAGTTTAAGTAAGAGGATTTAAATGGGTTCAAACATACTCTACCCTTTTTCCACTCTAACCTATCACTTCCTCCACCATGGAACATCTGTAATTGTTGTAACCATAGTTTGTCTCTCGTGCTCTGATACCACATTATAACACCCTAGGATCCGATCCCCAAATTTTTGGGGATATTTTTTTTCCTTTTATCGGACCTCGAAGCAATCACTTCGCACGTATCGCGGAAGCACACTATTATGTAACATGCATACATTCACATGAGAGAGAAACCACAAGTTACAAGAAATATAGATAAGCATCTCAACCAATCATAGTCTCCAAAAAGAGTACAAGTTCATGTTCCAGAATACACATGAGCCCACATGGGCCTTTCACCCCACACCCTGCATATAGCAAAACATTTGACCACAGCATACCCAGACGAACAATGAACTGGCACTACCCCTCAGCTACAGCCACCTCCTCGACCTCCTCCTCTAGGTTTCTTGAAAATGGGTGTCACAAAAAGGGGGGTGAGTGTGACGCTCATTAGGCATCCTGAACAATCTGGGGTTAACTTGCATCTATATTCTTCACCAGCTAGCTTTCGACTGCACCAGAGTCTTCATCAGATTGAATATTCAAGAGTGCTGAAACTCCATTCAAAGCGATCTGATCTCTATCTCTTCACCTCTTTTCTTTTTTACATTTTAGTCTTTCGTGAAGTTGTGCTTTAATCCTTTCAAGCTGTGTGCCAGTGTCAAACAAGCTGTGAGTCAGCACCAAACAAGTTGTGAGTCAGCGTTGAACAAGCTGTTAATCAGTGTTAGTCAAGCTTTGAGTCAGCATTTGTAAAGCTATATGACAGCTGAGTTTTGGGGGTGTGATTCCCTTGATAGTGGAGTCTCACTCAGATTGAGTGGGGGGTGGATGTAGGTTTCTAGGCAGAGACTGAACCACCTAAAATGGTTTATCTTGCATGATGTGTGGTTGTCTAGTGTTTGCCCTATCTATTGTCCTCGTGTGTCCTCACAGGTCTATCTATCTGCGTTAAAATTTATCTAAATTACATCATGTACATGTGCTAAGTCCTTAAATTTTTTAAATCTACTATTAGCTCAGTTTCTGGGGGCAGATCTATTCACCCCCCTCCAGATCAGCCTATGCGCACCCAACACGTGGTATCAGAGCAGGACTCTCCAAGAATGTGGTCTAACAACTACGAGAGAACTGGTGGATTGGCTGCAAAGGGTCTAATGGCTGAGGGTCACTCAGTGAATAGACCACCATTCTTTGACAGAACTGACTACTCTTATTGGAAAAATTACATGCAGGTATTCTTGAGGGCACAAGAGCACGAAATATGGAGAGTGGTAAGTCATGGTCCGTTTGATCTCCCTGAGGATGATGACACCTGGACAAGAGAGCAGATCAAAAAGTCAACCATCAACTGGGGCACGATGAACATAATGCAATGTGCTCTTCATCCCACGGAGTTCTCAAGAGTATCACAATGCACAACTGCAAAAGCAATGTGGGATCGTATGGAGGTAATATACGAAGGTACCTCAGAGGTACGAGAAATAAAAGTGAGCATGTTGATTTCAGATTATGAAATGTTCAAAATGAAAACTGACGAAATAGTTTTAGAAATGTATGCCAGACTGATGCAATTAACCAATAGTCTAAAAAGTTTAGGTAAATCTACACTAAATAGGAGTTGGTAAGAAAGATTTTAAGGTCTCTTACTCCAGAATGGCACACTAAAGCCACAGTCATCGAAGATTCAAAGAATCTATCAACCATGACAGTGGATGAACTAATAGGATCACTAATGACTTACGAGCTCAATCTCAAAAGGAAGATGAAGGCAAGAAGAAGAAGCCAGTGGCTTTAAAGGCAAACTCAAGTTCATCCAACTCCTCTGAATCAAGTGAGTCATCTAGTGTTGAAGAAGAACCCGGTGAGTTTGCCATGCTAACCAGGAAATTCAGAAAGTTCCTCCGAAAAGAAGGTAAGGGGCCTAAGAACAAGAAGGGACAGGTAAGGAAATCTTCCAGTTTCAAATCTGAAACCTCTAAGAAGCAGTCTAACAAGATCATTTGCTATAATTACAGAAAACCTAGGCACATGAAGACTGACTGCCCAGTGGTGACAAAGAAGGCCAACTCCAAGTGGAAGGGAAAGAGGCCCAAGGCAATGATAAGTACTTGGAGCGACGATGAGGAAGATGAGGATGAAGAAAACACATCAGATGAGGGTTACGGAAAGCTGTGTCTCATGGCAAGAGGAGAAAATGAAGACACTGAGGTAACATCCCCTTTTGAACATTTTTCAGTAGATGACTGGGAAGAAGCATACACTGAGTTGCTAGATGAGTATGATACTACTCGAAAAGAAAATAAACTTCTGAAGAAAAAGGTGAACACAATCATTCATGACACTATCCTGTCTGATAAAAACACATTTCTTGAGCTGGAAATAAATACCCTGAATAAAAGAATTTGTGAGCTAGAAAAGATTGAAGGTGAGTAAGAGATAGCACACCCAGAACCTACATGGTCTACATCATAGCACATAGAAACCGTCCTAAGTCAGGACATTGAAATTTTAGGTATGATAGTAGACCATCAAACAATATGTGCAGTAGGCCTTATATAGATATTTTAATATAAGCTCTCTTGCTTGACGAAACAGCTTTATTTCTTTTCTTGCAGATGCTCCAGCAGATCGTGTTGGGCAGTACTTGAGAACTTTCCTTCTCTGCCTTCCACTCGTGTCCTGCAAGTTATTGAAGAACATTAGAAATATTGTCTTCCTCAGAGAAGGATGGATCAGATTGGCCCCTGGACCAGTTAGCCCAAAAATGACCAAATCGGTCAATCCTGATATGAGTCAGACTGATCTGGGCCAATCAATGCTGTCTGTCAACTACATCTTTGGCCAGGATCAGCCCTATTTTTAGCATTCAAAAAAAATGTAGAAAAATAGAAAGAACATACTTAGAAAGTAAAACCATACAAATTGAGGAGCAGTTAATGTGGATCAGAACACCAGGTCAGGATAAAAGTGTCCCTACCAAGTAACATTGCTCCAATTTTTGGTAATTATCTATCTGCAGTTAGGAGAGATTAGTCAGTTGTGCCCACTCTAAATCAGTTGCAGGGTTATTGTTGAAGGCAACACAGCGATCTCCAAACACCATGAAAGAAGAGTGAGGGAGAGAAGATTAGAGGGCATCTTGGTGCCTCAAGAGATGTCGTTGGAGGCTTTATATAAGCCCTCAAAGACCTTATTATCCACTGCAGGCCACTTTCTGACATTATCCACTGCTGGCCATTTTCCAAAGCCAGTAATAGCTAGTTGTCTTCAATCGTTAGTTTGACTGGTTGTTGGAACCTGGATTGGCAGGCCAGGATCAGATCAGCCCCCAAAACCCAGCACAGATCAGCCAATCAGTGCCAAGTTTTTGCTCTTTGGTTCTCATTTCTTTTAACCTTTTCTCTTTCAGTGGAGGGTGGAGTATGGCAGTCAGAGTTGCTGTCAGTGTCCTCTTCCAAGTTATCCTGCGTCACTCTACTTTGGGAAAATATTCTGAATTAACCGTATATGCCTCCCAGATTGGAAATAGTGGCAATACCCATATTTGCAATGAAAAGTCTACTTGCGCAACAGAAGATACATAGTCTCAACATATCTCTAGAGAGAGAAGCTCTGGGGTTGAGGGTTGCTTTGGGCTCGGGGGCATGTTCGGTCGCCACTCGCCGAGGTTCGTCCCTGGCAGGGGCTCTCGTCGGGAGGGGGTCCGCATCACCGGCATCCCCCCTACCTGCTTCGGCTGTGGTCGCTGTGAGCATATTAGACGTTTCCATCAACGGTAGGGAGCACGGTTTGCAGGGCCTTCCAGTGGGCAGGGCTTGTCCTGTTCCTTCGCCGATGCAGTCTGTGGGCATATTAGACGTTTCCATCAACGGCAGGGAACACGGTTTGCAGGGCCTTCCAGTGGGCAGGGCTTGTCCTGTTCCTTCGCCGATGTAGTCAAGAGCGGTCCCCCGGTGCTGAGGTGGGCCAGCAGGAGGTTGTTCGATGTTGGAGATCTGCCGGCAGAGGCCTTGCAGGGCAGGCAGGCATAGCTTAGGCTGTGTCTGTCCGTGGTCATGCTTGAAGGGCGGGCATTGGCAGAGGAGATCCGGAGGCGGCTGGTGGAGGTCTCCGATGGCGGCTGGGAAGCCCTGAGGATCACCTCTTCCTCTTTCGTGGCGGTGGGGGAGGAGGAGGTGGTGGCCGTCAAGATGGCGGAGATGGGTTGTCTCACGGTAGGCAAAGCCCTCGTCCGGCTACGGCGATGGGAGGAGGCCAAAGGCACCTTCCCCAACCCGCCAGTGAGAAGGCACCGGGTCATCTTTGAGGGGGTGCCACTCTTTCTTTGCAATGATGGAAGGATGGCATTCCTAGCAAGAGGTTTTAGACAGGTGGAGGCCGGTAGCCTGAGTTTCTCTCCCTTGAGCTCCCGCACATCCGTGTCTACCATGTTGTAAGTGGCAAGCCCCTCAAACGTTCCGACAGTCATCTCCATGAACATTGATGGCACCCGGTTGGTTGTCAGGGTTTGTCTCATCGAGGAAGTGGCGGCGCTAGTGTCTCAGTTAGGGGGTCACAGCCATTGTCGAGAGGAAGATGAAGCATGGTCTGGCCAACCTTTAGACCGCCCAGGGGTGCTCTCTCTTCTGTGGACCGCTCCAATTCGGATTCGTGTTAGGGCAGCTCGCTTTCTCTTACGAAGCATGCTATCGGGTCGGGTAGGGTAAGTCACGTGGATCCGGCTCGTGTCGGGTCGGAGCGACCCGATTTGGTGTGTCTTCCTCGCCCGATTGCATCTATGGAACCTCTTCTGCAGCCCAGCCTTCGCCTACCAGTCGTCGACGGTCACCTCGTCAATGGCATCACCATGTCTACTAGTCTCCCTCCGGTGGGTGGCTCTCTTGCTCCGGCGGGTGGCTCTCTGGTGTGGCCTACAAAGCCTCCACCAGCGGTCAGAGTAATGGATAATTTGGTTAGTTGCTTATAGGGAGCTTTCATCAGGGGGCGCCAGATTCAAGATAATTTTTTGGTGGCTCATAAGTGCTTGCATGCTATTAAGACTCAACGAAAGCCAGGATGGTGCTGAACTTGGATTTTGAAAAGATGCATGATAGGGTCAATTGGGCGTGCCTATTTGATGTGCTACAGCTTGTGGGGTTTGGTGATGCTTGGATCGGGTGGACCAAAGCCTACATTTCTTCTGCTTCATTTGCGGTGCTTATTAATGGACGTTTTCCTTCTTCCTTAGTGGCAAGGGACTCAAGCAAGGTGACCCTATATCCCCTCTTCTCTTTGTGCTTGTTGCTAGTGTCCTTAATAGGGTTAGGCACAGAGCAGAGGATGCAGGTCTTATCACGGATTTCTATGTCGATAGAGGCGACCTTTCGGTCACCCACTTGCAGTATGTCGATGACACCATCCTTTTCCTATCAATAAAAGAGAGACAGATGTTTGTGGCGAGGATTCTTCTAGAGGTGTTAAAGGAGACCACTGGCCTGCATGTTAACTTCCACAAAAGCCTAGTTGTGGGAGTTAACATGCAGGACAGGTCACTTCTCAGGGCTACTTGGAGTCTAGGTTGCCAGATAGGTTCTTTTGCCATTTCTTATTTAAGTGTGCCCCTAACCCCAGGATCCCTTCGGTGTGTGGGCGTCCGATTATTCACAAGTTCGAGGCCAGACTAGCGGGCTGGAAGGCTACTCTCCTCTCCTATGGGGGAGACTTGTCCTCTGCAATTCAGTGCTTGACAGTCTACCTATTTATTATCTCTCAGTGTTCCGCATCCCGAAGACTGTGTTGAAGCAGATTGAAGCTATTCGGAGTAGATTCTTTTGGCACGGCAATGAGGGAAGGTGTAGGGGATGACATGACATTATGTGGGGGAGGGTGGCATCTCCTACAGAGCAAGAAGGCATTGCGCTCAAAGTGGGGGACTTCAATTTGGCTCTCTTGAGTAAGTGGCTTTGAAGATTGGGTGCAGGGAGGGAGGTCTTTGGGCACAACTCATCACGCAGAGGTACTTCGACAGGATGAGAGTTTGGGACCTGAACTTTCCAGCTCTAGCCTAAATGTCTCCTATTTGATGTGGCATTGTTTCTTGCAGGGGCATCATCTCTTCTGGGGTCCAAATCAAGCTTAGGAGAGGCAACTGCTGTCTTTCCTAGAAGGACAGATGGTGTGGTGACTTCACACTGGAGACCTCTTTCCCGAGGTTGTTCGTGATCACAACGGATCCCCTAGAGATGCTTGACCGGGCTTTTGACTCCCAACTTTCTAGGAGTACCTAGGTGCCGGCTTTCAGGAGGGCCCTCACGAGTGCCAAGCTGGAGCAGTGCCAAGATCTTCTCCTCTTCCTCCTCGACTTCGTCCCGTGTCCCCTCTCGGAGGATGCATGGACCTGGATGTGGGGAAGGGAGGGAATCTTCTCCCTCAGGTCTGTATACACCATCATCTCAAACGATGGAGTGTGGCATAGCTTTTATCCCTGCATTTGGAGGCTGAGAAGTCCATTGAAGGTGAAGTTGCTGATCTGGAGGATTTCCCATGGGAGGCTCCCCACCAGAGATAGGCTCCAGTGCTTCCTTCTGTCCATACAGCTGACCTACTGCTTGTGTGGTCTGGAGGACGAGTATGTCGACCACCTGTTCGTAGGTTGTCCTTTCTCAGGGACAATGTGTGTTGGTGTGACTTCGAGAGTCACGTCTAGTTGTAGCCAACAGTCGGAGGTGCAGTCTTCCCTCTAGTTATGGGGCAGGAGGTGGGCCCTCAAAGGTGATCAGGTTATTTGGTGGCTCATTCTGCATGTCACTCTGTGGTCACTGTGGTGTAAAAGAAATAATAAAATCTTTAGAAGGGCAATCAGAGCAGAGGACTCTCTTATTTCATTTTGTTGTACTAGGGTGAGGGAATGGGCGGAGTTGCTTTGTAATGTTAATGCCCTCAACTCTTCTCTTTTTGCTTTGGAATTTGATAAGAGATGAATTAGTGATTGTAATTTGAATATTTTAATTATCAATGGAATAGACGTTGAATTTGAGTACATACTTGTGCAATTACATCTAATGTGTGATTGTCTCACGCTCTGATTATTTCTTGCTTGCGAGAGACTTACCATGCCGATTGTTCGCATACTCCCCGAGTGAGTCTTCCGCTGTAAATCAAGGCTCCGGACGTGACAATCCTGGTGATGGATGTAAGGCTTCATATGCACAAGAGGAGATGTTCGGTATGCATGAACGTTTAGGGATGCAGAGTAATTTATATGCAATCTAATGTATGCATGGAGCTTGCAGGGCTTTTCTGTGTAGATTTATGCCGGGGATGATGCCATGCCTCAATGTATATGGGAAAAGGGTGCTCCTCTGTGCAGAGAATCTTTATTTTTGGTCCATGAGGGTTAAGTAGAAATGTTCATGCAAGTGCATTTATGCATTCACGTTACAAGTCTGATGACTATTTTATCCACCTTTACATTAGTTCTTCATTGTGCAATTTCTATTTCCATTCTTATATTTAATTATAGTCCCTACTCTACTCATTGTTATTCCTTTTGTTCAGCCATTAGTTCAAGTCTGTAGTGCAAATCCGGCAGCATCTCCCCTGGACCCGAGTCTTATGGGGTATAAATAGAGACTCACCCACAAATGGATCTGAGACGGCCTCAAAAATCATGGGTGGGCTAAGAATCACTACCCTACAACCCAGCTCAGGTGCGAAAGCCCCGAGGAGTAGCCTATGAGGGGTTCCGGTGACCCATGGGTGGCGATATCCGAGACTTTGGGACGTAGATTCATTATGTTGCCCGACTTTTAGCTGTTGTTGTTCACTTCCTAAGCAGGGTTCCCTAGGGACCATACTATGAAGAAGTAAGTTCCTGGGGGCCCAAAGTGATCGGGAAACATTTCACAGAAAACACAATTCTGTCAGTGAGGAGAGCTTAGTGCATTCAAAATCGCTCTGTGGAAAAACATGGAGCGAACGAGGATAGTGCTTCATGCAAACGACTAAGCAACGCACATGACAACATGACCATTCCAAAGGGGTTTCTTTCATTCTCTATAAAAGGTGCTGGAGGAGGCACGTAGTGCAGACGAGAGGAGAGGGGGGGAATGAAACCAAGGAAAACAGTAAAATAAATTACAACGAAAAGGGGGGGATGGAGCATGGGCTCCTCCCCCTTACGCCTTACCTCTCTTCCTTCTCACTCCTTTCCCTCTCTTCTTCTCTTCACTCTGCGAGCCCAGGTGCGGGCAACTCCTTCTTTTTGCTGGTTTCTTATCTAGTAGCCAACCAACCACTTCTCCAACAGAGCTTTTGCTCTTTTTATAGGAGGGGACGTGAAGGCCTTCAAGCCCCCACCCCTCCTTCCTCTTCCTCTCTCTTCTCCTACTCGAGGCCTCTCGAGAGCTTGCACATAGGGGCAACAGGAGGTAGGCATGGTGCCCTCCTAGGATTGGATGAGGGCTACGTTGATGTGTTCATGTCGCTCATTGTTCTACAGTGGTTCTCAAAAATCGCCATTTTTGGGCATCCAAAGCAACTGGGTGAAACCTCTCGTCAGTCTGCCGGTGGCTCCCTGGCTTTATCTGTCGGTTGATGTTGGAGGTAATCCTCTCTAGGCGGGGGGCTTCTATTAAACAACAGTTAAGGGGAGGACCTCCCGTCAGATGGGGTCTCTCTCTTTCCTCTCCTTCTTTTCTTCTTCCCCTATTTTGTTGCCTTGCCTGAGATGATCCGGTGCGAAACAAGGTTCCGTGTGGGATGAATAGTGCCAAAGTGACACTTCTCAATCCTTGTCATTTTCTGCCGTTGGTCTAGTGACTTTTATTTGTTTCTTCTATTTGTTCTTTTTTTTATTGGCCATTGATTTATTGGCCCATATGGCCTGCTATTTGTTCAAGGGTAGATTACTGTACGTAACTTATAGTGTATGACATCATCAAAATCATAGAGGGTGCAACAAATAACTCTTGGACTTGTGATCCTCTCCGTTGGATATTCCTTTCACCGAACTAGGTGATCTTGTTTCAAGGCCTCCGTAAGTCTCAGTGAGCCTAGGATTCTCACTAAGATGCTGAGCAATTTGTACCCTAAAAATCTATTGGTCTAGAAAGTACTTGAGTTCTCTGGCGTTTCTGTACCCTAGACTAGACACGGCCTTCAGGCAACCACTACTTCCTGGTAGCGATTTTGGCACGACTGTGTTCTGGTTCCAGCATTCATTGCGTCGACCCTTTCCCTCTCTGGCGTTGACTCCATCAAGTAGCGGTCTTGACCTGACAACTATCTTCAAGAAAAGGTCCTGAACAGACCGCCTTCTATTATCTTGTTGTGAAACCCTACGTTTGACCTAAGGGTTGCTTATATTATGTTCCTAGATGGTCTGTTGATTATCTAGAACTTAACACCTTGCTCAATAAGCTATCTAATGAATTATGAAAGTTAATGAATGCATTGTTGTGCTACCAGATTCCTCCCGTGGCATGACCTTGTCTTTAATTTATCCTTGAACTCATTAATTCATATTTGGTACGTTCTCACCTTGATGGTTGCTATCATGAAACTATTATTTAAACTTTACATTATTCGCCATGTTTATTATTTGTCGTGAAAGTAGCTTGATTTATAACTTGAAGATGTAAGAGCGGGTACGGATAGTGTCCAAGGTATCGACCCTAGCCCCCTCGACAGATGGCCGAAAACATATTATAAATCATGGGTATGATGAACACTGGCGTCGCATTGCGCCGGGAGTACTTTTTTTATAAATGGGTGAAATCCACGAGACTATCTTATGAAATTTACATGCTTGCTAGTACATTCTTGTTATATGACTTTCTAGTGCATAACCTTTATGGTTATGAAAAGTACATTATCGATGCATGCTAGTACATTCTCATTTATGAAAGGCCAAACTTACAGTCATGTTATAATCCTACTTGATCGCATTCTTATATCTCTTATCTTGATCACATCATAATGATTGTGTTACTTTGGTTTTATCTGCACGTTTTATCGCATTTTCATTACCTTAACCTCTAGAGCTAAATTGTTAATTACTTAAACTTGCCTTCATGTTGATACGAAGATACCTACTGGGTAAGTGTGCTCATTCCTTACTTTTTCAATCTTTTCAGGAAACTCTAGCGGTATGGATTCAGATTATTCAAATGATGGATCCGAGGGCGAGAGTGATTGAAGAGCGAGAGAAGCCTAGATAGTTTAAGAGTCATGAGTCATGTTGTAATAAAGTTCCTTCACTATAGTAGGCGGTGAAGTTGATCATGTTATGTAATTTTATTTTTATTGAGTCTAGTGATTTGAAGTGTCCAAGAGTCGAATAGTGTACCTTGATTATTATTCAATAAAGTTAGATTCTTTTGAGTATGTCCTTGTGCATTCATCTTGTATGTGTGAATGTGTTGCACTTTGATTATCTTTCTCGCTTGAGGCTTTATCTTTTCAACTGCTCACGTCCTCGATTTACTTCCGTTGTACATATATCTCGTGGCGTGACAGTTAAGTTGGTATCAGAGCTTAGGCATAAGTAAGTCCTAGGAAATGTCATGCCATGGGTTAAGTCCAATGTTTAAGGACCCATACCTATGAACTTGGAAGAAATTTTCGCACCCACGTGAGAATTGGGTAGAGCCCGAGATGAGATAGTTATTTAGAAATTTATCTTTAGGTAAATCTTTTTAAATTCCATAAGAAAAAACTAATTGCTTGTCTTCTCTGGTTCCTTATTCTCGCAATGCCTATGAACCTCGTATGCCTTGATATGGAAGGGTACGATGCCATCTTCGATGTAGACTAGCTGGTTGATCACTATGCCAATATTAATTATCGTTCTTATCCGTGTTAGGCATAGGTTCTATCTAACTGTTGCTTTGTTGTTCGAGTGAGATCGGAAAGATCAAGAGAACCATTTATATCTTACGTCTAATCTGGGTATCATTGTGTTCAATTAAGAAAGTTTTTAAATTCCGTCATCTCGACAAGGGGACAATTCAACCCCCATTCTTGTCCGCCATCTCTCTCTGGGCCAACAGCAGAGATCAGAGTTTGCTTAACCTGGGAAAGAACCTTGTGGTAGATGCTTTGGGGAGCAGTTGATTTACCTTCATGCAAAGCTGAGTTCCTAGCAGTCCATAGTTCCCACAGACCATAAGTAAGGATGGCAATCTGGAATAAACCATATAGAGATTTAACTTTAAAATTTTCCACTGTATTCTGAATCAGGGATCTTGCTGAACTACAGGGCAATGACTCTAGTTCACTGAGAAACCATGTCCCTTGTCCAAGAAGACAAGTAGGGTTGTGTCATGAGGTGCCTCTGTTAACTCTGCACTAAATTGTAAATCAAATGTCTTAGGCAGAGCAATGGCACAGTTATTGAGAAATATGTCTCCTCATCAAAGTAATGAGGTCAGATATGTCATGAGGTGACCATGCTATCTCTGTTCAAATTAAGACATGATAGTCAATCACTCCAAGTATGTAGGGATACTAGCATCTAACTAATGTGTATCCTCAAGACACACGGCATGCTTGAACTTAACTACTCATAAAATTACTCTTGCTCAAAAAGATCACAGAAGGTTCATGAAAAACTTCTAAGAATTCTAGTTAAAATTCATGCTTGTTTAACCTCAATACCAGTTTTTGTCACTCCTAAAGGAGCCATTGAAGTTGAATGAGTCAGGTAGAGGCTAGTTACATAAAGGGTAAACATGTGGTCCTAGTTTATTTCTATTACACCATGCATGCAGATTTTTTTTAATTCCCTTGTCCACTTTTGATATCATTAGCTTCGAACCATGGAAATTGAATGAGGGACCTGTCATGAGAACTGCATAATGGTGGCTTCAGAATATGAACATTCTCTGTCCTATGAGATTTGTATCAGCTTGTGAAGCCTCTAACTTTCTGCATCTACCTCCACTTAGGCTCTGATCTTTACTTCCTTCCTTTTTGATGTTGTCAATGGGGGAGAATACACGACATGTGAGAGTCATTAAGTCTATCAGATACTGTATTTAATGCCCATTGTGCTTCATACTTCATGCTCATTATATTGCATGCCTTGCTGGGTCAATTTGATCATCATGATGAATTTATTGCAATAACTCATAATATTGCCATTATCAAAAAGGGGGAGATTGTTGTGCCTCTGTGATTTTGATGATGTCAATTATTATGTCTCATTACTTTTAACCTCGATGCATGCATTATTGATCTCATCAAATAAATAGAAGCATGAAAAACAAAGGGTCAACGCAAGGTCAACGCTAGTCAACGTAGGTCAATGCCACTGTTCAAGAACTGTTAAGAGGTCAACTATTCAAAATTGTGAGTCAGCTCTTTGACAGGTAAGGTCAATGCATGTTTGAGTCATATGAGGTCTGTGCACATTACTGTTCATTCACATAAGGTCGATGCACATTTATGCATGCTGCACATGAAGGTCGATACATATAGGCTATCATGCATACATAAGGTCGATGCTTATTTGCTCTCTTTTGCTCTAAGGTTGGTGTACATTTTGTATGTCTGCATATAAGGTCGGTGCACATCATGTTAGATAGTAACTATAGTCGATGCATGTTACTATAGCAGTGCATAAGATCGATGGATGTTTTGCCTTAGTCATACTAAGGTCGATGCATATCACTGTTCACATGCATCTAAGGTCGGTGCACATTTTGTTTGTCTACATATAAGGTCGGCGCACATCATGTTAGACAGTAACAAAGGTCGATGCATGTTACTATAGCTGTGCATAAGGTCGAGAAGCAAGGATCATCTCTTCTCTCGACATCATTCAGCCTCTTCGATCTTGGGAGAGTGATCTTATTAAATTTGATAGCCCACTCAAATAACGCTCGAGTCCTATCTCTAAAGAATGCATAGAGCTTCTTTTCTTTGTTCTGCTAAGGAGGACTCCCTCGAGGTTCGACAGGTTGATTGGAAGGAGGAATGTGCACCCATTTGTGCCTTTTTGCCTTGACGTTGATAGCATGAATTGCTTTCAGCAATGGTCATTTATTAACCTGCCTAGCTTGATGACTTGAGTCGACAGAAATTGAGGGATATCTTGTGAAGAAATCTTCAACCTACGTGAAAGTATCACTTAATCAGTCATAAGATCGAATTTCTATCCCGATCTTCTTTTCTAGAATCTCTTTCCTTAGATTTGTTTACAAATTTATATTGCATCTTCTAGATGCGGAGGATGCCAACACCTCATGCTGAGATCCTCTCATCTTTTGATATATTCTGTAGCTGTTTCATCATTTTTTTACTTGGCTACCAACAGCTCAGTCACGGTCACCTCTGCGTCGATTATGTGGAAGCTTTCACTGAAGTTCTACTGCATGTCTGGCCAGTCATGGATAGACCCGACCGGCAGGTTTGAATACCATTCAAAGGCGTGTCCTATCAGTGAAGACCCAAAGAACTTGAGTAGGTATGAATCGTCCACTGCCAAGTCACCCATGATTGTCATATAATATGCAATATGCTCTTTTGAGGAGCCCTACCCATCATATTTGTCAAATTTTGGGGGTTTATTGACGCCAGGTGGCAGTCTTTTGGCAACAAGATAGGCTGGATATGGCACTTCATATATGTCGAAGGGGGCGTAATCATCATCACCCCTCTTTGCCAGTCTTGCCTCGACCATCTGCTCCACCATTAGCTTGTTCACCATAACTGGCTCTGCTAGTTGAGGGTAGAGGTGGGCGGGCCGTGCTAGGGGCGTGGCTGGAGCTACAACATCGGGAAGCAAAGGCCCTAACATGGGAACCTGTTGCTGCATCTGAAGGGGCATTGGCCATGCTGGCTGGAGCCGCTGGGAATAATACTGGGGAGTAGCCCGGTTCTGAGCTATTGTTTGTAGAACAGCCAATGAAGGAGCACCCTCGGGGTTGGAACCTTCCCATGATGGCTCGCCTTGTGCCCCCGGTTGCTCAAGCACTACAACGTACTCAATCTTTTCATTTAACTATTTCTTTAGCAGTTCTATCTCTTGCTGGTACCTTTGCAATGTCATCAGGATAGTAGAGTCCATTGTTGTTTTATTACTGATGCCCTCGAGCATGTTACCCAAAGGACCTTCAATTGAAGGAGGCAGAGATACTCCTTCTTGCTCAGACGCCACTATTCTGGTGGTGACAGTAGTGACGTTTTCTTTGCGGTTTGCAGTAGCTCAGCCTCATTTTTACCCCATCTTGTCACCGGGTCTCTTCTTCCAGCAATCTCAGCTGACTCTTCTTGTTCATTTGGTAGGGGGCCAGGTGTACTCATCACCCCTATCATATTGCAAGTAAGAACTTGCATTCTTCTTTTATGCTTTTTGACTTCCTTTTGGGCCTGACGGGAGATAGTCAGCTTTTCATATATTAAAATTCTTTTCGTCTTCTCATTTTGTGGAGGCCTTTCAAGGCTTCTAGCCCCAACTTGCTTCTCCTCTTCATCCGCCCCTACGGGTGACATTTTATCTTTTCCTTTGTCTTCAGCCTTGATGACATGAAGCGGCCCTTGCTGACCCAGGGCAGGACTCCCAAGGCTATGGAAGTATTCCTGGACAATCTTACTCATATCTTTTTGGCTACACTCTGGAGAAATGGCAGGAGCTAGCACTTGGACTCGAGCCCATGGCATGCATGGAAGCTATATCAGTTTAGCAGCTCGAATGAAGTTTCTTGAATATTTGATACTGTCAGCCTGTCTTATCCTACTATCCTTTCATCTCACAACGACCAAATAGTGTCATGCAGGATCAGCAAACTCCCTTGGTAGGCCATGGGTGGCTTCCATATAGCAGAGGGAGCCTGAGGTAGCTTTGGCACCTAATCTCAACATAATCAGGATTTCTGTTTTGCTATGATCCAAAATTGGATTCCAAAAGAACAAAAGACAACCGTGGCCTGCCAATTGCCAATGTGTTTTTTTCGATAGTAGTGCCATTACCATCTTATTATTATTACTTAACTAGTTTAATGTTTTCAATCTTCACATCTTCCTGAAAATGGTCAATGTTGGTTCTAACTTCCCGGAGCTTGCTGCCAGAATTCCTAGAGGACGGGAAAATAGGCTGCAGTTATATAAAAACAATGTCAATATCCACCGATTCCTGAGTCTTTGTTCTTGGTGTTTCTTTCTTCTCGACTCCAAAACCTATATCAAATGGCGCTTGTTGAGAGGAACATGATATTCACGTTATCTTGGTTGATGGCCTGCAACCCCCCTATTCCTATCCGCTTTCTGAGGACTGTAAAAGTCACCTTGTACCTTGTTAGGAGACCCACGGTACTTCTTGCTGTGTGTCATGCCGTAAGTCTAACCTCTGTGAGGGCACAGTCCTAAACCCTAGTCGTGCACACTATGGTTGACCCCTGGCAAGCAATGGGTACCATCAAGCTGCTCTAATCCACTACATGAGGGCAGACGGGCAGAGTGAATCCTGCATTGGTAGGCTCTTGATTGAGGTCAGGAACTACGACCATACACAATGAGTTCCATGGGCTTGATGATTGTCTTGTCATCATAATCGAAGAATTCATCCACAATCCCATGGTTTGTGGTTCACGTTCGTTCATCTGTGCAATGTAGGGCTGACCCAAACAAAGATTTGCATCTATTCTACATTTCAATTTGATGTAGGACGAAAACGGCTGCTCTGGGATGGAAGGTGCTAATTTGGAAGCTTGAAGTGCTGCTAAGCCACCATTAGCATTAACTCCTTAATGGGCCAAAGATGAACAGTTAAAAGCTATGGTTCATACTGTTCACAAGCCTGGCAAGCAACAGAAACGGGGATGCCACCTGCAGCGACCTGGTCGCCGGGGCTGTCGCAGCCTGGCCGGAGGTGGGGTCCGCGGTGGAGATGGCCAGCTCTGCAGTCCCGTTCGCGGTGACGGAGGCGCCGGAAGGCAGCGGCTGGGCTAGCGGTGGTCGTGGCGGCTTCAACGGCAGCGGATGGGTGGCGATGGCGGCTCCGGCGGTGAGCAGGCCGCAGGCAGGGCAGCGGCGGCGGAGCCGCTCGCGGAGGTCGCCGCGAGGGGCGCGACACAGCAGCGACGGTGGAAAGCGCAGGAACGCAGAGAGAGCGGGAGAAAGATGCCTGGGTAACGTGGAGTGGGAAAAGGGAAGAAAGGGAAGAAATGGGGTTATGGCTTCACGCCAGGAAGGACACGGAGGGGGTTTGACATCTCACCAGAGGAAGAAGAGAGGGGGAGTTGGGCATCTCGCCAGGAGAAGAAACACACGGACGTGCTGCAAATTTTTGATCCAACTATTGCTTAACCCTAATTAGGGTTAGCATCTCTTTATTTACGGAGAAACAATGGTACAACTAAACCCTTTTTGTTTTACTTTAACATCAAAATATCTCTACTCTTAAAATAAATAAAAAAACATCACAAAATAAAATAGACTCCTAACCAAATCTCAACACACAATTTATTGAAATAAAAATAATCACAAACTGCATACAAAAACATTAGAAAAATAAAAATTTGATCCTCAGCATCTTCAACGGTTCGCAATAAATCGGCATCTTCCTTTGTAAATCGGCCGGGTCGCTCCGCATCACAAATGCTGCAGCAAGGTCTCCCACTTCTCTGTGTTCACCCAACCTCAAGAGATTCGTTGGAATTATTTTTTCAGACCAGCTATGTCAGGTCATGGGTGTAAAATGTCCAGCTAAGGGTGATAAATAAGTCACCAATGGTGAAAAATAGCTTTTGCAATGGATATATAGTGAATATTACAGTTTGTGAGCTAATGGAGTCGACTCCATTTGTCCATGGAGTCGACGCAACTATGTTGCAAGCCAGCAGAAAGATGAACAGCATAAAGCAGAGCAAAGGCGACAACTCCCAGCTAAATAGTGGTGACAAATAGCTGGTCTATGGTGACAAATGCATGTTAAGGCTGACAAATAGGTCCCCATTAGTGACAAATAGCTTTGCATGTCAAAGTATGGCCAAAGAAGAAGAAATTATATTGATAACGTCGATGCCAAAAGCTCACAAAATCGACGCAGAACCCTTTCGCTAGCCAAGGCACTAAGGCAACAGATAAAGGTAATTAATAAGGGTGACAAATAGATGATTATTAGTGACAAATGGGCCATACAGCTGACAATGGGCCATACAGCTGACAAATAGCACTCTAAGGGTGTAAAATGGGCTGCAATGCTGGATACATGGAAAGTTATGAAGCTACGTTGACGCCATAAGGCCTTAGCATCGACGCAGGCACCTTGAAGCTTGCAAAAGTGAAAAACAGAACAAAGGCGATGGCTATTGAAGAATAAGGGTGACAAATAGCTCATTGATGGTGAAAAATGGCCGTTACTAGTGAAAAATAGCCTCTAACAGTGTAAAATATCTCACAGTAGTGAAACATGAAGAAAGATCAAGCATCTTTATTGGAATTAACCATGCATGGGTTTCTTAACCCTATCAATTCAAATCTGGAGCTTCATTAAGCATTAATGACTCTGATTAACTTCTTTCTGAGATCAGAGGAGAAATTTTATCTTTAGTTCAAATGGCCTTCAACAGTGATTAGGTTAAGTAGAGGCTGCAACAAGAAGAGTGCAGAAGCAGTGTTGACGCAGTGCTCTAATGGTATTAACGCAGTCAATGGCCAACTTCAAGGAAGCAGATAGATGGTAGAAGAGACTAAAGTTAACAACTCCAATGCAGTTATGTCGACGCAGCATCCTTGTGCGTCAACGCAGTGAAGCTGGGATACTTAAGGTAGACAAGCTGAGATCAACGGAGACAAAGGTAGCAAAGGCGACGGCTCAAGGCCGATAAGGGTGAAAAATAACTTTGTATAGCAGAAAAATGGGCATTAGTGGTGATAAATGGCTCCTCACAGCTGACAAATGAGAGGAAGAAGAAACCAACAATAAGGAAAAGTGTTGAGACGTTAACGTAATGCTTCAATAGCATCAACATAGCCAAAAGTCAACAACAAACAAGCTGACAAGTGCTGAACTGAAGTGAATCAATGTGTCAATGTAGCAATGGTACCAGTAGTAGTCAAAGCCATCTTGAAGAAGGCTACGTCATTGCTACACAGACAATGCGTCAACACACTCTTTGTGAGCTCCGAAAGCGTCCATTGCGAATTAACATGTGGAAAGAATTTGGGCACAAAATTCCAAGTCCCAATGACGAGAAGCCATATGCATCGATGGCTCAAGGCACTAGAAGATCTTTTAGCAAAACATATTCCCACTTTCTAGCTGAACCAATCACAAACCTCCATGGAAAGGGCTTCATCCGAAAATGAGTTGTGCCTTAAGGAGATAGGACAAAAATTATTTTGTCCTCCATGATAAGGATTTGCGGGCCAATCAGGAACCTACGTACCTGATCTCATGCTGGCCAATCACTAGCTACTTGTCTCAGGATCTAGAAGGTTCTGTGGAGTTGGATTACCAAGATTTCCTACTACCAGATCAAGGGCAACACTCTTTGTACCCTGCATGCAGAAGAGGAAGTTTTCTGGAACGTAGGTGAGCATATACAGGGAAGAACTAGCTAAAGGATAAAAATAGGTAGAGCATAAAGAGAAGTGTGGGGAGCACGCTCAAGTATATGCTAGTATTCCAAAACTGTGGACTCATGTCAAGGGAATTGAGATTGAACTGACAAAGCACCTTCTACACAAATCACTGAGAATCCCACAGGATGGAGTTGAAGAAATTAATTTTGATTATGATAAACATGAAGCCTATTCTATAATGATAGGATTACCCAGTAACCCTCAAGATATGAAGCAGACATACCTCACGAGCTTCGAAACCAACAGATTTCCACCTTTGTAGAGGTTGTTACACCATATCTTTACAACAATTATAACTCCTCAAGGTGGTGGCCAGCGTAGATTGGCTGAAACACAAAGATTTCTATTTTACTGTATGTTCAAGAACATCAAGGTTTGCTTGCCTTACCTTACGATTTAGATCATAGGGTTCTACAAAAATGTTGGCAGGCACCTACCCTACGCCACTCTACTGATTGTTGTCTTCAAAAGGAAGAAGATTCCTTAAGAGAATGAAAAATTCAAGGAAATCCCTATGTCAAATGTTTATACAATAGACTTTGTTGAGAAGTTTATGTAATTTAAAATGGCAGGAGGCAAAATTCAAAGACAACTACCTGGGGATCATCCACAACAAGTGATTGAACCTGTAGAACAAGCTCAACAACTTGAGCAGCAGCCCGAACAGTAGCAAGATGCACCACCTCCAATAGCTCCTGCAGTCCAAGAAAGAGCTAAAACTCAACAGGAACCTGTTGAAGGTGCACTACAACTGGGGGCACGAACTCCATTTGGTTCACCTCACTCCTCTCCTGAATGCCAAGAACAGAATACTTATCCTGAGGTCCAAGAGACAGCAGCTCGTCCACAGGCATCTCAGGCATCCACTTCTTCTGCACAAGAGTCTACTACGCTCTACCGATTCATGTTAGCCCAATTTGGGCTAGTTCATTCTGCCATAAAAGAACAGTCCAATTATTTTGAGCGGTAGATAATTCAGATTAAAATAGAAGTCAACAAGAGACTGGCTGCAATCCAAAGAGATGAAATGTAGTCTGACAAGAATGTTAACAAATTGGTTCAAGATATTCAGGGTGTCCTCATTGTAGCAAGAAATCAGATTGGAAGGATGAGTGATAGATTCAACCGTCATAATGAAGTCATAATGAAAAATTAACCACTACTGCATAGTATTTTAGTGACACCAAGTCACAGCATGATCGTCTCACAAAATATTATGCACAGGTCACAGATACATTGCAGATGATCATGGATGATATAAAATACATGTTCAAAGTATTTAAGGATCATTACCCTCATCCCACTCCTGAGGATCAAGAAGATGGGTGGTATCCAGTTGCAGACCCCACAACTTCCTCTGCTGTGCCAGTCCTTGCATCTCAACATGATGCTCAGCTTACACACATTGCCGATATGATCCGACATGTCATGACAATTTTAAGTGCAAAATGGATCTTTTTCACGAGGCTCTTCTCGAGCGACACTATGCAACAAATCGCAACCTCGGATCAATGTCTCAAAGACTTCAACAAAATGCTGAGGAACTATGAGCAGCAATTCAGAATTCTGCACTTATCTCTAATGATCCTCCAACATGAGAAGCTTCCACTCAGACTGATGACCCCTAGTGTTTCAATAGATTCCTAAGTTTTTTGCTGTTGTCAAAGGGGGAGAGAGTCAAGAGTCTTCATAGAGAGTCGTATTCTCCTGCATAGAGCATAGCACATTTCATGTCCTTGAGAATCATTTCATGTCATTGTGTCTTTGTGTCTGTGAAGCATCATAGCATCATATGTACATTTTCTTTCTCTGCAATGTCCTTGAACACTGTTATTGTTGGTTCTAAAATGAATGAAATTTGATGTTTGCCTCTAAATGCTTGGCAAATCACTATGGTCAGATGTGAGTGAAATGTTCTATGACTGACAGACTATTCAAATGACTCATAGTTGTCATCATCAAAAAGGGGAAAATTATGGTTAGGCTAGTGCTAATAAGCTTCCTTCCCCCTGAGTGTATGCAAGAGGTGGAGGAAGTGAAGTTTCTTATGAAGATTTTGAAGAGGATTCTCCCAAGACAATCCTTACGGCATCTTGAAAATCCTCATGTAGGATTTCATCTTTGAACTCCTGCAAGCTCATATCTGACTAACTTGCTCTTTCAAGACATCACTCCACATGTCATAAGTTTTCTTCCTGTTGTTAATGATCAACAATTCTGCAACACTAGTCAGAACTTTCTTCACTATGTGGACCTACCAGTAGTCTTGATGATCACTTTCTTTTTTCCCTTATGCTTTAATCCGGCTAATCTCTCTACCTCTATTCTTTCAACAACTGCTTTTACTTTGGCTTTTGCTCTTACTGCTCTCCCTATGTTATGCTGCTAGACAGGAGAAATGGGTACTGAAGAAGTTAGAGATTGTTCACCCACAACAGCTGATGATTCTTTCACAAGGGAAGTGCTTGGGACCTTCTCTCTTGGAACCCTACGGTAGATTACCTTAACTCTTCCAGGTGGCTCTGGGACATACTGTGATGCAATACTCCTGACAATTTTAGCAGCTGCTAGTAAGGCAAGCCAATCATAATCAACCTCAGGAGGCTACCTTTGTTGTAGCTCAGTGACTATATCTTGTAATGTCCCCAACTTTCAAAGCATGCTTTGCTGCACCTCCAACATTCTGCCTTCAACTGAGCTCATCTTTTCTGTCACTGTTTGTTGGAGCTCATTGATCATCTACTCAATGTGGCCCATTCCTCTTCTTATGGGAGTTAGGTTTGCTGACACACTACCTAGAACCTCTAAGATATGAGACATAGTTATAGATAACTAGGTAGATATAGTCCTTACCAAATACCCTTCCCTAATAATTTCGCTTAGTCTGGAGTGCATTATGTCGGCTTCATGTGTTATCTTTTTGTTGAAGCTCCTGAATTCCTATGAAATCTGTCCCCAACTAGCAAACAATCTCTCCACATCAATGTTGTTTTCCTCTTGATCTTTTCTTTGAACCGGAGAGGGTGTCCTCCCATGAGAGGCCGGTTCCTCTGTTTCAATCAACGTATCTTCAATCTGCATTCCTACTTCCAATGCCATATGGGTTGCTGCCTCATGTTTCACTCTTAATTTGGGCAGTCGGAGAGGGTTTTGTGAACATTGGTTAGTAATCCTGCCTTGTTCTTCTCCCTCTCTCTAAGCAGAGGATACTTTTGGCAGAGGGGCTTCATTAACAATTGTGTCAATTCTGGCAACCAGCTCCTCTAGGACTGCTTAATCCATCACTGTGTCTCTTGTTGCGGTTTCAGGAGGATTTACTGCATCTATCTCTTCTCTTTCTATTTGCACGAGCTTTGCCTGCACTTATTTAATTTATACAACAACTGCAGCTTCCTTGCCCTTGCCAGCTTTCCCCACCCATCTACCATCTTGGAAAGCATGGCCACCTTTGTATAGACTGGTTTTGTTTATAGAATTTGCAGCCACAACTTCTTCCCCAACCAAGTCTATTCCACAGGAGTTGAAAATGAGGGTGAGAGGTGCTCCATAAGGTAGCAGTGCACCACTGTTGCTGACGCCCTTTTCTCTGCCAATCCGCTCCACAATGGTTTTCATCCCTTCACACATTAATCCTCCTAGATTAATTCTCTCTCTCTTATTCAAAGCCTACACAATCTCCAGGTCCACGTCACTCATATGAGTGAAACTTCCACCCCTGAGACAGACGTAGTGAGCGGATGCTAGATAGAGGATCCTCAGCTCCGAGTCCATCTTCCCTGTGGTGACGTCTTCTACTTCAGACCCTAGAGTGCTGCAGATAATCTCCTTTCTTTCCATCTTCTCGATGGTTTTCCTCGGTCTGAGTCCTTCAACATCACTTCCCAAGACTTCATTCAGAAGGGCCTCTATGATGACCACGAAAGCGCTGCCAGCTGAGCTCCATCATGGTATCTTCCAAGCTTCCAAGAGGCGAGCACCCATGCTCCCTCAAAAATCCTGGTAGCTTCCTAGCTCCCAAGAAGTGAGCACTCCTACTCCTTCGAAAATGATGGTAGCTTTCGAGCTCCTAAGAAACAAGCACTCCTGCTCCTTCGAAAATGAGGGTAGCTTCCGAGCTCCCAAGAAGCGAGCGCTCATGCTCCTTCGAAAATGATGGTGGCTTCCAAGCCCCCAAGGAGCGAGCACTCATGCTCTCTCAGAAACTATGGTAGCTTCCGAGCTCCCAAGGGGTGATCACCCATGCTCCCTTGGAAATCATGGTGGCTTCCAAGCCTCCAAGAGGTAAGCCCTCATGCTCCCTCAGAAACTATGGTAGCTTTCGAGCTCCTAAGAGGCGAGCACTTATGCTCCCTTAGAAACGATGGTGGTTTCTAAGCTTCCAAGAGGTGAGCCTTCCAAGAGGTGAGCACTTATGCTCCCTTAGAAATTATGGTGGCTCCGAGCTCCCAAGAGGCGAGCACCTATGCTCCCTCAGAAATCATGAGTAACAGTCTTTATTTCCCACCAAGGAAAGACGTACACTCACCTCCAAAGCTAATCATGAGTAGTGCATAAGGCCCCCAAAGGGCAAGAGAAATCCCCATCAAAGCACATCGTTAGCTAAAGACAAACATGAGACCCATGATCTTCCCTGGGGGCAAGACGTGCGCACACGATGGGGATGGATGGATTTGAACGATGAATTTATATACTCTCACAAGCTCGCCGCCGCACACGAAGATGGCTCACCAAACACACATACAACTCAGGCGTGGATCAAAACCCCCTATTTTATTCATAATGCAAGTCGCCAAATTCCAACACGGCATCATGATGCGGCCAACATACATGTCTATGAGAACAAGTGGGGCAAACGAAGGCCATAGCGATGTCATAGCCATCCTAGTATCCGGCCATCCAACCTTGAGCATAGTCACTGCCCCAATCAAATGGCTCCTCAGCAGCAACTAGAGCCACGTCCACGATGACCTTGTCCTCCACTATCGCCGCCACCGGAGGAGTCGAAGTCACTAGAGGGTCGTCGACCTTGATGCCCACACTGGGAGGGGGGTTTGAAACCTTCCCTCCAATTGCCACGATCTTGGGGGAACTCTGAGCCATCGCGATGATGTAATGAAGCTGAGGATGGGCAATAGGCCTGCCCCCCAACCCTACTATTTATAGGTAGGGGACGCCTCATTTTCCCTCACCAACGGCGGCAAGCATCCATTTATCAGCGTATGAATCAAAGAAAGGAAGGAGATCAACAAGAGGCAAGCACAAACCACGGAACAAAGAAAGATTGCAAAAGGGGAAGTTTTATTAATAAACAGGGGGGTGTACACAGAGGTTACTCGTCCTCCTTGGGACGAAACCTATCAAGGAGGAGGCTCAAAACCCCCTTGTTGGTATACAGGTGGTTCACGTTCTGCAAGGCCTCCCACCAACCATCTAGATACCCCCGCTTGTACTCCTCAGAGACACCATCGTCACTGTTGCTTTCCCCGGGAGTAGGCTCCGAAACTGGCTCAGGCAGCATCTCTTTCCGTATGCACAGGCACTTTGGGGGGCTCCCCTGAGAAGAAGAGCTTGACCCTTCTAAAGATATCTTCAGAAAATACTTACAATGGCGGACAGTGGACTGGAGATTGTAGACAAGCCAAAATTGACATCATCTTGAGAACATTTCATGTTGCCTTATAATGCCCCAATTTGACCCTCAGATCGACTCATTTGAGTGATTTTTCTCATTTTTCTTGGATTTTTAGTTCTCCCAACTTTCTCATATTTTTTCTATTTTTAAATTTTTTGGGATTTTTCTCTAATTTTTTAAGATTTTTTTAATTGGTGTCTACTTGGAGTGACGCCAATTCTTTTTTCTTGGGGATATGCCCCGGCAAGTAGTATAGCGGGCCGGTGTGGGCCGTGGGGGCTTGCCGGCCGTTTTTTCGTGTGGGGTGGTGTATGGAGTTTATTGTTGGTGAGGTCGTCCGGGAGATCGGCGGCGGCATGAATTTCGTTGTGCGTCGTATCGAGGAGGGCGACATTTATTGCGAGCCGTTCGATGGCGGGACTTTGATAAAGTTCAAGGCGCACAATCTTCGGTCGCTGTCGCGCGAGACGCTGGATTCTCGGCCGCACTAGACTTGAATGCTTATCTTCGCGCGTCTATATGTTGGGTTCTATCAAGCGGCCACCCGCCGAACGTTGCCCGAGCCCCGCTCGCCGCTCGATAGGCAAAAAAAAGCCCGCGTTAAGCGGGCTTTTTGATTCGCGGATGGGCGAAAACTCACCCTCCCCCAAACACCTGCTGCACCAGCTTGCGGGCCATCAGGCCGCAACCTTGTTAATCTCGGCGCCGGTAAGCGTGTAGCCGACCAGATCCACAAAGCTATCGCGATGGTCGGGCGTCTCGCAGAGGCGAGCCTCCTTCATCAGGCGCATAAGCGGCGAGACATCCGCCGCGGTGACATTTGCGGACTCGCGGCCAGTGTTCTCAAAGTAAGCCTGCCAGAACTTCGCGATGCGCTCGAAGTTGTCTTCCGGCTTGCCGTAAGCGGCACGCCTGGCGCCGGACACAATCCGCTTGGCATCATCCGCGATTGCGACCTTCACATCAGGAGCGGCAGCGGGTGGCTGACCGAGAACTCGATCGCAAAAGCTGTTGTCTACTGTCGGCATAAATGCGTCCTCTTTCGGATGTTCATTAATTGGAATGGCTCCCCAAGGTGTCCAGGCTAAAGCACTCATTCCGCCACCTCCAACACCTTCTCACTCTTGGGCGACACAACCGGCCGGAACCTGTCGGCACGGAAGGGCATGTCGGCGTAACCGTAGCCTTCCGGGCCGTCGTCGTTGCCGCGATCGATCTCGACGAGCTTGACCCCGTAGAAATCCCCGTCGATGTAGTGCGAGAAGTTTCCGCACCATCGCACGGTATAGATTTCGCCTTCTCGTATCTGCTGGTCGAGCGAGACGAACCGAAACTTATCGTTGACGCATACCACCTTGTCGCCGGGTTTCATTGGCTCGCCTCCATAATCTCAGAAGCGCACTTATCCGCATAGGCGCGAGGAAAGCCCACGTCCGTTATGTACTGGCGCGCCACCGCAGCACACCGCTCGCGCTCGGCGAGGATGGCGCGGGCTACGTGCAGGCGTGCTGAGCCCCAGCTAATCTGGCGACCATCTTCATCGTGTCCCCACATCTCGCAGTCGATCGCCTCGACAACCGAGACGGCTTTCTCCCAAAGATCTGCAGGCAATCCGTCCTTCACGCCGCCACCTCCAACCTCATCCCCTGCAACGCCCAAAAGGCTGCCAGGAATTCCTCCTCGGCCTGGTACGGCGGCCAGCATTTCAGTTCGATGCCGAGCGGGTTGTTGTAAGCCGGGTCGCGCTCCGGGCCGTTCTGGTTCATCTCGTCGGCAAGGATGCGGCTGTCAGCCTCATGAACGGCATCCGGCAGCCAACCGACCAGCCCAAATGCCGGCGCAACGGCCAGCCGATATATCCGCTCCTCTGTCGCCTTGATGATGGGCGCCTTCACCTTCGAAGGGCGCGCGTTGTCGCCAAAACCAGAAAGCGCTTCCGGCGCGTCATGCAGAAGCCCCGCCAGACAAGTTACCGGATCATAGCCCTGCCCCTGCAGCCATCGTGCAATATGCACCGAATGCTCGGCAACAGAGTAAAAGCGAATGCACGCTCCAGTGTAGCGGCACGTCATAGCCAAGCTATGCGCGACATGCTCGATATCAACTTCCTCTGGTCTCGGGTCGAACGGCCAGAACTTTCCGGTTAGCGTGCCGATGTACGTGCCGCGGCCGCGGCACGGAGCAACAGACGAAGGGGTTGCCAGTTGTTCGCCCTGTTCATTGGCAAGGCGCTCGAACTCTTGATAGTCAGGGTCGTCTTCGATCCGCTCCTGTTGCTGGGCAACAGGAGCATTATCATTTTGCCCCACAAGAATATTTTTGTGTGGCAAAAACTCGTTGGCAAAGGTGTGGTCGGGCTCAGCGTGCCGCTTGAACCAATTAAGACCGCGAATGCCGGGATCGCTGCCTTGAGGCTTTCCTGTGTAGCCGCCACCATCTAGTGTTCTCACGCCGCCCTCCTCACTTCCGAGTTGTCATTCGCGGCGGCAAGCTTGCTGGCGCCCATTACGCGGGCGGCCGACAGAGTTACACGACCGTCTTCGCCGAACGTCTTGTGGTACGTGATGACCTTGGCCGACCGGCCAGACAGCCAGTTGGATCCGTAGGCATCCGGAGCGGCGAGCGTTTCGTGCTGCTCAACCTTCATCAGGTCGGTGGTCTTTAGCTCGTCCCTGTGCTTGTGGCCGATGTGGGCGTAACTGTGCTTGGTGCGGCCATATATCTCGCGGTACTTGCCGACCGCTATCGAGTCGACGTTGTTCGTGCCGCGACGGTGGCCGTGGTGGTAGAACAGAGACACGTCGCCGTGCTCAACTACCGAATATGTCCCAGGGTTGGTGTCGACCCTGATGCGCGGCTCGTCCTCGTAGAATGCAGCCATGAGTTCGCGCAGCCACACCTCTCCGGCAGGATCGTGGTTGGCGTCGCACATGATGACGTCGAGTTGCTCGTGCTTCTCGAGCAGCATGCGCACAACCGTCCGCACGATACGGATGGCCGCACGCACCATCTTGGGATACCGGCTGTCGCTGTCGAGCAGGTGGCCGTGCTCAGGCGTGATGCTCTTGAAGCTGTCGTAATGCAGGAAGTCGCCAAGCTGTGCAAACACCGCTCGCTTGGCTGCCGGCGACTGGGCGATCGCTGCGGCGAACCAGTCGATGATTAGGCGCTCCCCGATTCTCAGGTCGTAGTCGCCGCCTCTGGTTTCCTCATTCCATGCAAGCGCACCGAGGTGGTGATCCGTGATCGTGTACTGGTTGAGCAGGTCGGCCTCAACATAGGCGGGCGCCGCGACTATCTCCGCCCGCGGCAACGCATCGGCGAAGGCAGCAACAGCCGCCTCAAATGCCGCCTTCTGAGAGGCGGCATCAGCCCGCTCCATGTAGACGCGGTTAGTGATGCGGTCCTCGCCGTTCACCCACGTCGTGCGACCTTTGAGCGACATACCGGCAAGCGGCTCGTACTCTTCGCCTGCAGCCTTGCGCTCTTGGATAATCGTGCCGTCCGCAGTCTTGCGGGTTAGCTGGCGGATTGCGTAGCCAGGCATTGTCTCGCTGCCTGGCTCAATAAGCCCCCGCTCCGCGGCCAACTGCATATGCCGGCGCACGGTCTTCTCAGATAGGCCCAAGGCGTCGCCGCAGGCTTGATTGGTTTCGTAGGAAGGACGCGCCGCTACGGTGCGGAGGATGTGTTCGTCGGTGATGGGCTTGGTCGGCACTATGCAATCTCCGGGTTGGTAAACGTAACCAGTGACGGAGCGCCGCCTACCGGCCTAGCAAAGTCAGGCACGATCCACGCGCGCTCATCTTCGGAGTCGATTTCTAGCCAGTCGTTCCATTCCTGTTGCGCGGCAACAGGAATGACGTACCAGTGAAGATCGTTGTCGCGGGAGAGGTAGAAGCGGGCGGTCATGCGGCTTCCTTGACGATGCGGTAGGAGACGATGTTGCAGCCATCGTCCATCAACTCCCAACTGAACTGGTCTGCGCGCTCCTCCCACACGGCCATGGTCTCAATCTGCACTTCGACAACGGTGTCGTCGGACACAGGACAGTCGCCGCCCTTCCATTCGATCCAGTCAGGCATCACCCCACCTCCTTCTGCTGCTCATCAAGCACGTCGGCGAGTTCGTTGAAGAGCTTGGCGGCGGCGCGGAGTGTGCCGGCTGTGGGCTGCGCCTCGTCGAACTTCACGCTAAGCCAGCCTTCCGTCTCAACGTCGACCGCCCCATAAGTCCCCGGCACAATCTCGCGGCGCGTGACGGTGCGGATCGCCGATGGCGCAGGCTCAAGATTCAGCGGCGTATAAAAGTAAGTCTCGTCGCCATTTAGAATGAATGTATCGACTCCCCGATCAGATAGTTGCGCCGTCTGCCGAACAATCTCCCTGACCTCGCCGATCGGAACGCCCATTACGTTTTTGTCGCCGAGCCAATTGCAATGCTTGACCACCCGCACCCGATCCCCAACCTTAAACTTCGCCATCATTCGATCTCCATCATCGGCCGCTCTTCCTTGCTTCGGTTCAATTACGCCTGGCCCCGCCCGAGGATAGCCTGCACACGTCGCGGCTCCGCACACATGATGCGCGACTTCGACATGTCGTACTGCGGATACTTCTTGTGGAAGTCGGCAAGCATGGCTTGTGACGTCGCCATGCACTGTCCGTGATTCATCTCGACGCCGATGTGTGGCGTGCACTGGCCGTTGCTGAGGCAGGCGATGATTATGGCTACCGAGATCATCACGACGGCTCCCCGCAATACCCGCCAGTGTGTTGTCCGAGCGACTGATGAACAACGTTGACGACGCCAACCATGGGCCAAGCGGCAGCCAGAAAGGCATACATGGCCGGCGCTGTTTCTCTGCACCTGTGACGGTCCAGTTCGACTAGCGAGGTGGCGACAGACATACCGGCCGCGATGTACATTATGAGCAAGGGCCACTTCATCTCACGCACCCCGCTCGCCAGGCGCCGGCAATTCAGGCGGCCCGCCGACCCACCCATTGCCCTGCATGACAAAGCAGGCGCTGCCGTCTACGCCCATCGTAATGGCGGTCCAAAGCTCTCCGCCCGGTGTCGCGAAAATGACGAGGATGGCTTCGTCGTTTACGATACCTCCGCCAACCTGCACCTGATGCGCTTCGGTCAGTTTCTCGACGAACTCGACAGCGCTGCCGCACCTCGCCTGCGCATAAGCCGGCGCCGCCGCGCCACAACTAGCCACAAAAAGACCCAAGGTTAGGGTGCAAAGAATACCTGCCACACGCATAGCGGCGACTCCTTCGATCTGGATTTGTTTGGGTTTCTGGCGAATCCGAACGGCGAATACTTGCCGTTACCTTTATTACGAGGCAGATCGCGGAGTCGGGTCAAGAAAGAAAAGCACAAAAAGAAAAAGCCCCGCAGCCGGTCAGGGCATGCGGGGCAAAAAAGGCCGTTAACCGGCTCTTATGTTCGTGTGCGGCCGGCTGGCTTCTGCTCGTATAGTCGGTCGATGCGTTGATTGGTGCCGTCAATGGACGACTTCACGGCGCTAATGGCTTCCATGATTTGCTCGGTGGCCTCGCGCATGCCGGCCTTCGTGATGTAGGTCTCGGCCACATGCAGGCGGTGGGCGGCAACTTCCTCACGCGCAAGGTGAGCTACAGAATTCGCAGCGCTAGCCGCGGAGTTGGCTTCGGTGCGAACCGAGCCAATCTTGCTGTCGACGTATTTCCAGATGCCGAACGCGAACGTCGCCAAGGCCATTAGAAAACCGACGACCGTCATAATCTCGGCGCCGGTCATCCTACGACACCCCGCACCAGCACAGACAGCCACAGGGCGGTTAGCCAAAGCCTCGGCGTCACGACTTTCTCACTCATGGCTTCACCCCGCACAGCGCGGCGAGCTTTTCGTTTTCCCGGATGATCTGCCGCTTGGTTTCTTCGGTTAGTTGGTCGGCAACGGACGGCCGCACCGCGCGCGCCACGTCGCAATAATTGCCGCTAGTCGTCACGCATCCAGCGATTGAGACGAGCATCAAGCTCGCCAGCGCCAAGGCCGTTAACTTCATCTTCCACTTCCCTGGCTCGTCTGATTGCCTTGAGATTGTCTTTGGTTTGATTTGCCGCGGCGTCCGTCCGGCCCTTGTTGTAGGCGGCGAGCAAGATGCCCGCCGCGAGACCGATGGCTGCGAGATAGCCGGCAATGCGGCTGGTGATGGCGGTCCAAATTGCGCTAAGCGTTGCCACTATCATCCCGCCGCCCTCTCCCGCTTAACCAGCCGGTAGATGCCGTACGAAACGCCAGCCACAACGGCGAAGGCCAAGGCCCACTGAATAGGCCCGGCGCCGGCAGCGAACGCGCCAAGCGCGGACAGCAGAGACACCACCAGCGATGGCTCTTTCTTCACAATATCCACGACAGAGCGGTCGGCCGGATTGGCCTTGCTGCCGCCACCATCCGGAACATGCGGAGCCTCAACCGGCTGGCTACCCGCCGCCATGCGGAGCGCGTTGCCAAGCACGCCAGGCGCGGTCTTGTATTGGCCCTTCGGATCCTTGCCGGTGACGCGGATGGTCCAGCCGCGGCCGAAGCTCGACCACGTCTTAAGCGAGCGCAAAAAGCGCATGCGCTCGTCGCAATAGACTTTGATTAGGTCGTCGAGATCACGCGCCTTGATAGCGGCAATCGTCTGCCCGCCGACAATGCCGTCCTGCGCAATGCCGAGCACCTTCTGCAGGCTCTTTATCGCGCGAGCCGGGCCGGAATTAACACCGAAGTCGAAGGCGGCGTAGTCAAGCCCGACGGGAAGCATGTCGCCGCCCGACTGCACCCAATAGGACTTGCGGTAGATAAGTTCCGCCTCGGTCAGCGAGAGCTTCTTGACGTCGTCCGCAGTGACAGCCGACACGCCGCGATGAGCGGCAAGCGTCCTATGCGTGATGCCGTACTTGGTTGGTCCGCCCGGATCGTTTTTATTATTGCTGTACCCGCCCTCATGGCCGAACATGAGGGTTAGCGCCTTTGACAGCGTTTCTCTGGCCATTAGCTGTGTCCTTAGATTTTGGGGTGCTTTAGTTCGTGTATCCGCTGCCGCCAGCAATGATCGGGTTCTTTGAGAAACCATCCGACCACCCGGCAGAACAAGCACCAGTGGCCGCGGGTGCGCGTGAAGCGGCCGCAGAGGGATTCGCCGTGTTTGCCGCCAGCCAGCCAGTTTAGGGCGCGCGAAAGGTTTCCGAGCATCGTTAAGCCTGTCGTAAAATCGCCGCTCGGAGGGGTTGCATTTTTGCTGCGCTCGACGCACATTCGCGGCGGCTTAACCTGCGGGTGGGCTGGGGCGTGGAAACCCCTACAGGTAGCGAGTCGCGACTCGTCAAATCGCTGACGCTCTCTTCGCGAGAGCGTCAGTCCACCGTTCGGTCGGGGAGGCTATGGCGTATGTCCAGGGCCTCGCCTAAAGGCCATGGCGGTCATCCTACCTGGTGGCTTTCCAACTCCCCGATCAAAAACGGTTGGAGAGAGAAACCATGCGACTTCATTATCTAGTGCTGCCGGCGCTGCTACTGAGCACGTCGGCTTTTGCCGCGGACCCCGCGGTCTACGAAGCGCCCGTCACGCCGGTCTATAGCTGGACAGGCGGCTACATCGGTATCCACGGCGGCTACGGCTGGGGCGACACACGCGACACCAACAACCCGGCCGCAGACGAGAAGGACATTGAGGGCGGCTTTGGCGGCTTTCAGGCCGGCTACAACTACCAGTTCGACAACAACATCGTGCTCGGCGTCGAGGCGGATATTTCGTTCGGTGATATCTCGAATGACTGGCGCGACGGCAACGAGTTCAGCGGATACTACACCGAGGACAAGGTAACAGCATTCGGCACGTTGCGTGCCCGCCTTGGGTACGCCGCTGATAGGCTGCTGGTCTACGGCACTGGCGGCCTTGCGATCGGCCACACCAAGCACACGCTCGGCTGCGACGCCGATCTTGTGCGTGCCGGCGTCGGTAGCTGTGCCAGCGATCCGACACGCGAGTTTGAAGACTCCGGCTCCGACACGGCTGTCGGCTATTCAGTTGGTGCGGGCGCGGAATATGCCTTTGCCGACAACTGGTCCATCAAGGGCGAGTATCTCTACACCGATCTCGGCACCAGCGAAGTCACGCTGTCCGATCCCGGCTTTCCGGCCGCGATCGACGACCGCGAGTTCGAAACCAAGTTCAGCACCATTCGCGTCGGCCTGAATTACAAGTTCTGACCCTCCAGCCGTAAGGCCAACTGGCCGACCTTCGGGTCGGCCTTTTTCTTGGAGAGTGCTATGGTTTGGTTTTTCGTTGGCGTCGCGTGCGGGCTTGGCCTCGCCGTCGGCGTCTTTCAACTGTTCTCGACCTTTATGGAGGAGACGAGGCCGGGCGCGAAGTATTGATGATCGTTGTAGGGAGGGCGGGAAGGCGCTAGTGTACGCGACTCTTGGCGGAGGGATATTCCAAAACAATGCAGCGCCTAGCGCCGCTTACGTCGCTACGGTTCTTTGCAGCCGCAGCAATCGTTCTCTTTCATATGGGCGGGATCGGGTTGTTGCCATTCGGGCATCAGCCGGCCCTAGCCAATGGCGTATCCCTGTTCTTCGTCCTGTCCGGGTTTATCCTAACCTACAACTATCCGGATATGTCGGGGGGTGTCGGGCGGTTCTATCTAGCGCGCTTCGCGCGGCTCTGGCCGGTCCATGCCGCGACCCTTTTACTAGTCATGTTCATGTTGCCGCAGATAGGGCTTTGGGCAACCGAGCAAGAGCGCGGCGGGAGCGCAGTCTTCTGGAGTAACCTGCTTTTACTTCAAGCCTGGATTCCGAGCGGCGCCTACGTTCTATCATTCAATGGCGTTTCGTGGAGCATTTCAGTCGAAATGTTCTTCTATGCCGTGTTCCCGCTTGCGCTTCTCGCAACGCGCTTGTGGCTTGTCGCGGCGGGCGCCTTCGCCGCCACCTTAACGGTGGTTATCTATGCCCAATTCTTTGCCGGCATCTCGCATCAAGGCGACCCTTGGGCATGGACATGGCACCATATAGCCTTGCACTTCCCACCCATGCGGCTTTTCGAGTTCCTTGCCGGGATGGCGACGGCTCGACTATTCATGCGCCGCTCTACGCCTACCCGTGACACGACCGGCCTTGAGATCGGTTGGCTGCTGCTGACCGCATGCTCTGTGGCGATCACGCAGAACATAGGCACCGGCCTTGTGGCGAAATGGCTGGGACAATGTGGGAGCTTCCTTGCTTTCGCAGGGCTGGTTTACATTCTTGCCGTCGGTCAGGGCAGCATTAGCCGAATGCTATGCCATCCCGCGCTGGTCCGCCTAGGCGAGATCAGCTTCGCCACTTACATGGTGCATCAGATAGTAATCAGACACGCCGTCAATTCGAAGATGACGGAGTGGTGGAATGTGCCGGCGACTGTGGGCGCATTGATCGCCGCGATTTACGCCGCTTCCTATGTTCTCTGGAGCATGGTCGAAGTCCCTGCACGACTGCGTATTTTGGCGCTGGCCCGTGGGGTAGCTATCCCTCCAGCATCTTCGCCGCGCGAGCGACAACGACCGGCGCCCACGCCTTCGGGAGCAGGGAACGGATCAAGGTAGCCTCTTCGGGCGTGATGTCGTGCTCGCCGCCATCCGCCACAAGGATCGCGAGATTTCCGCGTCGTATCGCGGCGTCAAAGCCAAGCGGCTCCTGTTCCGGCGCATTTAGCGCGCTTAGCGCCACCTGCCCAAGATGGAAATCGAGATGCTGGCCGTCCGGCCCGGTGATCTTCTGAGAGAAGTCGATTTTCACTGGATTGTCTCCTTACGTCCCTATGATGCCGTGCCCACTATCGGCATGGAAGTCTTCGATAAGAGCGGCAACGCGCTCTGCGAGTTGGGGGAGTGTGACACTGCCTGTTGCAAAGGTTGTGCGTGTGAACGTGCCCGAAGCTCGTCCCCAACCAGTCTTACGGGCGCCAACCACTTGGTTGCCATTGACCTGAACGGCACTAAGGACGTTCAGCTTCCCGGCACCTGGGTCTGTGAGCCCGGAACCGATGCGCATGCCAGCCGGCCCGAGGTTGATGTTGATCGAGGCCCCGCCCGAAGCCGTGCCAATGACGCCGCTACCATTGCGGAAGAAGCCCAAGCCAGCTTGAGAGCAGAAGGACCAAGCAGGGGCTGCCGCCGAGCCGTCAGCGGTGCGCATCCGCCCTGACCCGTCAGGGTGGCCCGGTCCCGTCACATAGAAATATTCACTACCGGTGGAAATAGAGGATGCGGCCAGGAACGGGAACATCCATGTACCGCCGTTGTCGTAGGCTAGATAGCCGGTACGCGCAGTGCCAACCGTAACCTGCGTCTGAAAGCCAAGGCCGCCCTGCCGGACATCCGTAGATGGAATGTGACCTCCCACCATGGTCCGAATTCTGCGAACCGACGTGCCAGTCGTAGCGGCCACCCAATCAAGGGTCATCTCAATGCCGACTGCGCCGTAAGACGCGCTCTGCACCTTGCTATGGTTGATGAGGATGCTGCCGCTGTCGCCAAGCTCGCCTTGGCGAGTGTTGACCATTAAGGTGTCGATTTCGCCTTGGACAGCAGACGTAAGCCAATCTGTCTTGATCGCCTCGAAATGTGCAGCGTAGTCGGCGCGGGACGGGCCGTTCGTTCCAGAACCGGTCGCCTCGCGCATAACCGCAATAGTTGCCCGGCTTCCCGAAAAGGTTGCCGCATCGGTCGAGTGAAGCCTGTGGCCCACGACCCAAGTACCGCCGAAAACACCGGCGACGTTGACCGTCGTTGCGGTTGTGGCGAAGGTAAACCCGCCATCGGCATTTAGCGCCTTGACGTTGAGGGCGGTGGCGGCCTCCTCAGCCGTATCGGTAGCAAGGAGGTTCAGGCCGGTCGTGCCTAGGGTTGAGGACGACAGCGTGGTGAGGTTGTCTGCGGCATCCTGCTTCCCATCCAGATCGGCAGGGGTAGCAAACGGCCCCTTGTTCACAAGGCCTTTACTGGCGCTCGGATTGGACGGGGAAGCTTCGTCGCTCCATCCGATAACCTTCCCCACCTCATTGGCAGGGAATTGCCATTGGCTGCGTTCTGCGCCCATTGAAGACCTCGTGGAATTGCGCTAAATGTGCCCGGATGAACTACAAGGCGGGCTTCGATAGACTTTCGCTGGCACTCGGCGTTCTTGCCGTGCCGCTCACTTTCTGGCTGATACTGGAAGACACGAACTGGGTTGCGCCGACAAAGAACGAAGGGTTTCTTTGGATCGGCCTCAGCCTCTTGGCTGGCTTAGGTGTTTGGCTCCTCACGAGAGCCGTGTTCTGGATCGTGTCCGGGTTTACTCAACCGCATCGTGAACCGCCGGCTTGACGCCAGCGTGGATCGCGGACTTGACGCCCGGTAGAGTTGCGCCGGGAACCTGCCTGATGATGGCATTCGCCCCGGACTTCTTCAGGTCGCCCTTCGACAACTGTTCGGCAATCGTCGTCAGGTCGTTGAACATGCCCGCCGTAGGCCCAAGGATGGCCCCCAGCTTGTTCCTTGAGGCATAGCGGGAAACCGTACCGCCCTGATCCTCATCCCCCGCAATCTTCTGTGCGGCTGTGGTTATACCGAACGGCAGGCCCATCTTCTCAGCCGTGTTCGACACCTCAAATGGCAGGGAGAGAATGCCTGTCCTGTCCAATCCATCCGAAATCCACAGACCGGGGTTGTTGAGGAGCCTTTCGGCTTCCTCCATATCACCACGTTCCGCGAACTTCAGATAAGCCACCAGCATACCAAGCGAGGTGGACAGCACCATTTGCTCGGCGAAGCGGTGGGGACGTTCCTGTAGGCCGGCAATCAACACCCTCTGGTGCGATGCAAGCCCGAAGGACTTGAACTGCATGATCAGCTTGCCCCAATTCGTCTTCATCCAGAGAGGCGTATCGGCTACGCCCTTGGTGACGATGGTGCGATCCACATCCTTCGCCAGTGCTGCGGCATAGGCGCGTTGAGCGATGGGCTCATCCCATGCCCCGACATTCGCCCCGTAGATGCCACCCTCCTGGATGCCGTGCTTCTGGAACTGCTGGGCGATGAGTTCGGCGGTGTTTTCGGAGATGCCGAGATAGGCCATGTAAGCCTTTTCCCGCTCCCCGATCTTCCCGAAGTTCTCGGCGTTCCTGAGAATGCGATTCTGCGTCATCACCGACGCAACCGTCTTCATGGTGTCGTTCCACCACGCAAGCCCGGTAGCCTTGGTGAAGGTGTTCGACGCATTGGACAGATAGCGCTCGAATTTCGAGCCATACGCATAGGGGTCGTTCAGGTCCGCAAGCGAAGCAAGGCGGGACTGAAGAACCGACTCCGCGACGACGCCCAAATCCCTGGCATCGCCTCGCGATATCTTCGCCGCCCTCAATCCAGAGACAAGCGCGGGAAGGCCCTCGCTCATGGTGGCGCGGACGCCATGCACCCCAATCACCCTCGCCGCATCGGTGATGCTCGTGATGGTCACGCCACCAAGGAGCCGCATGTAGTTCCAGGTCAAAGCTGCCCTTGTGATCTTGGACCAGTCCGAACCCTCATCCGCAGCCCTGTACGTGCCCCGCAGCATGTCCCTGAAGGCTTCGAGATTCTGGATGTCCCTCCTCTCGGCCTTGTCGAGTTTCGCGCGGGCGTTCTCCGATAGCGCCTGCTTTCTCAGGGCCTCGTAATCCTTCCGGATGCCGTCGATGGTGTCCTTCATGTCGGGAGAGCCGAACTTTTCGGTAAGCTCCACCTCAGCCGCCATCGTGCGGGAATACTTGCGCAGGATCAGTTCCATGTCATTGCGAAGGAAGTCCTCGATCTCCGAGTCCGCAATCTTGAATGTCCTGTCCTTCAGTGGCCCTCTTTTAACCGGGACGATCCACTCCGGAACGGCTCCGCTTCCCCGGCCCGTCAGGTTGTTGAACACCCCGGTAACGGCCTCCTCGATATAGTCGTCAAAGTCAGCCTGATTGGCGAAGTCGGGCAGCTTGTTCTTCGGAACCTTGGCTATCTCCCGCTTGAAATAATCCCCGGCGATCTGGCGGAACTCAGGTTCCCGCGCAATCAACCGTTCACGATTCCACAGGCGCGTGACATACGTCCTTGCCGTCTGCGGGGTCACGTCATCCCCAAAGATTTTGACTTCCTGCGCCCGTTTAAGCAGCGGGTCAAACACCTTATCGCGGGCTTCCTCTGCGGCCTTGGTGATGAAGTGGTTGCCACCCTCATCCACATCGCCCCGGCGCCCCGCCCTGGCCACGGCCTCATAAAAATCCGTCTTGGAGCCGTCGAAGCCCTCCTTCTTCGCGTCCTTGTAGTGCTTGCCCGCCGAGCGCATCCACTGACTCAATGCGCCCCTCTGGTACTGCTTGACGAGGTTTTCCACGGATGGGCCGAGAGTGCCCCCCTCCATGTTCATCTTCGTATAGACGGGGTTGTCCACCATCTTCTGATAGGCTTCACGCACCTTCACCGAAGGCGAGAACATCGTTTGGATGCCGGGGTTTATCCGCATGGCATCCGTGGCTTTCGCAATAGCCTGGGCGATCCTCGGTCCACCAACGCCCAAGTCATCGAGCTTGATGTTATCGACGGAGGAAGCACCGACAGACTGCGCGCGCTGGATGATGGTGTTCACCACGGCATCCGGATCGGGCACATCCTCGGCAATCTCTGTCTTCAGGGCGTTGCCAAACCTCTGCCATTCACCTCCGGACAGGAACTTTGCACCCGCAGCACCAATGATCCCGCCAAGGATCGCCGAGCCCCCAACAGCAAAGAAGCTTTCCCCTGCCGTCCTGAGCTGCTGCGTGGTCTGAAGGCCCGCCTCCTGAATACCTGTCGCAAGAGCCGCCGCACCACCGACATTCATGGCGGTACGGGTGAGGCTGTAGCCAAGCTTACCACCCCGGATAAGAGCGCCGCCGGGAAGAAGGATTGTCGGGTCCAGTATCGAGGCGCCGGCAGAAAGGGCAAAGCCCGTCCACCCCGAAGCCGCGATGGTTTCGCGATCCTGCTTTTCCCGGTCGATATCAGCCTTCACCGCTTGAGCGGCGATGGGGTTGTACACCTGCTCGAACCGCTCAGCATAAGGCTCATAGCCCTTGATGTCGTTGAAGACATCGTATCCCGGCTGGACCTTGAAGAAATCCTGATCCGGAATGGCCATCGCGCGGGAGGCTGCACCGGAACCAAGGTTGGAGCTGGTGCGCCATGCGGCCTGCGCGGCTTCCAAGATGCCCGGCTCCGGACGGTCATAGTCCGAGATGCTGAGCGGCCCGCTCCTGACGATTGTGGTTGTGTCGAACGGCATCAGGGCTGTCCAATCAACGGGCTTGGGACCTCGGCACCGCGGATAGCATCCTCGCGAAGCATCTCTTCCATCGGGCTTTGCTGGAGGTTCCTGTCCCTGCGCGCGCGCGATTCCTCGATGCGCTTGCTGGGGATGCCGGATTCCGCTTCTGGGACCGCGAAGAACGGAAGGTTAAACTGTTCGATCTGCCCGGCGCCCTCTCCCGCCCCGCCAGCGCCGCTCCTCGCGAGGGCAGCCGCCTCGGCACGTTCGACGGAATCGTAACGCTGGAATTTCTCACCGCCACGTTCGTATTCGTTCAGCGCCGAGATGATGGAGGATTCCTTGCTGCCAAGGTCTATATATCCATCACTGGTGCGCCAGAGTGATGGCACGTTCACCCACTTTCCCGCCGCGTCCTGAACTGTCACAGTCCGCTCCGTGGAAATGGAACCATCCGGATTGTCTATATATTCGGACGCATTGAAGGGGCGAACCGGTGAGCCGCTGGACTTCTTGCCGGTCAGATTGTCGGTGCGCCCCGGCACTTCATAATAGACGATGTACCTTGCCGGCTGGCCCCGAACGAAATCGTCGTTCGTGATGTCGCTCGACTGGAGGTAAACCTTGTCCGTCTGGATGCCCTCCTGCTCCAGGGCAAAGATCACCTGATCCCTGATGTATTCGTGTGTACCGTCTGCCCCGACAGGATAAGTTTTCTCCGGAGGAAGGCGCTCAACGATGTTCTTCCCGCTCAGTGTGAAGGCGGACATCCCGTAACGCTTGGAGAAGCGCTCCTTGGCATATTTCTTGGCCAAGTCCTGATCGCCCGCAGCATCCCACAGGCTTTCCTCAAGGATGGATTTGTATTCACCCACCATAGCGGCAGACTGAGCCGGATTGCTGCCCAACTGCGGATCGAAACCGAACATGCCGGGATCGAAGATATCCCGCACCTTGTTCTCGGTTGCCTGCTTGACCACAAAATCCTTGACCGGCTTCGACTCCATCAGCGAGGCGCGGGCCTTCACCTTCTCCGGGTCTTTCATGTCCATGAGGCGCTGTGCTGCCTGCTCAGGCGACAGGCCAACATCATCCACGAAATGCGAATAGGCTATGGCGTCCCTCTCAACACCATCCCCACCTTCACGCCTGCCCAATGCGGCGGGATCGGTCTGGTAGAGACGACGCGCCAGTTCCGCAGCCGTGCCGACTTCCTCAACCTTGGTGCTCTCCAGCCCCTGACGGAGGCGGTTTAGATAGGGCTTGGGAACGATGCCCGTCTGCCTCACAATATCTTCAGAAGATTGCACAAGTTGCTCGGCAGTGCCAATCTTCTCCGCTCGCTCGGAAATGGTATCAATCGCCTTGATGACTTTACTGTCGTATGGGCTTACGTTCAGCGAGCGATCAGCAAGCCCCTGCATAGTAACAGCTATAACCGCCTCGTCTTCATTCTTGGCGCGGAACTTTCCAAGCAGTGTGGCCTTGTCGCCGTCCCCCAGATCGGAGCTGAGAATCTGGTCCTCGGAAATAACCTGGCCTGTCGCGATGCCAAGCTCCATCGAGTCTTTCGCCGCATTGTACGCCGCTGTTCTCGCGGCATTCACCGCCTGGTCGGCCTGTGTGGCTAGGCTCCGGATTTCATCAACGGACAGGCCAGCATAGGCCGGGTTGTCCGCGACATTCGGATTCGACAGCCCACCAGTCAGAGCGCCTCGATCACCATTCTCATACGCGGTTATTGCTTGCGCCAATTGCGCATCGGGAACGTTTTTGAAGCCCTCCCACTCCTGGCGAAGGCTCGCAACTTTTCCTTCCATCGTGCGCGGGCCACTAATGCGCTTGTCCACCAAGTGGTTGAACATCGCATTCTGAACTTCCGGCGAAAACACCGTGCTATCCGAAAGCCCCATCTCCTTGGCCGCCGCCGCCAGGGTGGAGCCCACGATCTGGAACCTGCCCATTGGGGTGGCTAGATAGCCGAGCTTCGACTTCTGATGGCTGCCATAGGCCCCATCGCTCGATGCAAACTGCTTCAGTTCGCCGATGGTTTTCTTGGAGACATCTATCCCAGCGAACGCGCCGCCCTGCTTCTGAGCATGGCCAAACAGGGTGTCATACCGACCACCGCCCTCGGTGCGGTCAATCAACCGAATTAGCGGGTTATCACCCCGCCCGCGCGTAACCCCGGCATCCGCAAGAAAGCCATCGGGGTCAGTATCGACCTTGCCCTTGGCGCGGGCATAGTTGATGTCGTGCGTGAACTTTTCACGAGCCAGGGCCTCTTGCTCTGGTGTCATCCACGACTTAGCCGCATCAAGCGCGGCATAGCCCTGTTTCAGGGCGCTATCGTACTGGCTCGGATCGGCATAGGTCAGCTTGCCGAAATTCTCCAGCGCGGCCCCTAGATCGGTGGTGCGCTTCCCTATCTCGGATTCGGCTTGGAACGTGGCGGCCTTGGTGACATACCTCACCTTGTAATCGTTGGCCCAATCCTGAAACCGGCGCTGATATTCCTGATCCGGATTTGCCTCCAACTTCATCTTCACGAAACTGTCGAAGCGCTCACGGGCGCTATCGGCAAAGCCGGCTGCCTCGCCAGTCGCCGACTGTCGGGCCTGCCTGTCCTGCTCCTCCAGTTGCAACTGCATGTCGCTGGTATCGAGCGAAAGCTGTGAGTTGCGCTTATCCTCGCGGAACTTGGCTTCGATCCGTGCGAAGTCATCGCCAACGCCTTGGATGGCGCCGCCAAGGCCCTGAAGCGCACGCGCAGGAGCCGTGAATGCCCCATCGCTGGCGTAGGAGGCCGTGGAGCCGCCCTGTAGCCCTACCTGTCTCTGGTAGACGGGAAATTTAGCCACGATTAGGCAATCCTCGGCTGGTAGCGGTTCGCTGCCAACTGGCCAAAGCCAGACAGCAACGAAGTCCCGGCATTGATGAAGCCTGCTTGCTTCTGAGCCTTGCCCTCCGCCCTCATTCTCCTCGCGTCGTTGCTGTAGGCTGTAGCCGCACTCTCGCCGGCATAGAGACGGGCAAGGACATCCATCTCGCCCTGCTTGGCTGTGTCGCCCAGAACGGCAACGGGAGTGCCGGACGTGATATCTAGCCCGGACGCGGCTCCTGCGGCCCTCTGAGCCCCCACGACACGCCTTACCTGATCGCGCTGGAGGTTGGCGTCATAGGCCGCGCGCTGACGTTCTGCAGAGGCGTTGTTATCCGCAACCTTGGCGTTGTAGTTGGACACGTTCTGCGATGCCTGAGCCCCGGCCAAGGAACCACCGACAGAGGCAACAAGGCCAAGCGCCTGAAGGGCTGTGCCGATGCCGCCCGACGCACCTCCGAATAGACCGCCCAAGGCGGGTAGCGCAAAAAAGCACATGGTCAGCCGCTCACTCGGATTTCGGTTATTAGTCCAAGGACATGGAAGGGCGATGGCTCGGAATGCTCGACGCGAATGCGCTTCTGCCTGTTCCAGTCCATCGAAATCGGAACGCGGACATCGCCTGTATAGAGGGCGGTTCCAGATCCATAGTTGCCTTCGTTGTCCGTGCTCTTTGTGTAGTCCAGCGTCTCTAGCGTCCCATCATGGGGGCCGCACTTGCCGTTCATCGAACGGTTGAGACGCAGGAACACTTCGCTTATGCGGCCAAGCCTCGTCTGTGCCGTGCCACCTCTGGCGGCGGCTTCGGGAGAAAGCGTTTCCAGCGAGGAAGTGTAGGCATAGCCGACGCAAGCTTGCGTGACGCCGCTCGTCAGCGTGATCGAACCGCCCGACACCGTGAATGGCCCCTGCTTGCCTCCCGTGCCCCAGACATAGACGCTCTGCCCATTGAGGTGAGAGAGCCCCGTCAATGTGGAGGTGAGCGAGCCTGAATAGGTGAGATGGCAATCGAGGAAGGTGGCCGCTTCCTTCACCCCGGTGTCCGACAATCCCTCCGAGAGACGTTCGATATAGCGCTGTGTCGTTCCGCCTATCGTGCGGTTGACGATCAGCCAGGTTTCGTCACCCTCAGAACCCGGTATCGTAGCGACACTCTCGACGGAATTCGCCCCGCCTAGCACATGCTCATGGAAGGCGATGACTTCCTGATCCCGTTCATACGTCATGCCGAACAGGGCGCCGTCGTCCGTCACTCCCCAGACGATCGATTCCGGGCTTTGCGCATAGGCGATCTGCTTCACCCTGTTGGGGATATGCTCCGAGAGGATGGAAAGGTCCGTCGAGACATAGCCGTTGAACTCGAAGGAATAGGCAATCTCCCTAATGTCCTTCCGGTAATATCCGGAGTAAAGCGCCGTCTGCCCTACCCTCACCGGCTGGACATCGGATGCACCGTAATTCGTCTCGCGCTTCTGCCTGATGTTCGTCGGGGAAAAGGCAGACGTTGAAGTCGTCGCGCCAATCGTGCGGATCGCAGCCGTGGTGCCGACAAACAAATCCGTGCCCTCGGCAATCCACTTGATCTCGTTCAGGCTGTCCGAGGCAATAGTCGCGGTGATCGCATCGTCGTCCTGAAGGGGATCGGACACGCCGAAATTGGTGAAGTCGTCAACAACCGACATCCATACCGTCTGGGGTTGTGTGGCTGTACGGGCGAAGCAAAGACGCCCCGAGAAGAACCCAACCGAAGCAGGCCAACCGGTTTCATCCGACCATGCGCCCAATCTCCAGTTGATGATAGGCGACAGATCGGGGAGTGCGTGGCCATACAGCTTGATTGTAACGACAGTTGACGACGTGCGCGACTGAATGACCGCCCAGCGCCATTGCCCATCGGAGCCGAGAAGGCGGATATGCCTGCCAACATCGGTGGTAAGGAAGCCCTGCCCGTCATTGATGCCGGTTACAGCGGATGCTGTGAGGTTGAAGGCTGTCTGGCTGACTGCGGCCCTGTTTATCCCGAGTTCCGCAATGCGGCTGTTGCCGTCTGACCCATCAACGCCATTCCATGAAAACCGATGATACTCGTAGGCCGTCTTGTTGGAAAATCGATAGAACCTGGTTTCGCCAGCGGCCCATCCCGTTTCACCCGTGCGCGTGTCGAGCGTCACCCAATTCGTGCCGTCGCTCGACCCCTGGAGTTTCCATGCAGTTGGGGTTTGAACTACAACCTCGCTGTTGTTGATGGAGGTCAGGTAGTAGTGGTCAACGACCGCCTGCGCCGATGACGCCAGCCGATATGCAATGAAGCCGGAGGACACTCCGGCAAATGGTACGTTAGTTGCCTCATCCTTATCGAAGGCCTCCCAAGCATCCGACTGAGAACCGGTGGAAGTCACCGTTCCGCTTGGGGAGGTGAGCCCCGTCATGACGGGCGTCAACGAGCCATAATCAGCCGGCGTCAATGTCGTGGAGGTATCATTCAGTTCAAGGAACGGCCCGTCCTCGAATTCCATCTCCTCAAGCGTGAAGGTCGTTGCGCTGGTGCGCGAGAACTCCATCGGAGGATGGTCGGGATGCGTTATGTAGAGCACATCCGCAGACTGCGCGAACTGGAGTTCGAACAATTGCGCCGAGGTGTAGGGAGACGTTACCTCAACCGGCGTTCCCGGAGGGCTCTCCACCCGCCCGCCGTTGGTGTAGATACGGATGTAAAGATCCCCGAACTCCAGCATATAGGCTTGGGTTACGGAGAAGATGAACGGGATCAGCCGGGTTGCATCCGCGCTGTCCTTCACCTCCTCGATAAACTCTGTCCCGCCTCGCTTCTTCGCACCACCAAACCGCTGGATGACGAAGTTCTGCACCTCGTATGCGGCGTTCGGGTATTTGCTTACGTCAACACGAGCGAACAGCTTGGGAGAGATTTCACCTGCCGAGAAGTTCGTCTGGAATGCCGTTACCGCTGGCATCAGAACCTCGATATCAGCCAGGGATCATCGGACAGGATTCCCCTTGGGGTGTCCTGCCGGCTGTCCATCGTGCGGGCCATCGATAGCTTCTGGTTGAAGATGGTCCACGCCTGTTCGGTGAGGGTTGAGTTGTTGGTCAGAAAGAAGGAGATTTCCGCACTGAGGCGCGCGGCGAAGAGGTCTACGAACTGCGCATCGAACAATGCCTCGTCGGCATCGGAGATGTACTCGATATGGATCGCGCTTTCGTTCGTGTAGATATACCCGCCCTCAACACGATACTCGATGAGTTCGTAGAGCCCGACGCGGAGAAGCCGAAGGCAATCGGACGGGAGTTGGAAGCGATAGGCGAATTCCGTGGCGACATAGCCATAGGCAGAGCCGCCAGAGGAATAGGCGGTGTAGCTGGTTCCATTCACCCCGGAGAGCTGGAACGTGTTTGTCGCAGCATTGGCAACCGTGAATGTGCGGTTGTTCAACTCCGTCATGCCGATGACGTTGTTTATGTAAACAACCTGGCCATTGGTGAAGCCATGCGAAGCGGAGGTAACGACAACAGGGTTAGCCTGCGTGGCGCCCGTTATGGTGCGGATCGTATCCGCCGCTGGCACAGCCCGCTTGGTGGCGAACTTCCAGCCATGCTCCCTGAGAAGGGATTGCTTGATGAATTCATAGTTGGAGTTGAACCAGCGCTCGGCCTTAGTGCCCGACGCATTGAACGTCGCAACGTCCGCGTCATGCCCGATGCGGGTTATGGCGAGATTGGCTATCTGGATGTCGGTCGCCATCGTTCACCCCATGAGAAAGGGGCCGCCGAAGCAGCCCCTCCGTTTCATGTGAAACTACTCAGACGCCCGCGAAGTAGAGCGCGACATAGTAGTTGCCCGAGGCCGGCAGAGCCGCAGCAGCAACCGTCAGGAGGATGGTTTCCTCCGTGCCGGTGCCAAGCGGCGAAGAGCCAATCTCGGTGGTCGTGTCGGCGCCGGTCGCGGATTCGATGGCCGCAGCCGCCCCGATAAGCGTCGGGGTATCGGTCGTGGTGAACACCGCAGCCGTCTTGTACTTGGTGGTTGCGCCGGCAATGCCGATAGCGACGGTCGAAGAGCCGAGCGACGTATCGGTGGCATGCGTGCCATAGAGGAAGCGCATACCGGCAGGAACGGTGCCAAGCGTGTAGGCACCCTCTGCCTGGGAGGCCAGCGCAACGTGTGCGAGGAAAACGCGAACGCGGCCACCCCACATATTGCCCTTGGGCAGGTTGTTGACGAGCGTAGTCATTGTCTATCTCCTTTCGCTCAATCAAGCGACATCGGTGATCGGGGACGCGCCCGGATCGCACTCGATGTAGCCGACGCGCTTCTCTTCCATGCGGGTGGCGCCGATGGTCATCGACGCGTAGACCTGCATGGAGTAGGACTTGTCGGCACGTTCCGAGATACGGCCCGTGATGTCCTGGCCGGTCGCGAGCAGAAGCCCCGAACGAGTCCAGAACGGCACCTTGTCGTCGCCATTGCCGTCAACCACGATGCGGTTGCACGGAATGAGCGTGACGCCGGCAACGCGGCTGATCTGCCCCTGCATGAGGGGAAGCGCCGAGTTGTAGTCGCCCGACACGACGCGCTCGTCCTTCAGGAGCGAAGACACCTGCCGCGCATTCACAGCGGCAAACACTTCCTCATCGGGATCGACATCGTTGTCGCCGAGCAGGCGGCGAGCCTGGATCAGCTTGGCGATGTTCAGGCCGGTATCGGCTGCGGTAACACCGGGCCAAACCGTCTGCACGTCAACGATCATGTTGGTGTCGAACGGGGTTGAAGTAGCCCCATCCACGCCGGTTGCAGCAGCAGCATCGACAGCCGCGATGATGACATCATCAATGGCGCGGCCAAGAGCCCACATGGCAGCCTGGGCGTACTCGCTGGTCGGATCGATGAGCATGCGGACCTTATCCTGCTTGTCGATAAGATCAGCCCACTCATAGTCGACCGGCGTCACGCGACGGCGGCTGTGCGGGGTATCCATGCGCGGGGTATCGCCGTGGCGATTGATGCGGCGCTGGGCTGCGACAGCACCGATCTGGTCGAAGAACGCATTCTCGCCAGTGATGCTCTCGACGCGTACCGAACCGCGCAGCTTGGAACCTTTCTGCTGCACGAGATGATAGACGTTTGCCCGGTACTGCTCGACAAACGCCGTAGTGATCTGAAAGGACATCTGTCCCTCCTTCAAAACGGGTTGAAATTTTGGGTTTGCTTGTCGGGCAGTTGTCCGGTGAGGCCGGGCTGGTCCTTCGCTTTACGCTGCGATCAGCGGCCTTCTGTCAGGCTGTCTTGCAGGGGCTCTCGCCTTGTCTGCGATAATCAAGCGGCTTGGTCTGGAAAGCGCCGCTCGAAAAGCTTGGTGTATTCCGCCGTCCGCAATGCATGATCGGCATGCGAACGATCGAAGAGGGCCGCGCCGTGCTTCTGACGGAAGTCGGCAATGGCTGTATCCAGATCGGCGGGGGCCATGCTCTGCTCAGCCGCGCCAATCAGTTCCTTTTCCCCGGAGAGCTTCGTGCCGATGTCGTAGAACATCTTCACAATGGCCGGGTTGTTCGCGAGGCCATTAGCCTCCATCACCGCGATAGCTTCAGGCGGGGCGAACTTGTTGATGGCAGCACCGGCAACCTTGCCGCGCTGTTCGAATGCCGCACCCCATTCCTGCTTCAGAGCCTGTTCGGCCCTCTGCATCTCCGCTTCATGCGCGGCCTTGGCGGCAGCGGATGCTTCAAGGCTTTCAGAGGCGCCGGAAGCGACAACCTCCATAAGCCCTTCACGAACCTTTGCAGCCTGGGAAGCCGTGAGCTTGGAGCCGTGGAATATCCCAGCCAGCTTGCCGTCCAGTTCGGCGTTGTAGACCATGCCATCCGGAAGCTTCTCGGGAGCCTTGAAGCCATATTCCTCTGGCTTATCCGGCCAGCCGGCGGCCTTGAAGAATCTCTGCGTGCCTTCCTCGTCGCCTTCCTTCGGAACCGGGACTTTCTCAGCACCCAGCATCTTTTCGAGATTGACGTAGGACTTCGCCATGCCCTCGATAGTGTCGAACTTGGACAGGCTGGCATTTGCCTTGATGTCATCTGGCAGGGAATCCCGCCATGATGTCGTTGCAGTTGTCGCGGGGGCGGCTGCGGGTACAGGTGCAGGCGCCGCGTTGTCCGCCACGGGGGCGGGCGCGGGGGTGTCAGTCAAGGTCTCGTCCTTCTATTTGAGCGGCCACCTTCCGGAGCGCGTCCGAGTTAAAGCGGTCTGGCTCGTTGATGATCAGGGTCATGATTTCATTGCCGACACTGCGACGGCCATCATTGAACAGCGTTACGTTCGGGTCGCAGTCATGCGGCGCCGAATTGGAGAACACTCCGCTGAACGCCAAGAGGTATCCGAGAACGCGAGACCCTTCCGGTGAGCCGTTCACGATCTTGAAGTCTTGCGCCACCTTGGCGCGCTCCTCTAAGGCCTTGGCCTTTTCGAGGGCGTACTGGCTTGCGGTGGTTACTCTCATGCGTTCCCCACAGCCTGTGCCTCAGCGAACGCCTTGGCGCCGCTGCCCGCTTTCGCAAAGGCATCAGCGGCCATCTGTGCAGGCTCAACCATGCTGGCCGCCTGCATTGCCTGCTGCTTCTGGGCAAACTCCTGATCGTCCAGAACCAGATCAGGATCGACGCCTAGCTCATTGGCGATCCACGGCAGGAAGCCTTCGCTATTGAAGCGTGCCATGACATTCGGATCGAATGCTGCCATCTGGCCTGCAATGGTGAGCATCTGCACGGCGCGCTCGACCTTCTGGCCTCTCTGGGCCAAGGCAATGGGCGAGACATACTCGACACGCCATTCAACGCCATCAAGCTCTTCAGGCTGCGGAGGAAGCTCGTTGTTGCGAAGGAGAATGCCGAACACACGAGAGATGATCGGCCCAAGCAGTTCCGCTTCCATGCGGCCAAGGATGGGCCCGAGAAGCCTCATTCTCTCTTCAGTCCGCTGTATGACTTCGGTTGCCGTCATGTCGGCATCGCCCGTCATCTGAAGCTGATCGACAAAGAAGGTGGAGAGGATGCGCCCCCTCAAGTCCTGCATCATCTCAAGGCTGATCGGGATATTGCCGCCAGTCTGAAGCGGGACAATCTCCCTCTCACCGCGATAGAAGTTCAAACCGCCAGGAACAGTCCGGACAGGCCCAACCATTCCATCGTCAGGAACCAGCAGAGGCGGATCGACAATCTTCTGCGCCGCCTTGATGGTGGTTTTCATCATCTCCTGAAGCATCTTCACATCAGGAAGAGCCGTCATGGCAGGAGAGCGGCCATACTTCTCGCCGGCTACCTTGTACCAGCGCGGAACAGCGTAGGGGAATTCATCGAACCCACCCACTTGTAGCTCGTGCTTCTCTTTCTTCTCGATGTACACCGACGCCCATGGCATGTTGTCGGGCGTTTCCTTGTGCATGTCCCTGTCTTCACGGGGATAGACCGCGTGAAGAACCTCGATCATCTCATCAAGCTTGGCGTCCGCGTGCTTCTTGCGGACATCCTCCGAAACCTTGTTGCCCCAGCGCTGCACCATCTGGCGCACGCTCATCTTGAAGCAGCGGATGACGGTATCGACGGCGCCCTCTGCGTTCTCGTCAATCACGCATTCGCCAAGGAAACGCGTCTGGAACAGCAGGCCATCACTCTTGGATGCGCCAATGAACATCACCGCAGTGCCGAACGCGGCGTAGTCCAGATAAAGCTCATGAAGGTGCGTGGTGATTGCAGAGCCGGGAGCATGCATCTTGGAGAAGATGCGATCCTCTACGTTGCTCAGCCACTCGCGAACGTTGTCGTTCTCGTTCAGGTTCTCATCACTTGTCTTGAGCGAGAACCAACGCGAGGCGGGATTCGACGCCATGCCATGAAGCCCGGCTGCCAATAGCTCAAGAGCCTGGATGCCGGTGCTGTCATAGATGCGCTGTAGACGCTTGTCGCCCTCGGTACGCTGCACGTTGAAGTCGGCACGGCGCGGAAAGATGTATTCCGCTATTTCCTGCCAGTGACTCTCAAACGTGGCGCGATTGGCCTTGAGTGCGTCGTAGCGCTTGCACAGCGCCTCATATTCCATGGATCAGGCGCCCAGCGTCTTTTTCTTCGCAGACGCGGCCACATCCTCATCCTTCAGGCGGGTGAGAATGTTGGACGCCGCAGAGGCCCTGCCGGCGGCCTGCGCACGCTGTTCAGAGGCAGCGGCAAGCGTGGCCTTGTTCGGATCAGGAGGAGGAGGAGCAGGCTTGGGATCGGGGATTTTGGGCGCGGAAAAGCACATGTATTCTTGCTCCTTCTATTGGCGCAAGTCGCTGAGTCTGCTATATTTTGGGTACGGCATCGGCTGACCAGGGTGGGCACTGGCGTCGAGAGTTACGTGAAGATCGATGGGCTAAGAGACTTTTGCCCGATCCGGTTCGAAACCGGACTGATGCCGGCGCTCCCAACTAAACATCAGGTAATCAGAGCCGTCGCGGCCATAGCCTCGCAACCGGCCCTCTGCTTTCGCGCCCAAGGCAATCAGCCAGCGGTGCGCTTCTTCGTGTTGGATGTGGCTTTCACACTGGAGGCGATGGCAGCCGCGCGCCAGAATGAACGAACGCAACTCACGCTTCGCGAAACGGCCCATGGCGAGAACAGCTTTAGACCAATCATCCGTGCCGAAGCTCCAGACAGTCCACACACCAGGCCAGAGAGGCGAGACACCTATTATCCCGCATGGCCTGCCATTGTGTTCGGCGATTCCTGCCTTCCCATATGAAGCAGCCAGAACAACCTCATTCGCCAGCAGGTGCGGGTTGTCATGCCCGCGCATGTTGTAGATTTCTGCCGCGTCTATGGCCCGCATGTTGAGTGTCAGATACTCAACGGCGGCTAGGGAAATAGGCTTCACACTTCCGGCGTCTTGGCGTTGATCTCGGCAAGCTGGATGTAGATGCCCTTGAGCAGGGAAATCAGCGTGCCGTCAGCCGCGCCCGTTGCGTCATCATAGGCCGCGTCATCCGCTGCCGAGGCAGGAGCGCTATCCCCATCGACCAGCATTACGGAAAGTATCGGGTATTCCTGCCTTGTAGCGGCCATGTGAGTTCTCCTAGAATGGCTGGTAATCCATGCCAGCTATCGCCTGCTGGTTCATCCGGCGAGATGTCTCTTCAGCAGCGAAGATGTCGTAGTCCCCATGCGCTACAGCCTGCACAACGACACGCGGCCTATCGTTCGCGCCCATGACGCCATAGCGGAATGCATCAGCACCGTGCGATGACCAGTCGTGGAGCGGCCTCGTCTTCAGCACCATGTTCTTGTTGTCGAACTCGGAGCGATACATGCGCAGGCAGTCTATGCCTCTCGCGCATTTCTCCTTGTCGAACCACATGCGGTTGAAGCGATTGCGCGCCGCGTTGATACCGTCATCAACCAAATGCTTGGGAACAACACGGCACTTAAGCCCGCGACCCTCAAGGTAGTCCTTGCGGCTCTTGCCAGTCTGCAATTCCCTGGCTTCAGCATCGTGCGGCACATAGTTCCACACAACGGGATATTCCCGCGCCTTCACCCAAGCCACATAATGGTCAAGGCCCTGCCCGCTGTTCTCGTAGTAGTCGAGCCAATGCCACTCCTGGCCGACAATCTGTCCGATCCAGATGGCTGTCGAATCGCCAATACCCAGATCCCATGCGGCGAACACATCCGCGTTCTTGTCGTAGTGAACCGTGGTGACGCGGTTCTGTGCCTCGGCTATTGCTACATCCTTGCCGTAATAGGCGCCGATGACAGCAGCATCGAAGCTGCATTCGTATTCCTGCGCATACTGTTCTTCAGTGAGAGTCTTGCGCGCGTCGTCCAATTCGCTCTGTGGGAGAATGCCAGTCTGTGAAGCCCTCAGTATAAGCGAGAACCATGCTTCATCGGCATCGGCTCTCTTATGAATGTCGTAGAAGGCGTTGCGACCCTTCGGTGTTCCAATGAACGTTGCCCAGCCTTGGCGATCAGATAGCGCAGGACGAATAACCTCAGCCCATGCGCGTGGATCGATATCGCCCGCCTCGTCGATAATCACGCCATCGAGATATAGGCCGCGCAATCTATCGTAGTTCTCTGCGCCATAGAGCCTTATGCGGGCTCCATTGTGCGGCAGTGTTACCGCCAGCTCGCTTTCCGACTTATCGACATCGCGGATTTGGAGCGCGTAGTCCTTGAGATAAGCCCACGCAACGTCCTTGGCCTGTGTGTAGGTGGGCGCAACGTATGCGAAGCGCGGCTCCCTGCCCTCATGCTCTACAGCGCGGATTACGAGGTCCTGGATGCAGGCAACAGTCTTGCCGGCGCGACGGTGAGCTACGATGCAGGACCAGCGCTTCTGACGCTGAACGTATGCCTCGAATTGAGGGCGAACGCTGATCTCGATATTCACAGAGCCCGCTTCACCACAATCTGGATCGGAGCCGCATCACCCTCGTCATCGCCGATGATGGACTGGGCAACCTTGCCATCCGTTCTATCGGCAAGTTCCTTGATGGCTTGCATATCGCCGTCAGACGCCTTCTCCAGGAGCTTCCTTGCTATCGAGCGTAGAGCCTTCGGGTCCTCATCCCCGAGCCGGGCAAGTTCCATCCTGAGCGCATCGCGGAACGGCTTCTCAGCCTTGCGACCGCTGTTTGCATTTCCGGCCATTTTATAATCGCTATCCTATTGTTCAGGCTTGAACTAAGCGGCTTTAGCCGCAGGCTCACGGCCCGACACCATCTGAATGCGCATTTTACGTAGAGCGGCGCACTCTCCATCGAGTTCTTTGGCGATCCGCGCCTCGTACTCTTCGTCCACTTCACCCTTCTTTGTGTTTCGGGCATACACAAAATCGAAGAACCGGCCTCGGGAATCATGCATCACGATCTTGGCGCAGAATTCCATATTGTGCGCCAGTTCAACGTCTACGCCGCGATTTTCAGCCCACTTGTAAAGTGCCTTTATCCAGCGACGGAACGATTTGCTCTCAATGCACTGATTGAGCGCGCCGAGAAGGATGTGGGAATCGAGCATCTTGTCACCTGTCGGGTTAGGCGCGCGGCGCGACCCCGGCCAACCCGACGAAGGCCGGGGTCGCTATGTCCGCGCAGACAATTTGTGGATGTGTCGGGTTGAAAAGAAAAACCCGCCGCGATTTTCACCGGGCGGGCTCCAGGCGCATTGCGCCATGTAGTAACTATGACGATAAATATGCGATTTGCTTCACGCCTTCAAGGAAGAAACCCCGTAGTACAAGGCCAGCGAATTAAGCCCTCGTTTTAGCCACTCGACCATGTTCGGCGGGAGGTGTCGCCTCTCCTGCACGTCCTGAATGCAGATGAGCTTAACGGTATGTTCAACCCGGCGGCCAGTATTGATATCCCCGCTCGCCAACAGCAAAGATTGCAGCTTACCAGCCCTTGCCCTGGCCTCCTTGGCAGCGTCTGCCCTTGTTTGGCTGTCCTCCCCTCCAGATGCCCGTACCGAAAATAGGTTCTGAGCCCTCGCAGAGGGGAACTGGACACCCGTCAGCCCATAGTATCGGGCCATATCCTCGGCATACCGATTGCCCGCCTCGTGCTGTATGGCGTTTACTGTTCCATCAAGCAACATTCGGCCCAAAACATAGCCGCTGCGTGGATCAGTTGCCTGCTCGACAGTCTGAATGTTGAAGTGCCGCATTCTGATCCTTGCTACATGTTCACGGGTTTCGTTTTCAGTTTCACGCACGCGGGCTGCGCGGCGGGATAGCCGTCCATTTGGTTCGCGGCTGGTGCTATCCGCTGGAAGAGTTGGGCGCCCACGCTTGGCGGCTCGCTTCGCTGCCTTTGTTCTCGCTGTCATACGAACCATGCCTTCTTGGGATCGACTAGCTTCATTTAGTGGCTCCGCTGCGATAGTACCGAGGTGAGCCGTCGTCGTTCACCCAGTGCTCCGGCAATTCGTCTTTGAGGCAATGCGGCAGGATTTCACTTGTCCGGCCACACTCAGAGCATTTGGCAGCGCCGAACCAACAGAAGTGTGTTTGGATAAACCCATTGCGACAGATGCCTCCCGTTCGGACGTAGGCTGCGCACTCGCTCACTTCACCTTCTCCTCTTGTGGTTGGGAGAGGATTGGCCGAGCGACGAATTCGCAGGCATAGACGTTGTGCTTGGCGGCGCACTCTCTCAATCCGGCAGTATCCAATCCCCATACCACCATCAAAAGCGCGAGGGAGGCCACGAGCACCCCCGTACCGGCGACTAGTACGCCGAAGCAGAAATCAATCCACGAATCGCTCACGCCTTTTCCCTCGCTCCTTTAACCACCGGCTGGCTGTTGAGCATGGCGGTGAACATGCTGATGTCAGTCTTGCGCTTTTGTACGGGGCGGAAGCGCTCTATGTCGAAGCCTGGCTCTACCTTGCCATAGACACCAACGAGATGATCGTTGTGTATGCCTTCAAGCAGGAGTTTGATGCCACGACCGCCGTATGGAGTATCGTCACGGATTTCCCGTATTTTGTAGACGCCATTGATTTGCGGCCAATTCGCACCCTTGAAATACTTAATGCACTCAGAGAGATGCGCCGCATCGATCGCGCAGACGACTTCCATCCCGACATGCCAGTTTCGGTAGCTCATGCCTTCGCCTTTCTCAGCTTCGCGTCCACCGGCCACCACAGCCACATTCCCGGAATGTCTGACACTCGTACTGGAATAAGCTCTGATCCCAGGGGAAGGTCTTTCTCTGGTCCCCTCCTCAAATGCCTCGATACCGATGAAGCCCGCTGAGCAATTCAAGAGGTCCACGAAGGTATCTGCGGCGCATATCAAGGAGGAAGATCGCTCGCCAAGATCTTGCTGTGGCAAGACTATTGGTGGCCCACTCTCTAGCATGACTGCTCGACCTGTGTTCAAAAGTGCAACCAATGCTAGCATTTCGACCATCTGGTCCATCAGCCTGTCTCAGAGCTCATCACCCTTACCGAGCCATACCCTTTCACCCAGTGGGGGAACAACATCTTGGGACCATTTCCTATGGCTCAGGCCCAGAAGAAGTTCGTCATCGTCGCCATTGACTATTTTACCAAGTGGATTGAAGTAGAAGACACCGCCAAGATCACCGAGTCGGTCGTATGGAGTTTCGTTTGGAAGTCGATCATTTGCCATTTTTGTATCTCCCGAGTGATTGTGAGTAATAATGGTTGGCAATTTGATTCTCATTACTTTAAGAACAAATGTGCTGACCTACATATTCGCAACTACTTCACTTCGGTAGCCCACCCCCAGGCTAACGGACTAGTCAAAAATGCCAACAAAAGTATATTGAAAGGCATTATGGCTAGGCTCGGTAAAGCCAAGGGAGGTTGGCTCGAGGAATTACCAAGCGTACTATGGTCACACCGAACCACTCCAAGAACCACCACTGGTGAGACCCCCTTGTAGTTGGTATACGGCACAGACATCATGATTCCATTGGAGGTCGACAACCCATCTCTCCGAGTCATCAACTTCTCACCCAAGGTGAATGAGCAGAAACTGCTCGAGAACCTCGATATGGCAAGCGAGATCCGAGAGATCGCAAGCATCCAAGCCATGGAATATTAGCGGCGCCTTACAATATATTACAACACCAAAGTCTGAGACAGACATTTCCACGCAGGAGACTTCATCCTAAGGAAAACTGAAGCCTCTCGACCCCTGGAGGCGGGGTGAAAGCTAGCCATTAATTGGGAACGCCCCTACCGAGTGGTCGAGATGCTCGGGAAAGGGGCTTATCGACTGTCCCCCATGGAAGGAGTGCTTATCCCCCAGACATGGAATGTAACAACATTACGAATGTTCTATTTCTTAGCTTTCCTAAAAAATGTGAGTGACATATGGCAATAACAATTTTCCTTTTCTTTTCATTAACATTTCTTTAAACATAAGATAGGCCATAGCCAGTACAATGCATATCAGAAAATTAAAAATATTACATCCACTGGTAGTATAGCACGAGCTGATTACTCGGCTGACTCGGCTGACTCGGCTAGCACCCCTAGGCAAAGCCACTGACTCTACCGAGTGTAGAAACTAGCTCGGATAACGTGATGGCTGACCCTGTTGGCTCGGGAAGCTCAAAAGAAAGATAGCAGAGGAAGAAAATGAAGGAATGCCTAGATGTCAAGAAAACAAGAGAAGGCCTCCTCTGCCAACTCTTTGGAAGGCACAGAGTCGGAAGCCGAATAGAAAGCAACCACTCGTGAGTGGCTCAAGCAAGGGTCAAGCTACAGGCATCCTCCAAAGAGTGAAAGATGAGAAGTGGGTTGCAGAGCAAAAGAAAGAGAAAGGTTGAGCACCCCCTCGAAGAGGTGAGAGGGGTGGTGAGGATGGAAACAAAGGAGGAGGAACGACGTTGCATCGTTAGTCCCCCCTCCCCCAAAAAAAGTGAAAGAAAGGAGGAGTGAAAGAGGTGAGGAAGGAGCAGGGTATAACACCCTGGATTTCTTGTCGGATCTTTATTGGGTCTTGGCAGATCTTCATTAGGTTGTTCGGATCCTTTTGGAAGAGTTTCAGATTACTTCTATAGTTCCCGAGTTGAGTTTTACTTTCTGTGTGGGTTTTTCTCCCGTTTAATCTACGGAACCCTACGGTGAGTTTATTCTTCAATTCATCAACTCGCGGACGATACAGCAGCATTTTATTATTTTCATGATGTCCAACTATGACTCATTATTGTTTGCTTGAAAGTGATTCAACTATGTCTCAATATGCACAACAATGTTTTTGATGCTTACATGCAATGCTTTTCATGGAAAGACTCTCACTTCATCTATCCTTAATGAGAGTCTTATTGGATACTATTCAAATATTCATACCATTCTAATGAGCCTTAATCCCCTATGACTTGAGTAAACAAACTCCTTGAAAGCCCGCAGAAGAAGTTCAGAAGCCAAGGATCAGCATGTTGATAGATGGAAGATTTAAAGAGCTGCCCAGAATCTCAAGAAAATTGCAGCAACGTTTAGCATGAGAACTGCAACTTCAAGAAGACTGTGTCAGCCTCATGGCCTCACTACGTCGACCTCATGACTTCATTTTTAGCGTGGAAAGTGAAGGTGTCGACCCATGGGGTTGAGCCCTTTCTACTTATGTTCTACCGAGCCATGCTGCGTTGACCTCATGAGCTTCAGCAGCAATCAAACGATCATTCATCATCAGCTACGTCGACCTCATCGCTGTCATGTGTCGACCTCATGAGCTTCAGCAATAATCAGACAGTCGTTCATTATTAGCTGCGTCGACCTCAAAGTTTCACTGTGTCAACCTCATGACCTCATCTCCAGCGTGGAAAGTGTGGGTGTCGACCCCTAGTGTCAACCCCAGCTTGCTAGACCTCTGTCACGACCAACTTCATCCAGCCGCATCGACCTGATCTTATCAGGGCGTCGACACAGGGGGATCTTCTAGAAGCCATTTAAAGGCATATTCTCAACAGCTACGTTGACGCATGGGTAAAGCTGCGTCGATGCACCCAAGGTTCATCTGAAAAAAAATTCAGACAAGTCTATCTTTTCGAAAATCATACAAAGAGCAAATATATCCAACGTAAACCCCTAAAAACACGATTTTAAGGCCTTGAAAAGGCTCCTAGTATAGGCAATTGTTCTTGTCATCATTGGGTTACCATATTAACCTTTTTGGTCAATGGTGTAAACAAAAGAATTGCCCTAAATGGGTATGTCTTGGTTGTTTTGGTTGATTAGAGAGAGGAGAAGAGAAACGGTGACAGGCCGTGCTAAGAAATGTGGACGACGGAATCGCCACGTGGTTTTGGTTGATTGGAGAGAGGAGAAGAGAAACGGTGACAGGCTGTGCTAAGAGATGTGGACGATGGATGCGCCATGTGGGTTTGGTTGATTGGAGAGAGGAGAAGAGAAATGGCGACAGGCCATGCTAAGAAATGTGGACGACTGAATCGCCATGTGGGTTTGGTTGATTGGAGAGAGGAGAAGAGAAACGGTGATAGGCTGTGCTAAGAGATGTGGACGACGGAATCGCCACGTGGGTTTGGTTGATTGGAGAGAGGAGAAGAGAAATGGTGACATGTCGTGCTAAGAGATGTGGACGACGGAATCACCACGTGGGTTTGGTTGATTGGAGAGAGGAGAAGAGAAGGGGCGAGCGGCCTTGCACGCGTTGGGGTGAGATGCGGGAAGGGTTGAGCTTAAGGCAATTTCATGGAGACTCCTTAATGGAAGGCTAGACTTATCTAATATCCGGTACACGGCAGAGATAGGGGTCCAAAGATCCTCTCACGCAAGTATGCTATCTTCCAAATAAGCTAGTCTATCGTTCAGATAACACCTTTTGATATATCGGGTGTGGACAGACGTCACGCAATGAAGTCGAGAGAGATGGGAGAGATGAGATGAGAGAAACGTGCACTCAGGGAGAGCATGTGGAAAGATTCCCGGAGAGGATTGTCTCTGCAGGGTTTGAACGGGGAAACACACGAGATGGGAAAACCCACGGAATGAACAATTACAGAATGGAACCTCCACGAGGAACTTGTTCCATTCACGGGGTTTGTAGGGTTAGAGTTAGAGTTAGAAATTAGATTGCTGAAATTAAACGGCCATTACAAACTTAGGTAAATAACACATTAACCTAGAGACTTGACTCAAATAAAGTAAAATTACATCAAAATGACTCAATTAAAAATTGCATAGGACTCGAAGATAGATAATTAAACCATGCTGGATGTCCCCGTGGCGAGGAGACGGGCCCCGAGTGTGGGATCGTATGGTGATGACCCCATCACATTCCTTGCTCGATACTCTTCTGCTCCAGCTATATCGAATCAGAGGGATAGGTAGGCCGAGAAAAGACCAACGCCGCCAGAAGTTCACACGCTAAACTTCAAGACCTTTGAGAAGTAGAAAGAGAAAGCCAAAGAGGCCGCCAACCCTCCTCCGCCCAGGTCTACTGAGCGGTGAGAAGGTCCCTCCCTGTAGGAGAAAATGAGTAACAAGCTGTATTATTTTCCTCGAGACAAGTCTCGGGTCCTATTTGAGTGGGTGACCAAGTACAATAAAATAACATTGCCAGAACCAAAGAGACCCGATGACTTGAAGAAGAAGGATGACCATCGCTTCTGTCTGTACCACCAGATGCTTGGGCACACCACCAAAGAATGCTACGTCTTCAAGGATGTCATTGAGTCCTTGATCAAGAAGGGGGAGCTGGATATGGGAGAATACAAGCTGGATCCCCCGCAGTCGCACGAGATGCCTAATTTGGTCGCCACCGTCAACATGGTGTCATTATACCAGCTGTTGCCTGAAGAATGGTCAGAAGCCAGCACCCATGCCACCTATGAAGCTTTCATCATGGCGCCGACATATGACCGAGGAGGCTGGCAGGCCACGCCAAAGAAGAATAGAAGGAGGAGACAAGCTCCCCGACCCACCCCAGGAGTTCACATAAGGGGTGTTACACCTCAACCAGCACCGCCACTGGTAACGCCTGTCTGGCACCACACAGCCCCCCTGCTAGTTGTGAGATGGCCTACTGATAACAAGAAGGAACATATCCCGATGCAGGTGCATAAGGAAGTCAGCCCTGCAGTCGAAAGACTCCAGGCTATTATCGATGGGCTTGAAGATTATGAACATCCCAAGATCCAGCCCGTGGAGCTGAAGGAATATGTCCCCTGGGAAGAGTTCGAGTCCCTTGAAGTGGCTCCAGAACCAGAGGCCAGGGCGGAGGAATAACCTCTTTTGTGGGGTGAACTCCCCCAAGAGTGGCCACCAGCCGCTGAGGAAAAGAAGAAAGAAAAGAAGAAGAGAAGGCCCAGAAGTAAAAAGAAGTGTGGGGTCATCATTTCGTGCAACACCCTCTCGGCATTATTTGACACCACCCTCTCCCTAGAAGAGGAAGAAGGAGAGGTATCTCTCGAACCAGCAGAGGCAAATCAGGCTGAAGCATCTACTTCCCAGCATGCCACCAGGTCAGGAAGGAGGTGGGGATGCCCTCCTCAGGCCAACCATGACATCTTGCTCAGGGGAGAACAACCATATCACGTCCCTGAACCCAGGGTCCAAGGCATGGAGACTCCACCTCCGTCGGGCCTCCATCTTGAAGAACCAAGTGGCTAGAGCACCCCTTCATTCGTTGAATTCTTGTCAGCTCAGAGGGGAAGACAATCATGCCCCCGAGCAGGTGGCCCTTCCGCCCCGCTCATAGTGTAACGCCCGTGCCTTAATGGATCCATAGTGGTTTGGGCCCGGACTCGATTCTATCAGTTCTGTCGATTTTTACAGATTTTTTGGCTATTTTCTAGCATTTTTCTAAGGGAGTTAAAGTATTTTAATAATTAATATGGGTATTTATGCAATTGAGGGTTATTGGGGGTTTATAATTCGTGATTTGAAGGTGGCGGGATATGATCTCACAGACGAGTAACATGTGCAGGCTGTGATTAGATCTCTGTTTGACTCGTGGTTCCAAATGAAATAAAATCTAACACATAACGAGAATATCAAGGATTTTTTGGATATTTTTCGTCATCTAGAGTTAGAGACGAACACAATGGCACATGCCGACGAGCAATCCAAGTCTTGAAAAAAATGTGGAGGGGTAAGGGATGCCCCCATTACCTTTGTGGGACACTAAGCTTCAAGGGACTGGAACGGGCCCGTGGGGACCATTGTTCTTCGCGTCGTAGTAGCCGCTCGCAAGGTGTTCGGATAAATGCCCGACACACCCCGGGTTGCCGAACGGCTTGGGTAGCAGGCCAAGGGGCCCCAAAATGGTCCTTGGGCTGAGAATGGGAGCTCGTGGGAGCTAGGGGGAGGCATTTTAGGCACATGGGCCATGCCTTGAGCTGCATGCCATGTTGCACGGCGGGTTGGCCCGAGAGCTAAAGACGGGTGGCTCGTCACCACATGTCTGAGGGTCGGGGGTGGCCCCGTCTTGTTAGGGGGTGTTGTAGGACCCAATCAATGTACTGGCACCACGGGTTGGCCCGTGGTTTGATGCCGGAGGGCTGGAACACATGTGCCCACAAGGTGTTCAGGAAAATGTCTAACACGCGTGTGTGAGCCGTATATGCGCACTGTGGGTCTCCAAAGCCTATGGTTGACTTGACTAGGTCTCTCGTTGACCTTGGAGGGTTGAAAGAAGGCGTCTCGGGGCTGGCTCCCTATCTTTTCACTGGGTGTCATGTGGCGTGGCTTAGTGTTGAGGCGCCCCTAGGTTGGCCCGGGCGGCCATGTGAGATGCGGGCAAAGCCCGTAATTGGGTGGCCGGGATTGGTCCCGATCAATTGCTTGTGTAGCCGCACGTCATGGCAAACCGGTCGGGGCCCTTGGCCGGACCCGCAGAGCTGTAGAAAAGGCTAGGTAGCCTGTGCCTTGAAGGTGTTTGGGGAAATTCCTGAACCCTTATTTCTTGATATTTTTACCGGGAAATTGTCTGGGTACAACAAATGCCCCCCACGGGTCGTGCGTCAGAGGCGAAGATGATGGCGTACGGCCCGTGAGCCCTCTGTTTCGGGCCATTGTAGTTGTATTTTGACACTTTATGTGCCTTTGTTTTGCTATGTTGCATATGTTGATTTTCTGGTGATCTGACCATTTTTGTTTGCCCTATCTTGCAGCTATGGCACACATTGGCAGAGATGAGCGAGTCCTGAGACGTATGGCCCAGGAGGAGGACCACTGGGTGTGACGGATCGAGCGGCCGATGCCTCCTCTAGGTCCACCGGTGATCACTGCTGCTAGTGTGGAGTAGCTGGATCGGGGCCATATGACCGTAGCTGAGGGTCCTGTCGGTGAGAGGGCAGCTGGAGTCGGGACTGTGGAGGTGGCCCAGATTCTGGAGGCGGGCGGTCAGTACACTTATGATCGGAGCGGAGGTGGCCTGTTGGAGTTCCCCCTGGACCACCATCTATTCGAGTCCGTGTGGTGCTACGTCCCTCCTGGCATGGAGGAGGATGATTCGCAGATCCCGAGAGCTCATCGCCATCTTGAGCGGGCTATCTTGCTAGGCAGGGACAGCCTGTAGGGCGTTGCACTTAGCAGCTATCCAAGCTTCTCGGCGGACTACTGGAGGCAGCGTCAGTTCCCCAGTGCTGAGCGTCTAGGGTTCTTTGGTAGGGCAGAGCAGTCTGGAGTCAGAGTTGGGCCGCTGGGCCCTGCTTCTTGGGACTTGCACGGCCACCATCGCACTGAGATAGAGGGGACTGCAGGGTTAGTGCTAGAGCCCGCAGGCTTGCAGTATGCTGGAGAGTGCTATGACGACCGCAGAGTCCTGGATGGGGTGATGCGGTAGACCGTCATCATCTAGTACGGCCACTGGGCCGTGATCGCATCGCACCGGTACCGTCAGGGGGCCACCGAGTGGCTGATGGGTGTTGTGCACCACTACCGGGTGCTGCTGGACCGAGCTGGGATCAGGTACGTAGTGACTGTCGCCTTATACGCATACCCATGCTACATTGGACTGTTACAGGGGCTGCTGGAGCATTTATGTCCTAGCCTAATAAAATAAAACTCAACAACCAACTTTTGACTCTTGGGTTTAAGAAAATAAAATACATACACCCTTTTGACTATGACTAGCCTAATAAAACAAAAAGTAAATAACACATGTAGTAAATACATGTATTGTACATACAATCATAAATACACAAATATGTACAAATACACATAAGTAAATACTCAAGACGTCGAGTCTCCGAGCCATAAACTCGGTGGGGTCGGGGTGGTGTGGCATCAGTTGTGTGTGACTGGTCTGGTGGTGTCCCCACCAACCCTCCCGGGGTGGCTGGAACTCGGCTCCATCGAGTAAGGTGGGACACCGCTTTGGTAGTGCTCCAGCAGATGTGGATCGAGGCGCTAGAGATCTTTCCGGCTGATCCAGGAATCATCAGATGGTGGATGATCCAGCCAGCGGACAAGGTAGCGCTGGTACACCCTGCTCTGTGTAGCTATCATCTTCTCATCCATTATCCTCTCAATTTGTTCACGCAGTGCTCTCAAGGCCAGTGGACGCACAAGGGTGGGCTCACTCTCAATGGTAGGAGAAGGCTCAAACGGGTCACTAGGAATCGCTGTGGGTTCCTTTTAGGCCACTAGATCTGCCACATTAAAGGTAGAGCTAATCCCATATTCGGGAGGTAAGTCTACAACATATGCATTGGAGCCAATCTTCCGCAGTATTGGGAAGGGACCATCACTACGGGCTTACAACTTTTTAACGGCTCCCGAGGGGAGTCGTTCAGGTCGAACCCGTACCATAACCAAGTCAACTTCTTGAAATTCATGGTGACGCCTATGCGAATTAGCCAATCATTTGTAGGTCTCATTACTGAGGTTGATTTGCTTGCTAATTGACTTATGTAGATTTTTAACATGCTATGCAAACTCTTCGGCTGACTTGGACATTCTAGACTCGAGGGGAAGGGGAATGAGATCCATAGGTTTCCTAGGTTTGCATCTGTGCATGACCTCAAATGAACTCATAGCTATGGAACTATTGATAGAGCTATTGCATGTAAATTCTACTCTGGGCAAAAGAAGATCCCAAGTGCCAAAATGTTCCCCTACAAGACACCTCAAAAGGTTCCCTAAACTCCTATTGACGACCTCTGTTTGCCCGTCAGTTTGTGGGTAATAGGCAGTGGAGAATTTGAGTTTAGTGCCAACTAGGTGCCAAAGTGTCTTCCAAAAGTAACTAATGAACCAGACATCTCGGTCAGACACTATGGATTGGGGGAGACCATGTAGACGCACGACTTCATCAAAGAACAGGTGCTACTCTGGATGCATCAGATGTTTTAGAACATGTAATAAAGTGGGCCATCTTAGAGAACCGATCAACTACCACAAAGATGGAGTCATGCCTATGACTAGTACGAGGTAAACCAATGATAAAATCCATGCTCACATCAACCCATGGTCTATCAGGAATGTGGAGAGGAGTGTAGAGGCCAGTGTTTTATTTGACCTGTTTAGCCATCGTGCATGTCCGACACTGGGTTATAATTTTGACCATATCTTTCTTCAGGCCAGGCCAATAAAAGTACTCCTCCACAGAATGGATGGTCTTATTTCGTCCAAAATGACCGACAAGACCTCCAGCATGTATTTCCCAAATTAGAAAGTCCTGTACAGAAGTCTTCGGGACACAGAGTTGCTGTCCTCAAAGAAGAAAATCATCCTGGAGTAGATAGTCAGCAAATGTGGTCGAGGATCTAGCGGACAAGGTAGAGTAGACAGGGCCAAAATCTGGACACTCTCCATAGAGTTTCTTCATGCGATCAAATCCGGTGACCTTTACCCGAATAGTGGAAGGAAGGGAGACCCTTCGACTTAAGGCGTCGGCCACTTTATTCTCTTTTCAAGCCTTATGTTTTAGGACAAATGTGAAGGACTGGGGGAATTCTACCAACCGACCATGCCTCACCGCCACAGCAACACAAGCAAATAGAACCGATAGGAACAAGAGCGGCGGATGACGATAACACTCTGGTTAGAACAACCCGTCAGTCAACTGCTATGGGAAACCCAATAGTTAAGAGACAACCGCTATGCGACCAGAGACAAGGATAATGGCAGCTTCTAGATTGAGTCGTTAGGGTACTATCGTAGTCTAGGAAAAGACCACAGCCAATCACCTAAACTGACCAATCCAGATAACCGCCGACAGATAGACACCACCCTAAATAAGGACCTAAGACAGACAGACACACAACACAAAACTGACCAATGGTCGACACAGCAAACAGGACTATAACGCACCAGCATAGGGGCGCTATACCCATATAATGCACCACAGGAGGGGCATTATGCAAACCTGACCGAAAACTATAAACAGATGATATAACGCATCAGCTTAGGAGTGTTATATCAACATAACGCACCCAGAGAGGGGCGTTATGTCCAGCAGACCCAAACACGAACCCAACGAAGTATAACGGACCACAACAAGCATGCCATACTAGTATAACGCACAAGAATGGGCACGTTATACCACACAGACACAAAAACCCATTAATCACGGACTAGGGCATATAACGGACCACACCCAATACGTTATGGCCACAAAATACACAGGGTGAGGCGCGTTATATCAACCACCATACCCAGTCAGAACATCGGTCAACAGACCATAACGGATCTACACCTGGGCATTATATTAACCATAACGCATGGGGAGAAGTCCATTATGCCAACTGACTGACACAATCTTCGAGGCAGACACGGTCATCGAGAGGACTGACATGACAGAATCTCGAAAACCACTCGACTATAACGCACCTGGACAGGGGCGTTATGCTCCACATAACGGACTTGTCTTGATCAGTTATGCTCCAAGACCTCCGAAGATAAAAAACCATAAATAAAGCATAACGGTCTATTGGGGGACCGTTATGCACATAACGGCCTCTGGTAGGACCGTTATGCCAATCCAACGATGAAAATAGTGAAAAGGCCAAATCAGCCCGTTCCACGCCCCATGCACGCCGTAGCACAGGAGAAACGCATCCAAATGATGGGAAATCCCTCAGGGATTCCAAAAACACCACATGCACTCAACGAAACGCTTTAAATTGCGAGATCTGGGCGATTCAGACGAATCGACCCAAATTGAGTCACTGGGGTTCCCAGACTCCTACCGGCCTCAAATGACGACCAATCGACACGAAACTGGTCGGGTTGGGATCCTGACATCCCAGCGGTCAGTTTGACACTAACTACATCACGAAAAGTTGTCATTTTTCGACAAACCCTACAAACTCCAAAAATCACAGTTTATGCTAAACTGGCTCGATCTCCCCCAATCGGCCACGAAACTACGCACAAAGACAGGAAAAACGTGTAGAATATGGAGGGGATCCATCTCCCTACCTCCACCGACGAAATCAAGCGCCATAGGTGACTAAACTGTGCTGAAACGCCGTCGCGAATCGAACCACCGACTTCGAATCTGTCGTTCGGGATCGCGCCAAATCCACATCATTTCTCACTCCACCACGCATCTCAACAAGTCTCACGCGTTGTCACCTCACCTGCGGACCGCTCTATCTGCAGCTGGGTGTCTCTAGGAGAGAGAACGAGAGGGAACGAGGGAGAGAGAGAGTGAGAGCACGAGAGTGAGAGAGAGAGAGAAGGGGGTGGGTTTGGTTATATATAAAAAATGAAATTAAAATATTTTAACCAAATTCTAAAATCCCGTAAAACATGCCAAAAATACACTAATTCTGAAAAATCTATAAAAATAGTCGAAATGATCCTTGCAAAGAATACATCATTGTTGTATCATCCACGAGTCGATGAATTGAGGAATAAACTAGCCGTAGGGTTCCGTAGATTATACGGGAGAAAAACCCACATGGAAAGTAATTTTTAGGAAGGCCAATGTGGTCTTTTATGCTTCTATTTCCTGCCCCTTTATATCCTGCGAACTCCATCGTATGAAGTAATCCTTGGGCTAATATTCTCCATCTGCTTGCAGGAAAAGAAGGAAGAGGAGCTGATGGCGCCACCCCACCTAGAGGAGGAGGAAGAAGAAGAGGAGGACGTCTTTCACGAGCTGAACTCTACCGATCTATCCTAGCTCTGAAAGCGATTCTTGAAGACACATCCCTAGACATCTCCTACGGGCTTGGTCGAGTTCCACTCTGCGAAGAACACTCTCCGATGCACCCTACTACTCCTTTGAGAGGGCTTCACTGCAGATTCGAGGGGGACTTATTCTTCTCTCATTTCTACTCTTTTATTTGAGCAATAGATTAACATTTGGGCATTCATTGTATATCCTTTCTTCTTGTTAAAGGAAGAATTCGTTGTGTGTGGGCGGAGTTGTATCTCCACATGTGTGGTTTTATTGTGGGGAAATGCTCCTCGTGTTTAGCTGTGTGTGGACGGAGCTGTGACTCTATGTGGTTGTCGTGTCTGGGGTACGTTCCCCGAATGTATGTGTGTGTGTGTGTGCTGTAGTGGCAGCATGTTGAGGCAAGGCCTCATGCCGTCGTGCATGTCTTGTTGCGGAAGCAGCGTGTGTATGGATGGGGTTCATCCCCGTGTTGCTACATTTCATAGCGTGGAGTGAAGCCTCGCCCGGTTGGGTGAGGGGTGGACGTAGGGATCTCGTCGTGGTCCCGAACCACCTAAAAATACTGGTGTCTTGTGTGATTGCTTGTGTGATTGTCATTTCTTCTATCTCCGTTCGCAGGTCCACTATACAGGTTTTTAATTCACTACACTGTCACACACTAGTACCTCTGTTATCTGTGTTGAGCTTCATTTATTTGATTTGTTGCATTAACTATTCGTGTGAGATCAGAAAGTTTGAGAGAACATTTACATCTCATTTGAGTTTGGGCTAATCAACGTAGTTTGTTTTAATTCCATTGTGTTTAGTTAAGAAAGATATTAAAATCTGCCATCTCGGCAAGGGGACAATTCAACCCCCCTTCTTGTCTGCCATCTCTCTAGGCCAACAATTTATAATTTCGAGAGAGATTTTGACAGCACCTCCTTGTTCCAAGGGGGCATTAGGGCCTTTTATTTTGAAGTTATGCACCATATTACGGTGCACACACATGGACCCATGAGGTGGGCCGAGTATGACCATTTTCGGGCAAGCTCATATTATTGGGGCAATGTATGCCGGGGTACGACAAATTTGTTGTTCAAGAACCGAGGGAACGCTGTTGAAACCCTAATATTATACCTAATATAATAACCCTAAATCCTTTCCCCCTCTGTTCCTCATCTCCCCCCCTCTGTTTTCTTCTTCCCCACTCTTCCATGTCTCTCCCTCACTCTCCAGTCTCCCTCCGGCGGCCAACGGAGGCGGCAATGGGCGCGTGGCGATGCGGCAGCGGCGGCGTGAGCGCGAGGACGATCCCGGAGGAGTGGCGTGCAAATCAGAGGCGGTGGCGGCGGCGTTTGTGAGGAGCCGGCCGCGGGGTGATCACCGTTTCGAATGTTTGGGTGAGCTTTGAAGCGTCTATAAGGTAGGAAGATGGTTCCTCGCTTTCTCCCATCGTTCCCCTTCGAAGTCCATGCCCGGTGAGACGAGTTGGGGGTTTATATTCATGTTGGGAGTTTATGAGCATGCCGGGGTTGAGCGAAGGATTTGGCCATGTTTGGACCTTAATTTGTGGTTTGGATGGTAGTTTTTGTTTGTGGATTGGCCGGGGGTCGATTCCCCTTTGTTTTTCTCGTGTTTTCCCCTTCGCAGTGGGCGAATGGGGTATGGGAAGAACTCCGCGGGAGTTCTCTATTTTCCAAAATCGCAGTAGAGGACATCCACCCATGTGGCCGTCTTGCCCTGGACTAGGGCAGAGTATTCAAATATATCTAATTTGACGCATCAACAACATCTGTTGGGCTACGAGATAGTCAGTCTATCACAATGTTGATGGATTCTATCAAAGTATCATCATAAGCAAGACCCCGAGCATACTGAAAGGCGGGGTGTAGGTAGTATGCTGCAATCACAGGATATTTAATTTTTTTTGTCATGTAACTATAGATACCGACATTAGATACTGTAGATGTTTACCTGGCATGTGAAGATCATGGCTCATTTGTCTGTCCCATCTGTCCTCCATAATTTCTAAGATGATGGGTTCATATTTCTTTGACGTTGCAAGAATCTTCCGCTTTACAGCTTCAATTTTACTGTACACCAACCCCATGGTTGGTACTCTGTCCCCATCCACACATCTCAATACCTCATATAGTGGCTCTATCAATGAAACTAACATCTTGACTCTGTCCCAAAAGTTGCTCAGGTTGACAATCTCTTTGACCTCCCCACCTTCACATGAAGCGACAAAAGAGGAACTCAGCCATGTCTCACCCCTAAACATCTGCTTCAATCCATCCTTGTGCTTCAAAAGACTCTGCAATGTGATGTAGTTGGTGGCAAATCGTGTGATGCCAGGCCTCAATAGTTCACCACCACAATGCTCTCTCATCCATGCCAATATAAGTGTGTGGTTGTAGATGTATTTCATGACCTTTTGTGCCACCTCGACCACAGACTTGACTGCACGAAGCTGGCCATTCTCTTTCAGCATCTGGTCTACACAGTGTGTTGCAAAGGGGGTTCAGAAAAGGTGTCATCTCTTCCTCATCAGCTCCTCCCCAGTCTTCTTATAGTTCGAGCTATTGTTTGTCACCACTTGAGTAATGTACTCCTCCCCAATCTCGTTCACCACTTATTCCATCAATGACAAAATATATTGGTAGTTGTGGACTTGACCTGACGCATCCACTGACCTGTGAAAGAATACTTGTCTATCACAATAAACAAGGAAGTTGATCGGGCTACTTTTAGTGATACCTGACCATCCGTCACACATTAGCGTGACTTCGTATTTTTACTATTTCTATTTGAATGAGTCCACATAACTCTTGATCTCAGCAACTTGTTCATCAAGATATATGCCAGCTAACTCTCTCGGTGTAGGTGGTTGCACGTGTAAGCCAACAACTTGTGCTTCTTGGAACATTGGCTTCTAGTAAGGGCTGTTGACTGCATTAAAAGGTAATCTCGCCTGGTGCCACCATTTTGCAATGGCCTATCTGAGTTTCTATTTTGGCCCCTTCTGGCCATATGCATCGTCCACCCTCGTTTGCTTGCCAAGCTCTCGGGATAGTGCACCAGACTCCACACATTCAATGTTAATCAATTGTGTCCTTTTTCTTTGTGAACCTAAGTAACCAGTGAAGAAACTCCTGATGCCCCCTAGTTGTCGAGTCATAGATGAACCACCACTGGCTGATGCTCCGGTCCTTGCCACCTCGTGGCTTCGCACTTTCGTCTCCTCTGGATGTCTTGTCTCATCTCTACTCTGATGTATTGTCTCACGAAACTGCGCTTTATATGGATCATTCACCATGACATACACATTACGCTGATCAATATGCGCTTACTATTCTTCGTCATTGGGTGTCCATGTCCATTCATCCTCGTCGATGCCGCCTGCTCTTCTGTTGAGCGCCGCTTCATCTCTTTTCTTCTTTTTTTCTTTTGTTGCATCTCAACTCTCTTCTCCCGCAGTTGCCTAGTCATTACAAGTTTCACATCTCTAGACATATGGGTACAGCCATCAACCTTAAAGTATCCCACACCTACTCCTCCTGTCAAGTGCTTCTTCAATCGGGACACACCTCCTCCCCTATGTTCTGCTTTGTAGTAGTTGCAACACTAACAACTACAGTTGCCATCCAACGTAACTCTATGAGACCATCCAATGTCATTTGGACGTTCCCTTGAGAGAGCACTCACCCGAGAGGAGAGTCCACTAGCCCAGAGAGCCCAGTATGAGCAAATTGAGCAGATATTGGGAGGTAGAGTTGATCCTTGAGGCCTGGGAGCTTTCAAAAGTTGGACTTCAGAAGCCAATTGCCCATCTGGGATCACCAACCTCTGTGGGTGTTCCTCCTTCTCTCTCTATCTGTTGATCCCCCTCTCTCATTCTCTCCTTCCACCTGCCAAAATGTCTCCCCCTCTCCAACTCCCTCGTCCAGAGTTTTGTCATTAGAGCCTCCATCTAGAAGTCTCCAATGTCATGACACCGGACGTGGGCGACGAGTGAGAGTTCGTGCAAGGTGCGGTGGAGGAACGGGCCACGTTCTTTGACCAGCAGTTGCAGGAAGGTGGCCAACTTACTGGCCTTCTTCATGATGAAGGCGGCCAAGGTCTTGGCCTTCCACAATCCTCGGTGGCCAGGGACCTGGCAGCCCAGCCAACCTGGGTGGCCATCGATCTGGCCGCCTAGCCCATGAGCCCAAGCCCCCTATGGTTTGAGGCAAGCCCAATGATATGTGTGTTGGGCTGGACTTTAAAAGCGTAAAACGTAAAAAATTGGGTAAAGCGACTACATCATTGATATGACAGTCTAATTGGGGATTTGTGGGATATCCAAAATTAGGCGTCTACACCTGGGTCGTTACAGATGGTATCAGAGCGACATTGTGGAAATGAATGGGAGTTAAGACGATCATAGTATAAGAGTCCAAAGAGTCCAGTATATTCGGTAGTTGGCATAGGGTGTTTCATTTTGTTTATCACCTTATTTTCTATGTTTGTGCTAGAAGAGTGGCGATGGCGGCTAGAAGGAGGACTCATTCCCTGCAGGAGCTATCGATCGAGAATCAAGAGGAGCAGAGCAGGACATCACCTTCTCGGGCTACAGCTATGGGAGTGCAGGGATGAGAGGAGTTCATTGAGGGAATGTACCAGTTCTATCTTCGACAACTTGGTAGAGAGGCTGGAGATGGCTCGTCATCTCAAGGAGGTAATGGACAAGCTTTGAAAGAGTTTCTATAGTTCCACCCTCCTCACTTTGAGGGACAACCAGATCCAGATGTAACGAGAGCTTGGTAGATGCCATGGAGAGGTGTTTCATTCCATGGAGTGTGCAGAGGATGTGAAGGTGTTGCTGGCAAGCTACCAGTTGCAGGGTTTAGCTTTATCGTGGTGGACTTCAGAATGGGAATCAACATTCCACTCTCATCCTCTATGGCAAATTTTATGGCAGGAGTTCCTTGCGGCTTTCGTGCGAGTTTTCAGCCTGAAGCACATTAGAACAAAGAGATGTATTAGTTTATGGAGTTAACCCAGGGGGATATGATAGTGATGTAGCATCGGTCCCAATTTATAGAGTTAGGTTGGTATGCACCTCATATCATGGTAGATGAGAGATTGAAAACACAGCAATTTGTCAGGGGTGTGCGACCAGAGCTTTAGCATCCTGTGATTGCGACTCGCGTTGCAGATATAGAGGCAGCGTATTAGGCTACAGCGGCCTTGGAGGAGGATTTGTTGAGGACCCAAGAGTAGGCCAGTGCAAGGCAGTCTCAGTCGGGCCACTGTTAGCAGAGGACTCTTTAGTAGCAAAATGTTCCTCAATAGTCTATGAGGCAGCCAGTGTCGGGGTATGTCCTGCAATAGTGTACGTTCTCTTTTTAGTTGGCTATACTTGTGGAGTTGACACTATAGTTAAATTGTTTAATTGTAAAAGGTTAACTTTATTGGTGTTATTAGATTATTTAGTTCTGTAATCTAATTCTTGTAGTTGTTTTAAATTTCAATGCATCTCCATAACACCCAAATAACCCTTCCGAGCCTCCCGGCTCGTGGGTGGCGATACAAGATCCAAATAGTATCGAGCTCTACTCGGTATCCGGATCCTGGGTCGTTACACACACTCACCACTTAGGTCATGTTGGAACAATTGACATGTCGATCATATCGTTGTTTCATAGTTTGAACCCCCGAAACCCCAGCTCATTGTTTATTTTAACCTAAGTTAGTTTGAAATGGATGATTTGAGCACCAAGCCCAAACTAGGCATCTATTTTGGATTTCGTCAACTCTCCCAAGTCACGCTCACCACCAAGGTCGTGTTGGAACAATCGGCATGTTGATCATACTGGTATTCCATATTTTGGACCCCTAAAACCCTACTCATTGGTTTGTTTTAAACTAAGTTAATTTGAAAATGGGTGATTTGAGCATCGAGCCCAAACAGGATATCTATTTTGGATTTCGTCAGCTCCCCCTAAGTCACGATCACCACCTAGGTCATGTTAGAGTAATCGGCACATTGATTAGATTGGTATTTCATATTTTGCACCCCCAAAACCCCAACTCATTGTTTGTTTTAAATTAAGTTAGTTCAGAAATGGGTGATTTGAGCGTCGAGCCCAAACCAGGTATCCGTTTTGGATTCTGTCAACTCCCCCAAGTCACGCTCACCACCTAGGTCATGTTGGAATAATCTGCACACCGATCAGACTGGTATTCCATATTTTGCATGCCCGAAACCACATCCCACTAGTTTGTTTTAAACTAAGTTTGTTCGAAAATAGGTGATTTGAGCATCGAGCCCAAACTGGATATCCGTTTTGAATTTCGTGAGCTCCCCCAAGTCACTCTCACCACCCAGGTCATGTTGGAATAATCAACACGCTAATCAGATTAGTGTTCCAAATTTGAGACCCCAAACCTACGTTCTTTGAACTAAATAGTAGCATAATAATTCTAAATTCTACGAAATTAAAAGTTACATTAAACACTCACACCAGGGGGTTGTGCTGTGGTCGAAGGAGCTCCCTTAGACAAAGTCCTTACCTGGGAGAGGAGGGTGATGAGGGCTTGCTAGATTCTCGCCTACACGCTTGACTGTATGCTCCTATGGATGCTCGACTCGATGTTGGACTGCAAAGCAAACATCTCTTGTAGGACGATGTCTCTAATCTCACTTGAAGTACTGGGACTGGAGGGTGGCTTGGTGAAGGCAATGGCACTGGGGATGATAGAAGTTGAACTCACACAAGATGATATCATGGTATGGGTGCCTAGGCTCTCCCTAAAACAGTACTCTCTGCCTTTCTTCGGTGCGCCAGCTACCACCACCCATGTCTCAGGATCTAACTGTGGCTGCTGCCTACCCTCCTCCCTGTACTTCTCAATCAAATGTCTATCGTATGACTCCTATAAATTAAATAAAAAAGATTGCCAGTTTCATATCAATCATTCATAGATTATCAATTTCATATCAATCATTTATATTTGAAAATTAAAACTATAAAAAAGATCTAAATAAACTTACCACTACCGAGCGGGCATTATCGCTCACATACTGATAAGTCCCCTTCTTCTTGTGAACTCTTTCAAATACCTAGCAGAAGGAAACATCACGAACCTTCTCCTTTATCTGTTATACATATCATAGAAAATAAATGAGGACATATATGAATAAAATATAAGAAAATCAGGAATATTACTTACCAATATCTCCTTTTGGTGTTGACATCTGAAATATCACCATATGGCAAGCATGCCCTGGCAGCCAAGAGCACAATTGACCAGTGCGGAGAAGCCGAAAGAACTTGCAAGGAGGTCCACCCGGACTACTGAAGCCCTAGACTACATGATGGAGTACGAGGGCCCCATAACTCACCGGCAATGCTGTACGGCAAGTCGAAATCAACAAACTCAACAAATCGGCATCGACTCGATCGTGCTGAACAAACCCCATACACCGTCCAACAAGGATGAAAATACCCATGGTGGTCTGCCACCTGATAAGGACACCTCTCGAGGTTAAGAAAGACTCTTGGTCTCACAAAATAGGGTTCTGAAGGCAATATCAGTAGAAGAACTTGAGTGACCTGATCAGATACGGGTCACACTAGGAAGGTCCAAAAGAGGTCAAAAGACAGTCCGATGAGAGCAAAAATACTTCAGGTGGGCGTCCACTGGATGAAATGCTCTACATATCAATGCGGCAGGCTTGGCACTACGAATGGCAGTGACAAAGGAACCCGAGTAATTTGACGCAGGTATGACACGTGTCGAAAATCACTTAGAGCAACATTCTGAAGTCCGGAGACCTCGAGGTTCCCCTCGGAGACAATTCGGCAAGTCAGGAGCAGCCTCGAGCATAGGGCACCCATCTGGTTCAGTCTGGAGCCTACAGAGGAACTAAAATGTCAAACAGTAGCAAGATGACCTGAATCGGCAAATGAATCGACGACCCTTAGCGCGATTTGAACCGGCGGGCTTTGTTGCCTTGAATCGACGGGGAAGTTGTGGCGAGGAAGTGGGCCGGGAGTCCGACGCCAAGGCTTCTCCCGCGCCAGATCACCAACAACCCTGCTTTCCTATAAGTAGGCCATTTCGGCCCTAAAATAAAAAGAGAGAGAGAGAAGCTACTACCATAAAGTCTGAGAAGAAGAGGAGAGTTCAAATGTAATGCCCCACAATTTTTATAATGGTGACAAATATGTGTTACCCGTGACATATAGCCCGTAAGGTAATTTCTTCAAAGGCTGCATCGACCTCATCAGTATGCCGCGTCGACCTCATCACCTCCAGCAACTGTCAGACAGACAGCCGGCGTTGGTGGTGTTGACCTGATACTCTCAGGAGGTCGACCTCAGACCTGCACAGAAAGCGTTATGAACGCTCTTCTTCATGGCTGCCTCGACCTCATGGTGCTTCCAAAAGCCGTTGAAGATAGGATTCTACTCTGTCAGATCTGTGTTCTTCAAAAACCATACTAAGAGCATTAATAGTAGGTGCAAACCTCCAAAAACACCTCTTTTGAGGTCTGGAAGAGGATCCCATGTCAGAGCTTCTGCCATTACATAATGAGAGGTTAGAACATCTTCTTGGAGAAGACTTGGTCAGCCACCAAATCTGTGAAAGTACTCTCTGCCAGAACTCTGATGATTCTGTCCTGAGAAAGGACTGGCTAGGTGGTATGCACTTCTCTATACACTGGACAAAGCCCAGTCCTTTGCCACAAGATTTCAAAAGGTCTACTCTCAGCCTGCCACCATCCTATCCTAGGATTGGTCTGAGAAGTCATGCCAGCTCAAGTCAACACCCTACAGAATATCTACCTCAAGCCAAGAAAAGATTTTGGAGGGACAATTGACTTCCCATCTACTCCCTTATGACCAGTGGATCAAGTCAAGCTCTGCTGAAAGAAGGTCAGAATTCAAAGAAAACACATCAAATTTGAATCGGTCTTACTACAGATTTTCTTGGAGGAAAATCTTTCAACCTGGCTCTTCTATATATACATGAAGCTTCTATTGGAGAAGCTGCTGCCACCTTAGAAGAGAGCCACGCCCTTGAGCATTCAAGAAGGAATCTGTGAGAAAAAGAAAAGGGGAGTGTGTGTAGCCCAGCTCTGGTCTGACCTAGACTAATACTGTAAAGAGGAGAAGAAAAAGAAAAGAGAAAGGAGAGCAGCCAGTGTTGCAGTCAGCCAGCATCTGAGAAAGAAGAAGTTCAGATCGAACCAGTGTTCAAATCTACTCATAGTACTTCCAGACTTGTTTTGAAGCCACAAAGTGTTTCTTCTTCTTTTGTCCTTGTTATTCTTTGTGATTTTTCATTCATAAACCCTGTGTGTTCTTGGGAGTTTGTCCCAGTGTTTTTGTTGCACTTGCAGCTTGTTTTATTTGTTTGTATGTGAGTGGGGGGGCTCGTCCCGTGTGTGCGTGTGTGTGTGTGGTCGTAGATTTCAATCCTGTGTGTGTATTGAGGACTTCATCCTCGTGTGGAAAAGCCTCACCAGGTTTGGTGAGGGGTGGACGTAGGTTATAGGTCTGCAACCGAACCACCTTAAAAATCCCTATGCAATGGGTTGTGGTTTGTGTGTTTGCTCCATATCCTCTACCCCCATTCACAGGTACACATGTTAGTTTTAACGTATGCATTTGTAGCTATTTTCCCAATGCTCATATTAGTATCTTGTTCACACACAGTTATTCTGGTCGTTCACCTAGTTGGAGTTTGATGAAGCCCCTGCAGTCTAGTGCAGTAAATCCCACTTATCTCTGAACCTGCTTTGAAGGTGCGTCGACCTCACCTCTTCGGAGTGTCAACCTCAGCAGTCTGCGCACTGTGCTTTATTGTTTCCATTTGAGCTATTCCTATTAGATCTGTTGTGCTTTATGCTTAAGTGTCTCATTAGCATTATAGAAGTGGTTTATGTTTTAATTAGCTAAGTTTTTAAATTGGGCCAATATTTTCAGAAGTATCTATTCAAGCCCCCTTCTAGATCCGGTTGCACCCCAGGAGACCCAATAATTGGTCTCAGAGCCTAGCTCTGTGTTACCCAGATCCAACGATCTGCACAGAAGGATCTCAGTGCCTTTTGAAATCATGAGTTCTTTTGTCGATCAGATTTTCATGTTTGGTATTATCCTTTGTTTTGAAAATTTTAATTAGGTGAATCTATGATTGGACTACGTGGAAAGATCTATTGCTTTTCCTGATTGTTGCCCTGATCTGGTTTTGCTGAGTTACCAGGCCTTCTGATTGGTGATTAGATAATAGTAAGGAGAACAAGATTTTTGGGACTGTGTTTCAACTAATCTTTGGCTGATACTTGCCCTAGATAAGGTCACATTCCCGCATACCGTACCTTGTCATCCTGTGCTCGCCTGAGTCCTTCTCATGTCTAGGAGAATCTTCAAGAATTTCTCACTGATTGCATGATCCTAACAAAAAATCTTAGGCTAATAGTTGCCCTAGATAAGATTGCATACCCATATACCATACTTCATCATTCTGTGTGAGCTTGACTGTCTAATGTCTAGGGGATTCTTAAAGAATTTCTCACTGGTTGCATGATCTCAACAAAGATAGTGCTGTACATGCCAACTTACCTCACACGATTTTTTGGCAGACACTCTTCTCTAACATGACCTCAGCCAAGAATATGGCACCACATTGCTGAAGTTTCACATCAAACATCCAGTCTTGCAGCCTTGCCAAATTCTTTGCATCCTTCATTTTGTCTAGCTGACCTCAGATTGATGGATATGGCTTCTGATGATGATGAGGATGTTTTTTTTATTACATAGAAGTTTCTTATTTTCTTTATTTTTTGTATTTTTTATCTGTTGCTAATTTTTATTTTTTCCTTTTCTTCTTGCCTATTTTTATTAGGCTTATCTGGAAGAGGTGTTTATTACCGATTGTGTGACTTGGCCCATTCTGTCAGCTTGAATCTGGATCAGGTTGGTAATTTATGGTGTATTATTAGGCTTTGTAGTTTGTGATAGTCATCTGGTAAAAGAATTCCACATTTTGCGCCATACATGGATAATGCACCTGGATTGTAGTTCCTATGTTGGAAAAGAAGTTGTTTATCTAACTGAGTAATGCATGGTTTGGATGAGTATCATGAGTTCATGTGAGTAGTTTGGAAAAATAAGGCAGGGTTGTGAAGTGCTAAACAAGATATCGAGAAGAAAAATTGAGGATAAAAACCTGCATGGGGAGGGGGGGGGGACAGATTGTGTTGGAATCTCATGATGAGGCTTAAATGAGCAGGAGACGTCTAGGTCCAACCAAAGTTTGCGGGCCTCGCTACGCCACTCACTATTATTAACAAAGTTATATTCTGTCTTCTCAGGTATGCTGCATTCTGGAGACAGAATAGACTGATCTCATGTTCATGCAAGCTCGGGCTGCCCCCTTGATTTGACGGCATCCGTTCCCTTTGGAAGCCACCCGTTGGCAGGAAAACCATACTCTTTTTTCACGGGAAAGGGCAGGAGAGTTGGGAGGGAAGCGACCTACTTCATGTTCATCGCACCCTTGCGGACATTCCCCTGTGCACTCATCACCTTAGTTAAATTTTCACACGTTTGGAGAGCATTGTGGGTAGAATGCTCGTGTCCTCGAGGTCAAGACATTTGGAAAAGCACCCGGACAACATATCGGTAACGTTAGGAACTCTCTCTTTTTTCGCATTAATCGAACAATTCGTAGTTTCCACAGACATGATCAGCATTTTTTACTTCTACTCCAGGGTTTCATCCGTTATCCATCATCGACATTGGCACAATAGCGTTACTTTCGAAGGTATCGACTTAGATTTCTGATTTGCTTTTTCAAGAGTACGGTATAATCCACTTCCCACAAGAAATTGACATCGCTCGGATTTTATGCATTAAACAAAATGCCTCTCTCTGGGACATCTAAATTATTAGTGTACATATTTGTCAATTTTCTGGAACAGGGGATCTTCGGGGATGAGAAGAAATTAAGTGCTGGTGTTACAAAAATTGACAAACCTAAAAAAAGATGATATCTTCATTCTTCTTTACACAGGATCACAACTAGGTCATGGTTCCAAAAAAATTGCACCCCTTAATAGTGCATTCCAGTAAACTTCCCTAATGGACAGTCCAGAAGAAGCTGCCAAGCCTTCCATTAGATGCTAACGTCGGACTCAAAAAGACTGGGTTGATAACGCGTGCAAGGCAATAACTACCGATCATGCTGTCCGGTGTGAATTACTAATTAGCCATAAAAATCTGTCTATGACATAAAACACTGCAAAACACCATAATATACCTAGTGTACAACACTTTATGGTATTTTACAACAACCAAACGGCCCCTTGAAGGAACCATCACAGGCAAGTGGCATTTTTATCTCATTTAATGTATATGATAAAGCAATGTGGCGTAACGGAAGAGCTCAATCTTGGACTCGGCTGCAATTTTTGTGTAATAAACAGGGAAAAGGGCAGGCATCTGCAGTCATACCTTTGCATCAAGCTGAGGTTCTCCATAGTTATCGACAGTGATGCTTGCACCATGTGCCCTCAGCCATTCCTCACAATCTTCTAAACCATCCGACTCCTTTCCTTCACTTTCCTCTGTTGGTACAACTCGCAAAAAGCCCAGAACCTGTGCAATAAACGTAATTGGAACTGTGGGGCGATATGATTTGGACATGCATTTTACAGCCTCAAACCGCATCTTCTCCACATATAGATCTGTAATACAAAAGCTTAATTATTGCAAGGAAAAACAATTGCTACTAGTCAAAATAAGAGAAAACCTGCATACCCATAAGGCAAGTATTCAAGTTTGGCGCCTTCTTGTACAACCTGAAAAACAAAACATAGTTTCCGGAAGTAACAGCTGCTCGAACGGCAAGAGCATGCTTTACAGCCTCATCCTTTCTAGCTTCAGCAGATAATCTAGAATTGACAATCAAAACATCAACTTCCAATTGGGCATGCAGTGAAGTCGGGCTAACAACCATACATCTGATTATCAAACACAAGAACCAAGAGGTACAACACATGTTGCCAAATAACCATACTACTCAATGACAGATACAAGAACCTGGAATGAACTAGGATGAAACTTACCAGTACCTAACTTGCATGTCCAGTAAGACAATACATCAGATGCAAGATACATTCCATATGATAACACGGGAAAGGGTAAACTATCAGTTTTTCTCTGCATCTTCAAGCAATACAGAGAGGATAGCTTTCATGCGGTTGGAAAAGCCACAACTCTGAATCAATCACCAGCATGGTTTGCCATCTCTTAAAAGATCTCCAAGATCTCTCTCTCTCCAAGGGTTCCGAAAAGAATCTCTACCAAGATCAAGAACAAGAGGGAGACAGAGGAGTACAATACAGCAGAGAAATAAAGAAGAGGAGGATGAAGATATGAAGATGATAAAGGAGGAGCTCCCTTACATGTTGAGATGGCATTGAGATCTGAAAAAGCAATTATTGTTTGTGTAAATTCGCTTTTGTATTGTTATTATGGTATTGTGTTAATCAAATTCTATTCCACTGAGAAAATGTCTTGATACGATTCAATATTCCTTGATTCTTATCACATATATGTACGTCTATTTTTGCATTGTCATAATCTCCCCAGATTTCACCGAGATCTCCTCTCTCCAACCCCCCCCCCCCCACGAGGTGAAGCCAAGATCTGATATGACAAACTTGGGTCACCAGGAGAAGTACATCTAAACGACCGTGGATGAGTCTTGTTTCAGATGGCACTGACGGAAGCCTCTGAAAATGTCAGAGTCAAACGTGGTGGCCAGAAAGGTGGAAGGTGGTCTGTTCAGGAACAGAGAGACCAACCTGGCATAGCTATAGGAGAAAATTCAGAACTTCTATCTCCAGAGTCCGAACGCCATTCTGCTTCTTGGAGTTGAAAGAAGATAGGGATAAGTGACTCTCAGCCAAATTTGACATCCAGATCTGCTCAGGAGCGACCGTGGTGGACGTTTTACTGGGGCTCTGGTTGTCTGTCTCGTTCATGTTGTACTTGGTAGTGTTTGTCGAAAGGCTCGAATCTATAGTACGTTGTTCGAGGTTTTCTCGTGAATTGATTAAGGTTGCTATTGACATTTAGCATTGGTCTGATGGCCGTACACATTCTTACGTTGCTGTGGTCGTCCCAGCTTAAGTCTATTTAGCTCCTGATTTGCTTCGCTTCTAATTGAAGTGCTCGATTAGATTCTGTGATTGAGAAGATGCTAGGGTGAACCTAGGATTTTCCCTTCCTGGTGAGCTACTGTTGGTCGAGCTTGATGTTTCTCATTCCGTTTGGTGGAGTCTTTTCAAGGTAAGCCTTGGAATTACTATCTTAGTGATGCCTTTGTCTGTGTCTGCTTAAGTGTAGACAGTTTTATTCTGAGCCTGATCTGTTCCTTGTCTTACAGTTGCTTAGATTTAGACTCCGTTATGGTGTTAAGAGCTGTTGCATACCATGTTCATCGTGCCGTGTCCAACGGCCAATGTATTGTGAAGGCTCAATTATTATTTAAGGACGTGAAGGTAAGCTGAGATTTACATTTTTCCTTGGGCTTTGTGCTGAAACTGGTACTCTTTTTCTGCTACAGTTAGGCTTTTTCTGATCAGTTGGTCGTAGGATCAACACTCGTGGCATACTACGTTGCAATTTTCATAGATTGCGATGGCACCTCGTGTGTGCTGAGAAGCAGAGATCGAGCTATTTTCTGATGCCTATGTGCATTGTATGAGTGCGCAGTGGAAGCGTGTGGGCAGATAACCCACAGGTCGAGGATCTTTTCGTATGGTTCTGGCCACTCGAGGTAATTGCTTCTTCTCGATGTGACTTTATCTTGGCTTCCTGTGCCCTGATGTCGTCCGTTGCTGTGCTGTTGCTGGTAATTTTTCAGATGTTGTCATCGGCATTTGTGAGTGTTGGGGAATTGGTCGGTATTCCTCCTGATTGAGTACCCTTTGCTCTGCATCTTCTCTCTTGGGTGTTGTGCTCTCAGGGCGTGATCGTAGTTCTTGGGATGCATTTCTCGAGATTGTCATTTCTTGTTGTTGTGGGTCTTTCTTGGTGAGCTGCTCGATGCATGACTCGTTCCCCGTAGTCATGTGATAAGCTGCTGTTATGCCTTGATGTGACCCTACTTGCAGTTGTGTTCTGTGGTTCTGTGTCCTGTATGGAGCCAGAATCCTACGAGTGCTGCCATTATTGTTGTTTTTGCAAGTGTTATTTCTCAATGATTTTGTGTGCCTATCATTAGCACTTTGTGGACCAACTTTTGTCGGTTAGCTTTTCTATACTCCTTTTCTTCTGGTAGAGTTAGCTTGCGACTCGATCAGATATAATATCTGAGTGAGGACTGACTTGATTGTGCTCGTAGTCCGGTGCTGTTGTCATTGGTGTCCTCTGTGCCAGGTGTTCCCTATTACCTTTGGCACTAGAGCAGATGATGTTGTCAGGCTATCAGCTGAGGGGACTATGTTTCCCTGTTTAAGCTGATGCTTGATGTATTTGTCATTTTGTTTTCTAGTATCTGTTGTTGTGGTAGTTGTGTCTCTTTCCCTGTGAGACGTAAGCGATGTTGCCTTATTTCGGAGGGGTTGGACTTGTATTCACTTGTGTCGTGCTCGATCTTGAGCATGCACTTGTGATTATGGTCTGACTGTGTTCCTCTGAGCAGTGTTTCTCGTGATTCGTGTTAGTGTGTTGGGGTTGTTCTTCCCTGCTTCTCATTTGTTAGTCCTTAAATTTTGACGGTGAAATTTCTTAAAGGAGGGGAGGATGTAATGTCCTAGATCCTTATTGGGTCTTGTTGGATCATTATTAGGTCTTTCGGATCCTTTTTGGAGAGTTTCGGATCGCTTTTATAGCTCCCGAGTTGAGTTTTACGATCCGTGTGGATTTTTCTCCCGTATAACCTACGGAACCCTACGGTGAGTTTATTCCCCGTTCTGAGGATGTTCCAAGGGGGCGAGTTGGGGGCCCGTGGGCCTGTTCATGAGACCTTGATGTAGGCCTATCAGGACCTGGATTTGTTGGCGTATCTTGGCGAGCTCATCGGTGGTGATCTCTTGACGTGGCCGGGTGGAGGATGAGGCTTCCTACGATCCCCGACGGGAGCTAGGACCTTGGTGAGAACCATGGCCCCAGTTACTGACGTTGCAGAGACTTCCATAAGGTGCCATGACTTTTTGATAGTGTTCCCACAGACGGCGCCAAAAAGTGTAGAGGCAGAAATCTAGGTTCTAGCCTTCGTACCACACTTTTCTATTTATTTGTTGGGGAAGGCCACCTGACACTTATTGAAGCATGCAAGCGCCAGAGAAGGAGAGCATCAGAAGGAGTCCCAGGCATTATCCCAAGGGACAACCCTTCGATGCTTAAGTCAGCGCTCGGGAGGCGAAGAAGCAAGAAAGAGAGAGAGAGAGAGAGAGAGAGAGAGAGAGAGAGAGAGAGAGAGAGAGAGAGAGAGACGTAGCAAGCCTGATCGGGGTGATCTGCCTTCCGGGGGAGCTCTCGTCATAAGTGCTCGGAGAGTGCTCGCTGGGCGGTAAGGGTGCTCAGAGTGTAGTCGGAGCGTGGCGAAGGCTGTCTCTTTTAGCAGCAGGGTGGCTTCTCTTGTCTCTTACAGGAGCTGAGTAGGCTTTTCTTAGTGGAGGTCACCGTGTCCTCTCTACTTGTCCGTCGAAGTCCCATTTATAGGGGGTTGTCCTGGTGGTGAGGGCCGGTCCCTTAGCAAGGAAGGGCGCAAGTCGTAGAGTAACGCCTCCCCACGATTGGGAGGAGTTTTCCATTGAGGGCCCATTCCTCCAGAGTTGGGCGATTCTCTAGTGAATCTTACAGCGCCTGTAGGGCATGCTCGCCCTTAGTGGAGTTGAGGCTGATGTCATGGGAGGAAACACTCGGTCATTGAAGGACCATCCAGCGACCGTTGCACTTGGGTCGAAGCCCCATATGCTCTGGCAAATCCAAGGACGATCTATCTTGGGTTGCTCATTGCGGGCCGCTGTCGTCAGAGGCCCGTTAGGCGTGTTGTAGAGGCCTTAACTGAAGCAGGCTTATCGTAATGAGCCTCATATGGGCCGGGCCGATCTTACTCTCCTCATAGCCCATTTAGGTCTTTAAGCCTATTAAATGTTTAATTAATCTCATTTTAATTTCTAATAATTCTAAAAAATTATCAGGGGTGCTACAGATGGATTGATGTTAGCAAAGACAGATTCGAGTGAATGATGTCCAGTGGCTAGAAGTGTATCAGCCTTGCAGCCTGGCGTCTTTTGTGACTTATTTGCTCATTGGTAAGCATTTTGGCATGTTAATGGTTCCAAGATCAGAGGTAGGTGTAGACACACAAAAATCAATGCTAAAGTGAGCAAATCTCATGTCATGTCACAATACCTCAAAGTGGACTTCATTATTGACTTAATAAGAAAATTTTTCTATTTTTTTAGACTTTTAGAAATTCACGTCCTTTCACATGGACGCCAATTTTTTTAATTGGTGCCTTCTTAAACGGACGTTAATGCTTTTCCTCAGGTCGACGCAGCCTTCCTTGCTTTTAATGGAATTTTGAATTGAAGAATTAGTGCCTCTTTGGGAGGATGCGAATTAATTCATGCCTCTTTGAGTGGATGCCAATTCCTTTTTAAATCATGGAAAGATTTTTATTTCCTTATTTTGCTTACGAATCCACGTCATCTGCATGGACGCTAATTTAATTAGCATCAGTTGCTAGGGATGCCAATTCCTGACCATTCCTATTCGTCTGCAGCTTCTTTTGCATGGCTTTTCAAGTAGGATTTGGACCTTGTGGCCTTCAATGGAAGGGAATCCACGTCGCGGGATTACTTCCTTGTTTTAAAATCCATTAGAATTAGGTTTTCTTTCCAGGCCAGTATTGCTTTTTTTTTATCCTTTGGACTTTGAAAGACATTGACTTTTGAAATTTGATAATGGTGAACAAGGTCTTAATAGACTGTCCCTATTTGAGACTTTCTCCTTTCGGAGAGTGCTTAGGTTGGTCGTCTTACCTATTTTGCCCCTTGTCTCTTACACCAGAGCTGAGTGGAGAAGAGAAAAGACCTTCATGCCCTTTGGATATGGCTAAAGTAGGAACGGTGTTTTCCAAATGAGCTAGCTAAGAATGCCATGTAGTGTGTGTAACTCGTGCAAAGGGATAACCCTTAATGACCGGGGAGGGAATGTCAGACTCTTGGTGCAGAGTTTATTATAACCTTAGATGTTACAGAAGTAAAATTTAACCTTAAACTAACTTGACTGAGACATGACTTTTATACTAACACTCATTATCATGTCGAAAACCTCACTTTTGAGCACATGTGTAGGAATGAATAATGTGAAAATTAAAGATGCATTCTTGTGTAATCAAATCATACCTTGCATCTTTTAGTGAAGGTAACTTGTAATCCTGAAATAGTCAGTGTTGCCTTTTGCACTTGCATTTCTTGCCTTGGGAGCTTGCAGGATAAAGGACAAGACTAAGATTGGAGGCAGATCAACATAATAGAGTGATGATTAGATCAGACAAAGATGGAGGAGGATAAAAGGAAAAGAGGCGGGACTTGAACTCCCTCGCTAGGGCATGAAACCCTAAAAACATGAAGGTTTATAGAAGAAATCAAAATTAGAGAGGATTATGGGGGACTAAATCCTCAAACAACATGAGAAAAGGTGGAGGCCCTGATTGGGAGAGAAATGAAGAATGGCAAAATACAAGTTTGGAGGAGAATCCCAAGGAATGGGGGAAAGAGTGTCCGAAGTCTCTTGAGAGGTGAATTGATTGAGTGAAGGACCCGTGGGGTCCAAAAGAAAGGGGAGTTCCAAGGGGTCTGGAGGAAAAGGGCATTGAAATGATGATATGAATCTGGGACAACTTAGAGGTCCTGGGAAGAAAGAAGGGTAAAAATGAGAAAACTCCGAAGGTGCTGGAGGGAAAAGACGGTGAGATGATTGGAAAGAAGAAGATGAATCAGATTGACAGGGAGAATGAGAAAGAAGAGCATGATTTAGAAAAGATGATAGCATTGATTTAAAAGAGGGAAAATGGATGATCCAAGGAGAGGAGCTTAACAAGATAAATGAGAACGGAGAGGAACAAGGGGAAGATGATCTAATTGGGCATCCAACATACACTCCTCGGACCTTGAGCTTCCTTTTCCTCTTAGCAGACATCATTTGATAGTACGACAGCTTCGTTGTACTGGCTCGACTTCTTGTCTCCAAATGTCTCTTCACATAACAGGCCCACCGCGCAGAGGGCCTGGCCCTTCTTGGACAAATATTTGGCGTAGTCACTGCCCCTTGGCCCTTGATGTCCATATCATTCCTCAAACATTCAGGTGCAAAGAGCAGCAACTCCTCAGGGAGAGCATTGAGGAGATTTGCTTGTAGGTTGGTACTCTTGTCATAGCAAATCTCTTGTATAAGTCCCCTTGATAGATTTATAATGTCAACCCATGAGGGTTTATCCTTTGGCATGAAGAGCTTGAGCATGCTTGTTGATGTGACTGCCTGCCCCTTGCATGGAAGCCCTAGTGGAGATGAGGCAGTGACACCACTGAGAGCTTTCATCAACCATTGGCCAGACTTGTCTTGAAGTGTGGAATTTAATACAACCCAGGTAGCAACATATGTGAGCACCGAATGTGTAGCATGCCCCTTCTTTTGACTAGTTATCTGAACTAAGACTGAGCAAGGAGTGATCAAAACATCCAGAGTGGTTTCTTTAATAGACAGTGTGACAACCACCAACCTTGCTTTCACTACGAGAAAAATTGAAAATACCGATGGAATTTTTCGACGGAAAAAAGTGCAAACAGAGGGAATGGACCTAATGTTTAACAAAATGACATATAAGACATGGAGAATACCCTAAGAATGCAAAACAAATATAGACAACACATAAGAGATATCACCTAAGGCACACAAGTTAAGATGATCATTAATTTATTTGATGAGTTTCAATGGACCATTTAATGAATTAATTAAGCACAAATTCCCTCACAAGCTAGGTATCCTAAAGGGAAAAGGGTCCAATCTTTGGGTTGACCTAAGGTTAACTCCCTCACACGTATGCAAATATAAATCATAGGGGGTGGAAAAGATACAATCGGCTCGACGTCCGTGTGGGAATCCATGACTTGCGAAGGCTTATGGAGGTCCCGGATAAGATCACCTAGTCGACTCCAAGGAATATGAAGCTGAGAGGATCACTTACCAAGGTGGAATGCAACTACAAAATGCAACACATGATCCTTTGCGCACCAGAGTGCATGCAGATTTCTAACCTAAAACTGAGAAATCAAGATAATATTAAATTACGAAAATATGATAAGATGAATGCAAATAACATGGTAGAACCAAGATAATATAATGGACAACAATGCAGGACCATGAAAAGGCATAATCAGACCTCGAAAGCTAGGTCAAACCATCAACGAACAACGCACTTGAGTGTCTGCCCCTGGGTCTGCATGTAGATTTCTTGCATAAAACTTGGAAATCAAGGCCATATTAAATTATGAAAACATCACACAATGAATGCAACTGATATAAGAAAATTGAGCTAATATAAAGGATAGCAAGACAGGGCCATAAACTAGCACAATCAAACCCTAGAAGCTAGGTTAAACCATCAACAAATGTCATACCCGAGAGTCTGTCCCTGGGCATGAATGCAGATTTGTTGCATAAAACTTGAAAATCAAGGCAATATAAAAATATAAAAACATGATAGAATGAATGCAAATGATATGGGAAGATGAAGATAATATAAAGGACAGCAAGATGGGAGCATAAAAGGCATGACTAGATCTAGGATGGTAAATTAAATCGTCAGCAAATGAGGCACCTAAGAGCCTGACCCTGGGGTCTACCAGAAACAGAACATGGTCCCCTGGGTACCACTACTTGCAGGTAGTGGTCGACTAGCAACTGTGTTCTGATCCCAGAACCTAAAAACTACAGAATTGAACCGGAAACCTGAGGGAGCGCTATCTAAACAGACACACACACACACCAAACTTGCAGGAGAGCAAGAATAATGTGATGGGCACTAGTGGTCCCATCGTGATCACCAAAAAAATAGAGTTGTTGATAAATATTATCTACCCACCCCAAACTAGTAAACAATGTGCATAAACATGAAATAACATGAAAGGGGAAAGGGGCTATGGAGAAAGAGATGTGTACAGTGATCGCCACCAAGGATTAGCAGCAGGAAAAGGATGCTGTAAGAAGTGAAAAGCCTACTGCGTACCTTGGAAAAAAAGGGGAAAAGCACGGCTGAAGAACAACCGCTAAGATAGGATCGCGTGTAGCAAACGGGTGCGGGAAACAATGTGGATTGCATCTCCTCACCTTCCAGCTGACTAGAAGACAAGGGCCTCACATTGTATTCTTGCTTTCCTATGAATGAAAGATAAAACAAAAGGCAAAAACTCATTAGAACATGACATGTGTAGCATCCATCTCGTATGCATAAAGTAGGCATAAAGAAAGGGGGAGAACGCACCAGGGGAGGGTTTTTAACCCCTGTAAAAGGGAGAAAATAGAGGTGTGTGTATTGTGAATGCATGGAGATGTGAAAGGTGAATTAACACGTAGCGAGGCTATGGGAGAACATAATGCAAAACGTGCAAAAGTGTGGGAATGTGCAGAGATGCAGGAATCTGTGACTCCAATACCTCAATGCCTGGACGACTGCGTAAAATTCTTTATCATAAGTGGAATAACGCAGTTTGGCATCATTGAGGTTCTATGTGGCTAAAGAGTAGCCTATAAAAGGGGATGATGATTGCAGATTCCCCAAAGAGATACATGATCCACTTGTCCCAATTATGGGGCTCCCACATATAGCTGGTCGCGTGGTCAAAATGGCCAGGAAATAGCAGATTTCCTTTTGTCAACCTTCTAGTCAAAAGAAGGTGTTCAAGGAGCTATGGTATCCGCCGAATATGGATAAGAGATTACTACAGATTACTCAGCACCTAAGATTGGGCTTCTCTGTAGAAGACTATTATGAAGTCAATATGCTCTCTACCTACACTTTAAGGAGTGAAGACTCCTTGGGGCAATTTATGATGAATACTTGGGGGACTATGAACTACCAGAGCCATCCATTGAATTGAAAGGCCCATGCCCATCCTGACTACAGGTGCATAATGATCATGGAGTTGTTACTCCATATAGATGCTGGGAGTCCATCTCTGTGGAAGCAAATACAATTTCCAACAACGACTCACAAGAGTCCAAAGCTGAAGAAAGCCATTCCACCCTCGAGGGCACTCCATCTATGAGTCGGCATCCAAGCTGCACAGAATCTACACCACTAACACCAGGGCTACATCTCCAACCCAGTCAGCAGCCAAATGACTCAAAAGAAGGTGAAGCCGAAGTCCCACCGTCAGGCAACATAAGACAAGAATACATCTACGATGTCCTCGAAGCTGAAGATGATAATGAGGACTTCATCGACTTACAACCGGTTCCTCCAGAAATAGAAGATGGCGGCCAAGCTACTATTGATGAATTGGCTGAAGTAAATCTCGGCACAAAGGATGATCCCAGGCTGACATTTCTCAATGCCCTCCTACTACCGGAGGAGAGGGGGAAATATATAAACCTACTCCAAGAATTCTGAGATTACTTTGCTTGGAATTACAAAGAAATGCTAGGCCTTGGCCCTGCAGTTGCCCAGCACATCTTGGCCATTGACCCTAAAGCCGAACTGGTGAAACAACCACCTTGACGAATGAGACCAAAATTAATAAGCCAAATCTGCAAGGAGGTCGACAAGCTGATAGATGTTGACTTCGTGGCTGAAAATCAATATACTACGTGGCTAGCCAACATCGTGCCTGCCAAGAAGAAAAATGGCCAGGTCACGATTTGTGTGGATTTTTGAGATCTGAATAAGGGTTGTCCAAAGGGTGATTTTTTGGTGCCAATCACCGAAGTCATGATCGATGCTACTACCAGCCATGAGGCCTTGTCATTCATGGACAGATCATCCGGATATAATCAAATCTGGATAGCTGAGCATGACCGAATCTACACAGCCTTCCGGTCGCCTAAAGCGATATTCCATTACAAACAAATGCCCTTCGGCCTTAAAAATACTGGTGCCACTTATCAGAGGGCGATGACAAGAATATTTGACTAGTTTCTCTATGACAAAGTTGAATGCTATATCAATGATTTAGTCATCAAAACAAATAAGAGGGAGGATCACTTGGCGAACATCAGAATTATATTTGAAAGACTGCGATAGCATAAGTTGAAGATGAACCCGATGAAGAGCACTGTTGGCGTCTCCAGTGAAAAGCTCTTGGGCTTTGTCATCCGATATAGGGGAATCGAAATAGACCCTACCAAGATTAAAGCTGTTCAAGAGTTTCCACCTCTAGGAAACCTGACAGAACTGTGATCATTGCAAGTTTAGCTAGCCTATATCCGCAGATTCATCTCCAATTTGTTTGAGTGGTGCCAACCATTCCATAAACTAATGATGAAGGATACGCCATTCCATTGGGGTGAAGAATGTCAAAAATCTTTCGACCAACTGAAAGAATACCTGAAGACCTTGCCAGTGCTGGGGGCACCTATTGTTGAGTCCCGAATGGTGGCAATCAAGAGGGGAGGGGTGAATTGATTGACCAATTAAAAATTTTTCCAAATGAAACTTATTAATAAACCTCGGTTGTGAGAACTCGTGGGATCCCAAACTAGCAGAAGACACTTCGTAGCACAAATTTCGAGGTTGCTTCACTTGTGATTTTTCCCAGTAGTTTTGTCTCAACCCATTTGGTGAAGTAGTCGATAGCGACCATAAGGAACTTTTTCCTCCCTTGAGCTTCAGGGAAAGGACCTAGTATGTCTATCCCCTACCGAGCAAATGGGTGAGGCTCCATCAGGGCATGTAGCTGCGTAGCTAGTTGGTGGTGCAGGTTGGAGAACTTCTGGCATTGAGGGCACCTCCGGGCGTACTCGAGGTAGTCTTGTTGTAGGGTAGGCCACCAATATCCTTATCGGATTAATGTCCGCGTGAGTGCTCGCCCTCCCACATGACTTCTGCAGAGTCCTTCGTGGACTTCTTGGATGGCATGCTTGGCTTCCGTAGGTAATAAGCATTTCAGTAGCAGAGTTGAGAGGGATCGACGATACAAATGACCATCGACCACCATGAAGTGCGCCGCCCATGCTCGCGTGTGGCGAGCCTCAGCGCGATCGCTTGGGAGTTGTTGTCGTAGTAGAAAATCCAGGAGGGGGTCCATCCAGGATGTTTCATAATCAATGGCGTTTACTTGGGGTGCTGGCTCTTTGATACTCAATGTTGATAACTCCTCGATCAAGATAGATCTCGAGTTGGAAACCGTGGTCGCTGATGCCCGATAGGAGAGAACGTCTGCTCGGACATTCTCCTCCCTGGGAATGTGGACCATCTCGAAGTGAGAGAATTCCTCTGTCGTGACCTTGGCCTTCTCCAGATACTTGATCATGGATGCTTCGCGTGCTTTGAATTCTCTCCTAACTTGGCTGGCGATGAGCATGGAGTCACTATATACTCGCACACTGGTCACCCCAGGTGTTTTTCCATTCATAGCCCTAAGAGGAGTGCTTCATACTCTGCCACGTTATTCGTGGTTGGGAAGTTGAAATGGAGGGCGTATTATAGCTCTATCCCCTCTGGTGACAGTAAGAACAATACCATTACGCTACTGGATGCGCAGGATAATGTGTCGACGTACAGCTCCCATGTTGGTCCCGAAGACTGCTCGGGCAAGTCTTTTGTAGGGATTGTGCATTCGGCCACAAAGTCAATGAGGGCCTGAGCCATGATCATGGTCCTTGGGCGAAACTTGATATCAAACTCACCCAGGTCGATTGCCCACTTGACCAACCTTTCTGATGCGTCAAGATTCTGGAGGATCTGGCGTAGAGGTTGATCAGTGAGGATGGCGATCTGGTGAGCCAGGAAGTATGGTCATAGCTTGCGAGTGGCCGTGATTAGGGCTAAGGCGAACTTTTCAGCCCGCGAGTACCAAAATTTCGGCCCCTGTAGTGCCTGGCTTACATAGTAGATGGGCTTCATAAGGCTAGATTCCTCCCATGTGAGCACGGCACTCATCGTGCTCACCGTCACCGACAGATAGAGAAGCAGTTGTTCTCCCCTTTGCGGCTTGGAAACTACGGGAGGAGTCGCCAAGTAGTGCATCAACTCTTTAAACGCCTGCTCACATTCCTAGTCCCATTCGATCTGCCCCCTCTTCTCTGGCGCTTTACTGGCTTGCTTGATGAGCCAGAAGAAGGGAAGACATCTTTCGACTGCTTGGGACGGGAACTAGGTCAAGGCAGCAACGCGACTGGTGAGGCAATGTACGCCCCTTAGCCTCCTCGCCGCCAAGCTCCTCCTCGTTGTAAGAATATATGGATGCTCTAATACCCGTTGATGAGACACTATAGACGATATAGAGGGGGGGTGAATGGATCGGTCACCCACTAAAATTTACTACAACAAACTTAAGTGCGAAATTATGACAATCTGTTGCAAGATGAATGATTAACACTCAATCACAATCAAACAGGAATAGATCTATATGATCAGCACTTGGGATATCCTAAGCATTCACCTATTGGACATCATACGAATGAACAAGAGTCTGAGTATGTTTTATAAATGATGTAGCCTAAGTGCTTTACAGCTTACCCAAAATTTCTCCTGCCTTCTGACATACTGCCAGAACAGAGTCCAAAACACCATGTAATTTCTCATCAGACTTGTACTTATCATATACAAATTTCATCCAATGATTGTCTGTATTTTGTTCCAAATGAAGCATCCTAGCATCTAATCTTTGAATAGCAAAATGTAGATGCAAGAACTGTGCATTCATAGTTCTGTTTTGATTCATAATGAGGTTTACCAATGAGGTAAACATTTCTTCAATTTGTGATCCAGAATTTGGTCCAGCTGAACTAGAAGGTTGAAATTCTGGTGGGATGTATTGTTCTTCAGGAGATAAAGGAGGCTGAATCCCAGAAGCTGTCATTGGACCTTGATGAGGTCCATAGAGGGGAGCAGGACCTAGAAATACCTGTGGAGCTACAACCTCAGCTTCTTGAACTTCCTGGGATTCCTCTTCCTGCCCCTCTTCTACCCTTTGCTCTTCCTGTAGCTCTACTTGCCTTTGCTGATCATTGCTCTACTCAAGTTGGTCAAAAGATCCTTGTTGCTGCTATTGCTGTCCAATTTCCTTGATCAACTCATCAATATGTTGATCTAATTGCATTAAGAACCGATCATCATCCAACTATAGTTCATGCATTTCTCTTGTGTCCACTTCCATTTCTTCAATATTATCTTATTGAGTTTCCTGGATAGGTTGTTCCTCAATAGGTTGAACCTCTTGTTCTTCCTGTACTGTAACTACCATCTCAACCACTGAAGGCAGTTCCTCCCCCTGAATTTGTGCATTTGACTGACCTTGATCAGTTTCTTCTGTATCTGGTTGTTGCTGTTTCTCATATCCTATTTCACCCAGCTATGATAGTCTTTCTTCTTCTGCTGGATGGGTAGACTGTTCAGTCTAACCTTTGACTTGTTGTTGTAGAGGTTGTTCAGCAGTAATCCCTTGTACATCTGCTTGCTGTGGTAGTTCTGGCTTAGATTGTTCCTTCAATTGACTGGCCATGGATGGCTTCAACTTCATGAATTTTGAGAGGAAATCCAAATTATAGACATTCACTCCGGGGATTTCCTTAGCAATCTCATTCTCTAACAAAATGTGGACTTTCTTAAACACGGCAGTCAAGTGGGCTGCATAGGGTAAGCTTCTCCTGGACTGCTTGTAGGTACCCATAATCTGAATCATCACCTCTGGTAAGCATATCCTGATCTGTTCAAGCAAACAAAAAAGTATAAACCTCTGAGACTCAGTTAGTCTCCCCCTTCCTCCAATTTGTGGGGTTATCATCGTTGTAAGAATATGATGCAATAACCTCTTTAGTGGGGAAAACTTATTTGCATTGAACTGATTCAGTTTTGCTTAATTCTTGTCTTTGGGTCTACTAGGTAAATCTGTGATAATGGAGTAGGCATCATGTAAATTATATTGAAGCTCTCCTTCGACTACCCCATCTTCTGGAATTCGAAATACTTTATGAAGAGAATGCCTAGATATATCTATCTTAGTCCCCTTAACAAGAGTCCAAATTCTGGACTGTTCTGGATCAAATTTCATATTATTGTAGAACTCAGCAACCAATCTAGGGTAATATACTCTATGTTTACCCAGAAATTTCTTCCATTTTTGGAAACCAACCAAATCCAACAGTTCAGGAAATTTTGAAAACATAGCCTGGTCATGAAAGCCCACATACTGTGAAAATATGATTTTGCCTGCTTCAAACGCCAAGCCAGTTTGCTTTGACGACCAAACGGACTCACATTCTTCCTCAGATTCCGTAGCATGTGACCGGTCCCGCTTGGATGGAGTTTCCATTACCTTTTCTTTTCCTTTTGCTGATTTATCTTTACATAATCCATAAATCACACCTTGATCATGTTCCGTCTTTAATCTCTTCTCCTTTTGTGGAACTACCGCACCATTTTCTGACTTAGAATCTTCCGGCTACTCCTCCTCCACTACCTTCCTCTTCCCCTTGCTCTTAGCGGCCAGAAAAGACATGGTAGATATGGTGAAGAATGGAGGACGAAGAGTGGAAGAATGAGTAGAAGAGATGTGGAATAGGAAGCTGGAGAGGCCAAGCTTACGAGCGTGGGAATCGTGAATGCGGGAAGGAGCTCCGACTTGAATGACGAGGGTATGATAGACTTTGTAAATAGGGTTGAGTTTTTATATGAAATTCAGCCAACTTTACCAATCTCAAAAGTTAATACCCAGAGTACCCCTCACTTTAAAGAAAATGTCTTTTTACATACTTATGTGATTTCCAGCATATGAGATTATATCATATAGCATAAATCTTCAGACATTATTCCTTTGAAGTAAAAACAATGGAAATAAAACAATTTAATCAAGGAACAATGTTCAATCAGAAAAATCGACAAACTTACTAGCCATTTTCATTTGCCAAAACTGATTGAAAAATCTATTTATATTGAACTTAAGACAGTTTTAGTTTACTGAAAAATAGCCCAGAGTCAACCATATTTTTCATTGATTATTTTTGATTGAGCATTTCAGTCTCACTACACCTTTTTACACAAGGAGACATGTCAATTAAACACCAGAATCTCTGGTTACTCAGTGCAGTTTACCTTTATGCTTCACATTTGGAACAGAGATAGCACCTATTTTCATGACATGACCTCTGAATTTCTGTGAAACAAATAGTCAGTTTCTCAAACAAAATGCCATTGCTTTGCCTTTTTCATTTTTCGTTACTGGCGTATTCTCTGGCCTTTTAACAAATTCTTCTTAAACATGGCTTAAGAACCATGTAAACACCAGATCTTCTACCATATTGACTCATTACTAATGACTTTCAGATGTTTTGAAAAATCTTCTGAACAGTTCCAATTTAGACTATTTTAGGACCATTGAAGATGCATTCAAGGAAAATTGTAGACAATTTAAGATAGGATTTAATCTCCAAAATCAGAAAATCACATTTCTATAAAGTCTAGCAAATTTATTTTTAGTTCAGAGTTATCTTAGTAATCAACAGTTGAAATTTAGTAAAGGTGACAGATCTCATATCTTTACTTCCCCTTGAATTACACAGTCTAGGAGCTTATTAAGAGAGATAGATAAGAAAATAGATGTGGATAGATTAAAGTGAAGATAAATAAGAAGGTAGAGAGGAAGGCCACACAGGAGCAAGAAAAATACTTAGGACAAAAATTTGCAACCAGTTGTTTGCGCGCGGTGGGGCGTGAGGGCCGCGGGCGCACGTGTGTGCGGTGACCAGACTGAGGGGTGGGATAAGGTGACGGAGGGAAATGCCAGAACCTAGCCTACTTCGGGCTCCTCCTCTCATGGATGTATCTTTCTCAAGGCGGCACTGTGCACTCGCCTTTTACGGGAAGTCGAGGGGAGACTGAGTGGCACGGGAGGTTTCCTAATTTTTGGGGAAACATGACTGGGGTGCGGACGTGCCAGCCAATTTCTCAACAATCACCCATGGAACCGAAAGCTGACAGGGGAAGCACCGCCAGGGCGTGGCATGTGGGCTCGGGAGGTGAGATACATGTGGAGGGAAGGGCGGTTCTATAAGTGCGAGTGCCCAGGCGACTGTGGGGAGTCGTGTACTGGATGTCTTTTCCCACCGACCATAAGCAGTGGAGTTTATTTACATCGGATTGAATCTGAAGACCTTCATTCCATGCAGAAGAGAGAGTCGTATGTGTCTAAAGTCATGGATGGAGAGCAAGGAGCACTTCATAGCTATGAGTTCGCACTAGGCCAGGACATGTTGGTTGAGGTCGGAGGTGCTAGAGGCTCACGTCGGGTGACGCGAGGGGAAACTGGGGGCCGAACATGGATGCGAGCGCATTCGTTCAAGTGGCAATATAATTTATAAGAGCCGCATGGGCTTTACAGGTGGGCCATGGCAGTCGAGGTACAACTGGCGCATGCCATGGGACAATTCCAACATGACGATCAGTCCCCAGGTCAAGGCGTGACAGAGCGGATGCCCGCGTGTTTTACAGAGGGCCCTCCTCGCGGCATGGACCATGTCTTACTCGCCAAAAGAGGGGCTATAACTGGGTGACTAGAGAAAGCAGGGGCTAGCGTCCGGGCGAGGGTTGGTCATGACTCAAGTGGATCAGTCGAACATGGCCTCGCGACTGTGGGAGGTATGGCATCATGACGCGTGTGTGGTTGCGGTTGGCGGGCACGAGAGGGGGAACCCCGACATGAGGGGACGTTCGCCCTTGTTATAACGCTCCATAAGCGATGGGTATAGACTAGTGTGTCATGACTAGACACCGTGTGAGGGAAGTACAAATGACATATCCTCATCGTAGGTAGCCGACGAGCAAGTCACCCACACACAATTCTCCTTGCTGGTTGCCTTGCTGAAGTCTTGGTGCTCGGAGACTTCTGATGCTTGATTGCTCGATGCTTGATGCCCCACCCCTTGAGCTTCTAAGGGATTTTTATAGGGGAAGATGAAGAGGCAAAATAGTCCGTCTGAAATTTCAGACGGTATTTGTGATGGAATATTGAACTGTCTGAAATTTGTAACCAAGAATATGTGGCGACCATATTCTATCTGAATCCATCTGAAATCCGTTACAAAAGTGTCTTCTCATAGATTTTCAGACGGTTTTCCGACGGGATAGAGCTGTCTGAAATCCCACTTTTTTTGGTAGTGGTCGAATCAAGGAAGGGGATGATGAGCAAGATGTTCTGTGATGGCATAGCCTTTAATCTCCTTTTGCTGAATGTAGATGATGTCGAACTGAGAGAGGAAGCTTTGCCATTCTGCTAGTCGATCAGTAAGGACAGATTTTTCAAGAAGAAATTTAATAGGATTCATGCGAGCAATGAGATGGACCTCATGAGCTAAGAAATAATGCTTCAATTTCTGAACTGCCCAGACTAAAGCTACGCAGGTCTTCTCCATAGTTGTATACTTCTGCTCACAGGGGTTGAGGAGCTTAGACAAATAGTAGGCTGCCCTCTCCTTACCTCTTCATCAACTTGTGCGAGGACAGCACCTATCGAGTCATCCATGACAGAAACATAGAGAACGAGTGGTTTGCCTGGAACTGGCGGCCTCAGGAAAGGAGGATTGGATAGATAGGCCTTCAATCCATCAAAAGCCACCTGACACTTGTCATCCCAATTAAACTTAACTCCCGACTTAGTAAACTCGTAGAACGGCCTACACCTTTATGAGTACTGGGAGACAAATCGGCGTATAAATTATAACCTCCCTATCAATCCTCGAACTTCCTTTAAATTCTTGGGAGGAGGCATGTCTCTTATTGCTTGCGTCTTGTTGGGATCAATCTCGATACCCCTCTTGCTAACAATGAATCCTAACAGCTTTCCTGATGACACGCCAAATACACATTTCTTGGGGTTCATTTTCAACTGATATTCTCGCGCTCTCTGCAAAACTTTGGCTAGAACCCCAGGATGCTCAATCCTTGTCCTTGATTTCACTACCAAGTCATCAACATACACCTCGATATAAATGTGGATCATATTATGAAAAATAGCCATCATAGCCCTTTGATAAGTAGCTCAGGTGTTCTTAAGTCCGAACGGCATGACCACATTACAGTAAGTACCCCAAGGTGTAGTAAAAGAGGTCTTCTCTTGATCTTCCTCAGCCAGGCGGATCTGATTATATCCGGAGAAACCATCCATGAAAGAGAGGGTCTTGTGCCCTGTCACATTATCAATCAAAACATCAATGTGAGGGAGGGAGAAATCATCTTTAGGAAACACGCGGTTGAGGTCCCATAAATCTATGTAAATTCTGACCTTTCCGTCCTTCTTCATCATCGAGACAATATTGGCCACCCAATTAGGATAGAGGACGACTCTGATGAACCTAGCCTTATGAAACTTATCGACTTCTTCTTTCATTTTTAATGCCATGTGGGTGGAAACGTCTCAACCGCTGCTTGACCAGGACGGATCCTGGCTTTAGTGTTAAACGGTGTTCGACGAGCGAAGGGTCGAGTCCCGGCATATCTTCATAACTCCATGCAAATGCGCCCTTGTATTCTTGAAGAACTTGAATGAGTGCCTTTTCTTCAGAAGGCGACAGATTTTTACTTATGAGGACAATCCTAGGGTTTTCCTCAGTATCCAAATTAATTTCTTTGATAGGCTCTTCTACTGAGGCTGACGGTTCGTCGAATCTCCTCATATCGCTAGTAAAAATATCATCCTCATCCTCATATTCTTCGTATTCTCCATCCCCCTCTTCGACAGGGTCTTCATCATTCATAAATTCATAAACACTGAATCCTTTGTCAAACAAATGCACATCCTCACATTCTAAGTCTGGCAGGAGGATCGGATCCTCTATGAATTAGGGAATAGTTAAGCAAGCTCGACACCGCCTGGCTAAGTCTAACAAGAACCTTTGGGAAATTTACTTACGGAAAAGATTAAGCATGAGGTAAGTTCACCAGAACATACCTTCAGACGTTTAGATTGTGGCGCCTCAGGTGGATCACGACAATGCTGGGAAGTACTTGATTCAACTAACGTCTGATTTGTAGGCTGCAGATACGCCCATGCCATTTAAATTTGAAGGGAAAAATAAAATAAAAGCTTCATGCGTAAGATCTAACATTATTAAATCCATGAGCAGGTACAACTATCAATGGGTGGGTGGAACAATTGTCACTTACTCGTCCAGAAGGTGAACTTGTCTCTTCAGCTGAAGAACTTGTTCCCTCTGTTGCAGTCTGAGATATAAATGGCATAAGCTGACGAACCAAACCAGAAAAAAATAGTCCATCAGCAGCCTCCTGTCCTTCAGCATCGATGGCGGTACCTGTTTGGCCTGCAGCAGAATCTGTAGCTGTTCCCTGAAGGCCAGAGACACTAGTCTGAATTTGCTCATCAGGAAATATATTCCTAACCATTTCCCCAAATCTGCTAAACATCTGGGCCACAGACTCCTGCCCACTCTGTTGACTCTCATGTGCATGGACACCATTATTATTGTTACTGTCCACTGAGCCCTGCGGGCTTAGAGTGGAACCACCAGAGACACCTACACAAGGAAGGAATGGGGGTTGAGGTGAATTTATTATTCATTAGTGCCAACTATGTGAAAACATCTCCATATAAAGCATACAGAGCATAACAACAACAATAAAAGTGTCATTTATCATTCATAACTGTAACTTCTCTGAGGGATGGTGGGAAAGACCCCAACACTTTGCTACGGGACAATGATATAGGGCAACTCCTTACTAGGACTGCAAGTTGGGTCAGAGTATTCAAAATCCGACCTAACCACACCTGCCTTTTGCAGATGTGGATACTCCAAATATATCCACATTTAAAACCAGACCCAACTATGAGATCCAGATTTCAATAGAAGGCCTGCTCGGACCCCCATTTAAACTCCCTATTAGACCCTAGTCTCAATAATGGTATAAATATTCCAAATTTTGGTGCTGATGGTGAAGCGCACTACCAACCGCCAGCGAAGTACAGCATCATGAACTTCCCCACCCCAATGGTTCTGCTGCCCAATCAGCAGCTGACGATAAAAGCTATGGTGGCTGCAGTTGGCAGTGGCAATAGTGTATGTGTTGGGAGGGGGGTATCGGGGTCTCACATGGACATCCTAGATTTGCTCATTGGGTACCAGCAGCCACTATGTAGAGGTGACAGCAGTGAAAACAAGTTCAGCTGAATGCTTGCCTCAGAGCCAGCTCAATGCCCTCATGCAGCTGGTGGGCACCCACACCCAGCTCTGTCACATGCAGGACATCCCGTTAACGCTGATGCCTCCTCTGCATCTGGCAGGAGCTATCGCTGGGATCTGGTCACTTCCCATGTCATCGGAGGGGCAATAGGAGGATGCGAACCCAGCAAAGATGTCATAGCACCGGACCTTGTGCAGTGCTGTTAAGCCCTGTTTTGAGGTACCCAGATTAATATATATATATACATATATATAGATAGATATAGATAGATAGATTGACACATCAAACACCAGTTTGAGAGAGTCAGATCTGTGGAGAACTGATGGGTCTGAACCCAGATTTACAGAATAATATGCAAATTGACCAAATCCAGGTATGGGTCCTACCATATGCATCCAGAGCCTTTTCCAGATTGGGTAGGACTCCATCTGGATCTGACCAAATTACAGTCCTACTCCATACCATGTCCTTTCATTGTAAGCCGCCTCTAAAGGATCAAAAAAGAGGATCCATTTGGAACAGAAATCAAGCATAAGCACAATGAATGGATCAGATTCTCAATTATATCTTATCACAGTGACTTCATTTGATTGATTGTACATACCTCCAGTGGAGAATGCAATGAATAGAAAGTATGCAGATGCCTTTCTTTGTTTCTCCGCTCATTTTCTTCTTCTTCCACAAACCCCGGAGATGCCATGATGGAGATCAAAAACCTTGCCCAAGCTCTCCTTTTCTCCTCCTTGGCCTTCTTCTCCTACAAGATAGAAAATATTAGCATAAAAAGGGTTTTTCTCACACAAATTCGTAGGTCATAAGAGAGTATATATAAGAGAAATCAAAAGACCCATATACCCATGCAAAATCCTTGCAAAATGACTCTAATATGTCTATCAATAACCTAGGGGCATTGAGGTAAAATTTTAGTCCAATCGGGGCCCATTTGGATGGGTTTCAGTGGCTTACGAAAAAACTGCGCGGAGCTGCGAACGCAGATGGGACGTCCCATCTAGCAAGTGGGTCCTCCCATCTACAAGTAGAGTTCTGGTTTTGCCCAGAACAGGGAATGGGACGTCCCATCTCTACAAGTGGGTCGACCCACTTGCAGACAACACTCTGTCTGGCCAGTTTATAGCCCAAGGTCGACCATTCAGTGAGGGGGTCGACCCATTCATGCTTTTCACAATTGAAAACCTTATTTTGTGAATCCCAATGATCTATACATGCAACCCATTGACATCAAACATTCAAATATGAATTTTCATGCTTAAAAACAAGTTGAATCAATTGGTTGGCGTGCGAATCAAAGACCATGAAAAAACTATAAAGATAATGCATGAGAGCACAAACTAAGCCCAGTTTTCCTCAATCCAAGCTCAAGAGCTCAAGAGGAAAAATGCATGAAGTACATGCATGAAAGCCCATGTCCAAGGTGCATACAAACACTTGGAATGCATGATCATCCTAAGCTTGGAATCAAGTTCATATATCAATTCCTTTATGCAATGAGATAGCATTATGAACCCAAATTTGATACAATGAGAAAATATGATTCAATTAATCTCTATCAAGGTTTGCATGAGGAATCTATAACATGCATCCAACTCAACAATCCTTTCAAGAACATGCATGAAGTGCATTCAAGTCACTTAAGAACTTATGAGTAATCATACAGACCAAATCACAAGTTCAAGCACATAAGAGCCCAATCTTTCTCAAACAAGAATCACTTTCGTAGGCCATGCATTTTAGACAAATATGAGCATATACAAGAAGCATGTAGAAAGTCTTCTAGATTCATGATCCAAATCTCATATTTAAGAAACACAAAATACATTCTCAAACCATCAAATCCTCAACTAAAGATGTGATCATTTAGACGTGCATATGAGCAATACATGTTAGCATCATAAAATCTTATTTCACCAAAATTCACATGAGTTAGCTTAATCAAATTTCAAACATACACCAAGCACATTCACTTGTATTGCCAAAACGAAATGACCATGAATCCATATAATGAGAGAGCATCATTCAAATCACATTCATCAAATTTCAAGTTAATAGGTTGAGGATATTTCAAGCCCAAAAATCTTATGAAAATCCTCTTCATGTATATCCTCAATTGAGTTGTTTGGGCCACTATTCTTCTCAGTGAAATTTTCAACCTCAAAACATTCATAGAATGGCGTGATGATGTCAACCTGATCATCATTATCCTTTAATCCACCCCCTACTTCCTTCCCTTCCTTCAGCATGGCATTGCTAGTGCTCTCCCCCTCACTCTCGGTATTGACATCTTGAGCCAAAATGACCGGCATCAGATCATCGTCATCATCATTCACGTGTTGAGGGGGTTGGTATGATATTGAAGGAGGGTCATGGTATGGAGGCTGAGAGTACATGACTTGAGATTTGGAGTAGTGGCCTGGTGAATCACCCCTAGTATCGATGTTACTTTTGAAGTTAGGGTGAGATGAGTTGGGCTGAAGTTGATTACAGATGGGCTGCTCGTGGGCTTCTTGGGGTGAAAATTTAAACAAATGTGCTTGGATTGTTTGGTCTGTCCAAGTCAAATTTGGGTGATTACTCCAGCCAAGCTAGAAGATCGCGTTCTCCCAATTTTTCGGTCCACCTATGAACCCTGGTCATGGTCTGTATGAAGACTGCGATCATCGGATCGTGGTCTCCGACTAGACCGTGTTCTCATTGATCTTCTTGGGTGTGTCGACTCGTTCCCTGGGTGCGTCGACTCAACTCTTTGAGTCTTTTCCTCTCTAAGCAGGTCGCGGTTCTTGCATGACCGCGTTCTTGTGGTGGCGGTCGCACGACTGACCGCGTTCTCGTTGCAGAGTCCAGCTCGTCCCGGACTCCGTTTTCTCCGGCCAAGGATGCCTTGGAGTCCTAGTTTGACCCATCTTCGCTGAGGATATTGTGCCAGATCGACTTCTATTCTTCTAGGGGCTTTATCCTATCAATTTCCCACGGATTTATTGATCAAAATCTTGTTTTTGGGTGTTTATCCTCAAATTCCGAGCTAGGGTTTTCTAAGGCCTATAAATAGCCTCCTAGGGCTGCAGGCTCGTAGGGGGGGCATTTTCTGACTTGGAGCGAAGCCATGTCGCGCTGCTGATCCTCTTCTTCGACCCCAGGCTGTCCAGGGAAGTCCTAGAGTCCTCTCTCTCTGCTAGGGTTCCTTTTATTTCAGTTCTCTTCTTCTTTTTGCACTCTGTTTTTTTGCACATCTTATCCACACAGCACGGTTTGCATCATCTTTACATCTTCATTTTGCTGCGTTTCCAATCCCTTTTACATTCATCTTCATACACACAACACACACCCATATTTTGTTCCCTTCTACATGGGTTAAAAACCCTCCCCCGATGTGTTTTCTCCCTTTTCCTTCATGTTTATGTACATATGGGATTGGTGCTGCACATGTATGGTCTAATGGGATTTTATGCTCTTGATGTTTTGTTTCGCAGGATAGACAAGAGTATGATGTGAGGCCCTCGCTCTCTGACCGACTGGAAGGCGAGGAGGAGCAACCCACGAAGTTTTTCGCACCCTTTATTGAGCGCGATCACGTTGTGGCAGTCGCCCTTTGGCTGTGTCTTCTTTCTCTTTTCATCTTTCCAAGGTACGCAATGCCGTTACTATCCTTTCCCTGCCCTTTGCGTTGTAATCCTTGGTGGCGATCACGGTACGTTCCCTTATTTCTTCATCGCCTTTGCCCTTTCTTTTATTATATGATTGCATGCTTATGCTTGTTCTTTTTTTCGGGGGCGGATTAATCATCAACACCTCTATTTTTTGGTGATCACGGTGGGATGCCTAGTGCCCATCACATTACTCTTGTGTTCTTGCTATTTTTACGTGTGTGTGTCTCTGTTTAGATAGCGTTTTCTCGGGTTTTCTGTTGTTTTGGCAGTTTCTGGCTTTGTCAGAAGGTAGCGGTCGACTTAGAGACCACCACCATCAGGTAGCGGTCTCCTGAAGACCGCGACCTGCAGGTAGCGGTCCTCAAGAGACCATGACCTGCCTTCTGGAGTCCCAGGGGCAGCCCCGTAGGCACGTTATTATTTGATGGTTTGAGCAGCTTCTAGGCTTCTAATTGTGGCTGTTTATATTTCTGCATTGCTGTCTATCATATTCTTTTTATATTTTTCATGTTGTTTGCATCTATCTTGTTATCTTTGTATGTATTCATCTTATCTTGATTTGCTAGTTTTAGGCTAGATTTGCATACACTTCGGTGCGCATAAGATCATTCATTGCATATTATAGTTGCATGTCTACCTTGGTAAGTGATCCTCTCGGCTTCGTATTTCTCAGAGTCGACTAGGTGATCTTATCCGGGACGTCCGTAAGTCTCCGCGAGCCGTGGATTCTCACACCGACGCCGAGCCGGTTGTACCTTTCCACCCCCTAGGTCTTGCATTTGCATGCATATAAGGGAGTTAACCCTACGCTGACTCGGAGTTCGGGCCCCTTTCCCTGTACGATATCGATCTCTTGAGGGAATTATGCTTAATTAATTCATGCTTGCTCATCTTCTTTCGCTTATCCATAAACAGTAGACTCGAATGTCTCCTACAAACAGGGAATGTGGAGCCAAACCAAAAGTAATTTTCTTATTTCTGATCATGAATTGAATTGGATTAATTGACAGAGCTGCTGCCGATTACGTCAGCATCATTGAGCATTGTTGTGCTTGCTTTAAAGTCTATTGAGCTCCCTGGTGATTATTTGTTTGAAGACGTTGTTAGAGTGTTGAAGCCTGGTGGGACAATCCTAGTACAGGCTTTGCTTCCTCCAACAGATCATGGAGTCAAGGTGACACAGAGTATCCCATGCTTGATCTCATTGTCTAATAAATTTATTCCGTGGAGTGACCTATAACATGTTCTTGCAGCCGAGTACTGCATTGGAACGCAAACTGCTTCTATCAGGGTTTCTGGAACTACAAGCTGTTGATATGAAATCAGTCTTACAGGTTGAAGGTGCTCGGTTTCTCACGGTGAGTGGACAATTTGTACCAACGTGTTTGCTATCATTACATGGTATGGTATTATTTCTAAGTAATCCTTAATTTTTTTGTAGATTAAGGCCAAAAAGGCTTCTTGGGTGGCAGGGTCATCATATTCCCTTAAGAAAACACCGAAGAGTTTACCCAAAGTTCAGATTGACGATGAATCAGATTTGATTGATGAAGATAGCCTCCTGACTGAAGACGACCTGAAGAAGCCAGACCTACCAACTGGTTAGATAAAGGAGCTAAACTTGCCGTTATTGCTGTTTTGCTCTTTTTTTTTAAGGTGGTTCTTGATGTTTTGCTAATGTTTTATGCAGTTGGAGATTGTGAAGTTGGGAGCACACGGAAAGCATGCAAGAACTGCACCTGTGGTCGCGCTGAGGCAGAAAAGGTGGAGAAGCTGGGTCTGACTGCTGAGCAGCTGGATAACCCTCAATCAGCTTGCGGCAATGTGGGTTCTGTTGTCTGAAAGCATCTCTTTTCCTTTGTTTTTTCGTCAGTTTCATTCGATCAATTTATATACAACATTAACTGTATCTGTGATCCAATATCTTACCCGATCTTAACAAAATTGTAGTGTGGGCTGGGGGATGCATTCCGCTGCGGTACTTGCCCCTACCGTGGTCTTCCGCCATTCAGGCTGGGGGAAAAGGTATCGTTAAAACTGCTCTTTCTTCTGTTGTATAATGGAAATTAACTCATCTGGCGGATTATCCTTTCATTTTCATAAAACACAGCAAAACAGTCCTTGATCATGTCCTACATTGTCCGACAGCACATCAAACCACCCTTTGGATGATGGCATCCGTGATCCGTTCCCATTCTTTACTGTACTGAGCCCCCTCTTTTTGTGCAGGTCTCTCTACCAGGGAGCTTCCTTGTAGCTGATATTTGATGGGAAGCTTCCCTGCAGCTGATATTTGAAGGGGTTTAAAAGCGACAGTCATGCTCCATGTGTTAGATTCGTCGGACATTAGGGATACGAGATTCCTGGTGTCAACCATTTAACATATTTAGGTTCTTGATTATGCGTTTTAAAGTCGCAGAGGAAACTGTAGATACATTTCATAACTTTGCGTGTGTGCATTCCTGTTTGCTCACGATTTTTTCACAACAACGGGGAGATATGGCAGCGTCTTTCCTGGAAAACTTATTGACTCTTATAAGATTCTCATGCACACTTATGGATCCCCTCAAATTTTCGGACCTCGTTTTATATCCTTACTCCATTGTAAGTAGCTATATTCTGTGGCCTGCTTAGGATTGGTGTCCCCTTGAAGTATTTTTTGTTAGCAAGACATGAAAGTATTTATGTTTTCACGTATTTCCAAAGAATTGGTTTCTGCCAATTGGTTCATTACATTAAGATGTTCTACAGCAGTATTAAGTACCTTTACCATTCATTTTTGTATTGCTATTAATAGGTTATACTCTTATCAAATCCGATGTTACTAGTCAGCTTATCTCTAGTAACCTTACTCTTCCACCCCCACACCCTCCCCGGCCAGATCTAACAAGTTTTATCAGGAAGCTTCCACAAACATACGGTTATATACATGACCATACATATAATAGCAGAGACTAGAGAGTTTAATGTACTCCTTTAATGTACTCCTTTAATTAAGACTCATGCCTCCACCTTAAATTATTCTGGCCTGATGAAAAAGGAAAATGTATCATTATTCCTTACTCTTTAAAACATCTCTAACTTCTCAAGAGGGATGTTTGCATGAGCTCTTACACCCCTATTTAAGACTTTCCCTATCAAAATTAATGCACAAACTGAATTAGTGTTTTAATTTTAGTCACCAGCTCTTAATTACGAACCCTTTATAGCAGTCACTTAATTTGTTTGGATGCTTTCTTTTATGCACCCTCAGTTTTACGCAGTGAGGCATATTAATTTGTTGGATAGAACAAAGGCTTGAAAGGAAGGAAATAAACAAGTCATCTCTTGGGACAGCAGATCACCTGATCACAATTACACCATGAATAGAATTATATGTCATGAGGATGTGCCAAATAAACTCCTACATCAACTCAACTCCTGATCACTGCCTTCTTGTTCTGGTTCAGTCATGCAAGCATTAAAGATGAAACCAAGAGGGAAAGGCCAATGTGGATTGGTGATACAAGGACGTCAAGGCCTCAACGGGCTCAGTGGTGTTTGCACCTCCTCATCTTAATTTGGGGAAGCCTTGGATTTCAAACTCCACCTTTCTCGATTACACTGAGAGGTGAGATTTAACCCATGGATTTGCGAGGACCGATGTCAAAATGCTCTCCACAAATGGCGGGATCTATAGGAAATTTAGTCCTTGCGGTGAGACCTGTTGATCTAGATTAGTCACCCAAATAGATAGGATTATCACCTTTGTTGGTGGAATTATCAAAACTGTGGGAAAACACCTGCCTACTTGGGGGAATACTTGAGTGATTTCTTAGAATTTGCAAGTACTCCCGATTAAAAAAGAGTCGCGGCACCTTGACGAGGTGATCGCTGGATAGGGAATGTGGTGACAAGGAGTTTGTGTGGAGGATGGCTGACTTGTTACTTGAGTTACGGTACCATGACAACAGTGATTCTGCATGGGCTCTGCATGCAAAGGGGAGTCAATATTTTCCAATGAAAGTATACTAGAGTTTGAGTGGTTGAGGCCACATCTTGCTACTAACACTCTCTAGTATAGGTACAACCAGAGAGAGAAACCATACACAATTTTAATATCTTATGATAGCCAATATCCAATTCTATGGTCGGGGATAACGCATAAATTATTACGGCATATTCTGATTCTATGTTTGGTAGAATCTAACATGAATGCCAAACAGCAATCACACGTAGAAAGGACATGAACATGGGGGAAGTCAGGAATGTGGGAGATCAGACACTTAATCAGACTCTTATAACATGGTATGTTTCAGACAGAGATCTTGTAACTCATGAGTGTCGAACAATAAAGGTGACCTAACAAGGAAACACATTGAGATGGAATGGAATAACTAAATTATGATTTTTTAAAATTTTTTTATTAAATTTATGTTATACTACAGATAGCAATATCGAAAGGTAACGGCGATTTTAGCTATTTTGGCAATGTGATGTGTTGCAATTATGATGCCGCTCTCCGCTACCAGCTCAAAGCTTTATAGCGAATAATTTGAAGCAGAAAATGACTCTAAAGATGTTTAATTTTCAACATTTCGAGTGTTTCCTTACTTATTGAGATTTTTACATATTCGTCCCTACAAACTTATCGAATTATCGATTAGTCCCTCAAATCTGACTATTATCTTAAAGATCCCTATAATTATCTCCGTTGTCTAAATAAATCCCTACCATTATTTTAAGTTGATGAAAATCAATTAGATCGGGGTTAAATTGACCCAACATTATTCCATGGTTGATTTTAAGTTCACTTACCCTCCTCTTGACATGCAAGGTGGATCATAAACATTTAATCAACTTATAATGGAATTTGATTGTCAGTGCGTAAAAATCCTCGTTCAAGTGTATGGCATGTGGAAGACAATAATTCGGGATTTTGTTATCATGAAAATCACTCGGAGATACTCAACACTCCCATCATAGACAGTGATGACTCCCGGTAGTCGAGGCCTCTTCGGCTCATCTTTCTACCCCTAGGGACGGGCTTGGTCTGCCCCTGCGATTGCACGCCGAGGCCCATGCCCAATTGATAATCCAACTTTAATATCATGCGCTATCCCTTATCATCTCTAATCTTGGACTTGATTTTGACATCAACAGGTGCAGTAGTGGGCTTGCGTGACGCATATGCCCATGAATAGTTCAAGTCCATCACTGATAACACCAGCCTGTTACTTGGTCATAAAGTAGGCAGAATTTTATCAGCTATTGCATCAACAGTCTGGACCGTGGAGATACTCTTCATCGTGACCACCCACCCCTGAAATGGGAATTTGAGGCACTGGTGAGTGGTCGAAGGTACTGCATTCAAGCTATTAATCCATGGACAACCCAGAATAGCCTTGAACATTGGGTCTATGTCCAACACATAGAATTCCATGACCATTGTCAAAGGCCCTAGCTCGGCCTGGACTGTCACGACCCCATGGCAGGCTCGCCTGGGGTTATCATAGGCTACAATAGTTGTCAGTGTCAGCTTTAACATGTCTTCAGAGATGTTGCAGGCATGCAACATGCTCAAGGGACAGACATTAATGGATGCTCCAGTGTCCACTAGAGCTGAATCAATGGCCGCTTCGTTCAGTGAAATGGAAATGCATAGTGGCATCTGACGTGCCTCTGGGGGTGCTTGCTCTAACTCAGAAAAAGAAATAGATGGCCCCTTCATGATAGTGGCCAACACCGACAGCAAGCTGTCTACCGCCATGTCCTCGCTAACCATTACCTTTTGTAGAAAAGCCTTTAGGGCATCTTGGTGTAGCGTGGACCTCTTGATTAACTCTAGAATAGAAATTTTGGCCAGCATCCGGTCTAAGTGTTGAAGCAAATCATATCTAGTGCCGGGCAAGGGGCCGATTTCTTCTGCTTCTATTGTTGAGGAAGGAATCGGGGGGTTGGGTGCAGGTGTGCCAGTGGAAGGGTAATTTCTATGAAACAATTGCCCACTCCTGAGGGCTAGATTCTACACCAGCACGACGACAGATGGGCTCCCGAGTGGCCCAGTAGGGTGAGTGAAAGGGATAGGAGTGGGGGTGATGATGGCGGAGGCAGGTCTAACGGGCTCTGGCGAAGGGGTGATTGGCAAAGGGTTAAGCGGAGAGGTGATGATGGATGGCAAGGTGGGTGATGGTGTGAGGGTTGGCGGAATGGTAGGTAATGTGGTGGGTGTAACAAGGGGACTGGAGGGAATGAAGGGTGGAGCGGTGGTCAAGGTAGTGAGCCGAAGGATGGAGGGAACGGAAGGTGCGGGAGGGCTGGTGTATGTATGGTGAAAGGCAAGGAGGTGTGCAGGAGTCTCATCGTCGAAAGACCATCCAGCGTTAGGGGCTGGGCGGTGAACAATGTTAACTTATGTCGGTATCGGCGGCTATTCTTGTTGAGGAGCAGGTTGATGGTCTGGCATGGGATTTTGATGAATCCCGAGTTCAGGTTGTTGCTGCTGCTGCTGTACGGGTTGTTGGGGTTGCTGGAACTACTGCTGCTGAGGCGTCACCTGCTGCGGCCTTGCTTGTCTTCTTCTCTCCTCTATGTCTTCAATGAGCTTGTACATCTGGGCCCAATCGATTCTCTACCCCTCGTGCAAATCATATACCAAATCTCTAAACTGATGACACCTCTCTATCGTGTGCCTGAGCTGTCGATGATAGATGCAGTACCTTGACTGATTGCTGTTTGGCACGTTTCAGCATCAGTGTCATGTTAATTGTGTTTTCATGGTCATCATGTGCTAACCAACTAAGGTTTGATTGACCATTTGTATCGACTATGCCAATATAAGCGTTAGAATATTCAAGAGGAGAATGATAACCATGCATGTGCGCTGTATTACATATATAATGTGCAACATAGATTCATGGATCAAGCATATACCTAAAAAAAATACAAAGTAATGACGATGGAAATATCTTGAGATTAATCAACACCCTCGCTCGCCTTCTAATCAGGTCAAAGCACCACATGAATGAACATGGCCATCGCCGAATTGTGGCTACGATGTCGGGGGATGCATCCGAAACGACAAGACGGGGGCACATCCGGTGGATCCATGCCTACAGATCGACCACTTTGACGACTGGATCCGTGCCAGCTATGACGCCAGGCAGAGACAATCTGTCAAACAAATTTGCAAGCTAAGCCAAATCTACTGGCGGATCCGTTGTCTGTCGGCCAGATCCGACGGCGAACAGGGTGGATCGGCCAGGCCCCAATGTCGATACGACGTTGATCTACCATTCATTGGCTAGATCTAGTGGTGAGGGCTGCTTGGCTGGCCCCATGAGCAGCTCTGGCAGGGCTCCACCTTTGGCCGCCTAGATTCCACCAGATTTAGGCAAAGGAATGACTGATCTGGCCTCCTAGCTACAAGATCCCACTGACAAAGGCTGGACTGACTGCTTCTCTGTGCAGATTTGGCGGTACTTTGCTATTGGCCGGTCAAAGAGCAACTGGATCTACGCAGGGCACGGCCGAGCTGACGTTCGTTGGTGGATCCGATGGTGAGGAGGCCAGATCGACATTGCTCTACGTAGATCTGGTGGTGGTCCATAGTTGGCCGACTGGACTGCCACTAGATTTGCATAGGGCGCGACCAAACTAGCCTCCATCGACTGGATCTGGTGGTGACGGGGCCAAATCAATCATTCCTTGGTGTAGATCTAGAAGGATCCAGCCAGCTGACGGTAGAGCCCCACTGGATCTACACAGGGGATGGCTGAACTGACCTATGCCAGCCAAATCTTATGGCGAGGAGGCCAGATCAACCATCACCTATACAGATCCAACGCTGGCCCATCATCCACCGATTGGGTCATGTGTCGACCCCCCATGTATCTATCATTCTTTGTATCTCCACATGAAGGGAAAAACAAACTCACCAGCCTCCGATGAGTTCATCAAACATGGCCATGTTTGAGTTGCCAGAACCATCACTAGTGATCGCCGCCTCGCTGCTTCGAACGTGCCTGGTCACCCCTCACCCCTGCCCCTCTTGGCCACCCTTGCACTCCTTTTTGAAACCGCCCGCACATCCCGATTGGCGGATAGCACATATCGGGTGCATGCCATACTGGATACACGATCCACTGAGGCACACACCGACCCATGCGGTCCGCCAACATGTCCTGCATACCGCAGTTCAAGGCATGTCAGGTCAACATTGGCACGATCCCACCTGGCCGGTACACAATAGATCAGATCGATTTGTCAAACCACAGTACTAACACCTTTCAACAATATGTACCCTACGATTCCTAATGTTCTATGGTATCCAAGATATCAAGCGGGACATCAACGGAGGTGCTCGAACGTAAGCTAAAATCACATATGATATTATTATTGTAAATATTAGAGGTCAAACATTTACCTGATGGATGCAAATTAAGATCGATGTAACATCAACCCCCTATAACGATAAAGTTGGCTCCACAATAGGCCAAGAAGTGCATAAGAGAGGTTTTACATGAACATTCACGTCGATATTTGATCTATTTAAACAAAAGGAAACCAGTACTAGTATCATGAATGTCTTTTTAGACACAAGTAGGATAAGGATTACTCTGTCCTATCATTACAAATATTTGTTACGTGATCTTAGATAAGCTCAACTGTCAACCTATTTTATGGGCATTACAATTTTCTCTATCCCTCTAATTTTCAACCTACTCTGGCTTGCCCTTTTTCCTCCCATTTGAAGAAGAATGTGAGTGTAAAAATATGAATTTTGACTATTTCATTTGTGAAAAGGGGGTTTTTCCTCCCCAAAAGCCCAATAAGGTAGCATGGCCAACTCCAATAGGTTAGAGGCTGGTCAATAAAGGGGCCCAGTTCATTTAGAGTGTCTTAGGGCCCAACAAGCATTGTCAAACTCAGCACACCCCACATCCCAAGCAAGCTTCTTTGCCAGGTTCCATAATCGAGAGGAAAGCACAGGCCCCTTCGCAAGGTGTCATACAAAGAAGCCCCCAGCAAATGGCGTAAAACCCCTAAGTGTTAGCTCAGAAGGTCTCGAGCCTTAACTCAACCCTGATCCATCTCAAGAGGTTAGTAGAGTATTAACTAGACCCCGAGATATCAACTCAATCCTGAGCCATGAAAGAGCCTTAGCTTGATCTTGAACCATGAGAAAGTCTTAGTTTGATTCCGAGCCATCCCAGTTTAAGTTTGGCCAATGGTGCTATCCCGGCCTCCGTAGGCATAACTCGACTGACAATTTATAGCTTGGTGAAGAAAGGCCCAATCATCAACTCCACTAGAAGAAACAACGCATTAGGTGCCAAGTGGCTACATTTACACCCCCATAGTGGAAGCCATGATTACATATGTCGTACGCGGCTAGCCCATCTTCCTCCACGTGTCTCGCTTCCCGTCATTTCTAGTCACTTCCTGTCGAATTGGAATAATGATAGGGCACAATGATGGTGTTGTAAATTGCTAGCGGATCACGCATGTTATCAATGTGACATTCCCAAGGTAAGAGACCTCATGATCTTCATAGTTTATTCCACCTAACTGCCATTAGAATGGAATCCTAGATGAGTATTACGTACAAATTACTTGATCACATAGCTTTATGCAATTTTTGAGATCACATGATGACCAAGGTGATTCACTCCTCAAGTATATAAGGTTGGTATCCACGACCTCCTCAAGGTATGACATTCTACAAAACTCAAGCCACCCTTCTCAGAAAATCTTTCCCACTAGTCTACTTTAACTTAATTATTAGAGGGTTTTCTCTGGAAGAAAATATTGGGGCTCCTTGATCTTCTCTTCTTCCTTTGGTGGCAGGCCGTCTGGCTAAGGCATAATCCGTTCCCTTCATCAAAATTTCCAGGTTATCCAACAGTCTAGAAAAGTTATGTGATCTCGACATCTATAGCGTAGCACTATCTATGGGAAGTCATGATCAAGAACCCATGGCTCGCCAAACCAACATTAGTAAGAGAGTAGGAAAGGAGGCCTCAAACTAGGAAGCGGAGGGACTAAGATGGTGGAGGGAGGATCTCAAGCCAATAGGGTCCTCCAAGCTTCTCATTCCTGATCTCATCTTTCTACACAAGCCAGTTTTGGTGGCCTTTCTCATCATGGGAATGCAAGGGATCCCCTTGACAGCCTTATTCGCAAGTTGGATTGCCCCATTGACCTAGTATCTAGCCAGGTCATGAGAGAGGAGCACCTTCAACGCTCCCCTACCAACTTTGTTTGTGAAGAAGCTTCCAACATGATGGTCGGAGCATTGGGGAACACTGCACCATACGACAAGGATGCATCTATCGTCGAAGCTAGCACAATCGACCTTCTGGCAATCACTTTGCCATGACAATCTGAGGCATCTTCTGCTCCCACAAATCGAAGGTACACCCTTTGGAACCCTCCACCACCTCTACCTTCTGCAAGGCAGATGCAACTCCCACTTATAGCCCAAACATGACCAGAGGTGGAGGAGTTCCTAAGCGAGTTCCTCCTCGAAGCATCGCATCAAATCTCTCCTGGAACAAAGGGGAGTAGTGCGTGCAAATCACAAAGATTTGTACTCTCTATTCAATAGGAAGATTCTAGATGCTTTCCTCCCTATGCGACTTTAGATTCCGTCTGTGAATCTCTAAGACGGCTTGGGTGAGCCAGCCAACCGCTATAATAACTTCGAGGCCATCATGATGTTGCATGGGGCCTTGAACGACATCATTGGACCTCTCATTATTGTTCTCTTTTTCTTCTTTGGTACACGATTGCACAGACACTAGAAACCTAGAGGAAGTCCCCTGATGCGAATTGCACAGGTCCTCGTTGCATTATTCAGAAAAATTAAATGTGAAAGTGCCTTCTAACTGACAAGTTTCTTTTGCATGAGATTGGAGACATGGAATCCACTATTAAAGGTAGCAGAAAGCTCTAGACGCAGCAACAGTTCACGTTAAGCCACTCAGACATTGTTCCTTCATCGTCTTTTCACACTAAGTTTTCAAATGCAACTTATATACAATCGTTTGCTGTGTGCGAATGTGACTGCAAAGCTGTTGTGAGGTGAAGAGGAAGATTGAGAGAGAGGCACATGAGAGAGACACCCGTCGGATAAAAGGAAACCATAGAGCTGTAACTCTCACACAAAATCTCAAATATTCTCTAAAGAAACGATCCTTGACCAAGTCACATCCTTATCCATCGAAAAAGAGGAATTCGCGGAATTAAATCAATAGAGAATAGCACCTCTCTCTCCAGATGAATACCAGGCAACTAGTACGAAAATACATTAGAATAATCTCGAACGATAGGAATGTCCTTTAGAACGGGTTCCGTAGGCTTGGTCATAGTAATAGAAACTAAGAAATCGGCACAACCCTTCCTTAATAATTTCTCGACTTTGAGGGCCGAAATAAGAGACAAGTGCTTAAAATGCCTGATACCAGAAAATAAGAGGTTGGGGTAACCTATAAAAGTTACTGTACCCAACTTGCAGTTGACACTAGCACCATGTGTAGATAGCCAGTCAGCTCCCAATATAATATCATATCCTTCCATATCCATGCATACTAAATCAGCGGGTAAATTGTAACTGCTAATTAGAACTTCACTAGAAGGATAGAAATGTTTAATCTTTGTTCCCGTCCCAATAGGTGTAGTAATAATGAGTTTAGAATCTAATGGAACAGGCTTCATAGGTAAAAGACCAGTAAAACTTCTAGATATGAATGAATGCGTAGCTCCAGTGTCAAATAAGATGGAGGCATGCCTTGAGTGCACAGAAAGAGTACCTTCCACGACGCCTCCTTCTTCGGTAGGTTTCACATCCATAAGAGCTTGAAGTCTTCCTTACTTTTTGACAATAACTGGAAACTTTTCCTGTGGAGCTTGCTCATTGAGAAGAGGACAATTCGGGATCCTATGCTCCTGACTCCCACATCGAAGACATGCGTCGAGTTTTCTCCAGCACTCCTCAGCTTTGTGTTTGGGCTTCTCATAATATTTGCATAGTTCCTTTGAGGTTGTGGAGAAAGGAACAATTTGCTTGTCGAACGTCCTCGCTTCTTGTCCCCTTGAATGTTACGTCCACCTTTGTTAAAATTACGCCCATCTTTGTTGAAGTTATGCCCATCATTAGGCCTTTTCTTCCCGAAGGAAGGTTTGGAACTTCTGGCTCCCGTAACTTGCTCTCTCTTGGCTTCTCTTCCTCGGATGCGATCTGATAGTTCTATCGCATCTTTAAGGAGTTGGGCTCTTTGTACCACTTCAGAATCTCTTTGTACCACATCAGAATAAATTTGAATATCCATCGGGGCGAGTTAGGTAATATGCTGTGGCTTTAAGCCATTTAAGAATCTCATTGCCTTCATTTTTTCGGTACCCACGAGATGTGGTGCGTACCGTGAAAGTCTTGAGAATTGAGCTTCATAATCGGCCACCAATAATTCTCTTTGCTTCAAGGCGACAAATTCGGTGGCCTTCCTTTCTTGCAACCGATCGAAGAAATATTTACTATTGAAGTGCTCCACGAACTCTTCCCATAGTATGTGGTCGTGCGGTAAAGTCATTTCTACCAACTCCCACCATGCACGTGCATCCCATTCAAGTTGAAAGGTGGAGAGTAGGACCTTTTCTTCGTCAAAGCATTGCATGACTCGGAATATCCTCTCGATTTTCTTAACCTAGTGTTCGGCTTCATCCGGATTCGCGGATCCAGCGAACTTGGGAGAGTTCATGTGCCGAAAATTTCTATGTAAATCTTTGACTCCTCGGTTACCTCCTCCCTGAGCAACCGGTTGGAGGGCTTGGGTTAAACCTTGTACCGTCCATTGCATCTCGTGCCATTGAGCTCTCTCAGCGGCCATTTGTGAGATTTTTGTTTAACGTTTTATTTTGGTATTCATTTCTTGATTACTTATTCTCTTTTAAAACTTAACCTATGGTTCTACCCAATCTTACTGGGAAAGTTTAAATTCCTAACCAAATTTCTATCAGGGGAAACCTACGTTTTAAGAACCCTAGGTTTTATGTAACCTAGGCTTTGATACCACAAAGAATGTCACGCCCCGACACGGAATATCGGGAGTGCGATGAGTCGGTTTATTCGTGTCGATCAGAACATGTACAAATTAAATCTAAAGTTAGAGATAGATGAGAAAATGACAGATCTGAAAAGTTCCCAAGACAAGACACCTTCCTTTGCACAACGGACAAATCAGATTGCTCTACCAAAGATCTTGACAAACCAGCAGATCAAGAAAATAGCTTCAGACAAAGATCTTCTTTTTGCCATGGTCCAATCAGAGGACACACTTGAAATGGTTCTAGGACAAAGAACCTTATTTTTGCCATGGTCCAATCAGTTTTCAGTTTGTGGGAGGGAATTTCCACCCTTTCCCTCTATAAATATGGACCTCTTACTTGAAGAACTCATTGTTGCCCTAATGAAGAGAAGAGCGGGAAAAACCAAAGAGTACTTGAGCCTTTAGAGAAAAATATGAGAAGAACAAAAGAAGAGTGGTGAGCAGCCCAGCCCTAGTCTGACCCAGTCCAGTGCTAAAAAGAGAAGAAGAGAAGAGGAGCCTTGAGCCTTGAGGGATAGCAGCCTTGCAGCTGGCCTAAGCTTGAAGAGAAGACCATTAGATCTGAGTTCAGATCTGCAGATACAGCTTCATGACCCTGCTCTGAAGCTACATTTGTCTTCCTCTTTCGTTTTATGTTTTTCCTTTGAAAACTCTGAATCAGTGTTTTAATGTGTAGTGTTGTTCTTGACAACAGTGTTGTTCGGTGCTCTATTTTAGACATCAGTTTGGCTTTTGGCTGTAGTGCACCCGTGTGTGTCTCTTGAGGAGTTGTCCCCGTGTTTTGCTGCATCCTTACAGGATGTCTTGTGTTTGTTTTATTTTTCTTTTTGGGGTTCATCCCCGTGTGATGCTACTTGTAGCAGCGTGAGGACTATGTCCTCATGAGGACTGTGTTCCTCGTTCAAGCTGTGTATCAGCATGTGAGGGGTTCATCCCAGTGTTGTTGCGTGTAGCAGTGTGAGGACTGTGTCCTCATGTGTGTGGGGTTCGTCCCTGTGTGGTGCTGCGTGTAGCTGTGTGACGACTGTGTCCTTGTGAGGACTATGTCCTCATGTTAAGCTGTGTATCAACATTTGTAGGGCACTTGTCCCCATTGCTGCATTTGCAACATGGATTAAGCCTCATCAGGTTTGGTGAGAGGTGGACATAGGTCTACATGTTTGCAGACTGAATCACCTTAAAAATATTGTGTGTAGTGGTTTGTGCCTGTGTGTTTGATCCCTTTCTTCCATCCCTATTCACAGGTACTTGTGTATTTCAGTTTCGCACATTCTGTATGTCTGCACACTGAACACACACACTCTAACTAGCTTGGTTCTCACATGCACTCAAGTATTCGGTGGTTGTCCTGCATAGGGACAGTCTATGTATTCCAGCGTTCTCAGCTTTGTGTCATCTTATTGAAAGCTGTCCTTATTCTTAGTGAGAATCACTTTAGTCTGATTCAACAGTTCTTTTTGGGAACATTAGTGTTCCATTTCTCCGCATTCCATTGAGTGACCGGATTTATTTTTAATCGGGCATTGTCTCTAAAAGGATCTATGCACCCCCTCTAGATCCTATTGATGCACTCAACAATTGGTATCAGAGTGGGTCTCTACCATACATCGATCCAATGATCTGCATAGAAGATCCCACCATGCTTACCATTGTGAGTTCCTTCACTAAAAAGATTTCCATGATTTCTCCACTAGTGTTTGATGGTTCTGATTTCACCAGTTGGCTAGGAAAGATGCGTGTATTTGTTAACTCTTTTGATCCAAGATTATGGAATCTTATATCTCGTGGTCCTCATGAGTTGCCATCAAACATATTTGAATGGTCTGCTGAACATAGGACCAAAAGTATTGACAATCTTGTTGCTTTAAACTTGATAAAGGCTGCTGTCGACTCTAAGTCATTCCCTTTTTTTCTACATACAGCACAACAAAAGAAATCCTGGATGGCTTGATTAGTATCCTGGAGAGGGTGGTTGTTCCTAAGGATCAAGGTGGTATTGAGATCAAGAATGTGGGTGACTTCAAGAGGCCCAAGCAATCAAGCAGGCTAAGACTAGCAAGTCTGTGCGCACCCAACCCCCAACTGACATGGCATCGTCAGGTGCTGCGCAAGGATAGAAGAGAAAAGGGGCTTATCGTAAGCCTAATTTCACATCACAAAGCTCAGGGTCTATCCGAGCTAAAGCAAGCAAGTATTCCCAGACACCCCTACTACGAGTTTTCATCTTTGAAAGACTAACGGAGACCCTTCCTATAAAGACCTCCATCTTTGATAGATTGGGGGCATCCTTTCATCCTAGTGGCCATGCGCTGAAGAGACAAAGAGTAGTTCAAATGGCAGAAATAGGTGGGAGTATGGAAATCTACACATGTTACACCTCTGGCAGGGAACATATGGAACAAATTGGCAATCCTGCCAATCCGAGTGACCCCGCCGGGGTGACTGATCCAAATCTGGAGATAGATATAGATGTGGTATACCGCAATACTCGCAATGCTGCTACAAGAAGTCTCCAAGCCCAGCTTAGTGGTCAAGCGGGAACTTTCTCCCAGGTGCAGCACCGAGAAATTGCCCATGAGTTTCTTCATAACCAAGGTGAAAATTTACCACAGGTGGAAGCAGATGCCGATGATGTTATGAGAATTCATGATGATGGCTATCCCAATTTGACCTTCGAGCCACCAACAAAGGCTACTTTCCAGGCGATGTCTGATGCGGCCAAATTTGAAATCATGTAGAGATGGCATATAGAAATGACTAATCTCATGCTTGAAATGAAGCGGCACATGAACCTGAATGCTCCAAGGCCTCAGACACTGCCAGTTAATCAAGACCCGCGGCGGGAGCAACGGGTTGCCAACCCCATTAGGGTCGATTGACAGGCTGCACCTCTTCACAACATACAAGCCGAGGTGACAGCTGAGTTACTGAGGCCCCTGCTTAATGCTCAATCCTCTTGGGCTCCAGGAGTTGAAGAAGTTATCACCCAAAGGTGTATGATAGAAAAGATTATCTATGACAAGTTTGCTCAGCGTGGCGAAGGGGTGGCCACTATTGACTTGTATAGTGTGCCCTATACCATTCACCACCAATTTAAAAAACTCCCCCCAGATTGTCCAAAGACACCAAAGCTACAAAAGTTCAATGGGCAGGGGTCACCTCATGAACACCTGGCCTACTATGTAATGTCCATGGATGAGCTCATGCTTGATGAGTCGTATCTCCTCTGATACTTTGAAACCTCTCTTATTGGTAGTGCCTTTCAATGGTACTCCAGGTTGAAACCAAATTCAGTGTTTGATTGGGCTGACTTGCATAAGAAGTTCATTGACTGCTTCCAGCTAGCCGAGAGGAAGGTGTCTCTTGCCGAATTGTGCTCGCTCAAGCAAAAGTGAGGAGAGATCGCGCTGGACTTTATTAAAAGATGGAGGGACTTTAGCATGAGGTGTGACAACCCCCCCGCACAAGAGGATGCTATAACAATCTATCGAAGGGGACTTTCCCCCGAAGTCAGTGAGCAACTTCTGGGGACAAATATCAAGGGATTTAACCAATTAAATTCTGTGGTCATGGAGATTGAAATATTCTTCGCTGATAATCTCACCTTCACGCCATCAAAGCTTAAGCCACCCAAGGAGCGTCCTTCTACGGGAAAAGAGGTAAATGCGGTGGATTTCTCTCCAACCACCGAAGCCGGCCAAGCATCATCGTCAGGTGATTCTGGCAAAAGATTTGAAAAGAGGGCACTGACAACAAAGCTGGCCGAGCGCATGAAGACTCCTTACTCTTTTAAGAAGGAGCACATTGGCAGACTCTTTAATCTTTGTATGAAGAACAAATTAATAGCTCTGCCAGAGCCTAAAAAGCCAGAAGAGGCCGACAAAATAAATGAGCCCAACTACTGCCCATACCATCATTTGTTGGGACATACTATTGAGAATTGCTATGTTTTCAAAGATGAGCTCACATGAAAACATGAAGAACCATTCAAGCATAAGGCCAAGCAATCATGAACTCATTTTGTAATCATCAAAATCATATACACAACACCAGTAAAATCAAGGCCATCCGGGAGCTCCCACCTCCCCACAATCTCAAGGAGCTCAGATCCTTTCAACAAAGACTAGCATGTATCCAAAGGTTCATTTCCAATCACTCTGGTCGGTATGCCCCTTTCGGAAAGCTCATGAAGAAAGATGCCCCATTCATATAGGACCAAGACAGCCAAGATACCTTTGAGCATATCAAGGAGTATCTACTTACTACTCTAGTCATAAGGGCCCCAATCAAAGGGAAACCCCTCACACTGTACATTGCTTCCATGGACATCTCCTTGGTGGCTTTGCTGGCGCAAGTCAATGAGGAGGGCAAAGAGCAACCGCTCTATTACCTTAGCCAAAAGCTGGTCGGCCTAGAGCGCCATTACTCCCCCATGGAAAAGTTGTGTCTGGCCCTGGTTTTGAGGGTCAAGAAATTGCGACATTACCTCTTGGCACATCGGGTCGAGCTCATATCCAAGTACAACCCCCTCAAGTTTTTGCTCAGACAACTGGCCCTTTCTGGCAGGCTACGCAAATGGGCTCTTCTCCTAATGAAGCATGATATCACCTACGTCTCCCAAATGGCCATCAAGGGGCAAGAGATTGTAGAATTCCAACTGCCCATCCAATACTAGAGGATTTGCCTTTCAATACAGAGTTGCCAGATGAGGAGGCCTTAACCACGATGCTGCCAATTCCAGATGGCACTCCACCAGACTTCCCAAGTGGTCAAACATCAGATGTCCTCATCGTTAACTTCCCTTGTTGGGAGCTATACTTCAATGGTGCCTCCTAGAAAATTGATGAACTTAGTAGTTTGGCGAAGCATTACCGCTGGCACTGGCATCATTTTTCTCACAGCTTAGTGTGGGATTTTGTATCAGTCCTATGCCCTCATGAAGCCCTTGACCAATAATGAGGCTGAGTATGAAGCTCTGATCATCAGAATTCAAATGGCCCTCAACATGGATGTCAAATGCCTTAAGGTTTATGAAGACTCGTAGCAGGTAATCTGAAAAGTCCTTGGAATCTATAATGTCCAAAAGTAAGAGCTAATCCCATATTATGCTGCAGTCATCAGGCTCACCAAGAAGTTCTATTTCTTCAAGATAGATCATATCCCGAGGAAAAGTAATTCACAAGTAGATGCCCTTGCTAAGTTAGCATCGGCCATTAAATTACCCCTTAAAGGTGAGATTGACATCACCATCAGACACTAGAGGCTTATGCTAGGAACATTGGATGATAAATCAGGCCTTATTGTCTACGAAGTTCATTGCCATAAAGTGGATGCTCCTCTTGAGGAAGAATATTGGCGAGAGCCAATCATCAAAATTAAACAAGGATACCTCCCTCCTAATCATGCTCAGAGGATTCGACTCCTTCGTAGGGCGACATCATATGAGTTGATTGGCGACTCCCTTTATGAGTTATCATGCACTAAGTCCATCCAGGATTGTATGGAGCTCATCAGGCCAGGGATAAGATGAAAATCAACATCAAGCTCAAAGGGTTCTATTGGCCAATAATGTATGCTGATTGCAACATGTACACTCGCACGTGCCCGCAGTGCCAAGCTTACGCCCTAGTACCTAGAAGACCTCCCAATTTGCTGCATCTGATGGCCCCTACTTGGCCATTTGTAGAATGGGGAATGGATATCGTGGGAGCCTTCCTGCCATCCTTTAAAGGCCACAAATACATCCTGGCCACTACCAACTATTTCTCTCATTGGGCAGAGGCTGTCCCTCTACGAGAAGTCAATGGGGAAGTAGTGACCCGCTTTGTTCGCCACAATATCATCTACTGGTTCGACACTCCCAGTCGCATTATATCAGATAATGGTACACCTGTAATACCCCGTATTGTTGATTATATATTGCCTGAATTTTTAATGTTCTCTGAGAAAACAAAAACATTCAGTTGTCTGAGTTTGTTAGTTGTTGGCTGAACTCATGAGTTGATTGAACTATGAATTATGAGAAATAGAAGTTCCTTCATCTGTTGAAAGTTGATCTGCTAAAATCATTATGATTTGTCAGCTGTTGCATGGCTGTTGCTAATTAGTATCTGAATATTGATTGGTATTCTGATTCTTGTTGAAAAGTCATGTTTGTTGCTTAAATAAATAATTGCTGAACACATCTATGGAAAATGAAGTTAATTGCTGTCAGCTAAGTTGTTCTGTTGGTTTATCAGAATTTTAATGATTGAGTGATAATGTTGATAGATATTCATGTTCTGAAGGATGTTGATTGATAGACTGAAGGATCTTGATATTCTGAAGTTTATGAGATATAAAAGGAGTGGGTCTGAGTTTAGCAAATTTGCCAAAATTTCTTCCAGGACTCTTATGGCCATTCATTGTTGATTCTATCTATAACCTTTCCCGTTCATAAAATCTGAATTCACTATCTGCTTCTGTTCAAATACCTTCAAATTCATCCATCACTTCATATTCCTTTTGTTAGATTGTCTATCTTAGGGGGAGTTTAAGTGAAGTCTTTTAACTTCTACCATTTAAAAGGATGAAATTTAGGACACCTAGATCTGAAAACAAATTCTCATCTTTACATAATAAGAGTTGATTGATTGGAAGGACATTAAATCTCACCTGAGGTTCAGAGGTTATTCTAATTGCAGCTACAATGTTCTCAAACCTTATTGAATTTGGAAATTTCTGATCTGTTACCTGAAATCTGAAAAACTTGAGTAATAAAACATTACTTGATTGAAAATAATCCTCATATAATGATCCTAAATTGGTTTTAAAGTTAGTCTGATTTTAACCAGGGAATAAGCCATTAAAAATAAAATATGGCAGAGTAATGTCTGAGTAAGCACCGAGAAACGGAGTGGTCCATTAAAAATGGAGAACACTTATGTCATGAAGTGCCTTAGATATCTCTGTTCATTTGGTCAAAACAGTATGTGTGATTTCACTGAGTACCTGAGGGTACTGGCGTCTAGAAAATGTGTACCCTCATACAAAAAATTGCAAATCATCCCAGCTACGTTTGATCAGAGGCAAGATGGTTCATCTTGTTGAGTAACTAGGGATACCTGCATCTAGTAAACATGTACCTTTACGTAAAAAGACTGATGAAACTTGACTGTTCAAATAATAAATAATAATAATAATAATCATAATTAATAATGGTTGACTTTGGGTTAATTCAGAAGCTTTAAACCATTCAGTTTTAATATAAGGGGCATTTTCTCATCATTTGTATCTTATGAAAAAGTTGAGTAAGATTAATGGTTAATTAGATTAATTGAGTACATTAGTAAATGTGGTTTATTTTCATTGTTTGTGCATCAAAGGATCAATCAAAGAACTAAGATGTGTCAAGATTTAAATCCTGAAAATCGTAGTTCTTATATGAAAAAGAAAAGGGGTTTGTTTATAAGAAAAGGGTAGTTTAGTAATTTCATCTGGATATTTTGGTGAAGTTATAATGAAATTCACTTTACTCTTTCTGCCGTGCACTTAAAGCCCCATTATCTGCATAAATTTTTTTAGTCTGCGTCATTTTCGAGAGAAGTCTATGCACCCCTACGTTCCTCCACTCCAAATGCTCTTGTCTCCCTTTATCAATTTCTTCTGCGGGGTCCTTTGACCTGCTCTCTGCTTTCTTCTCGCCCTCACCTGTCCCTTGTGTCCCTCGTCCAACAATTTCGGCCGCTAAAGGGTTTCCGAATGGCGATAGAGGAGCGAAGCTCAGACTCCAGTGGATCATAGAGTGAAGAGGAAGTATCTACAAGAAGAGAAAAGAAATTGAAGAGAAAGGGTGCTGAGCCTAGAACCAAGTACCTAAATCTCTAAAATGAGAATCTGTTTTGCCGAGTGTCTTGAGGTCAAGGAATGTCAATAAATAAAGGTTGCTCAAGATGAGAATGAAAATGGTTTGATTTTAAGAACTTATTTTGGTTAGGTCTATCTTGAAAAATATGAAAAGGTGAAATTTGAGTTTGGAGAAAAATCTTGCAATTAAAGAGTTGTATTTCTGCTTCATTGATTTTGACAACTTCTGAAATATTGAGAACTTGTGAGTTTTATGCCTAAATGACTTGAACACTTTCCCTTACATATCTCGTGAATAATTTTACCTTTGAATGCTTCACTTTGGACATACATAGTTTTTCATGCATGCCTTTTCCTTCATTTTTGTAAATAATGATTCAGGTTTGAATGCTTTGGTCTGTGCATAAAGTCTTTCACACTTTTACTCACATCCTACAAATAATGGTTCATTTTTACATACATAGAACACACACTTAGTTGCATGATACACATTGCACATATCATACACATCTTTATATACTTGTAAATAGGAATAATTTTCAATCATCTTTTCAATTTACATGCACGTACTTGTATATATACTTGACATAATTGTATGCTTGAATGTCATGATTATTCAGTATATCAAATGTCGATAGAGGAAGGTTGGATTATGTCCAACTGGAAGCTTTCCTCATGCGTGATGGTGGTCTTCAGACCTATATTCTTTGCGAAGTCCCAATAATCAATGTGCTTAAAAATATTGAAAGATCCCTGGTTGATTGCATGTATATACTTTATACAATCACTTCTTGATATCCTTCTATGACTCTTCACCATGCTAAATGAAATTACATTGATTTAGACATGTTTGTTACATGGCATATATTAAGGGGGAGATTTTTTATAACTGTGCATACATTTAGGGAGAGATATTACTGTGATAAGACTAATTCATATTTTACATTCAATACAACCACCCACACTAATAGCACCCTTTTTGAGATAATGAATCAATCTAATAAGGATTACAGTTTTCTACTCTACACTTTTGAGGACTATTGATTCTCTACATAGATATCACATATCTCGTAAGGAAAGAGCTGTTTACCCCACCAAAAAGTTTTATTAGTGGAAGTAGATCCGAGTAGTCGAGAATCCCCCTTGAAATAAAGGAGGAAACTCGCGTCGAAAGTAGAAACTAATCCACATTTAAAATAAGTGTGTTTTGCCACCAAGTAACCGAGAAGTGTCCCTGAGACAAAGGATACAACTCGCACCGAAAAGTGATAAAATCCACAAATAAGTGACGAAACTGAGTAACCGGGAAGCGTCCCTAAGACAAAGGATGCAACTCGTGTCAAAAGGTTAGTCACACCATTTATAGCATTTTAAAAAAAAATTGGGGTCATACGGAGCTGCCAATATTCGAGCATCGTGTATGAAAGTGTATGGGTGATAAGTTCTTTCTAGTGTTCCTTAGAAAATCTACATATCCATATTGACTTGCAATTCATTGCTCAATCTTCACTTATGCACATTGGGTTTGATTGTGTGAATGTCCTTTATGAATCTGTCAACTTTTATGATTTATATAGTATCTTGTTTATGTAAGCACGACCCACTTAGTATTGTTCATGCACATCATGTTCTATAATCGATTGCATAATCCTTACACCCATCCCGAAGGGACTTGCATGAGTCTATATTTATCTATGCATGCTTGAGTGCCTGAATGCTTGATCTGTATTGATCATATCGCATTTCATTTCATAGTCTGCATCTATAGGTTATACTTTGGTGGAACAATCTTTATTTGATTTTATTAAATTATTTATCTTTTATCTGGTTTATTCATTCATTAATTAGGCGTGCCCACCACTAACGTGACAATTTATTATGCGCTTATCTGACTGATCAGACAATTATGGGTGATCGTGTCGGGACCCAAAATCTGTCGTACTATAAAGATGCCCTCAAGGCAGCTGAGTTGGTTGTACCCTTAAAATCCTACACACCAGTTCTAGTCATGTCTCTCTCAAGAAACATGACAAACTAGCCCTCATAGCACGCTGTTCTGGCATTTTGTGAGTGTCAAGTCACTGTCTAGAATTTATTATCCAGAATAGTTGACGCCCAATAAGAATGAGCGACTGACCCTCTAGTTGCCATTTTTTCGTGCCTTTCACTGTTCCCTAAATTAGTGACCATCGAGATGGATGCCAATTTAGAATTCGTGGCGACCGTTATGGACGCCAATTTCCCAGATTTTTGTGTATGTTCTGGATTTTTACGTGAGTTGTCCCTACACATATTTTCAATCCTTGGAATCCTTATTCCGTAAATCTACCTTGACATTCTCTCAATGAGCTTGCTTCCTTGGAAGTCTATTGGCTATAAACTATAGCGGATGCCACAAATATACATGACTTAATACCTGTGCATATTGGGCCCAATCTGATCCTGGGAGGAGCAACAAAAAGTACTTGTGCCTATGGAAGTTGAATGATCACGGTGTGACATTGTACCGAAGTGCATGACTAGCTTGATTATGACATTCCATAATCATTAAAAGTGCTTGACTTGATACATGACATGACATAACTTGCATGGCCCAAAATGGATATTTACTTGCTTGAATTAAATAGCCAATATCTCATGGCTTGACTTGATGACTTGCATACATGAGCATGCCACCATATATTAATTGGTTAATTACTTAAATAAATACCTAGTCTAGAGCTATAATTCCTACTAAGCATTCACTCATCAAGTATTTTTCCTATTTTTAGGTATTTTTGATAGTGAGTCACCTTCAGACGGGGATGACCATGAGTGAAGAGATTAGAAGCCATCCGGGTTCCTTCCGTGCTCGGGGCGTGACAATTTTGACCTTTTTCTCCCCTTTCTGTTTCTCTTCTCCTTTTGCTCTAGTTACAAAATTGATTGCTTTTTTCATGCTTTACAATTTCTTTTTCTTCCTCGTTAGCTTGTTCTGCTCCGTTTTTAAGTTATTTGTGATTTTCCAATGGTCTGCATTGTTCATTCGTGAACCAACGTTTCCTACGTTCTTTGCCCTATTTCTCCTTCTTCTACTCTTCTTCTTATTCTACCTCATTTATAAAAATTGTTCACTTTTTTGTGCTCTACAATGTTCTCTTATTCACCATTCTCTAATTCTTCCAGGTTTTTAAGTTATTCTCCACTTGTCAACATTCTATTTTCTTCTTTTACCGTTCACTGGCACTCAAACCACACCCTCTGTTCTTCCTCTATTTTCCCCTATCTACCTTACTTTTCTCCCTCTGCTCCTTTTAACAAAGTTCTTCTTCTCATGCTATTCACTTCTTTTTCTTCCTTATCTCCCAAATCTTCTTGGTTTTCAAGTTATTCTAGATTTAATCACGTGCTATTTTCAACTTTAATCTTTACTATTCTTAACCTTCTTCTTTCATCATCCTCTCCCTCCTCTTATTTCCTCTCAACTTCCTAAGGTGGAGACTCTCCTTCGGTTCTCTCATAGCGGTGCTCACCAAGGTGGGGTGAACTTCCAAGGCTCGATACGGATTGGGCGACGTCACTCTTCTACATCCCGGCTCTACTTTCTTCCCTTTTCTTTTGCTTATTTGGAGTTGTAGTTTTATTTTCATAGTATTGTAACTTTCTTTTTAACAATAAAATCTCAATTTTGCAAGTTGTCTCTCTCTTTCTCTATCTCCTTTCAATTTTCTCTTCTTCAACCCTCCAATATTTTTTAGATAGATTTAATTTCATACAATCTTAATTTTCTTTCTTTTTCAAATTCACTCATAATTTTACTCTAAAAATATAAGAATTTTCTAACTTAATAAAAGATTCTTCCTCCTCATGGGATCGACCCGTACCCATCACTTGACTTTGATTCAAAATCTTTTCTTCTCTGTTCGCCCTCTTTTCTTTTGTTTGTGACAGCCCTCTCTTCGGAGGAAGATGCCCCAATTTATAGAACAAGGGCTCCGTAAATTATCTGAAGAAGATAAAGTATTTTTCCATTGGGCCACATGGTAGGAAGGAATATTTTGTGTCAGAGTTATCTTGGATCACATGCCAATTATTTGCCTTCGACCCTAGAGCGTGTGGCAGATGTGAAACATGACCAGCGTGAACTTTTCATAAGCTTTCCATGAGCAGATCTATTTGTCAAACTTAGTAGGCATTTTCATCCTTAGAAGTCTATTTGTCAACCTTAGCCATCTATTTTTCACCCTTATTCCATCGCTAAAGGCCCCCGTCTATTGTTGAGAATTTCTTGTTCATGGAGTCAACTCCAAGGCTACATGGAGTTGATGTTCCTTCTTCATCTTCAGCCTCAACCTCTATTATTCACCCTTATCACCCAGAGCCATCGCCTTTTGCTATTTTCTTTTTTATCCTTAGCCATCGCCAATATCTATTTGTCACCCTTAACCTTGTATTTGTCACCCATGTGTGACTATTTGTCACCACTAAGCTTCTTCAGTTCACCCTTGATCATGTGAGCATTTTGAACTGTCTGGAGTTGAGTTGACCGAGTTCAACATAACTAGATCACTGTAGTTGATAGGATTGACTGAAGCTTAGACTGGATCGAGCTTAACATGTGTTGACTTTGATTGATGTTGACATTGACTTGCATCAACTTGACTGGGTTGGCCGAGTTCAACATAACTAGATCACTATAGCTGATAGGATTGACTGAAGCTTAGATTGGATCGAGCTTGACATGTGTTGACTTTGATTGATGTTGACAATGACTTGCATCAACTTGACTGGGTTGGCTTGACTTCATGGTGATAGTGCGCAGTCCGAGCTTGCTGGCATGAATCTGAGCTTGCTAGAATGAATCTGAGCTTGATTCATCAGTTTCAAGCTTGCTTCAACAGGTCTGAGCTTGCTTCAACAGGTCCGAGCTTGCTTCATCAGGTCCAAGCTTGGCTTCCCTTCACTGCCTTTGAGGATCCGCACAAGCACCAACGAGTCTGACTCGACGTCCACGGCGCAGATATCTCTGTCCCGGCATAAAATCAACCCCTGACGAAGGGCCAATGCTTCGGCTTCCAGGCTAGACTCAATTCCATGAAGTGCAACAGCAAAAGCAAAAACAATTTCTCCAGAAGAATCACGTACAACGCCCCCACCACCGGCCAAGCTTGTGCTACGTTTTAGTGCACCGTCAACATTTAATTTCAGCCCCCTGGCTGGGTTGACGCAGCCCCTGGCATGGATGACGCAGCCACTGGTTGCACTTCACAAAGGCACTGGAACCTCGAGTGCGTCGACGCAGTGGCTTGGGCAGGGTCGACGCAGAGGCTGAATGCGTTGACGCAGCCCCTTGAGTGCGTTGACGCAGCCCCTTGAGTGCGTTGACGCAGCCCCTTGAATGCGTTGACGCAGAGGCTGGCAGGGTCGACGCAGTGGACTGCAGGGTCGACGCTGTCTTCTTCGATGCGTCGACGCTGCCCCTGAAGGGTCGACGCAGTGGACGCAGTCTTCTTCATTGCGTCGACGCTGCACCCTGAAGGGTCGACGCAGTGGACGCCACATCCTGAAACGGCTTGCCCTGTTCCAGAGCGGGTTTTGCGAACCGGGTTTAATCATAGGCTTCCCTAGGGATTGGCTTCTCTTGCTGTCATGATCCCGGAGACGGCTTCACGGTATGTTGTCTGTTCGGAGGGTCCGGACGGGACGTGTCCTCTAGAGATTGACCTCTCTTCGCCATTGTGATTCCGGGGAATGGCTTCACGTTGGCATGGTGTCTCTTCGGAGGGTCTGGACGAGGCGTGTCCTCCAGAGATTGACTTCTCTTCGCCGTTGTGATTCCGGGGATGGCTTCATGTTAGCATGGTGTCTCTTCGGAGGGTCCGGACGGGACGTGTCCTCCAGGGTCTCTCTTCGGTCAAAATCGTTATTATTGCTGGACTGGCGGGGACATATGTGCGTGCGATTTTACACGTCTACACCTCCCCTTGAGCCCATGTCGGCCTGCACTGACCTTAGATCTTTAAGCGTCGACCTCACTCCCTCCTGCATCGACCTCCCTTCAAGTCAGCTCCCTTGTGCATCGACCTGTCCTCGAGTCAATAGCTGCATGCGTCGACCACCGGTCCTCCCGCATCGACCTCTTTCTTTCATGGTCACTGGCTGCGTCGACCTGTCTACTCTGGTGCATCGACCTATCTACATCACTACCCATTGTTGCATCGACCTGCCTGCATTGATGCATTGACCTATCTACATTGGTGCGTCGACCTGTCTGCATTGGTGCGTCGACCTGTCTACTCTATTGCGTCGACCCATCTACATTGTTGCCTCTCCCTGCGTCGACCTCTCCTTGACCAGTTGCCCTCGGTGTCTACCCCACGCCTCCCTGCGTCGACCTCTCTCTCCAAAACAACCTCTCCCTGTGTCGACCTCAGACTTACCTGCGTCGACCTCTCCTTGTCCAGTTGCCCTCTGTGTCGACCTCAAGTCTCCCTATGTCGACCTCTCTTCAGAACAACCCCTACCTGTGTCAACTCCAGGCCTTCCTATATTGCTACCCAAAGAGGAAATGCTGAAAGAGACCTAAATGGGATAAAACTCATTCGTAAGTGGAATTAAAGTAACAAAAATAAAATCGCAACCCCGTGGCATATTTTCGGAGACCTCCTCCCCTCCCCTAGACACCATAGAGGGAATATCGACGCTGCCCTGCTGGACGGCTGTGAACCCCCAGGATCATCCCCCCAGCATGGCCATAGGCCGGCCTCACTTGGGCCAACATCCCTTTCGATCTGACCCATTCTCGAATTTAACATTAAACTTTCCGCATCTCCAGCAGACATCTGCATGGGTTTGTTCCTGCTTTCATCACGTTTTTCGAAGTAGACGCCCATCCGATCACTAAACAGTCCATGAGTGATCAACACCTTTTTTTTTACCGTTTATGTTGGTAGCACGAAGTGCAATCTTAGGTTTTCTTAATCTCAATTAGTTTACAATTATTTAGGCCATAGGACCCTCTTTTCTCGGTGATTAATCAAGAGTGTTATCCTCTCCGAGGGGATGTAAATGACGTCGTGACCTTTATGGCACGACGTGTTTCTATCCCAACATGAACTATACAATCGTCTGATTAGTCAGACGGTGCGACAGGGCTTCCACGAGGCCCGAATAAATCGTCACTTTGTGACTGGCACGCCCTCGCACTAAATAAATGAATAAAATAGTATGTGAATTCCAGTGCGTCTACAAAGATGCTTGGCGATCCCCCGGTTATCAACCCTGCCTATGCGTCCTGGGCTCAGCGAGATCAGCAGCTTTTGTCATGTATTTTTGCTTCCGTCTCCGAGTCCCTCATGCCGCTGATCGTTCACCTGGACTCTGCTCACGCTGCCTGGGATGCACTAGCTTTGTCATTTGCATCTACCTCAAGGGCACGCATCCTGCAGTTAAAATCTCAACTGCATGGTCTTCACCGGGGCACACTCTCTGTCACCGAATATATCCAACAGGTTAAATCCTTAGATGATAAGCTCTCTGCCATTGGCCATCCCATTCCCTCCTCTGATCTTATCCTCCATGTTCTAAATGGTCTTGGCCCTTTGATTCCTTTGTACCTACGGTGACAACTCGTTTGGAATCTTTTTCGTTGGAGGAGCTACATGGCATGCTCCTGGCCCACGAAAGTTGGCTTCATCATCACCACAACGCATCAGACTTTTCTTCCCCGTCTACAAACTCTACTGGCCGTGGTCGCCCCACTCGCGATGGAAACCGTCAGGATCGTGGCCGTGGCTGTGGTCGCGGACAAGAACGCTCTCTACAGTGCCAGTGGTGTCGTCAGTTCAGACATCGAGCTCTAGACTGTCCTGATCTCTCTACTAAAGCTCCATCGCCAGCAGCCTCAGCTCCTCCATTCGCTGCTGCTACTCCGACTGCTTTACATCTGGGCGCTATCACTTCAGGGGCGTTTACTGCTAGCGTTCCATCTACTCCGGGCATGGTGCTTTGGTATCCGGACTCAGGTGCTTCTCACCATGTGACTCCGAATTATCAACAACTTCTCAATCTGACACCTTACAATGGAACAGATCAGGTTGTCATTGGAAACAGATTAGGTCTGCCTATATCTCATATTGGTGACTGTGTTATTCCCTCCAATGCTCGTCCGCTTTATCTCCGAAATATTCTACATGTGCTTTCCATGGCGAAGAGCCTCTTATCTATTCGACAGTTCTCCAAAGATAACAATGTTGTGTTTGAATTTCATCCGGACCATATGCTCATCAAGGACCGATGAACGGGGCATCTAGTTCTGCACGGACCAGTTAGACATGGGCTATATCAGCTTCTCCTTCCGGGTCGCTCCTCGTCGACAGCACTCGTTAGTGAACGTACTCCACTTACGACTTGGCACGAACGCCGATTTGCCTAAGAGATGACCTGACCCTTGAAGTCAAAATTGGGAAAGGTTTGCCACCCGAAATTCAAGCTCAATACAAGGATTTTCTTTCGGAGCATGTCCATATCTTTGCATGGTTTGATGATGATCTCCCCAAAATTCTGAAGGAAACTATGACGCACCACCTTAATCTCGAACCTGCTATTAACCTTGTTCAATAGCGGAAAAGAAAGCATGCCCTAAAAAAATAGGTGATTATTAAAGAGCAAATCACTAAGGGGAAGAAAATTGGGCTATTCTGCCTGGTCCTTTACTCAACCTAGTTGGCTAACGTCATCCTGGTACCTAAAGCCTCGAGCAAGTGACGGATGTGCATCGACTTCACTGACCTCAACAAAGTTACACCGAAGGACTGTTATCCCCTTTTCGAGCATCGATCAATTGGTCGATTCGACATCAGGTAATGAGCTTTTCAATTTTCTCGACGTCTACTCCGGATATCACCAGATCTAGATGCATCCCGAATATGCGGAGAAGACGACGTTCACCTCTGACTTCGGCGTGTATTGTTACACCCGGATGTCTTTCGGGTTGAAGAATGGAGGAGCTACATACCAAAGGCTGGTCAACCAGATATTTGAGGACCACATCGATCGAAACGTTGAGGTTTACATCGAAGACATGCTGGTCAAGTCGTCGAAAGCTGAAGACCACTTCTCTGAGTTAGCAGAGACCTTTAAAGCCCTCCATAAGTATAATATGAGACTCAACTCTGCAAAGTGCGCCTTTGGGGTTAGGTCTGAAAAGTTTCTGGGCTTCTTGGTGACCCACCAAGGGATTGAGGCTGTAATACCCTGGATTCTTTCAGATCTATTCGGAGAACTTTCGGATCGCTTTTGTGGGTCCTGAGCTATATTTTACGATCCACGTAGATTTTTCTCTCGTACAAGTTACGGAACCCAGTGGCGAGTTTATTTCTCAGTTCATCGACTCGAGGACACTACAGTTGCGTTGTGCTCTTTCCGAGGATCGTTTCGGCTATTTTTTCATATTTTTTGAATTAGTGAATTTTCGAGAGAAAAACCAGATTTTCAAAAAATTAGGAAAATTCCTAATTTTCTTTCTTTTTATTTCTTCTTCCTCTCCCCTCTTTCTCATTCCTCACGTCACTCTCTCCCTCTCGTTCTCTCTCCTCTCTTCTCCTCTCTCCGCAGGATGCACGACCGTGGCAAGGTGGCTGAGGCGGGAACGCGATGGAGTGATCGTGGAGCGTGATGGGGTGAAGGATGGAGCATGGTGTTGGGGCGATCTCTCGGTGGATTCAAAGCCGACATGGTTTGATCGTCGTGATTGTTTCGACGCGGTTTAGTCACTTCAGCGTGCGAAAACTTCGGTGGAGATAGGGAGATGGATCACCTGCTTCTCTACTACGTTTCTTCACGATTTGGAGCCGAACGGTGCGAGAATGAGCGGGTTTTGCTTTGTTTTGGGCAAAGCATACTTCGGGACGATTTTCAACTAAATTGGTATCATTCGAACCCCTGGAATGTCTGCATTCCATTCCCGCTAGTTTCATCACGACTGGTCATCATTTGGGACTGGTACGAGCCTGGGAACCTATGTGACTTAATGAGGGTCGATTCGGTGGAATCGCCCATTTCTCGCCGTTTGTGCGTCTGTTTGAGCCCTTCCGAAGTGTCGAAGGATGATTTGGCCATTAGGGTTATTTCCCCATCGTTTAGACGCGATTGGGGCGTGGAAAGGCTGAGATCCGGTCGATCCCACGATTTTCCCGCCGTATCGCCTTCACGGTTGTTTCAGAGACCGTTTCTTACCTCTTGTGGTCCATTAGTCGACCGCTAAGGTTCGAGGTATGTCGGTTTAGAGCTAAGTCGGTTAGGGTCTTTGCGGTCTCGCGATAGACCGTCTTTATGGGATAGCGGCTGATAAGTGTCCATTTTCTGCATTAGCTGTCGTATAAAATTATTTGCATCCATAATATCTTGTCATACTAATGCATGAGACATGACAGATATTATATTACGAGGGACAACATCCACTACAATTCTGGTAGATCGACAACTTGAGCTATTCAAAGCAAGAGAAAATATAAGGAAGCCATATCGTAGACTCACACATGAAACTCAATAGCCACGAACGAGAATGACAAAAATGCCAAGTAGTATGACAAAAAGGAAGAGGACGATAATGAAAAGAATAACAATGATAGATAAATGATGCATAATAATAGGGGTAGCCCTCGGGTGCAGGTTGATCGGAGGAGGGTTCTCTTCATTCCCGCTTGCCACCACTCCCCTTGAATAGGTCACAAAACTAGTGTTGGTTGTGGCAATGACTCAGAATGCGTCGTTCGCGTCTTGAATTGATGTAAATCCTATGTATCTCGCACCGGGGAACCCATTCACCTGTGCATATCACTCATCCCAAGTGTAGTACACACCCGGGCAACGACCAATCCACACCACATAGCACTTCCCCATGATCTAGTTGTGGAACACCCTGCATAGCATGTGTTATCAATACATGCCTGAATGAAAGGTACATGAAACATCTAGATAATAGTACATGCCTGAATGAAAGGTACATAAAAAAGTACACGAAATATCCATATAATAGTACATGCCTAAATGAAATGTATATGAAACATCTAGATAAAAATAAGATAGACAAATACAGAGAATACTGTCACACAGTGAATGCCATGGCGCATGAGTAAACTGACTCAACGGAGGTGATGACTGATCCACCCCAACTTGTCCTCGTCATCTAATGCCATGAACACGGATGAATATGAGTGTCTTGGAAAAGATCCGCATCCGCATACAAAGTTTTCTGAGTACAACCTGGCAATTCCTTAAATTTTTGGAGACATTCTTTGATTGTGCATGACTGCGCAGAATAGGAAGTTGTAGAAGAATCTTTAGTGTTAAGGTTTTTATACAACTCCGCCATATGGGTGTTCACAACACAATAATTGTTTAGTGCATCAGTGGCATTCTTTAACCTCTTATTACGTGTTCTCCTACCAGTCCTGTATGAGTGGGTGCCACATATTTTCATCTTGTTGGGGGAGGTTGTCTCATCTTCATTTCGTCACTTTGAAGGTGGTGAAGGAGTGAATTCCCCTGTGCCACGACATCCACCCATTGACGATGGAGAAGGAGCTTGGAAACCGCGAGAGCTTGGCATGAAGAAGGGGTTAAAATCACTCTCTAGGTCAACTAGGTGAGCATTAGGTTCAAGACCCAAGGAAGTAAATCGGCAACAATTTGAATCATCAGAACCTAACTATTGGTGGGGTGACTCTTCATCTCCCCAAGATCGCCTTTGTGACAAGTCATTGTCCATTGTGGTTCTAAATTATGAACATCCCCTAGACATGGTATTACCGCAGAGAATGTCCATTTCCGCCTTGTACTCATATGACTTCTTTAGGAGCTTCTTGTATTCGTTGTTGGCCTATGAAACAAGAAGACAAGCTAAGTATCATCTAGTGAACCTGTAGGAGGAACATGACATTTAATGAGTGTGTACAAATAACGGCTTATATACCGCAATTACCTCCGCTCAAGCAGCCTCCTTAGGTGACGTAGGCATCTTCGTGATGTCATTCCATCCCCAACCAATCAATGACAACAGTTGTTCGAGTGTATGGTATTATTTTTTCAAGTTCTTCCACCTGTTTTGTAAATTATTTTTGTCTACCCCTTTTTTCGTCTGATCATTGAAGGGTCCTATAATATCATTCCATACATGTTGCTTGCATGTGCCTTGGTTGCACGTGTTCTTATGATATTTATCGATCAAGAGGTTTAATAACAACTTTTCTTCTTTAGTTGTGAAGTTGGTTACTCGTGCTTTCCCCTTACTGTCCGCCATGAACTTGTAGGAGGGTTTGGAAGGTGCATCCAATGGGTTGGAGTGAGCGCGTCTATGGCCAATCTTCCAGTATCAAAAGACCATGCTCCCTTTTCATTGTCTCGGTTATCACTCCACTTGATCGGAAACCACTCTCCCCAATTTTGGGAGTAAGCTAAAATCCTCCGACCATCCCTCGGAGCAGTATCAATTGGTTGCCAGTTATTCATAGCCTTACTCCGTTGCTCTCGTTGATAGACGTATTCATAGAATTGGCTTTCAGTCATATTTGATAATACTCCTCATGTTTAACGCCCTCATTCAAACCACAAAAAGCACCACAGGATTTACAGGTGATGTGGTAGCTCACATTTGATTGTGACATTGATAGGTTTGGGTTTGGAGTGCCTAGCTCAATATCATCCTCAACGAACTTGAATAGGGAACTGCACACAGGGCATTCAAAGGTATTCGAGTGACAGCGGTGCATTAACTTCTTCCAGCCTTTATTGCTCATAGGTATTTTAGCGCGAGAAAGTTGATCGTCAGGTGAAGAGTGTTGTCAGCGATGATCATCAGCCATGTTGAAAGCCAGATAGGAGTTTCTGGCGGGTATCCGGTAGTGGAGCATTCCTCCCATGGCTTTCGACCTTCAATGACCCATTTCGACCAAGGCACTTGATACCCCGTTTCCGGGTCTGCTGGATTTGTGTAACGCCAATAAGTCCCGGTCTTTTTCACAGGAAGAGAGATGATATCCTTCGCCCAACACAAATAGCGCGCCAGTCGGAAACGATCAATCACCGCATGAGTTGACCAGATAACAAGAACCGCCTGCCATGAGCCGATGAGGAAAAAGGGAAGGCTGTAAACCGTGGCATGTACCAGCGCGGGAAACCATGACTTCGTTTTATTGTTGGCCATCCAACTGCTTTGCGTGAGGTAGTCTCCCCAGAGATGTAAGATTAATTGAATCATAGATTAATTGTGTACTGTGCAAACACGAATGCCATAACCATCGAACTGATACACATTCAATCCATTGTATAAAACACCCTCATGTCCGAGTGACGGGTATTTGAAGTAGATATTATCCTCAATAGATTTCTTGAGTGCTGCGTATTCGTTACGACCAAGCAGTATGGCGTTTGGTTCGTTCGCACCGTTACGCATTGCCTCGCAAACCTGATCCCTGATCATGCCTTGAATATTATCAACAAGGCATTGTTGAGCACATGCTCGCTTTGCTACTTCCGTATAGTCTACACAGATGTCTAGTTTATTGCTCATCCGTGAATATCCTCCCAAAGCTCCTGTGAGATTTCTTTAAGGCCCATAGCTATATCGTAGTTATATCCATTATTCCACAGAACGCATATGGCATTATCAATCGCTCTAGCATCTCGCCACTTCTTGAAGTGAGTAATGCAGTTCCATGCTTGGCGTAGTTTTATCTTCATTCGGAACATGCTCATGTAATTGCGTCAGGTTTCCCTGTATAGGGTTTTGAACTGTAAGTAGTGTGATTACTCAAGCGAGGTGTTGTGATGGTTTGTAGGGGATTGTTGTTGAACAATAGAATTAATCAGATTCAGGAAACAACTTCCCAATCTCGTTAAAGCACTCACGACACACTTGCAGGGAATTATTATCGTCGCTGATTGTGGCGACTTCAGAAACCTCTTGCTCACACCGAAAGCACTTCAGCCTAGTCCATGAGGAGTTGCCGATAATGGCAGCAATATCAAATTCGGTAGCTGTAGGAGGTAGGGATTTGAGTTTATCGTGAATTCCACCAACTGTGTCGCCACGTGAAAGGGTGTGAGAGCTTGGGTAGTTTGCGAACTGGCGACGCCACCGAACGGCAACAGTTTCGATCATGGTCTGTTTTGTAATTAGTGATGATTTCATTTCCCATCCTCCAAATAATACTTACGGGTAGCCTTACGGCGTTTCCGGTAATCACGTTGAGAAGATACCTGAAAAAATGAGCACCCACTATGCGATCTTGGGACCTTGTCTGTGCTCCAACTATATTCAAATCAATGGTAGATGTATTTGTCGCCAATATGCACTGAGGAGAGCAGGCCTTTTCAATGTCACTAAATATCGACTGTTTCAGGGGAACCTTTTCAATGACCGCCTAAGAAAGAAACACAAGGTAGTGTCACAAAGAGCTAGCAACCTTCAGCATGCAAAAGCCAGCCAAATATGTTCTGATAAAATGCATGTCTTTATTAACAAGAAGAAATTATTGCTTGTGTTTCAATTTCCACTTCTGGTGGATCCTACAAATTAGAAGACTTAAGAATATGGATACCGTAATGCAGAACAGTAGAAAGGATTAATGAAAAAAGAAGAATTGATTTGTATAAAATCATTTAAAAAGAAAGGTTCTCACAAAATCTCTATCCAAACAAGGACTTTCAAGTTTCAACTAACCGATCTTCAGAATGTTTGAAGAAGTATGGATATAACTAACTTGTTTCAGTTCAGGGAGTTTCTTATGAATATATGTTAAATAAGGGGACCAATTTATGATATTACAGTCCCTTTCTCGATGCGAAAGGACTACACACGCACACACATATACAAATAGAGAGAGAGAGAGATACTGCCACTGCTGCTCTCAACTGATGGCACTTCTGATGGGCTCGATCTTCCGCTTCTCTTCCCCAGTGACTCACCCTGCATGGCTGGATTTGCATCTTCTCATCATGATAAGTGGATCCAATTAGCTGATATGTTCTGTCTTCATCTCCTACTCCCTTTTTTTTCTTGAGAGCCACAGTAGCAGAGTGGCTAGCAGATCTAAGTATCTGCACCTTTCACCTTTCTTCTTTCCCTCTTCTTTTTATTTTTCAACTCGCATAGACATACTAATAAGAAAGTTCTCGTCAGATACCCTTTTCCCCATCCCAGAAATTCTCTGACTTCATGAGCCCATTTTCCGCTATGCCTCTGCTTTGGAAAGAATGAAGGATCTAGGTAGCATGGTATTGATCGAACACTGCTTGATGGTACAAAAACTTAGCCTAACTGCTCAAGGGAAACAATGACTGTAATTTAGTGATGCCTGGCAAAGCAGGGAGCAAGGATACATTCTAACTTTGTTTGACACTCATGTAGTACTCCAAAACTAAAACAAGAAATTACATGAATACCTTAACTGAAAATGAACCTGAAAAATTAAGCGATGAAGCCAAAGCCCCATCAGAGTTTTTAATACCAAGTATAAACAACAAGGTAAGCTTCTACAGTCTAATGCCATGCAAGTGACTCGCATTCATTAAGGTCTAAGATCCAAACAAAACATTAAACGAAATAGGGAGCCTTTCACCATGGAGTATGATAGAAGAACTTCTTGGTAGTTAAATTGACCAACCTCTACAACCATATCAACATCTTTGAACTCTGAATAGTCCAAAACACCCTTGAGAAGGGACAATGCCTTGTTCATCTGATCTTGTGTCATTGCTCCTTTCTTTACCAGACCTTCAAGATTAACTGTCACAGATGATAATTCATAAGTCTAAAATGACTCGGAAAATAATTCCAGAAGGCATACTTCACTTGAAAAACAATATCAATGGAACAAACAAGACAAGTTTTTGTATATTTTTATATTGTCAACATAGCCATATTAAAATGAACTCACATAAAGGCATTCTAATGAAAGACCAAAAGGAACAAAGCCCTATGTGCATTGAAGGATACAAACTTTTCTAAACCACACCAGCTATGAATTATGCATCAAATGTTACCAGCGATCATCTTTAACCCCCTCTGCAGATAAGTGGAATCAATCTCCTTAAGAAGTACGGATATATTACTTTGTACAAGAGCAGTAGCTATGCCAGAACCCATCAAACCACCACCAATCACAGCCACTTTCTTCACATTTCTTGGCTTAGCAGCACGAAATTTATCTCATCGTCGTCATCATAACCCAGCTCCGGCAAACCGCCCGTGGAGATCCAGCCGTTGCGCAAAGCCCTGTTGGAATACATCCCATTGGGGATACCGGCATACGCCGTCACACTCCACACGGTCACCACCGCGGAATCCCCCGGCGACAGCACCCGTGGCAGATGATAAAGCCGGTAAGGCGCCGTATCCCGCCGCGGACGAAACACATCCAGCATCCCCCTGTCATACGTCAGGGGATAGGTAAACGAGACCGGCCGCCCATCCATCGCCAAACTATAATCCGAAAGATCATCCCCATCCAGCAACAGCTCGCTGATAGGTCTGTCGGTAAGATTGGCAATGGTAACGGTACCCCTTGTTTCTTCTTTCTTTTCATCCGGGTAGATAGCTACCGCCAGCTTCGCCCGGGTCATCACCGGGATAGGCAATGAATCATAATGTTTCAGCGCCCGCTCGTATTCGATTCCCCTGTCGATTTGCTCACCGTGCGTCGTATAGTCATTGAGATAGCTTACATTATAGTAAAGCCAGCCGCCGACAGTCAGAAAACCGAGCAACAATACCGCCGTAAAGACCCGCGTCACCGGGCCGAACCGTTCGGGTACCAGCTGCATCCGCTCCTTCCACGACGTCACCACGCCCCGATGGAAGAACAAGGCGGCAACGATGATCAGCAATCCACCGAAAAGCAGCCAATACGCATGGAACCAGCGGGCATTCTGCGCCATATAGCCCAGCCCGTCCATATCGCCGAATCCTTGCATCGGGAAGCTGGCATACACCAGCAGATAATAATCGAAGGTATGCGTGTCCACCAGGAAGAACGCTGCCAGCCATAACACCGCGGCGATCCCATGCGCAGCAAATTTATTATTGATCACCACATGAACGGCATAGCAAAACAGCACCATCTCGATGAGCTTTGGCAAAATGATCTCCCCGAGCGCCGAAAAATAAAGCGGCCAGTTAAAATCAGGATAACCCTTACAGAGCTGAACGATGACGCCCACGAATAGCGGCATCAAAGCCAGCCATAGCGCCAATACCAGCAGGGCCACAAGCTTCGACCCGTTGGCCACCCAGTTCGGCGGGGGCAGACTGTCATTGATGAACGCATAACGCGTGATCCGGTCCCGGTGCAGCGTCTCACCGGTATAGAACAACAGGATAAAAAAGATAAAGAACACGAACACATCCCAGAAGATCCCCAGAAACCGCCAGGTCTGCGGCGCATACGCCACACCCCAGTCCTGGTCGCCCATCCAAAAGGCAAAACCCAGGAAGAAGGCGCCCAGGCCAAAGATGATCCAGAAATAAGCATCCCGCACAATATTCAAGAGTTCCAGCCGTGTTAAAGCCGCGAAGACGCTTGAGCTATAGCCCTTCTCAAAACTCACCGCCGTGGCGCGCGTATAGCCCGCCTTGATCCGGGCTTCGGCCTCATCGATCCGCGACCTGTCCTTTCTTCCGCTGAAGAACCGGGCAAAACCAAATCGCAGATAGGTACCCAGCAGGATCACCAACCCCAAACTCGTCCAAAAGATCCGGTTGGTCAGCAGGTCGCCCTGGATTGGCAACAATTCCGTATTCTGTTGCAAAGCGTTGCTGTTGCCCATATGTATCCGTGCTCCCGTGAGCGCAAAGGGATCGCTAAGGATCATCATGCGTAAATTGTTGCTGTGATCCAGAAAGAAAACGCTTACGAAATACGCCAGGAACAGCAGCAGCCCGCCGATATACACGACCTTTACGCTCCGCGTCACCGCCACGAGGCCATAAAATAGCGCACTGGTAAAAAGCACGTTTGGCAACACGATCGTAAAAAAGGGCTGGAAATAATACTGCGGTAGGTTGGGTCCATACCGCAACGCATCCGAAAGATGTAATGCCGGCCCGATCTGCGTACCCAAAAATACGCCCAGCGGGGTCGGGGTTCACTGTCTCCGACTACGTCTCGCATCTCGCTGCTCACATGAACCGGGCCCAGTTCCAAACATTGGCCGATGTGAAGTGGGACGTTGCTCACAACTTCGTGCGGCTGGAAGACTAGCGCGCCCCTACAGCCCCGCGCGGCGCGGCGGGCTGCTACGGTAGCCGCCGCCCCTGCTTTGCCCGCCAGCGCTCTCCCCAGCGTCCGCACGCCTACGCCCGCGCCGCCTGCCGCGACAGGCCCGCGCGGCGCGCGGCCTCCCACCGAACCCTGATGGCCCAGCCCGACAGCGACTTCGCGTGCGGCACGATCCGCACGAATTCGGGGTGCAGCCGCGCGAGCTCGCGGTGACCAGCCTCCTCGACGGCGGCGGTTCGCCACGCGGAGCAGCCTCCGGCCGCGTAGCGCGCGCCGCCGCCCTTGGTCCAGTCGCACAGCACGCCGGTCCGCAGACCCGCCGCCAGAAGCTGAAGATGCACGTCGTGCTCCTCGTTGACTTCTACTCGGAACTTTGGGCGATTATCTCGTCCAAGTTTAGAGTCGATTGCATCCAAATCGTAGCACAGCACGTCGTTGAATCGCCCGTGACCGAGTCCGGGGGGTCTGGCGTGGCACATGAACTCGTCGGTCAGCCCAACGGCGACGCAGCCCTGGTCCATCGCCCTACCGATGTCACCCAGCAGTCCCTCGACTACGTCTACGGACAGATGCGAGCCCCCTGGTTCCCGATGGCGGAATCGCAGGTCGTCGTCCATCAGCGCGATCCTACCCTCGGCCCGGTCGAGAATCCACTGTCGCGTGGCGCGGATTCCGCGCTCCGGACAGCCGACGACGTCGATTCCCCGATGCGACGACACGTAACTGGCGACATCGTGCTCCGGCACCACCAGCGTGACCCACTGGAGTGTCCGCGCCGGCAGCGAGTCCAGCGTTCGCGCGGCCCCGGCCCGACCCGCGCTCGGCACGAATATCTTCATCTCATCTTGCTCCTATCTACTTCATTCCAAGCGTGCTTAGCGTCCCCCCAATTCACGCCATACTCGACGTCGCACTTCATCGGGACCTGGAGCGGGATCGCGTCTCTCATGATCTCCCCGACGCGAGTCCCGTCCGTCTCTCGATTGAACGAGAAGTTCAGGTCGTCGTGGAGTTGAAGAAGTGGCACGTATCCAGCTCTCCAGAGATCGCGCATCGCCATCTTGGTCTGACGCGCGGCGGACCCCTGAATCAGCTTGTTCATCGCCTTGTGAGTCATCGCGCGGCGCAGTCGTCCCTTCCACGGATGATTGGGGTCGCGCACGCGCGCCTCGGCCTCCTCGCGCGAGCACGGAGTCAGCTTCGGCGGCTCCTCCCCGAGCTGACGCGCGCGCTCGATCGCGATCTTCACGTCCTCGCGATCGGTCCATCGCGGCTCCCAGCGATCGAAGCGTCCGCGCGCGCCGTCCAGCATCCGCACGTATCCGCGTCGGTCGGCCTGCTCGGTGCAGAACTTGGAGAGCTGCGATATGAACGGCATCTCGGAATCGTACTGACCCATGACCGCCTTCGACTCGTCGATCGACAGTCCTGTCATGATCGCGAACTTCGGCGGACCGGCCCCGTAAGCCTTGGCGAAGTTGACGTCCTTCGCCCTGCGACGCTCCAGCCCCGTCAGGTCGGCCACGAGCTGATGAAAGTCGGTCTCCGGGTCGTCGCGATAGCGCGCCGCCGCCCTGTCGGCCCCGTCCATGCGACGCACGGCGGAGCACGCGATCGCGTAGTGTGTCATGAGTCGGTACTCTTGCTGAGAGTTGCCCGAGACAGCCACGTGCCCATTCCTGCGAGTAACGATCATGCCACTCGGAACAGTCACGCAGTAGACTCGCCCCCTGACTACCTCTCGGCTAATCCAGTCTTCTCTGGCCCAGGTCCCAAGTTTCTTGTTCTTCGATATGCTGACGCGACCGAGGTGATTGAGGCTCAAACAAAATCCACAACGACCGCCAAACGGCTTAGAGCCAAGTGTCCTATCATTCCATGTGAACACCCAGATTTCGGGAGCTCCTGCAGGGGGTCCGAGACCAATCAAATCTGCATCGCAGCAAGAGGATGCACATGTAGAAGGCATTCACCTACCAACGAAGAGTCCGGCACGTGCGTACGAGGCGATCCCGACGGAAGCAAACTCCTCTCAGTCAACGACGCGGAGGAGTCCAAAGAACAAACAAAGGAGAAGCCTTTTCTCCCTTCCACGTGTCCCGACTGCGAGTAAACTGCAAAAAGGGACAGACCCAAGGTTTTAAAAAGGGGTGTGCCGCTGTATTAACCCACCTTGACAGGGTGGGGACATGGGACCGGTCGCCCGAGGTCGATGGGGGCTTGCGCGGGGCCCCCTTAGCCCCTGGGAGACCGGCCAAGGTCAAAGGACCCCTGCACGGGGTCAGTTGACCCCGATGTCCCCACCTGAAGTCAAATAGACCCCCACGGGGGGGCCACAGAGGGGCCGTTTGACCTCGGTGGGACCCACTGCGTGTGGGGTCCACCGGGGTGAAACCCTTAATCTGACCCCCTTTTTCAACCCAGTGAAGTCATCCGGGGTCATTTGACCCCATTAGCACCCATTTGACCTCGGTGGGTTTGTTTTCCCTTCTCTGTAAAAAAAAAGAGGTTGAAAAGTGGGAGACATCCGCCTTGAGAAGGTGGGGTCCAAAATCAACCCACCTTGTCAATGTGGGTAAAAAATCACCCACTTTGTCAGGGTGGGTCCAACACTTCCTAATACATATCCCATGGGTTTAGAAGGACAAGGAGAATAGATACAACGAATGAGAAGAGACGGAGGACACCTAGACGGAAGACGAAGGAGCAATACTTGTTCTTTGTTTGGCCATTTCAGGGTATTCATATATAAATACCCCTGGGCCTTGTATTAATGGCCCTAGCAACTATGTGTTTTTTTGTGCTACTCTCCTAGGGTATTAAAGATGAATATTTTGGGTCTTGCATTTATGCCCCTAGCGGCTATGTATGGTTGTTTTCTGTCTTTGGGCAGAGTAATGTGATCTTTTGAATTAATGGAGAATTACAAAAATGCCCTTCCCAAAATCGCAAGAAAACCCATAAGTCTTATAGTTGCAGTTATACTCTATACCCTTACATCCTGCATTTGTACGGAGATTCACTATATAGTTGACAATTTGCCGACAACCTCATGTATCTGACACAAATCATCATTGTATCAACTACGTTTGTGTACACTTGAGTAATTGCATACAAATCTCGGCTGTCAGCAAAATTGTGTGTATGCCTCTACCTTGCTAGGCATGGTCATGTGTGCACTTCCTTCCCGTTGCAAATTTGTTTTTACATCGTGGGTATTGCCTAACTATGTTGGCATTCGAGTGTTGCTAAACCCTTGCCACTGGACTTCGGAGAGCAAATTACCAAAATATCCCTAGAGTCCAAGAATGGCCAAATAGCCTCCAAACTTTTCAGAAATTGTCTGAGTGCCTCTGGAAGACAGAGAGAGTGCCTAGCTACTCACCCAGCCCAGAAACTGCACAATGCCCTTGGCCTGGTCCCAAATTATCAAAATATCTTTACAACCTCACAAATTACTAAAATACCCTTGGGATCCAGAAACCACCAGGATGCCCTATGTCTCTGGCCTCCTGTAAATCACACATATGCCTTCAAATCATAGGGTTTTGCCAAACTAAACACAGTCTTTGCTAAAACCCTAATTCCTTCAATAGTAGTTGTTGATGATGTATAGGGTGGGATTCATTGTGAGCCACGCAAGCGAGTATGTTGTTGACATTAGAGTCTATGTAAGGGATTCTAGGGTTTCCTTTGACAACTAATCAAGGGTGTTCGAACGTTATGCCGATGTAAATCAACACTGCTGAACTTAAGGAACTGCGAGCTCAACTCCTTGATTTGCTTGAGAAAGGGTACACCCTTTACGTCCTTTTTAACATAAGATTAATTATTTACGTTAATACTTTTATTTCCAATTTCATGTCTAAATACTCCAAACATTGTCTAAGGCGCCCAGACTTAGGAAAATACCCTCCTACATAAATTAGTTGCATTTTTATTAATTTTTGAAGTGATATTTGCTTACACTGTTATTTTTATTTAGCTTATGTTTACGACAAAGTTTCGCACATCTGCGGCCACCTGCATGGCTAACCAATGGTCCTGCACATCTTGAGAAGTGCAATGTTTGGGAGTACAAAAAACATTGCCAGCCTACTACAGACTGCTGCTTGGGTGTGGAACCCACTTGACAACTGGGACAACCAACATTGAAAAGCGAAACACTGGTAGACACAACGTTTTCATGTGAAAACCCAGGATGTTACACTTTGTCATCTTTGGCTCATCCCAATGCTTAGGCTGAAGGGAAACTTTCTCAATCAAAACTAGTACCTTGAAGCGTCTTCTCCAGGCCACCTTTGAGTGAGGAGATGCCAGCTGTTTAGATGAATGGGATTTCTTAGGGTAAAAGCTGGATGGCCAAGGGTTTCATCAACGACATCATTGATGAATTCTCCGGTATAACTTTTCTGGCTTCTCTCTCCTTCAATACAAAGTATTCGACTTCTCTTCTGCAGGGGAGAAGAATCAACTCCCAATATAGGCACCCAATGGTCACCTTAAACATTCTATGCTTGGCAAAGAATCCCACTCTAAGCATCTTAGACCCATTGAAATGTGTGTGAGGAACATGAAGGGGATGGTAGAGTTCACTCCACGAGTCACCAGTTCAACAGTGAAACTGTGGTAGACTCATCTGGTCTATTAGTTATCTTCCACTGAGTATCCTTCAAAATTGCCTCCATCTAAGCTTCTTTTAATCTTTTCTTCCTTCCATGTGTAGGGAAAATCACACTTTTTGCAATCTTTAAAATTCTCATGAACTTATATAGTGCAAGATGCTTTCTTCTCCCTACAGTTCTTGTAAGCTGTCACAGCCTCATCCAAGCTTAAAGATACAACATCATCCTTAACCAAATGAGTACTCAAAGAGGGTCTAGTTCCACAGAATCTGGACTTTGATGATGAATTCTTTGAAGCCACATCTGGTTGTCTGACATTCTTGAGAGGTATTAGGGTCTTGACGACCTGAGCTCTTACTCCATACAAGATCGTCAATATCTTTGAGCAAGCCAAAACAGTTCTTTGTCAGTCTAATAGATTAGGCCCAACCTTCACAGTAATGTACTAACCTTGTCTGCTACTAAGTTCTGGGGCCATACAAGCATTCCCACTCATCCATATTTTAGGTGCAGAAGCTATTCTTCAATGGCTGCACAATATAAACTAACATCTAGGATAATGTCAAGGCAGACTTTTTGCCAATTTTCTTTAGTCATTCCTAGAACACCCAAAATTCCTTTCTCCAAGATACAGAAAACACCTCTTCAACCAACACTGAACACTGAATGTTCCAGAAAAAAAACTGAAAACTAGAAGATTTCCCCACTAGCCATTTCCTCAGCCATTCCAAGTTAGAAGAGGTCTCTATATTCCAAGGTATACTTACCCACTGCTGCTTGTGCCCTCTGCAGAGAACTCTCTGACTAGAACACTGGACGTCCTTCTGTTCCTTGGGTGAGACTATCGTACTGACAAAAGAAACTATCCTCCTGCGTTCAAATGTCTAGGACCCACTTCCAGACATGTCCTGTGTCTTAACAAACCACCAAATATTTCGCAAGATGGCCCTTCTCTAAGCACCAAAAACATTGATCAGGAGCAACAGTGAATCTCTTATCTTTTTTCCTTTCCTCCACCATTCTTTAAGATAACTTTAACAACAGCTTTGCCTCCTGATTGAGCGCGTTATCAAGGAGAAGGGTACTTCGGTTGCGATACCGGGCGGGCTCGTACGAGGAAGAAACAACCCGTGACGTGGAGCCTCTTGGTCTGGTGCAGTACCTGCAGCGCTGGCACCTGATCCCGCGCAACCGGTGGTGCAATCTGTACCTGCACTGCTTCCTGCGCAGCGACGACGATCGCGCGCTGCACGATCACCCGTGGCCGTGGGTATCGTGGCTGCTGGGCGGGCGCTACGTCGAGAACACGATCGCACCGGGCGGCATTCACCAGCGGCGCATGCGCGGCGTCGGCTCGCTGCGCGTGGCGCTGCCCACGCTCGCGCACCGCGTCGAGCTGTTACCCGGCGAAGGCGCCTGGACACTGTTCTGGACCGGACCGCGCGTGCGTAACTGGGGCTTCCACTGCCCGGAGCGCGGTTGGGTGCCGTGGCAACAGTTCACCGCCGCAGCGCGCGGCAAGCCGGGCGAGATTGGCCCAGGATGTGATGCATGATCCGCGTCCTCCGCGGCAGTTATGCCGGCGTCCCGATCGCCAGGCGCCCAAAAGCTTGGGTTACACGCCTGCGCGGCGCCCGCCGTACTGACCCCTGCGTGATCATCTACAACCTGTCGTTCCTAGGCATCTGGTTCGCTATTAGCCGGGAGTATCCCTCATGTTCAACGAACTGAAACTCGCCCTAGGCACGCTCAAGGGCGCCCTCGTCGCTGCGGCCTGCGTAGTCGCCCTGGTCGTGGTCGGCGTGCTATGGTGGCGCGTCCACACCGGCGCGACGGCCAAGGCCGATCTGCAGGTCGCCCGGCAGGTCATCAAGGCCGAACGCGAAACGCTGAAAATCACCTCCCAGATCGACATGCGCGTCAATGCCGAAGGCATCCAGACCGCCCAGACCGCTGAGGCCGCAACCAATGAAATCGCCCGCATCCGCGAAGCCCGCTCTATCACAGCTCCCTCGCAACCCGCTGTCCCTGGCCGTGTGGACGGCGCTGGTGCGGATGGCGACCCTGTCCTGTCTGCTGACGATGCTCGCGTCGTGCAGCTCGCTCGGCAAGCCCGAGCGGCAGCCGTCGAATCAGGCGCCCGCCTGCAATCAGCGCGAACCGGCGCTCGATAGCGGCGAGCCGCCCAGCGGCTGGGCAATCCTCGACTGGCGCGCCTGGGCGCAGGCCTACGTGAGCGCCCAGTACGCGGTGGTCGACCGCGACAACAAGCGCGCGGCCACGGCCGATTGTCTGGACCAGCTGGCCAAGGTGAAGTAACCAACGCTTGACAAACCCGTAATGGCGCAGTAACGTGCGCCGACACCCACAGCGAGCCCACAACGATGGACATTTGGACCGAGGAAGACGAGCGCGCCCTGGTGGCGCTGGAAACGCGCAGGAAGAACACGTTCACCGCGTCCAGCAAATCGTCCGCGCCGCGACGCACGATCCATTGCACCGGCCGGTCGGCCGGCAGCTCAAATCCCACCTGCACATTCGGATACAGGTGATGCGAGAACGAGAACTCGCGCGCATCGATAATGGCGTAGTCCGCATTTCCGGAGTCGACATCCTCGAGCGGGTCCGCACTCGTCGGCGCCGTCTCGACCCATTTCAGGGTCGGGGCCACGGTACGTTGCAACTGCTCGAGAATCCGCTCCTGCGGGCTGCCGGCCCGGACAGCGAGCTTGGCTCGCTCGAGCTGGAGGGTGCTGCGAGGTTTCGCATTCTCGCGCTGATAGACCACGAGTTGCGGAATTCGGATGATGTATGCGAGCATGGCATCGGTAACCGGGCCGTACTCGGCCTCGAATGGCGGCGGCACCGCTCGCCCGCCGCAGGGCTGCACAGCCTTGGCCGCGCGTGGGTGGTCAATCATGCTTCGTTCCTTTACCCCGGACATCGCCTCTCTCCTGAAAAGCTACCAGGCCCCCCGTACGTCGGGGACAACGCACGGTAGGTCGAAAGGTTGTCAATCCCATGGCAGGCTTGACCAAACGGTTAATCCATGGCATGAGCAAACGCTCTTTGCGGTTGATCGCTTGCCCCTGCGGGCGAGACGAGAAATAGAAGTTACTTCCGTACATTGTAGCACATCGGCCACATCCGCCAGCCCCCGCCGGGGCGGCTGATCGACTCACGCGCGAGGCCCCAAGTCCAGCAACACCCCGCCCTAACCCGGCGGGGTTTTACATTTCTTCACCAGCCGTTGTTATCGCGGCGCTGCCCTCATGCGACCCGTGGGCAGCCCCGCCATGCGTCTCCGTGTGGCGGGGTTTTTCGTGTGTGCCATCCCAAAATGAACGACGGGTAGATTTTATACCAGATAGCGCTTGACATGGGCGGGTATGTTTTATACCCCTACCTCCATAGCCAGCGAGCCCACCGCTCGCAGTATGGAGGATAGACCGATGTCGGTAGCGCTTTTCCAGTTCGAAGCCATCAACGAGCTTCACTCGTCGCTTCTTCGCATGGGCGACTTCGAAACCTGCGCCGATCCTCGCGGCTATATCCGCACCAGCAACAAGCTTCTGGACGCCTGCTATTCGGTGCTTGGCGTCGAGCATGTCGATCAGTTCGCTTCGGCGGAGGATTGCGCGGCCGACTTCATCTCGCGCTGCCTGACCTCGGCAACCCCTCTCGCGGAGAGGGGGGCATGAGCGCCGCCCGCACCGAATCTGTCGAAGTGCCGATTGCCTTCTGCTGCATCGAGGGCGGTGGCTTCATAAGCGGCTGCTCCTGCGTCAATCCGAACCACGGCACGGTCGTTGTCCAGCGCAAGGCCGCCGCTCCCGAAGTCGGCAGCGATGAGTGGCTCAAGCGCTCGCGCCATTACCACCCCGGAGATTTGGCATGAGCACGCCCCTCGCTTCTACTGGTTGGGCTGAGCCTCGCCTGATGCCGCTCTTTGATGCGCTCGACACGTTGTATCAGGAATGGCGTGATCCGGACGGCGGAACCGACGAAATTTCCGACAAGCTGCTGCGCGCCCGCGACCTCTGCGAGGATGCCGACATTCTGATTGAGCACATCAGGAAGGGAGGTGCATCATGAACGCACCGCGCATCATTTCCCACGCTGACCGCGTACTGGCCAAGTACAAGGTGAAAGCAGCCGAGCTTAGCCGTGTGCTTCCCGAGCGCCGGGACGAGGAGCCGAACCACGGCCTTCTCTATGACGACCATGACGTTGCCACGATCCGGGCTTCTGCTTGGGAGGGTTCGCTGTGAGCGGGGCGGCCGACGTTCTCCGCACTGCGGCGCAAGACGTGATCGAGGCATACAAGCGGCTCAATCCGATGCGCACAGCCGACTTTCACCGCTCGGAATGCGACTGCTTCCGCTGCGCGATGGACAATCTGCAAGCCGCTCTCGCGTATCAGGAAAACGGCAAGTGACCGGCGGCATCGCTTCCTTCGTGCGCTGCCTCGAGAGCCTCACCCCGATCACCACGCGCTGCATCCCGGTTGATGCGGATCGCTGTGACACCTGCACGGACGAAGAATGGTTCGCGCTCATGTCCGCCAAGTACGGCGAGGATTTCGAGGCGCGCGATTTCGCGGAAGGCCCGGCCAATCCGACGCTCAACCAATCCAACATCATCCGAGGGGAATAATCATGGCTACCACGATGGAAAAGATCGACGTCCGCAACCGTTGGACGAACGCAATTCAGTTCACGGCCGAAATCGAAGTTTCGGAGTGGATGACTACCAACCTGTGCCGATGAGAAGAGCCCCTGCCAGCCCAACCCCTGCCATGGGGCGGCGCCCTGCCGTGTGCTGCCCGAGGGTGGTGCTCACAACGCCACGGTGGACGCGGTCGCCGCCGCCCGACGCGAGCCGGCGAAGGTGATCGGCGACGGCGTCGCGGGGATCGTGACCGTGATGATCGGATCGAGGATGGTGTGGCCCATGTTCAGGCTCCCTTAGGTGCAGTGACAGTGACGACGAAGTCGGTGACGATGAACTGGCCGCCGGTGCCGGCGCCGGCATAGCCGCTGATCGACCCCCCTTGGCCATTGAAGCCGACCAGCCCGCCGATATTGGAGGCGATGTTCTGGCCGCTGACGGTGATCAGGGCCGAACCGCCGCTCGCCTGGGCCATGATGGCGTTGTTGCTGAAAGTGGGGGTGTCGCTGTCGGTGGTGCCGTTGCCCCCGACCATGCCGCCCACATTCTGGTCGCCCGTCACCGTCAGCATGGCGCTGCCGCCGCTCAGGCTGGAGGTGACCAGAATATTGTTGTTCTGCAGGGTGCCTTCATTGTCGCCGACCAGCCCGCCGATATTGCTGGTGCCGGTCGGGCCGCTGAGAGACAGCGAGGCGCTGCCGCCGCTCGCCATGATGGTGACGCCCGATTGGGTGACGGCACCGCTCGAATCATTCATGCCGATCAGGCCGCCGACATAGTCGGAGCTGCGCACCAAGGCGCTGACCGCGCTGACGGACCCGTTATTGTAGCCGACCGCGCCGCCGACATAAGAGCCGCCCGAGACGGTCAAGCCGATGGTGCCGGAGCCGCTGGCTTGCACCGCGACCAGGCTGTTGCGCAGCGTGCCTTCATTGTCGCCGACCAGGCCGCCGACTGTACCGGAACCGGTCACGATCCCGCCGGTGACCGTGACGCCGCTGATGGTGCCCAGATTGCTGCCGGCCACCGCGCCGACAGTCCCGAAGCCGCCGACGGCGACATTGCTCAGCGTGAAATTGCCGACGCTGCCGCCGCTGCCGATGGCGGCGAACAGGCCGGCGGGCTGTTATTCAAAAGCCCAGGAATGACACAATGCGTCGACGCACACCCCAGGGAAGGTCGACGCACCCTATGGCTAGCAAAAGAAACTTTCCTATTTACTGCTTTCACTGTAAGAAGCCTAGTCATACAGTCAAGGATTGTCGGAAAAGAAAAGGAAGAAATATTTTTCATGCCAGGAATGCTAACACTCATGTTCACCCATGAAAAGTCAATCCCTATGCTCACAGGAAAAATGTGAGGCATCATGTGTGCTGGTTTTACTATGGTAAGGTTGGGCATGAAATGAATGATTGCTTCTGGATGAGGAAGGATGACCTGGTGGCTCGGAGGTGGAGAGCACTAGTTTGAAGTGCCTCTAACTCTCAAGGACCCAAGAAAATTTGGGTACCTAAAAATGTCAAATGAGAATTTTGGTTGTAAGGGTGCCTTGGAGCTGAACAAGGATCAGTCAGAAAATAACAGCTCAAGGCACATGTGTGTAAATGTTTAGTTGTCTGAAAATAAGATAAAATGTTGGCTTGTCTCCCTCACTAGCTAATCTATGCATGCTCCAGAAAATTCGACCTTACTGCTAAAAATTTCTGGCTCATTGTTAAGAATGTTTGAATATATATGATGCAGAATTTACTCTTTGATTCTTCTGAAATACTCATTGACTGAACTGAGAGTTTGAAAATTTTACTTGTCAAATTAGAATGACATGTACGCACATTTGGAGTCTGCATGTGCTGTAAATGATGAGTGTCATTCTGTTTCTTCTTCCATTATCATGCATAACATGCTAAGGAGAGGTCCAAGAATCCTGCTTCATACTTCATAGCATTGTCTCTCCTGAAAATGATTCATCATGTAATAACCCTTTGGTATATTGAATGTTGACGTGTGGAAAATTGGATTAAGTCCAACGGAAAACCATCACTATGCGAGAGAGGATCTTTGGATCAAGTTCTCCACCTGGTACTATGGGTTAACTATTTATATAAGTCCTAGGATGCATACTTACTTGTCAAGAGTGTAACATCTGAATCCGTCCGAAATCTAAAGATAATTAAATATTTTATATTTAGAGTCCATATAAATTTTATGTTCTCTTAATTAAAGTCCAGTACCTTGAACGATATAGTGAATATGAGTTTAACGAATTTTATTAAGTAAATTAAATAGATATCTCACTTTAATAATGTGTAACTCTTCATAGGAATGTCGGAATAAGGTCAATATTAAGCCTATTGGAAAGAGAATTCAAAGATCTATAAGTTTCATGTTGAGCACATTTTGAAAATTTACCATTTAGTAGGCCAAAAATAAGATGCAATGAACTAATACCTTGATATACCGTTATTGCTCATTTTCTGGGAGTTTTTGTAAAAAAAAATTACACTCTCTCAACCCCATCGATGGAAGGTTCTTAACAAGAGAAACAAAAATATCTCCCTCTCACGTCACCTTCCCCCCTCCTTCCTATCTACTCCTTCTCCTTCTTATCCTCTTCTTCTCCATCTTATATCTTCCTCTCCTTCTTATCCTTACCCCTCTCTCCCACGTAACATTCCCCTCCCCCCTATATATACCCCACTCTCCTCTCCCCCTCTACACATGTCCTCCCCCATCTCTCTTTCTCATTCTCTCTCTTTTTTTATTTTCATTTATTTTTTCTTCTCATCTCTCTCTCCCTAATATCTCTCTACTTTCTCTCTCTCTTCTCTCTCTACTTTCTCTAATCTGTCTCTACTTTCTCTCTCTACTCTCTCTACTTTCTCTCTCTACTCTCTCTCTCTTCTCACTCTCATTCTCTTATAAATAAGCAGAGAAGAGAATACGGCATCAGAATATGATAAATATTTGACAAAAGTTCGGACGAAGGATTTGGAACTTATTTGGACCATTTCACCATTCTTTACATGTTTGGGACGGGAAAATTATCTTTTCCTACGCAAAGATTATTACAACGGGCTGATTTGAATCACGTCCGGAAGCCGGTGCTTCCGGTCCGGAAACCGTGTCCGAAATCAGCCGGAGTTGGGGAAATCAAGCCGGTGTCGGGCATGGAGTTAAGTCCTCCCGGTGCCTCATAAGGGAGCGGATGAACACGAGGGAAGCGATTTTGGCCGTGCGCGCCGGCATATCCGCCGGGACCGGTTTCGCCCGCCGTCCGCGACGGTTCCTTCCGGTGGTCCGCGTCGCCGGATTCGTCTGGGCCGCCGGTCTTGCCGGCACGGTCCGGGGCGAGGCGCCGAAGCCTCGCGAGACGACGCTTGTCCGGTTCCTGTGCGTCTCGCCGTCGCTGCCGTCCAAATTCGTCCGGCAGCCGGACGGCTACTACCTGCCGGTGCCGTTCGATTACGACGAGCGCCCGCCGGGGGCGGTCTTCGTCCGGACGAACGCCGGCTACAGACCGGTGCCGTTCGCGCAGAACGGACTTTCTCCGTCGTTCGAGATTCCGGACGAGGCGGAGACGGCGTCGTCGCCGGGTTTTTATTTCCGGGCCGCCCGGTCGGACGACGCCCGGAAGGTTTTGGAAAACGCCGCGTCCTCCGGCGTGTCCGCCGCCGCGCCGGCACATCCCGCCGGCGACAAGACCGTGTGGCGTCCGATCGCGCCGCCGCTCCCGCACGACGGCGGCGAACATCTTCTCTGCCTTTACAATCCCGATCCCAAGGCGCGCTGGTATCCGGCGAAGTCGCTCGACATCCCGGCCGGCGCGGCGGATTTCCCGGCGGAGTCCGGGATGGCCGTCAACCTTTCCGCGCGGACGGTGTATGTGAAAATCGGTGACAACGGGCGGACCCTGACGCTCGCGCCCGGCGCGTGGGCGGTCGTGCGCGCGGCCGGCGACAGGGACGGGCGCGTCCTGCTGAAGGCCGCCGCCCCGCTCGCCGGCGCGAAACCCGCGGTCGTCTACCGTCGCGCGCATCCCGCGCCGCATGGCGGCCGGATGCTCGTCGTCTTTTCCGAAGCCGTGCCCGTGCAGGGCATCCCGCTCGACGTCCTCGTCGCCCCGCTCGACAACCCGCGCCCGCCCGCGCTTCCGGAAGGAGTCCGCCGATGAGCCGGCCGCGTTCCGGGCGCGGCGGCTTTTCGCTCGTGCTCGCGCTGACGGTGATGGCGATGCTGCTCATCCTCTGCCTCGGCGCGGCGTCGCTGCTCGCGGTCGAGCTCCGCATCGCCCGGGTGTCGGTCTCCTCGGCGCGCGCGCGTCTGAACGCCGTCGCCGGAGCGCGGATCGCCTTCGGCGAACTGCAACGCCTTCTGGGTCCGGACCAGCGTATCTCGGCGGCGGCGGACATTCTCGGCGATCCGTCGGCGACGGATCCGGCCTCGGCGGCGTGGTGCGCCGATCCGGATCGCGGCCGTATTGTCCATCCGCGCTGGATCGGCGTGTGGAACGCCGGCCGCGCGACGGATACGGTCGGTACGGGTACGTTGCCGGACGCCTCGCCGGACGACGCCGGCAAATACGTCGTCGTTTCGCCCGCCGACGGCTCGATGCGCGACATGCGTTTCGACGGCCGGGACTGGCGGAAGTCGCGCGCGGGACGCACCGCGCCGGAAGCCTCGTCGCGACTGCTCTCGTGGCTGGTCAGCGGCAACGAGGGACTGCCGGCGGGAAGCGCCGCGATGCTTACGCCTTTTTCCACGGTGAAGAACGTCGCCGCGCCGGATGCGCTCGGACGGGCGGAGGATGTCACGCTGCTCGGCGGCGGGACGCTCGGCGCGCTGCCGTCGCCGGACCGTGTCGCCGACGCCGATTTCCTCGGCGCCCGGGCGCGCAAGGTCGGCGTTCCGGGTCCGGACGGGGCCGCTTCCGGGAATTTCGCCTACCTGGTCGCCGACGAGGGTGTGAAGGCCCGCGTCAACCTGAAGGACAAGTTCGAGGGACGCACGCCGTCGCATCTCATCATCTTAAGAAAATAATTCTTAAGCAAAACTACCACTGCCTTCAAGATAATCAACAATCATCTAACAGAAAGAGTATTGAAAGATGGTGGTGATGATTCGATTTACAAAAACAAACACTAATTGCAAAGAATATGAGACCAGAGCCAATAATCAAAAAAATGTGCTTTTACAGAAATTAGCATAGCCAAAAAGTATGAATCTAAACAAACAATCAAAGTTAAGCATGGCATTGAGATACTACAGCAAAATGTCTTTGTATTTATCACAAAGCTCGATGATTATGTCGTCTGTAAGAACACTGATATTGTGACATCTTCTATGAGTACTATATAATATATGGAGTTGGTTTAGCTTTTAACCACTAAAAGATTATGCATGTAGTGGATCTGATAAACTTGTGTCTGGTGTCACTTTCCCCTTGTTTAATAGAATCTTGACCTCTTCACATCTGGTGTAGTTTTTAGAGTATTTCTCTTCTTCTGTCCTTGCAGATCCTGGCCTCATATTGCATCCTCAAATTCATTGTACATTTTCAATGGCAAACCACCATCAATCACAACATAAACCAAGGGATCATTCATTTTGGAAGTGGATAAACCAGGGGATCTACCTTATCAATTAATAGAGCATATCTAGCATGACTAGATCCAACCCTTTATATATTGTCTACTTTAGACGAAGCCCACATGGTTTTGACCACAAAAATCACCTTACAAGTAATGGAAGCAAGCCATAATATACGTATATATATAGCCAACTAGAGGTGGCAATGGCTCGGGTTGGGTAGGGTCAGGGTTGGGTCCATAGTGGAGTCTAATAAATTTTGCCTGACCCAACCCGACCCGACCCAACTTTGGGTCAGAGTATTGTAACCCATACCCAACCCAGCTCAAGGCGGGTCAAGGCAGGTTGGGGTCAAAAAGTACAAGTTAGACTAGGTTGGGATGGGTTTGTCTTACAAACCTTAAAACCTAGGTGCTAAGGTTGAAGGGGCCCAGGACTAAAACCTCAAGGAACCCACATGTGTTTTCCGATATGGGATTATCCCCATTCGGGGCTCCAACACTCCCCCTCACGGCCAATATGGGCCGTGAAAATAGATTAGAAAGGAGGTGGCGCAAATATCATAGTGGGCCTTGGCCTGCTCTAATACCATCTTACAAACCTTAAAACCTAGGTTTGTGTATCTCAACACCGCGGTTTTGTGGATATCAACATGGTATCAGAATATGGTCTTAGCCCAACTCCATATATTTCTTATCTTGCCACCTCCACCCAATTACTATCCACGGCCCATCTTAGCCGTGAGGGGGAGTGTTGAAATTTGGGCATAATCCCTGGGCAATAGTCCCGTATTGGTTAAATGAGTTACGGTTCATGTGCTTATGACCCTGGGCTTGTGTATCTCAACACCGCGGTTTTGTGGATTCAACAGTTTAGGTACCGACCCGACCCGAAGGAATGTGCTGGTCAGAATGACCCAACAGAAATTGACCCGGTCGTCAAAAGTTATGACCGTAACCCAACTTTTTAAGGGTCAAGTTGGGTAGGGTCAACAGGCTGGGTAAAGTTTTGCCAAGTCTATAGCCCACTAACTTCTTCTCCCTTTCCAATATGAGACTAATCCAGTTCAATCCTACCCCAGTTCTCAGGCATAGTGGTAGCTCCACACCATGGCAGCTCTACATTGGCATGTTTTGACCTTCACATCCAAGTATCCCTTTCTTACAAGTAGTCATCTCCTATTGTCCGGCCCACGACTAGGTCACTATGATATCCACTGAGCAACTAACTCTGACTTAGTGGACATAAGAAAGCAATGTCAGAAATGCTCATATCAACATTTGGAGTGTGTCAAGAATCCACATTAGACCTTTATATGTGATCCAGTTTTACCACAGGTGACCTTTTTGTACACTAAAGTTTGCTATTGGATTAAACATGTGCGCCTAGATCATCATCATTTTTGTTTGAGGGGAACATCAGATCCTGGAGCATATGAATGACCAGTCGGTTCTCGAGATAATATAATGTAGCTAACATATAGTAATGCATTAAGGGCTAAGGGATCGAGATACAATTCCTGACTTACCTGAGCGGTGAACGGATGACTTCATAATCTTGCTCAACTGAAAAGGTTAGCCATCAATGAATAATAACGATTTAAACAAGGCATAATCTTTTAACCAATGAAACATAAGCCAACCATGACATTAACAGACTCTAACAGGTGCGCCATACTAGCAAAACGGACTGGGTAGAATCCGTTAAAGTCCACTGATTCAAATTCTTCAATAATAGATGACCCAGTTACTTGGCAGACTAGGTACCATGCGTTATGATAACATAATAGATCTGAGACCGTCCGTTAAAGTTCCTGGGTTGCCAAAAAAAAATGAGCCCTAATTTTCCTCATTTGTTTAACACATCGTAATCACCCAAAAATCCTCTCCATCCAAAACCCCTCTCCAACCTCCGGTGAGACCCCCCTCCGACCACGATGACGTGTGAGAAAGGGAGAAAAAGGAAGGCGATCCGAAAGAGGAAGGCAAGAGTAGAACGGGAGGCGACTTCTTCCCCACCGGCGAGCCCATCGGAGGAAGAAGAAACGGAGTCGGCGGTGACCCAAGCGACGGAGGAAGAAGCCCCCACGGCCCAGGAAGAAGTAGAGGAAGCTGGGGAAGCTCTTGGCATCGAGGAAGAGGCCATAGCACCAGAGAAGAAGAAGAGAGGCCAAGACCCAGAGGTAGGCCGATTTTGCCCTAAAAATGTGATTTTGAATTTCAAATCTTAATGCATGTGTGATTGGAGGGGAGGGAATGAGTCTGGGGACTCATTGGAATGATTTGTAGGCCTATTTGGCCATTCCCATGGGTTTGAGGAACGGATACAACCTTGCCGGTTGCAGAGAAGCATAATGGCCCTTCCAGTAGCTGTTATGCCCTTAACGCGCTTGAGCTAGTGCGTTAAGTGCACCAGAACCAGAAACTGAATTTTTTGTTTTTTTATTTTTGGATTTTTTTTTGTTGTTTTGGTTATTATAAATGCAATGCAACTAATTCCTATGACTTCAATGACTGACCCTATGACCTAAATGTGCAGGGGAAAAGAAGAACAAGGATCACATGACTCCAAGTATGGGCGGTCTACCTCGCGCTGTCGGAGTACCAAAGAGAGAGGCTAGCTGCTATGGGCTTCGGGGAAGTCCTCAGCATTGAGGTGGTGAGAATGGATACGGCCGTCTTATTCACCTTGCATGAGAGATGGGATCCAATCAGCTGGGCATTTATATTCCCATGGGGACACATGATACCGACGCTAGAAGACATGGCCCGAATCAGTGGCTTACGAGTGCATGGCAAGGCGGTGACCGGATGGGCTTATGTTGACTACCGAGAGCTAGCCCAGGAGTTGCTTGGGTTAGACTTGATGAGGCCGGGGCATCCATTGTCCCAATTATTACGATCAATACTGCAAGAGAGTTTGGGACTCCGGAGAGCGGCAATAGCGGTTGGCGAGCTACTGGAATAGCACATCGACCGGGTGGTCAAACAGGTGCGCCCGAGTGTGGCGATAGAGGCGGGACAAGAGGGAGACAGGGCTTTGAGATGCTTCCTGATGTTCTTGTTCGGAAAGCTCCTGTTCCCAACCCGAGCTGATGTAATCAGTTGCAGGCTCGTATCACTGCTAGAGGACTTGAGCAAAGTGGGGAGGTATGCATGGGGAGCAGCGATTCTACTCACTCAGTGCGACCGACCGAGTGACGATGCTAGGCGGCTTCTCACCTTTCCTACAGGTAAATGCCTAAATGCTTCTAAATGCTTTCTAATATGCGTTTAATATTATATGCTGACATCTCTAAAATACAGTTTTCAGTTTTCCTATACCTACCAGGGATTGGCCGAGGGGTTGAGCTACATCCAGAGTGGATCCCCATTACAAGGCGGTGGAGCATAGCTCGAGACACGGGGTTCAATTAAGAGGTTGACTCGAGCGATCCAAGAAGACCTCGACTTATACCCACATGCATCAGTAAAATCCTGAATTTAAATCTTTCCTATATGCTTCTATATGTTTGACAAATGCTGACAAATGACTTGAACGGCCCCTTGCAGGTGCGTTGGACACCGTATGGGGATGAGGGACATGAGGGGCAGCCGTGGGTAGAGGCTTCCCTGGCCTATAGGGGATGAGATATTTGGCTCCACTGCATCAATGTGATCGAGCCACTTCATTATCACTTGATCATGAGGATGCGAGGAGTGCATCAGCCTGCGGTGACATTCCCTCACCGACACGACAAGCATCCGAGAAAATCGACAAAAGGGATTGCTAGTGACATAGATTGGAGAGGTCGAGCCAGAAAATACGTCCAAGACTGGAAGCAAAAGGGCAAGGCAGTGAAAGAGCGGGCGGATAGTGACGAGGCATATTTGAAAGCCTACACCCGTCGGTATGGCGGCCAAGTCTTTTGCGGTACCCGATGACCGGTATGAATGCTGAACTCAACACTTGCATTCTATATGAATGAATGAATCTTATATGCATTGATACTTGCTTCTAAATGCAGCTAGACCCACAAGGATGGATCGCCGAACTCGAGGGATTGCTTAATGCCATTGTCCAGCAGCGGGACGAGTTTCGGACAGCCTTGGAGCTTTTGGTGAGTTTTCCTAAACCTTGGACTTAAACTGAACTGCTCATGTATTGACCAAAACTGCAAATTGACTGACTGATCTCCAACATGCAGCGGGCCGAGGGAGCCCAGAGGACCAGACTAGATGCACCGTCCTCCTCCACACAGCCTGCCGGGGGACGGGCTGAGCGGGATGCAGAATTTACCCGGGTCGGTGCTCGAGCCGAGGAGGCCGAGGCTACCCTCGCAGAGCGAGTAAGAAAACTTAAATCTCAGACTTAAATGCTTCATGATATATGCAAATGTCTATACTGACCATGATGCAAATGCAAAATGCAGGCGAGAGAGTTGACCACAGCACTAGCCGAGGCGGCGCTAGTGCGAATAGAGGTGGCGGAGGTACCCCAACTTCGAGAGGAGATGGAGTGACTCCGGGAGGAAGTGACTCGACTGAGCGGACAGATGGCGGATGTAGAGAGATACCAGACCGAGGCTTATGAGGCACGACTCCAGGTTCACAATTTTAAGATCGAGCTCAGGACCATGGAGTGAAAAGTCCAGATGATGGGTCGAGGACCCGAGTGGAGCGCATCCCGGAGCGGTGCAGTGGGAGGCTCGTGGAGTGTGGCACCGAGCGCATCGGTAGGAGATTATCTGGCTAGTTCTTTCGGTCATCGAAGGAGTGAGGAGGCAGAGCGGAGATAACCCCCAGATGAAGAGCACAGTGCCATGGAGCCACCACTAAAGTGGCTAGAGGGCACTGGGGATAGTGGTGGCCTGGGAGACAGACCGACTGAGTGACATGTTCTTTCTTTTGGTTCTTTTGTTCTGTTCTTTTTTTGATTTTTTTGACACACATTTGTATATGACCATTAGAATGTGATGGAATGAAGTGGAAAAAAAATTTTGGTTCATGGAAATATGAACGTGAATGCATGGATGTGAACAGGTTTGTGAGATGGAAATGGAAATGAATATAGAATGGATAAAATATGTGATGGGCATATGTGTGGAAAAACGTGTGGAATGGATGAGTGTGTAATGGTTGAATGAAATGCAAACGAGACCGACAGGTTTGATCAGAAAGAAAGAACAAATGGATCCTCATCCTACAGCAGACCATTTAACGGATCACATTCAGACCGTTAAGTATGCATAGTGGACCATGGTCCATGCGCTATACTCGACAGAGTGAAGGTGGTTGACAGCCAGAGCTTAACGGACCAACAGAAGCACGTTATGATTCTATAACGGGTCCACGATAGATCGTTAAATGAATCTGTAGCTGAATTCGATCGGGACTCTCTCAAGAACATCTGAAGTTGGATGGAAAGGGGCCTAATCCATGCTAGAACCCTTCTAGACCTAGGATAAGACTTTCTAACCACAATACCCACACTTTAACACCAAAATCAAGCCTCTATAAGTAGGAATCAAGCGCTAAATTCGCAGCTCACCCTATTCCTCTGCTACAAGTTTAGAAAACCTAGGAAATAGCCAAGAATATCATGAAGAGAGGCTTTGGAGCCTTTGCCATAGAGGAAAGGGTCTACACTGGGCCTAAAGCTGCTAGGAAGGAGCATGGGGAACTCCAAAGGTTAACCTGCATCCCCAAGCATCTGAGTTCTTATCAAAAAAGATTCAATTTTTCTATATTTTTCACTCTCTTATGACCTTCTTCTCCCTATTCTTTTCTTCTCTATTTCTTCTCTATCCTTTTCTTGGCCCACGGTGCTATTCCAATCTGAAGTGGGTGGCTCCCATGATCAAAGAACTTCCATTAAAGGTCCTATCATTCCTAAGGGCAGTGTCTCCTTCAAGCCCCCTCCACCCACAAGAACCTCCACCAACCTTAGCCACCCCTCCCCAAGGTACTTCCAGTCTTTTTTTTTTTTTATATAAAGCTCGAGTCACCTAATATTTTGAAGGGAGAGTGCACCCCATTCTAGAAGAAGGGAATGTTCTCACTCCACCAAAAAAATTAGGTGCTACTTTTATTTATTTATAATCACCATATACAAGTAAGAGGGCCAAAGCCTAACAATAAATGGCAAAGGCCTATAAAACAAAAACTTGAACCGTTCATCATCAAACTCTCTCTACCAAAGAAAACAAAAAAGGATTACACAAAGCTTCTACGGATATTTGGAATCGCTGCAGCATCTGCCTTTGCATACGCCTTAGCACGAAGTGGGAGTTCTTGTATAGAGTAGAAGACCTTGTTGTGGCCTGAAAGAACAGCGTGATTTGCAAGGGAATCCGCCACTTGGTTAGCTTCCCTGTAGACATGTACAATGGGACATCCATATGAAAACAATAACTTTTGCAATTCATCCCACCAAGGAAGAAGAACCCAAGGGGGATCCTTCTTTTTGAGTATGGTATCCACAATTAAGAGAGAATCTGAGTATATCACAGATAAAGGGGTAAATGAAGAATTAACCAATCTCAAAGCATCAATCAAAGCCCGGCCTTCAGCTTGCATAGCATTACCAAAGCCATAAAAATATGAAAAACCCAGAACAAAATCTCCCTTACTGTTTCTGATGCAGCCACCACCGCCAGCCATCCCAGATTCTGGTTTGAAACAACCATCTATGTTCAAAGAGAAACCAGCCATAGGAGGAACCCATCTAACCAGGTTAATCAATGCACATTTGGTCACCACTGGAATATCAAATGCCAGGAGAATATCTTTGTATTTTGAGTTGGTGAATTGCTTGAATTTTACCTGCTGAGTCACAGTTCTAAGAGCTTGAAGAATGTCGGATGCAACTCTTGTAATATTTGGCTTAACCCCATCAAATCTTGCTTTGCAACGTGCCTTCCAGATTTCCCAAATAGTAATAACAATGGTAAGCAAGGATATGAAGTCTTCGGGAGAAGATTGATTTGTTTCAGCAATGCACCAGTTTAACCAATCAAGGACATTGTCTGAATTGGGACTAAACTCTGCAGTTAATGGGCTTAATAGGTTCCATAGAGTAAAGGCAATTTCTCCTTTTAGGAACAAGTGGTTGAGATCCTCAATTTCTTTGTTCATCTGGCAGCAGGAGCAGCAAGAAACCAGCTGAATTCCCATTTTCTGAATACTGATATCTACCGGGATTGCATGATGAAGGAGTTTCCAGCAAAAGGTACCTGCTCTGGGAGGGTATTTGTTATGCAAAAGCTTCTTCCTATTGCCCGCTGGATGTTGAATGACTTGACTTTTCAATTCTCTGTATACTGATTTAACAGTCAATACCCCTGAGGTTGTATGAACCCAAACAGGGATGTCTTTTCCTTCTAATAATGTGTAGGATTTAAGACCTTGCACAGTGTCATCATCACTAATAAAATGCCATGCAGGATGGTGGTCATCAAGGAGCACCTCACTAACCAAACAATTTTCCAGTGTGGATGGGGGAGAGCTGCAAGCAGATAAAGGAATTTTGAACCATGTGTCCTTGAAAAATCTGGTTGTGGTACCATCTTTAACAGATACTCGGAGACCAGATAAAAGGAAAACTTTAGCTGCATTGAAATCCCTTCTTCTGATACCAGCAGGAAAAGGAGATATGCAGTCTGTTAAATGTTTTCCGTTCAGATATTTGTTCCTGACAAAATTTGCCCACAAAGAGTCACTGGTAATGGCCATCCATAGCAGCTTAACATGGAAGCAAAACTGGATATCCTCAACCCTGCGGATGCCAAGCCCACCTTGCTCAACCGGACAGCAGATTTTGTTCCAAGCAATCCAGTGTTTGTAGAAAATCACATTTTATAAATTAATCTTATCCTCATATATATAATTCCATTCGTCCACATGTTGGGAGCCTTATGAGAGGTTGCCACGTGGCCTAGGATACTGTGCCAATCATTTGCCTTCGAAGCCACATGACCACTTAAGTAACTCACGTAAGCTTACCCATTTTTCAGCCTTGGCAGTCTATTTTTCACATTTAGGAGCCATTTGTCAGCCGTAGGAGCTATTTTTCACCCTTAACCCGTCGCTAAAGGTGTTCACTTGACTCACTTGAGACCCGTTGCTTTGTTGGCCTTGAGCCGTCACGTAAAGCTATTTGTCACCCTTAGGTGTATATTATACATCATTGAGGCTTCATTTGTCACCACTAAGGCTCTATTTGTCATCGTTAAGGCCCTTGTTACCTACACGAGCTCCTCTTCATTTTTGCTGACTGTTCTTCGTCGTTGTTGACTTTTTGTCAACTCTGCTGCCCATATATCACCCTCATTAGCCATTTTTCACAGATATTGCCCATTTATCTTCCTTATGAACTTTCTTTTGCCATTGATGCTAATGTGCCACAACTGCTTGTTATTTTTCACTTCTATTGTTCATTTGTCACTGACATCATCCATTATTCACCTCTGCCAAGTTATTTGTCAGCCATGATGGCTATTTCTCACCCTTACCATGGCATTTGTCTTCCTTGATAGTCTTTTGCCTGTTGTTCGAAGTTTTTGACATTTTACACTTGGTTGTGTCGACCCCCCTTGAGCGTTGCGTTAACGCAGCTTCTCTAGTTTTCAAGCATTTTAGGCTTGCTGTCCATTTGTCTCCCTTACTGATGTATTAGTCACCCATATCTCCTATTTGTCACTATTAGGCATCTATTTTTCACCCTTAACCTTGAAAGACTGTCGCCTTTGATGCTTTGTCCAGTTCATCATTCTGCTTCAGGTGGCGAATGGCTCTGGCGTCTAGCTACGTCGACGGTGTTGGAGCCTTGCGTCGACGCCATCAATGTGGAATGTGAGGGCTTCAGCACTACCAGGCATTTTCACCTTTGCTAGGCTATTTTTCATCCTTATAGCCTATTTTACACCGTTGACCACCTATTTGTCACCACTAATCCGTCGCCATTGACCTTAGCATTTCTGTCTTGCGAGCTGCTCTGGTGTCAATGCTGTGAGCTTCTGGCATCGACTCCATCAACATGAAATCTTCTTCTTTGGCCACTCTTCAACACTGTGAGCCCATTTGTCACCCTTAATGGGTATTTGTGACCCATGTAGGCTATTTTTCACCTTTAGCTTAGGGCTCTACCTAGTGACTTCGGTTGACCAAATTTTGCAAATCGGTCGACCATTTTTGGCTTCAAGCACATCTTGTGTTGGGTTCAGTGCCCTCCCTCGTTGTCTTTAACAATGGTTTTGATGATTCTAATATATTGTGTGTTTTATGCTTAATGGCTTTTTCATGTTGAACAATCTAACATGATGACATCTTATTTTGTAGGTTGAAATGGGGATTCGTGAATAGAGTTTTAATGATGACTCATGCGAGCTGTGCATGAGGTTTTCAACTTGCAGGTTCATATTAATGGTATTTCATTGGAACCATGGTACGAAAGGAAGAAACGTCTTTCACATCTTGGAAGTGATTGGAAGACCAAATGTGTAGCTGGACTTTGAATGGATTGATTGGTAATGGCTTGGAATTAGTTTGTATATTCAAACCTGGAAGCTGAGGTACATTGTAATACCTCACTCAAAACTTGAAGGCAAAAGATAAGTTGATGTCTTAATGTGTTTTTCATTGTTCAAACACCTTGGTGTATGATTGGTTCTGGTTTTACATTTATATATGTCTTGATTGCTGATGAGTGCGTTAACGCACTGCGTACGCTGCGTCAACGCAGCCTTCCAACCAGCAACTAACGCTTCTGGAAGGGGCACTGCGTCCCTCCCCTTGGCTGGTCGTCCAACTCTTCCCCCTCCCCATTCCTCCTTTGGCTTGGGCGCACCCTACTACCAGCCATCTCCCCCATCACCTCTAGGCCTAGCTCTGCCCTCCTCTCCTTCCCCCTTGCCCCTCTGAGCCCCCATCGACCTCCATCACCTTCCTCCAGCATCCCACAAGTACCAGCCTTCCATTCCCATTGCAGTCCCTTCACCCGTTCCCACCACTATCAGCCCCTATTCCCAACCTGCTCAGTCCAGTTCGCAGGCAGCAACAGAGGTCCTAGTTGCAGAACCTGTCCCGAAGTCGTTCGGCAACAACCGGAGGTGCACCATATATCGACGAAAAGCTCATCGAGAAAGCTTCACAGTTGTGTGGTCTTGTCGGCATCTGACATCCCTACTGCCCAGAGGACTCGTTCTTCTTCGACTACGCAGATCAGGACCAGTTGGCGTCCTGAGATGACTTCCTGGAGCTCCCACGGTCGCATCGCACAACTTCTGAAGGCGCCGCTTGGCTGAGGACTTCTACAACCAGTCGGCGCCCATCAACAAAAAGCGGTGTCTAGTTCCACATTCAGAGAAGCGTCTTCTAATTTTCTTCCCCCAAGTGCGTAGAACAGGTCCCTCCGGACCTGACCTGACCCCCCTCACTCAACGGGCTCCTCCTCACCGCCCCGACATCGTTCTGTGTCCCCCTGGTTGCTGCTCAAAGAAGACTCGTCCACGGTCATTCTCGACTTGGTCCCGCCACGATGCGACTTTGGGAGCGGCCATGGCGGCTACAACCAGCTGCTGCTACACCCTGGGATCAGCCTGAGCCAGAGCACAGAGAGCCTGTTCCAGGAGCCACCCCGACCGGTGGTGACGACGGGTCTATCCACAAAAATTCGCCAGCGTACCAGGGTCCGTCAACGACGATTCGGCACCTGTCTCGGTGACTTTCGAGTTTGGTGGAGTGCATGGTGGCGTCTTCAGTGACTCACTGTCTAGCAGTTCTGGATCTGGATAGAACTGGAGAAGTGCCCTTCTGACACCAACTTAGCTAATCTCCCCTCCCCCGCCTGGCCGGCTTAGCGCCCCTCCCTATGCGGAGGTAGTGTTTGGGTGTAACACTTAATTTCCCCTCCCCTAGTCCAACCCCCCCTGTATGGGGAGTAGTGCTTGTATAATTTGAATAGGGGAAGCTAAACCGACGCAATGTGCGGGGTACCCACACTCCCCCGCTCGCCTTCATCTCCGGCCAAGATCAGCGTCTACACGCTGATCAGGTGAGCCTCGGATCCCTTCTTTGCTGGTCTTAACTTGCTTGTTTAGTACCGCTTTGGTTGCCCGTCGGCGGAGAGTGAGTGCCTGATCCAAAATCAATCGCATTGAGTGTCCACCGTGGAGTAAGTTGTGAGAGAGACCCCTCAACCCATGCCCTCGGCACGCTGATCGCCTGTTGATTTGGGCATTCCAGACCCTTAGGGGTCCAATCCTATGTTAGTCAAGCCCTTGGAAGCTCAAGGGCCAACCTCGGACCCTCACCCGCATCGTCGGTCCACCTACGGACCCAGGTGTGTACGATGCGGGTGAGCCCACTTGAGTGATTCCGTCGTTCAGTTCGCGCTTGCAATCCTAGGTCCAAGGTTCATTGGTATTGTGGCTGCCACCCCCATAGTGGTGTTTCACATCACCCACCTGGCTCGGACTCCCAGCAATCTGGGATAAGAGCAGGAGGGCGGTGTGGACGCACTTCTTGTTTCCTCGTTGGTTTATTTCAATTTGAGTATTGTGTTGGGAATGGAGTTTTCCCGGGTTTATTAAGTGCGTGGGCGTGCCAGTCACCGAAGTGACGATTTATTTGGGCTCCGCAGAGCCCATAGTGCGCTCGTTCTGACTTCGTCAGACGATTGTGTAGTTCGTGTCTGGACCCAATCCCGCCATGCCATAAAGGTCATGCCGTGGAGTAAGGGGTGGACGTAGATTGCGGGTTTGCAATCGAACCACCTTAAAAATGACTGTCTCTATTGTGGTTTGGTGTTCTTCTTCCGTCTCTACTTTCTGTGCAGATCGTCTGCTTGATCGAGTGCCTATTAGATCATCTTCGTTGCAACTCCCTCGTAGTTTATCCTCAAGTGATCTTAGCTTTTAGCGCTAAAATTTTTAAGGGGTGATCTATTCAACCCCTCCCCTTCTAGCTCACCGTACCCATCGTATTTTTCAGAACACTCGGCAGTTGACCGCATCGAACGCCCTGTGCAAAGTCATCAGAGCGTCGAAGCTGTTGTAGTGGTCGGCCAGGTCACCCTAGCCATTGTAAGACTTGAAGGTCGACAGAGAGATTCTGGGCAAAATCCTTACCTCTAATATCTGATCAGAGAATGGGGATCGTTCCTCATCCTCCCTGGCGGTGCTCTGCTGAAGGCTGTGGAGGGCGCGTTCCTACTCGGCGAAACGTCGCTCAAAGTCACGCAACTGGAGGGACAGTTCCCCTTATCACCCTGATGGAGTCGGGGGGCTCCAAGTGTTTCCCTGGCATTCTGAGTCTGGAACATCCTCCTTTGTGCGTTGTTGATTGAGCTTGGACTTTCGCTTCCTTGGGTTGGAGGAGGCTTCTTCCTCCGGAGGTGGGAGCTGAGAAGGTCCGCCCCGCTCACTCTGGACGATGCCTCCTCCTTGAAGGATGAATCGGCCCCTGGCTATTATCCGAGAGGCCTCTGCGTCTCTCCTCTCTAGGTATCTGGGTCCTCATCAGGTCGACGAGGATGTCCATTTTAGCATTGAGGAATTGGAGGGCGTCTGGGTTCCCGGGAGCAAATCGTTCCCCTATGGCCGGCACGGGCAGGATGTTGGTTTGGTTGTCAGAGGGGGCACCCTTCAAAGAGTGTGAGGGCGTGGGTTCCCTCTCTTTGATTGTCAATGCCTTCCATTTTTCAGCGGCATTTCTCCGACTGGAGCTTCTTCGCACCATACTGGCTCTTTGTTCATTTCCCATAGACAGCCCCCGATGAAGAGTGGTGATCTCGTGTAGGGTCCTGAGCCGTACGATCCTATCATCGTCACCAAAAATGAGAGATTTGCAAGGCAAGAAACAGATCAGAGGAGCCCGGGGTTGGAACCCTGGGGAAAACCCTCCGATGTTTAAGTCAGTGAACTGGCTGAGCGTAGGTGGAATGAGTGTAGGAGAAGAACTGAGAAGCACGAGATCACTCTCCACCAATGTAGTGTTGAGTACTCAGGATCACCTTACCTTCCCAGAGGGCTTCCATGGGGCTTATATAGTTGGTAGCCCTCATGGCTAGAGATAGGATATCTGGAGGGACCAGGGGATGTTATGTCCCAGAGGGGGACTCTTTCTTCTTCCTCATCCCTTTGAATTTCCCTTCTCTGAATGATAGCGAGATCCTCGCCGGGAGATGTGCCTTGTTCGTTGGCGATCCGAGTGAAGGATGCCCCCAGGTGAGGTGCTTGGGTTTCTCCCGAGCATGGAAGGTAGCATTGTGACGGTTAGGCTTAGACACCGATTAGGCACTCTTGAGCAACCGCTACTCAGACTTCCGGGCTGAAGGGGCCACCTAGGATGATCTGATCCAAGCATGTTTAGGCTTCGAAATAAGTGGGTCCATTCATGGGGCTGCCACTTGGGGAGCTTGGCCTGGTTGGGTGACGGGATCGACAAGCGGCAGCGGACGATCGGCGAGGCGGCACTGGCAACATCAAACTATATTAGCTATATCTAGGTGTTTTATGTTAATGGGCCACATGAAATTATAAATGGGCCTAATATGTGTGTTTTTTGTATTAGGAAATTAGATATATAGATATATATATATATCCACCACCTTAATGTAATGTCTTCTCTTGGAAACCCATGATCCTTGGGAATCCAACATGCTTATTCGGAAGAGAAGAAGAAGGAAGAAAAGATTTGTGGGTCATCATACAAGAAGCATGTGTGTGAATGGTATTCTATTTCAAAAAAGGGAGGGCTACATATTCTTTGGGGCATACCCCTGCTTTACATGTCAACACAAAAAAGAAAAAAAAGGGGGGGCGACGCTCAATCTATTCCCTGGAAGATTTCCTCAAGAGGAAGAATCCCGACGCAGGGGAAGTTCGCCATGTCACGCAGTCGGTTCTCCTGCCCTTCGAGGCATTCCAGCTCGGCCGACACAGAAGCTGCCTCAGCCTCGGCAATGGCCAATTCCTCAGTTTCTTCGGCCCTCATCGCCTCAACTTCGGTGAGATCAGACTCGACCTTGACGAGCCAGCCCTTTAGCTTCTCTATTCTGTTCTCTAAGGTACGGATGTTGTCGTGGCACTCGTCAAGCACCCTTTGGTGCTGCGCCTGGGTCCCCCTCCGCACCCCCAGGGCTTGCAAATATTCGTCCCTTTAGGCGTTGATAGCGATAGCTTCAGCAGCAGCCAACGTTTCGAGGAACTCGTAGTGGTTCACATATTTCAGTAATAATAAGACCTATCACGACCACTCCTCTAGGGGGCAGCCCATCATCTACAAGGCCCCGATCAACTGCACAACCACGGTGTGCACTCCCCAGTATGTGAGGGAAGGATCAGCAAAGACCATTGACCTCAGCGTCAGCAATGTTTGTCAGACCGGTGCGTCTGAAGCAGCATGACCAATTGAGGGTACGACCGACGGATTGAATTTGACTGTGCTGTCCACAGCCGCCCATAGCCCTGCATCCACCATGGCTGACGAAGAAGGGAGGGCTAAAGCCAAGCTGCCGGAGCCTTCAACCTCAGGAGATAGCTCTCGGCCAGCCACCACTAGGGGAGAAGGTGGTACCATGGCAGGACCACCCGGTGCTGCTATCATGTGAAGCTGCCCCACCTCAACTGAAGGATGAACCACCCTGGAGACCGGGTCAGCCACCATGATAGATGGGCCCGCTCCTATCTCCACTTCCCCTGCAGGGCTCGGGCCCGCTGTCACCTCCCCCTCTGGAGTCTCCCTCGAAGGTCGGGTGAGATCTGCTACCATCTTCGTCAGGAGCTAGTCTTCTTCCGGTGGTACGAGCCTCGGAAGAGATGGAAGCGGGACCACGAGCCGTGGACGAGCCCCCGACTGCAAAAGGGATATCAAGGGTTTTACGCCCGATCCCATGAGAGTTGTCAGGCATCGTGTCGTCTACGGGCCGAAAGACATCTTCCATTTGGAAATGGCCCTGCGGGCTTGAGCAGCAGGGACTTGAGGGGGCACCATCGTTTCCTGGATGTACAGGGCAGGGTTGATCACTCAGATCGCATGAGGTGAGCCGCCGAATCTTAAAGGAACAAAAGTGGGGCCCGAGCACCCCCACGCTTACCTCGGCCACTGGAACGATGCTGCTCTCCGATGCTAGCTCCCCCTCCTCCAGAGGCTCTTCCCTCGGCACCGGAGTCCCGTGGACCCAGGGGGAGCATCGTCTTGTTCAGTTCAAAGATGAATTAGCATCCCTAAGGGAGATTCAAGAAGGAGAGCCGAGGCTTACAATCGCTTCTGTCCTCACCTTTGGCAGTGCCCCAGCCCCCAGTACGGGGACAACGGAGGCCCCCGTAGCCACCTCCTGCCATGGGACCTCGAACAAGGACGCCAGCTTGTCCAAGTCTAGGTCGACTCCTTCTGGTCGCCTCACCGATGTGCCCGGAGCAGGTACCTCTGCGAGCTCTAGCGGGATTTGTTCCTGAAAATTGACAAAGAGAAGGAAGATGGAATCAACGGATGCCTTCGAGGGAAGCTCCCACGAATAAACACACACTTATAATGGTCTCCCCCACCAAGCTCGAAGAGCCGGCCAGTAGAGGGGCCTTAAAGACCAGCTCAGGAGGACCAGACTCCTTCTGAAGAGTCTTGATCCATTGTGATCTCTGCTTCATAAGAAGCTACATTGTTTTGTTTCTAAGCATTCGATTGATTATTTTTCGGTTTCTTTGTCTTTGAATTTTCCCTTCACATCACCTTGTTACCCTCTGTGAGTGTTCAGAGGAAGGGAGAAGATCTCCGGGTACCCTCTAGTGTGTTGGAGGAAGAGAGGATTGCTCCTCTGGTCTGTAATCTGCTGGGAGCAGGTTACTAGGTTACCTGACGCGGGATGAACCCGGTCGTGAGATTGGGACCTAAGCCAGCAGGCAATGAGCGCTAGTCGTCTAGTCGACAAGGCGAACACTCACATGCACAACGAACTCCACAGGACTCGTAGCGATGGCTCAGCGAGTTGGGGCTCGCGAGAGGGTCAGACACAGTCTGAGTAGCGAGGAGGGTGGTGATGAGTCACCTGGGGAACAAGGTCGTGGGGCCCCAGATTCAACTGGGCGGACCGATACCGAGGGGATCGGTTCAGATGTGCACTCGCTCACAGGCAGCAAGAACTCACGAATAGTGGAATTATGGACCAGGCGCTCCTCACATGGGTGCTGTAGTTGGAGCTAATACTGGACAAGCAGAGTGGAGAGGTAGCCACACGTACCTAGCCCGTCCGAAGGATCGGCTCCGGTCGGAGACGATGGCGAGCCGGGGAGCGTGCGCACCCGGCGGTCACGCTGCATCGAGGAGGCTTGGCGAAGTCCCTGTTATTACAATTACTACGCTCCACGTAGGGAGTGGGATCACGGGGGTGGGGGCAATCAACTACACGCGCTACCCTCACGTAGGAGGGGGGAATGAAGGGATGGGAAACCAAACAGCGATCATATAACGTGCTCTGATGTGCAAACGTGGTGCTGCCAATGCAGGGATGAAACTTGAGGGATTCCGAAGGATGCCAGCAAGTCTGACATCGAGCCTATGTCGCTGGAAGGTGGAGGGGGTCACTGCCGTTAGCCTGTGTGGTTCTGCCTCGCAGGACTGGATGGCGCAGTCGTGGTGCGTCAGTAGGTACGCTCGCTGACGAACTCCAAATGTGGCGGGACCAGTTCGTGGGCATAGCAGATAGGGGGGTACTACAAACCCTCAAAAGTTGGCAGCCATCAGATCTCCTCGCTGGACGTGGTCGCCGGAATGGTTGGCATCAGGTTCCTGGGTGAATAGTAGGATAGGTCACTGATGGTCATGGTAGAACTTCCAATGCCGACATCAGAACGAGACAAAACCACTTGCGTTGGTTTCTTTTCGTCAAAAGCCGCAACTGTGCAGAAGACCGCTTGACCTGAAATGGAGAGGAGGAGGGAGTGTCGGGGCTGACTTGGCAGTAGTCTATCCTGGGTGATCAGAGGACTCTGGGTCTGGTGCGACTGAGGGAGAATGGACGCCCCGGGTGGAGGCGTTATCGATATCAGGTAGGACCACCTCTGGTTCGTCGGAGCTTCGGAGAAGAAGAAATCTTGTGAAGGTAGCTCTGACTGATTCACACAGGGGTGGGCGGTGGAACTGCTACCAAATGGTGCTTAGGTTCGGACCTGAATCTGGCGCAGTTGCACTAGAATGGGTGACGCGATCCGAGCCGAGGTTGAATCACAGCGGGACCACTTATGGAGCGAAGCTGGCTCGATGAAGAATGACTCCACAGAAGACAACTTTGGCTGGTTCACACTGTGGATGCCACTGGAAGGTCTGCCAATGGAGGCTCTGCTGCAGGCTTGTTGTAGAGGGCAGCAGAACAGGACTTCTTGATCCACGGGAAGATGTAGCGACGACAGAGTGACTCCGGAACTGCTGTGGATGCACGGAGCAGAGGGGTGGCGAGCCTGGGTTGCAGAGGGAGAGAGGGCAGGGGCGTGGGATGCTGGTGGGCTGGTTAGGGTTAGGGGGGGTGCACTGGTTGTGGAGGAAGGAGATGAGAGGGGCAAATTAAAAAAAATAAAATGAGAGTTATCCTCTACACAAGTGGAAGATAACCTCCTATCAAAGCGGCTATTTCTATCTTCTCCAGTGCTCTCTCTCTCTCTCTCACTCTCTCTCGTTTCCCACCGTTCACGCGCGGAAGAATAGGAGGAGCTGATTAGTCACTTCTTGTCACCTCTTGCATTCTCTCGCCGAGAAGATAACCTGCAATTTATTCACCGAATCCAGCCGGGGTCCAAGCCGAGGCAAACACCGAGTTGTGGCCCTTCCATGTGAGCACCAGCATGTCGTCTTCCCTCCTCATCCCCCAACCCCCGGCGTGCTCGTCCAGCAGGAACTTCACCTCCCTCTGGGTCTCCTCGCCGAAGGGCACCCTGCAGAAACCGGCCTTCTTCATCCGCCGGGCGAGCCGCGTGCCGGGCTCGGGCCTCTCGATGCGCTGCGGCCCCTCGAAGCCCACGATGTTCTCTATCTTCTGCCCTACCCCGGCCTCCTGCTCCGCCCGCTGGGGGCTGTCCTTGGGCAGGAAGGTCTCCAGGGCGTCGAATGGTATCCACAAGTAGTTGAAGCAGGCGGTGATCCTCGAGCTGAGGCTCGGAGAGTCCAGGTCTGCGTCCTCGTCGACAATGGTGACGATGCGGGGGTTGAGCCCTCGGATCACCCCTACGAACCCATCTTTGGTTAGGAGCTCCGGGGAGCTTCCTCCTCCTCCCTCGCCAGGCAAGTATCGCAGCCAGTTCTGGCAATTGACGACCAGGGTCTCGTCTTCTCTGAGGTCGAGCAGGGAAGGCTCAAAGTGATCTGAGAATGATCGGAAGGGAAAGCGAGATGGGTCGCAGAGGGCGTCCCCATTGCCGAGCATCGCAGGGTGGGTGGACCTCAGCACATGGAACTCAAAGGGCACCTCCCTGGACTGGGCGAAGTTGGCCAGCCGCAGGCCGACCTCTTCGATGGAGACGTTCAGCAGCGGGGCCACCGGCGGCCGGGCGTCGGGAACGGTGATGCGGAGCGAAGGCGGACCCTCGGGCATCTTGGCGAGCTCGTCAATGAGGGTTGGCCACTGCATGCAGTGGGTGATGCTGAAGTCCAGGATGTGAACTCGGGGGCTACCCTGCACAGCCCTGCAGATGGCGCCGTTGGCGGCGGAGAAGCCGAATCGGTACCAGGGGAGGAGGTCCACGTACGCCGCAAGCTCGGTGATCACGCTCATGGGCCGGGTGATGGCGGCGGAGGAAGGCGCGGCGCCGCGGAAGGCCGCGGCGTGAGGGTAGACCCTGGAGGCCCGGGCGACGAGGGCCCGGAGGAACCAGGAGGCGAGCCGCTGGTTGGGGTCCCCGGCGGAGGCGGCCACGTTGTTGAGCACCCACATCACCTGCTGGGCGAGGGTCACGTCGTTGCTCTCCAGGGCGGCGGCGCAGTGGAGGAGAAGCTTCTCCGTGCAGGCACCGTCCAGGCCGCCAAGGCATCCCTTGAGGGCTCCGGAGAAGGGGCCGTGTGGGGCCCTGAAGAGACCTGGCACTGCTGGGAGGGAGATGCGTGGAGAGCCCCTAAGCTCTGCCTTCATGGCTAAGTTGGGGAGGGGAGAGAGAGAGAGAGAGAGAGAACAGTTAGCTAGCTGTTATCTGCACACTTCTACGTGCATGCGGTTATGTGGATGATGATGAAGAGATGGAAGGGCAAGATGGGGGTGTTGGATTACACTTGGAAGGGGAGGATTGGTTGGGTAAGGATTGGAAGGGTTAGGGCTTTATCCTCTGTGTGAGGTATGGGTTTTGCAGTGGAGGAGCGAGTGTTGGCCCTCCATAGGGTATAATAAGGGTGACCCGCGTGGCCGTGAGAGAGTTTATGACTCAGTGAGGTTTTGAGTCACTCTATACATAATAAATTATTCAACGAAAAATATTTTTTAAATTTATCAAATCAGCGCTATTTTCACCCCCTCTTAACTCGGCCAGGGGCAAGTGGTCATGCCAGCTTCCACCGAAGTCAATGACACATGCTCTCAACATGTCTTCAACAATATGATTTGTCTGCTCGGTCTGACCATCTATTTGGGGATGAAAAGTAGTACTGAAATTGAGTTTGGTCCCCAAAGAGTGTTGTGGACCCTTCCAGAAGTGAGAGGTGAAACGTGTGTCTCGATCAGGCACAATACTCTTAGGGACGCCATGTAACCTTACCATTTCCTTGATGTACAATGCAGCTAGGACATTAATCAACCGATGACTCTTGATGGGTAGAAAGTGAGCCGATTTGGTGAGACAGTCGATTATTACCCAAATACCATCATGTCCGTCTTGAGACTTAGGCAATCCCATGATGAAATCCATTCCAATATCTACTCATTTTCACTTGGGAATGTCAAGAGGGTGTAATTTTTTAGCAGGTTTTTGGTGTTCGGCCTTTACTTATTGGCATGTGAGACAGCGAGATACGAAATCTGCTACCTCCCTTTTCATGTTAGGCCACCCAAATGTTCTTCTCAAATCTTTGTACATCTTGGTCGCTCCAAGGTGAATAGTGTACCTAGAGTGGTGAGCTTCTTCTAGTATTTTTTTCTTCAATTCAGGACAGTCTGGTACACATGTCCTCTCATGAAATAGCAATCTGCCATCAATTGTTGTCTTGAAGTTAGGTCTCTCTCCTAGCTTATCTTTTATATCCACAATTATAGGGTCTTCTTCTTTCAATCTCCTGATCTCAGAAAGTAGGTCCGGATGCAAACTCATGTGTGCCTGAGTCATGCACCTTCCCTCTTTGTTCATACTTATATCAAGTTCAGAAAATTCCTCTAATAACTTCCATTCTTGAATCATAAGATTGGCTAACATCACTCTTGGTTTTCGGCTTAAGGCATTAGCCACGGAATTACCCTTGCCAGGGTGGTATTGGATAGTGAAGTCGAAATCCTTGAGGTATTCCAGCCAACGCCTCTGCCTCATATTAAGTTCCTTCTGAGAAAAGAGATACTTGAGGCTTTTGTGATCGGAGTACACAATAAATGATTCTCCGTAGAGATAGTGTCTCCAAATCTTTAAGGCAAACACTACCGCAGCCAGTTCCAGGTCATGCACTGGGTAGTTTTCTTCATGTTTCTTCAACTGTCTAGAAGAGTATGTAATAACTCTTCCTTGTTGCATCAACACACACCCGAGGCCGATACCGGAAGCATCGGTATACACTTCGTACTTCTCTCCTTCAATAGGCAGGGCCAAGACTGGAGTAGTGGTCAAGTGGTCCTTTAAAGATTGCCCAGGGTCCTACTTATACCGTCGACTGATGGGTTGACAGTTGGGCTGCCGTGGTCAGAGGAGACGTGGGCTGCCGGGCTCTTGTGTCTGATGACGTAGAGAGGGATTGACGTTGACTCGTCGTCTCCCTACTGGAAGAGTAACTTCGCTATTAATGCGACATGACTCGTTGGTAATTAATGGGGCACGGTTCATCGGAGAGGGCGTGAGAGTGTGCTGTCAGAGGGAGTGGAGTGGGCAGCATCCTCCCCTCGTCTTCAGACTCGTGTGTCGTTCGTCATTAATGCGCTACGGTAGACGTGTGTCGTGACTACTAACGGAGAAGGCGCACTTGGATACGGGGCCTACACTGGGCATGCATTGGGGCGAAAGGTGTTCTAGGTCGACATGCGACGTAACGGGCCCAGGGGGTTAGACCCCTATGGTGGGTCGAATGGACGGGTACTAATGAGCTTATAAGATATGTCCTCCTCGATAAGAGTAGTGCAAAAGTGACAAACTGAATGGCAAAAACATATGACAACATGATAGTACTCTATTTTTTAGGACTTATTTGGAAACACAATTAGATTGAAGATTATCTTTAGAATCCCAGAGAGAGAATAAACAGGGTTAGATCAGCTTAAGGAAAATTCCGCCTCACCGCTCCCGCCCGCGAACCCGTCTCGCCGAAGCGCCCCTTCTCGCCGCGACTTCGCGCCTCGGCGACGCCGCGAGACCGAGATCTCGGCGAGATCTCGCGAGATGGCGAACCATGCTTCTGCTCAATGGGGAGTGCTGTCGCCGCAATGGCACCAACTCCACTGCAGCCACCCTTAGAGGTACTACTCCTGTACAACGGGGGCAGCATCGCCGCCACCACGACGCCGTGCCTACGGTAGGCGTCACCCACGTCGCTCCTGCTCAACGGGGGGAACGTCGTAGCCGCAAATGCACAAAGCCTGCAGCGGCGACATCTCGCTCTGACAAGACCATAATTGTCGGAGATCTTCGCATCCAGCTCGATGGAGGCGAGCCGATTTTACCTCGGGACTGACACGTCCTGACCATCTCTACCTCCAACCGCTTCGAGCTCCTCCGGCAAGTCCGGGGGGACGGAGGGAAGGTGAAGAAGTCTGCCGTACCAGCGGTAAACCAGGGTCCAGTGCAGCGACCCAAACCACCGACTCCCCGATCAAGGTCAAGGGGCAACCAAATTGAGGAGCGGCAGCTCCGGTTGAAGAAGATATGGGTCACCAAGGAGGAGGCCTGAATCATAAAGCGAGCAAGGGCAGAAGGGCCCTTCCGCATGTCGGATCTACAACGGATACAGAGCCCGACAACCACTGAAGCTTCGACATCCCCAAGGTTTACAACTCAGCCCCTACGTGGGTAGAAGCGCCGAGGGGCCGGCAAGAAGGTGCGGCTACCTGTCCGTGGGCTAGTTCTAGCTCAGGCCTCCACGTCCCGAGTTTCTATTTTTGACAGGCTAGGGATGGCGCCCAAGCCCAGAAGACAACTGCCCAGGAAGAAACGGGTGGTTCAGGTGACCAATGACATTGTCAAAGTGTTCACCTGCTACACTACCTCCGCCGACAAGTAGTCAGAGGACACCTCGGGGGAGCTCAACCAGTCTCTTCACTATTTGAGGAGGTCGGGGCCTGTATCCCGAATCCTGGTGCAAACATAGCAGACCCCGGCTGTTGGGACATCTCAGCCCGAGCCGTCACGACAAGAAGAACACCAAGAAGATGTCCATAGTGTCGACGGGGACAACAACCCCGGGCACGAGGAGGATCTTGGGAATGAGGCGTAGAGTCTCATGTTGGAAGAACTCCGACGTGAAAACCAAGGGCTTAAGAACCTCCTGCAAATGCAACTGCGTGAAAAGGAGGTTATGTTCAACCTTAAGCGGCGTCCACTGGGATGGAACAACCACCTCCTCCCGTGCCAGTCACGGCCAACGCTTCTGTCATTGTTGCGAAGTTACCATTGGCGGTGGAATTTGAAGTGCCGCAACATGAAGCCAGCGCATGGTCCTCTGTCACTCCTGCTGCGGAGAGCCTCATAGCGTAAAGACAGATGATCGAACGGATCGTGGAGGCGAAGTTTGCCCAACATGGGGAGGGTGGGGCAACCGTTGATTTGTATAGCGTGCCATATCCCCTCCACCATCAATTCAAGAAACTTCTGCCGGATTGCCCTAAGGTTTCGAAGCTCTAGAAGTTCAATGGGCATGGCTTTCCACATGAACACCTGGCGAATTATATGACGGCCATGGGTGAATTGGCGCTGGAAGAGGCATATTTGCTGCGGTACTTTGCCACGTCCCTGACAGGCACCGCTTTCCAATGGTACTCTAGGCTGAAGCCCAATTCATTGTATGATTGGGCTGACATGCAGAAGAAGTTCGTCGACCATTTTCAGACGACCGAGCGTAAAGTCTCTCTGGCGGAACTCTGCATCCTCCGCCTGAAGAAAGGTGAGACCGCGTTAGACTTCCTCAAGCGATAGAGGGATGTCAACATGTGCTGCGATAATCCTCCGACCCCCGAAGACGCAATCGCCATCTGCCGCAGGGGCTTGTCGGCGGAAGTTAGTGAAAAGTTTCTGGGCTCAAACATCAGAAGCTTTGACCAATTGAATACGGTGGTGGTGGAGACTGAGATGTTCTTCGCTGATCACCCGACACAAGCTTATGCTAGAGACAAATCCTCCAAAGATCGTCTGGCTAGCGGTAAGGAGGTAAATGTTGTGGACTTCTCCCTGACGAACGGAGAGAAGGGGGAAGGAAAATCAAAGGGCAATGGCAAAAAGCCCGACGCCAAGACGAGTGCCTCTCTCTTAGTAGTGCGCATGAAGATGCCCTATTCCTTCAAGAAGGAGCATACTAAGATGCTCTTCGATCTGTGCATGAAAGAAAAGCTCATCACCCTATCGGACCCGTGGAAACCCTTAGAGGTAGATAAAACAGATGATCCTACTTATTGTGTGTATCACCGAAGGTTGGGTCACACCGTCGAGGACTGCTATATCTTCAAGAACATAGCAGAAGAGCTCATTCAAAAGGGCTTGATAAATATGTTGGGCCATGCGGTTGACCCACCACAGCCTCATGCTTGGAGTTGATCGAACCGGTTGGCTAATGTGGTTTACATGGTGGCGACGGCTTCGAGCTCCAATGCCTTCGAGACCGGGCCTTCAAATCAACAGCCCAACATTGGCCGCAGAGCCCCCCCTTCCTCATTCCCTGAGTGTTTGTCATTACAGAGGACTATCCGGAAGATCCGATGGGAAATCCGGCAATTGCAACTGGAACAGAGGCGCTTGCTGCCGTTCTTGGAGAGTATTGATGAGCAGTTGGCCACTTTCCCCTTTGGCCCATTGCCAGGGGGTTAGCTCCAGCCCACATACGAGAGGTTGGGACGCCATCTACTGACCGGGCTCCGCTCAGGGGTTGGCTCTCCGAAGAATCCTCAGATTCATCTGAAGGCGAGGAGGAGCCGTCTGAAAGTGAGGAGGATTCACCTGAAGGCCAGTAGCCAGAGAAGTTATACTCATTCCCTCTCGAGAAGACCCTGAACATCTTCTTCGTGTGCCAGCGAGCGGGACTGATCAACCCATCACCCAGTGAGCAGGCACTAGGTGCCGCGTTTCATCAGGGCTATTGCCCATACCATGAGGTGATAGGGCACATTATCCACAATTGTCAGTCGTTCAAGGGCCTCGTCGAGGATTTAATCAGGCGAGGGAAGGGCACACTGGGCGGATTCCTGGTTGATCCGCCACAGCCACATGTACAGGAGAGCTTTCATTTCTCCGTTAATGTCATACATGCCTCAGTTGCTTTCCAACTCCCGGAGTCGAAAGAGGAAGGAGTCAGTTCTCAAGCACCCAAGTCCACACTGTGGTATCCGGGGTGGCGACCCTCTCATCAGTGCTCTTTCCCCAAGGAGGACACTGAGAAGATTTTTGACAGGCTCCTGGAAGAAGGTCGGGTACTGACGCATGATCCGCCGTCCTATTGCAATGAGACGGCCAAGAGTCATCCCCGCTACTGCAAGTATCATGCTAGGGTGTCTCACCCCACCCGGGAATGCCCGAAAGTCCAAGATTGTATTGAAGTCTTCATCCAAAGAGGGGAAATCGATGCGCTGGGGAACTCTATGGCAAGGCGGCATTTTAAAGAGGCTGCTAAGAAGATTCTCCGACAAGCTCAACAAGAGCAGACCAAGCGACGGGAGACTAAGCCCACCTTTCAGCAGGTCCTGCAGGGCAAGTCTACAGGCTGCAGCAATCCTCAGCCAAACCCCAAAGGCGAGGCTAGGTGCGAGGGGCCTAAGGCCTAAAGCTTAAAAAGCCAAGGCGCGGGAGGAGGGTCCAAAGCCCTTTTCGGGCTAAGTCAACCCGGCGTCGTCACAATTGGAAACCCTCCGCCAGACAATAAAGGCAAGGCTAAGGCGAGGGGGCCCGAAGCAAAACCTCGTGTCGAGCCAATGAGGTCGTCAGTGATAGAAAGACTTCAACAGCTCGAACCGACAAAGGTGCCCATCAAAGCAAAATCGGTGGAGTTGCAAAGCCCCCAAGGGCCTCACTATGGATTGGCAGAGTTCCAGGAGCTACTGCTGGAGATAATTGCTCAGGCGATCAATGCCACCTTCCAGGTGCAGCCGGAGGAGGCCAACTGGACTAAGGTGACTCCCAGAAAGAGCTGCGAAACCAAGGCTCTTAAGGAGCCGGTCCGGAGCAGAAAGTAAAATTCCGGGGAAAAACCAATCCAACCTCCCAAACCAAATCCACTTTCTTCTCAATAGGTGGTGCGCCAAGAGAAGCAAGAGAAGAATCGCAGGAAGAATTTGAAGAGGAGGTTGAAGAAGCAAGTTGAGCAGACAGCAACTATGGAAGCTCCTAAGGAGTCAACTCCTTTGCAGCAACTTCAAAAGCTTATAGATGAGCTGGAGGAGTACACTCCCGCTCGTCCCACCAGGGTTGTCACTCTAGACGAATATATCTCCTGGGACAAGCTTGGGCGGAAAGCCCGCCTCCTTCAGTGGCTTTTGTTGTGTCTCCTCTAATTTAGTGTCATTTATGTCTTGTTTTAATGATTGGCAACAATGGCTTGACCATTGGCAACAGTGGGTTGACCAATCGCTGACTTTTTCAACATAGCAGAAATAATCAAACGAGAAGTATGGGATCGAATGCATTGAAAATAGAAGGCTGACTTCCCGTGTGGCTAAAAATAGACTTTCTTAGATCTGTAATCAACCACAGCTCCATACTGCTCAAGCCAATCCATGCCCAGAATAATATCATAGTCTGCTAACTGCAATGCATATAACCTCACCGACAACTTCCGATCATTAATGACAATAGGAGACTCCTCCAAACACAAAGGAGTGAACATGAAGTCCCCAGATGGCAATTTAACAAGTAACACACAAGAGACTTCAGAAGTGGGCTCCTCGATGCATGGAAGAAAATTCTCAGAAATAAAAGAGTGAGAAGCATCAGAATCAAATAAAACACGAGCTGCATGACCAAAAATCATAATAGTACCTTCTACGAGGTTGGATGCCATGGCTTCTGCTCGCGTGATGTGAGAAACTTTGTCTTTCTGCTTCTTACTAGCTACTGCAGAAGACTGGAAGGAAGACGCTGCTAAAGCTTGGGGAAAGAACTGCTGAGACGGTGGTGGTAGAAGAGGAGGTCTAAACTGTGACTACTGTAGCTGGGTGAACTGTAGGAACTGTACCAGCTTCGGCCTTTGCAGACAGTCTCGAACAACATCACCCGGCTAGTCACAACATTAGTAAACCACTGGCAAGGACCAAGGCTTGCCTAGGTGACTACCACCACATCTCGTACACTATCTCAGAGGTCCCATCACTGGTCTCTACTGCTACTGAGAAGGGGTTGACTGCTACACAGTGCCTGAAGATACCTGTTGATCGAATCTCTTCTTTGACTTCTTAAATTTCTTGAACTTAGGCTTGAAGGAAGAAGTACCACTCACAGCAGGTACTGCATGAGGAACTCTCAGCACAGAAGGCTGATAACTCGACTGAATTTGAACCGTCGGCTGAACTGACGCTACCTGAGAAAAACCTTGAGGTCTCGCCATATCCAGCTCTAAGGCTGCGGCTGCCTAATAAGCTATATTCATCTCAGCCACCCGAGTTGCAATTAAATGTTGTCTCAAATCTGGTCTCAGGCCACGAAGAAAATGCTCAGTCTTCAGGGCTTCATCTGCTAGAACATGGGGCGCATACCGGCCCAATTCCATGAACCTATTTCGATATTCTAGCACAGACATCCCACCTTGCACCAACTCCATAAACTGATGCATCTTGTTCATCCGGAGATAGGTATGGTTGAAAGTACGCTCGAAGGTCGCAACACACTCTGCCCAGGTGATTTGTCGGAGCAGAGTGGAATGGAAAGCAACTTCCCATTCTGCAGTCCACCATGTAGTGTTGCACCTTGAAGTTGAAAAGAAGCAAGCATCACTTTCTCTTCCTCTGCACACTCCATAGATTGGAATACGCGCTCAGTAGCATCTAGCCAAATTCTGGCTACATCTGGATCTGCCTGACCCTCATACGATGGTGGGTGGAATAGCAAGAATTCTTTAAGTGCTCGACCATGGCCACCAGGCACATCCTCTTGAGGAGCAGGAACGGGAACTGCTTAAGCATGATCTGGGACAATCACTGGAGGAGATGAGGCACTACTTTCCTCCAGTGGAGCAGGACCTCGACCTCGACCATGGCCTCTCCTACGAGGCGGCATATTGAAGCTAAAACACACACAATAACAAGAAATCCATTAATAATATGATAAACATCCTAAGTCAGCAATAGACGACTCAAATAGACTTGCTCTAGATAATTGCACATTTCAATTCCTTATACAAATCCTCAACTCCTCTCTGATACCAGCTGTAACGACCCGGAGATCCAGATACCGATATACAGATAACATCGATATACCGATACCAAGAATTGGGGAAGCCACCCAAGAGGCTGGTGAGGCCCCTGAAGGGTTGGAAGCATTTTACCGAGGGGTTGCATAACGAATTGGAATTGTACGCGCGTAGAATTAATTGCAGTTCCAGCAACCCCAACAACCTCCACAGCAGCAGCAGCAACAACCTGAACTTGGGATTCATCAAAATCCCATGCCGGAACACCAACCCGCTCCTCCACCATAGCAGCCACCGGCACCGGCCCAAGTTAACATTGTTCACCGCCCAGCCCCTAACGCTGGGTGGTCTTTCGATGATGAGACCCCCGCACACCTCTTGGCCTTTCACCACGCATACACCAACTCCCCTGCACCTGTCGTTCCCTCCATCCTTCGGCCCACTACCTTGACCACCGCACCACCCTCCATTCCCTCCAGTCCCCTCATTATGCCCACCACATTACACGCCATTCTGCCAAACCTCACACCATCACCCACCTTACCCTCCTTCTAAACCTTCCCCCGTCATCTTGCCACCAGGACCTGTCAAGCCTACCCCCGTCATTATCACTCCCATTGCCACTCCTTCCACTCACCCCATCGAGCCAGTTGGGAGTCCGTCAGTCACCGTGCTGGCGCAAAATCTTACCCTGAGGAGCAAGCACCTCTTTTAGAGAAACTACCATTCTACCGGTGCGCCTGCACCTATCCCTCCAATTCCCTCTACAACAGTTGAAGTAGAAGAAACTGACCCCATGCCTTGCTCCAAGTATGATTTGTTGCAGCATTTAGACCGGATGCCAGCAAAGATTTTAGTACTAGAGTTGATAAGAAGATCCACACTCCATCAGGATGCCCTAAGGGCATTTCTACAAAAGGTAATGGTGAGCGAGGATGTGGCGGTGGACAGCTTGCCATCAGTGTTGGCTACAATTACCAGGGGGCCCTGTATTTCATTCTCTGAGTCAGAATTGGCACCCCCAGATTCACGACAAATGCCATTGTCTATTACTATTTCATTAAATAAGGTGGCAGTCGAGTCAGCTCTCGTGGACACCGGAGCTTCTATAAATGTCTGTCCCTTGAGCACGTTACGTGCTTACAACATTCCCGAGGATATGCTATGGCCAACACCGACAATAATTGCAGCCTACAATAACTCCAGGAGAGCTTGCCATGAGGTTGTGACAGTTCATGCTGAGCTAGGGCCTTTGAAGATGGATGTGGAATTTTATGTATTTGACATAGACCCAATGTTCAAGGCAATTCTGGGTCGTCCATGGATGGACAGTTTGAATGCAGTGCCCTCGACTACCCACCAATGCCTTAAGTTCCCCTTTCAGGGTCGGGTAGTCAAGGTGAAAAGTATCTCCACAGTCCAGACAGTTGATGCAATTGCGGATAAGATTCTGCCTACATTGTGGCCAAGCAATAGGCTGGTATTATCAGTAATGGACTTGAACTATTCTTGGGCATATGCGCCACTCAAGCCCACTGCTGCATCGGTTGATGTCAAAATCAAGTCCAAGATTTGAGACTCTAAGGGTTGGCATATGATTCTGAAATTAGGCTATCAGCCGGGCTTGGGCCTCGGCGCACAATTACAGGGGCAGACTAAACCCGTCCCTAAAGGCAGAAAGATGAGCCGAAGAGGCCTCGACTACTGGGAGTCATCACTGTCTATGCTAGGGGACTCCGAGCCATTGACATGGGATCATCATCAGCATTTTGTCAGGGGGCCTCTGCAGTCTGGCCCCTTGAAGACGCCGCCACCCCGCCAGTCCCAAAAAGAAGATGTTGCTTGTGCCATGCCGCTCGTGTTATAGAAAGGACCCGTTGATGATTTTGATGATCATTCTAAAGTTTTCATCAAGATGTTTACTGAGAGAGAGAGATTGAATGAACCCATGCGGGTTGTGAAGAAAGTTTGTAAGAAGCCAACCCAACGTCTACCAGAAATGGAGAGCTCGACTACCACTTTGTCTCTTTCCCGCCTTATTTCTATTTTCCAATGGCTAACTTTTGTTCCACGCCCACCTCCTCTTCTCTTTGATCCATCCATGTTTCAATATCTTTTTCGGTCATCTCCTCGCACCGATACCACTAGGGGGCCATCGAGTGGCTGATGGGGATAGTGCACCACTACCGGGTGCTACTGGAGAGAGCTGGGATTAGGTATCCTGTCACTGCAGCACTATACCCATACCCTTGCTACACAGGGCTATTGCAGGCACTACTGGAGCGCTTCAACCACCGATGGAACCCGATGGCGACAGCTAAGGGAGAGACCTCACTTGACTTGTAGTCTCTGTTTCAGATCTCTGGGTTGCCGATCAGCGGTGAAGGATATGAGGAGGTTGTACTCGATGATCTCCACCGCAGCTTCACCGACGGACAAGGTCGATATCGAGTTCCGTACAACTATCGGTATCTTCTTAAGACCTGGAGGGATCTGGCCCTAGCTGGGAGGGACCAAACAACACAGACCCCTAGGGTGCCATTGAACGTGTGGGTCTGCCACTTCTACAATGGGCCATTCGATTTCTATCAGGAGTTTGCAAGAGGCGAGACTCCGTGGGAGGAGTATAGCGAGCTGGAGCTGCGATTTCGGATGTACTCCAGGTACATCTATGCACCGCAGGAGGGGTGGAACCCCCATGGGTTGCCAGATGTGACCCACCTTGCGGCTTACTTGGCGTACTAGCTAGTAACGCTCGTGGTACCACACGGGGAGGATAGCCTAATGGGGGTCGAGCTATTGTGGGCAGTGTAGTTGCTGGCAGAGGGGCAATAGTTGGCCCTGGCTCTTGCCGCACTGGCTAGTGTGTACCAGGGACTGGGGATCCTGGTAGTGCATCCGGTGCCTAGAGAGAGAAGTCTACTTTTGCCGATACACTACCTCAATGTGTGGGCCAGTTTACTATTTCTAGGGTTAGTGACTCGGGGCACCGTAGCGAACCCAATGACGCCCTTGTTGTTCAACTTTACCGGTCAGCCAGACGAATACGTCGAGGAGCAACTGGAGGGGGCAAGGAGAGCCTTGTGTTACCTGCCCGCCTGGGGTGAGGAGGGGTTGCCGTTTGACAGTGCCATGAGGGATTTCAGCCTATTCCTCAGACTATTGAGCAGAGGGGTGACTAGCGCCCACCCACATCAGAAGGAGCCAGACGCAACACTATGGACAGAGTGGGCGATGAGCACCCGACTAGTGTTGTTGACATTGCATTGGTCCACGACGAGTTCCTTGGAGCCGTACTACCTATACATGTTTGCTAGGAACTTCAGTTACGAGCAGTGGATCCCGTCAAACTGGGTGTTCCCTTTGACAGGCCGGCAGTATAGAGGTAGGGATACTCACTTGCTGGCCGTAGCGTGGTGGGATATTTACTACTGCCGAGAGCCAGAGTGACTACCACTGCTAGGATTGGGGCGTCGGGGATGGTTTGACATCCATTATGCTAGGTGGTAGTTCGAGCACAACCACTTGTATTGGCAGAAGGCTTCTGCGATTAGGAAGGCTGAGGAGAGCCATCTTTTGAGGGAGGATTTGCCTCCTATTCTTCTAGATGATAGGTAACTGAGGACTCACGTCGCCCGGGTCTACCAAGAGGTGGAGCGACTGGTGTGACAGTGGCCCCGGGCAGCCGGGGCTCATCGTCTGGGAGCCGAGGCAATGGTGGGGCACTAAAGCCCCTGAGGCAGGCGCAGACAGCGACAGTGGCAACTGGAGCAGGGGCACCCCAACCTAGGGCGACAAAGACCTGGTGGGCACAATTCTTAGCTTATTATGGCTTCAAGAGCAGGGGTTCATTGGATCGGGTGCTCCCTGATGGGAGCTTTGCCTATACGACGACCGATGAATGAAGGCGACACATCAGCCATGCGATTGGGTCAGTCGGACCCGTGGAGTTTGTGTCCCATATTGATTGTGCCCACACTCTGAGAGACATTCGAGAGGCAGTTGCAAAGGCTGCCCGTGTGTTGGCACTGAGGTTGGAGTAGCTAGTCCCTTTGCCATTGACCCCCCGCCTCTACACCGGCCCGCACGGTATGCATCCTCACGCCCATGTGTTAAATTTCCTTTTCGTCCTTGCTGGTTGTTGTCGAGTGCCAAGTGTTGACTAACTCCTGGCCCCTCCTGACTGCTTTCTCTTGTAGACCACCCGGACAGCAATCAGCTGGCAACATACCGCAATGTCCTCTGGCAGACGGAGAAGCCGGCATATTTTGAGGGGGCAACAGTGGCCCCGACCACCACTCCACTGCCTCCCCCCGCAAAGAGGTCCCGAGCACGATCGCCGGTAAAGAAGGCGACAAGTGAAGCGAAGGTGGCTGGATGACGGGAAGCCAAGCGCCGAAAAATGGAGGCTGCCCAATCTTCAGGGACCGTCCCTGCGCCGCCTCCAATCCCGTCATTTGAGGAGTTCGAGGCAGGCCAGGCCGCGCCGAGCCAACCGACCGGTAAGATTTCCTTTGGCAGCCTTGCCCCTGAAGAGGGCTTGTCTCTATTTTGGCTTGGGATGCTCACACCGGGTATCCTCTGTGTTCACCAGTTAGGGAGGAGTCTCTACCATCACCAGCCCACGCCGCGGATGCACCCTGGGTCAGGTCCGAGCCACCGTCTACCCCTGATCGCTTGCCCGAAGATGCTGGGGAGCTTCCGGTGGCATCATCGGTGGAGAAGGTGCTCGCCGCCGCGAGGGTGACGACCGAGCAGGAGGCGGACCGGAGGAAAGCGGAGGTGCTCCGAGCGACTTCGACCTCTCCTCCTCCGTCGCTCCCCTCCTTTGTCGAATTTGCTTCGCCCCGGGCCAAGCCGAGCCGCAATGCAGGTAGGGCCTTCTGACGTCGACACTTTTCAGAATTCGGCCACCCTCCCCAGGGAACCTCTTGCCTTCATGTGACATGTATCTATTCTGCTTCCAGCTATAGTGAGGAGGCTCTCTGTGCGGGTTCCTCCTGAGACGATCAGCCCGCAGGAGGTGGAGCGGAAGAAGGCTGAAGCCAGGGAGCTCATGGCTTCGATAGAAGTTGCTCTGACCGAGCCCGATGGGCCTACTGGTTAGGCTCTTGCCTTACTTAGCATCCTTTCACCTCATAAGATAAGGCTTTTCACGTGGGTTTCCCCCTTTTTAGCCCCTGCAGAGGAGGCCGCGTCGACTTTCGCCCCGGCCACGGATGAAGTCGGCACTTCTGGGGCCGCGCCTTCCATAGAAGAGAAGGCCTTCGGCTCACTCCCAGTCACGGTGACCGAGCGAGGTAATTCCCTTCCCCCCGTCAGGGCTGACGTATTTTAGTCTATGCTGGGAACTCGTGAACCCTTGCTTGACCAGAGTGTCTCTTCCTTGGACAGCTCCCCTCGCGCCCCTTCCTGCGCACATGGAGGCCTAGGCGATCCCTGAGCCAAAGCTGATGTATACAAGGAGGAGGTTGAGGTTCGGAGCCTCGCCATCCGCGAGCCCCCGCGAGGAAGAGGCCGAGGGTGCTCGAGCAGGCGCCCCTCTTCCGACCAGGGAGGAACCTGCCTCGGGCGAGTCTTCCTCGAGCGAGAAGGTAGACTACAACTACTCTTCTGACGAGGCGGCTCCTGAGGAAGATGTCGTAAGTGCGGACCCGTTCATGCGGGACCCTCCTTCTGCAATTGGTTTCGATCTTCCGCTTCTTATCTCCTGGTTTGTCTGCAGGAGGTGGCTCGGCCAGAGGTCGGGGAGGAACCCCCTCCTGACGTATCAGACGAGTGATCCGAGGGTAGTAGCGCCGGTCTGGGGAGGCTGGCGGCTCTCGTCGAGGTCCTGCAGCAGGAAGCAGCTGCAGGGACTACCTCTGCCATCGGGGAGGCCCTGGAGGAAGGGGAGATTGCACCGGAAGGCCATATCATCCCCGTGATTGAGGTAAAGTGACACCCCCGAGGATTCCTTCTATATTCTTCGGAGCTCGAGCCACTTGCTTTGCTCGCTGCAAGACTAACTGACAAATGACTTGAACGGCCCTTTCAGGTGCGTTGGACACCGTACGGGGATGAGGGACATGAGGGGCAGCCGTGGGTAGAGGCTTCCCTGGCCTATAGGGGACGAGATATTTGGCTCCACTGCATCAATGTGATCGAGCCACTTCATTATCGCTTGATCATGAGGATGTGCGGAGTGCATCAGCCTGTGGTGACATTTCCTCGCTGACACGATGAGCGTCCGGGAAAATCAACAAAAGGGATTACTAGCGACAAAGATTGGAGAGGCCAAGCCAGAAAGTATGTCCAAGACTGGAAGCAAAAGGGCAAGGTAGTGAAAGAGCAGGCTGATAGCGACGAGGCATATTTGAAAGCCTACACCCGTAGGTACGACGGCCATGTCTTTCGCGGTACCTGACGACCGGTATGAATGCTGAACTCAACACTTGTATCCTATATGAATGAATGAATCTTATATGCATTAATACTTGCTTAAAAATGCAGCTAGACCCACAAGGATGGATTGCTGAGCTCGAGGGATTGCTTAATGCCACTGTCCAGCAGCAGGTTGAGTTCTGGATTGGAGCTTTTGGTGAGTTTTCCTAAATCGCGGACTTAAACTGAAATGCTCATGCATTGCAAATTGACTGACTGACCTTTAACATGCAGCGGGCCGAGGGATCCCAGAGGACCGGACTAGATGCACCATCCTCCTCCACACAGCCAACCGGGGGACGGGCTGAGTGGGATGTAGAATTTACCCGGGTCGTAGCTCGAGCTGAGGAGGCCGAGGCTACCCTCGCAGAGCGGGTAAGAAAACTTAAATCCTAGACTTAAACGTTTCATGATATATGCAAATGCCTAGACTGACCATGATGCAAATGCAAAACACAAGCGAGAGAGTTGACCATAGCACTGGCTGAGGCGGGGCGAGTGCGAACAGAGGCGACGGAGGTACCCCGACTTCGAGAGATGGAGCGACTCTGGGAGGAAGTGACTCAGCTGAGCGGACAGACGGCGGATATGGAGAGATACTAGACTGAGGCTCGTGAGGCACGACTCCAGGTTTACGATTTGAAGATCGAGCTCCAGACCATGGAGCGAATAGTCCAGATGATAGGCCGAGGACCAGAGTGAAGAGTATCCCAGAGCGGTGCAGTGGGAGGCTCGCGGAGTGTGGCACCGAGCGCATCGGTAGGAGATTATCTAGCTAGTTCTTCCGGTCGTCGGGGGAGTGAGGAGGCAGAGCGGAGATGACCACGAGAGGAAGAGCACAGTGCCATGGAGCCACCACCAAAGCGGAAAGAGGGCACTGGGGATAGTGGCGGCCCGGGAGACAGACCGGCCGAGTGACATGTTCTTCCTTTTGGTTCTTTTATTCTGTTTTTTTTTGACACACATTTGTATATGACAATTAGTAAAAAAAAAGAAATGGAATGGAAATTTTGTTTTGGTGGTTTTTAATGCGAATGTGTGGAATGCGTGTGGAATGGATGAGTGTGTAATGGTTGAGTGAAATGCAGTCGAGATCGACAGGTTTGATCAGAAAGAGCGGGAACAAATGGATCCTCATCCTGCAATAGACCATTTAACGAATCACCTTCAGACTGCTAAGCATGCATAACGGACCATGGTCCATGCATCATACCCGACAGAGCGAAGGTGGTTAACAGCCAGAGCTTAACAGATCAATAGAAGCACGTTATGATACTATAACGGGTCCACGATAGACCGTTAAATGAATCAGTAACAGAATTCGATCGGGACTCTCTAAAGAACATCCGAAGTTGGATGGAAAGGGGCCTAATCCATGCTAGAACCGTTCTAGACCTAGGATAAGACTTTCTAACCCTAATATCCATATTTTAATACCAAAGTCAAGCCTCTATAAGTAGGAATCCAACCTTAAATTCACAGCTCACCCTATTCCTCTGCTACAAGTTTAGAAAACCCAGGAAATAGGCTGAATGAAGTGACCATTAAGAACAAGTATCCGTTGCCACAGATTGATGATTTGTTCGACCAGCTTCAGTCTGCTCAGGTATTCTCGAGGATTGATTTGTGGTCCGGTTACTATCAGCTAAGGATTTGCGAGTCCGATGTGGAGAGGACTGCGTTCAATACGAGGTACGGGCATTATAAGTTCTTGGTGATGCCGTTTGGGCTCATCAATGCCCCCGCAGCCTTCATGGACTTGATGTAGAGTGTGTTCCGTCCCTATTTGGACCAGTTCGTGGTCGTGTTTATGGATGACACCATTGTTTATTCACGATCTACCGAGGAGCATGTGTCCCATTTGGGTGTGGTGCTGCAGACATTACGAGATCACCAGTTGTATGCGAAGGTCAGCAAGTGCGAGTTCTGACTTCATGAGGTGCACTTTTTGGGGCACGTGATCTCTGGTGACGGTATTTCTGTGGACCCTTCCAAGGTCAAGGTAGTAATGTAGTGGCCGAGGCCGAGGTCTGTGACCGAGATCCAAAGTTTCTTGGGACTTGCTGGATATTTTCAGAGGTTTATTCAAGATTTTTCTTTCATTACGGCCCCGATGACCAGACTAACGCGAAAGGATATGCCTTTTGTCTGGACTGATGAGTGTGAGCGTAGTTTCATGGAGCTGAAGAGATTGCTCACCTCAGCTCCGGTGTTGGTTTTGCCTTCTGGATCGGGTGTTTTTGTGGTGTGTACAAGTGCTTCCGGGGTCGGATTGGGTGCTATGTTGATGCAGCATGGTAGAGTGGTGGCGTATGCCTCACGACAGCTGAAGCCACATGAGGAGAACTACCCCACCCATGGCCTTGAGTTGGCGACTGTGATCTTTGCATTGAAGATCTGGAGGCATTATCTGTACGGTGAGAAGTTCGAGGTGTTCACTAACCATCAGAGTTTGAGGTATGTATTCACTCAAAAGGACCTGAACCTCAGGCAGAGGCATTGGATGGAGTATATGAAGGATTATGACTTCACCCTGCCTTATCAGTCGGGCAGGATGAATCTCATCGCCGATGCTTTGAGTCGGAAGGTCGCAGTCAATGCCTTGATGTTGAGGAAGTGGAGGCTCTGGGAACAAGTGCCCGAAGTGTCATTCAGGCTCAAGATTCCCCAAGAGCCAAGGTTAGCAGTGCTCGCGAGTCTGACTGTCACCCCTGCTATCCACCGTTAGGTGACAGAGGCTCAACATGCAGACCATGAGTTTCCCCAGATTTTGGCTTTGGCTGAGATGGAGCTCGGCGAGGACGGTGCTGTGAGGTTCTGTGGTAGGCTGTACGTCCCAGACGAGGAGCAGGTTCGTCGTGTGGTGTTGCGTGAGGCTCATGGGAGCAGGTACACCGTACACCCGGGTGCGACGAAGATGTATCAGAACTTGCGAAGGTAGTTTTGGTGGCCTGGCATGAAGAGAGATGTTGCCGAGTTTGTGACCAGGTGCCTGACCTGTCAGCAGGTGAAGGTGGAGCATCAGCAACCAGGAGGTGTGCTTCAGCCCTTGGAGGTTCCTGCATGGAAATGGGACCACGTGACCACTGATTTTGTGGTGGGGTTGGCGAGGACTCCGAGTGGGCATGATAGCATTTGGTTGCTCGTGGATCGGCTAACGAAGACGGCTCGGTTGTTACCGTTCAGAGTCAGCTGGAGTGTGCCCAAGCTGGCACATTTGTATGTGGAGCCGATCGTACTCTTGCATGGGATTCTCATTTCCATTGTGTTCGATCGAGATCTGCATTTCACATCTGGTTTCTGGAGGAGTTTTCAGAGGGCTCTAGGCACCGAGTTAGCCTTTAGCTCGGTGTATCATCCTCAATCGGATGGTCAGTCAGAGAGGACCATCCGAACATGTTGAGGTCGTGTTGCCTGGAGTGGCAGGGGAGTTGGTTTCACCACCTACCATTAGTGGAGTTTGCCTACAGGCTGAGCGCTGGGAGTGTACCGGCGAAGGTGGGGGTTGAGCGCACCATTGAGGGCGTCAAAAGGTGTACCAGGGAGAAGCAGGGCAGGTGTACCGGTGAGTGAGTGGGTGAGGCATGCCGGTGAAAGGCCACCACAGGGTGTACCGGCGAAGAGTTGAGAAAGGTGCACCAATGAAGATAGGACAAGTGTTTCGGTGAAGGGCATTGGGAGCGTACCGGAGAAGGCTGGGGTTAGGCGTGCCGGTGAAGGCGTTGAAAGAGTGCACCGGTGAGGGCAGGAAGGGTGTACCGGCGAAGGACCAAGGATAGGTGTGCCGGGAAAGATCTTCAAGGCTTGTGTCGGCAAAAGGCTGAAGAGGGTACACCGATGAGGGTTTGAGGAGTGTACCGGTGAAGGACAAACCCCGTGCAGGTTTCAACTAGGCTGGATGAAGTCTATGCATGTTCATAGGGTCAAGTCCACAAAGTGCATGCAAAATCCGTGCAAATTTTTGACAAAGGAACAAAGTCCATGCATGTTTTTTAAGCAAATCCATACATATGCACGGGGTTGAAGGACAAAGTCCATGCAGGTTTTGGGCAAGTCCGTGCATATGCACGAGGTTAAGGGACGAAGTCCATGCAAGTTTTTAGGCAAGTCCGTGCGTATGCACGGTGTTGAAGGATGAAGTCCATGCAGGTTTTGGGCAAGTCCGTGCATATGCATGGGGTTGAAGGACGAAGTCCATGCAGGTTGGATGAAGTCCATGCAGCATGTATGGGGTTCGTGCATAGGGTGAAGGCAAAGTCCATGCAACATGTATGGGGTTCGTGCAAAGGGTGAAGGAAAAGTCCATGCAAGGTTGGAGAAAGCCCGTGCAGGTTGTTCATGCAACTAAGGTGAATTCCATGCATGATGTATGCAGGTTAAGGGTGAAGTCCATGCATGTTTAGACAAGTCCGTGCAACTGGGAGTGAAGTCCATCCAAGTTTGGACTAAGTCTGTGCAACTGGGAGTGAAGTCCATGCAAGTTTGGACTAAGTCCATGCATATGCATGGGGTTGAAGAATGAAGTCCGTGCATATGCACAGGGTTGATGAACAAAGTCCGTGCAGGTTGTGCACGGGGTTGAAGAACAAAGTCCGTGCAGGTTGTGCACGAGGTTAAAGAACAAAGTTGATGTAGGTTGTACACGGGGTTGAAGAACAAAGTCCGTGCAGGTTGTGCACGGGGTTGAAGAACAAAGTCCATGCAAGTTCTGAACAAAGTCTATGCAGGTTTAAACGAAGTCCACGCATGTTTGATGAAGTCCACACATGTTTGATGAAGTCCATGCATGTGGGACAAAATCCATGCAAATGTTCAAGCTAGACCCATGCAAGGTGTATGGGGTTCATGCATATGGCGGAGGCAAGGTCCGTGCAGAGTGTATGGGGTTAGTGCAAATGATGTGGGCAGAGTCCATGCAAGGTTGGGCGAAGTCCGTGCAGGTTGTTCATGCAACTAAGGCAAAGTCGATACATGTTTGGGGTTGAGTCCATGCAGGTTGGACAAAGTCCATACATGTTTGGGGTTAAGTCCATGCACATGGAAGATAGGTGAAGGGAAGGGTTATCTGGAGTGTCCCGGCGGGGCTCCAAAGTAGGGTGTGCTAGCGAAGGGGCTCTTGAGTGTGCAGGGGAAGACCTGGGGAGGTGTGCCGGTGAAGGCTGGCCAGGCGCACCGGGGAAGGTTTGAAGGTGTACTGGGGAGGGTTTAAAAGCTTGCCGGCGAAGGGCCTGGGAGTGGTGTACCGACGAAGGAGTTGAGTGGCGAGGGGTGAACCGAAGGGTGTGCCAGTGAAGGGGAAGGCAGTCTGCACCGGTGAAGGGCCCACTCCTCCTCCACCCTCTTAAGGCCTTTCTTTTCTTCTTTTATCCTTCTCTTCCTCCTTTTCTTCTTTTAAGGCCCTCCTTCTTCTACGAATGAGAGTCGGATCAAGATTAGAGTGAAGACGTAGGAGTCATTTTTGTCTAGATCGAGTTCATGTAATTTTCTATTTATTGAGTCCAGCAAGTTGTCAAAGGATGATTAGTGGTTGTAATGGAATATTTTGATTATCAATGAAATAGAAGTTGAATTTCGAGTATATACTTATGCAATTGCATCTTATGTGTGATTGTATTCGCGCTCTGACCATGCTTGCTTGCCAGAGGCTTACTATGCCGGTTGTTCACGTCTCCCGAGTGAGTCTTCCGCTGTAAATAAAGGCTCGGGGTGTGACGACAAACCCTAAAAGCTTACCTAAGGAGACCCCGAATACACATTTCTTAGGGTTCATTTTGAGCTGGTGCTCCCGAGACCATTGGAGAATTGCCTGGAGGACTTTTGCTTGGCCACTCCTGGTCTTGGATTTAACCAAAATGTCATCCACATATACTTCCATGTGGATGTGCATCATGTAATGGAAGATGGCCATCGTCGCCCTTTAATATGTTGCCCCTACATTCTTAAGACCGAAGGGCATGATGACGTAGCAGTAGGTCCGCCATTGAGTTGTGAAAGAGATTTTCTCCTGGTCTTCCTCTGCTAGGCAGATCTGGTTATACCCTAAGCAACCATCCATGAAGGAGAGCATCTCGTAGATGGTGGTGTTGTCCACCAGGACATCTATGTGTGAGAGAGGAAAATCATCCTTTGGGCAAGCACGATTACGGTCATAAAAATCTATGCAGATGTGGACCCTACCGTCCTTCTTCATAATAAGGATGATGTTGGCTACCCATTTTGGATACAAAACTACCCTAATGAACTTGGCCTTATGGAGCTTGTCCACTTCTTCTTTGACTTTGAGTGCGAGCTTTGGGTGAAGTCGCCTTAACTTCTGCTTGACAGCTCGAGCGTCGGGTTTCAGAACCAAACGATGTTCTACCAATGATGGGTCCAAACCCGGCATGTCCTCGTAGGACCAAGCGAAAGCATCGGGAAATTCCCTGAGAATCGCCACAAGGGCAGCTTCCTCTTCACCATTCAAATTGGCACTTATCAATATAATCTTGGGATCATCCTTGGTGTTGAAATTGACTTCCTTGGTGGACTCATCAATGGAAACACTAGGTTCATCAAACTTCTGGGTTCCATTGACGAAGGAAGCTATGGGATCACCACTATCTTCTAATGGCTCTTCCTCTTCTTCCTCAGCATCGCTATCTCCTTCCAACACATACACCCCTAGACCATCATCTACTGAAGACCCTTCTAGCACAACTGCCCCTAAGGGAATGGGATTGGATATGAATTCGGAGATCTGACAAAGCTGCACGCACTTATCGGCCAACTGGCTGACGTAACACGTGGGAACCTGACAGACACTAGATTTTCTGGAAGGAAAGGATGCTATGTACAAACCCTGACTTGATCTAGACTCTTCCTTACTATGTACAAGGGGATTTTGTGGAATGGAGTTCAAGGTGAAAAGTGTCGGCCCATGGCCGAGGGGCTCATGTTCCAAGGAGGCTGTTTCTTCAATAGTGAGCTCGCAGGCCCAAGTTTGAGAATCGATGTTTTTTTAGTGGTCATGGGTGAATGTGCAGATCATATGGGTGGATTGCCCCATGACCGGGTAGGTGAGGAGCGGAGAAAATAGTGGATGAAATAGGAAGGGGATAAAAAGGACAGGGGCAAGCCTATCTAGAGTGAGGATGATATCCGAAGTGGGAGCCTCATCAGGGGGCTTATCAAGATGAAATAGGGAGAGGAGACCGAAGTCCTCCTCGGGTAAGGAATTGAGTGGGGTCTCTTTTTCTTGTGAAACTTCAGAACTTTCTCTCAGCTCTGGCCGAGTTCCTAGCTATGTTGGTCCTATGACAAAGCGACCGTACACCAAACCCTTACCTTGACTATTCTTGGATGGCTCTTCTGTGGGCCAGAAAACGGCAACCATTCTCGATGTAGTTAGTGTCAAATTGACCGCTGGGATGTCAGAATCCCAACCCCACCAGTTTCATATCGATCGGTTGTCATTTGGGGCCGGTAGGAGTCTGGGAACCCCGGTGACTCGATTAGGGTCGATTCGTCAAAATCGCCCCAATCTCACGTTTTAGTGGATGCATGTGCTGTTTTTCGACTCCAGATGTGTTGTATGATCGTTTGGCGTTGTTTCCCCTGCGCTTCGGCGTGAATGGGACGTGGAACGGGTCGATTCGGCCATTCCATAGTTTTAGTCACCGGATTTATGTAACGGTCCTTCCAGAGACCGTCACAAGCATAATGGTCCCTCGATAGACCGTTACATCTCGTTCGTCATTTTTCTGTCTTTCGAGGTCATGGAGTGTGACGGACCAGCCCTGATCTGTTACATGAGTATAACGCCCCTGTCTAGGCGTGTTACGCTCGGGTGGTTTTCAAGGCCTGCTGCTGTTGTCAGCCCCTCGATGACCGTGTTACCTCGAAGACCATGTCAGTCAGTTCGCTGTAACGGATCTCTCCCTGTACGTTATGGTTAGGTAACGCACCTGTGTGGGTCCGTTACATTGTGCTTGATTGACGTTCATCTGGCTATGGTGGTTGGTGTAACGCGCCTACCCCCATGTGCCATGTGGCTGTGGCGGACTCAGCTTGGTCCATTATATGCCTCTTGTACGTGTTAGTGTTTTGGGTCTGTTGACTTTAACGCCCCTGTCCTAGTGCGTTAGGCTTGTGTAACGTGCCTATGGAGGTCCGTTACATGCCCTTCATTTGAGTTCTGGTCCGTTGGCCATAACGCCCCTGTCCTGGTGCGTTATGCTAACGTGGCACGCTTGTCTTGGTGCATTACATGGTCTGTATTGGATTTCAGATCTGTTTACCCTGACGCCCCTACTCTGGTGCGTTAGAGCAGGTAACGCCCCTATGTTGGTGCGTTACAGTCCTCTTGTTGGCCATGATGGCCATTGTCCCATTCTGCGTCTGTTCTGTGTGTTGGTCTGTCTTAGGTTGTATTTTAGAGCGGTGTCTGTGTGTCGATGGTTTCTGGATCAGTCGGTTCAGGTGACTGGGTGTGGTCTTTTCCTTGACTGTGACGGTACCCTAACGACTTGATCTAGACCTACCAGCGTCTTTGTCTCTGGTCTTGTAGCGGCTTTCCTTGACAGCCGGGTTCGCCTAGTGGCTAAGTGATGGTTCACTTTGCCCAGAATGCTGTTGTCGTCCACCGCTCCAGTTTCTGCTTATCTTGGCTTGATCTCGTGGTTTGCCCGTGACCTATAGGGTGTCTGTTGACATCCTATGAGGGTAGTGACTATAATGGGATGGCTAGGAGTGCTTGTGCTTGTTGTGTGTATGTGTCGTGTCGGGTTTCGGTCAACCCGGTAAGACTAGGGGTTGACAGGTGACCTTGTCTGTGTCTCGACAGTTCTGTCCAGTTCGAGACAACATTCTGGATGTCTCGAGATATCATCTTACCTCGATTTACGTATCCAAATGTGCTGAGGATTCTTGGTGTTCCCTCAGGTCTCCCTGAGTCATTTCATGCGGAGCGTTGTTTCCTTTGTCTTAGGTTTAGACCGTACGACAGCTTGTTCCACTATCAGTGACGATCTTGCCTCTGAGTCGTTTGGCTCAAGGATCGTTACGTGAGTAGGTCTAGCTGCCTTGTCTTGAGTGGTCGGTAGTTTCTTGTGCTGTCATTGGTGCTTCGAAGTACGTGTGATAGTGCTTTCTTGCCTATCTGTACTTCTGCACTCGGGTTTTGAGTCTCTGTGTCTTGTGAGTCTCCACTAGTATTAACCTTATGGCACGCTTTGGCGTGACGGCTCTTATAGTGGGGCACTTTCCCGGTTTATAGTTCTTAGGCTAGTTCTGTGGGCCCCTGGTCAACCGTAGCGTCGAGTCCGTGTCTTCGTCTCGCATCAAAAAGTCAATAAATAGCTTATCTTAATTTAGAGAAGACCTATGATAAAGTATATTAGAGCATATTTTATTAACTTTAAAGGAGAACTAAATATCTAAAAGATACGTTAACATAATTTGCGATACACATAAGGACTTTTATTAATATTCAAACCGCCACTAGCTAGAGAGGCTTATGACTTTCACATTACTGTAGGATTACATGAAGTCAGAGCGAAGTCTCAACATTGGTCATACATGAAATGACAATCTTTACGTGATAGAATGTCTTAATACATGTTGTGAAAATAATATTTTTTAAATTGTCGAGAATGTAAATGGTAAGATAGAAAGGTGAGAAGAGGTATTTAAGAATCTAAAAGTTTTAAGATTGATCATCCTAAATTAAAATTATATGAAATGTAAATTCACTAACATGACGATAAATCGAGAAAATCTAGTATGATTGATAGCCAAGTTATGTCCAAAAATACTTAGGATATTATTTAAGAAAATAGGGATGAGACATGCTACGTTATATGAGGCTATGTTGGATAGTGACAAAAGCACATGTAAAAAATATGTATGACATAGAAGAAGATGTTGAGGTAGATGTGCAGTAAAATTAGGAATGCTAAGTTTCAGAATAAATATGTAGATTAGACATGAACACGGCTTGATTTCATTTGATTTGAGAAGGATTTTTCTTGAATCAAAATTGAACTAGATTAACGGTTCAATCCGAACCAAATCTAATTAAATCGTTTTAAAATCAAATCGAATTAATCCAATTTGATTTTATTTGGTTCCATTTGATTCGACTTAAATCATAATTTACGATCAGCATCCTAACACCCATCAAAATCACAGGAACATTGACAGCATCATACCCCCCTAATCACAAGAGGAGTATATTTGACACCCTATATTACATAGTGGGGAGGGAAAAATTTGCAGCCCATTATTTAACGGCCTAAAGGCCCATAAAGACCTGCCCAGCCCAGTAAGTGACAGCCCAACTCCACATCGAAAATCCATGTACTACAAGACCGAAGGTCAAAGGCCCAAAAGAGAGCCATCTAGCGTTAGCACGGTCACCCATGCGAAGGACTCCCCTATGCTCGAGAGGAACTCTGACGCGCTATCGAGCCGAGTCAGTAGAAGGGAACCCCCCCGGGGACGCCCGAGACCAAAAGGGTAGGTTATAAGCTCATACTTCAAGATGGGAATATCCCTTATCCATAGATGGCTCAATCCATCACCAGGACCCCCGCCTTTCTCACGATCTAGAGTGGATCCCCCGCAGTCGAGCATTTATCCCTTATAACTGAAAGCAAATTTCATGCTAACGCTTGAGAGCGGGAAGTTCATGACGGGATAAGGGGAGAGTAAGAGTCCTACAATAGTAAGAGTTCACACTGTGGACATAACGTCCCTGCACAACGGCCCCTCCAGATTCCCGCTACTCTAGAGAGGGAGTCCGCACCAATTTAATCTCAGGGATCACCTCCAAAAAGGTAAGTTCTAATCCTAGCCTCCTCAACTGGTAGAGAGCAGTCTCGTACCCCCAATCTCCATCGCCTCCTTTTCCACCTTACTCTTGTCCACACTAACTTAAGCATCGGAGGGGTTTCCATAGAATCACAATCCCAGGCCCCCTGATCGCTTGTCTTGCCTCTTACAGTAATCTTTCTTCAGGTGGCTTTGAACAACTGTTCTGGGAGCCACGGTATCCCGAATCCGACGGTCTACAATTTGGTACGAGATCTCACCTCTTCATCTGGCGCCATCCGTGGGAAATCGAACAAGAAGCCAATATGGTGCGTAGGAGTTGGCAGCGCTAGAGGGTGAGCTGGGATGCTCGGGGGACCCCCGTCATAGAGAGCACCTTTGTCCTCTTCCGCTAACTCTCCTCGACGGCCATAGCCTTTAAAGAAGCCAGCATGAACTCGTGCCTAGGGTCCTTCCATTTGGATCCCCTTTGCTCCTCCTCCTCCTCGGTGAGGGCCCTCCTGCCCTTATCATAAATGGACAATGAGCGCCCTGTTTCTCCCCCCTCGAGGAGAACCTCTTGTACGCTGGCGGCAACCTCCGCTGGCACCTTCACCACTATCGGATCGGCCTCAGATGGGTGGACTGATTGGCTTCCTCCATTGTCGCGAGAGGGACGTCTGCAACCAGTACAGTCAGAAAAAAGTGAATGACTACCTGGCAAATTAAATTAAAACCTACTCGTTGAATCCTTACCGTCAGAGAGCAGGGGAGTGCAGACGTAATGTTGGAGGTTCGACTCGGAGACGAGCTCAGCGGTTGATTGTTTATTATTTTGAAGGATCTTAATGTTGTCCTCGAGTTCTCGAGTGATGGAAGAAGGCCTCAAAGCGAGCACAGGTTGAAAGTTCTAGTGGATCAAGAAAGGCCAATAGGTACCCTTGGAGAGATTCATCCAGAAATATTAAATTTTTCACTCTTTATATGAAGAATCCTAGGGGGAGAGGGTAACACAACTCTTGCCCCACCAGGCTTGAAGTAAAAAGAATCCCTTCCCAGACTATGCATGCTCCTTTAGCTCGTAAAAAGTATTGAAGAGATCGAGGGATAGAGTTATTTTGCACTTCCGATAGAGGACAATGAACGAAAAGATAAAGGTGAAAGAATTGGAAACCAACTAAATGGGAGCTAGCTTGAAATAGTTCAGCAAATCCACAACAAAAAGGTGCAAGGAGAGACGAAGGCCGTACTTCCTTGCCAAAACGTAACTATAGAAGGAGTCCGGGTGAGTGCTAAGACTGGACTCGTAGGGCTTGGGAAGGGAGAAAGTGTATGGCTAGGGCAGTTAATACTGGTTTTCGAGTTTCATGACCTCCTCCGTAGTAAGTTCACTATGCAAATGGTGGCAAGGCAATGGATCGGTGCTCTTAGCCTGCTGTTTGGCCTCACCACCGCGAGAGTTCCCCTCTTGCTCTGCCATGGAGGAAGACGAAGACGATCAGATGGACGAACTAGAGGAGCAGGCTGACGAATGGAGCAAGCAGACCGCCTCCATAGTAGTTACCACAAGCTCCGCAAAAGTTGTAGTGATCTCTTGCTCCCTCCGACGTTCCTCCTGGGGCATGGGACGATCGACCAGACGATAGGCACAAGAGCTCAAAATCACAGGAGAAGGAAGCTCAGTGATAAAGGTAGAAAGGGGGCCAGTGCGCCCTTGGGGGTGGTATTTGAAGCCCGTAGGTAGATGAGGAAGAGTCGTTGCATTGCCTCGATGCACCTTGGAAGGCTAAAAGCCCTGTATCGGTGGTTCAAACCGGCGCAGAGGATGTCATCATTGCACCCAATTTTTCACGTGTTAGGGCAACCACATTTATGGACCCAACGGCCACGCCAGAGAAAGCTCACAGCAGTCAATCCCCACCCTTGCCGAAAAGCCCAACATGATCCCTATTCACCGAGCCAATGCCTCGTGCAGGATTAGGGGGAAAGTGGAGAGGGGAAATTTCATTGCCCATTATTTAATGGCCCAAAGGCCCATGAAAATCTACTCGACCTAGTAAGTGATAGCCCAGCTCCACATCGAATGCTTATTTACAACAAGATCGAAGGTCAAAGGCCCAAAATAGTGCCATAGAGCTTGAACATGGTCACCCATGCAAAAGACTCTCCTATGCTCGGGAGGAACTCCGATGCGCTATCAACCCGAGCCAATAGAAGGTCGCTAAGTCACCCCCTCGAGGACGCCTGGGACCGAAAGGGTATGTTATAAGCACAGACTTCAAGATGGGAATATCCCTCATCTACAGATGAGTCAATCCATCACCGGGACCACCACCTTTCTCACGGTCCAGAGTGGATCCCCCGCGGCTGGGCATTTATCCCTTATAACTGAAAGTGAATTTCACGTTAACGCTTGAGAATGGGAAGTCCATGAGGGTATAAGAGGAGAGCAAGAGTCCTACACTGGGAAGAGTTCACACCGTTGATGTAATGCCCTCGCCCAACGGCCCCTCTAGATTCCCGCTACTCTAGAGAGCCGAGGGATCACCTCTAAAAATGTTAAGTTCTAATCCTAGCTAGGGATGTCAAAAATATCCGCAAATCTGATTACCCGCATCATCTGACCCGTGATGGATTGGATAATATCCGAATAAATGGATATGGATTCGGGTTCGAATATGTTTAAAATACTTGTTTCATATTCGGATAGGGTATGGATTTAGTGCACCCGAATCTATACTCGATCTGAACCCGCTCTTAATAACTTATTGTGCATGTTTGGCCTATGATTTTGACATGAACTTAACCCGTTACCCGTCTTGTTGAGTTTGTGAGTTTGAACTTCTTACTAAAATTGTGAGAACGTTTTTATAAAATATAGAAATTACTTTAGAAAGAAAAGAATTGATCGAATTTTTAATTTTTTAATTCTCATAAATCTCACATTTTCTTGGATGTGGATGTAGACTCATATTTTATGGACAGATGTAGATATCTACGAGTATATTCGTACCCACATCCCCGAAGGACGATAGGACAACTGATGGACCGGCATCCATCAGTTCCAAGATCAACCTCATGGTGGCCGCCGCATCCTCACCTACCAAACAAGCAACTCAGACCAGGTCAACAGCTTTGGCTTGCCAAGAGTGTGATTGCAACATGAAGACTCCCTCCAAAGTAATTGGACACTTACCCAAATAGCTCCCAGCCGCTGTGGGTGCTGGCTCTCCCACCTATCCAGGCTCTCCGCGCAGTCCCTCAGTTGGGACCTCATCCCCCGATGTCTCTGCCTCCTCTGCACAATCCAGACAGTCACGTCAATGATCGAAAGTAAATAAAGTCACTACTTACAGTCACCACCAAAAGCCCTTACCTGAATGGGCTCCTCCTATACCTTCCCACGACTCGAAGTCGAGGAAGGCCCTAACATTGGGCGCTATCTCATCCATCAGTTGAAGAAAACTCTTCGTGTCAATCTCACACTCAGCTGCCTCCACATAGGGAGGGTCCTCCTCCCGAGGGGGCGAGAAGGTTGCCTCCACCCTAGCCTCCACAGGAGCTGTAATACACAAACCCAGCAAAGCAGGATTAGCACACCACCCTGGCTAAATTGACCATGAGGAAAGAAGGCAAAGTGACACTTGCTCAGAGTTGTCTCTGCCTCAACTGCCCCACCAGCCTCGAGCCTCGTAGAAGACTCGCCAGTCTTGGTTATCGCGACCTCTACTCGGGGGCATTTTCGCCTTGACTGTAGACATCCATCCCCACTCCCCGAGGATGCCTCCGTAGAGGGGTTATCCCCCTCTGTCGTCAAACCTGTCAATAGACATAGCATTATGCAATGTCAGTGTCATAACCAGAAAGTAACAAACAAAAAAGGGATGGAGTATCCCAAACAAGGCCGTACCTGGAGCCCTGAAGGGGGTGGGTGGCAACAGTACTAGCTACTCCGGGTTCAGTGCCAGCACCCAGGCCGCGTTCGCCACAGCCTCCTGGATGTCCCGTAGAGTGCGAGCACACTCAATCTGGGACAAGAACTCCACGGGCCTGGCAGACTCAATCGTGTGAGCAATGTGCCGCTGCCAGTCATCGATCGCTGAGTTGGCAAAGCTCCCGTGCGGGAGCTCCCGACTCAGTGAACCCTGGCTCTGAAAACCACAATCGGCCAAAAATTGGGCCCACCAGGCCTTAGGTGCCCTCGGTCGGGACCCCTTCCCACCTGCCACATTGCTCTTGCCGAAGTCTACACCAGGGGCTTTAGTGCCCCACCATTGCTCCGACTCCCAGAAGTCGAACCCCAACCACACCGGGGCCACTGCTCCATAACCCGCTCGATCTCTCGATGGATCTGAGCAACACGGGTCGTCAGGTACCCGTCGTCCAGTGTAATAGGGGGCAAATCCTCCCTCAACAAGTGGCTCCCCTCCGCTTTTCAGATCATGGAGGCCTTCTGAAGGTACAGGTGGCTATGCTCGAACCACCACCTGGCGTAGTGAACGTCGAACCTCCCTCGACGTCCCTATCCCGGCATCGGGAATTGCTCTGGCTCCTGACGACTGTAGAAGTCCCACCATGCTGCCGCAAGTAGGTGGGTGTCTCTGCCCCGGTACAACCTGCCTGTCAAAGAGAACTCTCGGTTCGGCGGGATCCCCTGGTCATACCTAAAGTTCCTCGCAAACTGATGTGGGTAGTACGGCTCCAAGGAACTCATCGCTGACCAATGCAATGTCAGCACCACCGACCGGGTACTTAGTATCCACTCCGTCCGCAGCCTGGTGTCTACCACCTCCTGACCAAGATGGGTGCTAGTCGCCCCTCCACCTGAAGCCCCCAGGAAGAGGCTGGAGTCCCTCGTGGCACAGTCAAAAGGCAGCCCCTCCTTACCCCTGGCGGGAGAGTAATAAAGGGCTCGCCTAGCCCCCTCCAGCTGCACCTCTGTGTCCCCGTCGAGCTATGGTCGTTCCAGAAACCGTTATGAGCATAACGCGCCCAGACAGGTGCATTATGCTTCGTATATTTTGTGTCCGGTCTTTGAGGGCATAACGGTTCCTCGACTGGCCACCATGTCAGACATAACGTCCCAGTGCTGGTGCGTTATGATTTTTCGACCGTTAGTTTTTGACCGTTGGAGACCTTGGTCACATAACGCACTTAGGGAGGCCCGTTATATACTATAACGCCCCAGGGAAGGCGCGTTATGCTTAACGCCCTTGCCCTCCACTTAACGCGCCAGAGTTGGTCCGTTAAGGCTTATAACGCCCCTAGAGGAGTGCGTTATAGTCTATTTCACTCCGTGACATAACGCACCATGTCTGGTCTGTTATGTACATAACGCCCCTAGAGGAGTGCGTTATGTTTCCTTCCGTGACTTGGGCCTTAACGCACTTTTGTTGGTCCGTTAAGCACTATAACGCACATGGGCAGGCACGTTATAGTTTGGTTTCCGTTGGGAGTGATGGATGGTTAGGTTGGGCCGTCCATTCTCCCTCGCACGACTGTGAGTTAGCCGTGCATCCGTGAGTGGCCAATGATGGACCGTTTATCGTCTGAGGCCTAGCCGGTGATTTTTTGTGTCGATTCGAGTCCCGGGTGAGTGGACCTCGATCCACGTGCTGACATGTGGTCTGACTGATGTTGGGCATCATGTGGGGACCAGGTGTGGGGCGCCGTGGGGGTCCCGGGGTGTGACATGCCGGCTTAGCTCACTATGAGTCGGTATTGTACGAGGAGCGATCCTTGTACTCGTTTACTTTCGGAGTCGATTTTCGTGACGTGAGGGTCTATACTTCCGATGACCCATCCACTAGTCGTAGCTTCCACAGCACGCGTGTGTCGGCCCACTAGGAGTATTGGTGTGGCGCACCCGAGAGAGACGGTGAGTAAGTTGGTTACCGTAGGGCCCCCGCGTACTGCTGAGTCTGGGCTGGTGGGGGAATTACCAGTTAGAGGACAGACCTAGGGTGTATGGTCTGAGTGTGCACACGAGGCTGAGGGCTCGAACCCGCGCTGACGAGCGTGACCTCAGCTAGTCCTTATTCGTGGTACTTTGGTTACTGTGCGTGTCTGAGTCTCGCGCCCGGGGCGCTGTAGCTAGACACTTGTTACGCGGTGTAAGACGTCAGGGGATGCATCCGGTCATTCTTCTAGTGGGAGGTGCTCCTATCTGCCGGTAGGTGTGGACTTGAGTTTTGTCGGATCGAGATTCAGTAGTACGGTACTATTAGAATAGACGGTTCTCCGTTTATTTATTCCAGCTTGTTAGTTCTATCGTACTCCTGTTAGCTAGACTACTTTGTAGGGTTAGTTTTACTGCTGTAGCATCGAGTTTTTCCGTGCGAGGTAGGGTTCGAGAGATCCCTACTGAGCCTGTGAAATGAGGCTCATCCCCTACGTGTTTTCACCGTGTTACAGGCGAGGCCGCCGGCACTTCAGGTGGTGCGGCAGGTGTCTAGCGTGGTTCCAGTAGCTGAGGTTAGTGCCAGTTGCCAGAGCCGGGATATGCCCCGTGTACTTGTACTTTTTCTTTGTACTTGTACTTTCTTTCAATTGACTGTATTTTATTTTGGATATGTGACGTACTGGACCTTGTAGTAGTTTATTTATTTAATTTATGTATTATTATTTTGTTGTATATTATGTTATCTCTGTAGTTACTTTAGTTTCTTACACACCCTCACACCAACCTTTCTTCCCTTCCGAGTCTTCGAGATCTTGGGAGGCGGACCGAGATTCGAGTCGCTCCGGTTCCTTTTCGGTACTCGGATCTTGGGTCGCCATAGCTAAGATGTCCCGGACCATTTCGGGTCCTGGACCTGCTTTCTTGGAGCATCCGGCTCTGTCGTGTCTGGAATTTCGTTTCAGATGTCTTTCGTGTTCAGATCGGCACGATCCGGGGTCCCATAGTCACTGATCTCGCGTCGAATGGTGGTCTATCGGGGCCGGTAGGAGGCCGAGAACCTCATTAACCCCATTTGGGTCACTTTGTTAGAATCGCCCATTTCTTGCGATTTGTGCGTCATTTTGACTCCGATCGGAGTCCATGTGATTGCCAGGGTGATTGTGGTTGTATCCCCTTCGTCTCGGCATGAACGGGGCGTGGAAAGGCCACGATCAAACGAACCCTTGGGTTTGCTCGCCGTGACAGTTGGATGGTCGAACCAGGGCCCATCCAAGGTATGGGCGGTTGGCTCTGGACCATTCATCCCCACTGGATTTTGGGGCTTGTGCGGTCGCACGATAGACCTCACATGGTTGTGCGGCCCGGTAGGGTCCGCTCATTCCCCCCCTTGGGCAGCCAGGTTATAGCCGCCTATCTTTCGTCTGGGTTGAGCAGCCAGGGTCTGACCGTTCATCCCTGTTGACCCTTGGCCAACTGTTGCGTGTCGGTCGTGAAGAGCGGTCTGGTCAAGACCGTTTTGACTGACACTGTAGTCAGTCAGTTCCGTTCAGCGGTCCGGTCAAGACCGTTTTGACCAGGAACTGTTCTGGGTCGTGGGCTTGAGCGGCCGAGACTTGACCGCTCATCCCCTTGGGCGGTCCTGCCTTGACCGCCCATCCCCCTTTTGAGCGGGCTATCCCTGACCGCGCATTCCCTTCTGCGGTCCTCCCAGAACTGCTCATCCCTCTGTGTTGTCGGCTGCCTTAGGGGCTTGTCCCGTGACCGTTTGAGCATCGTGTTGGCCTCCAGTCGACCCGGTTGTAACCCAGTGGTCGACTTTCAGTCTCGTGAGTGTCCCGGACACCCCGGAGGTTTCATGTCCGTGTTTTGAGGTGTCCGTGGGTTCCGTGTTACCATGGTTTCAGACCTAGGGACTAGGCTAGATTGACGGTGTTGTGCCATCACGTACGACTGTCTTGACCCCGAGTCTCATAACTCAAGGACCGTTGGGTTAATAGGTCTAGTGGGCTGTCCAGTGTTTGGTGGCCTCGAGCCACTGGTTACTTCGTGTCACTCGCGATGGGTGCACGTGTGGCTTTCTGTGTTCACATCTGTGACCCGTCCACTGATCGTTGCTTCCACGGCACGCGTGTGTCGGTCCACCGAGGGCACTGGTGTGGCGTACCCGAGAGAGACGGTGAGTAGGCTGGTTATCGTAGGGCCCCCGCGCACAGCCAAGTCAGGACTCGGGGAGAATTACCTGCTAGAGGATAGGCCTAGGGCGTATGGTCTGAGTGTGCACACGAGGTTGAGGGTTCGGACCAGCGCTGATGAGCGTGATCTCAGCTAGTCCTTGTTTTGTGGTACTTCTGGTTACTGAGTGTGTCTGAGTTTCGCGCCTGAGACATTGTAGCTAGACACTTGTGACGCGGTGTAAGACGTCAAGGGACGCATCCGGTCATTCTTCTAGTGGGTGGTGCTCCCGTCACGTGACGTGAGTTGTCGTGTCCAGGGTTTTCGTTTCTCGTCTGTGAGACGAGGTCTCTGGTGTTATTTTCAGGAGCGTTCTCGTAGCCGAGGCCTGGGGTTCCGGTGAGTGTCACCGAGGGTTCTCCCTAGTCGACGTAGAGTTCACGACAGTAAGGTCGTGACTGTGTCTTCAGACCATGTGATTTTGGCTTGGACCCTTTAGAGAGGGCAGGTCTCTGCGACCGAGGCAGCGTGGCGTTTTCCTAGTAGTGTGACTAGGGCGGTTCGTGTCTAGTGGTCTCTCGATCATGGAATCGAGATGTCGGGTGCGTGACTTGGTTGTCCCCCGACGGGAGACCGGGTCATATTTTCCGGTACAGTAGGATTAGCTGTAGAGCCGAGGTTTTGTCGGCCACCGTAGTTATTTTCCTACTTTTGTAGTTGCTTAGCTAGCGTAGCTTTCCTTTCCACCGTTACTTTTCTCGGTTGGGGAGCTCCACGTCTCGCCGCTGCTCCTCCAGGGCCTTTTCCAAGGCCTCCGCCCTGCTCTCTGCCTCGCTCAGCCGCACAGCGCGGTCCCGAGCAAGTGACACGGCCGCATCTGCGCACCTCCTCTGCTCGGCAGCCGCCAACGCGAGCCTAGCCCGCTACTCCTGCACCCCTCGGACGGCCGCTGGCCGCCGAGCCCTCTGCTCCTGAGCCTCTAGGAGCCGCAGGTACTCCGCCCAGATGCCAGCCAAGCCAGACATCCAGAGCTTGCGTGGGAAGCTGAGGCTATGATAGCCCTGGGTGTAGTCCCATAACCACTACCTAAGCTCCTCCGGGAAAGGTAGGGGGTTGCCTCCCAGGTAATCTCGGGCTCACTGAAGCAAGGCCGCACCCACGCTTGCATCTAGTAGTGGCTCTGGCGGAGAAGTGGACGTGGGACACTCGACCCCCAGGTCTAGGGAAGAATGGCCCATCTCTGCCAGTACACTAGGAGGACCTGCAGAATCCCACGAAACACAAAGGGGAGTCAGTAGCATCCAGGGCCTCCCTGTGACCAGACAAGGTGAAAAACCTGAGAAAGGTTTTGATCCTCACCCAGCATGGCTCTCGCCATGCCTGTGACATCTTCGCTAGGGGTCAGTGAGGGTAACCTCTCCTCCACATCGGCGGCATCCCCGTCTAGAGTCGGGGAGGGTAGAGGCTCTCCCATAATCCGGTCATTCCCAGCAACCATTGGGGAGATGGAAGGCTCTCCCTGGTTATCCTCGATAGGAGTTGGCACGTGCTCCCCCTCAGATTCCAGTCCTGGTCATAACACAATGATGTCAACACCCTGCTATAAACTCTAAACCAAAGCCAATAGGGAGGAGGGAAGGATCTCTATATACCTTCCAAAGTTGCCTCCATCTCGACGTCCCCGGTAGAAGAGGCCTCAGAGGAAGAAGAGCCTGAGCTCGAACTCTCATCGGTCTCCATCATCGCAATGCCACTACTCCAAGAGCCAGATGAGGTCTTTGAAGAACCCCCAGGCGCGGGTAAATCAAAGGCACCTGTACACCAAGAAGCTGAGTCAGGCTATTATAAAATCCAGTTTCACATGAAGACAACTCCCTAGTCGAGGATGTTGGATAAGAAGCTCACCAATAGGGGCGTCCTCTTCAAAAACCCCCTCAATATCGACGAGCTCCTCGTCACCCCCAGTGGAAGCTACAACAGCAGGCTCATCGCCTGCTACCCTAGTCGCATCATGGGGAAGCTCACATCCTCCAGAGGGGAAGATGTACCTGTGACCGATGCCGGTGAAAGCTTAGCATTAACAGGTAAATCAAAAAGCCCAGCCACAAATGACTAAGCATTCGATCACGTACCTGAGGGTCCCACACTAGAGGACTCTACCAGCCCCACGATTCAAGCTGATACCACGGCAGGCAAAGGCGGGAGAGGCAACCTCGCCAGTAGCTGTGGTAGTCCACCCAGCGTGTCCCCAACAACGAGCGGGGGCACGGGGGTCACCTGCCTAGACTCACCCTCAAAGGATGGGAGGGCCACTGATGGGCCGGCGTTCACCAGCTCCTGGATCATCTCCAAGGTGGCTGCCGCCTCCTCACCTGCCAAACAAATGGCACAAGCTCAGTCAGTAAATACAGCTTGCCAAAAAGTGCAACAACGACGGGGCGAAGACCCCTCTACAGTAATTCGACACTTACCTAGGCAATTGCGAGCCACCGTGGGTGCTGGCTCTCCAGCCTGTCCGGACGCTCCACCCGAAATTTCGAGAGGGGCCTCGGCCCCTGACGTCTCTGCCACCCCTACACAATCTAAACGGTTATGTTAATAACCAGAGTCAAACAAAAGTCACAGCATATACCTAGTGATGGGGACATCACTTACCCCCTCCACGTTTTGAAGCCCGGATGGATCGTCATCAAGTGCCATCATGATCTTCTGGTTTCTTCTTTCTGGTGGTCTTCCTTCCTCCTATCACATGGTTAGCTGAGGTTCACTCTGTTGGTAGATTTAGCTCCTGATGCTATTTATTTAATTGTAATCCAGCATGCTTACCTGTTTAGATAGGTTTTCCAGCTTTGCTATAACTGTGGTTTAATTGTGCCATTGCCTATTTACTGCTTTAAATGCATGCTATAATTACCTTTATATTGTATGCTTGTGTGTTTAGTGTGTGGTAGGGATCCGCGTGATCCCTACTGAGTCTGGCTGTGACTCACCCTTCTTTCCTGCAGGTGAGCCATCCCAGCCGTCCGCCGGTCCTTCGCGAGTTTTTGGAGATCGTGCTTAGAGTGCCAGCCGTGTCTGTCATCCCAGTGTGCTTTTGACCGGGGTATGCCCCGTGTAGTTGTACGATGGGACTGTTGTTGTTGTTGTGGTCAGACTTGTACATCTGTAAATTTTGGACTATCATTTATAATTATCACTCTGATATATTTTTTTTAATTACTTTCACACTTTAATTTAATTTCCTGCTCTAATAAATTTTAGTATGCGCGTTGTAATTCTAATTGTTTATACGCCTCCTCAACAACCCCCACTAACCTTTCAGGGGCCTCATCAGCCCCTTGGGTTGCGTCCCCAGTTCTTGGTAACGGTAATTCGATACTTGTATCGGGTTATCGGCACCTTGAGCTCTGGGTCGTTACAGGGTGCCTTTGACAGACCTGACCCCATGTGTTATGGTCATGTAACGCACTAGCCCTGGCGTGTTACATGTTCTGTATATAATCTGTAGATTTCTATCATTCTGGTGAGTGTAACGGCCCATGGGAGGCGCGTTACATGGATTTAACGCCCCTTCCCTGGTGCGTTACAGTCTGTGTGGCTGCCTTCGTGTTTTCCGTAAGATGTTTGGGTGAGTATAACGGACCGAGAGAGGCGAGTCACAATCAAGGTAACGCCCCTACCCTGATCTGTTAAACCATTTAACAGGGTGGTCCTAGTCCGTTAAACGCCCTGGCACTCCAATAGATGTAAGTTTAGTTCCTTATGCATTTCATGTTGTATATACGCCATGTTTAACTTATTTTATAAAACTATGGCATTATTTTAGACCTCGATAGAGTATCTTCCCCTTTCCTTGTGATGGAGTCACTAGTTGTAGCCCAGCGACCGGAGTGTCAGCCCACCTGGGAATTGCGGAGGGGTAGTTCCCGTCGAATAGTTCTTAAGCTAGTTGTCATGGGTCCCCGGGAGTTACCATAGCGTCCTACGGGGGGGGGAACTAGCTGGAGGCCTGGCTCTAGGCAGGAGTCAGTGTGTGCACACATGGTCAGAGGCTTAGGATTGACACTAACGAGTGTCACTTTGACTAGTTCTCGATTTGGTACAGGTACTTTTATGCCTCTCGCTTGTTGTGTTTGTCTGACTCGCGAGTTGCTTGAGATGCAGTGTAAGCCATTAGTGGATTTATCTGATCTCTCACTTCTAGTGGTCTCTTCTTTTTCCTATCACTAGGGCAGTTGAGGTTCATCTCTATTGGTGATTATAGCTTCTGACGCTATTATTTATATCTAAATTGACATATAGATTAGCTGTTTAACTATTTAGATAGGTTTTACAGCTTTTCTATAATGTGTTTTATTTATGCCAATTGCCTGATTATCACTTTAAGTGCATGCTTAACTACTTTTATATCTATATGCTTGCATGTTTAGTGTGAGGTAGGGATCCGCGTGACCCCTACTGAGTCTGGCTGTGACTCACCCTTCCTACTTTCAAGTGAGCAGCCCCGCCATCTTCTGGAGCTTCACGAGGTTTTGACGATCGTCAGTAGAGTGCCAGCAGTAGTCGGTCCATCTTCTTGTACATTGACCGGGATATGCCCCGTGTAGTTGTACATTTGGACTTCTTTTCAGTTGTGGGACTTGTATAATTGCGGGTGCGCTGGGTCTGTTCCCTCTGGAACTGACCTAACACCCTGTCACTGTTTGGGTCCTCGCCATCTACTCCGACCTCCTCCAGCATCTCCGCAAGTCTCCGTTCAAACAGGGTTCAACCACAAATCCAACGTCTCTGGCCACGCCTAAATCTGAGCTCGGGAACACCCGTGGTGGCCTCGCCTTCCTGCTGCAGTGACCCAGAAGCTACCAGATCCAGAAGCCAGCAACCCTGTTCACGACTCTGCCCCGACCATTGCCGTCAACCAAAAAATCCCCAAAAATTTGGACGTCCTCCTGGGCCAACCCAGGAGGTTTTGCCACTGGTTTCGTCGACAACTGAGTTCAGGGGAGTCCACAGCGGTGCTAACACCAACTTTCTATCCACTGTTCCAGAGAGTGGACAGAACCAATGACCTCCTTGCAATTAGTTCCTAGCTTAGCTTTCCCCTCCCCGCCTGGCCGACTTACAGCCCTTCCTTATGGGAGGTAGTGTTGGATGTAACCTTGGCTTCCCCTCCCCTTGTTCAACCCCCTTGCATGGGGAGTAGTGGTGTAATTTCTTAAATAGGTTGAAGCTTCACCGGTGCAGCGCGTGGGGAACCCACACTTCACCGCTCGCCCACGTCTCCAAATAGGGCCGATTTCTTCAAACCGGTCGAGTAAGTGCTCTACTCCTTGCCCTCATTTGGTGCATATTTAATCAATATTCATTCATAGTTCTACTGGGAGGAAGAGTGAGTGCCCTGTCCCGTTGGTACCTTCGCCTTCGAGAGACCACTGTGGGAAGAGAGTGCAACCCGTGCCCTTGGCACCTGGTCGGCCCCATTGAATTGGGCCTTCATACTCCTTGGGAAGAACCTTAGCCTTGCTGGCCCTCTACCAGCAAGGGTCCAGCCCTCACAACCTCGACTCGGCATCGTCGAGTTACCCCTGGGTTTTAGGTGAGTGTCGGGTGAGTGGCCGCCGCTATCGGTTCGTTCCTCTTGCAAATTGTGCTTGCTTGCTAGGTCCAAGGTGCATCGGTCTAGTGGCTATCACCCCAAGGTGGTGTCACATCAATTATTATCAGAGTAAGTTTTAGACTTGTCTCCACTAAATCTAGTCCTAGGGCAATTACATCGGTGTCATCTCCTTCCCCATCTAAAACCATATACCTCACTGGGCACCCCGATGACTACCTCTTTGTCGGACCGGAGCTGCCCCGTCTCGATGGGTCCCACAACCCTCACACATATAGGAAATGGGAGACCTCCATGGATATATACTTCCACCACTACTACATGTCCGAGGAAAGGAAGGTGTGTGTCGCCAAGGAGACCCTCGGTCCCCTCGGCAACAAAGAATGGAGAAACCATGTGGGTCTAAGGAGAATTAGGTGGCAAGATTCCATTCACACATGGGAAGACATGAAGACTGACCTTAGGAAGGTCTATGCACCCCGACCCTCCCCCATGCATACCAAATAGCCCAAGATCTTGAGAGGATTGCTAGACTTACTTCTCCTCGACCATCCGACCCAAAATTCTTGGCCCCACAAGCCAACCTAGCCCCTCCCATGAAAGGTTCCTCACATAGAGCAACTATGGCCCATGCCCCACTCCCTTCCATTCCGACAATTACCATCCCTAGACTTACCCTCTCTCAGAAAGGAAAGAGCCCCACAGGGATAGACATGAGTGGAGCCACCTCAGATGACGCTAGCCATAAAATGATACACATCGCAAGTCAATGTCCCACTAAGAAGCAACCTACCATAGTAAGTGAAACCTCCCCACCCCAATGGGTTGAGAGTGTGATTGAGGTCCATGAAGCTTCCCTTGATTGGGAAGAAGAATATGAGGCACAATGCCAAGAGTCAGGTTAAGAGAACCCAATTCCCCCCATTGAAGCTCCTATGAACCTATCTAGGTGCCTCCTCCTTCAAGCTTGCCAAGATAATATTTTCCACTGAATTACAAAATTATTTGGGACTGTCTGATTTTTCTTGGTCCAATTAAAAAAAAAATAGGACACCACCTATTAAGAAATTGTGTGAAGTGTAATGAGAAAAATGGGATTTGCCCCATATAGCAAGTTGACTATCCTATGGTTGTGTCACTCAAAGGTCATACGGCATCATAGATGTCAGTTCTTCTCACAGATATAGATGACATTGGATATCTGGATATTATACTTACTTAGCCCTTGGGCTAGTGTGTGCATAACATTTTTCAATATGTTTGTATACGGTGCATGTTCTATTATGTGGGTTGTTCTTTCACATTTATTTGAGAACCCATTCTTTACATCAGCCAGCCAATGTGTTTATCCATTGTTTTCTCACTCTAAATTCATACTCGTTGATCTATTTGCCTCAATTTTCTTTATAATTTTGCAGGAAGACTTGATTGGGGTTGTTAACGATAGGGTTACAATTGCATCTCTTTATAATTTCTTTCATTGCTAACCCACTAATTACATCTTCTTCCTCTGGTCCTATTTACATATACAAAGTGTAAGAAGGTTGAGGAGGATGAGGAGGCGCATCATGTCTTCAGCCAGTAAGAAGAAAACTATTTTTTTGTATTCGTGCCTTACACTACTGTAAATTTTCAGTTTCAATTTTGTTGTTGTTTTTGGTTATTAGCTATTAGGTTTATACTCGTCCATAGTTCAGAAGTTAAGTAGGGGATATAATAGGATCTATAAACTCAATACAGATTTGTTCATTGAAGTGTCATGTGTAGTCCAGTAAGATTGAAAGTTTTTGAAGTTTGTTTATAATGGTTGAACATATAGGATTGACAATTGTAAGTCATGATATGTTGAAATTTCAGGCATTAATATCCAATCTAGTTATTTACACAAAAATCATAACCATACAATGTAGTAAACAAAAAAAAACTTGATGAGCAACACTTTGCATGAATATCTTTCTGCAGTGGCAATGTATTATTTAGTAATGTGTTCCCTAGCCATATATCTATTCCCCTGAAATGGTAATGCGATGCATGTTACTGCAGCAATGCATAAGGTCGATGCATGTTTTACCTTAGTCATACTAAGGTCAATGCATATCACTGTTCACATGCATCTAAGGTCGGTGCACATTTTGAGGTCTACCTGTGTTACTGTTAGAGGTCTGTGGACATTGTGTTAGAAAGTAACTCAGGTCGATGCACATTTGCTAGACTGCTTACCAAGGTTAAAGCACCTTTTTGCTAGCATGTAGCCAAAGTCCAAGCACCTTCAGCAAAGGTCGACGCACATTTGCCTTGTGCATATAGAACGTCGATGAACATTTACCTTCAATGCAGCAAAGGTCGACGCACACTTGCCTTCAACATGGCAAAGGTCGGTGCACATAGAGCTAGCGCCAGACCAAGGTCGATGCAGGTTTTGCTTCAAGGTCAGAGCACATGTGATCTCCAAGGTCGGTGCATGTCTACCTTTGACACATCACAAGGTCTGAGCAATGCTTGCCTTCAACAACACAAGATCTGTGCATATGTGAACTACCAGGTTTGAGCACACTACCAGGTCTATGCACATATGCATGTTTGTTCAAGTAAGGTCGATGCACATGCTCAATCAAGGTCGGTGCACTTTCTCAGTCCAGTCCAGAAGGTCTACTTGTCTACTCTCCTAGAAGTATTTTCAAGCCAATTTTTCTGACAAATAAATTGGGTGATTTAGAGAGAGAAAATAAGTACCGCAAAGCATTAAATGCACAAAATTTGAGATTTGGAAGATGCCCCCATGGTTGACTTTTATTCTAGTCATCATTACCCTACCAGTACAACTTGTTTGGTGGCTGTTTTGTGTCAGAGTCCTTACCTAGGACATGTCTTCTATTAGGACTACTTTCTGCAAGCATTAAAAGGGATGTAATCCTAGTATTGCAGTGTCTTCCAGAAATAACTGGTGAATCTAACATCACGGTCAGACACTATGGTACGAGGCAACCCGAACTTGCACATCACATGAGTAAGGAATAGGCGGGCTACCCTCGAAGCATCCGAAGTCTTCGAGCAGGGAATAAATAGGGCCATCTTCAAGAATCAGTCGATAACCACATAGACCGAATCATGCTTCCTAGAGGTACGTGGCAATCCCAAGATAAAATTCATGCTAACATCCTGCCACGGGGCTTCAAGCATGGGAAGAGGTGTATAAAGGCCTGAGCTTTGCTTCTTCATTTTGGCCGTAGCACATGTACGACACTGGGCCACAATATGAGCGACATCTCGCTTCAAGCTCGGCCAATAAAATCTATGCTCAACAGCCTCGATAGTCTTATTCCGACCAAAGCGGCCGGCTAGACCTCCCGCATGTAGCTCTCAGACTAAAAAGTCTCGAACCGAAGTTTAAAGAACACAAAGCCTGCCTCCTCGAAAGAGGTAACCCACCTGAAGCACATAATCATCATGATCCCTAAAGGGTCCGGCCTGGAGAGTGGTACAAATCTAACCGAAGTCAGGACAGTCAACATAGGCCTCCCTCATCTTCTCTAACCCTATGACCTCAGCACTCATGGTGGTAAGCAAACACGCTCGCCGACTCACGACATCGGCCACTTTGTTCTCCACTCCAGCTTTATGTTTTAGCATGAAAGTGAACTGCTGGAGATACTCAACCCAACGGCTGGGACGTGAATTAAGCTTCTTTTGGGAATGGAGGTACCGCAGAGCCTCATGATCGAAGTATAAGACAAACTCCTGATGTAATAGATACTGCCTCCAATGCCTAAGAGCCTGAACAACTGCGTAGAATTCCTTATCATAAGTGGAGTATCACAGTTTCGCGTCATTCAGCTTCTCACTGAAATATGCGACTGGGTGGGTCTCCTGACTTAACACTCCTCCTATCCCAACACCCGACGCATCACAAGAGACCTCAAACACCTTCGAGAAATCTGGCAATCAAAGGATAGGTGTCTGGGTCATGCGCTCCTTGATGTCCTTGAAGGCAACAGTGGTGGCCTTTGTCCATACAAATGTGCCCTTCCGAATACAGTCCATGATCGGGACAGTGATGGAGCTAAATCCGCAGATGAAATGATGATAGAACGTTGCAAGGCTATGGAAGCTGCGGACATCATGGACCGTACGGTGTTCCGGCCACTCAACAATGACCCGGACCTTCTCCGGATCGGTAGAGACCCCAGTACTAGACACAATAAAACCCATGAAGGTAAGCTGAGGTGTCATGAAGGCACACTTCTGTGGGTTTGCATGCAGCTGCTCTCGCCTCAGAAGCAGACATACCTGCCTTAGATGGTCTAAGTGGTCCCCTTTGGTGCGACTATATATAAGGATATCATCAAAAAACATGACCACAAAGATTCCGATGAAAGGTCGAAGGACCTGGGTCATGAGTCGCATGAAGGTGCTAGGGGCGTTGGTCAGCCCAAAGGGCATAACCAACCACTCATAGAGACCGTCCTTGGTCTTGAAGGCGGTCTTCCACTCATCACCTGGCCTGATCCTCACCTGATGGTAGCCACTCTTAAGATTGATCTTCGAGAAGATAGTGGCACCGGCCATCATGTCTAGTATATCATCTAAGCAAGGAATAGGGAACCTATACTTCACGGTGATTTTGTTGATGGCACCACTATCAACGCACATTCTCCACGTGCCATCATTCTTTGGGGCGAGTAATGCGGGAACAGCACACAGACTCATACTGTCCCGAACAGACCCTCTTTGCATCAACTCATCGACCTGCCATTTTAGCTCGGCATGTTCCGTGGGACTCATGTGATAATGAGGAAGATTGGGCAATGAGGAGCCTGGAATTAGGTCGATAGCATGCTGAATATCCCGCATGGGTGGGAGTCCCCTCGACAAACCCCACTAACCCTTCAGGGGCCTCATCAGCCTCTTGGGTGGTGTCCCCAGTTCTTGGTAGCAGTAGTCCGATATTTATATCGGGTTATCGGTACCCTGAAATCTCGGTCATTACAGATGGTATCAGAGCTGTGTTGGGGAATTGTATCAGGAATTGAAATTCGCACTGGTCTAGAGCAAGTCCCTTTGGGTCGTCTGTTGCTGGCTTAGGGTGTTTCTTGTGATTACTGATGTGTTTTTCGTTGTCACATTTTCCTAGATTCAGGATGCCGCCTCGTAGGTGACGAGCCCCAGTTCCTCGGGATGAGGCTACTGCTTCCTATGCTCCTGCTGTACCGGTTCCTGCCCAGGCTGCACCTGTTCCTATTCCACCTGTGGAGTTACCTGGTAATCATGGACGAGCGCTCAAAGAATTCCTGCTGTTCCATCCACCGACGTTTGAGGGCCAATTAGACCCAGAGGTAGCTACGGAATGGCTGGATGTCACTGAACGTGTTTTCCAATCCATGGAGTGTGTTGAGGATGAAAGGGTTATGTTGGCTTCTTATCAGCTTCAAGGTACCGCACGCATGTGGTGGACCACGGAGTGGGAGGTCACCTTCCGTTCCCGCCTGCTTCGACAAATCACATGGGTGGAGTTTGTTGTTGCATTCGAGCGTGCCTACACTCCGGCCTGCCTGAAGTTAGCCAAGATGTACCAGTTTCTAGAGCTGACACAAGGTGAGATGTTAGTGTTACAATACCGAGACAAGTTCATTGAGTTAGGCCGGTATGCAACCCACATTTTTACTAATGAAGCCGTGAGGACTCAGCAGTTTCTGCGCGAACTAAAAGCAGAGTTGAGCCTGCCATTGTTCACAACCCGTGTAGCTGAGTTAGATTCTGCGTACCAAGCAGCCGTTGCGTTAGAGTTAGAGTTGGCGAGGACCCGGGGACTTTCTCAGGCTGGGATAGTTCAGCCGGTCGTGCAGCATCAGCCGCCCTACCAACCGTCTGTTCCAGGAGCTCCTCCCACTTTCTCTGTTGCCGATGGTACTTCCTTCCCACAATCCCAGGGCAAGGGATTCCGATTTAAGAAGTCTAAGAAAAAGAGGTTCGATCAGTCAGTATTTTCTGATCTGAGTCAGCAGTCTGTTTCTTCCGTTCGACTGCGTCAGGATTTTACTGCTTCTTAGTCGAGGTTGTGTTCCAAGTGTGGTGGCAGCCATCCGGGCGTGCCGTGTTCTCTGCTGACTGTCTGCTACCGTTGCGATCAGCCGGGGCACATCTCCTGAGACTGTCCGTTGAGGCCGAAGATGGTGCAATTCTCGCAGGTTTTCCAGCTGCAGCAGCCACAGTTTCATCTTCCTTCGCCGTCTCAACCTCAGCTGTTCTACCTACCAGTTCCCGCTCCTTCCCAACAGTCGTTTGTAGCTAGCCATCTGTCGAGAGCCAGGGTTACTCACATCACTCGTGTGGAGGCGTTGGCATCAAATCTGGTCGAAGGTACAATTTTGATTTATGGTCGTTCAGCACGTATTCTTTTTGATTCGGGTGCGACCCATTCTTTTGGCTCCAAGGATTTTATTGCTCATGTCAAAGAGCCGATGGATGAAGTTTCTTGTGAGATTCTTGTGGAGTTGTTGTCTGGCAATTACATGTCCACTCCTCTGTGCCTGAAAAATTCTCTGGTTCTCGTCACTGGTCGGAAACTGCCAGCGAGGCTTTATGCATTACAACTGGCCGAGTACGACGTGATTCTAGGCATGGATTGGCTGAAACTTTATGGCACCGTGGTTGACTACCATCTCAAGTGAGTCTATTTTATGCCACGCGAAAAGTCAGCCTTTTATTTCCAAGGTATCTGTTTCTATTTCGTTCAGTTGCTTTTTCCATCGGTAAGGTGTGTCGTGTTGTCAATTTCCTCCTTGTCCTTTTGTCTAATTTTGGGGATGGACAATTTCGGGTGCAACAAATGCCCCCCACGGGATGCCCGTCACGGTCGGAAGCGGGGGCGGACAGCCCGTGCCCTTTGAAGGGAAATAAAATCATGCGACTTTTACATAGCCATTGCATTTTTTTTTCGGAACTGCATTTGATGACTATTTCCTGTCCCAGAATATTTCGGCCTGATGCTCCTTATTTTCTTCACCTCTGTGCTTCTTGGCATGGCTCGCAATAGCGGAGATGGGAGTCGGCCGAGGAGGTCGAGGGTCTGAGGTGCTGACGAGTGCCGGGTTGAGTGCATCGACCGGCGGATGCCACCTTTCCCTCCCCGTGCCATTGATGATGACCATTTCAGCCGACTAGACTTTGGCTACTCGTGGGTCGCTGAGGGCCCGACTGAGAGTGCTAGGGAGACGGAGGGCCTCGTAGATGTGTCTCGGATCACGAGACGGGACGGCCTTTACACGTATGACTGCACAGGGGCTATCCACGCCACTACCCCTTGGACCGTTACCTCTACCGTTTCCTCCAGAGTTTTGCACCGATCGGTATGGAGGCCGATGATCCCTTACTTCCTAAGGAGAGGCGTCGCCTTGAGAGGGCGATATTGCCAGGGAGAGACAGCATGCAGGGGCTGTGCTCTTTGACTTATCCGAGTTACCCAGAGGGTTTTACTCGGCAGAGGCAGTACCCGGATCAGCAGAGTCTGGGCTCTTTTCAGTGGCACAAGAGCCTTACTGTTCGGACTGCACCACTATCTCCAGCAGCTTGGCACATGCATGGGCAGCACAAGACCATGGATCCGGTCGTAGATGGTCTTTTCTTGACACCCACTGGGGCGAGCTTCGCACAGGAGGAGTACGTCCATGACTGCATGATTGAGAGGATTTTGACATTGAAGACTCCCAGTTGGTACAGGAAGTGGTCTGTTGTCCCATCCCATAGCTATCACCGGGGTGCAACAGAGTGGCTCTGGGCGTTCTGACTATCTACCGGTCGGTGTTGGACAAGGTAGGGATCCGTCACGCAGTGACGGCCGCCTTATGTTCCTACCCCTGTCACACAGGCCTGCTGCAGGCTTTAGTAGAGAGATTCAACTGCCGGTGGAACATTTTTGTCATAGTTGGAGGGGAGACTTCTCTAGACCTCTGGGCTTTCCAGAGGATTTCTGGTCTTCCGATTTGTGGGAGGCCATACGAGGAGCTGTCACTGGATGATCTGCACCTCAGCTCCACCGACGGCGCAGGACGGTACACCCTGCCATACTGCTTCAGATTCTTGATGAAGATCTGGAGAGACTTGGCCCGAGTTGGCACGGACCAGACCCCTCGCACACCGAGGGTGACTTTGAATGCGTGGGTGAGCCATTTTTATAGTGGCCCTTTCTACTTCCACGAGGAGTTTGCACAGTCTGGCACCACCTGGGAGGAGTGCAGGGAGGTCAGAGTGGACGTTCCCCCTCATGCTCGCCACTTGCTTGCACTGTCATAGGGATGGAACTCACGGAAGCTACCTCCTGTTACATATTTGGCAGCTTATTTGGCCTACTGGCTGGCCAATTTTGTGGTTCCCCATGGGGAGGAGGGACTTCTGCAGTCGGAGGTGATATACCTGGCCTGTTTGCTTGCTTGTGGACAGAGACTTGCTATCGCACCAGCAGCCTTGGCGAATATTTTTCATTCGCTCGGGGCTTTGTCTTCCCACTCGTCACCGTGGGAGAAGAGCATTCTGCTGCCCACTCATTATTTGAGTGCCTGGGCAGGGCTATTATTTCCAGAGTTATCCAGGAGGGCTCTAGTTGAAAATCCAGCAGCGCCGCTGATTTTCTGGTTCATCGGGCAACCATCACAGGACTCAATGGCTCAGCTTATAAGGGCCCGGCGGGCCTTGTCTTTTGTTCCCGTGAGGAGAGGAGAGGGCTTAGCCCTTGACTACTTCTCCTACCTTCACATTTTTTTATGTTTTATTTTGTTAGTAATTTGACATCTGGTCAGTTTGCAATATCTGGTAAAATAAATCCGGTAGCATCTCCCCCATACCCGGAATATGCAAAGGGTAGATAGGAAACCGTCTACGGAGAGCCAGGACAGAGTCCACAATGAACAGGCATATCGGAGCCCGAGAATCGAGGGAACCGAGAATCGATGGGACAATGTTCGCCACAAGATGATTTATTTAATATCCCCAAGATGGGGCCATGTACATATACTCCGTATCGACCACAGACATATATGCAGATGAATGGGTGAAGGTTTTAGAAGAGTAACGTAATAGGTACGTGCTAATTGGGATTAAAAGCGGTCTATTGTTATGCACATGCATGCAGTATACGAAGGTTCACTCTCGGCACGGGGCTTGGGCAAAGTAGTATTGGCATAATAGAGAAATGAGTTCTCGGCACAATAGCTGGGGGGGTTCTCGGAGGAGTAGGAGGCTGACGGGAAAGAGGAGTCTTGGGGCGCTAGGATGACCCCTCTTGACGCGCTAACCCCGGCGCCGAGGGCGGAGGGGCGCGCCGAGAAGGTTTGGCGCCGAGAAGATGAGCAGGGTCCTGCGAAATGATGCTCTGTTTTGGGTTGCAGAGGTTTGAGGCTTGACCCAGAGGATCTTCAAGGGCTTATTCTTGGGGGTTTTCAGGGTTTTTTAATGGGTTGGTCTCAGGAGGATTAAGATCTTCAAGCCTCTGAAGCCATCAGAGACTAACTGAATATCAGGTCCGATAGAATAGACCTTGACAGCATATGCCACAGATTTCATCGGGGGTCACGAGATGGTCTGCCTCGGATTCCCAGTGCGATCGTGGGGCTCAGAGAGTAACGATGAAGCTCGGACGATGGAGCAATAAGCATGACTGGAAAACACATGGAGCAGATGCTCTTGGATTAGCTTTGGATCCCATCAACCCATAGATCTGGATGATGAGATCCACTGTCGTTCCCACAAGAATAGAAACGGAGCCTACAGGAAGTATACAAATGGGACTTGCGCATTGATTCACCCACAAATCATCCTTCATCTTCTGTCAGTGCGAAGAAATAACAAGCATTGGGAAATCATTCAGAGCATGGAGACTGTGAACTGACATCCAGAAATCGTTCAGAGAGTAGAGGCTATGTACACCCGAAACCAGAACAGGGAGTAGGAACCTCATTCATTCATTTATACAAGTGAGTGCATCGTCCGGCGGGATCAGATCAGAGGGATTGGGGAGGAGAACAGCATGCTTAAGCAAAAGAAGAAAATACAACAGAAGAACGGTATACATTAGGAAAAGAAGAAGAAATAAAGATGGGGAAGGGCGGAGCATTGACTCCTCTTCCTCCCCTTACAGACCCACCTTCAACTTCTCTTGCTTTCAGGCTTCGGAGCAGCCACTCAGTATTTTTTTTCTCTCCGGATCTCCCTTTTGTTTATTTTTTTTCTCTTCTTTTTCTTCTCCCTCCCTCCGACTGTCGAAGATACGGGTTTTATATAGAGGGATGGACCTCTTCAGTCGGCGTAGTGGCTTCTCGGTGCGCTTGTCTGCAACGAAGGCTTCCCAGCGCGCTTGCCTGCAACGAAGGCTTCCCGGCGTGCTTCAGTGAAGTAACTGGGCCTCTCCAATGGCCACTCGCTGGCACTATATTAGGCCCATTTAGGGTCTTTTACTATTTTGGCTTCTTTGTGCTTATTTCTTATTTTGTGATGGTTGACTCATCGACTAGCTTGTCTTGCTGTCCGAGCTTCTATCTTGTTCATTCGGGGATGGTCCCGAACATTTTCTGAGCTCTTGAGTCTTGTTTCAGCGGCTGTCCATTAGAGTCGGACGTCTTTTCTTTTCTTCTTTTATTCCTCATCTTTGTCTGGCTTCTGCCACTCCCTCCCTTCTCTATTTCTGAAAGTAAGATATAGCTGACTGGCAGGCTGGTAGAGGGGGATCCTCTGTTTTCTGACCACTTCGGCCGCATGACTGGCCATGTAAGGGAGTCCTGAGATCGGGACCCAATTATTGGCCCAGAGTAGATGGCAGACAAAAAGGGGGGTGGAATTGTCCCCCAGACGAGATGGCGGATTTACAAACTTTCTAAACTAAGCATAGCGAAATTAAAATCAACTACGTTAGTTAGCTTAAGCACAAGTGAGATTAAAGTGTTCTCTCAAACTTTTCGATCTCACACGGGTTTTCAATGCAGGGAGCAATTAAGTTAAATCTAACACGGATAGCGCATGAAGCGATGTGTAGAGGCGAGTGAATAAAAATCTATCAATTGACATGTTAATGGAGGTAGGAGAGATGGACAATTGCACAAGCACACCACAAGCAACACAGAGATTTCAAGTGGTTCGGTACCACGACGGACTTCCTACGTCCACCTCTCACCGAACCCGGTGAGGCTTCACTCCACGCTACGAAACGTAGCCACACGGGGATGAACCCCAACACCACACACGCTGCTTCCGCAGTAATATCCACAAGGGGACAAGCCCCAAAATGCTGCCACCGCAGCACACACACACAATGTCGGGGAATACACCCTGGACACTGAAACCACACAGAGATGTAGTTCCACCCACACACGATGATTTATCGAGTTTAAGACAACAAGAAGATGTACAATAATGCCCACAATAGTATGTAAATGAAGATAGACTATGAAGCACTCATCGAAAAGAACATAAGGAGGATGTTGAAATATCTCCTTGATTTTCCAGTAGTCATGAGGAGATCTTCCTTGAAGCTTAGGTTGGAGAAAGTCTTATCCGTAGCTGGTTGGAGCAGTCGGTCGTCCTCCTTGAGGATCCAACGTATGTTCCTTTAAATCCCAACTCCAATCATGCCTGCACACACCAAGAACAGATGAGTCAATATGCTCCAGAACTATATCTTGGTTAAAAGGGACATCACAAACAAATGAAAGTAGATTTATATATATTCCCCTTTGAATGTCCCACAACTCCCTTCAATCAGTAGGTAGGGTGCGCTGGAAGTAGATCCTTGGAGTGGAAGCAGCCAGACTTGAAGATTAAAACGCCCAAAACCCCAGACAGTGGCAGCTCCCAGAACGAGGCTCAAACTCGTGGACGACGCTCTCTGCAGCTTCTTCTTCCTCCTCCTTGATGGTGCAACGCCCTCCTTCACGTTCTTCCTCTTCTCCTCCAGCAGATAGGGCAATGTTAGCGCAAAAGGATACCTCCTCTGATGGAGATCACGGCCTACATATACAAGAGGGAAGGTTGACCACAAAGCCCATGATAAAACCCTCTTAAACCAACCCTTAGACATGTGCTGAAACCCTAAGGGCAACGGTGTAAACAACCAAGCCATTCGGATCTCAACCCATGGAGTTCGCAACCAAAGCGACAACTTGATTCGGGTTGCCCAGAGAAAGTGTCTACTCATAGGGTCGACACTTTTCTCAACCCATTCTGTCCTGTTTGAAGAAAACATGACACAGGGCAAAAGTGTCGACTCTATGGGTCGGCACTTTTTACAGCCTGTTCTATTTTCAACAAAACAAAGACCCAGGCGAAAAGCGTCGACTCATAAAGTTGACACTTTCTATCTGGACTTATAAAACAATGTAGCAGACAGAACAACCTTAAATAAGTGTCGACTCTGTGAGTTGACACTTTTACTAACATAGCAGAATACTTTGTAAAACTCAATTGAAACCCCAAAAATATTAAACACCCATAAAGCACCATTCAACCCCATTCAAGAATAATAAAATGACATGCATGAGGGGTCTTAAAAACATCAATTAAAACATTAAATGACATGCATATGGGAAGCTAAAAGATCAAAAGATAACCTCAAGGTAGTCAAGAAGAGCATGCATGAATTCATAAGAAAAGGTTCCACATCTTTTCAAACATCTCCTTCTGGCTGGAGGGTTGATAAAGAGGAATCCTTTATTTTCTGACCACCTCGACCACACGGTCATTCATGTAGGGAAGCCCCACGATTGGGACGTGCGGGTCATGAAGGTCGTCAGGGAGTCGGCAATCATCATCTCCTTTGACTGGTTGTTCTTCGGCCATGTAGAAAATAGTGGGCAGGCCTTCAGGATTCGACACCTCAAAGGTCCTCAGCTGTTCGGCCGCTTGACAGTCGAGCTCCGTTATTGGCTTAATAATTTCTGGCAGGACCTTGACATCCTGTTGCATGTCCTCAAGGCAAGGTGCTCCGGGTGAGGGATAGATGGCGAGGGGAAATGCCCTAAATAACCCTTCTTCTTCTGCAATGAACGGCACATGTGGGGGAGCCACATAGCCTGGGGGTGGCGGAGGAAACCTGCCCTCCGATTTTATCTTCTTCTTCCCTTTGTCCTTGGGAGCTTTAGGAGTCTACTTTGTCTCCTCTAGATACAGATTAGCATCTGATAGGTGACACTCGAACACCTAAAATGGGTGGAGGTCAGCAAAGATCCTGGCTTCTTTCCCCTCGCAGGGGTACTTGATGCACTAATGCAAAGTAGACGGCGCCACTCTGTTCTGGTGTAGCCAAGGCCGACCAAGCAAGCCTTGTAGGAGGTGCTGGAGTTGATGACGTGAAACTGGACCTTGGTGATGAAGTCGCCAAAGGCCAGGTCAAATTCTGTAACCCCCATGGGCACCTCACACTTCTGGTTAAAGCCAGTAATCTTGACATTCTTCACTTCGACCAGGTGCACGTCGAAGTAGTGCTTCTGGTACACCCGGCAGGGGAGCATGTTGACTGCCGCTCCTGGGTCAATCAGGACCCTGTTGATAGGCTATCCATTCAGCTGCCCCTTCATGTAGAGCGACCTGTTATGACTGCAGGGGGGCAAGAGCATGTCATCTTCTGTGAAGGCCATGGCCACCTCCGGGGGCATCTCCGCCAAACAGGCTTCAAGGTGAGCTGGTGTCTGGAGCGCGACAATGATGGCTTGCCGTGTTTCTTCATCCAGAGATAGCATCTCCCAAACGGTGAACTGGGCCGGGATCTTCTTGAGATGCCTGACTAATCGGTCGGTAGCCCGAACCTTGAGCAGTTTCATTTCTTTGGCCTAGCCGCGTCTGCCCCCAGCCTGGGCCTGGGGCACTGGGTCAAAGGGTGACTCCTCCACTGAATCTGGCACAGCTACCTGAGCCTGTGGGGCCTGCTGGGCCTCCTCTTTCTCCTTCATAAATTCGGCGAGGTTAGGGATGCCGTCAAAATCTTCCACTGGCTGGGACGGGACCACGGCCGGTGGAGTCAGAGGATTACTTGCAGGCGGAGCCGGGTGACTGCTGGCTCCCTTGGTTGGCCGGGGTCCTTGTGGGCGCGCCTACTTTTCTGTGCGGGCCCAAAGGAACTCGACGAAAGAGGGAGCGCCTTGGCTCTTCAGCTTCTCGGGATAAAGACACGATGGTGGGGGGATCTCAGTGCCTCGAACCCTAGGTTCGGGGACTTGGTACGGCTGCTCGCCCCTTAGCATGATGTTGCAGCCATCCTGAGGAGGGCGTCCCCATTTCTTCCCCGACGGGTGGCATGCTGAGAGGTGGATGCTTTGGCCAGGTTCGCTTCTGGCGGGTCACAGGATGCCCCTTCTTCTTCTTCCTCTAGAGAGCGGGCAGTGTCGAACAGTGCCGAGAGGGTGTTACAGGTGATGATGACCTCTTTTTTCTTCTTACCTCTGGATCTTCTTTTTTTCTTCTTCTTTTTTGCAATAGCCGATAGCTGCTCTTGAGCGAATTCGCCCCACAAGGGAGGCTCTTGCTCTGCATGGGCTTCTACTTCGGGGGTTAGCTCGAGGGATTCGAACTCCTCCTAGGGGACATATTCTTTCAGCTGGGTCAGGGTTCTCGGCGTGCACGAGGCACTTGACCGGGTGGAGTCGTCTTGCTCACTCGGTGGAAGGTACGCGTGATTTTTCGAGTATTGTATGTTGTGCTTGTGTTTAATTCTGTTGTTTTCCCTGTTATAATTGTGCCTCCTTGTGCCTGTGTTTTTCTCGAGGTGTGCTCGAGGTCCCCAAAAGAGTCTTGTCCGTTGGCGGTGGAACTACCTGTGAGAGCTATGCGGTTGTCCCTCGTCATGTCTTAGTGTGTAAGCGTTGGCAGGTCGTGTAGAATCGGGCGAGTAGAGGCACTAGCCGAGGTTGTGTGTCGCGTTATAGGGCTGGTGTGGGGTCTCTCTAAGTGCCCTGTTGTTTAAGACCCGCGTTGGTAGGTGGATTATCTTGGCGGATGCCAGGTTTTCCTCCGTTTTGCGACTTTGTTAGTGCAGAGTTGCACAGCGGAAGCATGATGGATCAGTAACCCATAGGCTCCAGGATCGGATTAGTAGTGGAGTATGGCATGTGTTTCATGATAAGCGTGTTATGGAGGTCCCGGAGTCGGTTGTGGAGAGTTGCTCTTGGGCGAAGAGTTGTGTTCGGCCGTGTGAATGGCCTTGGCTGCCGTGCGTAGGCGGCGGTATCGTGCTGAGTGGTGCTCGTAGCACTGGGAATCGAAAAAGCTCAGTGGTGAGAGTGGTCGGTTGAGGTTATATGTTGCGCTAGTTTTTCCCGCCAATTGTGCCGTGTGGCTGAGGGTGGAGCCACTTAGCGATTGGTATTGAGGCAGGTCGTGGCCTTTTGGGCCGGTTGTTTGGCGCTGGTGCTCGGTGCTCAGGAATGAGCTTGGGAGTTGACCGACTTTGGTCGGTGTGGATGTTCCGGAGGTGGATCCGAGGAGTGAGAGGTGTCAGTATTGGCTGGGAGATCTCATGCAGATGCCGTGATGAGTAGTCAAGAAGTTGTCGGAATTGTTAAGCGCCCTGATGAGAGGTGGTCTATTGCGCCGGTTGTTCGGCGGGCGTGAGGTTCGAGATCGATCGAGAGATGTGGTGGTTATGGATGGAGTCCTTGTCTATGGCAAGACTCGAGAAAGTTTGGAGCAGAGTGTATTTAGTGGTGTCGTTGTCCAGAGTGTGGTGTTCCCTTGGCTCGGAGGGAGCTGTGCAAGGGATCGATGTGTGTGCGTGGGCGTTGAGAGTTGGTTGATGTGCGTGGTGGTTCCCGGTTGGTGAAGTCCTAGCGGCTGTCCGTAAGGTGCCCCTTGGTATTGTTGGTGTCTAGTGAGGCATCAATTTTTGGGACCGGTGTTGGCCGGTGAGTATTGTGGCATTCGGCTCGAGAGTGTGTGTCGCTGGCGGTGCAGAGTCGACGGAAGAGTGGTGGCCAACTGTGCTTGGCGGTGAGGTTGCCATCTAATGATGAGGTGTGAGGTGCTTCTCGCAGGGAGTGCTCGATGTCCCGTAGCTGGAGAAGTTGTCGACCCGAGTAGGTGCTAGTTGCGATCTTCTTGTTGAGGATCGTGTGTTTCTCCGCGTGTGGAGCTCATCAGGAGTGTTGTACCCCTAGAAGTTTTGAGGATGCTGAGGTGATGCCGGACTTGTTGGCCTCGTGTACCCTGATCGGTGTGAGGGCTCTTTTGATTGTGCTGGTCTGGCAGCATCCCTCAGTGTTGATAGTGCTATGACCATGAAGTCCTACCCGTTGGGTGAGTTCTTTCCTCTAAGTTCTGTGCTTTGTCCTAAATTTCGAGAATGAAATTTCTATAAGGAGGGGAGGACTGTAACGCACTGAATTTTCGGATCTGGTTCCGCAGGTCGCGGATCGTGTCCGAGTGGGTTTCAGACTTTTTATAACGATTTTTTCAGACTCGTTGTTGGTGCTTTTGTGGATTACTTTGGGTCTGTGGTGGTGTGTGGAGCGATCCCGCCCTGTTCCCGAAATTTTTCTAGGTCGGAATGAAAAGCAACACCTAAAGCAACCAAAATTTTATATATATAGTGTGTTGCAAGCGATTAAAGTCCCTGAATGTTTATGGGAAAAAATTCATATAAACTTCCGTCTATACATGGAATGAAATTGTCAATGTTACATGCCTTCACATGATCATCAACATGCCATTATCTCATCTATAAGACAAGGAAATAATTCGTAGCTAGTCAGCAAGAACTATTTCATTATTTAGATGTGCATACCCTAATGAAAGAATGTCCTGACTGATAGAAGAAGAATTTAAGGTGGTAGTTGTGCCTACAGTTGCACAAAATGCAGGTTCTGAGACTGGAGGGAGTGCTATAGCATCACCACTAAGCATGAGAAGCACTGATGCTATGCTAGGTTTGCAGTATGGATCTTCCTGCACACAAAGTAATCCAATGTGAATGCACCTTGATACTTGTTCCATCGTGCAGCCTTCAACTATGCTTTGATCCAACACATCAGTTATCTTTTCGTCAAGCTAATGTCGCCAAACCTATGAATAATCAGATAGAATTGTGATTTTATATATGTAATCTTACAAAAGATCATACATAATCAAGAAAAAAATACAAAATCATTTTAGTAGGTAGAAACCCACAAAACCGTGATGTTGAAATACACAGGCTCAGGGTCATAAGCACATTAATCACAACTCATTAACTGATATGGGACTATTGCCCAGGAACTATACCTAAATTCCAACACTCTCCCTCACGACTAAGATGGGCCGTGGAGGTTAATTAAGTGGAGCTGGCAAGTAAGGAATATATGCGATTGGGCTCAAGATCATGGTCTAATACCATGTCCAAATCCACAAAACTATAATGTTGAGATACATAGGTCCAAGGTCATAAGCACACAGACCACACCTCATTCACCGATATGGGACTATTGTGCCCGAGAACTATGCCCAAATTTCAACATGTACCCGTTGTACATTCCTTTTTGCAAAATTTGCTATATTATAAATGCAATTGTGCGCATAATCTTCGTAGAAGAAACACTTCATTCAATAGCCTTAGTTGTAAGCTAACATCCTTTAAAACTAATTATAGGAAATTAAGGATCACTAACCTTGATAATAAATGATAAAAAATGTTCTATCATCTGGTGTCTTCCTTTACATAAATTACATGCTTCTAAGAAAGACTAACATACAAAGTCTAAGATCTACCACTTCCCTTGTAGAAGTGATGATTTAAAATGAGCATTCATGCATAGAATATCCAAACTGAACGCATTGTCACTAAGCTGAAAGGGCAAGTACAAACATTATTTAATGAATGCAGTAACTTCATCATTCCGTCAAAGATTTTACAAAGATATCGAATGGGTATCATGCAAAAAGGTCAAACAAGTTAGCTAGGAGGTATAAATCAATGGCATTTATATGTAATTGAAACTCACATAACTAGTGAGTGTTGAGGCTCCTTCAGATCCACGAAACTTGATGGTTTGCCGCCCAGTTATGATCTCCAATACTATGATGCCAAAGCTGTATATATCAGACTTCTTTGAATATTGTCCATGTATTACATATTCAGGTGGCATATACCCACTGCACACAATAGAGGAATATTTTTATGATGATACTTTATGGAATAGATTAGAACACTACATACAGCGCAAAACTAACTAGAATAGTGTTTATTCTCGAAACTTACAGTGTTCCAACAACTCAGCTGGTGTTTCCTTCACTCTGTTCTATGCCAAAAAGCTTCGCAAGACCAAAATCTGAGATCTTAGGATTCATCTCCCCATCTAGTAATATGTTACCTACCTTTAGATCTCGATGGATTACCTTGAGTCTTGAATCTTCGTGCAGGTATAGAAGACCTCGAGCAATTCCTTCCATAACCTCGTGACTGTCTCTCCCAGTGTAGTTGTATCCTCCTTAGTGGATCTACCATTTCCATATAAGGACGCAGTGAAGGAGTAATCAGGGGGAGAGTGGGCCGGCTAAGGACCAACGCAAAGGGGCTGCGTCCACGCACTGGATTCTTGTTTGAGACGTCTCTCTGAAACCCGGCCCGATCATGGGGGAGAGGACGGGAGGAGACTTGGGACGTACAGTACCACTATTCATGTCGTTGGACAGACTCTTCAGATGGCGCTTCATTTATTCATTACCATCAAACACAGACGCCAAAACACGGCCACTTCTAGCCAGTGCAACCATGCATGGATCCTGTCTCTCCCCCGAAAACGATGGGTTAATGGGTGCCTCCACCCCCCCTTCCTTCCCCTCCTCACGCCTTGGAAGAAGATAATTTTAAGTCGCCCAGAGACCAGAACGAAACAACATGTTGTTCCAGATCACCCGTCTGAACAGCCCTGTGGGTTATGTGCGAGCCGGGCTTTGTCCGTGATGGTGCACTTTCGCTTTCCCTCGGTGCGATGCCCCACGCCAACAGAAAGAGCCGTACCCAGCTGGCCCCGGCCGGCGCCCACCCCCCGGGTGGTGGTGGGGCTGCGGAGAAGATGGCGATCGAGGGATGTGTGTGTGTGTGTGTGTGTGTGTGTGTGTGTGACTTGTGAGGACCATCAATATTGTGGAGGCGAGCAGTCCAGTGAGCACCCGGCCCGGCCCCCACGTGCGTACCTCCCCCCCACCATGGCCGTGGACGCCGCCTCCTCGCCGACCTTTTCCCCGTGGCCACGGACAGAGGTGGGGGACGAGACGACCAATGGGGTTCGGTCAGATCGCTGTCCCGCCGGGGACGTCGCCATCGCTGCCGATGGGCGGGGCCTCTGCGACCTCCGTCCGTTACCAGCTACATCCACTACTGGTCTCCTGCATGTTGCAGCGGGGAGGGGTTAGGCCCGGGTGGTTCAGTGGAGCGGTCCCGTCCTCCGTGAGACGTACGTGCACTACCTCTACTACCACCATTGTCTGCGATTTCTTCCAATCTTTGCATTCACGAAGCGTTAAATGTCGAGGGCCGCCCATCCCCCAAGATCAATTAATTAGCCTCTCTTCAAGATGCAAAGATTATTCCGTGTTTATTCATTAAATTAGAACGTGACTTATTAGTTTAGTTAGCAAGTTACCTTTCTTCTAAGCGGTGGTCATAGATTTAAATCGGGTTGGGTGAGAGGAGTGATTTAACCTACAAATTAATTAGTGCGAGCCTAAGCCTGAATATTTTCTGCAAGTGGTGATGCCCGAAGGAAATTTATTCCCCGTGATCGAACTTCCGAATTCAGAGTAGTCATCTGCATAGACGGAATCATCTCATCTCAAGATTGTGTAAAAAAAAGTCCTCTTATGAGAGAGAACACTCGAGGGATTGCTCAGATTTGCAAATATTACGAAAAAAAATGGCCTTTGCATGCTATCAGGCCGAAGCATAATTAACTTGGCCGTTTGATAAGCATTAAATGGCGAAGTTTTTTAAAAAAAGGGTTGGATTGTATATATGGGACTCAGCATCGGTTAATAAGTTGATGTCAAGCTCTCATTGATGGTGTATTGACAGCTGAGTTGATACCGACATATTCTTGCTAGTGTCAGTGCAAACTCAACAGCAATTCAATTAGTTGATAGGTCGATCTCGAAAAACCAAGACTACTTATAAGTGCCTATCCAATGTCCGATTCGAAGGCCGCTAGTAAACTGCCTTAACGAGTCTCTTGAGAAAGTACAGGAAAGATCCCAATTTTCTTCTTTCTAAGAACTCACATTTCTAACCTAACTTAACACATTTACCTCTTGATTCAGCAGTTCCCCTCTTCCTCTATCTTGGATCATCGGGATCAACCTAAAACACAAGAATTTCTTGATCCGCCGGTTTTAAGATAGTGAAAATGAAATCCATGATCGTTTGTTCACAATCATAAAATCAAAGTTTCATTTTTATAAAGGACGGAAACAGTTCACCTCGTCAAAATAATTTAAGCTCTCACGAGTATTTAATCGAACAGATATCATGCCACCAATAATTAAAATAACTCGTTATCACCCACCAATAAACAGTAATAATCTACTAATCTCACTGTGCAGAACTATAGATCGCTGTAAATCTCAAAAATATCAGTCACCAATATTTGCCAAAGCTCAAGTTAAAATAAATCAATCTTTCATGTCAAACTCTGATACTTTAAGGAAGATCAACCATATCCAGCATGGAAAATATAGAATCACAAAAGATTAAAATACCACTGTAAATAACATGATTCAACCCTTCAATGATCTAATCTCACAATAATTGGTGGCTCGATAACCTGTATTACAGGGCTATCTCCCTTCTGTCAAACATGTAAATCAACCCGCCCGGGACATGGGGTGTGGGTTTAACAGTAAGGATCAATATCTGAAAGGGTCTCTTGACCAAGCAACCTCGGACATATCAGTTTTCAATTTTCAAACGAACCATACTTGCTCTGGGACCTTGTAGTGCGGCTAAGCCACCGTTAGCTTTAACTTATTAATGGCCCAAAGATGAACAGTTAAAATCTAGCGTTCATACTGTTCACAAGTCTGGCGAACAGTAGAAGCGGGAAGCCACCTGCAGCGACCTGGACGTCGTGGCCGTTGCAGCCTGACCGGAGGTGGGGTCCGCAGTGAAGCTGGCCTGCACTGCAATCCGTTCGCGATGACGGGTGTCGGAAGGCAGCGGCGGTGCCGGAGCGGGGTGGGGTGACCGGGGGCGACGGGCTGCAGCCTGGGTTCGCCCTGTTAAAAATTGATGTAAATCTGATCACTTTCTTGGGGTATTTGGGTCTATTGGACTTGATCATATGACTTTAGTAGTGTTTCCTATTTTTTAGGGGTTGATAGTAGTGTTCCTTCCTCTTTCCTGTTTCGTGTCACAGAACATGGCCACAACTACTCCCCACGTAGCCATGTTTTTAGTTATCTAGTTACTTGTTTTTAAGAGCTCATATAAGTCAGTCGTATTTGTAATGCTTCAGTGTGCAGTAGAAAGTTTTCGTTCTTCCCTGTTTTTAGTCATTTTGTCTTGTGACTCTGGTATGTGAAATCTGCTGTAACAAAATACAGGTGTGTATGGTTGCAGAACAGGGACATCTTTGGTTGCAGGTATTTCAAAGCTAACAGAGAGAGGGAGTTGTGAGCACTCAAACCTGAACCATTGCTGACGTAGGTCCTCAGTTGTGGGCAACACGAACCCCGTTCTCCAAATCCACGCCCCGCGGCCTCCCTGCCGAGGGGTATTCTTGGAGCTGCGTCCGGCATTCGGTGAAGAAGGAGGAGATGGGAGAGTAGTGCCGGCCGGGGGTGGTCGCGGCGAGTCCAGAGGAGCGGGCTGAGCGGGATGGGGAGCCGGCCGCAATGGTAGCGGCGGTGGTGGCGGACGAGAGTGGACGACCACCTCATCGCTGGAACGGAGGAGAAGCTCGAACAGGAACAGGATGGAGAGAGAAATATTAAGACAGAACTGCGGCGCTGGGAAGCCACTGCTATTTACGTTTTCACCGTCGGTACGCGGCTCCACGGCGTAATAATTTTTTTTTGGCTGTATGGCGTGGCATGATGCGCCCGCCAACGTGGATGGGGGTGGGTAATGTGATATGGGTGCCGTGTTCGTCTTCACCTGAGAGACAGGGTAGGAGAGAGAGGCGGTTGCTGCCGGGGTGACTTCCATCAGTCAGGCAGTGCCTTCTCGAGACAAGGTCGCGTCGCGACAAAACCAAGCCCGCAGCAGGCGGTTGCAGGCAGGGTCGCTTCCATCGGGCATTGCTCTGAGTACTCAGTCAGACCAAATCAAATCTCATGATTTTTTTCTCTATTTTGTTTGGGATTTTGACGGAGAATTATATTCATTTTCTCTATTTTGTTTGGGGTTAATCTGACATGCTATTTAGTGCGCCGTATTAACCTCCTTCAACCAAAAGGGCGCGCCGGGCAAGGGCGTGCCGTATTAGCCTTCAAGCCCAACCGCGCTGGATTAGCATCCGTGCCGTTTAAGGGCCATTCCAAGTTTTCATTGTCCAGATAAAAAACCTACCCAGACGGAGCTCATCCACTAGTCCTGCTTCACTCGTGCCTTGCTCGCAGCACCCGCGACTGGGGGGCATTTGTTGGCACTCAAAATATATTCAAATGTGATCAAGCCTCAAAGATGAATGATGCGGCCCACTGAAGCACATAAGCCAAAGGAGATCAATATATGGAAGCCTTCTCAAGCTGCCAGAGCCTCAAGTCACCCAGTATGAACGCTGGGGACTTCACCTCATGAGAATCGAGATGAATTTACAACCAACTGACAACGTCATCAAGCCTGCCCAATGAATCGGCATCGACTTGGTCGTGCTGCATAAACCACATCCCTTGTCTGACCAAGGACGAAGGTATACCTGGTGGCTCGCCACAAGAATGAAAGATCCTCCCGAGGTGAAAGAACGCCCTTGGCCCTTCAGAACAAGGGACCGAGGGCTCTGTTAGTAGAAGACCCCGATGACCCAACATGGGTATGGCTTATCAGCATATTGGGTCCGATGGTGACTGAATGATAGCCCAGTCAAGGTGAAAGTACCCTAGGTGGTATTCCACCCCTCAAGAAAGCTTCGAGCATAAGTCAGGCTGAGCCAGCAGCACGAACCACAATGTCGAAGGCCGTGTCAACAAAAGACCCACGTGTTCAAACTGAAGATGCACGAGGTTCCGAGGAAGGTCGTGTGTCGACCCAAAGGCTTCGGCGGGACTTCTCATCAAGGTTTTGCAAGACTGCGGTGAGATGAATGGTCACAGTGACCCCCGAAACCAGTCTGAGACCCACTGTCTAACCCGTGTCAAGCAAGCGGAGCTTATCCGACTCGCCCTTTCATCGGTGCACCCCTCATTACCAGTGCCCTCTTACCTAGCGCGCAAAATGGTCAAGGGAGCATCTTCCCGACACGCCATTCTCCACGCCGTAATAGGGCTTCGTCTATAAAACCCTAGTGGGTTTCACCAATTCAAAAAAAAAAGAGAGAGAGGTGAATTGAATTACAAAAGAGAAGGGAAGTCCGAGAGCCAATCGAGAGAGCCTGTTCATCCGGGAGAGAAGGGAGTCTTGGGGGAGAAGTAGGGCTTCCACTGAGAGTGATCCCGCCATCGTCCTCCCATGTCTGCTTGCCTAAATAGCTCCGGAGCCAGAGAAGAGACGTCGAATCTAATACTCTATTTTGGTGGCGAAGTTAGGTGGGTTTCATTGGTTCTCTCCCAATGATTCCCCCTTCTAGTTTTCTCCTCTAATATAGTGTAAGTGAGGGTGGAGGGGCAATGATATGAGCCTGTCTCCCCCCCTCACCATCTCCCCATCTCTTCCTCTTCTGTAGTTCTATATGTGTAATCAATGAAACAGCATCCGAGCGATAATGCCGGCCGCGCCGAATGCTTGTGATATTCCATGTCTTTCACCTCCCATTGATGGGATGAATGATATATCGAGGGAATGAATGGTGCTTGATGCTGTGTGTACTTCTCCCATTCTTTTCTCAATTCGCATGCCCAACTGTCCCTTGTGCGTCTAGTCTTCAAATTTGGTTTCGCGATATCGAATACGCCCTGAACTAACATGGGCTATAGTAACAATTTCCCCTCCCCAAGGCCTCCCTTCTAATGCAATGGCTATGTCGAATTTGCTATATACGCGTCGTGGATTTCATGGTTACAGACACATTCGTGTGTGCATCTCTATCCACTCCGGTTCCAAGGTCGATCCTCTCAACACCCCTCGACACTTCTCCATAGCCTAGAGGGAACGTGGTTACCTCTAAAACCTGTCTACTCATTCTATGCTACGATGCAGATTTGGTATCCCCGTCTTAAGAAAGAGAAGATTCGTTTTTACATCGCCAACTTCGTTCACGACGAGTGGCAGACCAGAGTGCAGGAGGATTACGACACTGCGGTACATGTAGCTCAAGTCCAAGCGGATGCTATCCGCCAAGCAGGCGAAGACCTGAAGTTAAAGTGCCCCATGGCTGGCTCGATTATGGGCGGGCATGGCAAAATAGCGGTAGCGAGCAACTGGCTCGAAACCCACTAATAAGGAAAAACAATTGGCTTATTTTGAAGTTGATTATTCTTATACCCATGAGGCTGCCGTAGTTGTTGAGGCAGACACAGCCGATGCTGCCATAGCGTTGGTTTCTGGCGCATTTCATCCCGAAATCAAGAACCCTCAAGTACTCGCCGCCAGAGAGTATGAACTCCCCGAAGACGTTAAGAAAGAGCTTGCCGCAGAGCAGGACGAACTCAAGAAGGTGCTGAACTAATGGCTAGTAAGAACTACCGTTTCTCCGGAGAAGTCATCTGGGCTAAGGTCTATGCGGACCAGATCGACCGGACGTTTGCTGACCCGACTGATCCGAAGGACAAGGGTGGCAAGTGGTCCATCGGTCTGACTGTGGACGACGAAACTCTGGAAATCTATAAGTCTTGGAAGACCAAGAACAAGATCGACGGCAATACGATTTACTTTGTTCGTCGTGAGTTCGCAGACTACGGTAATGGCCTCGAAGACAATGGCCCGCCGAAGGTCCGTCTCCCGAAGGGCACGAAGGAAGGTGCGTTGATTGGTAACGGCTCCAAGGCTGATTTGATTATCAATCAGTACTCGTTCCGCCAAGGCCGTGGTATTGCTACTCGTCTGGATGAAGTCATCGTCACGGACCTCGTTGAACTCACTCGGAAGGAAGTCGAGGACATCAAGTCACTCCGCCCGAGCGTCTCTGACGAGCTCCCCGTAGACTAACGAGATCGGGAGTGTGGTGTAACGGTAGCACAAGGGCCTCCAAACCCCTTGGACTGGGTTCGATTCCTAGCTCTCCCGCCATTTCATGAAGAATATTAAAACACTAGTTAAGGACATCTATGATCTCTTCGACAACGATGTTCAATTTGATCGATCTGTTGTACGAGATTTCGGTAATCAGCTTGCTGATACTCTGGCTGCTCGTCTTGCTGAACGCAAAGAGGGCTCACACCTTCGTATTTCCAACCTTGGTAAGGCGTGCAAACGGCAGCTTTGGTATTCAATCAATACCCCTGAGCTTGGAGAGAAGTTGGATGCTCCTACTCGGATTAAGTTTCTTATCGGGGACATTACTGAGGCTTTCGTTCTATTTCTAGCCAAGGTAGCTGGTCATACCGTTGAACGACAAGGAGAAGAAATTGAGATTAACGGTGTCAAGGGGCACATTGACGCGGTGGTTGATGGGGAACTGGTCGACAGTAAATCCGCCAGCAGCTACAGCTTCAAGAAGTTCAAGGAACACCGCCTCGAAGAAGATGATCCCTTTGGTTACGTTGACCAAATCGGAGCCTACGGGAGTAAGATCGGGACGGGGAAAGACCACTTCCTCGTTATGGACAAACAACATGGCCACTTAGTCCTAGATAGTTGGCCTAAGTCTAAGAAGAATTACGAAAAGGTCATAGATGAAACTCGTGAACTCCTATCAAGTAACACTCCACCAGAGCGTGGATACAGTGACGAACCGTATGGCCTCTCGGGGAATAGAAAGCTTGGTGTCGGCTGTTCGTACTGTTCTTTCAAAGCAACTTGCTGGCCTGGACTCCGCACAATACCTTATTCGACTGGACCTGTCCATTTCACCGTTGTCAAGCGAGAGCCAAAACCTCGTACCGGCCAATCCTAATGGCATTGACGTCACGTGAGCGACATCTCCAAAGAACCTACGGCATCACCCTTGTACAATATAACTCTCTCCTTTCCAAACAGGGAGGCTGTTGCGCGATTTGTCAGCGAGAAGCTGATACTTTTAAGACCAACCTCTGTGTGGATCATGACCATAAAACCGGCGAGGTCAGGGGGCTTCTATGTATGTTTTGCAACCGCAGAGTTGTCGGGCGGCACAGAGACCCAGAAATCTTCCGGAGAGCAGCAGAGTACCTAAGCCAAGGCACGGGATGGTTTGTTCCTCCTAAGAAAAAGAAACGTAAAAGGAAATAATGTCAAAAACGATTATCGTTATCCCGGACTCCCATGCCCATCCGGATTTCCCGAACGACAGGGCTGACTGGATCGGAGGACTGATCGCAGATGTCAAGCCAGATATTCTCGTCCATATTGGCGATAGTGCTGATATGGCTAGTCTCTCCACTTATGATAAAGGCAAGCGATCCTTCCAAGGCCGAAACTATCGTAAGGACGTTGATGCGCATATTGAATTCCAAGAGCGTATGTGGGCACCTATCAAAAAGCTTAAGCGACGACTCCCCGAAACATACTTCTTCATAGGCAACCACGAACATAGAATTGCCCGTGCTCTCGACCTTTCTCCGGAACTTGAGGGGGCAATCTCGATGTCGCACTTGGAGCTTGATCGATGGTACGATACCGTCGTGCACTACTCTGGCGGTACGCCGGGCATCTTGAACATCGAGGGTATTACCTTCGCCCACTACTTCGTAGGTGGTATTGCTGGTCGTCCCCTCGGTGGTATCCACGCTGCCTATACGTTGGTGACGAAGAAGCACTCCTCTGCCACCTGTGGCCACTCCCACCTTTTCGATATGCACTTCGCGAAGGACTTAGATGGGAAGCCGATCATTGGTTGCTTCGTCGGATGCGCGCAAGACTATGATAACGACTGGGCTGGTGAGATTGCTGGTCTATGGGACAGAGGCGTTCTGATTAAAAAGAACGTAACTGGAGACGGCGGGTATGATCCCACTTGGGTCTCGCTCGATGCTCTCAAGAAAGAATACGGGAATGCGACTTAAGTTAAAGAAACTACTGAAAGAGTACCATCTTGACGAAATCCTTGAGATCGCAGGCGTGGAGGAAATAGATGCACTGGAGTTTCTAGTTGACCAAGGATTTATTCGTATCTCCGACATTGTTGAGCCTACTGATGACGAGACCTCGTAATCGACATGAACGACGCCGCAGGAACGCAGTCGCCAAGTCTCTCCAACAAAAAGTCTTTAGACAACGAGTGGTTCGAAAAGAAACTGAAGACGATGCTCGACCAACGAAAAGGGAACTCATTGACCAAGCGCAGGAAGCCGAAGATAGTTACCCTGACTGAGGAACACCTACAGGCCGCAGTCAACCAGTACCTACATAGTATGAAGCTTATCGACGCTGACGAATACGTTTCTGAGGTCGGCATCGAGTCTGCATTCCCGTTTGAGTTTATCATTAAAAAGGAAACCAATGATTAAGATTTTTAAGACTATCGCATTCGCCCTTCTGGCCGCTACATTCTTCTTCGGCTCCCCGGCTAAGGCCCAAGAGTGTGTCGGCCAGTCGTGGGCTCAGGCTGAGGCATCCCTTGAGGAAGCCAAGGCAGAAGTCCGTGCCTTGACGGAGAAGGAGACTGAGAACCTCTACCGTAAGGCCGGTAAGCCTGACATGGTTATGGAGGGTAGTGTCGTCTACCTCGGAACCCTCGCGGGTCTGGCTCAGTTCTACATCGTCTCTGGGGTTGGTTGTCTTGTTATCAGCAGCCCGGTGATCACTGTCGACTACGCTAACGAGATCATGGCTGACTAATGGCTAGCCGTAAACGAACCAAGAAGCAAGCCGCTGCGGAGGAGCGGTGGGCGGACAAACCCGAGAATAGGGCCCGACAAGCAGCCCGGATGCGAGCCCGCCGTAAGATGGAGAAGGCAGGCAAGGTCCATAAGGGCGACGGTAAGGAGGTAGACCACAAGAACTTCAATCCCAAGGATAACTCCGCAAAGAACCTTCGTGTCGTCTCTCGTAAGAAGAACAGATCAAGGCAGCCTAAATGAGAGCCCTCAAGTATGTCGCCTCCGCTTTCGGTTTAATGGGACTCGTTCCTGTTTTAGGAGTACTTCTTTTTAACACGTTTGGTCCAAACGGAGGAGTAGCCGGTGTCTTGCTGGGCATCTTCCTTGTTTGCTGGGCGGCTTGTTACTGGATAGAGAATGCATGAAGCCGTAGAAAAGTTCCTATCGGAAATGCCCCGGCGGGTCAAAGTCGGGGCATACGACTACACTATTGCTACGCAGACCGAACCTATCGAGACCACGGACGAAGGGAACGTCTACGGACTTTGCAGTCACGAGACCTTCACTATTACGTTGGTGGTTGACGACAATACTACGAAGCTCCAGCTTGTTGGTGTTCTTCTTCACGAACTCAACCATGCAATCTGGGAGGAGCGCAACCTAGGTAAACGACCAGATGAAGAGAAGGTCGTCCTAGCTTATGAATATGGTTATGTCTGCATGATGCGGGATAACCCTAAATTATTCACATGGTTCAAGAAGGGTTTGAAATGAAGAACAAATACAAGGTCGGCCCTAGGAAGTGGCGTAAATGGTCGACCGTAGCAAAGATTACGTTCATCAAGACTTTCGAAGCTATGCGTGATAATCAAGACCTCTTTCTCCACCCAAAAGACAAGGTTACGACTAAGGCGTGGTGGAGGACTACCGCATGGAATGCCGCATGGATTGCTGCGGACCATGTAGACGAGGCCCTCGAAGAAATCGCTAATGGCTCTGCTTAAATTCTTCGCCGTCATAGCCTTTGTCCTGACCGGGTTGAAGGCTGCGGTAGACCCCCGAGATTGGTATGAAAATTATTATCTTTGGATGTTTGTAGGACTAGGTATGTTCTTGTATGGAGCTTCATAAATGGCAATTCCCTCTCCTGTGGCTAGCCTTGACATTAAATCAGACTACGAACCTAAATACGGCGATATGTCTTGGGGGCTTACTCCTAAGCCTGCTCGACCGAAGTCTATATACCTCATCGGGAGCCTAAGGAATGACACTATCCCTGTTGTCGGGAATGCTATCAGACGACTTGGCATCGAGGCGTTCGACGATTGGTATGGAGCAGGCCCGGAGGCAGATGACAAATGGCAGGAGTATGAGAACACCAGAGGACGTAACTACAAAGAAGCCTTGGCTGGCAGGGCTGCGCAGACTGTGTTCAATTTTGATAAGACCAATCTTGATCGCTGTGATGCTGCTATCCTTGTTCTACCTGCTGGTAAATCTGGGCACCTCGAATTTGGATATTTTCGTGGCACAGGTAAGCCTGGCTATATCTTATTCGATGCTGTACCTGATCGATACGATGTAATGTATAACTTTGCAACCGAAGTCTTTTTCGACCTAAACGAATTACTGGAGAAATTGAAGTGAAGCAAATCTATATTGCAGGCCCTATGAGTGGCTACGCAGAGTTCAACTTCCCTGCTTTCTTCGCAGCCCAAGCTAAGTTCGAGAAGGAAGGCTGGACGGTCTGGAACCCTGCTAACAAGGAAAGCGAGAAGGGCACTACCGCATCCAAGAGCTTCTCTGAGGGTAACAACGCTGGCCTAGTGGCTGAGGGTTGGGACTACAAGGACGCTTTTGAGTGGGACTGCCAGAAGGTGATCTACTCTGACGCCATCTACATGCTTCCCGGCTGGGAGTTCTCTCCCGGTGCGTCAGCAGAGCACGCCATTGCTAAGTTCATTAAGAAGCAGAACCCGGAGTACCAAATCATCTATGGCTGATACGAAGCCCAGCAATCCTAAAGACAGTGTTGGTATCAAGAAGGTGGCTCTGAGTATGCTGCCTATGCGGGTGATCTATGAAGTCGCGCTAGGAATGCTCGAAGGTGCGCTTAAATACGGCCGCCATAACTATCGCGTTATTGGTGTTCGTGGTTCCGTTTATTATGACGCGACAAAGCGACATCTTGACGCTTGGTGGGAAGGTCAGGACATCGACCCTGATAGTAAACTGTCTCATATCACCAAAGCTATTGCAAGCCTTACGGTTCTCCGAGACGCTATGATCCGAGGCAACTGGGTGGATGATCGTCCTCCTGCTTCCGCCGGAGATTGGATCGCAGAGTTGAATACCAAAGCAGCAGCGTTGATTGAGAAGTACCCCAACCCTGCAAAGACGTATACCGAACTAGATAAGACCCCTTGAACGTCCTAGTAGCCTGTGAATTCTCAGGTGTCGTTCGAGATGCTTTCCGCAGGAGAGGGCACAATGCTTTCTCCTGCGATTTAGTTTTCAACGAGAGTCGGCACCATTTGCAGATGGATGCTAAAGAGGCTCTTAAAGGGTGGCAGGGGTTAGGTGGAGGATGGGACTTAGTTATCGCTCACCCACCCTGCACCTACCTCTGCAACTCTGGTTGGCATTGGACGAAAAAAGACCCCGGCAGGATTATCCTTGCCGAGGCCGCTAGAGATTTCTTTATGATGTTTGTCGACTCAGCCCCGAGGGTCTGTATCGAGAACCCTATTGGAAAGATGAGTACATGGTACAGAAAGCCAGATCAGATTATTCAGCCGTATCAATTCGGCGACGACGCCTCAAAATCAACATGCCTTTGGTTACAGGGCTTACCGAACCTGGTCTCTACCAACTACGTCGATCCTCGAATGGTGAATGGGAAGCCGAGATGGTCGAACCAGACCGACAGCGGCCAGAACCGCCTAGGCCCGAGCGACTCCAGATCGGCCATCAGGAGCACCACCTACAAAGGGATCGCCGAAGCGATGGCAGCTCAGTGGACCTAAAATACGACGGTATCATCTAAAGAAGAACCCCCGGCTCATCACCGGGGGTTTTTTCATTTAGGCATCAGTGCGGCGAGGACTTCAGGCAGCCTAATCGTTGCCTTGTTCAGTCCATCTCCGTCGTACCAACTCATTCCGGAGGCGCTGGGGAGACCAGCCCACTCTTTACTGAGGTTGTTAATGAACTTCTCTTCGGTCATCTGACCAGCCCTGAAGTTCTCTAGGCCACGACGGTTCATCAAAGCGATGGCCAGTCTGTCCTGAACGTCAGGGGTAAAGGGTTCATCCGGGTCTACGATACCGTCCCTGACAAGACTATTTAGGGTCTTGCGAAGGAACTGGTACTTACCGACCGCAGACGACTCTGAGCCTCTGTCCGTGTAGGACTTCTGCATAGCCATGATCTCTGCTACCGAGAACTGTGACAGGTCGCGGGTTGTATTCTTGCCTAGGCCATAGACGGCGTTGTAGTCGCCGCTAGTCTCAGCCTTACCAATGATCTCACGGAGGGGAGCCTCTGGGGCGTCCTGGAGGGACACACCACGCTGGCCCTTCTCTCGGGTCTTGGCAGGGGTCGTAGCGGTGTTACCGAGGTCGTAGAGACGTCCGACACCATCGTTGAATGCCTTACTAATGGTACCTAGGAAGCCCTCTCCTTGGTCCTTCTTGGCGTTGGGGTTGAGTCCCATAGAGGCCATGAAGGTCAGCATCTTCTCTTGGGTGTCCTCGCCGCTTAGAGCGAAAACATCCCGCATCTGAGAGAGGACACCGTTGATGGGCCCGATACGAGCCTGTACGGCAGCGTCCGTGGCATAGGGATCACCCTTCTGCCCAGCAGCAGCGAACTGAAAGGTATCTGGATCGAACACTACGGCGTAACGAGTGCTACCAATCGTATCGATGGCACGGGAGACAGCATCCTGGAAGATGCCCCTACCGGCTTCGACAGCGAACTTCTGGTACTCAGCAATGGCTCTGGGGTCACCGACCTCAGCCACAGCAGCAGTCATCTGGGGATTAACAAGACGACGATAAATCACCTCACGGTCGGCAGAGCTACGGGCACCAGCAAAGAACTTCTCATCGAAGACGCTCCGCATAGCGTTGCTACGGGCTTCCTTCGGAGCAGTCTTGTCCTGAGCCACGGTTACTCGCTGGTCCATGATAACACGGGTGTACTTGCCGGCAACAGGCAGGGTGCCACCATTACTACCGTCCCCGATCTCATCAGTGATCTTCGGAGGGTCTTTGTCAACTGGAGTAGCAATCGTATCGATAAGGCTACCGTCAGCCAAAGACTTCTGAAGCGCTGGCAAGGTAGCACTGTCCTGCATGGCGATACCAACGAAGGCGTCACCACCAAGCTCACGAAGCGCCGCGACTGTACGAACAGCCTTGGAGTTCTTCTGAGCATTCCTAGCATCAAGCTGGGTTTGGTTCTTAATCAGGTTGGCAGTGCCAGCAGCCAGAGAGAAGTTACCTTCTTGGACAGCCCTTCGCATCGTCTCAATCGGAGCCAGTGCCTGTTCCTTGATCTCCTTAAGGCGATTGGGATTAGCAACTAGAACCGACAAGCTTCTACCCTGCGGGTCTTCCTGCATACCACGAGCGAACTCTTGGTCGATGGCTACGGAGGCGTCAGTCAGCATCTTGGTCGCGAAGTCAACGAAGCCTTGGATATCCTCAGGATTTCGGTTAGGGCTGCTCTGAAGCTGATGTAATCGCTTCTGAAGCTCAGGAAGGTTAATGAGGTTAGCCGAACCAGAGACACCACGCTGAACAATGTTGAAGGCGGCAGACGTTGCCACACCCTCTGCCTTCGCAGCATTGCCTTCGATCATAAGCTTTTCAGACTTAAGCTTCTGGTCAATACCTTGACGACGGAAAGCATCCGAAAGGATTTCCTGCTCACGGCCAGCATACTTATTTCGGTTCGAATAGAAGTCCGGGTAGTCTTGGACAATGAATTCACGATTGTCGTACAACCGCTTTTCGATAGCATTCTGGTTGGTTGCCACAGCAGCTTGAGCTGCGTTCAGATCAGACAGAAGGCTAGTACGAAGAGCATTAGCCGGGGTGACACCCGTAATGGAGGAAACAGTTGAGTCAATCTGCTGACGATATCCAGGGTACTCAGCACGTAGCTGCTGAACCGTCTGCTGAAGTTGAGAATAATAATAACTATCCGACAGCTTCCCAGCGCGATGCGCAGCACTCATCCGTTCGAGTGAACCAGTGGCTTTTACGATGGGCTGAGGAAGAGCTTCAGGTTGAGTGTCTTCGCCAAAGAGACCTTGGGCGGCTGCTCGTGATCTACCACGTGCTCCGTTCCCTGCAATCTCCGGAACTTCTCCCGGACCAAGATCAGCGCCATGTTCGTTCCTTATGGGATCGATTAACTCCGATGCTCGGTCATAAATACTAGTCTTGATGCTGGCATCGATAGCAGCGGCACCACCTTGCACGACCTCACCAATCCCGGTGAACAATGCCTCCATGGATTTGTCGGCAGTGTAATTCCGAGGACTGATCTTATCCGGCTCTCGCGAGAGATTGAGATACGACGGGTCGTTTGTAGACTTGGTGTCGTAGAAAGTAGCCATTATTGATACTGTCTCTTCAAATTGTCACGGTTCTTGATGAACGTCTGGAAGCGGCTAGTGAACTGGCTATCCGGGGAACGACGAACGAAGTCCCAGTTAACCTTATCCATTAGGTCTGGTTTGTATTCGGAGACACGTCTCCAGATACGGTCTTGATCTTGGAAGTTGAAGTTACCCAATCGGATATACGAACGATAACGGTTCATGTACTCGCCCCACGACTTCTGGTCGTTGTTGGCTGCGGAGTGCAGAGCCAGAGCGAACTGCTCCATTGCCTTCGTCTCGAACCACTCTTGGGCTTTCTTGTCTTCCTTGCCAGCATTGACGCGGAGGTAGGTATCCGCGATGTGCTGAGGCGTCAGACCAAGCATGGCCATCACAGCGTCCATGGTATCAGCCGGACCAATTTCAGTACCACGCTGGGTAATGATCTTGCCGTACTGCATAATTCCATAGACCTTGGTCAGAAGGTTGGCAGTCGAAAGGTTGTTCAGAACAGGCAGGAAGTCCTTGCCCTTCACAGGGAAGACCTCGTCTGAGCCGAACGTACTCGCAGCGATGTAGCGACGAACAGGATCAGTGCTCTCCCAGATGTCACCGATGATGCTGCCGGAAGCACCACCAACGATCTCTAGGACGCCCTTGTCGCCACGAAGGATGTCACGGAAGAGAGTGTTACCACCCGGTCCGTATCTCTGGGCGACGTTGTAATCATGTCCCGTAGCTGTGGAGATCATCGTGGAGATTGCACCTTCCATGATGACTTGCATGTATTTCGGAGACAGATCGATGCCGCGCTTCAGGGCTTCTTCCTTGATGTCGTCGTACCACGGCCACACACCGGTAGCCGCGCTGAGTCCAGCAGGGACACCATAGAGGGTCGAGTACGTAGCAAAGGCACGAGCCTTCTCGGCGGAGGTCAGACGCTTGCCCATGAAAGGCATGATCTGCTCCATCAATCGGACGTTGTAAGCCATGAACTGCGTAGGAATAGAAAGCACGCCAGTCTGCCACGAAGCTGCGGAAGCACGGGTCATGTTCACCGAAAGATCGTCTGAGCGACGCATTATGTCTGCGATTTCCCTGTTTCCGATCTTCAATGTAGGATTAGCTGCTCTCCATTCCTTGTACGCTCCAGCGAAAGCGGTCAGACGAACAATCCGCTCACCTTCGTTGAAGAACATGGTTCCTTTGTCCAGCCAGTAACCAATACCGGACTTGTAGATTTGAGGATCGAAGACGTCATCACGAAGGATGGCCTCACCAGCAACTTCGGCAATGCCGGACTTGTTGAGGAGGATGTCTCGCATCTCTTTGAACTCTTCGCGCTTCCAGCCCCACTTCGTCGACATATCAGCGAACTTATCGATGATGGCAGCGTCGTCTGTATGGAGACTACGACGGGCAAACCAAGCCGCAGCCATGCTCTCGGTGCCACGACGGATACCAAGAATGGCGGTAGCATGGGTCAAGCTCTGAGCCTGGACGAACAACTGAACAGGGTTGAACATACCCAGCTTTGAGTGGAAGGCAACCGAGCGGACGAACTGAACGGGATCGCGGATCAGCGGCCAATCAGCAACATCTGAAACGACATCAGCGGCCTTCTGGCCACCAACATTGTAGATGCTCGAAGCAAGCTTGTTCTGGATGTGGTAGATTTGGTCACCAAGCTCACTCTTCGTACGAAGGAGATTGACGATGGCACGCTGGGAGGCTTGGGCAGCATTGAGCTGGTCCTTAGCCAGACCTTCCGTATTTCGCCACTGAGGACGATACAGGAAGTGCAGCGGCCTCTGGTACATCGTCTTGAGGCTCGTGGGCTCCATGAGATCAGCGAATTCTCTGATCCACGTCTCGACTGCCTGAACCTTATAGTCCGCCATCCAGAGGTTACGAACGCTCTGGCCGAGGGCACGGTTCATAGCCGTATACGGATCGAGCTGACGCGACGGACCAATCTGGTAGACACCCCCGGACTCCTTGACGGTGTTCAGGATGTCATCACGATCAGCCGTGAAGCTTCTGTCGATCATGCCCGAGAGGTCGTACTCTGACCGAGTACCATCGACGTAATCACCGAAGTGCTTGCGCAGCCACGGATTGGTCGTAATGGTGTCTCTTGCCTCATGGGTGTAGGCGATGGGGTTCTCGATGTTGAGATGGCCTGAGTTGAACATCTGCTCGAAATCCGCCCGCGAGTACGGGAGATTACGGGCCAAGAAGGCATTCAGGTTCGGGTTGTTGGTACGCAGCATACCACGAGCCTGCTCCATGGCAGCAGCGTACTTCTTAGCAGCCGCTTCCGTAGAGAAGTTCATGACAGCGTTGTCGCCGTAGTAATACGTCTTGCCACCAAGGCCAGTGACCATAACGGGCTGCTTGACGTACCACGAGTCCCGGTAGATACTGTGGCCACCCGGACGGTAGGTTAACTGAGACCACGACAAAGCTTGCTCGTCGAAGCCGTTAGTGACGACAAAGTGGATTTGATCTTCAACAGGCTGGCCATTGATCTTAGCGACGTCACGGAGAGGACGCTTCTTGGGGTCGAAGACCTGCACGGTCTTGAAACCCTGATGGTTCACCATGTCATCGATCTGTCGCTTCGTCAGCGTCTTGGATGTACCGTTGATGATGTCATGGCTGAAGACGAGATCGCCCTTGCCGGTCTTGGTATCGTAGACCCAGATGCCTGCATTCTGACGACCAGTCCACGGCGGACCATCGATGTGCTTGCCTTCGAAGAACGGAACCTGAGTAATATCCTCGCCGTCCTTTACCTTCCACGACCACTGGCGAACGCCGAGGCGGGCCTTGTCGCGGTACAGGGCGAGGTTACGGATCAAGAACTCGAAGTCCGAGACAGTACGGTAATTGAAGTAATGGGCCGCTTCATCGGCAGACGGGAGGGTCCCGAACTGACGCTGATATGCCTGCTCGAAGCTAGCGATGTCATTGTACCACAGACCACGCTCTCCGGTAGCCTGGTTCTTTTCGTCCCGGTTCCGGATCAGAAGCTGCTCGACATTCTTACGCTCCGTTCGGGAGAGCTTGCTAGCAGTCTCCTCGACAGCGTCCTGAAGTGCCTTTGTAAGCTTCTGTGGAGCATGGGTAGCGATCTTACGGGTGCCCCTCTGGAACTCCGACAGGAGGTCCTCGGCGCTACGTAGCCGCCCCATAAGGCCAGTAAACATACCAATAGGCGTCTGGTTCTTCTTCGGAGTAACCATGGCGTTACGAACACCATCAGTGATCTCGTCCAGAGGACGCTCGATCTCGATGTAGTACGACGCACCTTGATTGACGATACGAGCCTCGCCGGGGCTGAAGCCATAGTGGTCTTCGAAGTAGTACTTAGCCTCGTCGACACTCTGGAAAGGCAGGGCGTTAGGACGACCCACTTTCAGGACGACGGAGTCATTGTTCTGGAGAGTCTCCTCCGCCGGAACATGGCGAAGGTCCACGATGCCGTCGTTAACACGAGGAGAGTAGTCACGAAGCAGACTGTTCTTCGTTTCAGCAATACCCTGCTGGAGCGCCTCCTCAGTCAGACGAGGCACATGGAATCCAGTCAATCGATTAGCGAGAGCGTCTCGTCTTGCAGCGATATCTTCGACGATACGGTTGCCGAACTCACGAGAAAGATTGCTTCCCTCAGAAAGAAACTTCTGGGGATTGATAAAGGAAACCAGGTCTTTCTGAAGCTGATAACCACCCTCACCCAAGAATACGCTCCTGAGTTTGTTAAGGCTGTGTATAGTGCCACCAAGGTCAGCATCGCCGATGTCAGTGACGACGTCTTGGATGTCATTCTCAGGCTTAGAAACGGATTTGGCTGCGTCCTTAAGGGCACGGCGCATCTCTTCGAGGCTAGACCAGTTAATAGTCTCACCGTCGACAGTGATCTTGCCTTCGAAAGGAGCAGGCTTGGCGGGTCCGGTATGGCCTAGAAAGTCAGGGATGTCCTCGACTGCTTGCGCAGCCTTGGCAGCCTTCTGACCCCGGACGGCCTTAACCACACCCTTCACCGCCAAGCTGCCGACGCCAGCAACGTCCGTGATGCCGACGAAGTTATTCAAGTACTTATCCGACTGGGAGTACTTGAGGATAGCCTGAGTAAACGTAATAGCGTCAAGGATGTTATTGCCCTTCAACTGGTCGATAGCTTCGTCCAGCTTCTTGAGGCGTTCCTCCTTCGGGAGGAAGTACAGTCCTTGGATTTTCTCTTCGAGGTTGTTGCCCGGAAGAATGGCAATACCCGGAATGTTATTCAACGAAGCCATGCGGGCAGCCGACAGCAGAGGCACAAGCTGGCCTCCGACGTTCGTTGCCTTGTCGAACCAACCCATCTTCTCCCATTCACTAGAGAGGTTCTCTAGGCGGGTCTGGACGGCTTGGTTGTACTCAATGACGTTAGCGAAGATGTCCATTTCGTTATGGGCTGCGTCTTCGTTCTCAGCCATGGCTCGAAGACCAACACCGTTAACGCTCTGGGCGGCTTGAACGTAACGCTCTGCGAACTTCTTCTCAAAGATCGTACCGGGGTCCTCGGAGGTGAGTTCCTGGGTGGTCATGTCCCTGACGATACCAAGCGCCTGAGGAGGCAACTTGGCCCCACTCCTAGCGATGTTCTCAATCATGGACTCTTTGAGCTGACGATTACGCAATAGCTCTTCCGTGGCGACTTGCTGACGCAGATCACCTTCGTTGCCTTGCATAATAGCCGCAGACAGCTTCTCCACACCGGGGGATGCGTCACCTAGCCCGAAGTCAGCCTTGGCAGCACGCTTAGTGGCTGTGGCTTGCGAAGGAATAGGAGACATGCCCTCCGTCAGGGAAATCTGAAGCGGGTCTTCGTCAAGAGTATAATTCATTAGTACTTCGAGTAGCTCGTGGAACTCGCCGCGACACTGCCACCACCAAACTGGCCAGCAATGTACGTACCGACACGACCAATCGTATCCGAAGAACGCATGATCGCGCCACCCAGCGACGACAAGCCAGAGCCCATCGAACCAAACGTACCAGCCGAGGCGGCAGCACGAGAGTAGTTCGAAGCATTGGCAGCGTAGCTACGGTAAGCACCGAAGAGGTTGCGGTTGTTGTCAAACATGCTCTGACCGATCTGCTGGTTCTGAGAAACACCAAGCATGTTGGTATTGCTCTGGCCAGAAACGGCAGCATACGAGCCCGGAAGGGCCGAACCACCCGGAGCAGCGGCACCCTGAGCAGTAGTAACAGCCAGTGCGGCAGCGCGAGCAGCCATGGTCTGTCGGATGATCTCTCGTTTACGACGACTTGCATCCAAGTTCATCTGCTGCTGGCGGAGTTGTTCAGCACGTTCCTGCGCAGCAATCTGAGCCTGATCACGGGCTTCCTGAGCAGCAGCCATCTGGTTCATAGCAGCCTGCTGTTTCTTCGCCCCGACGTACTGCATACCGGCACCGGCAGCAGCAAGACCAAGACCAGCCGCAGCAATCATAGTAGAAATAGCAGCCATTTAAATAACCTTTACAAATGTAGTTTCAGTTGCGGTATAGCCACAGCGTTCGTAATACCGATTGACTGCGGGGGTATTGAGACTGGCCATGTGAATGATTCTTGCTTTCGCCACATTCTTTGCCCAGTACTCGAAGTATTTATGGAGTTGTCTTCCACCGCCTCTATGTCCTGGTTCAACGTACCAGACGATCTCAGAGGCTATCTTGTCCCTAGAAAAAAGGAACTCAGATGTCGTACCTGCAATCATTCCTTTCGTTATTCCGTCCCGCTCCAGAAGAAGTACAATACCGTCGACTGGTTTTGCGATCACGGATTGACGCACTAAGGTATGCAATTTCTCTTCATCAATGGGGAACTCCCGATAGGGAGAGGCTTGAACAAACTTTGAAGAAAGTTCAACAAGAATTGGCAAGTCTTCGATGGTTGCGATCCTAATCAAACCATAGTGTTCCCTGTTTCGAAGGCGACCCAGCCAGTGATATTGAAGGGCTCTCCGGAAACACTACGGACGTAGTACTGGAGAGACTTTCCATGGCCTCTGATCTTCAGCCTTCTGGTTGCGTATCCATAGTCAGTGTCCGTGAATTCACACGTTTGGGATTGGGAGTACTTACCCGTATTCGAGGAAATAGCGTAGTCCCAGATACCTTGGACGCGGAACGCACCAATACCTTCGTGGTAGAAGTTGACGTAGTTAGCTTGGAACTTACGAGCACCATCGCCATGGACCTTATAGCCCGTAACGAAGTAGCTGTTGTAGTCAGTTTCGTTGTGTTCCAGCCAGTCTGTATACGTCTCCAAACGAGCCTCGGCGAAGGTGAACTTATCACTTCCGGAATCTTCGTAGGACACGAGATATTTGATAGTCGGAGAGACACTGGAAGCACCGGCTTGGTACGACACGACAGTATCTCCGGCGTCGTTAACAACCGTATCCTCGTTGTCGTCCACGACTGTGTTCTCAGTCAGTCCACCCGAACCGTCGACCACGACCAAGCCATGGATGCTAGGGTTCACGGTCTCAACACTCCAAGGATAGAAAGCCGAGGTCACGAGATTGAGGTTCAACATCCGGTCGAACGTGTATTGTTCGTCGATGTCTCCGGGGGGCTCAGATGAGTACAGCCACTGAACCGTCTGGTCCTGCGGGTTAAAATACCCACGGGCAGCCGTCTTGGAGTTCTGAGGGAGACTGTCGTAGAACGTTTGGATCGTCTCGATAGTCAGGCTGCGAGGAGCCAGAGAGCCACCACCACCCTCAAGGGTGAAGATACCATCAGCGTTCCACCACATCGGAGCACCGTTACAGTCAACGAAGGAGCTGGCTGAGACGGTATGAACCGAGGAGATTTTGGCCACGCTGTAGTCGTTAGCAGTAAAGCCTAGACCCGAGGAGCCCGAGATAGCCCAGATGCCGTGGTAGGCGAAGATTAACAGCGTACCCGCGATAGGAAAGAGCTTGTAGATTGTTCCTGCCTCGGGGATGTTGATAACACCACCATCAGACGGGAAGAGGTCGAAGAGGTCCTCACTAGTGGGATCGTTCTGCTGGAAGCAGTCACCTAGCTGAGCATCGCGCTCAATGATCTGGGTAAAGTAAATCTTTGTGTTGTACTTCTCAGCGTTAATACCAGCGTAGAACAACCGCCCAGCGAACCAAGCAATACAGGAGGTCCTGGCCTCCCCTGAGGTCGTGGCTGGAACACCAGACGTACCTGCTGCGGTGTCTCGGTCCATATTGTAGACATCGAGAATATAGTGGCCCTTAGGGGCAGGGGTATTACCTCTAGCTGACGTAGCCACCAAGGTAGTGTCAAAGGCATCCGAGGCGTTCTTGAAAGCCCACCAGACGTCGCAGTTCGAGGGCATCGTAGTCAATGCCGTGTCCCACGCAGTCAGACGGGTATTGTCCCATCCTTGGTTCTGGAGATTGTACTGGTGGGTGTCCACCATACCAGAAAGAGTTTCCGTCTTTCGTTCGTCTACAGCGTAGCCGTCATCGACACCTTCGAAGTCACGAACACGAAGGGTGTAGTCTGAATGTGTAATACCATCACCGAGATCGTAGGTGACGCAGAAGTTGTCCAAGAACGGATGAGCGACAAAGAGCTTACCCAAGCCTGAGGCGAACTGGCACTCAAAGGCATCCGGTAAGGTCGTATCAGCTTGGTAGGTAGTAAGGTCAACTGTATCGAGAAGACGATTGAACGACAGTGACGTCGGATTGTCTGCGCTATAAAAATACAGGGTGGGACCAATCTGCACCACAATAAGATTGGTCAGGCCATCGCCCAACACATTCTTCCAGTGGTAAACAGTGATCGCACACCCTGTTTTATCGACAGTGTTCTCGCTATGAAGAGTTTCGAACTCCAGGCCCTTACGCCGTGAAACCGCACCCTTGGGATCAAAGACACAGTTCCACGTAGCAGCGCAAGTATTCTCCGGGAAGTTCAATCCCGCCGCTTCGGTATGCAGACCCTTACTGAAGTTGTTCTCAATAACGAAGGCGGAATTACGAGCCATTAGTTTTCCTTAGTCGGGACTTTCTTAAACTTAATTTCCGGTCGAGGGGCGGGCTCGCCAACCTCTACATTCTTCCGGAGATCAATATAGCGGTTAACGGCGAGTTGGACTTGTTCGATACTAGTGTAGTCGCCTTGGAACTCTTCAGGGAGTTGGCCCTGCTCCAGAGAAAGCTTCCAGAAACCATAAGGGTCTAGTCGTTTTGCTCGGAGTGTGTTTCCATTAGTGAGGGGGAATTCTCGGGTCGGAGGAACGTCTTTGTTCGGATCGTAATGGTCTAAATCCATGTCTACCTTCCGTAGTTCGGGGCTCGGTCAATTGCCCGCTGGAGTTTGATCTTCTGCTTAGTTTGCTGAGAGTTCACCTTGAGTTCCCGCACGGACTTCTCAGCCGAGACGTGCTGGGTTTGTTTAAGTTCGGCGAAGGCCAATGCCTTAGCTTTTTGGAACAGAAGCTGCTGGCCACGGTCATCCAAGGGAAACGTAAAGCTGTCTAGTTCCGACCAAGGATAGGACAACTGACCCCAGCACAGCGTCTTGCTGGCCTGAAGGGTCGTGTCGACTTCGGAGTCATAACTATCAAAGAGAATAGTGCCATCGTCGAAGGCCGTGTAGTACGAAGGCCCACGATCATTGTAACACAGGAACGTCCCAGAGCCGTTGTTCAAGGCAACCGTGTAGGACGTAACATTCGTGTCGCCTTCAGAGAAACTATCCACCATAGCCGAGAAATCCTGCGGCATCAGGTACATCAGCTTTTGTCGAGTCAGGGCTGTATCGTCTGCGGTTTCTTTATTATACTTGACCCAGTCCAAGGAGAGTACATTGCTCGGCAGGGACATAGTCACCGGCTGGGTATCGTCCGTACTCGCATCCAGACTGAAGAGACCATAGTCTCTCGGGAGGTTCATCAGAACAGCGATGTCCCCGTAGGCAGCCTTGATGACTGTGACGACCTGAGCGGACTCCGTCGTATCCGAAATACTATTGACCTGATCGCTGTCCATAGCAGACAGGATATCCTGGGTCATCTCCAATAGGGTCCAACGCATTATCTAAATCCCGGACAGTTGGCTTTCTTACCACGAGCATTGTGTCCTTCGATGCCCGTTACAGTCTTGTCGGTATCCCCCGGCCACTCATAGTCCAGTGGCTTCATGAGATCACAGCGACGGTCTTTTAGAGTTTTGGTTGACACGGTTGTTGGGGTCGTGCTTCCGGTCGTTAGACACCCGGCCAGCATCACGCTCACCGATATCGCGATCAACGCTTTCGTTAATCTGCCTGCTGTCTTCAATGACGGCTTCATTTCTGCGTTTACCATCCTCGATAAGTCGATCATGTTCTTTCTTTACGCCCCATCCGTATACGATACTGCCGGAGATCAATGCGATACCGGCTACGAGGGTCAGGTTCTGGAGCTTCTGTGGGAACCACTTAGGCTGGAAAAACCAGAGGGCAATTAGTCCTCCGCCGAGTCCGAGACTTGAGATGACCGGCCACCAGACCGACCAGAGACCAAAGAGATAAGCCATTTACGTCCTTCCGGTGTGAACCAAATTACAAGGAATGCGATAAGAACCAGAACAGCGAAAACAATACTGGCCAGAATAAGATAGTCACTAAAAGCCCATCCGCTAAGCCCGAGTCCCGAAACCACACCAGTGATTTTAGCCCACGTTCTTTTATACCAAGGGGCTTTTCCTTCAGGGGAGACATTGCTTTCCTCGTCGTCATGATCGTGTTCCCCGTCGACACCGTTGTCAGCCATATCCATATCTACGGCTCCGTAGTTGGGAGCAGACTGGCAGGCTTCGAAGTGCATCGGGTCCTTGCGGCCACGATAGTCACCACCCCAACGAAAGCCATGCTTCTTGAAGATTGCGACTACTTCCGGGGGCATATTGCCCTTTTGGTACAGACCATTCTCGGAAGCATTCAGATCGATGGCGGCCCCGTAGGCGTGGTTGGACCACTTAGTCGCGGAGCCACGTACCTTACGGGGGTTATACGTGCCCTCACAGCGATGGAGACCAACCTTCTCTATGGCGCTCTGAGACTTCCCGTAGAGGTCCCAGATTTCCTCAAAGACGGCTTCGAGAGCCGGAGCAGCCTTGCGATGGAAACGAATATGCTTGAGAGGCTTCTTGCCGTAGTACATCTGCCACGGCGGTACAATGTTAACGAGTTGCTTCTCGACCTGTGGGCCGGGAGTGCCGTAGAACGCGATTAGGTCACGCTGGTTGTCGAGAGGAAACATTACTCACCATACTTAGTCGGGCGGTAGGCAATACCAAGAGCGCCACTATCGGGACGCCAGCCTGCGTAGAACCACTTACTGCCGATCTGACGCTGGTAGAAGGGACCACCCTTCCAATTCAAAACGTAGTGGGTCAAATTGTGGAAAGGATTTCTGATCCACCATTGGAGAGCCCCTTTCGGGGTCTTGGGGTAGATGCCGAAGAAACCGTCCTTGGCATTACCGAAGACAGCCCAGAGAACGAAGATAATACCGAGGATTTTTAAAATCATGCCGTATACTCATACCATTCGATTTCAGCACAGCCAACACGGCCCGAGAAGCCTTGTGCAGTTTCCAGGATGCGCCAGTATCTGTGAGGACCGATAGTGGGTTGATTAAGAATTTTTTCTTGAGCGACTGACGGGTCTGCTTGGATAAACGTAGTGCTGAGAGCAGTCGTCCACGAAGAACCGTTATCTGAGTACTGAATATTCGAAGTATTGAAACCGTTACCTGAAGCACTTATGGCTCTATATATCATCTTGCCGATGAGCCTAGGAGTACCTAAATCGATACGCGCATAGCTGACGTTAGTAACACCCGCGTTGGCTTCACCACCAATCCAGACAGTGCCAGTATTGCCGTCGTTTGTGTTCGCAGCGGAACCTGACGCAGAAGAGGAGACGGCAGCAGTGGCCCCGATAGCGAGGTTAGGCCCGTAGCCTTGGAACATACGAACCGCATGAACAAGAAGCATTAAGTCAATCCACTGCCAGAGATGTACCACTTAGTCGAAGTAATCTTAACAGCCGTAGCCACACCGTTAGCACCAAGGGTACGAGAGCCTGTAGAGGTTGAGCCCGCCCAAGCCAGTGTATCGGACGTGATTGAAATAGTCACCGTATTGATTTCATTTATGAACATCAACGCAGTTCCGATAGGATAAGCCACGTTAGCGTTACTGTCGATAGTGAACGTTCTGGCGTTGTTATCAGCAGCCGGGTGAAGAATAATTCCGTTAGCGTCTGCCAAGACAGTCGTATACGCAGCGCTCTTGGAGTTAACCGGGAAGGCTCCGTAGATACGGGCTCCAGTCAAATTCGAAGGGGTTACAGCCCTAGCGGTGTCAGTTCCAGTTACCGTCTCAGCATCAGTAGCGAGTTCAACAACACCAGTAGCCGAAGTTGTCGCAGCCTGTTTGAGATTGCCAAAGGCTGTAGCAGCATCCGAAGCCCCGGTGCCACCATCGGCGATTGCGACGTCAGTACCACCTGGATTGTAGTAGTCAGTGCCTGCAACAGCCTGAGAGAGCACACCACTCGCAGCCTTCAGAAGACCGGTCGTGGTAGCCCGTTTGATGAGTTTGCCAGACGTGTTGTCAAAGAGGGCGATTTCTCCGTCAACACTACTAGCAGGGCCTGTGACATCACCAGTATCGGCGGAATAACTTTGCCAAGCCGAACCATCGTAAACATTTAGTGCGCCGTTAGCAGAGTCCCAATAAAGCTGACCTTCGACAAGCGGATCACCGTCATTGTCGACTGTAGGATCAGTAGCGTGACTGCCAAGGTAGATATCATCGAAGTTATCGAGGAGGCCTTCGGTAGCCGCCTGAGCGACCTCCGCAGCTTCTTGGGCAGCCTCAGCCGCTAACTGAGCAGCTTCTGCGTCAGCGACGGCTTGATCCAAAGCAGATTGATCTACAGCCGCTTCTAGAGTATCCAGATCGATCTTACGGACAGCGTCGTTGTCTCCTGACGGAGCACCAAGGTTGATGATCTGATTGGAGTTCATATCCAAATCAGCACCCATGGAATTAGGCGCACTACCGTCGAGCGACAGAGTGTTCTGCAACGCCGTCTCAATCCTGTCCATGTTGGTGTTTATCGTAGAAACAACCGAGGATGGATTGTCAAGATTATCCAGATCAGAAAGCGGTGTAATTTTAACCATTAAGCGATCTTCCAGATAAAGAGTTCAGAGTAGACATCGGACTCACCATCAAGTCCATTAGCATCGCCAAAACCCTGACCCCCGGTTGTGCCTGCGATAAAATGATGAAGTTGAATGTTAGTAGCACCAGAAAGAGTAAACCTGCCCTCAACATGCGCTACGTTACCACCAGTTCCGTTGATGATGTAAGTATTCGTTCCTGCAACGAGAGTAGTATTGCTTGATGTATTCCTAATACGCAATCTATGGAAAACACTAGTGCCCTGAGCGCGAAAAGGAGCAGAAGCCTTTACATGGTAAGTTCCCGCAGGCAGCGAGACCGTATTCGACCCTAGGCTTGCCCCTGCAATTTCGTTAGTCATGGATGTATTCAGAACACGAACATGCCAGACAGCATTACCGATAACAGTCGTTCCGCTTCCTGTATCGGCAGTCTGTTCTCGAACGTGAAGAAGCTGGGCTCCGAAAGGATTGCCCGTAGTAGTCAAAGAATTATGATCTAACTTCGACCAACTTCCAGTCCCCGTTCCATCAGCCCGGTAGACCTCGTTGGCATTGGCGTTATCCGCACCCTTAGGTTCGTGGATGTCCGCGCCGGTTAGATTTTTATGTGCGACGTTCGCCAATTATTCCTCCAAGAAAAGAAAGGGGGCCTTTCGACCCCCAATCAGTTTAGGCGTCCTTCATCAGACCGTGGCTTTCGAGGACTGCGATAATGGAGTTAATCGCAGCGACGATAGCATTGGCCTGAGCTTCGGAGTAGCCAAACGGCGTAGTAGAAGTAGCCGCCGTAGTGGCCACATCAGCGAAGTGAGCCTGAGCCGTGCCAATCAGAGGCCGACCAGTACGGTCAGCCAACTGAGAGTCATGAGCTTTCGGGTTGCTAGCCATTCAACCCTCCTTAGAGATCAGCCGAGACCGGCACCAGGTAGTAGATGTCCACCTTGACGGTGCCATCAGTCCACACAGCGGTCACAGCGCCAGCCGAGATGTAACCCTCTTCGGTGGTATAAGCACCAACAAGAGCGCCAGCCTCGGTCGTGCCAAGGGTGTACTCGACCACGCGGCCAAGGTCCGTACCGGTTTCGAAAGCGTCAGCCGCAGCGAGCAGACCGTTAAAGTCCAGCTCGGTGAGGTCCTGCTTCACGAGACCGACGTCAAGGTCCGGTGAACCCGAAGTAGTGGGCTCCTCGACAACCGTGACAACAACCTTGGTGATCTGCACGCCACCGGGGATTTTCACCGTCGGCGACTGGATTTGCTCGTCCGAAGTATTCAGAGTTGCAAGGTCGATGATTGCAGTGACGACATGTTCGCCAGCGACGCCCGTCGAGTACGCACCAGTGCGGCCAACGAGGGCCTCAGCAGTGCCGTACGCGATGTTAAGGCCATCAGCGTTAGTCGTGATGTTTGAGTTGCGAAACACAACAGCCATAGTTACCTCCTATTAGACCTGATCGGTATCGGTAACGACGACCACAGCATTCTCGGGACGGAACGTCTTGAAGCCGTAGCGACAAGTCGTAACGTACTCTTCACGCTGCCAATCCTTGTTGTACTCGCTGTCGACCTTGGGAGCCTGACGCACGAGACCAACGATGGGAAGCAGGTCCGGAGCAGCCGAGAAGAACAGGTTGTTAACGCCAGCCGCAGCAGTCGGGGTGCCGATCTGTTCCGAGCCAGTGTTGACAAACAGGTTCTGCGACGTATAGACGTCGAAGCCGTAGATGTTCACAAGGAACTTCATACCGGTCGAGATACCGCTCGAAACAATGCCTTCCCACTTGGGGTTATTGGACACGTTAACGAGGTTCGTCAGGGTATTAAGCTTGTATTCCACCGACGGATGGACGATAGCGACGAGGTTAGTCATCGGGACGTTGGCCATCTGGAGCGACAAGCGCGCCTTGGCAAAGTCCTCAGGGGCCATCGTTTCGTTGGTGCCGGAACCAATCCAGCGGTGTGCGAGACCGTTGATGGCATTGGTGTTGGCCTGCGTCTGACCAGCCGGGATGGTAGCGAGAATATCGACTTCCATCTGCTTGGCGAGAGCGCGAGCCTGCTTGGGCACGAACGAGGCGACAAGACGGTTCATATAGAACGAGTCCTGCTTCATCTTTTCCGTGATGTACGTAGCCGAAGACTTGTACTTGTTCACGGTGAAGGTGAAGTTACCGGTGTCCATCGCGGTGTATCGGACGGCTTGACCCTCAGCGTAATCGAGGACTTCGGCCTGACCGATAGACGGGATGTTAAGCGTATCGCCGTCCGGAAAATCCGTGATCCAGTCGACGTACGTAGAAGCGAAGATGTCATCCTCAAGAACTTCTTTGAGCTTGGGGCTCCAGAGGTTCGAGCGGATCAGATGTTCGTTATTGCCAGTTGAAAAACCAGACATGTTTTACCTTACTCGAAAAATGATGCACCTTGCTTTAAGGCATCGTTGTGCATCTGAATGTAGTCCTGAGCCGAGTAGGTCCACTTAGGATCAGCCTTGCGCTTCTCAGCACGGAGGCTTTCCCAGTACTTCTGGTTGCGGGTCCCAGGGGTCTGCGGCGTTGCAGCTGAGTTGAACCTGTTCTGGGGAACCGCCGGGTTAATCGGAGCCTTAGGGGCACGATTGACACCGAGAAGTTCGAACACTACGTTAGGATTGGCAGCAGCAGCGTCTTCGAGGAACTTGACCGACACTCCCAATTCATTGGCTTTGTTTTTAACGATACTTGCGTAGCCTTCGCCAAAGGCTTCGGACAGCTTGTCATGCACGACCTGACGGTTCCTAGCAGCCTGTGCTGCCTTCTCCCGCTCAGCATAACGCTGATCGATCAATGCCTGAAGCTTGTCCTCTGACAAGATATCTGCCTGCGGCTCACGCACTTCCTGGTTAAGGTCCTGCGGCTGTGTAGGCGGCTGTTGGATGGCTTTCAACTGGTCGAGAAAAGCCTCTTGGTTTAGGCGCTTGCCTAATTCGTTCTGCATCTCTGCCTTCTCGGCGATGAGACGTGCAATCATTGCATCGGCTTCTGCTTTACCGCGAGCCAATGCCTTAGCATCAGAAAATTTCTTACCTTCACCGACTAGTTCATTAAGGAAATCGCGGTTAGGATCGACTTGGTCTTTGTCGTCGAAGAGAGCATCCATGGTCAGGTGTCCTTTTTATAGAAAGTGATTAGCTGCTTGATCTGAGCTAGCATCTCTAGATTTCCGTTCAGGTGCGCTTGAAGGTGCGCCCAGTCCGGTGTTTGGTAGATTGCCTTCGAGCGTTCTTGACGCTGAAGGGACTGTTCTTGCCGCTCAATAATAGCGGCGAGTTGTTTCAGTACCCTAGTGGAATTACGAAGGGTCTTCTCGAAGGAGTCTTTCTCCTCCGTAGACATACCCTCGAACCACTGAGTGGCTATGGCCATTATTGAGACTCCATGGTCATCGGAATTTCAGGAACGTCACCTACTTCAGGATCGTGGTCATCCGGCTGGAGACCCGCAGGGGTCTGAGCCTCAGTGGCCATCTTTTCCTGAGCAACCTGTGCGGCTCTCTGGCTATCGGCCATCTCAGCGACACGAACATCCTTGAGGACGAGTTCGTAATCCTTGAGATCGAGGAGGTCCTCGAAGAGACCAGCCATCTTCAAACCGGAGATATGGTTGATGATAGCGGGGTCCTGCCCAAGCGGGGAGTTAGCGAAGTTAGTTAAGTTCTGGATCATCTCCGCCTTCATAGCGAAGTGTCTTGCAGCCATCGGCTTCAGACGACCCACACCGGCAATATCCTCCGGGGTAATAGTCATAAACGTCTGCATCTGGTATTCATCGAAACCAGACACGACAGTGCTGCCGGACATATTCCGGCGGGCAAGTTCGAGCATACCGTTCAGCAGGGGCTCAAGGAAGAGTTCCTCGAACTGGACGATCTTGCTTTGGAAGATACGAGCAGCAGCGTTTTCGAGACGCTGGACTTCATAGGCGGTTTTCTCACCCGGAGTCCGGAAGCCCATGGCCTCCTTCGGGGAGCCAGCCATTTCCTCCATCTGCGCCATATACCAAGCGACTTCGTTGTCACCTTGGAGCATCTGGAACGGAGGCTGAACCATATCGACGTCGCCATCGGCATCCATGTGAATGCGCTCAAGCGGACCCCAGTCGAAGTCTTCGACGTAACCCTTGACCTTTACGACCGGATAGGCGAGAAGGTCGTAGACGTCAGCCTTGAGGTTCTCGACATGGTCAATGCGGTACTGCATACCGATGAGGTTATCGAGAGGGCCCATGGCATAGAGGTTGTCCTGTCGGGGACGCCAGCCGACATGGTAGATCGGGGCGTAACCAAAGATGCTCGGATTGGGACCCTTGGAGATGACCTTGTGTTTGTCGACAACCATGATCTTCTGGTTCTTGAGGAACTCCCCAGTATCCCAGTCGAAGATGTCGCCGTAGAAGGTCAGAAGCTCGACGTAGTCCGAAAGCATGTACGAACGGAAGCTCGTAAAGCCATCGACGTTGAAGTACGTGTCCTGAACCTTGAGGTCACCCGCCCAGCTCTGAACGCTGGTGCGCATGTCCTTGAGATAGTTCCAGAGCTTCTCGTTGGCTTCTCTGTTCTCGTCGGTAGTCTCGGAGTCAATGATGCCTTTGATCTCACCCAGCGAGGTCATCGTTCGGATGACTTTCGGGGACGACACAAAGTTAGGGGCAGTAGGGTTCATAACGAGGTCAAGGGGAGAGACCCGCTGGACACTAGGGCCCACGAACCCTACCTTAGTTCTTCCGTCTTCGAGGACTTGGGTCTGATCGACCCACGTCGGCATACCAAAGGTGTTGCCGTAATCGACATAGTCAGCGACGCATTTCTGAATTTCTTGCTTGAACCACGGCTGGGTCACAGCGTACGTCATGTACGCGATAATCGCCTCAGCCTTCTCCTTGCCCATAGGATCAAAGCGATCTGCCAGCCAAGTAAACCATTGCTTTTTGGTGGCGGGGAAAAGGCCAGCCATATAGTTTGCCAGAAGGTTGTCGCGGATTTGACAAGCCTTCGGGATAGTCGTAGTGTTCTTCCAAGGCAGCTTGGCGTTGGTCGTGGTCTTTGTAGACGTCGCGAAGATGTACTTACGAACCTCCTCCCACTCCGTAACCTTGGGTTGGCGGAGGACTTGGAGTTCTTGGTACTTCCTGGCGATTTCACAACCGAGACGGTCGAGCACAAAGCCCGCTGTCTCAAGCGTCATTACCTTACCAGCCATTAGCCCATACCGCCGAAACGACTATGGTACTGTGGAGTAACCAAGGAAAGATGTTTTCGTTGAATACTAGGGGGGATACAGGCGTCAACTGCCGTAGCCAAGGCGTCTTTAATGTCATCATGCGGGGGATGTCTCAGGACTAGTTCTTCCTCTAGGGTTTGACAATGTCCGCCCTGATAGTGCCAGATTTGGCGGTTGGCATAACGAGGCTGAAGGATCGCGTCGATACGCTCTTCCTTGCGGCCCATCTCACGGGTAGGCCGGAAGTCCTCAATAGCGAGGGCCAATCCGTGCTTCCGGATGTAGTTCATTTTGAGGTCGTTAACGATGACCTGCTGGGCGGCAGTACATTCTGCCTTGAGTTTTCGGAAGTCCCACTTCTGGTGGAGCTTCAAAATCCGATTGAAGTACTCTGAAATAAGACCGGTCTTAAAGCGATCCACATCGAGTACGTAATAATTGTGGTTGCCATCAATACCGACCACGACGATGGACGTGTAGTCAGACTTATCGCCAACAGTAAAAGCGAAGTCAACGCTAGCAAAAACATTTAGGCGTGCGCCCTTGTAGAACCAATACCCATTCTGCCTCGTCAGGTGAGCCCTGTCGTAGTACTGAAAGACGTCGGCAGAGATGCCTTGTCCGTCTGGATCGTTCGGGTCATTATAGTACTGAGCCCGGAACTGTGTCTGGTCAATGTACTTAGCGCGCTTCTCTGCGAGAATGTGAGCATCGAAGCCAAACCATTGGCCGTCTGAGCGGCGTTGGCGGGGCCAGAGGAACTGTCCCGTACCGTCACCACGGTCTTCGACCTGACGCTCGAACTTCTCAAAGAGAGGCCGAACGGAAGCGATATCACCGTCATCGGTGTACTGGGTAACCTGACGCTCCATCAATGTGGCGTACAGGTCCTTGGGGTGGTAGCGAGTACCAACGATGTGTTCTTTAGCCTTGGCACCCTCAATGGAGGCGAGGAGCGAGTACTGTCGAGCAACCTTTTCCCGGCCCTCTTCAGTATAGGCATTGTCGACTGTGACGACGTCGTCCATGAATGCGTGATCGCAATGGAAGCCGACGAGGTTGGTAGTTAACCCTGCGGTAAAGACTGTAGAGTCACGAATGTGCTCGTCTTTGCGTTTGGGGTGATCTACCGCAATTTCGGTATTAGTCCACTTCTCTCGCTTGGCTTCGTCAGCGTTGACCATCTCAGGCCAGTACTGACGGTAGCGATCAGAAGTCAAGATGCCCTTGATGAACCTAAGCTGGTTCACTGCCAGAGCAGCCGTGGACGAAAGGTAAAGGATACGGGTGGCTGGGTCCCGAGTGATCTCCCAAGCCGCACGATAAGCCGCCAAAGCGGACTTCATGTGGTCTCGGGGCATCAGGGTGACTTGGTGAGACATAGCGTCCTCACGAGTCCACCAGTTCAAAAGTTCAACGTGACAAGCGCCAAGGACCCGGTTCGGATGAACCAAACGAATAAAAGAGGCTAGGTCTTTCTCAGCAATAGCCCGGATGGTCTCCCGGTCAATCTTCGCCATTAATCCCTATATGTCTTTTCGACTGCTTCGTCGGGGGTTTGGTTGCTGCCCTGACGTTCTTCGGCTGCCTGCTTGATTAGGCGCTCGAAGCCGAGTTTGTTGTTGCGTTGCTGGTTCTGGAGATCAAAGCCGTGCCGGAAGGAATTTCTTCGGTCGTCGACGTTGTCTGATCTACGCCAGTCTTTATACTTGTCCATACTATCGTCTCTGTAGGGGTTACGGAAAGGTGTACCCACGTAGTTGAATATAGTAATACACAAGAAGAGTAAGGCCAGCGACAGCGAGAGTCTTAAGACTCCACCAACCGAACTCCTTGAGTCGGTCATCCATCCACTCTTTGATGGCGGCCTTGATTACTTCTTTTTGGTCCTTCTCGGTCATGCCGCAAAGGCCCCAGATACAACTGTGACATACATTCCACCATCTTTCCTGGTATCGGTTTCAGAGACTTGTCTGCTGCCATCGGCAGCGTAGGCACCAGGGTCGGTGGTGTTAGTTACATTCAGAGCCCCACAGGGATGGTAGACGCCGCGCTCAGTACCGGTGACCTCAAATACGTTAAGACTGCCGTCTGCGGCATACGCACCCACGAGGGTGGTGCCATCAACGACAGTAACGTTTATCGAGCCATCGGGAGCGTATAGGGACATCAGTGCTTCGCAGTAATCCGTTCAAAGTCCTCAGTCATGGAGGACTTGGCTTCAGCAATACGGGCGGCTTCCGAGGAGATTTCTTCCTTGGTGGGACGTCCACGCTTATTCGGGGTGGGCTTCCAGCCATTCTGGAGTAGGAATTTATTAGCCGCCAAGCGGTCCTTGGAGTTCGTATCAGCGATCTCCCGGATAGCCACGAGGGCTTGGGCCTTGGCTCTGGTCTCCAGCTCCCTGCGCCAGCGGGCGACATAGGGTTTGAACCAGTTGCATTGGCAGAGGGACTCCCAGTGCGCCCACCCATCAAGATGGGCAGTCGCAAAGGTGTACTCCGTGAGGTCGTCTGAGGCCATATATAACCGATACAGGGAGGGATACCCCATATGGTCTTCGTCCTTCAGGGTATAAACCACTGAGGATTTGTCCGATAGAGTAGTCTCGTAGAAGAGTCCTCGAAGGTATAAAGTACCTGAGGCATTCTTATAACGATTTTGGCGGGGAAGGTCTGTCAAATCGGCCATCAGTTGACGAAGGGGAAAGGTTATAAGTAATTGATATATCTAGCTTTTAAGAACCTAGATGCACTTCTCGTCGCTCTACCATCGGTATGATATACTTATGTAGAGAAACGAACTAAAGGAATGTACTGAGTAAATAATATATGGTAGTTATTAATTACTCGGTAGAGTCAATCAATCAACTCTACAAGTATATTATACCATATTTTCTTCCAAAAGTCCTTCGTATCTAGTATAATTAGTTATCATATGTGATAGATCTTGATAGATCAAATCGGAGAATTAACATATTCGAATTCTTGTATTGCTGGTTTATCACATCTGTTTTGAATCGGGTATAAGTTTTCTTAAAATTTATAGTCACCCAATTCACCCCCCTCTTGGTGTCATTGATTGTGGGACTTCAGCACGTATTCTGGTACGATGTCATTAGTTACACTTGGCACATAATAGGCACACTTCCTTGGAGTTGTGATCCTCTCCATTAGATATTCCTTCCACCGGACTTGGTGATCTTGTTTCAAGGCCTCCATTAGTCTCCGTGAGCCTGGGATTCTCATTAGGATGTCGAGCTGATTGTACCTTCAAAGCTCAATTGTCTAGAAAGAACTCACATGACCAATGTTTTTCTATATTCTGGCTAGTAGCGGCCATTAGGAATACCACAACTCTCAAGTAGTGGCCTCCCCCAGACCGCATTCTCCTGTCGACCCTTTTCCTTGTTCAAGTGTCGACTCTGTCTACAAACGGTCTTGGCCTGACCGCTTCTTCATGATAGCGGTCCTGGCATGACTGCCTATATCAATAAACGGTCTAGTATTGACCGCTATACGAAAGAAAATGGTCTTGATCTGACTGCTTATTCCTGGTTGCGGACCCAGATTGACTGCATCTGTCCTAAAACGGTCCAGAATGACCGCTTCTTTCCAGTTCCTATCTAACCAGAGGTTTGACCCAAGGGTTGGTCTTCCAAAGTTCCTAGCTGATCTATTTATGGGTTGGAACTCCATACCTTGTTCAATAAGCTATTAATGGATTATGAAAGTTAAAGAATATGTTGTTATGTTGTCGGCTTCCTTTCGTAGTGTGACCTTGATTTTAACTCATTCTTTGAACTCTCATACGCTTGTTGGTACGTCCTTACCTTGATATTTGATATCATGAAACTTGTTATTGAACTTGACATTATTGGTCATACTTTATTGTTATATTCATGAAAGTAGCTGGATTTATAACGTGAAGATACAGTTCGGGCACTGATTGTGTCCAAGGGCTCGACTCTAGCCCCCTTAGCTGATTGCCAAAAACATGCTATAAACCATAGGGTGTCATGAACATCAGCGTCGCATTGTGCTGGGAGTACTTTCTTTTATAAATGAGTGAAATCTACGAAGCTATCTCATGATTGAATTATTACATGCATGTTACATGACATTCTAGTGCATGGCCTTTATGATTATGAAAAGTGAAAAGTGCATTCTCGTTAAGTGCTTGTATATTTTCGCTCGTGAAAGATCAAACTTACATTCGTGTTATATTCTTGCTCAAATCATGCTCTCATATTTTCTATCTTGATCACATCTTGTCACCTGTATTATTATTATGGTTTTATCACATGACTTATCGTATTTCCTTCATCTTAATTTTTAGAGCTAAAATGCTAGTCATTTAAACATCACCTTCATGTTGATATGAAGATACCTACTGGGCATGTGTGCGCATTACCTAACTTCCAATCTTTTAAGGAAATACTAGCGGGTCAGATTCGTAATGTTCAAGTAGCAGATCTGAGAGCGAATGAAGATCGAGAGGAGCCGTAGCTATGAGTCCATGTAGTTGGTTCAAGAGTCATGAGTCAAGGCTATGTAGTTTCATTTGTATTGATTCTAGTTGACTTATGTCAAAAGAGAGTCAGATAGTCATGTACTTTTGCGTTATTATCAATAAAAGTTAGATTTTTGGCCAATTATGGTGTATTCCTCTTTATGTGGATGTTATTTGCGCGCTGATTTATATTGCTAGCTTGAGGCATATTGCAGACATTCCATGTTTCCCTTAGTTGCTTCCACTATATATATATGACTCGGGACATGACAGTTAAGTTGGTATCAAAGTCTAGGCATAAGTAAGTCCTAGAAAAATATCATGTCATAGGCTAAGTCTTGAATATGACGCCTCTTTGAAGGGCGTTATTTATTAAATTGGCGCCTCTCATTAAGGCGTTATTTAATATTTTCTCTAAATTTTTAAAATTTCAAAATTCAGGGTTGCTACATTGTACCAAGTACAACAAACAATTGTAACGAGTGACTAGTTAGGGTCACACCCATCGGTGCTCGTCCAAACGTCCCTGACCACATGTGCACACACAAGCCAAATGCCTTGATTCAGGCTTCTTGCTAGTTTCCCCCCCAGTAGGATGCTACTGCAAAGCAAGCAGGTGCACAGAAACTAGCCTAAAAATTGTCTCTCGGGAACTCAGCCCGCCACCACTCCCAGGTGGGCCGACATGCTGAAGTGTCGTCAGGCTACAACTAGTGGATGCTCACGAGACATAGAGACTCAAAATAATAAAGTATGGATAGGGTAAGCACTCATCTGTCACACGTACTACAAAACACGAGGCGGTACACAGAACTACTACCAGACTCAGGATAGACGACTAGACCTACACACAACGATCCTTGAGTCACACGACATAGGTCAAGATCATTGCATATCATGGTAACATACTGTTAATCAGCCTAGTCCCTAAGCCAAATCTCGAAGAAACACAAGTCCTCAGCTCCAAGGCTGCACATAGGACTCTTGATTCAACATAACACAAATCACAGAACATGAGGGAACATCAAAGCCCTCAAACCATATAGGTACATAAATCGAGGTAATACGATACCTCCAAGCATCCAAAACCAGAGTCTCGATCCTCACAAGATAATCGAGACACTCACGAGGTCACGTGTCAACCACTGGGTCATAACCGGGTTGACCATAAACCATAACGACCCTCGAAATAACACAAAATACTGCTCAATATAATGGCACTTTCGAACACCCTATAACACAGTCACAACCCTCATAGGATGCCCATGACATCCACATACAATGGGCTAACCAAGGGGTCAAAGCCAAGCCAATTAACATGAAAGAAACACCGGACACTGCTCGGGATGAAACCACTCTTCCGGGATCCATTGGCACATATATGTGACTCTCACGGAACACCTAAGGCATCCCTCGAGTCAAAGGCCAACAAGGCACTGAATCTTGGGTTCACTGGAGCCTGAGATAACTCAATTAAAACATCAAAAATAGAAGACATTAACGCGTCCAAAGCTGGCATCGTGATAGTAAACGCGCCCCTACGGATGGTCGCGATGACACCAGAACACGTCGAACACTCACAGTGCATCAACGCGTTGACGCGGCATAAGCCTGGGTCGCATTAATAGGCACAGCCATAGCCTCGAGCGTGATAACACAATAACACGGTCGTGACCTTGGGCGCATTAACCAAGATCGCGGCCTAAGCTTGGGTCGCATTCTTCCAGATCGCATCCAACATAAGGACCGCATTCCCAACCACCCAACTGTTCATCACCTTTGATGAACGTGACCACACGACACAACGCGTTATATTGAGAACCCGTCTAACACAACCAGCGTGTTCTCGCCACAGTGTAAAAACCATAGAAATCTCCAAAACTCGATCTTTCCACGCCCCAATCACTTCTAAACAACGGGGAAACATCCCTAGACACGATTGTGGACGCACTTTCGGGGGCATTATTTTTTGTTCATTCATTTGTTTGTCTATTCCTTCGTTTATTCAGTTTATTAGTGTGAGGGCGTGCCAGTCACCTTGGTGACAATTTATTCAGGCTTCGAGGAAGCCCACGGTGCGCTCAATCTGACTAGTCAAACGATTGCGTGTATCATGTTGAGACTGAGAACCCACTGTACCATAAAGGTTATGACGTTAATTACATCCCCTCGGAGAGGAGAAAACCCTTGATTGATTACCAAGAAAAGGTGCCATGTGGTCAGAAATTCATAATAATGAAAGCGAGAGTGAAATCTCAAATTGCATTTAAACAAACCACGCGCCCCGTGTAGTTGTACATTCAGACTTTGTATATTGTGGACTTGTTCTTTTGGCAATTCTGGACTAGTGTATATTGATTAACACTCTGATATAAATAGATATTTTAATTACTTCCGCATTTCAGTTTAAAATAACTATTTTAATTTAATCTGCGTGTCATGTAATTCCAATTCGTTATGCGCTCCCTCGACAAACTCCCCCAACCCTTCAAGGGCCTCATCAGCCTCTTGGGTGACTTCCCCAGTTCTTGAAAGTAGTAATTCGATGCTACAACAAGTTATCGGTATCCAGAGCTCTGGGTCGTTACATTGCTCATTGTCAGGGCTACTGGCATTAGAGGGTGGGTTTTCGGTGGCATGGGAAGGTGCTTCTCCCACTGCCACCACGGCCTTCCACCTGTAGTTGGCAGGCCTCTTCCCATAGCTTCTTCGCACCGTGCTCGCTCTTTGGCCATTTCCCAAAGATGGCGCTAGATGAAGAGGCATGAACTCGCATGGGTCTTGAGCCGGAGAAGATGACCACGAAGTGTAGACTGCAAACAAGGGAAAATGATCAGGGGGCCCAGGGTTGGTTCCCTGGGGAAAACCCTCCGATGCCTAAGTGAGTAGACTAGTAGAGCTTTGGTGAGGAGTTATGAAGGGAAGGTGACAAAGATGCGCGAGATCCCTCTCCACCAGAAGAGGTGAAGTGGTTCCTGCAAAGGGGGAGTTTAGGCGTGCACTGCCTTACCTTTTGCCGGAGGGTTTCCCAAGTTTAAATAGTACGCCCATTTCAAGAACTCTGCAAGCAGAGGAGTTCGAGGAGGGGGTTACGTCCTCAACGTGGGCTCTTTAAGGCCTGAGGACTCTTGGAATCCCTCATCCTTATAACCTCCTGATATTCGAGGACTCTCAGAGGTGGGTTGGATAAGCGTTCATCGGTCAGCCCAAGCATGAAGCACCAGCTCCTACCCGAGTGATGGAGGCGTAGCTCGGGCGAGGGGCAGGAGGTCGCGGTGGGCGATCTTCACAACCAGACCAATGCTCAGACTTTCGAGCCTAGAGGCCGCCTAGGAAGCGCTTGATTTCGAGTGACTTATTGGGCTTATTTTATAATAAGTGGGCTCGACGAGTTGTCACTTAGGGGAGATGGGCCTCGTTTGGTCTGGCAGTACCGTGTTTGGCTGCTCATACATGGGCTACAGAAATCTCCCTCTCCACTTGTCCCCCTCCTACTCCTGAGCTAGGTTCGGCTCGGTTGAGTAGCCGTTGGGGTCAGACTATTGTGGCTCGGGTGGGTGGAGATCCGATCGTGACAGAGGACCACATGGCATGGTTATCTTTGCCCATACTAATGGTAATCCTGGCGGATTTGAAGTGAGGAGGCACCCCTTTTTCCTTGGAGGTCAGAACATCGTGCCACCTCCCGCCAGGGGTTATAAGTGTTGTGTGTTGTTTGCATGCCAAACCCCCATTTCCTTAGGGTTTTACTCTCCATCGCTTTCGTCCTTAGGGTTCTTCATGCGTCGTGAAGGTACGACAGAGGAGCAGGGACTTGCGGCGGCGTTTGCAGCATTGGCGGAGGCTACCACGGTGGCGATTCAGCAGCTCCCCCTTCCCCCAGGGTCTTCAGAGTCATCTTCTCCGAGTTCCCCTTCTAATTCCATGGTAGACCAGCGTCCAGAGGTCGAGGGACCGGAAGGTGGGCACGCTGCGGCGACTGTGGTGGTGCCGTCGGCCCCAAAGTGTAGTGAGCTGGGAGAGGTAGAGGTGAAGCGGCTGGAATGCCATTATCGCTTGCCCTAGAAGTACCATTTCGTCGCTCCAACTCCTCACAAAACAAGCCTGGATTCTCACTCTGGGTATCTTTGTTCCTTTCTTTTGTCATGGAGGAGTGGATTTCGCCTTCCCCTCCACCCCTTTGTTGCCGACCTTCTCAACTTCTTCGTGTTGGCTCCCATCCAAATTATTTAAATACTCAAACTCTCTTAGAAAAACACCAAAAAATAGTTGAAAAATTTCTAAAAATCGACAGATATGACAGAAACGGATCCAGGTCCAAACCACTACGGATCCATTAAGACACACGTTACATTCGCCATCACCACTGGGTTTCCTGGACAGAAGCTCAACCTCCCCTTGCAGAGGGGGGCCTTAGTATGAGGAGCCTGACACATGTCTTGCTCTCCCTTACTGCTAAATTGATTTGGCTAGTCCATAATGGCGAATCCCTCTGGGCTAGATATGCACGTACTAGACACAAGGTGGGCACGACCTCATCTCCAACTCCTTTCCCTCGTGGCATCTCCAAGGATATCTTCACACGTGTGTTCCGCGTCTTCAATGACAACTCCCGGTGGATTGTTGGCTCGAGCTCCACGATCGACTTCCTTGATGATACTTGGATGGGTAACGACCCCTGCACACTGTCCTTACGAAACATTATGATGGTCCTCTCGCTACGGTGCAGTAGGTTTTACACTCTACTAACCACCCCATCAGACACCTCCTTCCTTCCACTTCCATCCTGGAAGGCCTTTAGCTCACCGATGCCCGTGACCTCTGTATATGGACGGCCACCTCATCTAGGGACTTCTCTGCCAGGTCGATGTATGACATTGCCAGTATAAGGGGCATTAGAAGACCCTCTATGATATGGCTTTGGCACCCCTACTTCCATAGGAGAGATGCTATTTTTGGGTGGAGGATCCTCCATAGGGCGGTGCCTGTGGATGATCGTATTGCTGATTGTGGTGTGCACATGGTCTCCAAGTGCGACTGCTCCCACACCCCCCATACTAAAGATATGGACCATCTGTTCCTTTCGAGTGAGGTTGCCTCACAGCTTTGGCGGTGGATTTTGCCCATTATCGGTGCTACCATCACACTTCATGCTCATATCACCACCACATTGTGGTCTTTCCTAGATAACTGTAACACACACTCGCCCTTTGGCTTCCTCTCTCTATATAGTTTGCTCCTTATACTTTGGGAAATCTAGAAAGCGAGATGCCTGATGCGCCACAAGCATGTTCAAACTCCTGTCAAGAAAATTATTCAGGACATTCAATCATTAGTCACCCTGCCTGATCACAACGCTGCCTTCCATGAGGCACCCAACGCACAACAATTGATGGTTATTACTTCGTTTGGGTATTATCCTTCCATCAAGATGAAGGCACCGACTCTTGTGAAGTGGAACCCACCCATCGAGGGCCTATGCCTCAATGTTGATGGAGCTTGTAAGGGGAGGTCTGGAGCCTATGGGGGAGGCGGATGCATTAGAGATCCCTTAGGCTGCATCATGATCACGTTCACACACTCATATGGCATGGGCACCAGTGTGATCGTTGAAGTCAGGGCCTTATGTGATGGGCTTTGCTTGGCTACTAATTATGGGTAAAGACTATCCACAATTCAGTCTGACTCCACCACCCTGGTGTGCTCTATCCATAATAACGTCCCACCTTCGTAGGATACCATTCAGTGGTGGCGAGCTGTGGTCGATCTCATCAAAGCCCATGTCGCCCCACTGGTTCACGTGTATAGAGAGGCGAATCGTGTCGCGGGCAGCCTTGCCTCACACGCCTGCTTCTCCTCTTCCAGTTCCACCTTTCATTCATTTGCTGAATTGCCCAAGACGTGCCTGGCAATGTTGTGCTTGATAGATCCAGGTCCCCTAGCATTAGATTTGTTTAATTTCTATACTTATGTACTCTCGGGGTTTACCCCACCCTTGTTATGTATTCTCCTGTGTTTTATTAATAAAATTTCGGTGACAGATTGAGCGTCTAGGGGAGTGGCTTTTCTTCCCTCTGTTGGAGGGGGGTGCACTCGACCGGCTGCGCACTCTGTTGCCCCCTTGATTTATAAAAAAAAAATATGAGAAATGTTTCACTATTACACGTTGAGAATTTACATAAATAGTCATTAGCTTAATCCACATTCCAAAATCTTGAACTAGTAGGGAGTTATGATGAAAACTTAACCGTATAATTGTATTGTCAGACCATGGCAGGAGGAGGTCATCGTGCTGTTCAAAATGAAGATGCTCAGGAGGAGCCAAGAGGGCCCCCGTCTCCACCTCCACCACCTTTGGTGGATTATGGAATGTTCATGCAGGGCCTGGTTCAAGCTATGCAAACCCATGCTCAAACTCAGGTGACTCTTTAGGCGCAACTCCAAACCCAAGTAACATCACCCCAGGAGTAGGTTTCTGGAGGGGTGACTATGATGGACAGATTTCGGCAGATGGTGCCACCCTCTTTTAAGGGGGAGAGTCAGCCAATCAAGGCTAAAAATTGGCTCTGCGAGATAGAGAATATTTTTCGACTCATCTAGTGTGCGGATGAGGACAAGACAACTTTGGCAGCATATATGCTACATGAGAGAGCAGACGTATGGTGGGTGTCTGTACTGAGGAATCAACCTAACAGACTAGAGGATGATATTTCTTGGGAAGAATTCATGCAGCTATTCATGGCAAAGTACATACCAGAGCATGTGCAAGACAAGATGGAGCAAGATTTTTTGGCCTTAACTCAAGGGTCGATGATCGTGCTCGGGTATGAGGCTAAGTTCGCAAAATTATCAAAGTATGCCCCATACATTGTTATAGATGAAAGAAGGGAGGTAAAGAAATTTATGGCGAGACTACAACCGTCACTTCAGACCCGTCTAGTTGCACTGGATCTTGCTATGATGGAGGCGGCTCTTGGCGCGGCTTGTTGTCAAGAGAACGACATGGAATTATATCAAGAGGAGAAGAGGACTTCGACAAAGAGACCACCAGCACCATTTCACCGGTATGACAAAGGTAAAAAGGTGATGAAGAATCCATCGCAGTCATTCGTGACAGGGAAGACCACACCACCAGCAAGGGACAATGACAAGCCAGAATGCAAACACTACGGAAAGTGACATGGTGGGGAAGTATGTTGGATCACCACCGGTAGGTGTCTCCGTTGTGGCGAGAAGGGCCATATGATCCGAGATCATCTGAAGATGATACAACCTGTAGTAGCTTGGCCAGTTGCAGCAATAGCAGCTCTATTGGCGGCCAGACCAGTAGAAGCATGACTCGTAGGGAGACCCCGAGCGCGAGCTTGGGTGTTTTCATTAGGTAGAGAGGATGATGAGCAGGCAGAGGACCTCACAGAAGGTAATATCTCTATCAATGGTATTCATGCTAGAGTATTGTTTGACACTAGTGCAACACATACTTTCAGTTCTGAGAGGTTTGCTAGTCAATTAGATGAGGAACTTAGAATTGTGTCATTAGACCTAGATGTGCCACTGTTGGTACACCTGCAGGAGCGGTGTATACCAAGAGACATATACCCTCACTGTCAGTTAATATAGAAGGAAGAACTCTACCCGGTTATTTTTGCTATTTACCTATGCAAGACTTTGATGCTATCCTAGGGCTGGAATGGTTAGAAGAGCATTACGCTCTGATAGATTATCGAAGGAAGAGAGTTATTTTTTGCATCCCTATAGAGAAGGAGTTTTCTCATCCCTTACTAAAGCATATGACTGGAAGGAAGTTGGTGGTTTCAGCAATGAAGACTGTGCAAATGTTAAGAAAGAGCTATGATGCATTCTTGGCAAGCGTAGTCACAAAGTCTGATGCTGACTAGTCACTGACCGTAGCAGAGATCGAGGTTGTTTGGGAATTTCTAGATGTGTTTCCAGAGGATTTGCTCAGATTATCACCTACAAGAGAGGTAGAGTTTGCCATTGACTTATTACCTGGCACTGCACCTATCTCTAAGGCACCCTACCGAATGGCCCTAGCAAAATTACCAGAGCTGAAAAAGTAACTTCAAGACTTGTTAGACAAAGGATTTTTTCTTTTCCTTCCTTTTTTTTCTCTTCTTTTTCTTTTTTGCTCTCTCTTTTGTTGGCTTGACTGCTAATGGCTGAATATTGATCATCTATCGGGTTAAACACCGACGGTTGAATATCTTGATCATCCTCAACATCTGTTGGCATAGACGCCAATGGGTTGACATCTCGATCGTCATTGACCATCACCAAACATCATCGAATCAACTCTGAATGTCATCGAACATCTTTATCATCATCGAATAGCATCGAACATCATCATATCAGCTTCGAACATCTTCATTATCATCGAACATCTTCGAACATCATCGATCAACTTCGAACATCTTTATCATTATCGAACATCTTCGAACATCATCGAATAGCATCAAACATTATCGAATCAACTTTGAACATCTTTATCATCATCAAACATCTTTGAACATCATCGAATCAACTTCGAATATCTTTATCATCATCGAATCAACTTCGAACATCTTTATCATCATCGAACATCTTCAAACATCATCGAATCAACTTTGAACATCTTTATCATCATCGAATCACCTTTGAACATCATCGAAAAGCATCGAACATCATCGAATCAACTTCGAACGTCTCTATCATCATTGAACATCTATCGACGTGAGCGCCAATGGTTTAACATCTTCATCTTCCCATCTTCATGTTCTTTTTCATCTGTCATCGTGGACGACAATGGTTTTGCATCTTCATCATCATCAAAGCATCTGTCGGCGCGAGCGCCAATGGTTTAACATCTTTAACATCTTCATCATCATTAACATCTATCGATGCGAGTGCCAATGGTTTAACATCTTTAACATCTTCATCATCATCAGAATTAACATCTTTAACATCTTCATCATCATCATCAGAACATCTATCAACGTGAGCGTCGATAATTTAACATCTTCAACATCTTCATCATCATCAAAACATCTGTCGACACGAGCGCCGATGGTTTAACATCTTTAACATCTTCATCATTGTTAGAACATCTATCAGTGCGAGCGCCAATGGTTTAACATCTTCAACATCTTCATCATCATCAGAACATCTATCGACGTAAACATCGATGGTTTAACATCTTTAACATCTTCATCATCATCAGAACATTTGTCGGTGCGAGCACCGATAGTTTAACATCTTCATCATCGTCAGAACATCTGTCGGCACGAGTGCCGATGGTTTAACATCTTTAACATCCTTTGAGTCTCTTTGAACATCTGTCGGGTTGAGCACCGATAGTTGAATATTTGAATAGCTTGGGATATCTATCAGTATGGCCACCGATGGTTGGACATCTTGAGTATCCTTGAACATCTTTAGACATCTGTGGGGCTGAAAGTCGGCGGTTGAACATCTTTGAATATTTTCGAACATCTACCGGGCTGAATGCCGACGGTTGAACATCTTGGAGTCTTCGAGTCTTTGATCATCTGTCAGCTTGAACGCCAATGATTGAACATCTTTGATATCTTTGATCATCTAGAATATCTTTGAATGTTGTTGGCAATATTGAACATCATTTTTTTTGAACATCGTTGCGCATCTTTCAAGCATTGCTTGACTTCTATCAGCTTGGGCTCTGATGCATTCATCATCCTCATCTTGGAATATTGCTGATCATCTATCGGCTTAAATACCGTTGCATTCATCATCCTCATCTTGGAATATTGATGATCATCTATCGGCTTAAATACCAATGCATTCATCATTTGCTCCTTTAAGTGTCATTGTTCACCCATCGGCCTTAGCACTAGCGTATTGATATTCTTTTGAATACTATCGAGCATCTTCCGATTTGAACATCAGTGATTAGGTGTGCTTCTATCATTTTTATTCATTCATCATTTTTCGTTCATTATTCATTGCTATCTGGGACCCCACCATTTGGATAGCCGCCCCCGACATCCGCAACAAGCGTGCAGTGTAGGGATCTAAGACTGAGTCTGCTGTGATCTCGTTGCATCTTGCAAGGAAGCCTTACTCCGAGGAGTAAGGGGTGGACGTAGATTGCAGGTAGCAATCGAACCACCTAAAAACCCTCTGTCTCGTGTGGTTTGCCTTGTCTGATCTGTTATTTGACTGCTTGCACACATATCGCTCAATCATTCTCTTGTCTGATAGCCTTTCTGTTCTCGATTGTTTGGTTCTATTACCTGTTGTGTCTCGAGTAGTTTAAGTTAGATCGAATTGGGGGTGATCTATTCAACCCCTCCCCTTCTAGCTCACCTTCCGCCTAGTCTGCCAGTGCCATCGTATGAGATGAATAGCAGCAACTAGAGCTTGGGGGGATCAGTGCTTCCATGATCTCCTGTGAGAACAATGCATGGAAGTTTGAGTCGTCATTGATCAACCCTTTGGTCCATGCTACCTGGAGAATGTTGTCTAGGTACCAGACTTTTCCTTTGAGCTCACACTCGTCCTCCTCGTAGCATCGTAGCCGCTGTGCCATCTCGTTGTTACAGTGCAGTAAACTGGCGAGATGCCATGAGGGCTAGTTGTGTGGGTAAGCAATGTTGGCGACAGAGAGGAGCGAAAGCTCTAGCACACGGTGTGACTCCACCACTATCTATGCTCCGTCGTTCTGGGGTGGAGCCGTCGAAGCACAATCCCACTCCGCTTGGCGGCTGAGGAGACCTTAGTATGCCTCCGTCAGCATTTGGATCTAGTGACGCATCTATGCCAACATGTCGATGGTGGGGTTTGGTGGAGTGGCACCAGGGGATGGATGCGAGGAGGACGAGGCCTCTAGAGAAGCTCGTCAGGAGCTTAGACCTCCCTAGAGGTTGTTAGTATTCTGGTAGTTTCCATAGGGTGCTTTGCCTTTCTATTGAGTTCCCATAGATGTGGCCAAACAGTGTAGGGGTTAAAAAGTGTTACCTGGGTCTTGTACGACACCTTCAAGATTTATTTAGGGAGAGGTAGAAGAGCATCCAACTACCCCAAACAAATCTATAGACACTAAATAGCGCATTCAAAGGAACCCTGAACGTGATCCTGGGGGACAACCCTCCGATACTTAAATCAGATATGAGCGTAAAAGCAAAAAGGAGAGTAGAAAGAGAAGGAGAAGAGAGCCTTGAGGGAGAAACAAGTGCTCGACAATGTGGTGAGTGCTCGATAGCGTGGCCGGGGCCTGGAGAACCATGGAGAACTCATTGTCTCTCTTTGAGACAAGGAAGCTGAAGTGATCTGGAGTTCTGTCACTACCGTACTATAGATCTCTCTTTGGGTATCTCTCCAGCTCTATGTATGGACGTCTCCTCTTCTCTAGGTCTGTTGAGGATCCATTGATATTGGTTGTAGTTGCATCATCTCTTTCTTGACTTAGCAAGGGTGTGGTTAGTGAAGTGTGATGCCCTACTTGATCATAGGGATCATCCATTGCTCACTCACCTGTTCTCTGAGGAAAGACATCATAACAAACTTTACAGTGGTGTGGGCATGATCCGATGTTCGTCGGGGTATGCCTATAACCGTAGTCTCTACATTCGTCCATTGTTGAATCTCATGGCGTCTTGGATGCAAGTGTGCAAGGATTATGTTTGTGGGTTGACTAGTCTTGAGTGTGCCTCATCAAGTTACGTTCGTGGATAGCGAGTCACCTGGTGATGACTACTATGAGGTTGATGATGTCGGGCCATGCTGGGCTTAACGTTACTGGGCCGTGCTGGGTTTGGTGACTTTATCCCTCGCCATATAAAATGCACAAGTGCATATATATATATCCATTCAACTTATTTCAAACAAGAGGACCTAAGAGAACCATCTGACTCCCTTTTGGATGCTAATAGGGTGTTTGGTTACTATTTTTTCTCACTTTTTTCTCTCAAATTTAAAAATAAGAGAGATCGACCCATGTAACCCTGTTTAGTATTCGAACTCAGATTTCATGGGTCCAAGTCATTGCAGCTTATCATGGACTCCCAGATTTTTAGAGGACTAAAGTAGAGGCTATGGGGTTTGGTTCTTTTCTTAGTATAGAGCCTGTTCGCCTCGACCTACCCTTGATCTAGGTCCTTAGAGAGAGATGGGATATGACCAACCGGGCATTCTTGATGCCTTGGGGTCACATGGTACCGAGTTTAGAGGATGTTGCCCAGATTACTGAGTTAAGGGTGGATGGGGAGGCCGTGAGTTGGGTGACTCTCCATGACTACAAAGAACTGGCCCGTAGACTACTAGGGCTAGAGACGATAGCTGAGACCACGAAGGAGTGTAGGACCATCTTCCACACGGATCTGACTATTGCCATGGGATTGGGGGATTCTAGACAGAGAGCGGGGGAGCCCATGGATCAGTTCGTGTAGCGATTGATTAGGAAGGCCGGGGCCACCTACTGCTAGGACCCGGCTCAGAGAGAGCGAGTGGACCGAGATTTGAGTAGGTTTCTATTTTTGATGCTCGGGAGGCTGATGCTGAGTACCAAGGGAGACATCATCAACTGCAGATTCTTGGGCCTTCTCGAGGACTTAGAGAGCGTTGGGAGGTACGCGTGGGGAGCCACTCTGCTAGTGCACTTGTTGGCCGATCTGTCCACGAGGACAGGTCGAGATACTACCGTAAGTGGCTTCTCACCATTTCTACAGGTATGCATGTCTTTTTGTTTATTTAAATGCTTATGAATATGATTATGCATATGAATGTTTACTAATGGAATTGATGGATGCAGGTATGGAGCCACTTATACATGCCGATGGGCCACACCGATCCCCGACCTAGAGATGAGGGGTCATTCCATTTGGCACGATGGTGGTTACCCCTCATGACTAGAGCGCCTCTCTCCTATGAGTTGCACGTTCTTCGGCGGGAGTTCCGTGACTACCCTGCTTTACTGGTATGCAATTTTAGATATGATGCATTTTATCTTATTTCCTACTTCATGAAATATGCTTATATGCTTATGAATATGAATGAATGCAGGAGGTTTGGAGGCCCTACGAGGGGATGGCAGATGAGGGCCAGCCTTGGGTTGTAGCAGGCCGGCCTCGCTTCGGGCATGAGCTTTGGGTTCATTGCCTGAACGTGATCGAGCCGTTACGGCTTAGGCTGGTGATGAGGACCCTTGGCCTACCTCAGGAGTGGGTCGAGGTTGGAGAGACCCGTAGGATTGGCAGGAAGACCCGCGGGCGCACAAAGATGACTGATTGGAGGATCCAATTTACAGACCAGTATGCCGACTGGCAGCGAGGTGGCACACGGGTTACATCACATGCGGCAGACAACTCTAAGTACCTCCGACGCTATTGGGAGGTCTACGCCGGCCGACCCTAGATGAGGGTCATAGGGGTATGTATGAATGCACTCTTTTTCTTTTTTCTAAATGATATATGCCTATGATGCAACTAATATGTGATGAATGCAAGATGCACGGGATGTGGCGGCGATGGACATGCAAGTTCATCTCCACAGCTTGGAGGCCCAGCTGGTGGCCACACGAGCTGATCTTGAGACCCTAGTGAGTGCAATCTATCTATATGCAAATGATTTTTTTTTAATTATTGATGATTAGCCACTAACAATCTTAATGAACGCAGCGTGCCCAGCAGGGAGCGGTAGCAGGAGGTGCAGGAGGGGCTTCCAGCTCGAGGGAGCCGAGTGCGGAGGCCACTGCAATGGAGGAGCAGCTTGCAGGAGCAGTTGCTTGGGCGGAGGAGACGGAGCGCGACCTCACCGCACGGGTAAGTTCAAACTCAAATTCAGTTCATTATATCACTATGTTCTCTTAAAAACTTATGTTTTTTTTTCAGACTGAGGAGCTTTAACTGGCGTTTACCAGTATTACGAGGTAACGTCGCGATCGAAGTGCATTGGTTAGTTTGGACACGCTGCATTTATTGAGACTGTTAGTGGCAAAACATCATAAATTTAGGAACAATTAATAGCATATAGCAAATGCAGACTCACCAGGGTCTCTTGGTCGGCTCGCGTAGTCACAAGCTGGGTCTCCAGACTCCAGAGACAAACATGTAGGTCAACTATCGGTGCATCCCCCGCATCCTACATGGGTCATTCGTTAGTCGCCATATCTCAAAAGCATATAAGTTTTAAAAAAAGAAAAAGAAAAGCATTTATACATACCCCTCTTGGCCTCATCTGAGGACGGTCCGCGTATGTCTCCTAGTAACACTATAGGTACACCAAACTATTCGGTGCATGGGAGATGACTGGGATCCTCCCTTGCTGCCAATCTGCGAACTGCTCCGAGAACCAAAGACGCTAGTCAGTCACAATCGTCCATCCTCAGGTCTTCCACCCGATCCCACGTAGCTCCCTCACCTCGACCCACTCCTAGTGTAGGTCGAGTGTCCTCATCGCCAACATAAGTCGTAGTGGCTCGATCTCGTTCAGGCAGTGAACCTAGAGGTCATGCCCAAACCGAGGTCAGCCCGCTACGACCCAAGGTTGGCCCTCATCGGGCATCCCCAGGTATGGCCTCCATACAACCTGCATACATTCATTATGTCATCACATTTTCATAAAGTAGGAAATAAAAAGCACATGCATCATATTCACACACATACCAGTGAAGGGGGGTAGTCTCGGAACTCCCGCCTAATGACCCACAGCTCGTAGGCGTGAGGATCCCCGGTCAGGCATGGAAGCCAACATTGCGCCAGCGGGAAGGAGTCTGCATCTCCAGGTCGGGGGCTCACACGGCCCATGGGCATGTAGAGGTGACTCCTCACCTACATCCATTGGCATTTATTAGGCACATGCATAATCACATTCAAAATCATCATAAGCATTTGACTAAAAATGACAAAAGAGAAAATGCATACTTGAAGTAAAGGCGAGAAGCCACGGACAGTTGTCTCACGACCTGTCCCCGTAGACAAGTAGGCTATCAAGTGCGCCAACAAGGTGGCTTCCCAGGCGTACCACCCTACTCCATCTAAGTCCTCCAGGACACTCAAGAACCGATAGTTGATGTCATCCCCCTTCGTCGCCAATAATAATCTCTCGAGCATCAGAAATAGAAACCTCCTAAGATCCATGTCAACCCTCTCCCTCTATTCTAGGTCCTGGCAGTAAGTAGCCCTAACCCTCGCAGTCAGCCTCTCTGCGAACTCCTCCAGTGACTCACCCGACCTCTGGCGAGAGTCTCCTAGCCCCAGGGCCCATGTCAAGTCGGTCCTGTAGATCATTCTACAGTCCCTTAGGGTATCGACTACCGTCTCTAAGCCTAGAAGCCTCCGGGCTGGCTCACCCTAGTTCGGGAGGGTCACCCCACTCACAGCCTCACCATCTGCCCTCAGCCCGGTGATCCAGGCTACGTCCTCTAGACTCAACACCATGTGCCCCCAGGGTATCAAGAATGCTCGGCTAGCCTGATCCCATCTCTCCCTCAGCACCTGAATGAGAATCAAGTCAGGGCGTATCGGCTCAATGCTAACGAAGGGGCCGAACCGCATCGCCTCCACTCTCGCCCTCTGGAAGTCAGGCAACCCGTCGTATGCAGCCAAAACCTGGACCTAGAAAATATGAGTCTGTATCACCCCATGCAACACAAATGAATAACCAGCATATTAGCTAACTAATGTTGAAAGAAAAAAGAAAAGAAAAGGAAAATTTCACTGCTCTAATTGGCGACAGAGCAGTGGCCATCATTTTATGAATAAGTGACCAATGCCCGGTCGTCCATTCCTGTGGTTTTGAATGGATGAACAAAAGGAGTCTTCCCTATGCTGCACAATCTACAGCTATATTTCAGAAAGTTGGAATTTCTCTGACTGATGAAAAGAAGAAAGACATTCCTAGGAGCAATGTGTATTGCATGCGATTCATTGAGAATTACATGCATTTCAAAAAGAAAGGGGATAAAATTGTCCGAGACTTATCGGGTCACTAGTCGGTCCCTCTAGCAGATGAAGCACAGCAAGCTCCGCAGGAAGCCCATGAGGAGCAGCTGGCTCAACAGGGCCAGCCTGCCCCACAGGAACAGCCAGCTCTAGATGAGCATCTTGAACAATTTGAGGAGTTGTTCCATATGAACATGCAGTCTGATTAGCAACGGAGCTCTGAGCAGCAGGAGGAACAACCTGTTATAATGGTAGCCTTTGGCATCCAACCTCCCTTGTCTCCAGATAATGAGCCTTATGTATTTGGTGAAAGGGATGCTCCCCCTGAATTTCATGCTGAAGCATCCACTTCCCGAGGGACAACCTACAGTGCCACTGGCAGTCCTATGGATATACACCCTTCTCTTATCAAATTTCTAAATGCACAATTCATCCACATGAACTCATCCTTCCTAAGGCTCAGTTTGCAAGTGGAAAGGTTGGAAACTAGGCAGATTCACTATGAGAATGTACAGACCAATAGGTGGGAAAATTTTGTCAAAGACAAATACAAGACTGATGAGCGGTTGAAAGCTTTCCTGAACTCTATCATACACGTCTGTGAAAGGGCTAGGACGATTATGAAGAGACTGAGGGCCATTCATACTAAAACACAAGAAAAAATAGGTGAAATGGCCAAGCATGCTTCTGCCATCCGTGAAGAACAAGGCGATCTCAACCTCAAGTATGCCACCTTGATGGACACCTCCACCCACATTTTAGACCAAGTGACTGCAGCAACAGCATCCATCAAAGACCAAGTCGTCACTGAGACTGGTCGTATTGTCACTACCACCACTTAGCTAGAAGCCACCATAAATGCCAATGCTATACAGAAATGTGATGAATCTCAACGGATGAAAGGAAAACTGTATTCTGACTCTACAAAGCTCCTTAATGCTTCCTCCCAGCTTGCCGCATAGGTCCACTCTGATAGAGCTTTAATTATGAACAACTCCAACTAGCTCCTTGATGCCTATGCAAAGCTTACAGCCCAGGTCCATACAGACACAACAATGATTATGGACAGCTCCACCAAAGCTAAAGCCAAGATGGACGTCATCTATAACAAACTTGATTTGGTGGGAACTAAAATTTTGGAGTTGATCCGCCTACATAAAGCTCAACTCCAACCCATGTTGGAGGATATAGGTGATGAGTGGCATCCTCCTCCCACTGAAGCTACCTCCTCATTTGTCCCACAGAAAGGGACCCAGCAACAGGCACAGACCGAGTACATTTGTAATATGCTGCACAACTGGTTAGAGGATATAAAAGGAAACATCAAGACTCTTCACCGATTTGTGAAACAAAGGGATGAGTAGCTGACTCAAAAAGTCGATTCTCTAGCAGCCGCAGTCACGCAATTGCAATAGCACTTCCATGAGGCACAGAAGTTTCAATTCCCCGGCAACACGAGCTCCAGCACTTTGCCTCCACCACAGTAGCCACCTCCTTCACCCCCTCTTTGCTGATGACAAAGGGGGTGAAGTTCTGAAGACTTTTGAGAATGCTACAATCATCATCTAGCATAGCATAGGCATCTAGGTAGGGTTACATCTAGAATTTAGTTTTTGCATAAAGATAGTTTCATGAAAATGTTTGAATGCAAATCTTTGCGTGTTCTATATGATACTGTGTTTGATCATGGATCCAATGTTTTCTTTGAATGGCAAAAACTCTTCTATCTGATGATTGTTGTAATGCTATATGAATGCTTGAGATAATGATTCATGGTTGTCATCATCAAAAAGGGGGAGAATATTATGTCGCCTGATTTTGATGATAACAAATCATAAATCATTATTACATCTTTGAGAAACATCTAACAAGTTTACCTTAACTTCTAGACTGAACAATTACAGGATAATTATCCAACTTGAAGACGTCTCTGTCTGACCAAAGTGTCGACACCCTGTGTGAAAAGTGTCGACACCTTGGCTCCAAGAAGCAAGCCTTAATTCCTTCTGGCGCGTATGTCCCGACACCTCGCAATGAAGTCTCGGCACATTGGCACGTTCCGCACGCATGTATGACAAACGTGTCAACACTTGCCCGTCGAAGTGTCGACCTGCTCTGCGTAGAAGCCACGGTTCCTAAAGATTGAAATGGAATGTGCTGACACCTTGTCTGAATGTGTCGACACGTTCATGATCGTCCTGAACGGATCTGAAACCGATAGAATCCAATGTTTCAGCATCCAGAACTTGTCGTGAAGGATCCGTTCGCTCCGGAAAAAGCCGTCAAGAAGCTTACCGTGTCAGAGGATCCCTACTTGGCAGAGAAATCCTCTGAATGGCTGGTACCACTGCTGACATGGTCCCCTACCTACCCACATACCAGCAGGCACGGCAGAGAAGAGTCAACCATGCAAAGGAAGCTAATCAAATAATGTGGATGTGACACTCTGGGTTTGGTCTTCGCAGTGGACAACGTAAGAGATGCTGTGAGCCACTGACATATTAGTAGGAGGAGCTCCAGTTCAAAAATGTAAAGTTCAGCAAATGTGAGTTCTGGCTCGAGGAAGTATCTTTCTTAGGACATGTGATCTCCAAGGATGGAATATCAGTGGATCCATCGAAAGTAGAGGCTGTGAAGAATTAGGAAAGGTCGACCAATGCTACCGAGATCTGTAGTTTCTTGGGTCTAGCTGGCTACTATTGGCATTTTATAAAGGACTTCTCCAAGATCGCCGTTCCTCTTACTAGGCTGACCCGTAAGGAGATTCGTTATGAATGGAGCGAAGATTGTGAAAGAAGTTTTCAAGCCCTAAAAGATCACTTGACCACAGCCCTGATATTGGCATTACCAACTGAAGGGGAGAAATTTGAGGTATATACCGATGCGTCTGGCATTGGCCTCGGATGTGTGTTAATACAACAAGGAAGAGTCATAGCGTACTCTTCCTGACAGTTGAAGAAGCATGAGGAGAACTACCCGGTCCATGACTTAGAGATGGCCACGGTGGTATTTGCATTAAAGATCTAGAGACACTATCTCTATAGAGAATAGTTCACCGTGTACTCCGATCACAAGAGTCTCAAGTATCTATTCTCTCAAAAGGACTTAAACATGAGACAAAGGTGTTGGCTAGAGTATCTCAAGGACTTTGATTTCTCAATACAATATCATCCAAAAAAGGGTAATCCTGTAGCTGATGCCCTTAGTCGAAAGTCAAGAGCCTTATTGGCCAACTGCATGATTCAAGAGTGGAAGTTGCTGGAGCAATTCTCTAGACTCGACATAAGTATGGACAAGGAGAACATGTGTATTACTCTATCACACCTGAGGATACAATCGGATCTGCTCACTGAAATTCAAGAACTTCAAGATAGTTACCTAGTGTTAGTAGAGATCAAGGATAAGCTAGAAGAGCGACCATACTTCAAAGTAGCATCAGATGGAAGATTAGTATTCAGGGAAAGGACCTGTGTACCAGACTACCCAAAATTAAAGAAGAAAATTTTAGAAGAAGCCCATAGATCAAGGTACACTATTCATCCCGGGTCTACCAGGATGTACCAAGACTTGAAATTGATCTTTTGGTGGCCCAACATGAAAAGGGAAGTAGCGGACTTTGTATCACGCTATCTCACTTGCCAGAAAGTCAAAGTAGAATACCAAAAGCCTGTCGGTAAGCTGTATCCTCTAGATATTCCCAAGTGGAAGTGGGAGGATATCGACATGGACTTCATTATGGGTCTGTCTAAATCTAAAGGAGGACATGATGGAATATGGGTCATCATTGACAGATTGACCAAGTCGGCACACTTCTTGCCAATCAAGAGCCGGTGGTCGGTTGATGTGCTCGCTGCTTTATATATCAAGGAAGTTGTCAGATTACATGGAGTTCTTGTCTCAATCGTGTCTGATCGAGACCCGCGTTTTACTTCACACTTCTGGAAGGGTATATAACATTCGTTGGGGACAAGACTCAACTTCAGTATAGCCTTTCATCCTCAAATGGACAGTCAGACTGAAAGAACAAATCAGGTTGTGGAGGACATACTCAGAGCTTGTATCATCAATTTCGGTGGAAGCTGGCATGATCACTTGTCCCTGGTCGAGTTTGCATATAACAATAGTTACCAGGCAAGTATTCAAATGACACCTTTCGAAGTATTATATGGAAGGAGTTGCCGATCACCCTTATGCTGGGACGAAGTTGGAGAAAAGTAACTACTAGGCTCGGACATGGTGAGAGATACCACAGAGAAGATTCAACTCATAAGAGAGAGACTTTTAACGACTCAGTCTAGACAAAAGACCCACGCCGATACAAGAAGGAGAGATCTCGAATTTCAAATTGGAGATCATGTCTTTCTTAAGGTTTCCCCTGGACAAGGCATCAGAAGATTTGGTGTTAAGGGCAAGCTTACACTAAGATATATCGGTCCCTTCGAGGTACTAGAATGAGTTGGCGAGGTTGCCCAGGCGGAGCTAGGGCCATTGTCTATGGCCGTGGAATTTTATGTATTAGACATTAATCCAATGTTTAGGGCTATTCTGGGCCATCCGTGGATTGGCAGTCTGCATGATGTACCTTTAATCGCTCACCAATGCCACAAATTTCCATTTTAGGGGAGGGTGGTCCAGGTGAAAAGTATATCTACCGTACAAACTGTTGAAGCTATTTTTGACAAGATTCTGCCAACTCTATGGCCGAGCAATAAGTCAGTCCTTTCTGTGATGGACTTGAATTTCCCCTGGCCATATGCGTCACGCAAGCCTGCCACTGCACCAATTAATGTCAAAGTCAAGTCCAAGATTAGAGACGCCAAAGGATGGCACATGATAATCAAGTTAGGCTACAAGCCAGGCATGGGTCTCAGCGCTCAGTTATATGGGCGGACTAAGCCCATCCCAAGGGGCATAAAAATGAGCAGAAGAGGCCTCGGGTATCGGGAGTCATCATTGTCGATGTTGGGAGACTCCGAACCATTGACATGGAATTACCATCAACATTTTGTCAAAGGGCCGCTACAGCCTGGTACTCTAAAGACACCGCCATGCCAAGACCAGAAAGAAAGTACTGCTTGTGCCATGTCCGGACCGTCTTTGTTGACGAAAGGGCCAGTTGATGATGTCGTTGACTATTCAGAGATTCTCACCAAGATGTTTGATGAGAAAGAAAATTCAAGAAGACTTGAGGTGCAGGTAGTTTAGTATTCACGCAGGAAGCCAACCAGGCGTATGAAGGGAGGGGGGAGCTCGACCATTGTTTTCACCTTGCCTCCTTCCTGTCTGATTTCCATTTTCCAACGGCTAGATTTTATCCCCCATTCACCCCCGGTTCTTATTAATCTGTTGATGTTCCAGTATCCACCTCGACTTGAGAGGCTGATTAAACTTTTGATTGTTACATGCCCACGCGGGCTTTGCCTGCTAATTGATTTCTCGTCTAGGTGGTCACCCTCTTCACCAGCTGATCTATCAAATATGTGGTTCTCCTCCTCCGACCCCTTTTTCGATGTCCTCTTTCCATCATTCTGTCCTCGTGCACTCCCCCCTCCTCCATCAGATTTTGCTTCCTGCCACATGTTATCCACTGATCTCAACCAAAAAAATGCCAAATTTGAAACTGAGATTTCAGTGGAGGATTATGCTGTGTTCTGCTCATCCTCTTCCCAGGGGCACGAGGTCCCTGCTTCTTTTCCAGTAGATTTCCTGTCTTCTAGGCTAGATGTAGAGTGTGCAGAGTCCCCTAGGCTAGTACAGTTAGTCAGGGTAGAGTCTAGTTCTAGTGTATCTAGCCCTTCCATGCCTGTGACGCACTCGATGATGCGTCATTCTAGATCTATTCCAGATAGGTTCCTCCAGGACCTTGCCCAGCGTTGTCACACCCTCCTAAGGTGCCCTGAGTTCGTAGTAACAGCCATCATTCTAGAGCATGAGGAGGGGTTAGAAGGGGGGTGGAGCAATGACGGATTGGGAGTTTATGAAATCATAGATGAGAAGGACCTGATTGATGATGAGGATAGTGACGTGGATGACACCACTGATTTGCACGCACAAGGTTTGAAGAGGTTCGATGAACCATCGTCAGTAGTGGATGAACCCATGAAAGAAATTAATCTAGGGACCGAAGAGGATCCAAGGCTCATAATCATCTCTGCTAATCTCCCTCCTCAGGTTGAAGAGGAGTTGGTCAAGGTCATGAGGGAATATAGCGATTCTTTTGCCTGATCCTATGAGGACATGTCGGGTCTTGACCCCGCTATGGTGGAACACAGACTTGTACTCAAACCAGGGGCAACCCCCGTTAAGTAGAAATCAAGAAGATTCCACCACCATATGGCCTTGAGAATTAAACAAGAAGTGGATAAATTACAGAAGGCCAAATTTATTCGTGTTGTGTTATATCCTCAGTGGGGAATTTTCTGCTGATCCCCAACTTTCATCCAAACATCCCTCCAAAGCCGGCTGCGATTTTCCCAGAGGTGGAGAAGAAAGCTACGCTCCTTCGGGAGAACCGCCGATCCACCGCCGAGTTGATCGCCGCGGCCAATGTCGAGAAGTATCCTTCTTGGGTGGTGGTGCCTCCAGGTAAGGGCATCGGAACCTTGCATTAATGTTAGGTTGCATTAGTGAACTTTTTACTGACAGCTCACTTTTCTTTGCTCAGATTTGAGGCGAGTGGCTGATGAAGAAGCGTCACCGGTCGAGGTGGTGATCCTTGACGAAGAGGAGGCACGTGCTCCCGGCGGACCTCAAGTTCCTGGAAGTTCTTCCTGTGCCCGAGACAGAGGCAAGCAGATCGCTCGGGATGGGCCGTCCGAGCGTCGCGGGGCCAAGTGCAAGGATCCCTATGAGAAGGTGCTGCGATCTTCGATGAAGGCCGTGACTGCCAAGAGAAAAAGGGCGAGAAGGGCGGAGGCCGCTCGCTCAGTCGAGGGGGGTGCTCAGTTGGCCCTCCCGTCCGTTGAATCCGAGGTGGGTGCGTCTCAAGCGGGGGCACATGACGATGGGACCGGATCCGAGCCGATCGAGGCCGAGGGGTCGCAAGGCGAAGCCACCCAATCCTAACTAACCGAGACTGTAGAGGCGCGAGGGGAAACGGCCTCGCCCGAGCTTGCCGGTGGGCCCCTGGGAGTGGAAATACCAGGGGGGTTCCCCGATCCCAGCTGCTCCAGAGAGGGCCGTCCCTCCTGCGGTAGGTACCTCTATCGTCCGAGCCTCCTTGTACCATAGGTGCCGCTCTGTGACTTTGGACGCGATTCGGGGAAGCCTCGGGTGTAGCTCTCCTTCCGTGCTTCTCGAACGAGTCATGGAGGGCGGCTTGATCGTGGCCCAGCTGGGGGCCGAGATGGCCGATTTGTACGCTCGGTTAGAGTCAGAGAGAGAATCTCTATCCTAGGCCCGCGGCGTGTCTGAACAGAAGATCGAATGCTTGACTGTCGACCTTGAGGACCTCCGGTGGGAGGCGGCTTCGCTCAAGGCGCAAGTGGAGTTGAGCCAGAAAGAGGCTCGGGAGGCGACCGAGCAGCTGACTCACGCTCGGTATATGGTCGAGCTGAAAGACAGAGTCCTGGACGTGAAGTGAAAAGCATAGGCCAAGCGTGCCAAGCAGTGGAAGGATGAGCATAAGGAGCTCGAGGGTCGAGTCTGAGAGGCCGAGCGGTAGCAGGCGGAGGCCGAGGTCACGCGAGCCGAAGTTGAGCAGAGGCAGTCCGAGGCGGAATGGAAGGCGGCCGAGCTCGAGGAAAAGACAGAGATGGCCGGCTTGGAGGCGCTTGAGCAATACGAATGCTCAGAGGGTTACCAAGCGATGATCCAGTAGACTACCTTTGCCTACTACAAGCCCGGTTATCGTCGGGGCCTACGGAAGGGTTTTCCCAAGGCTACCGTCGAGCGACCTCTCTGGCCTATGAATAAGCGCACGGAGAGCTCAATTTTTCTTCCGGGCAATACTATGACTCGGACGAAGATACTATAGACTCCTCCATTTAGACGCCGAGCGAAGGCGGAAGTTGGGGTGCCTCTATTTCGTCCGAGCGATCGCCAACTCCGGTAGTCTCGGGAGGGCATGCGGCCAAGACAGTTCCTACGCAGGTGGGGTCAGTGTCTGGATCGGACATCACCGAGGGTGCTGGGGGCAGATCGCCTGGTGCCGAGGGTTCTTCATCTGCTGAGCTTCATGGTGGCCCCGAGGCCTGATGTAGACTTTTTCTTTTTCCCTTTTTTTTCTTTAACATGGCCGTGTAAAAACTTTCCTTGCGTGTGCAAGTTTTGGTAATAGTAAATACTGACTGGACTAATCCTTAACGCCTTTGGTGTAATTTGATCGCGGTACTTGTAGTTGTTAGAAAGGCGGCCCTTTTATCCCTTTAGGAGTTTTACCGCTCTTGGGAGGCCTCACGGGTTCCAAGTGGTATCAGGTGTATTCGATAATCCTATCGGGTATATCTGGTATCCGGAATCCAAGTCGTCACAGCTGGTATCAGAGCTATTGTTGTGTGAAGTACATGGAAATCTCAGATATATAGTTACCAGAGTCGTAAAAGTCCTGTACAGTCACCCAGCTAATGGCTGGTGGAATTCGCTGGCATTAGGTTTCGTGATTCTGTATCGCTTGGTTTCTCCGTGATGTCTGTCTCGATCATGTTGTACTTGGCAGTGTTTGCCAAAGGGCTCGAATCTGCGGTACATTGTTTGAGATTTTCATGTAAGGGTTGCCGTTGACTTTTAGCGTTGGTGTGATGACCGTACACAATTTTACATTATTTTGGTCAGTCCAGGTTAAGTTTGTTTCAGCTTCTGATGTGTTTCGCTTCTGTTTAAGTGCTCGATTAGATTTCGTGATTGAGAAGTGGCTCAAGCGAACCTAGGATTTTCCCTTCCTAGTGAGCTTCTATTGGTCGAGCTTGATGTTTCTCATCCCGTTTGGTGAAATCTTTTTCGAGGTTAGCCTTGGGATTGCTATCTTAGTGATACTTTTGTCCTGTATCTACTTATGTGTGGACAGGTTTATTTTGAGCCTGATCTACTTTTTGCTCCATGGTTGCTTCGCTTTGGACTCCATTATGGTGTTAAGAGCCGTAGTGTACCATGTTTGTCATGCCGTGTCCAGCGGCCGATGCACTGAGAATGCTCATTCATTATTTTTAGGACGTGAAGGTAAGCTGAGATTAGCATCTTTCCTTGTGCTTTGTGCTGATGCTGGCACTCTCTTTCCTTGCACTTAGGCTATTTGTGATCGATTGTTCACTGGATCAGTACTTGTGGCGTGTTAATTGTGATTCTGATGAGTTGCCATGGCGCCGAACATGTGTGGAGATGCGATTACCAAGGTCTTTTATGATGCCTGTGTACATGCTAGAGTGCGCAGTGGAAGCGTGCGGGATGATTACCCACTGGCTGAGGATCATTGTTATGAGATTCTCGCTGATCGAGGGAATTGCTTCTTCTCGATGTGACTTCGTCTTGGCTTCTTGTGCCTTGATGTCATCTGTTATCGTGTTGTTGCTAATAATTTTCTGGTATTGGCATTGGCATTTGCGAGTGTTGGGGAATTTGTTGGCTTGTCTGCTGATTGAGTACCCTCTACTCTGCATTTTCTTTCTCTTTGGTGTTGTGCTCTCGAGACGTTGTCTTGGTCCTTGAGATGCATCCCTTGAGAAAGTCATTTTGTGTCATTTCCTGTGGTCGTGGGTCATTCTTGGTGACCTATCTGAAGCATGACTCGTTCCCTGTAGTCGTATGTTTAGCTGCTATCGTGCCTTGATGTGACCCTACTTGCAGTTGTGTTCTGTGGTTCTGTGTGTTGTATGGGGCCAGAATCCTGCAGGTGCTGTCGTGTTGCTACAGTTGTTTTTGTTCGTGCTATTGTCTCCGTGAATTTGTCGTTGGTGTCTTGTGTGCCTGGTGTTCCCTGTCGCCTTTGGCACTGGAGCTGATGATGTGGTCAGGCGGTCAGCTGCGAGGACTGTGTTTCCTTATGTAAGCTGATGTTTGTTGTGTCTGTCGTATCGTTATCCGTGATTTATTGTCATGGCAGTCATGTCTCTTGTCCTGAGACGTAAGTGACGTTGCCCTGTTTCGGAGGTGTCGGACTTCTGTTCACTTGTGCCGTGTGCTCGTGATTATGGTCTCACCGTGTTCCTCTGAGCTATGTTCCTTGTGATTCGTGTCGTTTTATAGTTGAGTTGTTGGGTTGTTCTTCTCTGCTTCTTCCTTCTTATTAGTCCTTAAATTTCGAGGATGAAATTTCTTGAAGGAGGGGAGGATGTAATGCCCTGGATCTTTGACGGATCTTTATCTTGGCCTTTCAACAGCCCACTCCTCCACAATAAAAAACAAAAAAATAAGAATGAACGAAATTTAGGGAAATTTGGATAAAATGCATAAAAAATATAAATAAGTAAATAAATAAGTAAAAAAATAAAGAGGGGGGGAATCTATGTAAATAAATGAAGGAAAATCGTGAGATCACCCTAAACGCATAAAAAGAAAGGGAAAATGGGCAGCAAAGAAACATAATCAGGGGCTCCACTAATCATGATAATAAAACTCTATATTGCAGCCCCGTCTCTTCCCGTGACCTGGTGTTGAAGGGATAATAATGCTGCCCCTGTAAGCCAGGCCTGAGTCTCGAGAATTAGCCCAAAATGGCCACGATCTGGCCTTACCTCGGGCCGACATTCTGATTAGACCGGACCCGTTTACCAAACCAGATTCTTTCTAGATCATCATTAAAATTGCCGTGTATTCGGCAGACATCTGAATAGATTTATCTCAATTTTCACCGCATTCTCACCACGGACTCCCGTCCAAATATGAAAGGGTCTATGAATGACCGATATGCCCGGTTGCCCGTGTCTCAGCACACACTCTTATGTGATTTATTCCTACCTCTTTCCTTTGCAGTTAGTATTATTTCTTTCAACTGCGGAACCCCTAATTTTGGCAATTAATCAAGGGTGTTCCTTCATATGGGGGATATAAATGACGTCGTGACCTTTATGGCGCGACGACATTTGATCTCGACCCGAACCACACAATCACCTGATGAAGTCAGATCGAGTGCACCATGGGCTTCCACGAAGCCCGAATAAATCGTCACTTTGTGACTGGCATGCCCACACACTTAATAAACTTAATAAATAATTGAAACAAACATATTTTAATAAAAAAGTGCATCCACACTGTCGCAAGCACTGCCTCTTCCATAGCGACCACGGGCATAACACTAGCGACTGCCACCAGCTCCAAGATGAGATCGAGCACCTCGTCCGACAGGGGCACCTATCCCGATACTTGTCTGGGCAGAAGGAGGTCCATGGCACCCCTGAGGAAATCGACAACATTCCCCGCAGGGTCCACATCAATGTCATTGCTAGAGGAGCTGCATTAGGAGGAGATAGTAGCTGAGGAAGGAAGAGTCATGCCGAGCGGGCGAGCCGAGCCGCTGAGCCCCCTAAGGCCTCGCCGGCAAGCGAACCGCAGGCCATGGTATTCTCCGACTAGGACCTGGAAGGGTTAACAACCCCGCATGACGGCGCCTTAGTTGTATCGACCACTATAAATCATTGTAACGTAGACAGGATATTAGTTGACATGGTAGTTCCCCTGATGTACTTTCCTACGATTGTTTCCTCAAGATGGGTGAGAATCCATCTAGACTCTGCCCGATCCAAACCCTGGTTTGTGGGTTCAACGGCCTGGCAACCTATCCCGAGAAAGCCCTAAGCTTGCCAGTTACCATCGGCACCCCACCCAAAACCATTATGCATATGGTAGACTTCATCGTGATCAAGGAAATGACGACATATAATGCTATCTTCGGCAGAGGCATCTTCAGTCGGATGAATGCAGTGCCCTCCACCTATCACTAGAAAATGAAGTTTCCCACCAAAAATGACGCGGGGGAAGTCCGAGGTAACCAGGCAATGGCTAGAAGGTGCTATAATATCTCGGTCGAAGCCATAAGGCCAGAAGGGAAGAGCAAGGGGATCAGGGGAACCAAGGAAGGACCGGCAACATTCGAGCCTGGTGGCAAGTTGCTAGCAGTCTTCCTAAAGGATAACCCTACCGTAGGAGTCAAGATAGGAGCAGATCTCCCATCTGATGTTCAGGAGCAATATAAAAATTTCCTTTCTCCGTACATTCATGTCTTTGCGTGGTCTGATGAGCAACTTCCTGGAATTCCCGGAGAGATTGTAATGCACAAGCTCAACCTTGACCCCACGGTGAAACTCGTGTTTCCTTAAACCCCAGCCCTGGGCCTTTCTTCCCCCGAGTAACTCCTCTGGCCAACCAAACTAAACCCTCAGGCCTCATGGCCTCCTCCCTCGTTTTGCCCTTAAACCACCCATTTGGTGCCTTCACTGGCACACATACCAACCCTCTCTGCATCACCCTCACCGGCACAGTCCTTGGTCGGTGCACCCTCAGCCCCTCTAGATCTTCTTGGCCGGTACACCCTTGGCCAACTCTCCAGCGGTACACCTTTTGCCTTCTTCCCAGTGGCACACCTAGCCACCCCTTCAGCGGTACGCCTAGTCCTTCCCAGCCCTTCAGCGGTACACACTTAACATCCCCTTTCCCTTTGCCCGGTACACACTTGAAATTCTTGGCAGGTACACCTCCTCCTGCCCTTTACCCTAGCTATCCAGAGCCAGCCCGAGAGTTGTCTCTCTCTCTCAACATTCCCTCCGTCGATTTCCTCAGATTTTTCGATGTTTTGTTAAACGTGTTGCCATCTCCGGATGCTCACCTCCACTTGTTGGGTTCCGCCACTCCATGTGGGCATGTCCCCTGTATCTCCCCTACGCCCGGGGTTAAGGGGAGATGCTGTCGAATTTGTGTCAGAAATAACAATGTGTTAAAAGGTCAAAGGAAGCAATGGACAAATAAAATAAATGATAATAAGACACTCTAACTAAGCTGAAAGAACAAGGGGCTACATCAAGAGAAAAAAGGGGAATGAACGGAGAATGGTTAAGAGACGGGAAAAGGGACCCCTCAGGAATCACATAGAAAATCAATTAAGAAAAGGAGAAAGAGCGGGATAAAGAAGAAAGGAAAGGCCTTAAGAGAACAAAGGAGGAGTGGGCCCTTCACAGGTACGCACCGCCCTCAAACCCCCTTTGCCGGCACGTTTTCAAAATCCCCTCCGCCGGTACACTCTAAAACTCCCTTCACTGGCACGCTCCTAGACTCTTCCATGGCATGCCCTTGGGTCCCTTCACTGGTACACTCTTTGTTCTCCTTCGCCGGCACACTCCTTGAGCAGTGCACCCCTCCTTCTTGTTGTTGTTGAGCCCTTCGCCGGTACACCTCTTAGCCGGCACGCTCTTCCCCGTCACTCACCGGTATAGCCATGACCTCCCCCGGTGCACTCATCCCCTCCTGGCCTCAACCCCGTGCAACTTCAACCCCGTGCAACCCATGCATGGACTTCATCCTCTTTGTAAGTTCCAACCCCACACACACATGCACGGACTCTGTCCTTTAACCCCATGCACAACATGCACGGACTTCATTCTTCAACCCCATGCGTAATGTGCATGGACCTTGTTTCTCAACCCCAAAATGTGCATGGACTTTGCCCCATCTGCATAGACTTCACCGAAACGTGCATGGACTTAAACCACAGAATCTGCATGGACTTTACTCTCATTGGCATAGACTTCACGTAAAACATGCACGGACTTTGTTCTTCAACCACTAAACATGCACGGACTTCATCAGAACATGCATGGACTTAAAACCTTGAAAACCTGCATGGACTTCGTTCTTGCTCAAAGAGCTGCACGGACTTCCTATGCATCTTTGCATCCAGAAACCTGCATGGACTTTGATTCTTTGTTGAGAAGCCTGCATAGGCATTGCGTGAGTATTTGCATGAGCTTCATTTCAAAGCCTGAAACCTGCACGGGCTTTATCCTTCACCGGTACACCCCTCCTAACCTTCACCGGTGCACCCTTTTTGTGCCCTCGCCGGCACACCTGATCCCTTGCCCTCACCAGTGCACTCTCGTAGTGCCTTCGTCAGCACACCAGCCCTTCGTCGGCACACTATCCCTAATTCAGCCTTAGCACCCCTTTTGGCTCCTCTCCAGCCCACTCCTCTCTACAAAAATATGAATAATGAAGATGTAAAGAGAAATAAATAAAAAAATAATGATAATAAAAGTGACATTTTCTTCTTTTTTTATAGGGCTTAATAGGCACACCTGTAGGTCGATAGTTTGAGAGGTAGGTGGCTGATGCCGTGGCAATGGAGAGAAAATGTTATATGTTGTTGTGAATCCCTAGAGGGATCAAGGGTTGTTATAGAACCAAGGGACGGGTCTTTTCATTCATTGATTCGGACGGTAATTCTGGTCTAATAGTAGGGTGGTGGTCAGCCTTGACTGAAGATCATGACGCAGAAAGACTTAGCTTGGCCATAAAGGTGTAATGCTGAGGTAGAAGGGTCTTTTTGTTCATTGGGTTGGATGATAGCTTTCCGGCCAATGATGAGATGACTTGTTGGCTTAGACAGAAGGTCATGACGCCAAATGACGTGGCTTAGGCGTGAAGCCATGACGCCAAGGGAGAGCATTCGCCTGCTAAGGCAAGGAGCCATGACGCCAGACCACTTGGCTTAGACAGAAGGTCATGATGCCAAGCAAGAATATTTACCAGCTTAGGTGGAAGGCCTTGACGTCGGACAATGGCTTAGACGTAAAGTCATGACGCTGTACAACTTGTCTTAGGCGGAAGGTCATGACGCCAAGATAGAATATTCACCGGCTTATGCCGAAGGAGTCATGACGCCCGACAAAGATATTTAACGGCTTAGACATAATGTCATGACGCCGTATAGCTTGGATTAGGTGGAAGGCCATGATGCCAAGATAGAAATATTTATTAGCTTAGGCGGAAGGGGACATGACACCGGAGAAAGATATTTAACGGCTTAGACGTAAAGTCATGACGCTGTACAGCTTGACTTAGGCGGAAGGCCATGACGTCAAGATAGAAATATTTACCGACTTTGGCAGAAGGAGTCATGACGTCAGACAAAGATATTTAATGGCTTAGACTTAAAGTCATGACGCTGTATAGCTTAGTTTAGGCAGAAGGCCATGACGCCAAGATAGAAATATTTACCGACTTAGGTGGAAGGAGCCATGATGCTGGACAAACATATTTAATGGCTTAGACGTAAAGTTATGACGCCATACAACTTGACTTAGGCGGAAGGTCATGATGTCAAGATAAAATATTTACCGGCTTAGACAGAAGCAACCATGTCGCTGGACAAAGATGTTTAACGGCTTAGACATAAAGTCATAACGCCATGCAACTTGGCTTAGGTGGAAGGTCATGACGCCAAGGTAAAATATTTACCTACTTAGGTGGAAGGCCATGATGCCGGACAAGGATATTTAACGACTTAGATATAAAGTCATGACGTCGTACAGCTTAGCTTAGGCGGAAGGCCATGACGTCAAGATAAAATATTCACCGGCTTAGGCAGAAGGAGCCATGATGCCAGACAAAGATATTTAACGGCTTAGACATAAAGTCATGACATCGTACAACTTGACTTAGGTGGAAGGCCATGACGCTAAGGTAGAATATTTATCGACTTAGGTGGAAGGCTATGATACCAGACAAGGGTATTTTTATTGGTTTACGTGTCAGCCTAGATGAAAGGTCATTATGCTAGCGATAGAAGGGGCCCTTTTGTTCTTTTAGCTGGATGGAAGGGCATAGCCAAGGTAAAAAGGGTCTTTTTGTTTCCTGGCCGGACGAAAGGCTTGAGCTAAAGGTGAATGGGTCTTTTTGTTGGCTGGACAAAAGGTCTGAGCCAAAGGTAAAAAAGATCTTTTTGTTGTCTGGTCGAACAAAAAGGTCCGAACCAAATGTCAATGGGTCTTTTTGTTATGTGGTCGGACGGAAGGTCCGAACCAAAGGTGAAAGGGGTCTTTTTGTTAATTGGCTGGACAAAAGGTCTGAGCCAAAGGTAAAAAGATCTTCTTGTTCTATGGTCAGACTGAAGATCTGAGCCAAAGGTGAAAGGGTCTTTTTGTTCTATGATCTAACGGAAGGTCCGAGCCAAAGGTAAAAGATGGGTCTTTTTGTTATCTGCAAAATCTTTTGTGAGATAGTTTTTACTGACTGGGCCGAGGATAAGCTTTTTACTTTCACCACCCTTCCCTGGAACGGGAATTTGAGACATTGATGGGCGGTAGATGGCACGGCACTAAGAGTAGCGAGCCACGGGTGACCAAAGATAACATTGAACATAGGGTCAATATCCAGCACATAAAATTCAATGGCCATGGTGAGAGGCCTAAGTTCAGCTTGAAGGGTGACCACCCCATGACACGCCCTCCGTGAATTGTCATATGCGGCAATAGTTGTAAGGGTCGACCGTAGGAGCTCCTCAGAGAGATTGCAGGCCCTGAGGGTGCTGAGTGGGCACACATTAATTGACGCCCCTGTATCAACCAAGGCTACATCCATGCTAACCTTGTTCAATATAATGGAAATGTAGAGCAACATCTATTGAGCTTCCAGAGGTGCCAGCTCGGTTTTGAAAAATGTAATTACCGGTCCTTTTGAAATCATGGCCAATGCCATGGGAAGGCTATCAACTGCCATGTCTTCATTAACCATCACCTTTTAAAGAAAATTTCTTAGTGCATCCTGGTGAAGGGTGGATCTTTTAATCAGCTCTAGCACAGATAACTTGGCGGGAACTCTATCTAAATGGTGTAGCAAGTCGTATTGAGTACCCAGCAATGGCTCAGTCTCTTCCTGTTGATCTGCGACCGACTGGGAAGACTGAGGATTGGAAATAGAAGCATAATTTCTTTGGAACAATCGCCCGCTCTATAGGGCCAGATTTTATGTCGGCACGGCCTCTAATGACGAAAAAATAGGTTGAGTGGGGTGGATAAGTGGTGAGGTGAAGGGTGTGGGAGAAATAATGGGGTTAGGAGAGGTGAGAGCGAGGGTAATGGGTTGTGGCAGAAGGATAGCATGCGAAGAGGTAGGCGCGGTGACGATGGGTGTAGATGGGGGTGTAAGGAGTAATGGAGATGAGGGCGGAAAGAAAATGGGTGAGGGACTGGCGGTAGGTGTGGTGGTGATGATTGGTGCTGGTGTGGGAGGAGGGTTAGATGGAAGGGTAGTGGTGATAGTGGTGGGGGTGATGAGTAGTGGGCGAGATAGGGGCGTGGGTGAGGGTGTTGGCGTGGACGTGGAAGGGACGATGAATGGGCCGACGAACGGTGTAGCGGATGGAGGAGAGGTTTGGCGTATGGGTGTGAAGATGGTGAAAGTGGAGGGGTAGTTGTGATGGAAGGCTGAGACTTGGTGGGTCGTACCGTCATCATCGAAAGACCATTCGGCGTTGGGGGCTAGAGGTTGAACTACATTCACCTGAACTGGTGCCGACGGCTGAGGTTGCGGAGTGGGTGGATGGTTCGGCATTGGGTTCTGGTGGATCCCCAAGTCTGGAACCTACTGCGGTTGCTGCTGCGGCGGCTGCTATGGTGGCTACTGTGGCTGCAGTGCTTGCTGCTGCACTTGCTGCCTCGGCGGCTGCCTTCTTTTCTCTTTTAGTTCAATGATGGCCTTGTGCATTTCGGCCCAGTCAATCTGGTGTCCTTCATGCAAATCATATACCAGGTCTCGGAATTGAAAGCACCCTTCAATGGTGTGCCCTGGTTGCCTGTTGAATACATAGTATTTTGTTTGATCAACAGCCGTATTCCAATTGGGCCGTTCCAGAGGAAGTTGTATAGCATTTACTGACATGAGAGTCAAAAATATGTCGGCAAGAGTTTTCGACAGAGGAGGATATTGGGCTCTCTTCGGAGCCGGGTGCTTGTTGTTGTTGTAGCCGTTAGGGGGAGGAACATTATGGTATTGCAGCGGTGGTGGAGGCTATTGTGGAGCGGAGTAGGTGTTTTGTGGAATGGTGAAGGTGAGGGGAGGATTTGGTGGAGTGGAATAAGTGGGCGGAGGGTTTTGTGGAGTGGCGAAGGCGAGTGGAGGACAGTTTTGTGGAGCGGACTAGGTGCTGCCGACAGACTCAGGACAAGGCAGCTAGACCTACTCACGTAACGATCCTTGAGTCTCACGACTCGGAGGCAAGATTGTCACAGACAGCAGAACAAGCCGCCAATCAGTCTACTCCTAAGCCAGAAGAAACAACGCTCCGCAGAAAATGACTCACAGAGACCCGAGGGGATACCAAGAACTCTCAGCACACCTGACACACAACCGAGGTAGGATAGTACCCCGAGGCATCCAGAACACAGTCTCGAGCTGGACAGAATCGTCGAGACACAGACAAGGTCACCTGTCAATCCCTGGTCTCACCGGGTTGACCAAAACCGAACACGACACACACACGGACACATACATCAATATACAAGCAGAGAAGATGACACTCTGGGCAAAGCGAACCACCACTCAACCGCTAGGTGAACCCGGTAGTCAAGGGACAGCCGCTATGCGACCAGAGACAAGGATGCTGGCAGTTCTCGATTGAGTCGTTAGGGAGCTATCGCAGTCAAGGAAGAGACCGCACCCAGTCACCTAAACTGACCGATCCATAAACTACCGACACATAGACACCACCCTAGAACACAAACCTAAGACAGACCAACACACGAATAGACACGGAACAGAACACCGAACAACACAGCCATAACGGGACTGTAACACACCACCATAGGGGCGTTACCTGCTCTGACGAGCCAAGGGTGGGGTGTCAGGGCAACCAGGCCTAAAGCCTACACTCGAATGATGTAATGGCCTACTATAGGCACGTCACACGCTCTGACGCACCAGGACTGGGGCATCAGGACGAATAGGCCTAAAACTAAAACCCGGACCACATAACGCACCAAGTCAGGCGCGCTACACCACCTACCGCACCAAGAGAGGGGCGTCAGGGCTAATGGGCCTAAAGCCTAACACAAATAATGTAACACACTAGGATTGGGGAATTACACAACCTGACACACAAGGGGAGGTCTGTCAGGGCTAACCGATCGACACGGTCTTCAAGACAGATAAGGTCTTCGGGGAACTGACAACCACAGTCTTCGAAAACACCAGAACGTAACACGCCACCATAGGGGCGTTACAGTCATGTGACGGTCCAGTATTGGTCCGTCACACGGCTCCAGCCTCAAAGGACCCAAAATAACTAATGGTTGTGGCAGTCTATCATAGGACCGTCACACAGTGTAACGGTCTCTGGTAGGACCGTTACACCGAACCGGCGAGCAAAATAGTGGAATGGCTGAATCGGCCTGTTCCATGCCCCATTCACACCGAAGCGCAGGGGAAACAAAGCCACGCGACCATACAACACACCTGGGGTCAAAAAATGGCACATGCACGCATTAAAACGCGAGATCGGCGCAATTCTGACGAATCGACCCTAAGTGAGTCACTAGGGTTCCCGAACTCCTACCGGCCCCAAATGACAACCGATCGACACAAAACTTACTGGAATGGGATCTTGACATCCTAGCGATGGTTTTGACACTAATTAGGCCAAGAATGGTTGTCATTTTCTAGCGAATCCTACAAATCCCAAAAATTATGGTTTTCACTAAACCGGCCCGATCTACCCCGATCGAGCACCAAACTGCGCACAGGAGTAGGGAAAATGTGCAAAATGAAGTAGCGATCTATCTCCCTACCTCCACCGAAGAAACCGAGTGCCGAGGTGACTAAATCATGTCAAAAACCACCACGCGAACCGAACCGCCGGCTTTGATTCCACCGTTTGGGATCGTGCCAAAACTGCACTGATCCTCGCTCCACCACGCGTCTCAGTAGCTTACCGGCATCGTCACCTCGCCCACGGTCGCCTCCGTCTATAGCCGAAGTCGAGAGGGTGAGAGAATGAGAGAGAATGGGAGAGAGGGAGAGAGAGCGCGAGGGTGAGAGGAGAGAGTGGGTGGGGGGGTTAAAAGGTTAGGAAATTAGGAAATTTCCTAATTTAAAAATTAATTTAAAAGTAAGAAAGTGAGTTAACCTACTTTTAATCAATATGATTAAGTAGGTAGTGGATTAACCAGGTTAGCTAAAATATTGCATTTTATCCCTCCTTTGAATGTTGTTTGATAGTGAGTTAACCCGATAATAATGACAACTAAAATTTTATATGTGACTATTTTTCGGAGACTGTGGAAGCTAGTGGGTCCTCGATGGCCGGTGCCACCTCGATAGTCGAAGGCTGCGCACGCTTGGTCCCCTCGAAAGCTACTGGCTTGAGCACTGACCCCACCTGTGTAGAAATTACCTTGACCATGCGGTCTCCTGAAGTGGTCGAGGCGAGCAACTCTTCCTCGACGACGTCATTGAGGTCCTCGCTTTCTTCATCCTAGGCGCAGGGGTCGGGTGTGGATGAAGGGTCGAATCTTCTTCATCTAAGTCGTACCATTGCCCGGGCTCGAATATCAATTCCTCATCGACTTGATCTTGGGCAAGACACCGCTTGGTTAAACCCTTGAGCAAAACTCTTCCTCACTCCATGCCTATAACCCAGTCTGTAGAAGGTGAAGGAGATTTTCTTAGGGCCTCTTAGTATTCTTCTGAGACGAGATATTGCTCCACTGTCTTCGCCTCCATTCGTGCTCCCCTCACCTTGATCTCCAATAATCTCACCTCGGCCTCTGACACTTTCAGCATGGCCTCCGCTCAGTCTCACTCCACTATCAGTAGGCAGCTCTGGAGCTCTTCCCGTTCAGCCCCCCATTGCCTCGAGCTTGCCTCATAAGCCTGGCGCTCGTCATCTAAGAGCCCGCTCTTGACGTCGGCCATATAGCGAGCCTGAGACAGCTGATCGGCTAGAGAGCGTGCTTCCTCCTAGTCCGCTCGGGCCCGAGAGCAGAGTGACGTAACTTCCTGGAGGAGAGCCTCACGCTTGAAAGTGAGTTGGCCAAGCTTCTGATCCAACTCGACGCGGGCCTTAGCTTGCACCGCCTCCCCTCTCTCTGCCTGCACCATGCAGTCTATGACCTCAGCTCCCAACTAAGCCAAAAAGAGACCTCCCTCCATGACCCTCTCAAGGAGTGTCTGAGAGGAGCAACGTTGAAACTCGACCAAGATAGGGGAGTCGCCAACGATCGACGATAGTCGTAGATAGAGGCTCGGAAGGCGAACAGCCCCCATTGAGGGTCGGGACCACCCACTAATGCGACAGCGTTGGAGGGACCCCTTCGAGACTTCTTGAGTCAAAAGCAGTGGCACCCAACTGAGCAGGAGGAGCCAAATCAACCTCCTCGCCATGCAGAGGCAGTATCCTGCTTGGCCCAATGGCAGTCGCCATGACCAAAAGTTGATCCTCCGAGGGGTCAGAGGTTGGGCCCTTGACAAAGGCGAGAGTGGCTGGGGGGCTCGGTACTAGCGCCGCAGATGGGAGGGTCGACAGCACCGGAAGAACAAGCAGAGTTGCTCAGAGGGGCTTCCACCGAGTGAGGAACTTTTGCCCTCTTCTGCCTGCCTTCCTTAGCGGCCATCGCCTTCAGAGAAGCCAACATCAACCCTTGTTCAGGGTCCTTTCATTTGGACCTTCGCCTCTCTGTCTCTTCCCAGGTGAGGGCCCACTTGCCCCTATCTTGGGCAGCCAGAAAGCCCTCGATCTCCTGTATCTCGGGAAGGGTTACTCGAGCGACAGCGATCGTCTCCTCCAAGATCTCCTCCTCCTCGGTCGTGGCCTCGGGTGGGTCAATTGACCAACCTTCTCCATCGCCACGAGGAACCTCTGCAGGCTGAATAGAACGGTCAAAAGAAAGCCAAAAAGTCATTCAACAGGAGCAAATCTTCCTATATTCTTACCTCCAAGATATAGGGGGCACGAGCATAGCGGTGGAGATTGGCCTTGGGCAGGAGTTCAGCAGTCAATTGTTTGTTATTTTGGAGGACTTTAATACTGTCCTCGAGGGGTGGACGTAGGACTGGGGATTCAGTCTGAACCAACCCATTCTATCACCCCCATTCTTCCTCCAACACTCTTCCCTAACCCTAGAACACAAAACCGCCACTCCACAAGCCTTCAAACCTCATCATTTCTCCATCCACACAAGTTCCGACAGATTCGTCACGGTTTTGGGACGAACTCTCCGCGACTGTTCGTGCAAGTGTGAAGCTCTTCCCAGGGTTCCAGATCGTGGAGAAGGCTCTTGCAAGCCCTTGGAGTGTCATTTGGCACATCTTCACCCCCCCAGGAGGAGAGTCATCCTTTCAAGGGTTTCCACCGAGTTTTCTAGTTCAGGATGCCGTCTAGACGAAGCTCTCGGCGCTCTGCCTAAGGGGAAGCTAGTGGTCAGAGGCAAGAGCACCCAGCTCATCCACCTTAATGAGCTCATGCACCATCTCGGGCACCTCGCATGCCTCCATGGCCTATCATCAACCCCCAACTGGTCAACTTCAATGAGGTGAATGAGATTCTACCCGATTTATGTACTGTTTTTGAGATTCAACTGGGTTGGACAGATTTCGTCACGAGATATACCAGCTATTACCCCAATCTCATGCAGTAATTTTATGGAAATTTGGTTAAAAGAAATGGAGAGTTATACACAGTGGTTTAGGGCATAGAAATCCATATTACTCCGGATCTTTGTTGGCGTGCCATAGGAGTCTCAGCCTGGGAAGCAAGCATGAATTTTGGCCATGGTGAGATTGAGGCTACCTATATAGCTATGACCAGCTGTAACTATGTGCGAGGAGTTAGTGACTTGATAGACCTAAATGCTAATTATTTTTTGCCACTATAGTGCATTCTCCACCACATGTTTACCACTCTCATTTATCCAAAGGGTGGGAGTAGAGATGAAGTAACAGAGGTGCATCGATTTCTCTTCTATCAAACTATGAATGGAAGTGTCATCAACATGGGTAGACTAATGATGAACTTGATCGACACTTGCCGCACCCAAATCAGGAGATCCTTACCCTATGCCTCACATTTGACAGGCGTATTTATATATGTGGGGATTAATTTTGATGGTGAGCAATCTGTTCAGGTTCGACAGGATGACATATACAATGAACACAAAATCCTTTTAGACTTTGGTTATTATTGGGATGAAGATGGTGAGCTGTGTCAAAATGTGCCAACTTATGTGGATCTATAAGCAGTCAAAGAAGAACCACAGCACTAGCAGGATCAAGGGGATGCACCCCCTCCAGTTCAGGTAGAGGATCAGCCTCCTCCACCTTCACCTCATCATATGGATCCAGAGATGCCACCGTCACCACAATTCTTTCATGGGAAGTCTTCTACTCAGGGGGCCAGCCAGCACACTTGGGTAGATTATGAGACTCTTGACGGGCGTCTTACTGGGATAGGAACTCGAGTGGATGCCTTTGGGGATCAACTTTCCACCATTGGGGGTCGCCTAGACACTATGGGTAATGTGATTGACACACTATCAAGTCACATTGACACAGACTCTCTCTCCACAGTTCTGGATAATCTCTCTACTCAGATGACCACACTCTCCTCCAACATGACCACCCTCACCCAAAGCCATGAAGATTCATGTGAAGCTTTTAGTGCTATGAACCGCGTTCTCCTGAACATGCAGCATCGAGACTATAATAGGGATCACAACCTTAACCATATCCGGTACCGTCTTCAGCATCGCGAGCATCTACTTGACGATATTCGACAATGCCTTGGTTATGTGCCTCCTCCTCCACCAGATGCTCAGCCCCCTACAGATGGCATATGAGGCTGTTCTTTGGTTTCCTACCTCAGTTTATTGTACTTGGGTCATGTGTCTTTTGGGTCTTCTTTACGTCTATCCTATCCCCTTCTTTGATGATGCCAAAGGGGGAGAAGTAGTTATGCAGGTCTTATATAGTTTATGCATGCAGGTTTGCATTTCATCCCAGTACCTGGTATATCAAAAGGCATTACACGAAGGATAGGTTAAGCCTATTTGGAAGGTAGCCCACTTGCGTGAGTGGATCTTCAGATCCCCATCTCCGCCATGTACTGGATATTTGTTGGAGTCTAGGTTGGTATTCACGTTTTCATTCCAACTTTGCATTGTTGTATAGGGTCGTGTCTAGTCCATTCGAGTGTCACTCAGTTGTCTGCATGTCCAACTACCCACTAGACCATGGCCATTCCCCGAGACCATGCGTCAAAGTGGTCATCTCTGGTGGCCCAATTCGAGGCTCTCATGGCCCGACCCCTAGGTCTTGCCCCTACCATTCAACCGCAAGTTGACCCAACCTCTATGCCGACGACCTAGTCGTTCCAGCACCCTATAGTGTCCACTGCCATCCTACGTAATGGGTTGCATACAGAGGTCAACTTCATCAATCGGGAGTCATCTAATTATGTCTCTCAGGACATTGTCGAGTCACTCGCTAAGACCAGGGAGATTGTTCTCAATGGTGGCTTAGCGTTCGTAGAGTTCCAATGGAGGTTCGGCCACATTCTATATGAAGACGGAGCATGGTGCAAGATTGACACACTTGCTAGTCCATGCATCATTTTAGGGCAAATGTGGTTGGAAGAGAGGAGAGTGACCTTTGACCAGGACAAGAGGACTTGCACCTTACACCCACCTCACCTACCCAGCGAGTTCGTCTTCCATGACGGCATTCAATCGACCACCACCGTTTCGCCAGCCACCCACCCCCAATGGCCCGCTCTATCTCCATGCTCACGTCAGCCACCACTCCCAGAGCCCACCCATGTTAGCCATATCTCTGACAAGTGTCCATCACGTTCACCTATCTTAGAGGACACGCGAGGTTATTCTAGTGAGTTATGAGGCTGACCAAGAGTTGGCCGAGGAGTACCTCGCTGAGGTTGAGGGGTTAGAGAGCAATCCAATAGATCACCTAGAGGGCGAGGGTCTGTTAGTTACCCCAGCCTCACCGAACGACCCCGTGTTGTCACCCATCTTAGGTTCCCTTGACGGCCCTGACCAGTCTGTCACCTCTCTTTTGCTAGTCACTCTTGAGCAGCAGTCAGCCGTCCCAATTTTACCCGTCTCTCGTATGGTAGCACAGTCGCTAGTGACTCCTATACAACTGTCGACACCCTATGTTGACGCGGTATGGTTTGATTTTTGCCACGCATATGAGAGACAATGTCCAGACTTCCCATTTTTCATGCTCCACACCAAACATCCAGATTACCTTCCTGTCATCCACCTCCTGACCCTCTTACACTTCCGTCCCCGAGGATGAGTCTTCTCAAACCAGAGACGGTTGACAAGGGTTGAGACTCATGGCATCAAGTTGTGGGTCAGTCTATCTTTACACTTAGTGTATGCAGACAGTGTCATCCTTAGTAAGTCTAGGGTCATGTGTGAGTTTTTCTTTTCTTTTTGATTGTCATCCAGTCTATTGGGAGTCTGCATGCGTCCAGTTGAGTCGATCTAATGTAGGCTTGTGGTGCTAGTCCCTTTCAAGTGTGAGGCAAGTCGGATCTCAAGCGTATGTTGTGGACTTACCTGACGAATATGGGATTAGCTCTATCTTCAATGTGCCGGATCCAGTCACCTATAGGGACCCAGTGGTGCTTCCTAGTGAGTCATTGAGCCGTCACCTTCCTTTGAGAGTGACCCCACCCCAGAGTGTCTATCACTAGTCTCATTCCCACAGTAGTGTGAGCATATAGAACATATATAGGATGAGTAGGTGATGATTACTAGGAGTGGAGCGTACCCGTGCTACCTGGTACGGTGACGGATCCGCAAGAGCGACATATGAGCAGCAGCACCCCTTACTCAACGGGGTCGAGTTCTTCCCACCCGGAGAGAATTGATGGGACATCGGAGTAAGACATCTAACTTTTGCTTGTAATCATTAAAAACACAGAGATAATAATGAATCATGGTAAGCACATTATGAATTATGGTGTGTTGTAAGCACATATTGACTGATGGTGTGTGCTATCATCGAAACTCATATTGACTGATAGTGTGTGCTATCATCAAAACTTATATTGACTGATGGTGTGTGCTATCATCAAAACTCAGCTACTCGCATTCTCCCACTCAGGGTCACAACAGGACTTGGACCCGAGGGCCCGAGCAGGATGCTATAGTGGTGGCCAGAACCTACGAAGCAAGTTCCTTGTTGGAGCTTGGTCGAACCTGGGCTCGGTGGGTAAATCTCACCTGGGTAGGGAATGATCTTGGACCCCCATGGGGATAGGTGGCAGACGGCTTGAGTCTGACACTCGGGTAGGTAGCTGAAGCTGGAGACTGGGGTGGGACGTCCGCCATGCTAGCAGGAGCAGAGGCTGGGAGCAGCTATGGAGCCGCCACGGGGACCATACCCAAGAAGTAGGGTGATCCAACGAATGGGGCAAAGCTACCGAAGACAATCGACGTTGCCAGATACCCCATCCGGGCATGGGAGGCAACGACAAGGGGACCGTAAGTAACGGCCACCATAACTGCTGGAGTGCTGGGTGTTGCGAAAGCGATGAGTGACACTGGCCGCCAAGCGCTATCTGACGGTCAGAGCGTGAGTGGGGAGCTACTGGAAAATGCACACGAGTGCCCTCCTCTGCCTCTCCTGCAAGGACAAGAAAAGGGCACCAGGGCTTTAGGGCTGGCATAGACTTTTCTTCAGCAGAAAGAAGGAAGGTGGGAAATGTGCCACCAGGCATGCCAATCCTCTTTGTCGCGGGGGTTTTTTATGGCGGTGACTAGGGTGAAGGTAGGGAAATGACGAAGAAGGAAAAGTACGGGAGTTTGATGTATCTTGGGTATTCTCCGTCATGGCCGTAGGCCTCTTACGGCGGTACCAGGCACTCTCCTTTTATGAAAAGTTGAGGGGTGGTCCGAGTGGCACAGGTGGTTTCCAGGTTTAGGGAAACGTAACTGGGATGCGGGCGTGCTAGTCAATTTCTCGATAATCACCTATGAAACTAGGGTTGACTGGGGAAGCGTCGTCAGGATGTGGCACATAGCTCGAGGGGTCGAATGGCACATGGATAAAAAGGGTTCCACAGGTGCGAGTGCGTAGGCAATTGTGGGAATCGTGTACTGGACATCTTTTCCCACCGACCACAAGCGATTGGTGTTTATTTACATCAGATTGAATCTGAACACTTTCGTTCTATGCTGAAGAAAAGTCTGTATGTGTCCGAAGCCCGGGATAGGGGGTAGTGAGCATTTTGTAGCTACGGGTGCACTCCTGACTAAGGGGCATTTGCTGGGGTCAGATGGACTAGGCACATGTGCCAAGTGGAGGAGGTGGAAGACTTGGGTCCACATGCGGGCACTTATATTTCACTAGTATAATACTGTATAGGAGCCGCATGGGCTTTACAAATGGGTCGAAGGGGGCCGAGATACAATGGGCACAAGCCACGAGATAATTCTGACAAGTGGGTCGGTCCCTGAGTCAATGCGTAATAAAGTGGATATCCGCATGTTTTACAGAGGCTCTCCATGAGGAGATTGAGACAAGCCCGACTGCCTGGGTGGCAGGGGCCGTTGTGGGCTGGGGCCTGACAGAGGTTGTACGCGGCCCAAGGTGAGCGGTCAGGTCTGGGCCTCAGAAGGCAAACCTCATCATGCTGGAGAGTCGTGGCTGGCCCCGAGAATATTACACCCGTGCTAGGGTCCGGCTAATTTGACTCATCAGTCAGGGCGGTCGGCTGCTATCTTGGGGCGAGTATGATGGGGACATCATTTACCCCCTTCACATTTTTCGAAGCCCGGATGGATCGTCATCATGTGCCATCGTGATCTTACATTTCTTTGAGTCATGTCATGTAGCCAAAGTACGTGCACGTGGTTCCTTTAATAAATCCGTGCACGTTTCTTATAATAATGAAGTCCTTGCACATCCTTCTAATAAAGTCCATACATATTTCCATCCATGCATACGAAGTCCGTGCACATTTCTTACTCCATTTGAAACAAAGTCCTCGCACACATCCTTCATCTCTAACACAAAGTCCGTGCGTGTTGCACGTCTTTAAGGTTAAGTCCGTGCAGGTTGTAAGTCTATGCATGTTATTCTTTCAACAAAGGCCGTGCACGTTTCTTCTAAATCTACTCCATGCATACATAGTCCGTGCACGTTTCTTCTAAATCAAGTCCATTCATACATAGTCTGCGCATATTTCATTAAACGAACTCCATGCATACTATTGGTTCTATTGCATCTTAAGTCCATGCACGTAAGGTTCGTGCGCATAAGGTCCATGCATTCAAATCCATGCATATATATGCAGATGGTCTTTTGAGTCTGTGCACGTTTTTCTCTTCTATACAAGTCAGTGCACATTGTTCATATGAAGTCCGTGCATGTTTCCCTTGAAATAAGGTCCGTGCATGTTTCGTCTAACTAAAGTCCATGCACTTTGTTTCCAATCAAAGTCCATGCACTGTGTTCTAACAAAGTCCATGCACTTCATACAATCATAGTCCGTGCATGTTTCTCTCCTAAATAACTAGTCTATGCATGTCTCCCTATGGTCTTTATGTAGTCTGTGCCTATTTTCTTTAAACTGAGCAAGCTCACCTGCATACATATATTCAAGTCCGTGCATGAACAGTGCCTGTTTATCTCATGCTAAGTCAAGTCCGTGCACATCTGCTCACACACACACATAGAGTCCGTGCATTTTTCAACATAACAATATATTGACTCTATACAATTCTGCTTTGACGGAATACTGAGCCAGTGTAATTCTTTATCTATCTGATTGTTCTTTTTGGCAGGATGCTTGTTCTCCGAGTTTAAGGAAGGCACGTGATCCAAGAACAAAAGACAAGCCATGATTGTGACACGTGTCTGAGAGTCATCTGGAACCATCTGGAACCATCTGGGAGGAGTGTTCCCTCCACTTGCCTAGGGCATGAGCGCGCGTCTTCGGACAGAGGAAGTATTTAAGGGATCCTTCTGCAACTTAAGAAGTATTCTCTTTGGCAGAAACTAAGAAGGATCATCAGAGAGAGAGCAGAAGAAGAGCAGGAGAGCAGAAAAGAAGAGAGTTAAAAAGAGAGAAGAGTGAGCAACAGATAAGAAAGAAGAAGGTGAGTAAGAGAGAGAGAAAGGGAACCCGTGGAGAGAGTTGAAGAAGACTTCATCTGAAGATCAGTCTCTGCTGGATCGTGGATCAAATCCAGGCCAGTTAGCTCCTTGTGAGCCATAGTTGTGCTTCTATTTATAGCTTTCAATCGTTGTGTCTTTCCCATCTTCTATTTCACCTTTTGCCTTTCTTTCAAGTTGTTTGTCAGCAGAGCAAGCTGTGAAGCTCAGCGGACAGAGGAGGATTCCTCTGGACGGGTCAAGCTGTAATCCCCAGCGGTTGCAGAGGTGGGGTATTCTCTGATCGGGTCAAGCTATAATTCCCCAGCTGTTCAAGCTGTGAGTCAGCGGATGGCTAAGCTATATTGCCTAGCGGAAGCAAGCTGTAATGCTAAGCTAATGTAAGCAAGCTGTGAGGCCCGGCCGTTAAGCTGTGTATTAGCGGAATCCACACTCTAGTTGGAGTGTGGGGTGGACGTAGGTCTTCAGACTGAGCCACCTAAAAATTGGCTGTGCACTGTGGTTTGATTGTTCTCTATCTTCGCTAGATGATTGTTTAGGCCGACCATGTTGCTCATTCAATCTAGCAAGTGTTTCGAGTGCATAGTGTTCGTTTGATTTTAGTCTTGTGGGTTTGGGTAATTTCAGGTCTACTCATCTGTCTACTCAGAAGTGTTCTGAATTTATTCATCAATCTCATCAAAGAAGGAGCCCGAGACAAGTCATCGGGGTAACCAAGACAAAAATGGGCAAAATACAAAAGCCCTATGTACAAAAAGGAAGCAAGGCCTATCAAGGACCGGACTTGCTCCTCTTCAGGTCAACAAGGTGAGTCTCGCTCTGAAAAATCTCATCCTAGAGCCCATCAAGTCTGCGGTGGAGAGTCTCTACCTCGGCTCGCACAAGATCGTGCTCCTCCTCAGTCTCCCGGATTTGCCGCAATAGGTCCTCCACTTGTTCACGCTCTTGAGAGGCCTCGACCTAGGCGCTTACCTCGGCATGGGTCTCTCGCAGCTTGCAAAGCTGCTCTTCCTCCTGCTGGATCATCATCTGAGTACTCTGCCTCTACTCCTGAACAGTGTGAAGGCGGAAGAACTCGTCGCATAGAGCCATGAGCTCCGCCATCCAGGTGTCCCTGGGAAGGCCAAATGCATGGTAACCTCTGGTGCAACACTCCAAGTGGTCCCTCATGGCCTTAACAGTTGGAAGGGGATCAACCTGTAGCAGCAATTGGAATTGATAAATAAGCCAAGCACCCATGTCAGCATCTACCAATGCTATACCAAGCTGAGGACCATCGGGCCACTCTATCCCAAGAGTTGGGAAACTCTGAGGCAGCTATAAAGCCGCAACAGCTGAAGCCAAAACAAAGAAATGAGACAGAATCCAATGAGTGCCCTTTCCAAACAAAATGAAATGCACAAGTTACAACGCTGTTACCTAGGGTAGTACTACGCTCAAGTTTGAGCAGGATGGTATCTGCCTCAGCCTGTGCATGGCCGACATCAACTCAGACCATGGTCTACATCAAGTCTGGCTATCACAAGTCAATGGTTAGCCAGCTTCAACCTTCAGCTACACACCTCAGCAGTTAGTCGACACATCTAAGGCGACACTTCAATGGTCAGTCGACACATCAACATATTTGGTTGCACACCTCAAGGGTTAGCCGACGCATCTTCAGTGACACCCCAACAGTCAGTCGACAAAACGACTCTGGGCCAACGCACCCCTAAGGGTCGGCCAATGTCAGTTTTCGGCTATCACAACTCAACAGTCAATCGACAACGACTCAAACTAAGGTCCCTCTCCGAGGCAGGTCTGTATCAACTCTAAGCCAACAAGCCTCGCCGAGACAGGTCTACAACAACTTCGGGCAAGCACACAATGTCGAGGCAGGTCTACAACAACTTCAGGCTGATACGCTTCGCCGAGGCAGGTCTACATCAACTTCGAACTAATATGCCTCAAGGGCCGGTCTACAACAACTTTGGCTAATGCACCCCCAAGGGTTGGCCAACATCCAATTTCAAGCCAACACGTCCCAAGGGATGGTCTACATTAACTTTGACTAGTATACCCCTAAGGGTTGGTCTACATCAACTTCAGGTTAAAAGTGCCTCACCAAGGTAGTCACCAAGGTAGGCCTACATCACTTCTAGAATGACACACCTCACTAAGGCAAGCTTGCACCAACTATCAGCTTCCTGGAAGAATCTCTGTCTCCACCGTAGCGAGTCATAACTGCAAGTGCTGTGAGAACAAAACAATGGAGCCAAAGAATAGAAATATACATGAACAACACCGAAACAATGAAGTGCAGTCCTACAACAATCTCCCCATGTCACGAAGACTCAAGAAAAATAAAAAAACTACAAAGGGCACAGACAGTCCACCTTCGCCTCCGTCCTTGAGGAACATTCCGTGGGGGGTATTTGTTGGAAGTAAACTTTTTGCCTACAAAAACAAATTACATGAGGGTAATCCACCCCCATCCTTTCCTCAAGTAGGAAGTCACAACATGTGAGGGTGAAAAATTACTTAAGCTCACCACTGCAGAAGAGGGTGACAAGAACCCGTCCGGGGTGAGAGCAACCTGTCCGGGGTGAAAAGAACCCGTTCGGCCGCGTAAGCCCACACTTGGACCCGCACGACCAACCCGGTTGCATGTTTCAAAGTGGCATGCATGTGTCGCTTTAGGGTTTTTGGGCAAGAAATGACAGGCGGCTGCATGAATGGTAAGGGAATCGTCAATACGGGAAGGTGGAGCAACGTATGGGAGGTTTTAGAACCACTGCTTCCATTTGACACCCCTCCATATTAAACTTTTCCGTAACCGTGCATTAGAACTCTCTAGAACCCATGCATCATTATAAAGCCATGCCCCCATTGAACCACCAGCTTCTTTGCCATCCTGTTGTTGCTCGCCGACCGTGAGTTGCTGCCACGAACGTCCTCCTCCTGCTACTGTCGTCGTCCACCTGCTGCAGAACGTGGAGGAGTCTAGGTCCATCTTCTTCCATTCTTCTTCACCCCTATTGCTGCATCCTCTTCCTCCTGCCGTCACTACGTCGACGTAAACCTGCTACTACCGCGATCTCTGCTCCTTTCTGTCGAACGTGAAGAAGTTGCAGAGTGCCATCCCCTTCCTCTTCTCTTCTTCCTGTTGCAGTACCAGACGTGGAGGCTTCATCCGCTTCTTCCTATGCTTCCTCCTGCGGCTGACACGAGAAGAGGGTCTTCTTCCTGTTCCTACGTCTCCTTCCTGTTGCTGATCGAGAAGTCAACAAAGAGGGCACTCTTTCATCCTTTCTTCATCATCCTACCAACAGTTGAAGCCATCATCTTCTTCCCCTTCATCCTCTGTTCGCGGAAGCAGGAACAGAGCGTCGTTCCACACCAAACTCTTCAACTATCCATTGTCCAGATCTTCACAAAAGGTAGGTTTTCTCTACCCCATGACCCAACCAGGATTAAAAACAAGTAAAACTGATAAATGCATGCATGTCCATCATGTCGTTAGCCCTATAATCATCGTTCTTCAGTTCTTGTATTAGAGTGAATAGCGTCCACAGGCGTGGCCGTGATTTTAAAAAATGCCAAACACTACGGACGCTAATTGTTCTTGAGTTTTGGCATGCTTCATTCATGATAATAAAATTTCTAGAATCTGCGCCCACCATGTGAGACGCCCATTCTTTTCTGTGCTTGGGAAACAGGACGCTAATACCTGAGGTCTTTACATAAATTATTTTCAGAAAATTAGATGTTTCAAGTACCTGTGCATGAAAAAGAAATAGCGCCTGATCTGTCAGCCGCTATTTATTATGTGTGCCCTGAAGACAGGATGCCAAAACCCTGTAATATTTAAACTGTATCACCAACACAGATTAATTCCTGTTAAATCTAAAGATATCTGTGCCTATTGGTGCTAACGCCATTTACTAATAACTCCTAATCATGTGAACGTTAATCTATTTACCTTGTTGAAAAGTTATCCATGCCTTAAAAATTACTCTCTGTAAACTATAAATGGAATTTTAGAAATTGAGAATCAGGCCTTCTTGGAAGAACACTGATTACATTACCATGTAAAAATGTTAATGATTGAGCGGTTGTCCTGACAGACGCTATTTGAGATAGCGCCTGCCAGATAGGACGCTATTTGCTTCTGACCGACTGTTTTCCTGAGTTTTTAACCCCTACCATGGGGTATCACTGGCACTCCCATCCCATTCTGTGGATGAGGTCCCTATTTCTTTTTACACCGTGTACCCTCAACTCTCTGAGGTGATTGAGCCCTCCGTTGGACATTCCATTCCTTCGGACTGGCGATTTCATCTTAGAGACCTCTGGAAGTCTCCGCTAGCCTTGGATTCCCTCAAGGCAGCCGAGCATGTTGTACTCTAAAAACCCATTACACTGTGTCACTGTCATGTCCCTCTGAAGAAACATGATGATCTAACCGTCAAATAATGCTGTTTCTGACATTTTTGAGAAATTGTTACTTTCTGGTAATCTGCGCCCATGGTAGCAGATGCCATTTGTTAATAGCGCCCATATTGGTGAGTTTTTCTCCCGTACAAGTTACGGAACCCTGCAGTGAGTTTATTCTCTAGTTCATCGACTCGAGGATGCTACAGCTACGTTTTACTCTTTGAGAGGATCGTTTTGACTATTTTTACATATTTTTCTGAATTAGTAAATTTTTGACGCAAAAATGGTGTTTCGATTTCTGATTGTCTTGGCTCGACCTCGTGGTTCGCCCGGTATCCTGTGGATGTCTCCTGATGTCCTATGACGGTTGTTGCAACGTTATAAGGTAGCCAGGAGTGTTTGTGTATTGTGTCCTATTCTGTGAGTCGTTGTCAGGTTTTGGTCAACCCGGTGTGACCTAGTGCTTGACAGAGGACCTTGTGTGTGTCTCAACCATTTTGGGTAGCTCGAGACATGGTACTGGACACCTTGAGGTATCATCTTACCTCGGTGTATGTGTCCAGGTGTGCTGAGGGTCTCAGTGTTCCCTCAGGTCCCCATGAGTTTTTTCATGTGATTGTGTCGTTTCCTCTTGCTTAGGATTAGACAGATTGGCGACGTGTCTCTGTCGTTGCGCGATGATCTTACCTCCGAGTCACGAGACTCAAGGATCGTGCGTTAGTAGGTCTAGTTACCTTGTCATGAGTCTGTTGGCAATTACTGTGCTACCTTGGTGCTTTGTAGTACGTGTGACAGTGCTTATTTAGCCTTTCTGTACTCCAGCACTTGTGTTTTAGAGTCTGTGTCCAGTGAGCCTCCACTAGTTGTAGCCTGATGACACGTTTTGACATGTCAGCCCACCTGGGAGTGGTGGTGTGGTAGTTCCTGAGACACGATTTTTAAGCTAGTTTCTGTGGGCTTCCTTCCCTGGCAATAGTGTTCGCTGGGGGAGAAAACTATCTAGAGGCCTGGCTCATGGCATTGAGCTTGTGTGTACACAAGTGGTCAGGGGCTTCTAGATGAGCACCGATAGGCATGACCCTGACTAGTCACCCGTTACTGTAGTTCCTGGTTCTGTTTAGATAGTGTCTTAGTCTCTGTCATGTTTCTGTCATTGTAGACGGACACTCGAGGTGCAGTATAAGATGTCAGTGGACGTAGCTGGCTGTTCTTCTAGTGAGGAGGTGCTTCCGTCACGTGATGCATGACTCTCATGTTTCTCACACGTCGTGACCATCCCGGGTTAGCCCTCACCTAGTCTTGCTCGAGGTCAGTATTGCATTGTGTGCACAACATTCTAGTCGTGTGTGTGTGGTCGTTTCCAGAAGAGTGTGCATGGCAATCGAGCCGTGTATGCCTTAGGGTCTATCTTGTCTGTATGGGTTTTTCTAGGCCTTTTGCCTCTTTCTTGCAGGCCTTCGCTTGCTTGGTGTCTCGACGATGGATCAGTGACTCCTGACTTCGTCAATTTAGAGTTTGCCCTTCTGTTGACACCTAGAGTAGCTCAGGGAGCCAAGGTTAGTTTGGCAGCCGTGTTTGATCGGTACGGCTTCTTTCCCTTTTCTTCTAGCTGTCCTACTCCTTCCATTTTTGGCTTTCTTTTACAGCTTTGTAGTTTAGTTTTCCTGCTTTACTACTACTGCTATTTTAGCTATTGTTCTATGTTACTGTGTTATTTTTTAGTGGGGATCCGCGTGATCCCTACTGAGCTAGTGACATAAGGCTCACCCCTATTTTTCAGGTGGGTCATTCTGCTTCCGCGGTTCCCGGTGTGGCGTGTTCATAGTTGCCAACGGTACCTACGTCGGGATTCCCCCGACCTCAGTGTATGTCCTTCTTTTTTGTCGACTGTACTTGCATTTCTTTTGGACTGGACTATGGTATAATTGTTAAACTGAAACTATTATTTAATAAGTAATTTTATTTCTGCTACTTTAGCAAACCTGATTAATGAAATATTATTACTTACTGTTATATCTGGGGCATTAATGTACTATACGACAATCCTTTTTCCCTTTGGAGCTTTACAGCTGGATTTCTCCCCCTCACTCTCTCTTTCTCTCCATCGCCCCTCTCTCCCCCTCTCTTGCTCTCTCGGTGGATCGATCATCTCGGGACGTTGTAGGCTTGACGGGAGGCATCCTTGGTGAGCCCGAGGCGCGAGAAGATCGGAGTTGTCATCGTGGAGGCGACGGTGGAGCGTGGAGGTGGAAAACTGAGAAAGAAGGGTGCGGCCTCCTAGGGTTGAACGGTGAAGATTCGGCATTCTCATCTTAAACCAAGTAGGGGGATGGCTTTCTTACCTCGTTAGGATTGTTTCCCCATCCCTTGCTATGCTATTAAGAGGCCTATATGCATGAACATTGTCTTTATGTTTTAAGAGCATGAACATAGTCAATTATGTTTTAATCCCTCCATGGCCATTATTTTTATGTTTTTGGATGTTTAAATGTGGTGGAATGGATGTAGGAAGGCAGGGAACGTGTTTTCCCATCGATTTGAATCGATTGGGAGGGAACTCCATAGAGTTACCCGCGATTTGGGTTCTTTGGGAAGCAAACGGTCCAACCAGAGACTATTTTTAGGTCGTGTAAGGCGGTGGATCTTAGCGGTCGCACGCTAGACCATTTTCATGTGTGTAGCGGTCCTTCGATAGACCGTTTGTGAACCCTAGTGGCCTATAATACGACTATGAAGACCCTTGACCCTGTAAGGCGGTGTAAGCCTCGCGGCCTAAGCCTAGACCATTTATCATCCTCTGGCGGCCAATCGTATGACCATTTGTGACCCCTTAGTGGCCCAGATTACGACCGCGTAAGCACTTTAACCCTGTGAGTCAGTTCGAGCCTAGCGGCCCTAATATAGACCATTTATCATGGTGTAGCGGTCAGTCGTTCGGCCGTTTGAGACTGTAGCGGCCCTATATTAGACCGTTTGTCTGCTGCAGATTACAAATTCAATCTTGTTCATTTAATTATGTGTTTAACGAAGCATGCTCGCCATGTTTAAATATTTTTACAAACTGTGGCACATTTTTATATCCTAATAGAATTATTTTCTCTTTCCTTCTGATGGAGCCACTAGTCATAGCCCGACGACCTTTAGTGTCGGCACACCTGGGAGAGGTGGCGGGGTAGTCCCAGTGTACAGTTTTTAAGCTAGTTTTCGTGGGACCCCTGGGTTATCAGTAGCATCCTACTGGGGGGGAAACTAGCTAGTGGCCTGGCTCATGACATTGAGCCTGTGTGTACATACGTGGTCAGGGGCTTGGACTAACACTGACGAGTGTGACCCTGACTAGTTCTTGTCCTTGGTTACTGTTACGTATCGCACTTGTCGCGTTCTAGGCTAGTGGAGATACTTGAGACGCAGTGTAAGTCATCAGTGGATTCATCTGGTTTCTCTTTCTAGTGGTCCTTTTCTCTCTCCTATCACTTGGAAATGTTTAATTTTAATCTATTGGTAGATTCAGATTATGACTCTTGCATATAATTCTTATAGTAATTGGCATCTTATTTAGCTATCTTTAATTGTTCATATAATTACACAGCTTTAATTAATTGTTGTCTCTTATGTCATTGCATGCTTAATTACTTTCATATGTTTAGTTGCGAGGTAGGATTCAGCGTGAACCCTACTGAGTCTATGTTGTGAGACTCACCCTTCCTTTTCCAGGTGAGCCAGAGCAGCCACCCGTCAGCGCATCTCGTGCTTTTGATGGCAAGTCGTAGGTGCCAACAGTGGTCTGTTAGTTGGTCTGTCTTTTCTGGTCCTTTTGGCCGAGGTATGCCCCGTGTAGTTGTTTATTTTGACTCGTGTTCAGTATTGGACTTGTAGTGGTGGATTTAGACTATTATATAAATATATCACTCTGATGTTGTAAATTGCTTCCGCTTACTGTGCTTACAGTGTTTATAGTGTTTAAAGTTTAAAATCTCAACTTTAATCTATATTGCGCTTGTAATTCGAATTCGATATTTTATTCAGATAATTATCCGATTAAACAAATACGAATTCGAATTCGGTTCAAATTTTAAACGGATAATTGCCATGCCTATGCTCTAGTGAGGGGCGTCAAGGAGGAGATCGAGAAGCTGAGATCCACCGTCGGCATCATCAAGGTTGTGCTTCAGGATGCCGAAGGGAAGCAGGTGGGATCGGAACTCATGTGCACTTGGCTCTCGTCTCTTAAACAGATCCTGTTTGATGCCCAGGACGTCTTGGACGAGGTGGCCATAGATGCTGCCCTTCGGAGAAGAGAACGGTCAGATGGTACCCCAAGGTTAGTGAGACCTAACGTGGGAGCCAAGGTACGCAACATCATCGGTTGTTTTGGTACCGTAGATCAATTCTTGTCTGACCATGGCATCGCACACCAGATAAAACACATCAGGAAGAGGCTAGATGCTAAATCAAATGGTATAAATTCACTTGGGCTGCAAATCTTAGGTGGAGGTGGCATGCCTGAGCTCAATAGACGCAGACGACTGCCAACTAGTTCTCTACCAGATTCTGACATCATTGGCAGAGATGATGAAAAGAAGAGCTTAGAGGAGTTACTATTATTAGGATGTGCTGATGGAACTGAAAGAAGTAGTAGCAGCCGCAGCAGCAGCAATAATGTCCACGTCATTACTGTCACTGGTATGGGGGGAGTTGGGAAAACAACTCTGGTGAATCTCGTGTGTAACAGCCCACGAGTGAAGCAACATTTTCACCTAACAATTTGGGTCTGCGTTTCAAATGATTTTGATTTGGGAAGGATCAGCGGAGAAATAATGGACGCCATAACCAGTTCCGACAAGGTAGAGGAGCCACGCAATATCAGAAATTGGGATATAACTCAAAGAAGGATCAAAGACAAAATAGAAGGAAAGAAGTTTCTGTTAGTATTAGACGACATGTGGGAAGAGAATGATCATGCTAAGTGAGAAAGTTTGTGTAAGCCTCTGAGGTATGGTGGGAAGGGAAGCAAGATAGTAGTGACAGCTCGATGCCAAAAAGTAGCACATATGGTAAGAGGAACTCATATCCCTTTGGCAATTATGTCAAGCGAGAATCTGTGGTCAATGTTTGAAAGGTTTGCTTTTGAGGGATGTAATCCAAATAACCGTCCACAGCTAGAACCTGTTGGCAGACAAATAGCTGACAAGTTGAAGGGCTTGCCGTTGGCGGCAAAGACAGTTGGCCGGCTGTTGAATGCACGATTGGATGTGAGGTATTGGCAAAACAACTTGAGAAGTGAGATATGGGCACAGTCAAGTGATCCAAATAGTATGATTGGATGTGATGTCTTACCAATTTTGAAGCTTAGCTATGATCAATTACCCGGGCATCTAAAACAGTGCTTTGTATATTGCTCCCTTTTCCTGAAAGATCATAGCTTCTCTAAAGATGAGCTAGTCCAACTGTGGACGGCCCAAAATTTCATCCATGTTCTAAAAGGCTCCCATGCAGATCAGAGTGACATGAACGAAAACTTTGATGATTTATTGCATGCATCTTTCTTTGAGCAGAGTAAGATGGGATTTGTGATGCATGATATAATACATGACCTCGCTGAGCCAGTTTCTCAGGATGATAGCTTTAAGGTGGTGCAGAATGACAGAAATGAGAGAATACCTGAAACAGTTCATCATGTGTCAATTGTTACTGCTAGTTTTGATCCTAGGAGCCTGAATAAACTATGCAAGTTGCGGACCCTTCTATTCTTGCGCCCATGTGAATTTGACTTGAACCCACATCTTGATGCTCTGTTTATGAAGTTGAAGCGGCCGCGTGTTCTGAGTCTACGCAGGTGCAAGATTGAGGAGTTGCCCGAATCAATTGGCACTTTAAAACATCTCCGTTATGTTGATCTTTCAGGCAACCTCGTTATCTGGTTGTCCGAATCCATATGCAACCTTCATAACCTGCAGGTAAGAATGCAAGCATCACTGCTAACCTGACGGCCGCAACTATTAGTTTATGACACTTGCACATGCACAGTGGCATTTATTAATTAGTATTCTGTTAAGATATATCTCATCCATCCATATATTCTTGATGTATATCACACGTGCACATATATGCATGCGCAGGTCCTTAGACTCGGAGGTTGCAGATCGCTTGGCTCTTTGCCACGCAACATGAGCGCACTGGTCAACTTGCGTCGTTTGGAAGTAGATGATTAAGAACTGGTATCCACCATCGAACATCTTGGGAGATTGACAACTTCGAATCCGGCATCTAGGAGTAGGTCACGAGCAAGGAAGAGGCCATTTAATGGAGGAGCATGAATCGGATGCGACATGATATCGGCATATTTCCGACTCGACATGATGATTTGTCACTCGGAGATGTAATTTTGAGATTAGAGTGGTTATGTCATATTTTTCAAGTAATTTTTGGATTTTTTTTAAGTTTTGTTGGGTCATAGTTATTATTTGCGATTTGTTTTATTTAGAGTTGTCTTATCGAGGTTAATACGTAATTCTGTTATCTCTTTGGACGTCTCTGTAATTTTTCAATATTATAAATAATATTGTGCTATCCCCAATTAGGGTTAAGCGATGGCTAGAACCAAAATTGTGCAACACGTCTGTGTGTTCTCGATGTCCGACCCTCCTTGCTTCCTCTGGTGAGATGCCAAATCTTTCTCTATTCTATCCTCTCTTTCTCCCCACGTCCCTTTTCTTTGCTCAATGCTCCCCGTTACTTGCTTTTCTTCATTTAACCTTCTCCCTCCACCATAATAACCAGCCACCATTAATTATTCTTTAGCCATTTTTTGCTTTCTTTATTTCCCACGTTCCCCCCTGCCCGTATACCTCCCCAGGTCATTGTGTCTGTGCTTCTTCTTTCCCTCTGCCATCTGTGCGTCCGCGATCGGCCCCTCTTTCACGCGCAGCAACCTGCCGGCACCTCAGTGAACTCCGCTGTTGCCCCACCGCCACTAGACGCCATCGGCCGCCCGCCTCGCCACTCGCGCGGGCCATCACCGCCACGACAGCCGCTGCAACCGTCGGCCACACCCCCTGCCGCCGCATCACCCTCCGGCGCCAACACCGGCGTCCACCTGTAACAGAACATCTGTTAGCCACCAGTCATGAACCGGCCGTTGGAAGGTTGTTGAACCGGTGAAAGGTGACTGTTATAAGCCGTTAGTCATTGTCTTTAGTGGAGGTTGTTATATGAGTGGCATTTTGTGTTCTTTTTAGTAATTTTGATAGATGAAAATGTATGGGATGAGGTGGCACAATCTCCACCTGTAGTATGTAACAAGAATCAGCTATGAGCCTTATAAAAGGAGAAGGTCTGATCGTAAGAAGGATCATGACCCTTATACCAACCTGTTATGCCTTAGTGTTGTGTTTTAGTGGTTATTCCTTCTCTGTTCAGAGGTGTGCGTAGAGCTCTTGCAGGGAATTCTGTTCTTTCGGTTCTTCCATTCTGGAGCCAGAGCCTGAAGGCTGGAACTAGGAGGAATTGGAGGCTCTTCCTCTTATCTTCTGGAAGCGTCGTGCCACTTGCCTCCCTTACACGGCCATAGCGGTCATCGCTTCCACCCCCGTTGTCGCTATCACCGGCCTAGGGATCTCCAATCAAGTCCATCGCCGTCATCGGCACTGGCGGTGCCACAGAGCCATCCACCTCTCTGTTGGCAGCGCCATGGACTTCGAGGTCGACGTAGACGGCTCCACCTCTCTCGACGGTGGGGTCGTCTAGGTCGGCTCCTGTCGGTGGCACTTGTGGCATTTCGGGGGCCTCCATCCTGTTGCTAAGGAGCACTCTAACTTTGGCGCCTTCGATGCAGACGTCGAAGTCGAGATACACGGCTCCACCCTTGTTAACCGCAGGGTTATCTGTTGTCTTCGAATGTGAACCCTTCAGCCGCTACTGGAGTAAGCCGTACCCCTCCCTCCCAATGCTCTTCATCTTTGTGTGTATGTGTATGTGTATATGCACGTGTGTTTGTCAGGGCCCAGTGCGTCGGGGAAAAGCGTTTGGGAAATGACGACTACCTCGTGCTGAGGCTGTTGGCCGACCAGACGATAGTGGCGGAGCTAGGGTGCGGTAGAGGTGATAAGGCACGTCCTCGTCGGTAGCACCCTCGAGGACTACAGAGAGGTTGATGGTGTCCTCGTTACGCACTAGGGGTAGTCAGTGGCCACCATCTTCTGATTCAGCCAGGTCACCTCGCACCACTCCCACATGACGATGGAGGAGGCTTGGAGGATTGATGACGTCGTTGATGGATCCAGTGGGAGGGGGTTGTAGGGTCCGATGGATCCGACGGGAAGGGGGTTTGTATGGAGCAACATCAAAAAGGGGGAGAATGTTGTGCATGCATGGTTCATGTGTGGTTTTGATGATGTCCAACTATGGTTCATTATTGTGTTTTTGATAATCATCCAACTATGATTCACTGAGTGTGTTGATATTTTTCATGCTATTGTGTTCTTAATGAGATATTATTAAGTGTAAAGATTTCATTTCATGGGGAAGAGGTCCAGCGAAGTGTTGAGCCCGCACGAGCGACAAAGAAAGATGAAGGAGAAGATGAAGGTGTACGAGTTGCAGACCAACTGGATAGGAGCCAGTTGGTAGGATTGAAGCAGCTTGATAACAAAGTGATGGAGAGGCAAACAGGTTAGGATTACTGGCTACTACCTCTTTTAGCTTAGGCAAGAGTCCGCCAATCTGAGTGCACATTCTATCCACCCTATCCGAAATGATTTTGAAGAGTTCGGCAATGGTGGGGTTTGGAGTAGGGGCATCGTGATGGACTCGCCCATAAGCACTTGGCTTAGTCGTGGACCTAGGCTCTTCTACATGCGGGACTCTTTGCCTCCAACTATGACCACTTGGTTGGAGGTGCTTGGGTGGGAATGGTTGGAGGTGAATGGGTGAGGTCAGTTGGAGGTGACTGGGTGGGACTGGTTGGAGGGGACCAGGTGGGGAAGGTAGACCCTCCTAAGCTCTCTCTTCTTGTCCCACTATAACTCGATGGGTCATTGCCTCCTAATCTCCCTCAAGCATTCAATGCTTCTCCACTTTTCGGACGCTTTGTAAAAAAGTCACTCTTTGGCAAAAGAGTATTGCCTGGCCTCGGACATGGGATAACACTTAAAATATTTGTCCATGGCGGCTTCCCAATGTAAGTAGTCACTCAAGATTTTGGAGTCATAAAATTTCGAGGCTTCGGGCCTGATGAAGTGGAGGGGATGGTTGCCAAGCCCATGGGTGTCATGCAACCAATTATATGGCATGGGAAACTTGGAGTCCATTGGACACCGGGGAACTACAAGATGGACATGCCGACACAAAGAGATAAGACATGCATAGTTGGAATGCAGACTCGAATACAAACCTAGACTCTAACCAATATTCGATACGTGGCGGAGGTAGAAACCTCACGCAAGAGACTACCTTCGAAATGCCTATCTTTTCAGTAACGTCTTTTGATATACCGGTTACAGGGATGAAATGTAAACCAAGACACTTTTTTTATTTTTTTTAAATAATAACTATCCTAGACTCAACCATGCTCTGATACCAATTTGATGCGGGATGACGACGCGAACCTGGGACTCTAGCTCGCAGACGTCCCTAGCAAGGAAAACGCATGGATCTGTGCAGTTGAGAAATCGAAAATGAGTCGAGGGTATCGACTTTTTTGCGTGCTCGGATCGAGTCACGGGATGGTTCCACTCACTCGCTCGCAGCGGTGACTAAATTGATCGAGCTAGAATTCTAACACACTCATGCAATGGCATGTAGAAATATATACAAGTAAAGCACATTGCCGTGAGGGGTGCAGACTAGATACCTCCACGCTACCGGGCCTAGGGAAGACAACCCCGGCCAAGATCCGTACTCCCAGAAAAAATGACCTAACAATAATTACAGAAATGTAATTCACTGTGCACTCCACGTAGGGAGGTAAAGGGATACAGTGGGACCCAGGAGTATTATCCTTGGGTTGACGGGTGGCTTCTTGGGCAGCGCCGATGGTTCCGGTGCACTGCTACTCGGGCGGCAGCTTGCTGTCCTGAACTGATTCTTCTGTTTCAACAATGTGCAACATGGCGAGAAAAATCACTGCAATCAGCACGAATGTCGGATCGACGCGAAACCAGCGCCGTTGTAAAGCTGGCTTGGAGATCTAAGACCACCTGATGTTACAAGAATTTTCCTATCTCTATAGTTTGCTTGGTGGAATTTGTAACCGATGGACTGATAGACTTAGAAAATACTAGACAGATTGGGATCTACCTGAAAACGTGGGTTGACCGAAGGTCAAACTGTGGATCAGGGAGTGGGTATTTTTATGGGAGATGGAGGGGGAAGTAAGGAACACGAGAATAATTTTTATGTATTTTTATGAGGTGATTTGATAGGGGGAATGGATTTTATGGTTGGGGTAGTCAGATCTGGACTGTATTTTATTTTCATATTTCTTTGAGTGAGAGCATGTTATTTACTTTATTATTTATTTTCCTCCTTTTTATTTTACACACACGCATATATAGGAATGAGTGCGTATATGTTGTTCATGTAGATGTTTGGGATTAAAGTTAATGGGGTTCAGTGTTAAGTGGGTGATTAGCATGGTTATACCGGTGGTGTTAGATTGTTATTAATTTGAAGAGATGCCATGGTTGAGTGCCACCTGATGTGACACGACCTAGGGATGGAAACCACTAGACCAATGCTCCTTGGACCTATGACTCGCGAGCAAGCAACTTTACCGGCGGAATCACTCGGGCGAGCTCACTTGCGTAGCGCACACTAGTGCCCGTAGGCAACTCGGCGATGGTGGAGAGGGTCCAGGATGGGACCTCGCTGTTCCGGGGATTGGTTAGCTTGAGGATGAACTCCTAAGAACTTGGGATGCCCGATTCAATGGGCGGCTAGCGCGCCGAGGGCATAGGTTGAAGGGTCTCTCTCACAACTCGCTCAACGGTGGCACTCAATTCAATGAGAATTTGGGACCGAGCACTCTCTCACCGTCTGACGGAGCTAGGAAGTAATACTAATTAAGCAAGGTAAACCAGCAAAGAGAGGGGTGGCAGAAGCTCACATGAACAGCGTGAAGACGTCAATCCCGGCCGGAGACGATGACGAGCGGGGAGGCGTGGGTATGCACCCGCACGTAGCGCCGATGTAGCTTCGGATGGCGAAGACCTGCCAGTACATGAACTACTCCCTCGCAGAGGAGTTGGACTAGGGGTGGGGAAGTCCAATTACAACCAAACACTACCTCCACGCAGGGAGGGGCCTTCAGCCAGCCAAGCGAGGGGAGGGGGAAGAGCCGCAACGCCAAATCTGTCCTTGTGTGACCAGCAGGGGCAGAGGATGGAAGCTGAGCTGCTACGGGCATCTCTCGGTGCTGTAGGAAGCCAGGGCCATTACAGAGTCATCCGGGGACAAGGTGGCAGTGGGCTGTAGGCACTGGCAGTCATCCAAAGGTCAGCCCAGGGAGCAACACCTTTGTCTTTGTGGGGGGCTCTGCTTCTGTTCTGCCTGGGATAGCAGGACAAGGTGCCAGTGAAGAGGCCGCCATGAGCTCCTCCAGAAGTTTCTAGAGGCAGGACCAATGCTAGATTAACTGGGGCTGACCAGGGACCAGACCTTAGGAGGCCGGTGTCGCTCGGTGGCCAACGGTGGTCGCAGTAGCTCAGAGATCTGGACTGCTCAGAACTGCCCCTATCTGGAATAGGGTCATGGATGACTATTGCAAAAGCTGCCTCGAGAGCTTCCGGACTCCGATTGGGATGAGGTTAGCGATGACGTGACCCTGGACAAAGTATCTTCGAAAGAAAACTGACGATGCCCTGAACAGATGTCGGAGAAGAAAGTTCTGACCTAAAGAGTGGGGGTCAGTCCAACTTGGGACAAACAAAACCCATTTGCACACTTCGGCGAGGATAGCCAGAATCGGGTGCTCTAGCGAATGACCTCCTTCTTCTTGGAGGTGATGGGGGACTTGTAGATGTACGTCTCAGCCAAGTTTCACCCCAGGAATCACAAGGGGGAGGCCGGGGGAGCTTCTGCACTGAGCCTCTAGTTGTCTGCCTGGGAGAAACTTCGCAGGTCGCCAAGAATCACTTTTGTGGACAGCTCCAAGATCTGAAGAGAGCGGGGATGCTCTCGTTGCAAAGCTGACAGGAATACGAATCCATCGGTATATGGTACGTCTCCAAGAGCTTCACGGTGACGTCGTGGCAGCCTCTGCGAGTTGATGGTACACTGCTGCCTTTGAGCTGGGATTGTAGGTTGAAGATGATAGGTGGGAGGGAAATGGGGTAGATGAGAGCGGCAATGGGGTGGACAGGGGTGGGGATGATCCCTGGATGGGAGGGGGGTATGGGGTGGGCAAACCTCAGTAGGGGTCCTGCGGAATGCCAACTGAAAACAACGGTGGCACGGAACGCCGCAACTACAGCAAGGACAACAATAACAGTAGGAACAGTAAACACGGTGGCCGGTAAAATCTCGGCTCTACAGCTACTCCTATAGTACCAGAACTCAATGCCCCGATCTCACAGTCGGGAGACTACCAGAACACGGACCATCCTAGTCACGCTACTCGAAAAATGTCACGACACCTCTGTCATGGAGGCCTATGCTCACACACAAAGACCCACTCTAAAACCACGCGCAAAATCTCGTCTCGCAGACGAGAAATTGAGTCATGACAAACTCACATCACATGACGGGAGTACCTGCCCACCAGAAGCATGGTCGGATACGTCCACTGACAACTTAGTTCGCAGCCTCAGGTGTCTGCCTACGATGCCCCACGGGGAGACTGAGACACCGTATAGTAATCAAGAACACAAGGACTAGCTGGGGTCTCGCTCGTCAATGCAGGTCCACACCCCCAGTCACATGTGCACACACAGACCATGCGCCCTAGGTCAGGCCCTCTAGCTGGTTCATCCTCCGAAGCCCGGACTCAGGCTGCGCGTGGGGGCCCTACGATAACCAGCTTAACAACTGTCTCACTCGGGTCACGCTCTCCACCACACCCAAGTGGGTCCGCACATATGTGTGCAGGTAACCTACGACTAGTGGGGGCTCACTAAACGTGGACACTGAAAATCACGCACACACCCATCTCAAGTAACGCGAAGTGATAGGTGGCTCGTAGCCACCAGACTCTGGACAGCCCACTAGATCTAATAACCCAACGGTCCTTGAGTCACGAGACTCGAGTCAAGACCGCTGCACATGACAGCACAACGCTGTCAATCTGGCTTAATCCCTAGGTTTGAAACCACGGTGACACGATTCTCAAGGCAACTCACCAGCCGTCGAGTTGATCCCTCGTCCAGGGGACACACGGGAAACCTCCAGCCCCAGGCTGGTTAAATGGACTCACAGTCCAAGGCCAACCACATGGCCCACGCGGAAAGCACTTTCCGGCGAAACCCACGTCGTGTGAGAAAGACCCACCGCACTCGTGCTGACTCACGACGACTCGATCTAACGCAAACACGAAAGCTTAGAACACACACGGGGTCACCCAGACCCACAAGACCCATGACATGCTAATAGAGGTAACTCGGTACCTCCGTACACCCCTAAAAACACGAACACAGAACCCCCGAGTGTCCATGACTCCCACAAGACCAAAGGTCAACCACTAAGTCACAATCGGATCGTCCGGAGGCCATCAGAGCACGAAACGGACACGATAAACACGAAAAGCCCGTGGCGGTCCTCCCTGGACCGTCACAGCGCCTGGCGGTCTCCTTCGGACCGCAAGGCCTGGCCTAGCGATCCAGCCAGGACTGCAAGGATCCAAAGACTCTCGAACCTCAAGCGGTCTCCTCCAGACCGCCAAGCAAGGTGGCGGTCCGTGGCCTGACCGCTAGCCATCGGCTGGCGGTCAGTCGCAAGGCCGCTACCCCACCTGACGTCGAATCGACCACGAAACAGAAAATGGTCTTGCCCTGACTGCAAGGCACACCCTGGCGGTCTCCTATAGACTGCAAAGCACGGCAGCGGTCCATTACGTGACCGCAAGGCTCGAACTGACATAGGGGGACCCTAGTGATGGCCAGAGGACCGCCTCACCCCCTAGCAGTTCCTGGAAGGACCGCTATGTCGTCCCGAGCCCGAAAATGATGAATTACACAGAAAATCCCATTCCACGTCCTATTCACACCCACATAAAGAGAAAAATAAGGGAAAACTAATCCCCAACCTCTCTAGTATCGAGAGGACCCATTTAAACCTCAAAAATCACATCGAATTGCGAAAACTGACTCACACCCCAAAACATACATTTTTACCCAAAACGCGAAAATAATCTCGCACATTCATTCCCCTAATGCATACATATCGCTCATCCTGTTAACAGGAAGCAAATATACAAACCACAAAGCATCCGGTGCCGGCGTTGTCACACGGACGCCATTCCATTAGTTACAGAGATGACAGTTTACAGAAGAAGAAGAAAGGGGGGAGATGGTGATGGGGTAAGATGGGCTTGTATATCGCCCCTCCCCCCGCTCACTTACATTGTAACAGAAGGGAAATAAACAGGGGAAATCGGCAAGAAGAACCACGAAACCAACCTAAACTCTCTCCGCAGAAAATAGAGTATCGGAGCTTCTTTGCTTCAGTCAAGTAGAGGAAGGCGGCAGTGAGGAGGACCTCAGGGGAACCCTTCTTCTCCCCCATGAAACCCTTCTCCCTCGAACAGGTTGGATTGGTCATCGGGCTCCCCGGATCGACTCCTCTCTCAGCCTTCTAGTGATGGCAATTCATCTCTTCTCCCCTTTTTCTTTTTCCAATTAGTTCCCCCTTACATGGTCGAACCAAGTGAAGATATATAGGGACAAGCTAATTCGGCGTGAGGAATGGCGTGCCGGGGAAGGGGCATCTGCAAGCTTTTGCGCGCAGGAGTAAGGGGCGCGTCGGTGAAGAGGCGCATCATATTAGCTTCATTTGCTTGACGCGGGTTAGGCGGTGGGTCCCGGGGATGGTTGCAGGAGTCACCGTGACCATTCATCTCATCGTGGTCCTACAAAACTTTGACGAGAAGGCTTGATGAAGCTCTCGGGCCGACGTACGGCCTTCATCGAAACCTCGAGTATCCTCTCTTTGAACACGCGGGTTTTCCATTGACACGACCTTCGACACTGCGGTTCGTGTTGCTGGCTCGGCCCGACTCGTGCTCGAAGCATTGTTGAGGGGTAGAATGCCACCTGGGATGTTTCCTCCTTGACTGGGCGATCATTCGGTCACTAACGGACCTAATGTGTTGAGCAGCCGTACCCCGTGCCAGGTTATTGGGGTCTTCTACTGTCAGAGCCTTCGGTTCCCTATTCTGAAGGGCCAAGGGCATTCTTTTACCTCGAGGATCTTTTTGTTCAGGCGGTGGGTCACCAAGTATACCTTTATCCTTGGTCAGACAAAGGGGTGTGGTTTATGCGGCACGACCGAGTCAATGCCGATTCATTGGGCAGGCTTGATTGCAGTGTCATTTGGTTGTAGATCCTTCTTGATTCTCCTGAGATGAAGTCCCCAGTGTTCGTAATGGGTGACTTGAGGCGCTGAGAGCTTGAGAAGGCTTTAGTGTATTGATCCTTCAACTTCTGTGTTTCAGTGGGCCGTATCATTCGTCTTTGAGGCTTGATCGCCATTGAATTTATTTTCAGTGCCAACAAATGCCCCCCAGCCATGGGTGTTGTGAGCAAGGCACGAGCGTAGCAAGACCGATGAATGAACTTTGTCTGGGTAGATTTCCTATTTGGACGATGAAAGCTCAGAACGGCCTTTAAATCGGCACAGGTGTTAATCCGACGTGATCGATTTCTAGGGTTAATACGATGCGCCCTTAACCGGTGTGCCTTTGCTGAATGGGGCTTAAACCGATGTGCCCTTTTTGTTGAAGGGGGCTTAATCCGACGCACTAAATGGCACGCCGGATTAGCAAGGGAGGTAACTCCCTATAAAACCCTTTCTTCTTTGCTCTCTCTCCAACCCAGCTTCATCTGCACAAAACCTTTCTCTCTCCTCCTTCTCTTCTTCACAGTGGCACCGAGTGAGCTTGAGAGAGAGTGAGAGTGGCCGAGTCTTTAGAGCGGGTGAGTGTTGTTGTCTATTCGGGTTTAGAAACCCACTTTTTAGGCCCCAGGAGGCTCCTAGTAGGGCTTGCCCTCGGAGCTATCCCCTCGAGTGTCCTGCTTTGGCCTTGGTGTAATGCCTATGGCTCTTTTTTAGGGACCGCTCCCTTGGTGGACATGTCCCGCCATGATTTTTCCCAATGGCTCTGTCTCGACCCATTTGGTGAAATAGTCGATAGCGACCACGAGAAATTTCTTCCTCCCTTGAACTTTGGAGAAGGGGCCCAGTATGTCTATCCCCCATTGAGCAAATGGTCGAGGTTCCATGAGGGTATGTAGCGACGTAGCTGGTTGGTAGTGCAAGTTGGAGAATTTCTGACATTGGGGGCACCTCTGGACATATTTGAGGCAGTCTTGCTATAAGGTGGGCCACCAATACCCTTGCCAGATTAGAGTCCACGTGAGTGCTCACCCTCCCACATGGCTTCCGCAGAGTCCTTCGTGGACCTCTCGAATGGCTTGCCTGGCCTCCGTGGGAAACAAACACTTTAGTAGAGAGGTTGAGAGGGACCGATGATACAGGCGACCATCGATCACTATGAAATGCGCCGCTCGTGCTCGCGTGCGGCGAGCCTCAGCGTGGTCACCCGGGAGTTGTTGTCGCAGTAGGAAATTCAAGAGGGGGTCCATCCAGGTTGGTTCATAGTCGATGGCATTTACCTGGGGTGTCGTCTCCTCTATGCTTGGTGTTGATAGCTCCTCGATCAAGATAGATCTCCAGTTGGAGACTATGGTCGCTGATGCCAGTCGGGAGAGAGCGTCTGCTCGCACGTTCTCTTCCCTAGGAATGTGAACCATCTCGAAGTGGGAGAATTCTCCCATTGCAGCCTAGGCCTTTTCCAGATACTTGATCATGGACGCATCGCGTGCTTTAAATTCTCCCTTGACTTGGCTGGCGATGAGCATGGAGTCGCTATACACTCGAACACTGGTTGCCCCTAGATGCTTCGCCATTTGAAGCCTTGAGAGGAGCGCTTCATATTCAGCCACGTTATTCGTGGTCGAGAAATTGAAGCGATGAGCATACTGTAGCTCTACCCCCTCTAGTGACAGTAGGACCAATCCCGCTCCGCTACCCGCCGCACAAGACGATCCATCCACGTACAGTTCCCATGTTGGGCCTAAGGACTACTTGGACACGTCCTCGGCGGGTAGGGTGCATTCCGCTATGAAGTCGGCGAGGGCCTAGGCCTTGATCACGGTCCTCGGGTGAAATTTGACCTCAAACTTGCCCAGCTCGATAGCCCACTTAACCAACCTTCCAGATGCGTCAGGATTATGGAGGATCTGTCGTAGAGGCTGGTCGGTGAGGATGATGATTGGGTAAGGAAGTACGGTCGTAGCTTGCGGGCGGTAGTGATTAGGGCCAGGGTGAATTTCTCAGCCCGTGAGTACTGGAACTCCAGACCCTGTAGCGCCCGACTTATGTAGTATACGGGCTTCATGAGGCCTGCTTCTTCCCGGGTGAGTACGACGCTCATCGTGCTCGGTGTCAGCGACAGGTACATGAGTAGTTGTTCTCCCTTTTGCGGCTTGCAAAGCATGGGGGAAGTCGCCAGATAGTGCTTCAGCTCTTTGAATGCCTGCTCACATTCCTGATGCCATTCGACCTGCCCCTTCTTCTCCGGTGTTTTGTTGGCTTGCTTGATGAGCCGGAAGAAGGGAATACATCTCTCGACTACTCGGGATAGGAAGCGGGTCAGGGCGGTGACTCGGCCGGTGAGGCATTGCACATCCCTTACTCTCATTGGTCGCTTCATCTCAATCACCACTCGGATTTGATTAGGATTCGCCTCTATTCCCCGATGTGTAACAAGGAGGCCGAGGAACTTGCCTGATCTTACCCTGAACGCACACTTGCTTGGGTTAAGCTTCATATTGTACTTCTTGAGTGTAGCGAATGTCTCCGCCAAGTCTTCCAAGTGCTCGGGTGTTCGGAGGCTCTTGACGAGCATGTCGTCAATGTAAACCTCCATTTTGCGGCCAATCTGCGCATCGAGCATGTGGTACTATTGCATACCGATATGAAATATAGACTTAAGTATAAAGATTATAAACAAAATCATCCATGCTTTGAGATTACGGTGATTTGAGGTGAGAAGACAAAAGGGGGCATTCAACTTTTATCTATTCTTGGGTTTTTCAGGGAGAGCGCGGCGGCAAACCTGGCATTACCCTTCGATTTGTGCGCTGAAGATTAATCATGTGTGGAAGGAACCATCATCCACTACCTGCTTGATCCAGCAGCTGCGTGATTCAGTGAAGGGGATGCGACGACTGCTTGACATCCTGTTAGAACGTTGACCATCATCTCTGACTTTAAGAAGGGGAGCTTGAACTCCAATAGAAATGTTGAAAGGGGGAGCTAAATACACTTAGAATCCTTCAGATCTTGATTTCTGCACATATGCTCATGTGTTGTTGAATATTTTTTTTCCATCTTACAACATTTGAGAATATTTTGTGTGTGGTTGTGCGGCCAAGGTCGGCTGCGTTTATGTGTGGTTGTATAGCCAAGGTACGCTGCATTTGTATGGGTTGTGCTTACAGCACATGTGTGTATGTGCCTTACATCTAGTGGAGCTTAATCCTCACACTATGAGTGGTGGACGTAGGGGACACAGTTGTGGACCCGAACCACCTAAAAAATTGCATGCTCATATCTGTGGTTTGTCTTCCATTGTCGATCTCGTGTGGGCTCTATGGATATATGAGTGGATCTCTTTCATGTTCAAAAATTATGTTCTAACAATCTTGTACCACTCACGAGTGTGATTTGAATCGAGGTGAGAAAGAGAGGTTGGCTATTCTTATCCATTGCATTATTATTCTATACTTAACTTTTAAGGGGTGCTAGATAATTAATTTTTATAGGTAAATTTTTTATTGGTAACCAGTTCACCCCTTCCCTCTTGATTACCATTCGTCGGGGTGCAACAATTAGTATTAGAGCCTTGGCCTCTGGTTACACTGACCTTACGGTCACAGAGTAAGATCCAAGCGAATGGCAAACAAAGGGATGATTCCCGAAGGGCACTCGATTCATAAACCTCCATTTTTTGATGGTTCAAATTATCCATATTGAAAGGATCGAATGTATGTTTTTCTCCATGCTCAAGAATATGATGTCTGGCGTGTCATAAGTGGAGGTCCATATGAGCTACCCGAAAATGATGATGAATGGGAAGAAGATGATATTAAAAAATGTGCAGTAAATTACAAAGCAATGAATATCATACAATGTGCAATTCATCCTAATCAATACTCACATATCTCTATGTGTGCTTCTGCGTAGGAAATGTGGAACAAGCTGCGATTGATATATAAAGGAACATCTAAAGTTAAGGATACCAAAGTAAATTTATTGGTCCGTGATTATGAGTTGCCCATGATGAAGCCAGAGGAATCTATTTCGGAGATCTTTGCAAGGCTGGTGGAGATAACAAATGGGTTGAAGGACCTCGAAAAGGAATATTCGAACCAAGATCTTGTAAGGAAAGTACTGAGATCACTATCACGATAGTGGCATACAAAGGCCACTGTAATTGAGGATTCAAAAGATCTCAGCACTCTGACATTGGACGAGTTAATTGGCTCCTTGATGATGTACGAAATCAACATCAAAAGGAGCGAGGAGAATCATAAAAAGAAGAAGGTACTACAACATTGGCATTGAAGATAAACTCACAAGAGTCTGAAGGAAGTGAGGAAGACTCCACAGCTAACACTGAGGATGAGGAGCGTGTTGCTATGATCACCAGAAGGGCGAGAAAATTTGTCAAGAAGACTAGAAGAGGTGGTGGTCAGTTTAAGAAGGCACAAAGGAAGCCTATGTTCAAGAAAGGTGAAGGTAGCAAGAAAGAAGAAGTGATTTGTCATGAGTGCAAAAAATCAGGTCACATGTGGGGAGAATGTCCCAAGCTTTTGAAGAAGACTAAGAAGAGGAAGCCCAAAAAGCCCAAAGCAATGGTCGCCATCTGGAGCGACGAGGATGAAGAAGAAGCTGAGTCACAATCTCATGCACAACACGCATGAGTCAACATCAGAAATGTATTCATGAAAGACCATTGACTTTTAACCTACAAGATAAGATATCATCATGTTAGGTTGTTTATCATCAAGACGTCATTAAGCATAAGACACACAATATATTGGAATCATCAAAACCATTGTCAAAGATAACGAGGGGGCGCACTGAACCCAACAGACTTTCACATTCCACTAGGACTGTCAAATCCATCCTTTCCTTCTTCTGGGTCTGGCCTGTACATACTCCTTTTGGGCGGCCAACCCATCTCGTCTCTCGGCTTTCAGGTTTGACTCACATGTCCTACTAGGCTGTCAAGTCCATTCTTTTGTCCCAATGGGCTTGGTCTATGCATGCCCTTCTCGGGTTGCCAACCCTATTTACCTATTGGCCTTCGGATTTGGTCTATATGTCCTACTCGGGCTATCAAATTCATTCTTTCATCTTGTTGAGCTTGGTCTATGTACGCCCCTTTTGGGCTGCCAACCCATCTTGCCTACCTATTTGCTGTCTCGTCCGGACTTGGCCTATGCATGCCTTCCCTGGGCTGCCAGACCGTTCGGCCTACTAGCTTTTGGGTTTGACTAATCATGTCCCTCTATGACTGTCAAACCCACTCGTTTGCCTCACCGGGTGGGGCGCACACGTCCCTTTGGGGATGCCGAACCCCCTCTGCCTTTTGGCACCATAGGTGAAAAAAAGAAGAGAAGAAGGGGGCAGAGGCAGAGGGGTCAAAAAGCATTTTTGTCGCCCCACCTTTTCAGAACTGAGGCCCAAACCCATATTTTTGTCAGAACTGGAGCACTTTTCCACGATTCTGTCAGGGTGGGTCCTCCTACCTTCTATAAATAGACCCCCAGAGGTCGAGTTCAAAAAACACACAGAGACACACGGAGATCTACGAGGAGAACACACGCCGGGGCAAGGAGCTTGTTTGTTTGTTCTGACCCACGAGGGGCAAGTCCCCAGGTCTTGTATTTATGCCCGTACGGGGTATGTTTGTAATTATGCCCCTCAGTGGGCCATGTTTGTAAGTTTCTACGCCCCGGGGCGGCTGAACTATGTAGTTCTATCCCTACGACGGAGGAATTACGGAAAAGCCCTCTATGTTCGCCAAATAGACCCGGCCCAGGCCCAACGCCTTATTGCAAGTCACCTCCATGCGCCTTCTTCTTACACTAATGGGCCATCTTCTCTTCATGGGTCCTCTCCTCTCGATGGGCCTTATACTTCTAATGGGCCTCATTCTTCTAATGGGCCTCCTCATTCTTCTCCTCCTTATGCTGCTGGCCCAATGAGTCCTTATGCTCATGTTCCTTCCAGGCCCATGTATCCTTCCACTCTTGGAATGGGCTTCCCTTCTCCTTCTCAGACTGGATCCTCTCATCTGGCCCATTACCTTACCCCTAGTCCTAATTCACAGCCTCTTGCTCAAGCTGACCCATATTCTTCTCGATCACTCCCTACGTAGGAGATGATTGCTCAAGCCCAGTGCCAGCTTGATGAACTTCAATGCCAGATCGATCCTAAATCCTCCTTAAGTGTTCCATTCGCTTTTCAAGACCTTCGTCTTCCATCTCCATCCCAAATTCCTGCATATCGTCATTATGGTGGAGTCGGTGACCCCTACGTGCACTTGAAGGAGTTCCTCTATGAGTCGGCCCAGATTCGACATGACCAACATTTGATGGCTTATCTATTTGGACTGTCATTGGAGGGCCCAGCCCGGGATTGGTTCTTTTCTTTGCCGCAAGACTAGATTGTGAATTTTCAAGCTGTCCAAGAAAGATTCATTCAATAGTTTTAAGACCAGGTTGGGCCCAAGTACTCTATTGTGGATCTGGCCCATGAGAAGATGAAGCCCAACGATGATTTCTGCAAATTTGCTGACCACTGGCGTTGCCTTGCTGCACAAGTCTCGGGGCACATTCCGGAGCCAGAGTAAATCAAGATGCTTATATCCAATACAACACCCGAGTACCGCTTCATTTTAGCCCTTAATGACATTACCTCCTGGCAACAACTCTATAACTGAGCCCACTTCATTCGCTAGCAAATCCAAGGTTCCCTTGACACCGAGTCCCTTCCACCCCCTACATCCACTTACGCTTCGCCCTCCACATATCCCTCCACATATCAACCCTCCACAAGTCAGCCTTCCACTTACACCTCGCCCTCCACATATCAACCTTCCATGAATCAACCCTCCACGAGTCAGCCCTCCACCTCCACATACCCACATGCGTCTTTGCATGTGTCTTCCTCTCCAGTCAAGGTAACATCACACCCCAAGCAGGTGGATGTTGTCTACATACCTCCTATCTCCCTTCCCACTCCACATATGCCTTCACCAAATCCCTTCGTCACTAGCCACACTCCATTGCCTATGCAACCGCCACAACTATCTCCATCTCATACCCCTCGACATCTGTCTTGCCCGAAGCAGGCTCCTCACCCTCCATTGCCGGAGTGCTTCACAGCTATTTTCATGGCTTTGATGGCCACTCATGTGTTGTCGTTCCCTCCGGTTGTGCCTTGCCAACCTGCAGTCGGGAATATGCTTCAATTCTGTGATTTTCATCGCCAGCAGGGACATTTGGTCGAAGATTACCCCGAATTTTGGGAGTTTGTTTATGGCTTGGAAGATCAGAAGAGGATCGATTGGGCCACTATGCATAAAGTTATTTTTAGATCTTCGCAGCAAGCAGCAACAAGAAGCGCCGCCCAGATAGTCGTCCCCATCTCTGCAAGGCCAGGGGCACCCTTGTAATCTCTCATCTAGGGATGCACCTGCTCCATTGTCTACCTCATTGCCATCTCCATCTCCACCTACCTCGCTATCTTCACCGCCTCCTACCTTGTCTCCATCACCTCCACAAACCCAAGTCTCTGCTCAAGCTAGTGCTTCCTCCACTTCTGTCGCTACTTTCACTACTTCAGCTCCCAACGCCGCTCGACGTGTCATGCCAATACGCCGATGTTGGGCCCCAAGGCCTTCAACTTCCTCTTCACCCTCTCCGCCATCTCCACCACCAACATTACCCCCATTGCCTGCATCACCATCCTCTCCACCTCCCTCTTCATCCCCACCATCTCCGTCTTCACCACCAGTGCCTCCATCACCTCCACCCTCTCCATCTCCACCACCATTTCCATTACCCTTATTATCATCCTCATCATCTAACCCATCCCCATTGCCCATGTCACCTCTGTCTCCACTACCTTTGCCCACTCCATCTCCACCGTCTCCGCCACCATCCTTGGCCAAGCCTGAGCAAACCATCCCTTAGCCTTTACCCCCACCGACACCTTCACCTTTGCCTTCACCCTCATTGCCTTTGCCATCACTCGACACCCCCGCCATGGAAACCTCAACCCCATCTGAACCTTCTCCCCCATTCACTTCTACCCCACGGTGCGGGTGTGTGCTACCTTTGGTGTCACTTGGGTCTGGTCTCCAGGGAGACGATGAGGCAAGTCAGGACAATTCAGTGTCGGTTATACATTTCAAGATTCAAGAGTTTATCTGCTAGATGCCAATCCGTGTCCTGGTCCCTAGCTATTTCGAGGATAATGAGCCACTATTTCCTATGATGGTTGTCAAGAAGAGTTCATTCGAATTGGTTCTAGTTTCTTCGAGAGTGAGGCCGGTAGCAATCTCTTTGCTTGCCGGAGGATCTATCATTGATGCTATTATTACCCCTCGCTCCATTGCTATTTAGTTCACTGGCCAAGGAGGGTTCTCTACCCGCATGGTGCTAACTCTTACGGCTACCAAGAGTTTGCTGGATTCTATGTTCAAGGGGCAATTGGCCATATTCTCAGGATTCTTCAAGGACATTCTGCACTCCTTATGCAATCTCTCTCAGTTTATCAAGTCGGCGACATCAATGCCGTGTATTGCTCTCCCTTAGTTTTGTCCTTCTCTTCTATCAAGGAAGTTGTGATTCATGGCTGATTTTCGAGTGGAGTTGTCGAATGTCATGTTGCTAGTGTCAAGTGATAAAACTCCATGGTTTTCTGATGCTCATCCATCTAAGGAGTTCATAGTTCAAGAATGTCCACATATTGTTAGCACTGGATGTCTAGGGGCAGCCGCCCTAGCGAGGCTGCATGTTCATGACCGAGCCAGGCCATCTGCCAAGTGGGCCTATTATTTGAGAAGATATTTCAAGACAAGAGGCCTAAGGGTCCGAGTCCATGCCTGGAGGGCCCATGTTCAATATGTTTTCGCTAAGAAGAGGTGGAGGCATAAGTTTAAGGGCCGTCATTTGTGCACTCAGGGGTCCACTCCTCCTTCTTCTCATTTTCACTCATCATTTATTCTGCTCGGTTCCCACCCTTGGGTGGTGTATCTTCCCTCTTCTAACACTGTCTCTACGATTCTCTCCTCTCCTCCCAAGTCTGTGAACCCCCACTTTTCTTCTTCTCGTTCGGGGCCTCTGAGTTTTTCACATTCTCGTTATTCTCAGCCTCGGCCTATGCCCTCTCCTCCGGTACAGAATAATGTGTAGAATTCGGGAGAAAAGTAGAAACTTTTTACTCGATTTTGTAGTTCCAATGTCCGTCCTTTTCCATGTCTGCGGGTGGGATTTTTCATCTTTGAATGATTCAAAATCCATGCGACACTTTGTGCCTTGTTCTTTCATGGCGTGGGTCCAATGCCGCCGCCATGTAATCGCTCTGTTCTTTGTCAAGGAACAGGTTTCTGCGCTTCTTCTGAACAGAAGATTAGCCAGCAAGCGTTAGTATCACAAGAACACATGGGGTGATCTGTTTTCTAGCTTGATGTATCTTTGTTTGTTCTTTAATAAACAAGTTTGGAATCTGCAGGGGGATCCCTGAATCCGTCGCAGCCGCCTCTGCACTGGGCGGCGCGGCTAAAGATCGCTCAGGGTGCCGCCAGGGGTCTGGCCTACATCCACGAGTGCAGCCCCCGGAAGTACGTCCACGGCAACGTCAAGTCCTCCAAGATCCTCCTCGACGACGACCTCCACCCCTACATCTCCGGCTTCGGACTCACTCGCCTCATGGCCGCCACCCACAGGTCTTCCTCCCACTCCACGGCAAGGAAGCTCAGCTCCGGGTCCGCCCACCTGGTGGCACCCGGCATTAACGGCCCCAAGCTGTCCACCAACTCCCCCTCCTCGAGCTACCTGGCGCCGGAAGCCCGCCTGACCGGCGCCGGACTGACCCAGAAGTGCGACGTCTACTCCTTCGGCATCGTGCTGCTGGAGGTGCTCACGGGGAGGCTGCCGGGCGTGCGGCCGGAGCACGACAACATGGACCTGGAGAGCTTCGTGCGCACCGCCTTCAAGGAGGAGCGCGCTCTGTCGGAGATCGTCGACCCGTCTCTGCTGCACGAGGTGTACGCCAAGAAGCAGGTGCTCGCCGTCTTCCACGTCGCGCTGGGCTGCACCGAGACCGACCCGGACTTGCGGCCGAGGATGCGGGCCGTCTCCGAGAGCCTCGATCACATCGGCAGCCCCCATTAAGGTTTCCTGTCAGGTAGAGAGAGAGGGAGGCCATTGAGAATCTTGGCTTTTGACGGGTCTGACGTCTGAACGCTGATGTGTATGGCCGTGCAAGTATGATGTATCCTGTTGTAGTGTGAGAGTGAGAGTGAGAGTGAGAGTGAGAGTGAGAGAGAGAGAGAGAGAGAGAGAGAGAGGGAGAGGGAGAGAGGGAGAGACTTCCTACCTGGCGGGTCATCGTGGAGGATTTATGCCTCTAGGGGCGGGAGAGGATCAGATGGGTGGTGACTTTTGGCGGGTCTGAAGTCTGTAGACGGGGAGTTTGTGCGGTTCTCCCATCTGAATCGTGCGAATGTGGTTGTACCCTGTTGAGCGAGCTTAAGCTTGTAAGTATTCATGATCTGTTGCGCTATTTTATCATCAAAATTGTCTTCCTTTTCGGGTACACTCGACTTGGCTCTCTCGATTGGGACTGCACGGACCATGTGATGCGTAGTGCCCGCATCAGTTTGGTCGTGATGAGAGGCCCCACGAGTGGCTACAAGGTGACAAAAGTCACAGCTTGCGTTGGTTGCAGGCTTGCAGCTCTGGTAAAGTTCTGACTGTGCTCGGCACATGCCTAGTGAATTTGTCAAGTTGTTGTCCGTAGGAATTGGAGGGAATCTGAGTTACTGCAGTCTGAAACGATCCTATTCACCCAACAGATCATGAAAACATTAGACTATGGTGTTAGGGTAGGTTGCTAACGGCGGCGTCTTCTTCCTGGTGGAGTAGCCCACGAAAAGTCTCTTGGGTGGAATGTCTGGTGGTGGAATGTATGGTGGGGGGAGCTCTCGTCCGGAACTCCCTCCCCTCCTCCTCCCGCAGGAGACCCGTGTCAGTCGAATTTCTTCGGGATTCTACTGAGTTTTTATGAGGTTGATTATTTCGAACTCATCTGAAATCTATCAGGGAAGCTCGTCCTCTTGATTTCATTGAAGACACCCCAACCTAAATCCCAACAGAAAAATGTGCTCACTCGTATTTACAATCAGGTAGACGAAGGGTCGCGACTGGAACACGAAAAATAAGTGTTAATATTGCGAAAACCATAACTCATGCTAGGATTGACAACATTTGATGAAACCATGACCAAAATTTTGATTAAGAAGTCCTCTTGATTTCATCTGAAGACATCCCAACCCAAATCCCAATAGAAAAATGTGCTCACTCGCATTTACGATCAGGTAGACGAAGGGTCGTGACTGGAACACGGGAAATAAATGTTAATATTGTAAAAATCATAACTCATGCTAAGATTGACGAAACTCGATGAAACCACGACCCATAGTTAGATTAAGAAGTTTGCTTGATTTCATATGAAGACGTCCCAATCTATTTCCTAACAGAAGAGCGTGCCCACTAGTATTTATGACCAGTGGTCATAGGGTCACACCTGTTCAACCCGAAGGGGTGCTTAGCATTAACTCCTCTTCAAAACCAGCAACCTTGGAGCTTGTTAGAGCCTCGAGGGACGTGGATAAACCCCTGGGGAAGCTTGAAAAACTATATAAGGAGGGGGTTTTATGGGTGGCCGTCCTTTAGCAACACTTATCTTCCATTTTCTGCCACCTACAGGTCCTCTTGTGAAAGGAAGAGAGGTGAGGGATCTTGGCCTTCGCGTAGGAGGGTGGACCTGCAGTGAAGTCTTGGTGGGTCTGGTGTGTGGATCTCATCCCTGGATCAAAGGGTAAAGCTAAGGTGAATCTGGGGTGTCGATATTATCCCCGAATCATCGGTTAACATCTCTAAGGTAGGCACTTAACCTCAAACTTAGGGGTCAACGACGCACTAGAATGGTTTTTTGAGAAAAAAAATTTCTACTCTCTAAAAGAGGGACTAAGGGGCTGGTGGGAATGACCATCATATTCATTTTGGGGTTTGTTTTTCAATCAGTTTCGTGTTTCATGAGATGGGAAGGTCTGTGCAGGTTTTGGGGATGGCTATAATATGGTCTATGTATGTTTGTATTAGCCATGGGAAGGTCTGTGCAGGCTTTGGGGATGGCTATAATAAGGTCTGTGCATGTTTGTATTAGCCATGGGAAGGTCTGTGCAGGTTTGAGGATGGCTATAATAAGGTCTGTGCATGTTTGTATTAGCCATGGGTAGGTCTGTTCAGGTTTTGAGGATGGCTATAATAAGGTCTGTGCATGTTTGTAGTTGCCATGGGACGGTCTGTCCAGGTTTTGGGGATGACTATAATAAGGTCTATGCATGTTTGTATTAGCCATGGGAAGGTCTGTGCAGGTTTGGGGATGGCTATAATAAGGTCTGTGCATGTTTGTATTAGCCATGGGAAGGTCTGTGCAGGTTTTGGGGATGGCTATAATAAGGTCTGTGCATGTTTGTATTAGCCATGGGAAGGTCTGTGCAGGTTTGGGGATGGCTATAATAAGGTCTGCACATGTTTGTGTTAGCCATGGGAAGATCGGTGCATGTTTGGTCCAAGCATGACTAAGGTCGGTGCAGGATTGGTCCAAGCATAATTGAGGTCGGTGCACATTCCGTCCAAGCACTAGTAAGGTCAGTGCGCATTCTGTCCAAGCGTTAGTAAGGTCTGTGCACATGCTGCACAGACCTGAGTGAGGTTCGTGCACATGCTACACAGACCTGAGTGAGGTCTATGCACATGCTACACAGACCTGAGTGAGGTCCGTGTACATGCTACACAGACCTGCGTGAGGTCTGTGGACATGCTGCACAGACCTGAGTGAGGTCGGTGCACATGCTGCACAGACCCAATTTCCAGAACTGAGAATAAGGTGATTTTTGAAAGGGCATTTTAACTTGTAAAAAGTTAGAAAAATAAGAAATGATGGGAAACCAAGGTAGAACCTTCCTATAGAAATTACATGCACCCATGCAAGATGCCATTTTCCTGAGATTTTCGAACCCGGTCATAGTCCTTCCCTTTCCTCGTTTTACTGCTTGCTTCAACTGGGATTCTTACCCATTTTTATTCCTTTCCATATCCCAGCTTTCCTAAAATCAATGCCCTTCGATTCTCCTTATGAATACCCCGCATTTCATGACCCGGAGGGGAGGGGGGGCAACTTCATTGAAGGGGGGAGGTGCTGTCGGTTTCTCAAGGAGGGGTGCCCCCTGCGCAGTCAAAGCTTCATCCTTGAAGGAAGCTCCCTCCCGATCATGCATCCAGGCCAAGAAGCCCACAGGCTCTTCATTCCCTTTTCCTCTCCTATTCTTTGCTCCCTCTATCGTTTGTTTCATTGCATATAGTTCATTTGCATACATTATACTATCTACATCCTTTTATTCCCCCATCTCACCCACGATGAGTATCCAAGGGTGCACACTTGCACATTCATTTTTAACATTCATCATTACATCACACCCTTTGCATAGGGGTTTAAAGGGTAAACACCCAATAAGGTGTGTCATTCCCCATATTCTTCGTGCTTATCTACATTCGGATTTGATACTACACTTGGGTTTAATTCCATTTTTTTATTGGTGTTTGTGTTCTTTTGCAAGGGTAATCAAAAGAGGAATTCTCTCCATCGACCGGTCGATCGGAAAGGAAGGAAGTCGGCTCACATCTCCCCACGTTTCAGGTATTCCGCGATCCCTCCATTTTGTTTATTGTTACATCATTTCGAGGCCCGCGCGTCTCTGGCGATCACCCTCCTCTTAGCATCCACGCATGCCCCCATTTCTCCCCTTTTTTCCCATTCTTAGATGCATATATTTCTTTATTATTTTTAAGTGGATTTTTCCATGATCTACAAGTTACATTTTGAAATATTATCCGTGCCTTGAAATGTATTTTCTAAAAACTGTAAAACGAATTGCAGAAAAATGGGAATCAGCGCCTTCCTGAGAGGACGCTAATTATGATAAAAATAAAATTATATAAATGAATGTGCCCATGTCCTAGCAGATGCTATTTGATATAGCACCTGCCAGGGAGGACGCTATTTTCTCTGCTCGGTTATTTTCGTGAGTTTTCAACCCCATCGTGGGGCACCGCTTGGCACTCTCACCCCATTACGTGGATAAGGTCCCTGTTTTGATTTGATCGTATACCCCTTAGCTCTCCGAGGTGATTGAGCACTTCGTTGGATATTCTGATCCTTCAGACTAGCGATTTCATCATAGAGACCTCCGGAAGTCTCCGTTAGTCTTTGATTCCCTCAAGACAGCCGAGCAGGTTGTACCCTAAAAATCTATTACACCATTTTATAGTCATATCTCTCTGAAGAAACATGACAAATTGGCCCTCATTTATGTTATTTTCTGGCATTTTTGAGAATTATCACTTTAGGATAATCTGCGCCTAGTGTAGCAGATGCCATTTATGAATAGCGCCCTAGTAAGTGGACGCTTTTCATTTCGTGCCTTTGTCTACTTCTAGAATGAGCGCCCATTCATATGGATGCCAATTCTTATAAACGGCTCCTACAGAGGACGTCATTTACACAGTTTTATAAATATGTCTCAGATTTCTAGATAAGTCATCTCTACTTGATTCTGCCCTTGAAATTTCAAATTTCGTTAATCTGCCTTAGTATTCTACAATGATCTATTTTCCTTGAAATTCTATTGGCTACTAAAACTATAGTGGATGTCAAATCACACAACCAATGCCTACACATTTAGGGCCCAATCTGGTCCTGGGAGGAGCACCCAAAAGTACATGTGCCCATGGGAGTTAAATGATTATGGTGTGGCATTGCACCGGAGTGCATGACTATCTTGATTATGACGTTCCACAATCTCTCTCTCTCTCTCTCTCTCTCTCTCTCTCTCTCTCTCTCTCTCTCTCTCTCTCTCTCTCTCTCTCTACCCCTTGCCGTTCTTGATCAACCAACACTACTGAAGCAAGAAACCCTTGACATCCCGCATCAAACATTCTGCGAGCTTTAATTGTTGAAATGAGGAAGTGGGATGGAGAAGGCCGAATACCTTGGAAATAGGATTAGGGCCTCCAAGGATGCTGAAAATAAACCCTCTTCGAACTACAATCCACTACGGCATCATGGGCCTCTAGCCAATCTATACCCAGAATCACATCATAATCTTTCAACTGCAATGCATAGAGTCTGGTTGGCATATTCTGCCCCTCAATCCATACTGACATTTTCTCTAAACAATGAGGAGTGATCATAAAATCACCCGTCGGCAACTCCACTGCCAAATCACAAGACATCTCGATGGTGGACTCTTCAGCACAAGTAACAAAATCCTCGGATAAGAAGCGTTAGAATCAAACAAAACTCGGGTCGCAGAACCAAGAATCATAACTGTACCTTCCACCAACTGAGATGCCTCTGTCTCTGCACGAGTCATATGCATCACGCGTCCTCGAGATCTCTGCCTCTCCACACTAGCTGACCGCGGCAATGGTGGAATCCGCATCTATTGTTGAGACTGCTGGCAACTACTGGGTATGAAACCGCTGAGGTTGAAACTGCTGATGCTTCTGAAACTGGTGTGGCTAGTGTGGCCTCTGAGGACAGTCACGAGCCATGTGCCCCACCTAATCACATCGGAAGCATGTCACAGGCATATGACACGACCTGCCGGGGTGGAAGTCATCACACCATGGACACGATCCCCGCTGTTCACTTACGGAACCTTGACGCTGAAATGGCAATGGCTGCTGCACACTACCCACCGAAGTCTGCCTCTGATCTTGCCGCTCATGGCCTCTCCTACCAAACCCTGCCTTTCTAAACATCCGCTTAAGCCTCGAACTAAATTATGTGGAACCCGCAGCAGAGGCTACTGAAGGAGATGGCCCTGATCTGCCTAAACCCTACTGAAAAGTGTTCTGTTGCTGAATAGAACTTTGTTGACTTCGGCCTGTTTGCATCTGCCTAGCACTAGCTTGCTCCTGAGTCCTTGACAAGTCTTCCTCCAAATCTACGGCTGTTTGATAAGCTATCTCCATGTTTGTCATACAGGTGGCAACCACCACATGCCTAAGCTTGGGTCTCAATCCTCTAATAAACTGCCTGGTCTTTATCCTTTCGTCTACCATAATGTGGGATGCATAGCGGCCCAACTCAATGAACCTCCAGCGATATTACATCATAGACATGTCTCCCTGAGTTAGCTCCATAAACTGATACATCTTCTTTGACCTGATATGCTCCGGACTGAAAACACGCTCGAAAGCTTCAAGAAACTTTTGCCACGAAATCTGCTGGAGGGGGAGAGACTGGAATGCCGACTCCCATTCCGTAGTCCACCATGATAAAGCTGAACCCCACAGTTGATAGCTAGCCAACACCACCTTCTCATCTTCCGTACACTTTCATGGAGCGGAACACCCTTTCCATGGCATCTATTCAAGCTCTTGCTGCATTTGGATCCGGCTGTTCCTCGAATTGAGGTGGATGGAACTGCAAAAACTCTTTTAAAGCTCGCCCACGACCTCCTTGAGATGACGAGCTCTTTTCGGCCTCCCTACCATGCTACCAGAGATAAAACTGGTACATGCCCTCGACAAACTCCTCTCGTCCCTGCACTCCTGTTGCTGCCACTCCTGCCGTCGAGTGAGGTGATGTCCTGCTCTTCTCCTCCTAAACCTCAGCCGATTGCCCTTGCAGGGAGCAGGTCCTCCTCTTAGGTGCCATAATCTTCTAACATAAAAAAGGAAAAACGGCGGAATCAATAAAACATATGGTGCCCTATATCAGTTGCCAACTATACTGTGTACTATGGACTTTTTAAACTGTTGCGATCAATTTAGATTTTTATACACCCCCACAATCATGCTCCGACAAATTTTGACCATTAACTAGGACCTCACTAGACGGTTAATAATACTTGATAGCCGAACCCGAACCAATAGGGGATGAAATTTCTAATTGGAAATCCATAAACATAAGTTTCACGGATACAGACTTAACAAAATTCAGAGAAATAAATGAATGAGTTGCTCCTGTGTCAAAAAGAATAAATGCTGACTTTGAGAGAATAATAAGAGTACCTTCAACCAATCCACCCTTCTCGATGGCCTCCGGTTTATTCTCCTAAAGGGCTTGGAGCTTGCCCTAGTGCCTTTGGCTTCCTTGTAGCTTTTTCAGTGTAGCTTGGTCAGAGATAAGAGGACACTCAGGGATTCGGTGGTCCCTGCTACCACAACGCAAACATGCGCCTAACTTGCACCAGCATTCCTCCATCTTGTGATCTGGTCGGTCACAATACTTGCAGACAGCTTTAGATGGGGCAGTCAAACCTACCTTCATATCATCATTCCTTGGTTTCTTATCCTTCGATGAACTTGACCCGCCGTTGGGCCTCTTCTTACCATTTGTGGGTTTGAAATTCTCAAAACTTGTTGTTTGCTCTCTCTTCTTGTCTCCCTCTCGGATTCGCTATGTCATCTCCATGGCATCTTCAAGGACTTGGGCTTTTCTTACTATCTCGGCATAGTTATGGATCTCCATAGGCGCCAACTGGTTAATGTATTGAAGCTTCAGCCCATTTAGGAACCGCTTGGCCTTCATCTTCTCTGTAGATACCAAGTACAGTGCATAACGAGACAATCAGCAAATTGCGCCTCGTACTCAGCAACTGATAGGTTTCTCTGCTTCAGAGTAGGGAACTCCGCCGCCTTCTTTTCCTACACACGGTCTGAGAAATACTTGTTGTTAAAATGCTCCTTAAATTCATCCTACGTCGCACACCTATTACCGAGTGTGGCTTTCACGGCTTCCCACCAAGCATGTGCATCGCATTCCAACTGGAAGGTAGCCAAGAGGACTCGCCCTTGGTCACTACATCGCATAACTCTGAAGATATAGTCCATCTCCTTCAGCCAATGCTCTGCCTCATAAGGGTTTGCAAAACCACCAAAACGTGGGGGACTCAAGCCTCGAAAGTTTTGGTGGAGATCACCAGCTCCATGATGTGCTGCTCCCTACGTTACTTGCTGCAGAGCCTAAGTCAAGCCCTGCACTGTACGTTGCATGTCTCGCCATTGAGCACGCTCCGCTACCATTGCAAAGAAGTCCTACAATGTAGGGGAATTGATTTGAACACCTTAACGAAATTTCCTTTAGGGTTTTATCAGTTAACTCAACCCGAGTCTCTACCCCATCTCACTGGGTTGGATTCTAAACTTGACCGAGGTCACGGGTTATATTGACACTTCTAAAATCCTAGGGACTTTAGAAAACCTAGGCTCTGATACCATAAAACTATCACACCCTGACGTGAAAGAATCAGAGCGCAGTAGTCATAACCGATCATGTCAATCTGAGCACAAATTTGCCACAAGAGACCATACATCTAATTTCCAACAATTAAAAGCAAATAACTAAATTTCATTTAATAACGAAATGAAAAGTGTTCACAACGACATCTGGTGGACTTGGGCTAACTATTACATCAACTTACAAGAAAGAAAAGAAACATAAGTTCAAAAGTGACTCATAACAATCACTACTAATGGCTACAACGACTCTACTGATTGACATGACAGATGCTAAACTGGCTCACTCCACAGCATTACTCTTGCCTGTCCCCATCCGTTTGCGTCTCCTCATCCGAGCTACCTAGAAGAGAGGGACAACTGGGTGAGTGAACGCTCAGTAGGTCCAATAGGCAAAGTATAAATAATTAGTCAATTAATCATGAATGAAAACATCAAGCAATGAAATTAACATGGATAGCAGTGAACTATAGTCATCAAATGGAAGGAAATAGTTGTAAGGACACCGAGTAGAGCGGGAGGCAGAGTTCCAGCGGATGGTGGAGCGGGCCAAGGCGACCGAGGTAGTACTTTCTGAGCACGTACACCCTACACTTTCCCTTGTGAATTATGCTTTTATACTAAAATGCAATTGACTGATGGTGAATGCATATGTGTAGGTGACGGAGCTGACCGCCGCCATAGGAGAGGGTGACCAGTTGCGAGAGGAGCTCGTACTGGTGCAGGACGAGGCCGCCGATTTGCGGGAGGAGCTGGCGCAGAGTTACTGCCTGAGAGAGGAGGCGACCCCCGCTTGCGGGGTGAGCTGGAGTAGAGCCTTCACTCGGGGAAGGAGGTTGAGTGCCTACATGTCGAGCTAGAGCAGAGCGTTCACTCGAGGGAGTCGGAGGAGCAAGGCCAGGTTGAGGCGCAGGAGGAGGCAGCCCACCTTCGGCAGTAGCTAGCACAGGTCAGACCGTCGGATTCAGTGGAGATGGCACTCCTTTGGGCAGTGGTAGAGTGACTCCGAGCTGCGGCCTCGGAGCTAGAGCGGTATCGACAGGAGGCATTCGAGCTACGCGGTGAGTTGCGAGCATACAAGGAGATGAGCCATTCTCACAGCGGGATGAGCGGTAGCCGTGCGGCCCCGAGTGGGAGTCAGGCTACTCACGGCTCTGTTGGGCGTTACCTTGCGACTTCCTCTCAATGGTAGAGGAATGAGGAGGAGGACTGACACCGGCGACGAGAGAGGGAGGAGGGTGCGACCTCTGCGATGGGCCCACCATCGAAGAGGCAGGAGGGAGGAGGTGATAGCGACAAGCCAGAGGGGGCGGCCTGATTTTGCTTTGTACTCCGACACTAGTACATGATGTGACATGATAGTGACCTAGTTTATTTTTCTTCTCTCTCTTTTTTTTTCTTTTTTTGTTGATTTTTTTATGCTATGTATGAATGTATGAAAATGTAAATTCTCAGACCGTGGGAGACATGTGAGAGGAGAGAGGTGACGACTTACAGGTGAGACACAAGGGAGAGGCGAGGCACACTGACTTTATGGGAGAGACGACGCGAGAGGAGAGAGGTACGTTGACTCTGCGGGAGAGATGACACGAGAGGAGAGAGGTATGGTGACTTCACGGGAGAGACGACGCGAGAGGAGAGAGGCGGGCCGACTCTGCGGGAGAGATGACATGAGAGGAGAGAGGCACGCCGACTCTGCGGGAGAGATGACGTGAGAGGAGAGGGGTACACCAACTCTGCGAGAGAGACGACGTGAGAGGAGAGAGGTACATCGACTCTGCGAGGGAGACGATGCGAGAGCGGAGAGGTACGCCGACTTTGCGAGAGAGATGACGCGAGAGGAGAGAGGTACGCCAACTCTGTGAGAGAGACAACGCGAGAGGAGAGAGGTATGCCGACTCTGCGAGAGAGGCGATGCGAGAGGAGAGAGGTATGCTAACTCTGTGAGAGAGATGATGCGAGAGGGGAGAGGTATGCCAACTCTGCGAGAGAGACGACGCGAGAGGAGAAAGGTACGCCGACTCTGCGAGAGAGACGACGCTAGAGGAGAGAGGTACGCTGACTCTGTGAGAGAGACAACGTGAGAGGAGAGAGGTACGCCGACTCTATGAGAGAGACGACGCTATAGGAGAGAGGTACGCTGACTCTACGAGAGACGACGTGAGAGGAGAGAGGTACGCCGACTCTGCGAGAGAGACGACACGAGAGGAGAGACACGCTTGACGAGAGGAACGAGGGTGAGCATCAAGCAAAAAAAGCAAAGGGATGGGCGGTCGCCCTTAGGCCGCACAGGACATATACGGCCGCCTCTAGGCCATATGTATCTATTGGGCAGCCTGTAACCGGCCGCAGGATGTAATAGGCATTAACATATAGGCTGCACGAATCCAGAGTTGTGCGGCCCATAATGGGTCGCTCAAAGAAGAAGGGTAGTCTATCATTAGACCCTGCACCCCTGTCTGGATTTTTCTTCATATTGCATAGCATATTCCCGCAGTTATACTATGTGTTTTCTTCTCCTACTTGTTTCTACTTCATCACAATACACACACCTATTATTTGCACCCTTACACAGGGGTTAAAACCTCCCCCCGGTGCGTTCTCCATCAATTTTTATCCTTATTTTACCACTTTGGGATTGATACTACACATGCAAGTTTCTAATGGGTTTTTATCTTTGTGTTTGATCTTTGTTTTGCAAGAGAGCATGACTATAACCTAAGGCCCTCTTCATCTAGCCGACTGGAAGGAGAGGAGGTCAATCCCACACCATTCTCCGCATCCCATTCTTCAAGCGTGATCAAGTCTTAATCTTTTTCAAGGTACACGGTCCCGTTGCACCCTTTCTTCATCCTTTTGGCATTATTAACCCTTGGTGGCGATCACGGTCAGTATCCTCATCTTTCTCTTCACCCCTTTGTTCATCATCTTCCATGCCCTTCATGCTATTATGTTATTAGCATAGTTAGGGGGTGGGGTAAAGGAGAGAGATAAAAACATCAACAAGCACGAGCAAAGAAAAGATAGGGCAGCTGTTGTACTCGGATAATTTCCTAGCAAAATGCTCTCGAATAAGGGTTCAGAAATTTCCTCAAACATCTTCAAGGCATGGGCTACCCAGCCCTTCCTATAACCCAATGGGCCCGACCCAGGACCCTAACCAGTTAGCCATGGCATACAGTTATGCCAACAATTAATCGGGACTGCTCCTGACCGCCCAGTTGCAGGCTTTGCCCGCGCTCCACACGACCTCCCGGGCCAACCCAAGGGTGCCTTGACTACAAGTCATGCCACGTGGCACCCAGAAATAAGGTCGGGGTCTATCCCAAGATGCCATCTTCTAACCCCTCCCCCCCAAGGTTCCCCAAGGTTAAAGGAAGAATTAATTAAGTCAACCACATGCTTTGGAGGCCCACAGTGCACGTGTCCGGCTCACACGTGTGTGTCACGCATTTTTTCGAACATCTTGTGGGCACGCATACTACAGCCTTTCTACAGCAAACCATGGGCCGACTCATGACTCTAGCATACCAGCCGGGTTTTACAATGACCCCCCAGCAAGTCGGGGCCACCCCCGACCCTCAGACGTGTGGCGACGAGCCACTTATCCTTAACTTTCGGGTCATACCGAGGCTACCCTGCCAACTAGCCGTGCAATGCGGCACACACCTCAAGGTCGGTCCCACGTGCCCAAGGCACCTCTTCTCGACTCCCACATGCTCATGTCCTCAGCCCAAGGCCCATCCTGAGGCCCCCCAGCCAATTATCCAGGCCGATCAACAACCCAAGGTATGTCGGGCATTTACCCGAACACCTTGTGAGCGGCAGCTACGACTCGACAACAACACCCCCCATGGGCTAATCCTAGCATCCCAGATCCACGTGTCCCTTAAAGGACACCCCCAGACAATGAAAGAAGACCCTCGAGGGCCATCCCTCGGGGCTGCGGCTCGCTCGGGGGGGTAGTTCACTCCAGGGGGCGGCCGTGCCCCCTTGGAGGGTGAACACCTTGGGGGCCGCACCCTCCTCCCAGCCCAATGGCCTCACGGCCATCCTCCGGCCCCAGTCACTTCCAGTTTCATGCAAGATCCACCATACCCGTGCATGGAAGGATTTGACGATGAAGAACCTGCCAACGAGTGCTCGGGATCATGCAAGTCCCACTTCAACACTCGTGTTCCTCGTTCGCACGCGGCTGATCAACTAGTATCCTCGAGTATCCTTTTGTCCTCTTGTGCTTAGTCAAACTAGGGCAAAAATACAAAAAAATCTAGTTTTTATGTAAGTGGGACCGCCACGCTCTCTCTCCCTCTAGTATGCCTAAACCCCCCAGGGGAGGGTTTATAAACCCCCATTAAATAAAAAAAAGTTTTTTAAACCAAAAAAAGCAAGATGAAGTCAGTGTACACTGACTTAAGGTCAGTGCACATGCACAAGTCTGAACAAGTTGGAGCGGGGTCCTACGTTGACTGGGACAGAGCTCATGCAAGGTTAATATGAATTATGCCAATTGTGGATTGGATCAAGAGTATTTACGGTGATGGGGGCTGAGTGTGCCGCTAGAAGGCATGTAGAGTTCGTTCCTTTTGATGGCCTTAAGGCCTCTCTTTTCTTCTGCCTTTTGGTTCGACTCGGCTTTGTACACATTATTCTCCACACTGCCATGGTAATTGTTTGAAATGTTCAATTGTTGCCCGGCCCAAATGCCCTTGCAATATTCACGATTCAATTATTTTCAATTAGAAGCATTCGTTAATTATTATTCCCTTTGTCTGTTGCCTCCTTCTGCCCTCGTTGTGTTCTGACAAAATTTCGGCAGTATCTCCCCTTGTCTCGGGCGTAAGGGAGAAGTGGGGAACGCGCCCACATGGAGTGGCAGAACCCAATAATTGGAGGTGGGCACCCGCAGGCGATGACACCTGAGACAGACCTCGGAAAACATGAGAGGAGCGACGAAGAGGGGGCTACAGGGCAGGCCGTGGGTGCTGGGCCAACTGGGGTAAAGACAGGTGTGTCGGTGAGGGAGCCAAGGGGTGTACTGCTGAAGAGCTGGGAGATTGGGTGGCACCGGCGAAGAAGTGTGCCGGCCAAGAGGAAGCCCTAGGCATGAGGGGTGTGCCGCTGAAGGGCTGGGAGATTGGCTGTACCACTGGAGTGTTTGAAGGGGGAAGGGTGTGCCGGTCAAGGGCCGTGCCGGCGAAGGAGGTTAAGGCACAAGGGGCGTGTCGGCCAAGGACCGCACTGGGGAAGGAGTTATGGGGTATTAGGCTGAGCCGGCCAAGGAAGGTGGCAGGAGCGTACCGCCCAGGAGGTTTAGCCAAGAGGGCTAGGGGGGTTGAGGGTGTGCCGGTTAGGGAAACTGTACAGGTGCGCCATTGAAGGGAGCTCCAGGAACACACCGGTAGGGAACACACCGATGAGGATTAACTCAGGAGAATGAAAGCCAGATGTTGATCAGAGGGGGGTTTTGGCGAAGGTGTAGATGGATAGGAACACAGACGTCACCAAGAACGGAGAGACCACCAAACGCAAACACCGATTAGATGAAAAGAGATGGCCGGGGCAAACGAAGGACCCAGGCGATTTATTCATGCAAAGCAAGAAACGGGGGTACAGCAGGGAGAAGGAAAGAAGGCAGGAATGGGGGAGAGAGGAAGAGAAGGGCTTGGGGTTAGACCAAAGGCCACAGGGCCCTGGTTTCCCCCCTTTACACTGTAGTCTATCACTCTCCCTCCCTCTCTCTCTCTCTCTTACTCTCTCTCTCTTGAAGGTGGTCATCGGAGGAAGATCCCACGACGAGGCTCTTCTTCTTGTTCTTCTTCTTCTTCTTCTATCTCTATTTCTTCTTCTCTTCTTTCTCTTCTCTGCTTTTTCTCTATGTGTCTTTTTTCTGCGTCCTCCTTTTTCTCCAGCAGAGGGGAAGGGGGTTTTATACCCCACCGGCACAGTGTTGTTCGAATGCCGGGGCAACGAAGGCGGGAAGCACCCCATTAAATGGGATTTGACCCCCCATCACTTCGTTGACAAGGGGGCGCTTTCGTACTTCAGTCTCCGATCGACACGTCACCTAGCCCACTGCGCGCCAAGGATCCTCGTAGGGTGGCGCTGGATTTTCCGTGTCGGACGGGCATTACACTGTGTCGTTGGAGGGCTGTTTGCAGTGTGCCGTCGAAGGTAGCTTGCAGGCGTGCCGTTGAAGGGCATTAAGACTGTGCCGTTGAAGGCCTCTCTGGGATTCTTGAAGGGGAATGTGGGTGTGCCGCTGAAGGGCACAGGAGCGTGCCGTTGAAGCTCCAAGGGAGTGTGCCGTTGAGGCTTCAAGGGAGCGTGAATCGAACCCAAAAGGGAGATATTGAAGGAAAGGGATACACGGGACAACAACGGTCCATGGGTGGGGGGGGCATCCTACTAAGGGAGGGAGGAGCCCAATAACGACAAGGGCCGAGAGCCCACTACAACGGAAACGATAAGAAATCAATCATAGCCCCATCATATAGTGTTCTACATCGGAGTCCCGATCAGATTCAGAAGACATAGAACAATAATAAGAGCTCCTAGTGTGAACTCCTCGACGACGAATCGGAGAGCCAGGCCAATCAGAATGGTCAAAATCCAAGCCATCATGATATAGCTCCTCGAAGGTAGGAGAGAGAACAGGCGGATGGGGCACCAGCTGCGCCGTCTTGAACCGAGTAGAGCACCGGGGGGGAGCAACGTCCTGAAGATAGGCCTCCGTTCGACGGATATCGCAGCTCGGACTTTCTTACACAGGGTAGCTACGAAAGACAGTCGAGAAGGAGTCAGAGTAGCATCACTAGAGGATGAGGATGAGGATGAGACACCCGATGGTGAGACGATGAAGGTTTGTGAAGCAGACAGCCAGGAGGGGCAGGAGAAGAAGCAGCACTAGGCAACCAAGCCGGGGCAGCCACGTTGAGCCCAGCGGTGGGAGCAGGTACATAAGAAGGAGGGCCTTCCACCCTTGGCGGCACGACAGAGGAAGCAACCAAGCCCAGGACGACGGAGGCGCCATGCAATTGCTGAGCGAGCGGACGGGCAGGGGGGCCAACCCCCACATTGGAGGGAGCGACAGAGCAAGGTGGAGTGCCCTGCATCGGGGGAGCAATGGACGATGGCGCGAAGCCCTGCGGCAAGGGAGCAGGAGCACTGGGGAGCCAAGGAGAGCCCGGTGGGGGGACCAGACCACAAGAGTCTGGAAGGGGCGACGCAACCCGAGACGGGGAGGGCGGTCCAAGAAGATGGACGAGAGCATCCACGGCAGGCAAAGACTCGTCCCGAAATGGGCAGGGCGGTCCACCAAAAGGGATGGGATCTACCACGGCAAGCAGAGGGCAAGCCCCACCAACCACCCGGCCAACCACCAGTGTGGAAGCCGCAACGCATGGCACAGGGGACGACGAAGGTGGGGCCAGAGGAGACGAAGGCGGAGAAGAATGAGCAAGCGGCTGCAATAGCCCGTCCGTCTCCAGCCCAGAGGTAGGAGGCTCCACAGGCGAAGCTGCAAACACGAAGGCACCGGCCCCTGGAACATCCACGACAGGCAGAGGCACTGGGGCGCCAAGATGATGATCACACAGCGAGGCCGCCAGCGGGGGGGGGCAAGCACGCGCCCATGGGCCACACCCGATGCGAGGCCGTGGGGAGGAGAGCAACCAGCAGTGGGAGCAATAACGTGGTAGGGAGAAATGGTGGACTGGGGCGTAGGCTTGGGAGGAGCAGCAGTGTTGCCCGGGCGACCGGAGGACTTGCGTCAAGCAGTGCCGAGGTGACCCATGCGATTGCAGGACGAGCAGAATTGGGGGGGCTTGGGGAAGCACAGACCTTGCCAGAACCCACCAATGCCCATCCCAACCCAGACACGCTGGGGGAGAGGCTTGGAGGTGTCCAGTAGAACACAAACTCTGGTTGCATGAGCACGAGTGAGGCAGAGGGTGTCCCGGGAGACCTGTAGAACAGGACCGAGGCTGTCGACAATGGAAGACACCCTGGGCTCGAGGAAGAAGTTGGGGGGGAGGCCAGGCATCTCTACCCAAACTGGCACCCAAGGGTTGTCGACAGATGGTCAGAATCCCACATCCCATTTGGAGAAGGAGAAAAGGCGACCCTGAATGGAGATGGAACCCTTGAGCAGCACCTGGAGGAAGTCACCGTTGTTCTGAAACCGCAGGAGGAGGTGGCGGCCATCCAATGCACTGAGGAGGAACTCGACCTGGAAGTGGAACCACTGAGCGAGGGCCGAGCGGATGGTAGGGAAGGGCGGCCATCCGTAAGGCGTCCTGGCAAGAAGGGTGAACTCCAAATGTTTACATGATGCCTGGATCTCATCCAGGGAGAAGTAAGTGGCCGGCTCACCATCAATAGTGGTGGCAGGAGCGTGAATGGGAAGAGCGCAGGGCGGAGGGTGCAAGGAGGGTAGGAGGGCCTGAGCAAAAGAGTGGGGGGAGGAGCCAAAGGGGGTGCACCATGGGTGCATGGGCGACCAGGCCTAGCAACAGCTGCGGGAGATGATGGGGCAGTCTGAACTGGAGCAGGGGCAGCCGAGGAGAGGGGCCCTACTGTAGAAATAGAGCATGATGGAGAGGCCATGGCCAGAGGAGGAACGTTGATAGTGTCGATAGCTGGGGCGTCTGGGGCTACAGTAGGGGAGGGGGGAGGGTCCGCAGCGGCGGGGGCCGGTAGCAGGCTATCGGGGCCCAGAGGCTGGGCGCCGGCGGGGGCAGCGAAGGCCGGCGGAGGGTGCTTAGGCAGGAACGGAGCACCGAAACTCAACAGCATCCCATCGAGGGTGGGGGACGTGTAGGGCGGAGGAGCACCGAGGGAGGATGAGGCTGTTGAATGGGTCAACGAATGAGGGTGGTCAACCATGAAGGAGGCAGGGGCTGGGACTCCCGCCAATGGTTGCGTGTTCAGGGGAACAACAACGTGTTGAATGAGGGTTGGCTTCGCAGTGAAGAGTGCAGTGTCGTCGGCGAGAGACGGGGAGGAAGCAATGACGTCGCCGTGGGAGGGAGGCACAACGGCATCGGGGAGGCCGGCTGAGGACGACAAAAGGGAGGGGACAAGGCCATGAAGCCCAGCACCCTCAACGATACCACTCGCAGGAGGAAGGTGCAGACGAGCATCCATGACCAAACTGGCATCCCAAGAAGCGTGGGACATTCCAGGAGGCACGAGGAAGGCACCAAAAACTAACGCCTGCGGCGGGGGGACCACGTCGGAAGAGGCGAAGCCGAGGAGGACCAACGCGGGCGGTAGAACTTCTATAGGGAGATCAGTGGATGATGGTGAGAAGGCAGCATGGGGGCACTTTGAGGCAGTCGAGACGCTGACAAAGCGAGCAGAGGCAGAGGAAGGGGGGAGGGAGGGAGGCACAGGGCCTCCCCCCCACCTCCAACCACAGCCGAATCGAGGGCGGCGGTAGAAAGTGGTTGACTGGAGGAAGTGTCTGTACAACCGGGCATAGCGGCACAGGAGAAGCCCACGACGGTAGCGGCACTGCGGTCGCCGACAGGAGGAAGACCAGAGGGGGGAAGGGGAGGTGCAAGGCCTCCCCCCCCCCACCGCCGGCCATCGCCGAAGCTCAGCAGGCTGCCAGGAGGATCAAGCCAGGGGGGTTGGGTTCGCTCGGGAGGAAGGACGGGAGGGGGGGAAATAGGAGATAGAAACGCATAATGAGCATGTCTATTAATTCATCAACGGTAGCCTAATCGCCATCTTCAACTTCAGGTGGAGCTTCTTGCAGGTCGATGAAGCCCCCATTGGTATAATTTTCTTCAGCCTCCAAGACTTCCAGCTCTTCAGGTGAAGTACAAGTTGATAGTGAACCTTTGAAGTTAATCATGGCTTGTTGATCCTCTTTAGATTGGTTTCTTGAAAATAGAGGGATTTGCCACTTATTCTCTTTGCTGCAACATTGAGCCATTGGGCTCTCCGTCAAGTTTTGTTTAACTTGGCTTTGCTGTCTTGGCATCTTTTCTTGTGGTCCCGATGCACAGACTTCTTCCTCCTGAGGGTCTGCAGGTACAAGCTCCTCTGCTGGATCTGCCAGTTGCTGCATAGCCCGAACTTCCTCCAGGATACGCTCGAATTCCAGGTGCTCCCTTCCTTCATCAGAGGTCTAGTCTTCATCGGGCATCCCTATATCGAATTTGGCTTCAGCTTGAAACAAATCTTCCTTGGGGAACAGCTCTTCCCAACATCGGTATAGTGTTGCTTCATCTCATCCTTCTGTATTTTGTTGACTGCTGAGGGGTTCACCACCAATAGTGGAATGACATATAATCTCTTCATCCCTTGTAGGGTATTCAACATGACCAACCTCGAAAGGGTCTTCGTGGGTGAAGAAGGTAGAGATAACGTCCACCTTTGCTTCATAATATTCTTGCAAGGTGTAGCCCAGCCCCAGGTGCTGGGTAATTTTCAGCAACTCTTTGTTGTTACAAGGAGGATCCTAGAGCTTCTGGAATGCCTCCTTCTGGCCAGCGAAATGGAATGAAGGCATCTGCATCCTGGTGAACATCTGTGAGATCGTTGTATGGTGTAATCTAGGCCTGCTATTGGCACCATTCGATTTGTTACTTCTCCAGGGATCATACAGTCTTCATCATCTTCATCAGTAGGCTCCCCGGAGTAGAATATTATAGGAGGCTCATAAAAATGAGGGACCTCCAAAGTCTTCAATGGTTGCATTATCTGGCATTCCAGGCTCGGAATGGGTTTGAATAACCCTTGTGTGATTTTGATGTGCGTGAACTCTTCCTTAATATCTTCATCATCTTCCCCATGATAGATGGTTGGTGGTGTAGCCCAAGCAAAGTAATAGGTTTTCAATTCCGTTCCCGACCCTAGAGGAGTAACTATGGTTAAATCCGATGGTAAGGGAACAGGTGAAATAGGTAAAATTTTTGCAAAAGAACTAGCAATAAAGGAATGAGTAGCACCTGTATCAAATAACATGAAAGTAAGATGGGAATGAATATGAATTATACCTTTAATGAGCTCCCCTTCCTTTGTTGTTTCATCTTCCAATACGCCGTTTAATCTAGCCTACCGCTTTTGTCCACCATTGTTCTTTGTGGATGGTTGCTCCATCGTTAGAGGATAGCCAGGCATGCGATTCTCCTGACTTCCACACCATAGGCATGCGCCCAAACGCTTTCAACATTCTTCGACCGAATGATTGAATTTATCACAGAACAAGCAAGCCGCCATGACTTGCTTATCTTCGTCTTCTTTAACCATTTTGCTTCGGCGAACATCCTTGCCATTCCCACTCTGGGATCTCTTCTTCTTATCTAGAGAGTTGTAGGTGATGCTGAATTTTTCCTGCTTCTTACCTCGCCGATAAGACTTTCGGCTTGGCTCCTCCACTTTGCCTTTGAGTTTATCAACCTTCTCCAAGGTCCGTTCACATAAGTGTGCCTATTGGACCATATCTGCATAGGTCTGAATATTTTGTTGTCCAAGGTGTTGGATGAAGATGGGTCGCAGCCCGTCCATATAGTGATTTGCTTTTAAAAGATTCGTGCTCACTGGATGCTGAGCATAGGGTGCTGGGCAAGAGAACTGTAACTCATATTCTGCCACCATCATCATGCTTTGACGTAGTGATGTGAATTCAGCTGCCTTCCTCTCCTTGACATGTTCGGAGAAGTATTTAACTCGAAAAAGAGTAAGAAATCCATCCCATGTATATGGTGCATTTACAGGCGGTGCAAGAATAGACTTCCATCAAGTACGGACGTTTTTATTTAACTGGAATGTGGCGAGATGAACCTTCTCTTGGTCGGCATGCATGACCTCGAATATGCGGTTCATTTCATCTATCCAGTATTCTGCCTCATCTAGGTTAGAAGAACCCAAAAATCACGGAGGGTTTAAACACCAGAAGTTGTGATGCAGGTCACCAACGCCTGCCCTAGCGTCGACTTGAGCCATATTTTGCAAGGCATGGGTGACACCCACAATAGTTTGTTGCATTCCTCCCTAATCAACATGATGAGCCACTATAAGAATAAGGTACCTGAGAAGAATAATAGATTTGTTAATTCTAATGGAATTGGTGGGTTTAATCCTAGAGATAATTTCTAGTTACTATCTCATCCCAGGTTCTACCCAATTTCTCTCACGGTTGGAAATTTCTTTACTTGTTTCATAGGTATAGGTCCTTAAGCCTTGGACTTAACCTATGACATGATATTTTTCCCTAGGACTTCTAGTCCTATGCTCTGATACCACTTTAATTGTCATGTCCCGAGCTATTTAATACAGCGGAAGGGATATCGGGAACTTGAGCAGCCGGCATGGTAAGTCTCTCGCAAGTAAGAAAATCAGAGCACAAGACAATCACACAAAAGTAATTGCACAAGTATTTCTCAAAACTTCCACTTTATTTCATAAAAGAGTTGAAAAGTACACAAGTTCCTTGACTTGACCTTCTTACAACATAGACTCAAGAAAATAGAAAATTACAATAAGACTCTACTAGACTCTTGACAACTAGGCTTCTCTTGATCCATTTGACATTCAATCACTCTCAGACCCGCTACTTGCATAATTCGAATCCGATCTATCTATACTTCCTGAAAAATTGAGAAAGTATGTATGAGCACACTTGTCCAGTAGGTATCTTCGCATCAACATGAAGGTAATATTTAAATGATTAATGTCTTTAGCTCTAGATTTGTAAAGTAGAAATAAGCATGTGGTAAACCAGCGATATAAACCAAGATAACCAAAAATATAGAGTCATGAGATAACAAAAGAGAGAACTAATAAAAATAAACATTTAAACCTAATTAAAACCCCCTCCCCCTCTGTTCTCTCCCTCACTCTCGCATTCTCACTCTCTCTCCCTTTCGTCTTCTCTCCTTTTTCTCCCACCACCTCTCTGGCAGACGATGGACGGTGACAATGGGTAGGACCCGGGGACGACCCAACGGGTGAGTGGCGGGGACGATCGTGGGGAGCCAGAGACAGTGGCGCAGCACGGCGGGCTCACGCGACGGGGTTCATCTCACATGGTCGAGGCAGTTTTGCATTGGTTTTCTTCGTGAAAGGTAGAGGGATGGACCCACGCTACACTTCTCATGTTTTTCACTGAATTCGATAGTGTTTTGAGCGAGAGAGAGCAGGGTTTATCACTTTTTGGGAAAATCCATGTTTAAGGGCATGAGATCAGATCAATTCGCTGAAATTGAGTTTCATTCATGGCATTGCAGTCGAGGGTGTTTCCCTTCGCGTGCCAGAGGTTTTCGAGCCCAACATGGGCCTATCAAGCAAGGGAATGAGCCCCCAGGGGTGGTCCTTGGAGGGGACCCTATTCTGGGAACATCCCAATTAGGCGGCCATGGTTCTGGTCGCCCAAGGGTGCTCAGCGGCCATAAAAATGGCCACCCACAGTGAAGCACCTCTGGGTGGCCAAAGACCTGGCTGCCCAGGTGTTTGGGCGGCCATGGTGATGGCCACCTAGGCCAGTGCTGGGCGGCCACTGGTTGGGCTGCCAATGCCTGTGCTGGGCGGCCATCCCCTTGGCCTCCTAGGCTGCTGGGTGACCAGGGAGTTGGCCGCCCATGCATCAGGGTGGCGGCCACCTATGTGGCCACCTAGAGCCGTGGATGGCCAAGGGGTTGGCCGCCCAGACCCTATCAGCTTGTGATTCGCTCTTTTCACTTTCAGCACGTTGGTGGTTCCCATCTATGCTGGTTTCATTGGCAGTCCATAAAGTAGTTACCCAGTCAGAGGTCCTAAGGTTTTGTATTATATCCATAGCCGCCTCATGTCGTGTTACACGTATACTGTGGGTTATGTACGGGCCGGTGGTGTTCTGGTGGCTTTCTTCTTCTTTAGCGAGTTCTCACCTTTTGGTGACCTTCCCCACTAGTTGTAACTTTCCTGCGCATGCGTGTGCCGACCCACTTGGGAGTGGTGGAGAGCTTTCCTGGTGTGACGATTTTAATGTTAGTTACTGTTGGGTCCCTCATCTTTGCAGCCTGAATCTACGCTGGGGGAAAAACTAACTAGATGATCTGACCTAGAGCGCATAGTCTGTGTGTGCACATGCAGTTAGGAGCATCAGACACATGCTGACGAGTGCAACCCTAGCTAGTCCTTGTTCTGTGGTTCCATGGTTAGTGTGTCTTAGTTTCCACCTGGGGCAAGTAGGGAGACACTAGGTGCACAGACAAAGATGTTAGTGGATGCATCCGGCCTTACTTCTAGTGGGTAGTGCTTTTATCACTTGAGAGATTTCGACTCAGGTTTTCCTTCTAATGAGGTTCAGTGTTTTGGTGGCTCAGTTTCGTTGTTACTTGTGATCGAGTCATGGTTTTGTGCTGTCTTCGAGAGTCCAATCCAGTTGAGTAGCCATGTTCCATCATAGACCGACTGATGGTCTACGTAGTAGTCTAGATCATAGTGTTGCATCCTAGGAGAGGTGTTCCGAGATAGGTCATTGCATTCTGACTTTTCATGGCCCAGGTTACGATGAATTCACTTCAGTGTCAGTTGCGTTCGATACTCGAGGTATCTCGACGGTATGTAGGTTTTTGGTAGTTAGTGGTTTAGGGTGTTTATTTGTGTGTAGTGTTGTTCTCCCTACCTTACTACTTTTCCTGCTTTACTATCTTTATATTTTATTACTTGCTGCTCTATTTATTTCATTTGTGTGGTGGGGATCTGCGGGACCTCTACTGAGCCAATGGAAGTCAACTCCCCTCAGTTGACTAAGGAATCTCCAGGACTCGCTTTCTAATGAAACATGTGCCATTCGCTGCCACTCATCTGATCCTTGAGCCTGTGGGTTATGGGCCCACCATGCTTCCGCTACGCAACTCTGCATCAACCATACCACAAAAATAGGGGGAGACCCGGCATCTATCATTACACGGCCTCCAATTAAAATAAACTGAATCCAAACACGGGGGTAGAAGAACTCATACTCCACAATTTTGGGACACAACCTCCCTTCCTCACCCGATGATCCACCTACACATGCAGATCTTAATATCACAGCATGATGGGAAGCTCAACACCAGCCCTCACAACACCACACGTTAATCCAGCTGGTGGTTCTACTCACCCGACCTCAAACAACCTTACCGACACTTGCACATCGAGAAACAGAAAGGGGACAAATGCATAACCCCCACAGATAGCTCCACTACCAGCACACAGAATGTCCTCAGAAACTCCCGATTATGCTTCGGGAAAAACACAAGTGCATGAAAACATAATTATAATAGGAAAACAATAGAAGTAACAAAAATACATCACATGATAATTAAAGTTTGCACATACCTTCCATGAGGTGGGGGTACCACCACACAGCTCGGTCAGGTGCCTCGCGCACACCTGGTTCCCTGTCTCGCCAGGCTAGTGAACTGTTATTGAGATGGCTGGGACTGAGGTGGCTACCATGGACACTCACGTGCAACTTGTCCAATCTGATCGCACCAAAAACATTCCAATTTTGCTTCATCCACGGTGCATGGCCTGCCTCGTGAAACCTGCCACATCTCGAACACTGTCTTGGCTGTTCATTCATACCATGCCGCAGTGGTTGAGCCTCATGTTGTTGATTATACACTACTGAAACCCGCTCTTCTTGCTCTTGGTGCCTCCTGCTAGACCTGCTTCTTCTAAATAACCTTGACATCTGATTGAATCTAGATCCTGAAGGGGAAGAACTCGTGCTAGGAGGTGAAAGAGATGCCAATTCTAACTGCCTCCAAGATTGCTAGAGAACACACTACTACTGAAAGGTCCTTTGCTGGCCTTGACTTGGCTGGGACTACCCTACACAGGCCTGTTCCTAGGTCCTCAGCCAATCCTCTTCTACATCTTCTGTGGCTTAATAGGCTGATTCCATGTCTGCAACATGAGTCGCGATTACTAAGTTCTGGCCTCCGACCTCTGATAAACTACCGAGTCTTCAAACTCTCATCTGCAATGATATGAGAAGCATAGCGACCAAACTCTACAAATCTAGATCAGTACTGCATTACTGATATGTCTCCCTAGGTCAGCTCCATAAACTGATACATCCTCCTTGTCCGGACATGCTCTGAACTGAAAACTCACTCAAAAGATGCAAGAAACTCTTGCCATGTGTCTATCATTGAGGACGTGATTGGAATGCCAATTCCCACTCTGTAGTCCACCATGACAAGGCTGATCCCTACAATGGATAACTCACTAGGAAGACTTTCTCATCCTCCTCACATTCCATCCATCAGAACACGTGTTCCATGGCATCAATCCACGATCTTGCTCCATCAGGATTCGGTTGTCCTTCAAACATTAGTGGGTGAAATTACAGAAACTCTCGCAAAACACGTCCATGGCCAACATATGACGAACTACCCTCGCTTGCCTCCTGACCATGACGATGTCGACTCATCTGCTATGCGAAAAATTGATACATGCCGATACAAAAACTTGGCCTGACCCGGCACATCCGCGGCCACTACCATTGGGGGAGATGACTCACCACTTTGTTCTCTCTACTCGGCTCCTCTCGGGGCCCCATTGGCACCTCAGGCAATGATCAAGTCTACCTCCTCGACTCCATCTGATTCTTAACACAACATGGAAAACATGAGGAGGTGAATAAAACAAAACACCCTATGCCAGCTGCCGGTTCTGAACCAGTAAAGATCCGTTAAGGCACGGGTCTTACATTACTTCTTTTAGCCAGTGAGAATGGGTAGAGTTATGGGTTAAGTTAATATAGGGCATCAAACCTTATGATTAAAGACACGAAACTAATTAGACCTAAATTCTATTGTAGGACCATGGCCACCGAGAGAGCTCCGTGGCGCGAGATGCAACGGACCGTTCAAGGCCTTACACAGGCACTACAACAAGTGGCACCGGGCGAAGCCAATCGTGGAGCGGGTGATCTCCACCGTAGCTTTCATAACATGAACCCGCTGAAGTTCACTGGCTCGTCTGACCCTGACGATGCCGAAAATTGGATGAAGGAAATTGAAAGTATTTTTCGTGTAATGCAATGCATGAACGATGAAAAGGTACTGCTGGCAACTTTCCAACTAGAACAGGACGCTCGTTTCTGGTGGGAGTCCATAGAGGCCACATTGCCGAATGATCATATCACATGGGCCGAATTTGTGGAGCATTTCAATAACAAGTACTTTTCGGACTGCATACAAGAGAAGAAGGCCGCGGAGTTTGCCGCACTCAGGCAACGGATCTCATCGGTTGCTGAATATGAGCCCCAATTCTCGAGACTATCAAGGTATGCGCCCCACTTGGTGTGTACTGAGAAATGAAGGCTAGAAGATTTCTTAATGGGCTTCAACCCCAATACATCACCCAACTGGCACCGATAGACATCCAAGTCTACTCAGAGATGGTACGACGAGCTCAGTTATTAGAAGATGCCACAGAATTGTTCGATAAGATCCGAGGAAGGGACAAGAAGGAGCATGTCACAAGCCCCAGAAATTTCAAACCATCATCTAACAAGAAGCTGTCCAATAATGGAGGGAAATCCTCCAAAGAAAATAAATTCAATAAGAACGACAAGCCTTTCTCCATTACCACACCTTCTAAGGAGGTATGTAAAGATTGTGACAAGGCCAGCCATAAGGCTGAGGAGTGCTGGAGAAGACTGGGAGCATGTCTCCGTTGTGGGAACCTAGAACACCAGATTCCTGATTGCCCACTGTTCAACGAACCAACCACTAAGGAAGAGAAGCGCCTGGTCAAGAAGCAAGGCTGTCTTCAAGCACTGCAAGAGATAGAGCCAAGTGAAGGAGGTATCATAGAAGGTACATTGAAAGTTCATTCTAAGATTTCTCGTGTCTTATTTGATACTGGAGCAACTCATTCTTTCATTTCCAAGAAATTTGCTACTACATTATCTGTGGAACCTACTTGGCTAACAAATTTAGTGATCTTCACTCCTCTTGGAGAAGAGACCGAAATCTTACACCAATATCCAAATAGCGAAGTATTGATCAAGGGGTAAAACTTACCCACCGATCTAATAAGTCTAGACCTAAATGGGTACGATGTTATACTAGGAGCTGATTGGCATTCTACACACAAGGCCATCATAGACTGCCAGAATGGGCTAGTATCTTTCAAAGACTTTCCAAATCTAGTACACACTAGTCCTCGAAGGCAAAATAAGTCACCCCTTATCTCGGCTCTCCGAGCTAGCAAGCTCATCAATAAAGGGTGTCTGGCTTTCCTAGCTTCCATGACTGTCACGAAAATTAAGGATTCTAAGCTAGAAGGCATCCGTGTAGTTCAAGAGTTTCCCAACATTTTTTCAGAAGACTTGCCTGGCTTATCCCCGAAAAGGGAGGTGTCATTTACCATCAACCTGGTTCTTGGTGCTAGTCCTGTTTCTAAGGCACCACATAGAATGTCCCCCACCGAGCTAAAAGAGTTGAAGGAATAATTGATGGAGTTGATGAAAAAGAGCTTTATCAGGCCAAGCACTTCCCCATGGGGAGCGCCTGTGCTATTTGTCAAAAAGAAGGATGGCTCAATGAGACTCTGCATCGACTATCGACAGTTGAACCACCTCACTATCAAGAACAAGTACCCGTTGCCGGTGGCCGATTGAGGAGGAGACGCCATCGATAGAGCTTGAGGTGATCGACGTGGATGATGCGTCAGCTCCCGTCGATTCTCGAGCTCCAGAGGGCTCCTCCCGTACTCGGGACAAGGGCAAGCAGGTAGCCCGAGAAGATGTCTCCGCGCATCAGGGGACCAAGCGCAAGGACCCCGTGGAGAAAATGCTGCGGTCTTCGATGAAGGCCTTATCCACTAAGAGGAAGCAGGCGAGAAGGGCCGAGGTTGCCCGTCCGACCGAGGGCGGTGTTCGTTCGGCTCTCCCCTCTACCGAGCAAGAATGGGCTGAACCTGTTCGATTGGCTCTCCCTTCCATCGAGCAAGAGGGGGCCAATGAGGTAGGGGAGGTCGTGCCCGAAGCTGCTGACTCTCAGGCGAAGGCGACTGATGCTAGGGCATCGGGCAAGGCAGAGGGGGCACAAGGCAGAGATGTTCGGCCCAAGCTGGTCGAGGTCGGAGAGTCGCGGGAGGGGATGACTCAGTCACGACCGACCGAAGCTGGGGAAGGGTGCGGCGAGGTGACCTAGTCTGAGCCAACTGGCTGGGTCCCCGAGGAAGGATCGCTCGGGGGAGGTGGCCCAATCTCGGTCGCTCCGGAGAGGACCTGTCCTCCCTCGGCCAGCATCCATGGCATCCGGGTCTCCTTACATCAGAGGTGCCGCTCCATAGCATCAGGCGTCGTGTGAGTGGGGTATAAGTAGAGTCCCCCCTCCATTCTTCTTGAGCGGATTATGGAGGGCGGCTTGGTTCTGGCCCAGATGGGGGCTGAGATTGCTGACGCCTACGCTCGGGGGGAGTCGGAGCGAGCGTCTCTTGCTTGGGCTCAAGGCGCGTCCGACCAGAAGATTGGGCGACTAACTCTCGAGCTTGGGGACCTCATACGGGAAGCAGCCTCACTCCGAATGCAAGTGTAGTCAAGCCAGGCAGAGGTTCAGACGTTGATTGAGCACCTGGCCCAGGCCCATCGCACGCTTGAGCTGAAGAATAGGCTCCTGGAGAAGGAGCGTGAGATTCAGGTTGAGCGCGACTGGCAATGGGAGGCCACGCGCGTGGAGCTCGAGGGTCGAACCAAGGAGGCCGAGCGACTCTGGGCGGAGGCTGAGGCTGCGTGGGATGAGGCTAAGAGGAGGTCGTCCGAGGTGGAGTGGAGGGCGTTTGAGCTTGCCAGGAGGGCGGAGTCGGCTGGGGCGGAGGCACTTGAGCAATATAAGTGCTCGGAGGCCTATCAGACAGATCTTTAGAAGGCAACCTTCCCGTACTATCAGTTGGGCTATCATCGGGGCCTTCGAAAAGGGTTTGCCGAAGGCTATAGTCGGGTCAGCTTGGAAGCGGAGGCCCAGGCGCCAGGGGCGGTTGTCTTTCCAATCGGGTAGCGCTATGACTCAGACTCGGCATCCACCGATTCTTCCGACCAGACGTCGAGCGAGGGGGGATGCTGAGGGGACTCCATCTCATCCGAGGGATCGCCAACTACGGCTGCCTCGGGAGGGCGCGTGACCGAGGCAGTTCCCACATAGGTGGGGCCAGTGCTTGGGTCGACCGTCATCGAGAGTGCTGGGGGCAGATCGTTTGGCGCCGAAGAGCCTTCGTCTCCCTAGTTTCGGGATGGCCCTGAGGCCTAATGTACCTGTCTTTCTATCTTTTCTCTTTCCTTCAATATATTTTTCGAAGAAAATTTCCTTTTCTCCTTGGTGTAGTAATGTCAGACTACTTTCTAGGAAATATGATAACAATGAGATTAAATATTGGATTGACTGCTCCTTACCGCCTTTGGTGTGATTTGACTATCATATCCGTAGTCGTTGGGAAAGTACCGACTTTCTCTGCGGATATCTTGCACGCCGATTGGCTAGATATCTGACAAGGCATCTTTCAATTTTCCCACGCTTTGAATGACTTGCCACTTCGCGTGTCCCCTGGGTTTCCATAGGTAGGGTTAGCTTGGTCATTGGGATTCTAGATTCCCTATAAATAAACCATGTACCCTAATTTTGGAGCAACGATGAGAAAAAGAAAACTTTTGGATGCCGCCATTGTGTGGTTTCCCAGAGAGAGAGAGAGAGAGATCCCTACGGGAGGGAGGGCACGAGGTCCACACCCACACTGTCATAGCCCCCTTGGTTCCCATTTCCTTCCTCCTGCTTTCTCTTCCTTATCTTCTCTCTTCCTCTCTCTCCTATGTACGGTGGCAGACAGAACCCCTTGCGCCCGACCGCCCAGGCTACCCCCCCTCCTCAATCACAAGCAGCGCCCAACGCTTCCTCTGGATGCCCCACTAGAACCTCCTCCAGGCACCCAGCCGCGGCCCCTTCTCACCCTGCCGACCATTATCGCTGCCGCTGGGAACCTGTCGCCACCATTACTATAACTATTGCCGTGCCTCGGTTGCTGTTGTCTTCCTTCCACGGCCCACCCCGACGACGCGGACATGCCGCAACCAGCACCCGTCACCTCTTCCTTCCACCTTCTTCCACCCCGCTTTCTCATTCTCTCCCCCACTCACTCATCTCCCTCTAATTTTCCTCCCTTCCTCGTACGGCCGCGACCGGTGCAGACCTACACGCTAACGTGCGCCTCTGTCGGTGCGCCAAACGGTGGCCCCCGCATCCCCTTCTTCTTTGCCTATCTCCCTCTCGTATCTACTTCTTCTCTCTCTTTCTCCTCTTCCTGTATGCAACAGCCAGGGCTACTACGGCCCTTCTGAGGCCTTTAGACCCCTTTTTGCATGCACCAGGCTAGATGTACAGGGTTGAGCCTACCCCAACGGCCCCTGGGTGCCACCACGTTGTGCGCCTAGCGCTTTGAACAGAGTTGGAGCTCTCCTCCTTCTGCAACGGTACCACTCACCAGCAAGGCCGATCACTTCTCCCTCCCCTGTGAGTGTCAACAACAGTGAAGAAGAATTTTCGCAGGCCCAAACTAGTGTCAATCTTCTGTGACGACTTTGTGTAGGTCTATGTTTCTTTTCCTTGCCTGGTTGATTATGTTCATTTAGTATGCCTTGATGTTTATTGTGCGCCAATGAGACTATCGTTAATTTAAATTTATTTAATTGAATCACTGTTGGATGTAAGTGAGCAGACCCATTCTTTATGGTTAATTAGATTGATGCATTAAAATTGGAACTGGCATCTTGTTCTAGTGGTAGTTTCTTAACTGCCATCGGGCCATCGGTTAAATAGTTTGAACGGACTATCGACACAGGATGTTGCACTCGACTGATTGTCGCACAATATGTTTCTTTTGGAATGATTGGTTGCGTCCCTATAATGTCCTTATAGGCTGCGTTGTTGTTTAATGTGTTTGAGTAATTTTTCCCTCACTCAGTGTCTCACATCAAATTTTATATTAGAGCTCGGTTAGAATAGGGTGCCTTTAGAGTTTGATTTCTATCAGAATGTTCAGTCCTTGTTTATCTTGCACACCTTAGGCTACCATTAAAGATGTCCAGTTCACAATTTATTTTATTTGCATATCTTGCATTTAAAAAAGTCATCATTTCATGTAGAGCATCCTCATTTTAGTGTCTTCCTCTTTCTAGTAGTCTTGCATGTCCACATGTCGAGACACCGAGTATACACGTTAGGGTCCCATGTTTGATGCTCCTATGGACCCTGATTTGGCGGCTTCATTGCAGGCCCTTGCAGTAGAGATTGGTCAGTTGGGTAGGCATTCTGATGGTCTTAAACATGGTTGTCAAGGCGTCCAAGGCGACCAATGTCATGGCCCACCACTTTACTGCTTAGGCAACAAGGCGAGACATCTAGACGAAACCTAGTTTACATAACTAAGTATATTGTAAGAGTACTACTACTATATCATTTCTACATATAAGTTCTATCTTTAGTTAATAGAAAATTTGAGGGAACAAGTGTCGACTCCTTGAGTCGACATTTTTTCCCACCTGCTCTGTTTGGGTGATATTCAGACGCTCTGGAAAAAATGTCAACTCAAGGAGTCGACATTTATTCCTACCCGTTCTGTCTGAGCGGTTCTCAGATGATCTGGGAACAAATGTTGACTCCTTGAGTCGACATTTATTCTCAACTGTTCTGTCTGGGGTTTCTTTAAATGCCACAGGTGGAAGTGTCGACTCAAGGAGTTGACACTTTCCGGTGTCCACGATTCTCGCCGATTCATGTGGGGTTTTTACCCTAATTGGTTTCCATTCTTTTTGTGCCCCTCTGTGATTGGTCCATGGGAGAATATCCCTTCCACGTGACTCTTCATTCATTGGGCTATATAAGGTTTGAGATAGGGTTATTTCAAATGAGAGGAGAAGGGTTTTCATCTTATCCAATTTTGGGCTTTTGTTGGGAGAGCACGTCGACAGCACGTCTTCCTCCTCACCTGGCATGCTGAAGGTGATTCAAGGTAGGAAGAGGATGTCGTCCATAATCTTGAAGTGATACCTGTATCTAGTTCAGCAAGGGGACGAGAGAAAAGAAGAGGAAGTGAAGAAGAGGGAGTCCAGCCAAGGTTGGAGACCACTACATCACCTTCCTACTGTGAAAGCTTCAAGGAAGAGCTGTCCAGAGCCTTCATCCATAAGGAGATAGTGAAACATTCTTTAAATCCCTCTTTGATGTTGGTATATGATCAATTTTTATTGAGCATGTATTGATCATTTGATTTTTTTTTGAACTCTGAATATCAGTGTATGTGTACGGAGCTACGTTTCCGTGTGAGGACTCAGTGCGAGGTGAGCTCCCCGAGTTCGTGTGTGTGTGTGCTAGGTGGCAGTGTCTTGAGGCTAGGCCTTGTGTGTGGATTACTACTGAAGTAGTGTGTGTGTGTGCTTACAGGGTTTGTCCCCGTGGTTGCTGCGTTTCTAGCATGGTAGTGAAGCCTCACCGAGTTTGGTGAGGGGTGGACGTGCGGAGCCCTTCGTGGTCCCGGACCACCTAAAAGTCCTTGTGTCCTTGTGAATGACTGTGTGATTACTCCATATCTTCTACCTCCATTCACAGGTTGATTTTTTCATTGTGCTTCTCATCGATTGTAGAATATCTCATACATAGTTTAGTTGAGATCTTCTATTCACCGCTTGTGTGAACATCTTCGCATATAAGCATTTGGTAAGCTTGAGCTGTGTGGCGTTTAAGTTTTTAATCGTACTTAGTTTTTATAGAGTTATCTATTCACCCCGCTCTAGATCGTGTCACTGCACTTCAGGACCCAACAATTGGTATCAGAGCTTGGCTCTGCGGTCACAAGATCTAACGATCTTCAGAGTTATCCTAGTACGTCATCAATCATGAACTCTTTGGTTGATAATGTTTTGATAAGCTGCTTACCTATTTTTGATGGGGATGATTTTAATTCTTGGTTGGGCAAATTATGTAGGACTATAAACTTTGTTAATCCAAATCCTTGGAAATGAATTCGTGATGGTCCTCACATATTGCCTCTAGACGAGACCAAGTGGTCTAACTGAGATAGATTGATTAACCATGAGAATCTTACAATCTTGAGCTTGTTGAAAACCCCTATGAATGCTAATATGTTTACATTCGTCTCTTCGTGTAGAACGACAAAAGAGCTCATGGACAGACTGATCAAAGATCAAGAGAAGGAAGGACAAAAAGGTCTAATGGCTGACGATGTTGATCAACATAGTAATGAAAATGCTGAAGAGGTAAACTCTAATTCTGATGAAGAAGAAATGTCATTTGGAGAATTAGTTGATGCTTACGAGGAACTATCGAGTAGATACAAAAAGATCAAATCTGAAAATAAAGCATTGAAGAAGAAACTTAATGAAAGTGTGCATGATGATTTTCCTTATGAAAAATGCATTGATCTTGGGTCCCAGGCAGAGGCGATCAGTGCTAGGGCACTGGATGAGGAGGAGGGGGGGCAAGGCGAAGGGATCCGGTCCCAGCCAGTCGAGGCCAAGGGGTCGCAGGGTGAGGTGACCCAATCCCAGTCGACCGAGATCGAGGAGATGCCAGGTGGGGAGACCCAATCCGAGCCAATCGGTGGGACCCCCGAGGCAGGGGCACTCGGAGGTGGTGCCCCAAACCCAACTGTTCCCGAGAGGGCCGTCCCTCTCGCGACTGGCTCCTTCGTTGTCCTAGCACCCCTGTACCGGAGGTGCCAATCCGTGGCATCGGGGGCAGTTCAAGGTGGCCTCGGGCGTAGCCCCCCTTCCGTGGTCCTCAAGTGGGTTATGGAAGGTGGGCTAATTCTTGCCCAGCTGGGGGCTGAGATGACGGACCTGTTCACCGGGGTGGAATCGGAGAGAAAATCTCTTTCTTGGCCCCGTGGCGCATCTGATCGGAAGGTCGAACGATTAACTCTCTACCTTGAAGACCTTCAGCGGGAGGTGACCTTGCTTCAAGCGTGGGTGCAGTCAAGCCAGAAAGAGACTCGGGTATCGACCGAGCAGTTGGCCCAAGCTCGCTATATGGTCGAACTGAAAGATAGGCTCCTACAGATGGAGCCCAAGGTCTAGGTTGAACGCGGTGAGCAGTGGAAGGCCGAGCGTGAAGAGCTCGAAGGTCGAGTCCGAGAGGCCGAGCGACAACGGGTGGAGGCCGAGGGCGCGCGGGCTAGAGCCGAGGAGAGACTATCCGAGATGGAGCAGAGGGTAGTCGAGCTTGAGAGAAAGGTGGAGCTAGCTGGGGTGGAGGTGCTCGAGCAATACAAGTGCTCGGACGGTTACCAGGCGGCTCTCCAGAAGGCTACCTTCTCTTACTATGAGCCGAGCTACCGTCGGGGTCTGCAAAAGGGTTTCTCGCAAGGCTTCCGTCGAGCTGTCCTGGAGGCTCAAGGCTGGGTGCTTGAGGACCTCGTGTTCCCTTCCGGGCAGCGTTATGACTCAGACTGGGATACTATCGACTCTTCCTCCCTGACGTCGAGTGAAGGGGGAGGCCAAGACACCTCTGTTTCGTCCGAGCGATCGCCAACACCGGTAGCCTCGGGAGGGCACGTGGTCAAGACAGTTCCCATGCAAGTGGGGTTAGTGCCTGGACCGGCTGTCCCCGAGGAGGCTGGGGGTAGGTCGCCTGGTGCCGAGGATCTTTCACCTGTAGGGCTTCATGATATGCCGGACGCCTGATGTATTGGCTTTTCTCTTTTTCTTCTTTAATGTGGCCATGTAAAAACTTTCCTTATATATATGATGACGGCAATATTAAATGCTGAATTGACTAGTTCTTACCGCCTTTGGCGCAATTTGACCACCGTATCTGCAGTGGTTTGGGAAGGTGGTGATTTTCTCTGCGGATATCTCACGTGTTGATTAGTTAGGCAACTGGCAAGGCGCTGGTGCCTGTCCATCTTTCCATGCTTTGAATGACTTGTCACTTCGCGTGTTTCCATTGAGGGGGAAACGAGGTAACCGCATCAAGGGAAGGGTTTCTACCTTTCACATTTTTTCGAGGGGAAAGTCATTTAACGCAACAGCTCCCCTTCAGCCTATAAAAGCTCTCAAAGGGCGTCTCCTCCTCTCTTCATCGCTTGAGACCATCCCTTGCAGTTCTCCCTCTCTGCGAAGTGTTGAGCTGTCGGTCTTGGCGAAACATGGCAGGCACTTCAGAGGATGAAGATTTGGACTGTGGGGGGAGATCCCTGCTACTCCGGTTTGGAAGGGTGCTCAACAGTCGGCGGGCAGTTTAAAAGAGGGCTCAACATGCGGTGGCATGTCTTCTCCCTTCTTTTGGACCGCCGACACTATCTTCGGAGGATGGTAGAAGTGGATGGATAGGGGCATCAGGCATCACACCCTTGTCCTGTTCTCGCCGCGCATGTGCTTTGGACGAAGGGTTTGGGGTTTATGAAATTATGAATGATGAAGACCCTGTCGAAGAGGGGGATGAAGAGTATGAATAATATGAGGACGAGGCTGACGCATTTGCTAGTGGCATGAGGAGATTCGACGAATCGTCAGCCTCAGTAGAAGAGCCCGCCAAAGAAATTAACTGGGGACTGAGGAAAAAACCCTAGGATAGTCCTCATAAGTAAAAATTTACCGCCATCAGAAGAAGAGGCACTTATTCAGGTTCTCAAAGAGTATAAGGACACGTTTGCGTGGAGTTACGAGGATATGCTGGGTCTGGATCCTGCGCTTGTTGAACATCGTCTAACACTTAAGCCAGGGTCTGTCCCGGTCAAGCAGTGGTTAAGATGTTTTCCCCCACATATGGCATTAAAGATGAAAGAAGAGGTCGATAAGCTCCATAAGGCTAGATTCATTAGGGTCATCCTCTATCCCAACTGGGTGGCTAACATTGTCCTGGTAATGAAGAAAGATGAAAGAGTACGGATTTGCATAGACTTTCGGGACCTTAACTGCACGTGTTCTAAGGATGATTTTCCCCTCCCTCACATAGATGTTTTGATTGATAATATGGTAGGATACGAGACTCTCTCTTTTATGGATGGCTTCTCCAGTTACAATCAAATTCGCTTGGCTAAAGAGGATCAAGAGAAGACGTCTTTTCACTACCTCGTGGGGTATGTATTGTTATGTGGTCATGCCATTCGGACTCAAGAACATCGGAGCCATCTACCAAAGGGCCATGATGACTATTTTTCATGACATGATCCACATCTATATCGAGGTATATGTTGATGATCTGGTAGTGAAATCAAGGATGAGGATTGAGCATCCTGGGGTTCTAGCCAAGGTCTTGCAAAGATCATGAGAATATCAATTGAAAATGAACCCCAAGAAGTACGTGTTTGGTGTGTCATCAGGTAAGTTGCTCAGATTCATTGTTAGCAAGAGGGGTATTGAGATTGACCCTAATAAGGCACAAGCAATAAGAGAAATGCCTCCTCCCAAGAATTTGAAAGAAGTTTGAGGATTGATCAGGAGGTTACGTTTTATTCACCGATTTATCTCCCAGCAGTCACAAAGGTGTCGGCCGTTCGACGAGCTTACCAAGTTGGGAGTCAAATTCAATTGGGATGAGAAGTGTCAAGTGGCCTTTGATGGATTGAAGGACTATCTAACCAATCCTCCTATCCTGAGGCCACAAGTTCTAGGCAAACCACTTGTTCTCTATATTTTTGTCCTGGATGACTCAGTAGGTGATGTCCTTGCACAAGTTGATGAAGAAGGTAATGAGAGGGCAGTCTAGTACTTGTCTAAACTCCTCAACCCCTATGAACAGAAGTATACGGCTATGGAAAAGACTTGTGCTGCTCTGGTTTGGATAGTTCAGAAATTGAAACATTATTTCTTAGCTCACGAGATTCATCTCATTGCTCGCATGAATCTGATTAAATTCCTTCTTGAAAAATATGTTCTTACTGATAGACTCTATTCGCCCTTATGGAATGGAGGCGGTAGTCCCCTATGAGATTCTCATACCTTCTCTTAGAGTATAATTGGATAAGGAGCTATCTATTGATGAGTGGTATGAATCCCTCCTTGCACAGTTGGAACTCTTGGATCAGAAGCGTCTAGCCGCCACTGAACATACACGAATTTATCAAAATAGGCTCTCACGGTTTTATCAAAAGAAAGTGATTGAGAGAAAATTTAAGGTTGGTAAGATGGTGATTAAAAGAATCTTTATGAAACCTGGCAGACCTCACTCAAAACTCCAATCAAACTGGGAAGGGCCCTATGTAATAAAAGAAGTTTATCCTGGTAATGCCTACAAACTGGTTAATACTGAAGGAGAAGAATTGGCTCGCCCTTGGAATGGTTTGTATCTCAAGAAATACTACCCCTAGCATGTGTGAAGAGAAAGAGAGAAGGCCGACCTCTCTCCCATCCATATCCATTCCCTCTCTCTCTTTCTCTATTTCTCTCTCCCTCTCTCTTAATTTCACTTACATTTTATTCACTGTAACAGGTTAACAAAAAGGGGGGAGGAGCTATTTTCTGAAGAAAAAAAATAAAAGAAGCAGCAAGAAGAAAATAAGAAATAGAAAAAAAATGAGAGAAAAGAAGACAATTACAAGACCTCGGGTTTCTGTTTTACATCAGCCATGGTGAATCGACACACTTATTTGAAAGTGAATGGGCACCAACATGAGTCAGCGTAGGGCCCTCTGCTTGATGAATCAGTGCTTCATCGCCAAGCCCAGGCTGGCCGGTGAGTCAGCGCCAGGTCTTTTATCCCGTCAAACCACCGATGCCCTATTTTAAGCCTATAAAACCCCCCCTGTTTCGAGCACCGCAAGAAGAGAAGACAAAGGCATAGAAAGGAGAAAAGAGAGGGAGAATGAGGAATGATGAGAATAGAGGAGGATAAAAAAAAGACCTAGAGAGTGAGGAAAGGTTAGGAAAGTTTGAGCTCTCTCTCTCCCTATTCTAGCTTCCTCCTGCTGCAGCCTCATAAGTAGAGTGGTTTCTTATTCCACACTTAGGTGGGTGTCCCGCTATAATAAGGCCCAGAAGGGCCAATAGTTTTGGATTCCATTACTCCGTCAAGCCGATTTCTCTTTTGCCTATAATTTCATAATTCCCGCCATTTCTTTGTGCGTATTATAATAAATTGGCACTGATGATTGTGAACGACGTCACGTGGCGGGGTTTGAAGGGAACGTGGTTCGCACGCGCGCATTACAGGGTGGAATATGAAGAAAGGTTGCCCCGAAGAGAATTGTCTCCCTGAGACTTTAGAGATGGAAGAATACATGGACTGGAGACCACTATGGGATGTTACTCACCGCGGTCCTTGAAGGGTTAGGGTTAGAGTACAGAAATTAAAATTAGGGGAGGGAAAATCACCGTGGGGAATGACCCTCCATGCCGGTGAGAATAGGAAATAAAGTACAATCACTGCGGGATTTGACTCTCCACAATTCTTATATGAACAAAGAAGCTGAAGAGCACAAACGTGGTGAGTGGTGTGATCGCCAGGGGCTAGAGGCCCAAAATAAAGGATCGCCTTCGCATTGGTCGCGGGGACGTTGTGGACTCCTTCTTCCTCTTGTTTCGACAGGCCGGAGAAGAGGGCTTACTGATCAGTTACCCTTGCAAAAGAACAAACAAAACAAACAACAAAAGGATCAGAATGAGGGCGGTGTAGTATCAATCCTTGTAAAAGAAAGATGGTGAAAACATGAATAACACACACCTGGCAGGTGCCATTTAAAACCCCTTTTTGATGCAAAGGGTGGGGAATGATATGATGAATGATAATTATGAAGAAATACATGAACCGAGCCCTCTCAAAGAGAGGCGTGGTACATATGATGAATGATGCATGCGATGCAACTAATGGACTGAACAATAACACAAAAAAAAAGGGATGAGGAAGCTTAATGGGAGGCCAATGACGGGCTTCAAAACGGGCTTCAGTTGTGTGAGCACGTGGCGTAACGGAAGGGCCTTCAGAACGGGCTTCAGAAACTAGTTAAATCGAAAACATGCACACACGTGTATATGTACATATACGTATATAAGGTGGAGAGAAGATAGATAGATATATATATATATATATAAGGTGAGAGAAGATAAATATATGTAAAAATAGAGAGAGGGGGGTTAGAGAGAGAAAGAGAGAGAGGAGAGAGAGGAGAGAGAGGGAGAAAGAGAAAGAGAGAGAGATCGAAGGGGAGAGGAAGAGAGAGAAAGAGAGAGAGAGAGAGCAGGCGCAGGGAGAGAGTTAGGGAGGGAGAGAGGGGGCGTCTAGTGACGTGAAGGTGAGGAGGAACGACGACGATGGCATGGTAGGCGACCGATGCATGCACAGGGGGTACTATCGCGGCGTGTGGGGGCTTCGCGGCGTGTGGTGGACGGTGGCCGGCGGAGTAGACGGCGGCGACGTAGGAAGGTGAGGAGGGTGACGACGGCGTCGTTGGCATGGAGATGGCGGGATGGAGGCCGGCTGTGAGGGATGCTCAGTGGTGTAGTTGGTGGTGGTTACCCGTGGGCGTGGGCGCGACAGCGGCGTGGTGGACGTGGAGGACGCGATGGACACGGAGGTGGGTGGCAAGGTGGTCGGTAGCATGGTGAGCAGGGAGTGCGAGTGAGAGGGTGGTGATGGGTGCGACGGTGGTGAGAAGGAAGGTCGGTTGCGGAGACTGGGTGTTGGGTGGCAGGCGGTGTTGGCACGGTGGACGGGAGAGGGGGTGGTGTACGCATGATGGTGGTGCGATGAGGGTGGAGGTTTAGCAGAGAGAGGGCTAGACTCGTCGGGGGTGGCATGGACATGCATGGAGTGTTGGGCAGTGGCTGTTGATGAAGAGAAGTTGCAGGCGGAGGGGGGATGCCGTGAGGAGGTTCTGGCGGTGGGTAAGTAGCAGAGAGAGAGAGAAGTGGCAGTGGAGAGGGAGGTGGGGGCAGTGTCCATGGCGGTGAAAGTGGGGGGTCTCGGATGGCAGGGAAGTGGGGGTGGACATGGGCGATGGCAGGGTTAGCAGAATGGGCCGGCAGAGGGTGAGGGTTCACAGAGTGTGCATGGGAGAGGAAGAGAGAGTGGAGGATCGGGGTTCTGCCGTGGGTTGTGAGAATTGGGTGGCTTGTGGGCATCTGCTATGGTGGTATATGGAGGGAGAGATGGAGGATGGGAGTGGGTGTAGGTATCGATGGGCTAGAGGGAGACTGATGTGAAACAACCTAGGGATGAGTTGGGACCGACCAAATGATCTTTGGACCTAGAAGTGCAAGCACAACCACAAGGCTAAGAGGCCTACGCAAGTGGACAATCATCGGCGCGCACACTCGATCCGGGGGTGACTCGGGGATGCCGAGTTGAGGGTGTGGGACGAGACCCTTGCTGGTAGAGGGCTAGCAAGACTCAAGGCTAACCTCCCCTTAGATACGGATGCCCAATTCAATGAATCGGCAATGGCCGACGGGTGCGGATTCACTCTCTTACATCCACGGTGGTCACACAATGGCGATGGAGCCTTGGGACCAAGCGCTCTATCCCTTAACTGATGGCACAATTGAGGAATGTTAGATGAACAAGCACAAATGGGAGCAAGGGCCGAGAGCTTACCTAGCTGGTTTGAAGAAACTGACTCCGGTTGGAGACGTGGGCGAGTGAGGAGGCGAGGGTATGCACCCGCTCGCCGCGCCGGTGTAGCTTTAACCTACCCAAAAGTTTACAACACTACGCCTCTCGCAGGAGGGGATCTTGAGGTGGGGGTTAAATTACTTACACCCAAAACTACCTCCACGCAGGGAGGGGCCTTCAGCCGGCCAAGCGGGGAGGGAAAGAATAGCGTGAGGAGCTTCAACAAGCGGCGGAGTCGGTTCTGTCCTCTTTCTGGAACAGGGGACAAGCAGGCGATGTCGGCACCACTGTGACCACTCCCGAACTCCTTTCTTGACGAGACCAAAGGCAAACTCTCCGTAACTAGACCGGGATGTCACCAAAAATTTAGGGAAATTTTAGGTGGTCAGTGCGGGTCGGGGAAGAGCCTTGAACAGGGTCTCTGCGTTTGGGTTCAGACAGCTACAAGATCACAGCAGTAGCAAACTGAGGCCGTAACGAATAGTCCCGAACTCCAAATTGAGCGCGGCCAGAAGCGTTAGGACCGTCGACAAGTCACCTTCGAAACGTGATCCACAGGACTGCCGGCTAATGTCAGAGTAGGCCAGAGAAGCTCAAACAATGACAGGGTGTCTATTCAGTCCAAGAGGGGACAGAACAACGCACCTTGGGGAGAAAATTAAGAAGTTGCCACTCCGGATGCCAAATGGAGTTCCGCTTCTTGGAGAGGGAAGAAGACTCGCTGTAGAAGGTCCCGGCCAAGCCTTGCCTCAATATATTCAGGTGTCCGGTCATGGCAGCTTCTACAAACAGCCTCAGATTACTGGCCGGACCTCTTCTGCACAATCGGGGAAGAATGACTCTCACGGCTAGCTCGGAGCTCGGATGAGGATGAGACTGCCACCGTTACAAAGATGAGTTGGAGATGCTTCCACCGGTACCTCTTTAGGCTTCAGAAATGCCAGGATGAAGTTGCAGTCACCTCTTCAAATGAATGGTTCTCTACTACCTGTGATCTAAAGGTGCAGGTTGAAGATGGGAGGAGGGAAGAGAAGGTAAATGGGAGGGGAAAGGTGGTGGATGGGTGTGGAGGAAGCCCTTGGCTTTTAGGGGGTCTAAGAGGGGCCAAACCAGGGTGTGGGAGGCAGAGAATGGGGGCTGGAAGGTGGTCTAGCAGGTGGTGAGAGGGGGAGCTGCGAATTTGGGTTGGAAGGGAGAGAGGAGAGGGGGGGATATCTCTCCCTTGGTTTGAATGGGTGTTTGATGGGGCCTTGGGGATGGGAAGGGTTCCTCCACCTCCAGTTTAATTTTTACCTTGATCAGATCCCGTTGGCCCCTCCTCCCAGTGATTTCTTTCCCCTTCTCAAAGTCTGCTTGTGTGCAGATTTGCGAGGCAGTAGTCTGTAGATCTATTTTTCTCACCCCCCAATCCACATAGAAAATTACAAAAAAAAATCGTGCATGATCCTCACTTCCCCCCTATCACCCATAAAATTCCCAGAGTTCAGATCTACAAACTTCCAACTGGTCAAAATTCATTCTCTAACAGAACACACTCTGCCCTACCTGTTCTGTGATCTGAGATGGAAATAAATACCGACTTGTAGAGCTTTTCATTCCCAGTCCAACCATTAGACGGATCTGAAACTCACATATGTCGGAGCTCTTCGAGTCCTCTTCGCAACGACGCTAGTCTCGTCCCGATCCGACCCTGGATCTGGACGTGGTGATCGATTTTGCTAGAGCGCGCAAGTTTGTCCCGAGATAGGCCAACAGAAGGAGGATCCCAATTAAGTCCTCAAGAAATACGCCTGTGCAGATTCAGCAACTGCCATTCCCGAGGGTCGACCAGGACCCTCCGCCATCATCCTGGTGAACCTCCACCTTCAGAAGGTCCCCGGAGATCGATGTCCCCTTGGACGCCCTTGTTCGCTGTCCTGTCGGCCAGCAATTTTAGATCCGCAGTCGCAGCCCGCAACCGCTCGATACCCCGCCAGCACGCTGCCCATCATCCTAGGATCAATGCTCCCGGACCGTTGTTGTGGCCTTTTACCTCCTTGCGTGGAGTGGGCCATAATTTCCATGTTGTAATTAACTATATCTATTGTACCGGGAGTTATGAATCTTGGCCAGGAAGGTCTTCCCCACATCCCGAGCGTGGAGGTACGTCTCTGCTTCTCCCTTGTCGCTTGCTTGTTTAGTATATGTTTGAATGCCACGATTGCATGAGATAGGATTCCTAGCTCACTGCAAATTCCATCACCGCTGCGAGAGAGCGTACATGTGACCCATCCCGTGACCCATTCCGGGCACAGAGGAGTGTAGACCACCCTTGACTCAACACCGATTTCTCAACCGTGCGGATCCATGTGCTTCTATGGATAAGAACAAGTCATGAGTTGCGCTTCTTGTTAAGGATATTTCACCTCTTCTGGAGCTCCTTGGAGCCATGCCGAGGTGTTCTTATTGTACGTGTCTTACTAGTTGCGTCTGTCCCAGGCGAGTCGAATCAACGTAGCGAGTCCAAGGTTGCATTGTCCGTCTGAGTCACACCCATCCCGCATCAATGATGATGCTAAGAAAACACAAAACTAAAGGAAAAATAACACAAAAAAGCAACTAAAGAACCAGCTAGTCCCTAGACCATAAGACACAAGGACGCAGACACAAGCACTCCCTGGCTGGTACTTGCTCCAGAACGCGACAACACCTCATTTCAAACTCCAAAAATCTCCTCCTCATGCTATGAAGTCAATGATTCTATTTATAGACTCCCAAGACCCTAGGTCGAGTTGGAGGGATAATAGTACGAAAATAGGGCTGAACCTTAATAAATCTCGAGGATAATATTCCCAAGAGTCCATATAAACAAACAAAAGCTTATGAGGATCAATACTCAGAGAGAAATCATCAAACTAAGGACTCTAGTTCGCCCATGGACGGAGAGAGGAAGAGCAGGTAGAGCAGGACTCTCTATCTGACCTAACGGTCTTGCGATAGACCACAAGGCTCGAAAAATGGTCGACCGGTAGACCGCAAGGCTCGGCCGATCACAAAGATATAAGACCAAAGAGAGCTAACGGGACTCTCTGCTCCCTAGCGGTCTAGCAAAGGACTGCCAATGCCACCTTAACGGTCGTGCGATAGACTGCAAGGCTGATAATCGTGTCAAAAGAGATAAAGGCTGGATAAATCTCTGATTAAATCCACAATAAAAGCCTTATTAGCCCTCACTACCAGACATGACAACACCTCAATAAAACAGAGGCTATCCCATCACTTAAAGACGAAATCACCTAAATGAAACCTGCAGAACCTCCCAGACCAACCTGTTTTAAAACAGAAAAAAGAGTTAAAGTACCTGGCCATATGTTGTTGCTCGATAAGGCACTGTCTTTGAATTTTCAGCTAACAGCATGTCATGTGCATGCTGTAATGTAGGTATTAATCCTTCTCCCAGTAATTCTGAATCAAGTATCTCACTCACCTGGAACAATAAGTGATGTTTTATTAAAGCCAAGAGGAAATGCAACATCATAGGCAAACAGTAAGTACGATCTATTATTTTTATAAATGATGATAACAATGTCAGGCTGCTCTGTTTGGTGGTTAAAAGGATTCATTTAGAGAAGCTGTGAAGAATGTCTTTTGGGTTGCTTTCATCCAAGACATCACCTTTTCATGTAAAAGACACAAGGTCAGTGAAGGGTCCTAATAATGTCGAAATCCTTCTAACTTTTTATTTAGTATAGGAAAATCATTGGTTCAACACTCCAACTTTGACCAGCTCATCATAAGACACCGCAACAGGCAAGTAAGAGGTCATTTGACGTTGGGAACGATCAGCAAAATTATCAGATCGCTACTTACATCCCCCTAAACTACGAAGAATGAGGAACAGCTGCAAAAGGTTCTACTTTGAAGCTCCATTACCACTGTAACATTTCCACTAACAGTCATCAGCTCCATCCCACTGTAACATTTCCACTAACAGTCATCAGCTCCATCCAAACATCAAGAAAACAACTCCCTTTTCCAATAAGATGATGAACGAAGCAACATATTGATGATTCAAGTACGCCATCTGTCACTTCAGATGCCAAGATGAAGAGTTCATGTTTACAGTGGGGAAATAAAACAATTTTACCATTATATCAGCGTGGCAGGGAAGGTCCACGCCAACCCGGAGATCATCAGATCGCTTGTGGTGGACTCTTATCCTCTTCTCCATGCCATTCGCCTGCAACACCCTCCTCATCAGCTTGCCCATGGGGAGGTACGACTCGCAAGCCGACACCAACCCCTCCGTGACACCATGAGCACCACCGCTCTCTGCCATCGCTTTAGCTGCCATCATCGACAGCAACCCTGTTCCCGCGCTAGACATTAGAGAAAATAACCAAACAAACACCCCTCGTAACCCGCTCATTCCAACAACACCGAAGAACAAAATGCAACACAGATGATGAAGAAGCGCCCCAAGATCGCGCATACCCTATGTCGAGGAGGTGGCACGGCCGTGTGACGGCCTTCCGGATGGCCTGGTGGAAGGCTCTGTTCCTGGCGACGTCTTTGAGCATGTCCAAGTACGCGGTGGTGGCCAGGAGGGATTTGTGACCACCAAAGGCCCCGTTTTGCTCGTCCCGTCCCATGGCATCTGCTTCCTCGACGACAACCCACTCGGACTCGCCGGTGAGCGGGTTTACCCTCAGCTGGAACGCCCGGTTACCCGCCGCCTTCGACATGGCCCTTTCAGCTCCTCCCAGGACGGGGCTGCGACTGCAGAAATGGAGGAGAGGCGCCAACCGGGAGAGGAGATTGGAGAGGAATTTGGCGGCGAACTGGGGAGTGAACTCGGCCCTGTGCAACGGCGAAACCCTCATCACACGTGAGGGGGGAAGAAGAACCCCCACACGGGGTTTCGGGCCAGGGGAAGTCGAAAAGGACCAAAACCCATACAGGGCGAGCTCCCAGTCAGGGTTTGACCGATTGGGCTGCGTCGGCCCGACCCGCCCCATCCCAGGCGCCCAGCGGATCGGGCGGGGTGTGGGACGTGGTCGGGTCGGATTGGCTCGCACCGACCCATCCATCCCGTCAAGTATCAGACCGGTCCATGGACGGAACGGGCTGGTACGTGCGGGTCAGTCGGCTCATGCTGATCCGGTCATTTAATGAGTGAGCACCCCCTTTCCTGCAGACGGGAAGCCGGCTTCTTCGGCGCGTACTGCACAAACCGTACCTCTGGTCTTCTTAGACAATTCTCTTCATAGAACATTCTGGAAAAGGCTTCACTGAAATCAATCATGTCATCAATAGGCCCCCTAGGCAGCAATGGCGGGCCATCAATGGTACAAGCTGTATCTTCCTTCCCGAGCTGACTTGGCAGTGCCTTTAAAGTACTTGGCTGGAGAGGGCCCCTAATAAAGTGCTGATGGTAGTCTCAAGTCAACGGTCCTAAGTCTCCCTGCATTGATAATGAGGATTCTCGGTAACCGAGGCCCCTCCTACTCATTTTCCTATCCCTGGAGACCGGCTTGGTCTGCCCCTGCAATTGTGCGCCGAGATCTCTCCCCAACTGATAGCCCAACTTCAATATAATGCTCCAGCCCTTAGAATCTCTTATCTTGGGCTTTTCTTTGATATTTACTGGTGCAACAGTGGTCTTGCGTGGCGCATAGGCCCATGAAAAGTTAAGATCCAGTAATGAGATAATGGGTCGATTACTGGGCTAGAACATCGGTAAAATCTTTTCAGAAATAGCCTTGACAGACTGAACCGTGAAATGCTTTTGACTTTGACACCCTCCCTTGAAAAGAGAATTTGAGGCATTGATGAGTAGTGGATGGCGCAACATTAAGATTATCAATCCACGGTCGACCCAGAATAGCTTTGAACATAGGGTCGATATCGAGCACATAGAATTCAATGGGCATGGTGAGAGGCCCAAGTTCAATCTGAATAGTGACCACCCCGTGACGCGACCTCCTTGAATTATCATATGTTGCAATAGTGGTCAGGGTAGGCCTCAGTGCATCTTCTGAAACGTTGCAGGCCCTTAAAGTGCTGAGAGGATAGACATTAATAGAAGCCCCAGTGTCTACCAATGCTGCATCTATGCTTACTTTATTCAAGATGATAGAAATGCATAGTGGCATCTGACGAGCCTCGGGGGGTACTAATTCAGTCTCTAAAAATGTAATTGCTGGCCCCTTGGAAATTGTAGCCAGGGCGGTTGGTAAGTTGTCTATTGCCATGTCTTCACTGACCATGACCTTCTGTAAAAAATCCCGTAGCGCATCTTGGTGAAGCTTAGACCGCTTGATAAATTCCAGAACTGAAATCTTGGCCGGCATTCTGTCTAGATGATGTAGCAGGTCATATTGAGTACCCGACAGCAGATCTGCCTCCTCCTGATTAGCAGCCTGTTATAAGGACTGGGGATTGGGTGTTGGTGCACCAGTGGTAGGATAGTTCCGATGGAACAAATGCCCACTCCGCAGGGCAAGGTTCTGGGCCAGCACAGCATCAGATGGCCTCATAGTAGGAGGCTTAATGGGTCTAACAGGGTGGATGAGTGGTGTAAGGGTAGGTGAAGTGAAGGCAATGGGAGTAATGGGGGAAGTGGTGGTGGTGATAGGCGGGGTGGGCGACTGTGAGGGAGCAAGGACATGTGGAACAATGGGTGAAGCAGGTGATAGGATGAGGGGTTTAAAAGGAACGGCGGGTGCGGATGATAGAGGGGTTTGATGGTTTGGCGGGAGAATGACAGGCGTAGAAGGCGGAGGAGGGTTGCGATAGGTGTGGTGGAGAGCCATGAGCTGCTAAACCGAAGCTTCATCATCATACACCACCCGACGTTAGGGGCCGAGCATTGAACAAGGTTGGCCTGAGCCGGTGCCGGGGGCTAAGGTTGTGGAGTGGGCTGATGATACCGTTTGGGGTTTTGATGGATCCCCAAATCCTGAACAGGCTGTTGCTGTTGTGGCTGTGACAGCGGCTGCGGTGCTTGCTGCTGCACTTGTTGCCTCGGCGCTTGCCTTCTCTTTTCTTTAATTTCAATAATGGCCTTATGCATCTCGGCCCAATCAATACGTTGACCTTCATGAAGATCATACCTCCAGTAGCCGGAATATTCCCTTTCCCCGTTAGAGTCCGTGGCGTTTTCCCGAAAACTATATATAGCTTTTCTTCTCGCCGTTCCCCTCCTTGCCCTAAGCGCTCCTCCGCCACCGCTCCCCCGCTCTGCCCTCTCTCCCCTCGCTGCCCCCCCACAGGGGAAACCCTAGGCGCCAGGTTTCTCTAGGTCTCCTTCCCCTCCGCCTCCCCCGGCGGCCGCTCCTTGTCATGGTTCCCTCTGCTGCCGCGCGGAACGGCGGGTTCGGGTGTGCAGCCGCGCCGTCCTTTGGGAACAGAGCCTATCTCGGGGAGTTCTTTATCTGCGACGTGATGGAAATCTGGGATCTCCGGGGATAGCACCGTTTCGGTCTGTTTTTGTGATGCGGATTGTCCGGTTTGGTCCGTTTTAGGTGGATGGATGCGGTGGAGCTGCCCCTGCCGACAACGGTCGTCACGAAGCTCCTGGCGTCGGAGGCGTTCGGCAGGGTCCGGGAGCCCGAGAGCCGGGTTTCGGTTGCTGTTTCGTCTGTTGGCGGTGGGGGCGCTTCCTCCTTTTCCCCGCAGAAGCCTTCTTCCAGTTGTGGTTCTTTCCATAGAGGTAAGGGAAAGGGGAAATGAGAAGAGAGGGGAAAGGGTTTCGTTTGTTGAGGGATGCAAATGCTTGGTTTGGTTTCTATTTTCCTGTTCTGATCCCCATGAATGTTATTGTCACTATCTGCTTCTGGGGTTGCTGGATGTAGTGGTTAGAGTTCTATTTGTAAATTGGTTTCTTTTTGTCCCAAGGAGAATAGATGTATATCCTTATATGTCCGCTCGCAGATTCAAACATATTCAGTTGTGGTAATAGAACAAGGTTTTCAACGTGCTGGATGTACTATCTTCTACATTGCTTTGCATCTGGGTTCCCTAGGCTTGTATAACCAGAACACTAGCAATCGATGATTCTTGAAGGTTACCAATATGCGGTCAGTTGATTCACTTCATGAAGGGCATTAGATATGTCTGTTATATATGTGATGTGGAGGAGAAGACGGGCTATATCCTCATGAGTTGTCCCTTATCATAAGAAGTATGAAAGAGACATTTTCAGCAGGCAAAGTGAGTGAGGATGAAGTTGGGCTTTTGGAAGAACTGCTATTTGGCTGGAAGAGGAGGATGAATGACAAGAGAGCATGTGATGGTTGATTCTATGTGCCACAGTGGGCTTTATGGGGGAAAGGAACAATTGGGACTTCAATAGAAAACATGACTCCAAAGATCAAGTACTTTATTTCGTTTGTGACCAAGTTGCAGAGTAGGCCGTGGCCATGATTATGGAGAGCAGTAACCATGCCAATTTGTTTTGTAATTTTCTGCTTTAGTTATTACTGGCTCAACTATCCAGAATCCACAGTTGTATAAAATATAAGCACTTATGCCTGGCTTTGGTGTTTTGGAGGTGGGACCTTTTGGGTTTTTTGTCTAGAGCTATACACTTTTTATATTGTACTTTTGTCTCTGAACTTCTGCCATATACTTTTAAAAGAAATGCTATTTCACAGTCTCATGATGCTGATTCTAAATAACTTGATTAGTGATTATGGATTAATTTTGCTTGGACAGATGTAAAATATCCAGCTTCAGTTGTAGAGCCTGTTCCTGTTTCCAGAAATAAAAAGAATGGTGATGGCTTGCTTGATAATGTGTCAACAAGTTTCAAGAGCAAAGAAAATGGCAAGAAACTCTGTTCTGGGGAAGATGATCTCTCTACGAGGTCATGGCCAAAGGATGACAGCAAACAACTGCACAAGAAACATGTAAAGAGGCGAAGCAGCCCCAAGCAAGCAAGGACTGACCATCCAGATGTTTCCATGAACTCTCATACCATAAAGGGTTGCACTGCTGGTAAGAAAGGGCATTTTGTTTTCCTCTTTTCATATAGCATTATTTCCTAATTTTTGGCATGGCATTGAAATTGAAGGAAGACATCCACCACATCAGACATGCATTATAGTCTAAATAACCAAGTGTAACGGCTAAAATCATCAACAAAAATAACATAGTAAGAATATCCAGAATGAGAGACAACAGGGACCGGCCCCCACAAGTCAGAGTGAACTAAGACAATCGACAACACACAAATGGTAACTTGTGACCTTTTGCAACTAAGTAGGACTCACAAATAGACTCTTTCAGATGATGGGTAAGCACGCTCGCCAATGAAGGAGTGAGGCGCCGGCTTGCAAAAACATAATTGATAGAGGTCGTCCTTAAGCTGTCCGCGAAGAAGAACCTTCCCCGAGTTCTGATCCTTCACAATACAAAATGACGGGTGAAATTCAATGAGAACATTATTATTCGAGGTAAATTGATGAATGGAAAGTAAGTTACGAGTAATACGAGGGACATGGAGAATATTATGCAATTTTAGGTCACGAGAGGAAGACGGCAGGGTGGCGGAACCAATGGAGGAGATGGGCAGACCTTCACCCCTATGCAATTTATCAAAACCTGTGTAGCCTTGTGGATTCAGTAGAGTGTGGTAGTCTGGCGTGATGTGATGAGTTGCTCTGCTGTCTGGGTACCAGGAAGTGGATGGGAACGGTGTAGCCACCGCTGAGAATGACACTGTCTAGATGCCAGGGCCGGGGTGTGTGGCAGCAAACGTAGTCGGGTAGGTGGGCGAGCCATGATAGATTGGGGCGAATGTAGGTCCCAAAGGATGCTACTACGGCCACTGGCGAGGCACAGCTTGAGATCCTAGCGTTTGAGAGAGATATCCGCCAAGAAACCCTCGATTGAAGCGCTCGGTGCATTCTGGGCCTCGGTGTCCAAACTGCAAGTAGATCTGGCATTAAGACTCATGGTATTTGCCGTGTCCATGACCCCGGCTACCATTGTTGTGAGTGCAACTAGAACCTCTGCCACGGTGCCCTTTGGAGTGATTGGAGGCAGCAGTGGCAACGTTGGTCGAAGGGAAGCCAGGCGCATCCTCAAGGTGGGTGCGCTGCTGAGCCATCAAGGTTTCATGAGCAATAAGGTGTACCAAAACATCCTCAATGGTGAAGGATTCCAGACGAGTAGTGATGCTGGAGATGACGGCTTCATAGCTCGGTCCGAGACCTGCTAATACAACCATGACAAGCTCACCCTCATCCATGGGATGGCCGATCGTAGCAAGTTCATCAGCGATCGCCTTGATGGACTGCACGTACTCTCCGACCGAAGCAGTGCCATGGCAAATCCCATGAAGCTTGGTGGGGAGCTGCAGAACACGGGACCGAGAGCACGATCCAAACGCTCGAGCGAGCGCGTCCCAGACAGCCTTTGTTGTTTCATGGCCAACCACCAAGGGAAGAAGTGGCTCAGTCAGAGAAGAAATAAGCCAGGAAAGTACCAGTTGGTCAGTCCGTTCCCATGCTGCGAAGTCCGGGTTGGGGACAATGATCTCCTTGTCGTCTTCTCCGATGGACGTCAATACTAGGGAGGGAGGATCGCATAAACCGTCCACCATGGACAGATAGACATGTCTCTTCAACAGTGGGACAAACTGGGCCTTCCAATGGAGGTAGTTGTCTCAAGACAACTTTAAGGGAAGGAACGAAAACATGCTCGACAGTGCCACTGTGGAGGAAAGTTTGCTAGCGCCGGCCATGGATCTGGAGCTGTTGAGCAAAGGGCTCTGATACCATGAAAAGGAAAAGAACAGACTGAATGGCAAAAGCAGATGCCCACTGCTCTTGCGGCTCTTCTACTGTGTTGTTTTTAATAGAGAATGAGTAATCGTTATGTTGGGTACAACAGTCCCACAAAAGGTGGGTGGCTAAAATACATCATCCACAACAAATTGCGGTGAATAGGAGATATATGTAAGTCGAGTTGAACACAAACTGAATTTTGATTTATTTGAAAAGTTCAATGGGCAAGGTTCCCCCAGGGAACATATAGCTTATTATACAACAGTCATGGGTGACTTGGCTGTTGATGAAGCTTATTTGCTGAAATTCTTTGGTTCATCCCTCGCCGGGTTGGCCTTTGAATGGTATTCAAGCCTTCCGGCCAGGTCTGTGACTGATTGGCCCGATATGCAGTGCAAGTTCCGGGAAAGATTCCATATCACAGAAAGAGAGATCACGGTGGCAGAATTGTATTCAACCCGACAAAGATAGGATGAGACAGCTCTGGACTATATAAAGAGGTGGAGGAACCTGGCCATGAGATGCAGGCGGCCTCCGCATCAAGAAGATGCTGTTCAAATATGCAAGCAGAATCTCAGAAGAGAAGTGCTTGAAAAGATGATCGGGGCGAATGTCAGGACATTCGACCGGCTGAACAATGTGGTGGTAGAGGTTGAAACCTTCTTATCCAAACGTCCTGTCACCAACATCCTTGCTGTTCAAAAACGAAAAGTTACTGAGAGGCGACCAGCGCCTACAAAAGCAAACACTATTGACTACAAAGCTTTTGACCAGTAAGAGAAAAAGGGTAAAGTAGCAACTACTCCTCCGCCAACAGGGGCAGTAGAAAAGAAAGAAGGTGTCTCCTTGAGAAACAAGATGAAGAAAGCATACTCATTTCCCAAGGAGAAGACTCGGGCAGTGTTTGATTAGGCATACAATTACAACAAGATAACACTGCCTGAGCCAAAGATACCAGCTGATGCAGCGAAGAAAGATGACCCATTGTTCTGTCTGTACCATAGAGCACTCGGGCACGTCATTGAAGACTGTTATGTCTTCAAAGATGTCATGGAAAGTATGGTTAAGAAGGGGGAGCTACAACTAGGGGAGCATCAAGTGGATCCTCTATGCCCCCATGAGCCCCCAATGTTGAGGCTGGCTGCCAATATGATTTCTATATACCAGCAGTTGCCCGAAGAAGCCGCCGAAGAATGCACTCAGCACACATATGAAGCCTGCTTCCTCACTCCCATCAAGGATCAGGTGGAATGGCAGACAGTGTCGGCTAAGACCAAGAGAAGAGCACCTACTGCTAGAGTACTGGGTGCATCTGTTCGGGGTGCTACTCCAAAACCAGCACCACCTCCAACAAATCCTATGTGGCACACTACAGAGTCACCGCCAATTGTCTGGGTGTTCACTCCCAATCAAAGAAAGTAGACTCCACTCCCTGTTCATAAGGAGATGAGCCCTGAGGTGAGGCATCTCCGACAATATATCAGCCAGCTCGATGAATATGAGCAGTCTGAGCTGAAGCCGCTACTGGTAAATGACCATATCCTATGGGAGCAACTGGAAGGGTTGGCAATTGAAGAACCAGCAAAGGGTGAGCAAGAAGAAGCTGAAACAGAACTCTTCTAGGGGCATGAGCCAGCCAAGGCAAGATGCCAGAAAAAGAAGAAATCAAAAAGTAAGAAGAAAATAACAACAGCTCCGTGTAACACTCTGTCAGTGTTGTTCACTCTGCCAGGGGAAGATGATGAAGAGGAGTCTTCCACTCCACCACTAGAAGCAAATCAGGCTGAGGCTTCAACCTTGATGCATGTTACCCGCTCTGGAAGAAGATGGGGATGCCCGCCACCGGCCAATCATAACATTATTTTCAGGGGTGAACAACCCTACCAGATGCCAGAGCTTGAGGTCTGAGGCGCTGAAATTCCCCCTCCGATAGGCCTCTATGCAGAAACAAAGAGGAGAGATGAAGCTCCTTCATTTATTGAATTTCTGTCCACCCTGGAAGGTAAATAGCCGACACAGGTTGCTACTGATAAAAATAATAAGCACCACCAACTACCTGCCCCAATACTTCAGAGAAAAGACAAAGTAAGCATGGATGCTCCCTCAGCACCAGAGGTTACTTCCCCAGTGGAGACCCCTCAGTAGTCCAGCTCAGTAGGGATCCCGTGGAACCCCAACCGAAAACAACGGTGGCAACGGAAAGTAGTAACAAAAGTAGGATCAGAAAATATGGTGGCCAGTAAAAACTCAGCTCTACAGCTACTCCTGCTATACCAAAAAATAACACCATGATCTCACAGTCGGGGGACCACTGAACTAACAGGAAAACCTCTGGCTACACTGCCAGGAAAACCATCACGACACCGCTATCGTGAACCGAACACTACCTAGGGAAAACCCTCGTTGATGCTCACCGAAACCCTAGACCTCTACCTCAGGAACACACCTAGAACTGCATGTGAAATCATGTCTCACAGACGTGAATAGAAACTCGACTCACGAGAAAACTTACGTCATGTGACAGGAGCACTGCCCACTAGAAGTAAGGCCAGATGCATCCACTGATGACTTAGTCCATAGCCTCTGGTGTCTCGCTACCACACCCCGGGTGGAGACTGAGACACCGTACTAGTAACTAGGAACACAAAACAAGGACTAGCTGGGGTCACGCTCATCAGCGCGCGTCCACAGCCCCCAACTACCTGTGAACACACAGACCATCCGCTCTAGGTCATGCCCTCTAGCTGATTTTTCCCCCAGCCAGACTCAGGCTACAAAGGCGAGGGGCCCTATGGTAACCAGCCTAAAAATCATCTCTCTCTGGGTCATGCTCTCCACCACTCCCAAGTGAGTCCACACACGCGTGCGCAGGAAAGCTACGTCTAGTGGCAGGTCACTCAATGTGAACACGGAAAGCCACACACGCACCCAGTATGAGTAACGTGGAGTAACAGGTGGCTCGGGGCCACCAAACTCTAGATGGTCCACTAGACCTACTCAACCCAACGGTCCTTGAGTCACAAGACTCAGGTCAAGACCGTTGTACAAGGATAGCTCCACACCGTCAATCGAGCCTAATCCCTAGGTCTGAAATCATCGTAGCATGAATGCCGAGGCAGCTCACAAACCGTCGAGACAGTTCCCTATCCAAGGGACATACGGGGAATCTCCAGCCCCAGACTAGTTGACTAGACTCACAGTCCAAGGCCATACACGTGGCCCACTCATAAACTACCTTCCAGAGAAACCCACGCCATGCGGGGAAAGCTCACCTCACTCATGCTGACTCACGACGACTCGATCTAGCGAAGACACAGAATCTCAGAACACAAAGGGTCACCCAGACCCCTAAAACCTATGGGCACGCTAATCGAGATAACACAGTACCTCAACGCCCAAAACATAGTCTCGATCCCCACGGGGTAACCGAGACACTCACGAAGTCACTTGTCGACCACTAGGTCATGACTGGGTTGACCAGGGACTAACCAATCCTCGAGTAACACAGTACCTCCAGACACCTAAAAACATGGATACAAGACTCACGGGGTGTTCGGGACATCTACGGAGTCACAAATCCATAGGAGGTTCCATCCTGGTTCCTCCGGGCTCAAGACAGGCCGACCAAGACACGGAAAGTGGAAATCAAGAACACGCAACAATCCAGGGGCGCATTTATAAATGCATAATAATGGAGCATCGCATTCCTCATAGAAGAATGTGCCCCTCCCCTGGGTCGTGTTAATAGACGCGTAATAACAAAGGGTCGCATTCCTAGAATAACGCGCCCCTCCCCTAGGTCGCATTAATAGTAACGTGCCCAACGCCTCAGTCGTGATAAAACATGAACGTGCCCCACACCTGGGTCGCGATAACACTTAACGCGCCCCACACTTGGGTCGCGATACCAACCACCATACTGTTCATCTCCCTCGATAAACACGGTGGCACGATACTATGCCTTCTTGAAGAACGCGACCGCCGTGATGGTCGCGTTCTCAGTCCACGCTCGAAAATGGTAAAAATCACCGAAAAAACCATTCCACGCCCCAATCACACCCATGTGAAGGGGAAAACAAGGGGAAACCATGTCGAGGATCTTTTCATGAGGTTCTGGCCAGTCGAGAGAATTACTTCTCCTCGATATGACTTCATTTTGGCTTCCTGTGCCTTGATGTCGTCTATTGCCGTGCTATTGCTGGTAATTTTTTGGTGTTGGCATCGGCATTTGTGAGTGTTGGGAAATTTGTCAGCATTCTTGCTGATTGAGTACCCTCTACTTTGCATTTCTTTCTCCTGGGTGTTGTGTTCTCGAGGCGTGCTTGTAGTCCTTGAGATGCGGCCCTTAAGATTGTGGTTCTTGCTATCATTTCTCATTGTCGTGGGTCTTTCTTGGTGAGCTGTCTGATGCATGACCAGTCCCCTGTAGTTGTGTGTTCAGCTGCTCTTGTGCCTTGATGTGACCCTGTTTGTAGTTGTATTCCGTGGTTCTGTGTGCTGTACAGAGTCGGAATCCTGCAGGTGCTGCCATTGTTATTGTTATTGTAAGTGTTGTTTCTCTTTGATTTTGTCTATCTATTATTAGCACTTGGTGGACCAACTCTTGTCGGTTAGCTTTGCTACACTCCTTGTTCCTGGTAGAGTTAGCTTGCGACTCGATCAGATGTAATGTCTGACTGAGGACTGACTTGATTGTGCTCGTGGTCCGATGCTGCCATGTTGCTGTTGTCTCTCTGTGAATTTGTCGTTGGTGTTCTGTATGCCAGGTGTTCCCTGTTACCTTTGGCACTGGAGCCGATGATGTTGTCGAGTTGTCAGCTGAGAGGACTATATTTCCTTGTCTAAGCTGATGCTTGATGTGTCTGTCATTTTTTTTTCCAGTACCTGTTGTCGTGGCATGGTCGTGTCTCCTTTTCTTGTGAGACGTAAGCGGCGTTGCCTTATTTTGGAGGTATCAGACTTCTGTTCACTTGTGTCGTGCTCAGTCCTAAGTGTGTACTCGTGATTATGATTTGACGGTGTCCCTCTAAATTATACTTCTCGTGATTCGTGTTGTTTCATAGTATGTTGGGGTATTCTTCCCTGTTTCTCCTTTGGTTAGTCCTTAAATTTTGAGGACGAAATTTCTTAAAGGAGGGGAGGATGTAACGCCCTGGATCCTTATTGGGTCTTGTTGGATCATTATTAGGTCTTTCGGATCCTATCATGTTGCGATGGTAGGCAAGTGTATGCTTTCTTTCCCAAAGAAGGAGGGGACTCTTACTTGCCTTTGACTGGGTATATGTCCTGCCTCCTATAGAGATCAAGACTCTTTCCCCCCTTGAGGGCTTAGGAGCCACCCTTGTTTCTAAGTGAGTGTGAGTGCTCGCTCCTTGAAAGCTCAAAAGCCACCATCATTTTTGTGGGAGCATGAGCATGAGTGCTCGCCACTTGGGAGCTTGGGAGCAACCATTATTTCTGAAGGAGCATGAGTGCTCTCTTCTTAGGAACTCGGAAGCTACCATTGTTTCTGAGGGAGCATGAGCATGAGTGCTCACCTCTTGGGAGCTTGGAAGCTACCATTGTTTCTGTAGGAGCATGAGTGCTCGCTTCTTGGAAGCTCGGAAGCTACCATTGTTTCTGAAGGAGCATGGGTACTCTCTTCTTGGGAGCTTGGAAGCTACCACTGCTTCCAAAGAAGCATGGGTGCTCGCTTCTTGGGAGCTCGAAAGTTACCACTATTTTTAAAGGAGCATAAGTGCTTGCTTCTTGGGAGCTTGGAAGCTACCACTATTTCTGATGGCGCATGAATGCTTGCTTCTTGGGAGCTCGGAAGCTACCATTGTTTCTTAGCCGATGACTATCCTTTAGACGAGGAACTAAGATAGCGATGGAACATGCCAATGATTGTTTATTGATAGAAAGATTTGAGATTTACAGAGTTCCAAGTTCTCAGCACCTCCCGTCTATCTAATGTCGTCAGCTTGTATGCTCCTTTGCCGAGCACTTCAGTTTCCTAGTACGGGCCTTCCCAGTTTAGCGCAAGCTTTACCATAGCCACTCTGGGCTTTGCCACGCTGACTCGTCACAACACCAGATCTCTGGGAAGGAAGTGGCATTCTCTGACACGTGCATTGTAGTATTGAGCCAACTTTTGCTGATAAGCCATGAGTCTCAACTAAGCATATTCTCTGTCTTCTTTGAGTAGTCTAGGTTTTCTCGCATTGCTTAGTTGTTCCTTACCTAGTCGATCTGAGCGACTCATAATGATGGGATGTATATCTCGACCGGGATGACTACTTTTGCTTCATGTGCGAGGTGGAATGGTGTTTCCCCCATGGTTGACTGAGCAGTGGTTCGATGCACCCATAGGATGCTTGGGATTGAGTCTACCCAAGAGTCGCCCGCCTATTCCAAACGGGTCTTGATGCCATGAAGAAGTGTTCTGTTGGCATTTTCAACTAGGCCGTTCACCTGGGGGTGGCCCACTGACGTGTAGTGGTTCCAAATCCCTAGTTTTGAGCACTTTTCTTGAAAGGCAGTGCTCTTAAATTGTCTGCCGTTGTTGGTTGTGAGAACGTGTGGGATCCCAAACCGAAAAATTATGCTTTGTAAGACAAACTTCCATGTTGCCTCACTCATGATTTTCCCTAATGGCTCTACCTCGACCCATTTGGTGAAATAGTCAATGGCGACAATGAGAAACTTCTTCCTCCCTTGAGTCTCAAGGAAGGGGTCCAGTATATCTACCGCCCACCGAGAAAATGGGCGACGCTCCATTAGTGTGTGCAGTTGCGTTGCTGGTCAATGATGTGGGTTAGAGAATTTTTGGCATTGGGGGCACTTCAAGACGTACTCGAGGCAATCTTGCTACAAAGTTGGCCACCAGTATCCTTATCAGATGAAGCTTCGTGCGAGTGCTCGACTGTAAATGTGACTTCCACAAAGCCCTTCGTCTACTTCTTGTATCGCCTGCTTGGCTTTGGTGAGGAATAAGCACTTGAATAGTGGGGTAGAGAGAGAGTGCCTAAACAACTGATCGTCAATTATTATGAAGTGCGCTGTGCGTGCTAATGTGCGGCGGGCTTTGGTGCGATCATTGGGGAGTTGCTGTCGTAGGAGGAAATCCAGGATCGAATCATCCATGAAGGCTCATAGTCGATGGCATTTACCTGAGGGGTCTGTTCTTCGATGGTTGGTGCCAGCAGCTCCTTTATTAGGATAGCTCTCGAGTTTGAGGCTGTCGTTGATGACGCCAGGCGAGACATGGCGTCTGCTTAGACGTTCTCCGCCCTTGGAATGTGCACTATCTCAAAGCGAGAGAAGGTGGAGGTGGCTACCTTGGCTTTTTTGAGGTACTTAATCATCATTGGTTCTTGGGCCTCTAATTAGCCTTCGACCTAGTTGGTGATGAGTATGGAGTCACTATAGGCTCACAGGTTGGTCGCTCCGAGGTGCTTTGCCATGCGTAAATCTGAGAGTAGCGCTTCGTATTCAACCACGTTATTTATAGCCAAGAAGTTGAAGTGGAGGGTGTACTACTCCCCTCCCTCTGGTGATAGTAGGATGAGCCCTGCACAACTGCCAACGGCACAGGCCAAGCCGTCAACATAGAGTTCCCATACTAGCCTTGATGACTACTCGGGGGAACTCCTGCTTGGGCAACATGCACTCGACGACGAAGTCGGCAAGAGCGTGGGCCTTGATCGTGATTCTGGGGCAGAATCTGATGTCGAATTTGCCCAGCTCGATGGCCCACTTGATGAGTCTTCCCAAAGCATCTGGATTCTAGAGAATTTGGCGCAAGGGCTGATCGATAAGAATGGTGATATAATGCACAAGAAAATATGGTCACAACTTATGTGCGGCCGTAACCAGGGCCAAGGTGAACTTCTCAATCCGCGAGTAGTGAAACTCTAGTCCTTGTAGTGCCTGACTCACGTTGTAGATGGGCTTCATCACATTGTCCTCCTGTCGCGTAAGCACAACGATCAGGGTGCTCGGTGTCACCGAGAGGTACAGGAGCAATTGTTCTCTCTTTTGCAGCTTGGAGAGCACGGGAGGGGATGCCAGGCACCACTTGAGTTCTTCAAATGCCTATTCACACTTCTTGTCCCAGTCAATTTGCCCTCTCTTCTCTGGTGCTTTATTAGCTTGCTTGATGAGATGGAAGAAGGGTTGGCATCTTTCTGCCACGTGAGACAGGAACCAAGTCAGGGCAGTGATGCGGCCAGTCAGACACTATATGTCTCTGACTCGTGTCGGCCGTTTCATCTCTAATACTGCTCGTATCTGGTCAGGATTCGCCTCTGATGCCTATGGGTGACGAGGAATCTGAGGAACTTTCCCGACTTGACTCTGAATGCACACTTACTCGAGTTGAGCTTCATGCTGTACTTTCGGAGCATCATGAATGTTTCTGCTAGGTCTTCGAGGTGCTCGGTCGCTCAGAGGCTCTTAGCAAGCATGTCGTCTATGTGGGCCTCCATATTGTGGCCAATCTACATCTTAGATATGTGGTGGACTAACCATGGGTATGTGGCTGTGGACACCAAAAAAATTGATGGCAAGAGCTCCGAGCCTCGTCAAGCCAAACACGAGCAATGGAGAAAGAAGAAGTAAAAGACCTCTTCGCTTTGTCTCAGACCTTCTGTCTGGGCAAGGTTTGGTGATCTCGTCATCTCCACGGGTCAACGCCCATATTCTATCCTGGCTCAGACTCCACGTCTCTGCCAGGTTGGTTGACCTCGACATCCCATTGGGTCGACATCTGCATCCATACGTTCTTCCCTTGCTTCTGACCTTCCGTCGGAGCAGAGTCTGTTGACTCTGACATTTCGTCGGGTTGACATCTATGTTAAGACTTGGGTCTGGGCCTCTCATATGTCCACAATCTAAGTCTACCCACACCCCAAACCTTTTATCGGGACAAGGCCCGTTGACTTTGACGTTCTGTCAAGTAAACACCTATCCCATGTGCTTCCCTTGGCTTGGGTCTCATGCCTCTGCCAAGTTTGTTGAGTTCGACATGACGTTGAGTCAACATCCATTTCATATTCTACCCTTGGCTTAGGCCTCGTGCCTCTGCCAAGTTCGTTGGCCTCGATAGGATGTCGAGTCAACACTTATCCCATATTCTGTCTTTGGCTTAGGACTCACGTCTCTGCCAAGTTCATTGGCTTCGACATGACGTCAAGTCAACACTTATCCCATATTTTATCCTTGGCATAGGCCTCACACCTTTGTCAAGTTCGTTGGCTTCGACATGACCTCGAGTCAACACCTATCCCATACTCCGCCCTTGGCTTAGACCTCACGCCTCTGTCAAGTTCGTTGGCTTCGACATAATGTCGAGTCAGTAATTATCCTACATTATATCCTCAGCCTACGCCTCACGCCTCTACCAAGTTCGTTGACCTTGACATGATGTCAGGTCAACACATATCCTATATTCTTTCCTTGACTTAGACCTCATGTCTTTGCCAAGTTCATTGGCTTCGACATCCCGTCAGGTCGACATATATCTTATATTCCTCCCTTGGCTCAGGCCCCACGTCTTAGCCAAGTTGGTTGACTTTGACTATCTGTCAAGTCAGCAACCATACTCTGCCTTGGCCCAGGCCCTAGTCTCTCCCAGTTTAGTTGGTTTCGACATTATACCGAGACGTCAATGACGTTTATTTTTGCCCTTGTTCTGGACATACCGTCTAAGCAAGGTTGGTTGACTCCAACATGCCGTCGGGTCGACGTCAATATTTCATCTCTTGAACGGGCCTTCCGTTCGGTCAATGAACAAAAAGACCTTTCTATCTCTGGCTTGGACCTTTCGTCCAGCCAGACAGCAAAAAGACCTTTCTACCCCTGGCTCAGACCTTTCGTCCAGTTAGTCAATAAAAAGACCATTTCACCTTTGGCTCGGACCCTCCATCCGATCATACAACAGAAAGATCTTTTTACTTCTGGCTCGGACCTTTCGTCCAGCTAGTTAACAAAAAGAGCCTTTCACCTTTGGCTCAGACCTTCCGTCCGACCATACAATAAAAAGATCCTTCTATTTCTGGCTCGGACCTTTCGTCCAGCTAGTTAACAAAAAGATCATTTTACCTTTGGCTCGGACCTTCCATCCGACCATACAATAAAAAGACCCTTCTACCCCTGGCTTGGACCTTTCGTCCAGCCAAACAACAAAAAAACCCTTTCTACCTCTGGTTCGGACCTCCCGTCCAACCAGTCAACAAAAAGACTCTTTTACCTCGGGTTCAAAGCTCCCGTCTGACCAGTCAACAAAAAATCCTTTCTACCTATGGCTCTGCCCTTCTATCCAGATTGGTGGATAAAAAGACCACTTCTATTGCCAGCATCATGAACTTTCATCTAGGTTGGCACGTAAACCAATAAAATATCTTTGTCCGACATTATGACCTTCCACCTAAGCCGGTAAATATTCTGCCTTGGCGTCATTGCCTTCCACCTAAGCTAAGTTGTACGGCGTCATGACTTTATGTCTAAGCCGTTAAATATCCTTATCTAGCGTCATGGCTTTCTGCCTAAGCCAGTAAATCTTATCCTTCACCTTTTCAGCTATCTTCTCATTGGTCCACAAGAAAAACACTTTAAAGTACTGTCGAAGGACCTTCTAGAGACCAAAGGCGGACTCCCAGAATCAAGAGTGTTAACATTGGGGTAGGCAGTCATGTGATCACTTAAGTTATCACGTGACCGGTTAACCCTATTGGCAAATTGCACGAGCTGCAGAACTTAGGGTAATATCAATCGACTGATATCCCAAATCAGTCGACTAAACTTCCCACAGGTCAACTAATTTTTGCTTTTTCAGTCGACCTAGCTTGGGAAGGTCGACTGACTTTTTCTTGTTGCCGCTGGCTACTACTGCTGGTTGTCGCTACTGATGCTAGCTGTTGTTGCTTCTTATGCTGCTATTGTTGTTGTTGTTGTTGCATGCTTTTGCTGCTGCTATTGCTTCCTTGCTGGTCATGCTAGCTTGTTGCTAGTTATTGTTGTTGTTGCCCAACTACTGCTGATGCTGTTGTTAATGTTGCTGCTGCAGACTTTGCTGAAGCTGTTGACTGCCATTGCTTCATGCTATTGATGCTGCTGATGTTGGCATTGCTACTAGCTACTATTGTTGCTGATGTGGTTGCTGGCCTCTGCTACTACTGCTAGCGGCTCTTGCTGAAGCATATTGGTTGCTTGCAAATGGTTGTTGCTTCATGAGCTTCAGTTGACATCGGTCTAAAGGTCGCGGTCCCTAGCTACACCACATTTAAATTAATGCGGTATGTCGTTCAGCCGCGTTCTGGGTGGGTCGACTTGTTTGCCTAGCTTCATGAATGTCCGTCGACTCCCTTGCATATCAGTCGATTGATTTTACCCAGGTCGACTGATTTTCTCAAATTCAGTCAGCTGACTATTCTTAGGTCGACTAATTTTTCCAAAACTCTGTCGACTTAAGCTGCCTGTCTTTCAACAATGTCTGTTGACTTCTGGGAATATCAGTCGACTTATTTCCACATCTGTCGACTGAGTTTGAACTCAGTTGACTGGCATTTCCTTGTCAGTGACTAATTGGCCGGCTCTTTTGTCTATCTTGGTTTCTTTACGTCCAAACTCCCTTGCACCTTGGGCTTCATGATTCCATGCCTTTCACTTGTGTTGTTGTTGTTGGCTGGCTTGGCTGCTGCTACTGATGCTGTTGCCTGCTGGCTTCAATTGGTTTCTTCTGCTGACTTCTGCAGAATGTCTGTCGATTGAATTGCTTATCAGTCAACTAACTTCTTTATCTGTCGGCTGACTTTTGGTCAGGTCGACTGATTTTTCCTTTCTCAGTTGACTGGCTGCCTCTTCAGTTCTGTAGGTCCAAAGCCCTTTGCACGTACTTCATTCAGTCATGGTTGGCACCAAAATTGGTGCTCTTTGATCCATTTGACTCATTTACATTTTTAAGATCTGACATGCCCTTTTCTTGTACTACAGTTGCTGTAACTTGCTGCATGAAGAAATATGTTGATTGACTTTGGTCTCGGTCGACTAACTTTACCTTATGTCGGTTGACTGGCTGACCCGACTAAGCATCTTGAGATGATTGTTTAGACCTGAACTTAATGCATGTTGGCATCATCAAATTCACATTAGGCTCGTCAATGAGTCATAGTCAGACATCATCAAAACTCGAGACACAACACGGGGAGCAAGGGCTTAGATCTCAGGCCAGACTCTGTTGGGCTTTGGCAGGCGATGCGGTGAACAGTGGGCCGATTCTTATTGGGCCTGGTGACTTTTCCCCTTTTCATCATCAAATATTAACTAAAACTATTTTCCTATTTTCAAAGTAACTTTTCCCTTAAATTTTATTCCTCCACCTACTTGCCCTCTTCGGTGACCTTGCCTCCACAACAGCCAGAGGCCACCTTCGCATCCCAGACTTGTGACCTCACTAAGATAACTACAGCATTGTCAACATCTGGAGCAACTTCCTCCATCACCCGACCAGGCCTAGATAGCTTAACAATATTATCCTTGATTATCTTCTAATTTAGTTTGTTTTAATTTTTTAGTTTTATCCAAGCATGCATCATGTGGGATTTTGAGCTTTAATGTTGGAAACTTCTTCATATTGAGTCAGTAATGAGGGCCACTAGCTTTTGATTGAGTTGACATGAGATATTCCATTCAAAAGAGTTGAGTAATATGTTCTCCTTGAACCCGTTGAGGATCATCCCTAGCAAGAATCTTTATTTGGATCCCTATACCAAATTCTTCATTTTTCCTTTCAATCCGCTATTGATTGTAGCACGTCCACATTGGCTGGTAATCGCTCTCCAATGGCATATTTTCCTTTCGTGCCCGCGTGCACAATTTTAGTCAAATCCTCGTCCAAGCAATTGATGCTTTCTTACAATCATCTGAGATGGTTTCATTTAGGAGCATGGAAAGATCTCCAACACTTGGTATTGAAGGCATGTCACATCATACCTTGACATCTACTTTTCAGTCCGTCCTCACTTCGTTCTGCTCTATTCCATTACACTTCATTCCGTCTCACTTCTTTGCAAAGTAGACGTCAAGGTGGGGCAGCTGTAGACACGCCAACATTGATATTAAGTTGAGTAAATTTTATATCACAATATAATGCCCTGAAGTGGACTTCATTACTATCTCATTAAGGAGGTTCTCCTATTTTTCTAGAATTTGCATAATTAGCGACCTTCAATGTGGCCGCCCATTAATGAACGCCTCCTTTGAACGATGTCATTTTAAAGAATGGGCGACCAATGTGGAGGGCATTTATTCCTGATTTTTCGATCTCCATTGACTATTCATTTTTGAGGGATTGACGTCTTCGTGGGAGGGCGCTCATTAATGAACGCCTTTACTTGCTGGTGCCATTTCTTATGTTTATTACGAAAAGTGGTCCATTTCTATATCTTTATTCAGGAATGAGCGACCTCCTTTCTGGTCGCCCATTTAATTAACGACCTGACCGATGGTCGTCAATTCTTGTTCATTCCCTGTTCGCCCGAGGCTTTCTCTGTATGGCTTCTTGCTCCATTTGGGGCTTTGTTCTTTGAGGAAAGGGAGATCTGTAACATGGGAATGTTTCTCTGTTTTAAATCCCTATGGATTGAGGATTTCTTGCTCTATAAAAGCCGTTCTTTTGAGCCTGGCATTTCTCTCTAACTAGCGAATAGGGGTCTAACAGGAGGTTGGAACAAGAACTGAACACAGGAGCATCGACAAAGTTTCCTACTACTGTGGTGTTCTCTCTCACGCGAGCCTTCCTCTCGGTTGTTGCTGTCACGTCTTAAGAAGGGGGGTCTCCTCTCTTCTGTTCCCCCTCTTCCCGCTCCTGTTGCTGTTACAGTGTTGGAGGCCAAACCTCCGTCTCTCCCCCTATTGTTCTCTGTTGTTTCATTTGTTTAAGTTAGCATCTCACCCATACACCCATCTACGTTCATCTATCTAGCACACCTATGCGAGACTCTCTCGTTTTTACTTGCATTTTGCACTTGCACTCATTCATATACACCCACCCTTTGCACTAAAGGGGTTTAAAGATAAAACACACAAGGTGTGTCCATGCCCATATTTTCATATTCTCATTATTGTGAGCATTAATACTACACTTTGGTTCTAATCCATTTCTCTTTTTGCTTGCCTTATTGTGTTTGTTAAAGGGTAATCAAGATCGGAACCCCCTTCATCGGCCGGCCGGTAGAAGGAGGAAGTGCAACCCACGCCACGTCCCGCTTTGCAAGGTACTCTCCACGATCATTCTTTTTTTTTGAGGTAACCCCTCTGGCGATCACCTTCATAGAATAGCATCACATGATCCCTTCCCCAATCATCCCACCATTATCATTTGCTTATTCTTTTTATTTTTTCTTTTTAGTCCCTCTATTTATGTTGTTCATAAAGATGATGCTTTGCTGGGGTGATTGGTTCATCGGGTGGAGCAACGGTTGGAGCGTGGCGGGCGCGATCCCTCGGTGGATTCCAAGAAAGGCGTCATTCGTGTTCCTGGCAATTTTCGACGTGGTTTAGTCGCTTCGGCATGCGATTTCTTCGGTGGAGGTAGGGGGATGGATCACTACTTCATCCTCTACATTTTTCCTACCCATGCACCTCATTTGGTGCTCGAACGATCGAGATCAGGCTCGTTGGAGTTTTATGGGTTTCGTAGGCTTCATCGAAAAATGGTGACGGTTCTGCGATCGGTTAGTGTCAATGGACTCCCTGGAACGCCAGCGTTCCATAGTCACCGATTTTGTGTTGATCAGCTATGCCATTTAACCGTGGGGAGCCCTGGAAGTCCAGTTGTCCCATTTGGGTGATTTCGTTAGAATCACTCGTTTCTTGCGATCCGTGCACCATTTTGACTCCGGTCAGAGTCCATGTGATTGTAGGCTTGTCCATGGCTGTATACCCTACATTTCGACGTGAATGGGGTGTGGAAAGGTCACGATCGGGCCAACCCCATGGTTTAGTCACCGTAAGGGTTGGATGGTCGAACCAGGTGCTATTCATCCCCTTGAGCGGCCAACCTTGGACCGTTTATCCTCATGGAGTCTAGGGGCTTGTGCAGCCACACGATAGATGGCACAACGTATGGGCGGCCTCGTAAGGACCACCTATCCCCACTTGGGCGGCCAGCCCTCAGCCGCCTATCTTTCTGTTGGGTTGAGCGGCCAGCATCTGACCACCCATCCCAGTTGGCCCTTGGTCAACAGTTAAGTGTCGGTCACATTAGGCGGTCCGGTCAAGACCATTTTGACTGGCACTGTAGTAAGTCGATTGCGTTCAGCGGTCCGGTCAAGACCATTTTGACAAAGAACTACACTGGGTCATGGGCTTGACCGGCCAAGGCTTGACCGTTCATCCCCTTAGGCGGTCCTGCCCTAATCGCCCATCCTCTTTAGCCTTTAGGGCTGTGTCTGTTGTGTGGTTTGTCCCCAACCGTTTATCCCTCTTGAGCTGCCCCATATGGACCGTTCATCCCTTTGAGCGGCCCCCTTATAACCATCCATCCCTTTAGTGTTTTTGGTTGATTTTGTGTCGGTCTGCCTTAGGTTTGTGCTCTAGGACTATGTTTGAGCTTCGTTTCCTGACGTGCTGGTTTTCGTGCATCTTTGCATGACCTTATGGTCTGTCCATCGTCCTATGGATGTCTCTTGATATCCTATGAGGGCTATGACCATGATAAGAGGTGGCCAGGAGTGTCCTTGCTGTCGGCAGTCTTCTACACTACTTTTAATGTCGTTGTCTGGTTCTGGTCAACCCGGTGTGACCCAGTGGTTGATAGGTCTATTGAGGGTTCTCAGTTTTCCCTTAGGTCTCTGTGAGTCATTTCCTACGGTGAGTCATTTTCTCTTAGGATTAGACCGATTGGCGGTTGTTCTGCTGTGAGCAAGGATCTTGACCTAGAGTCTGGCGACTCGGGGATCGTTGTGCCAGCAGGTCTAGTTGCCTTGTCCTGAGTCTGTCGGCAGTTTTCAGTGCTGCCTTTGGTGCTTTGTAGTACGGGTGATAGTGCATGATTAAGCTTGTCTGTACTTCAGCACTCGCACTTTAGAGTCTGTGTCTCGTGATCCTCCACTTGTCGTAGCCCGATGACCTTGAGTGTCGGCCCACTTGGGAGTGGTGGCAGGACAGTTCCTGACTCAGACGATTTTTAAGCTAGTTTTCGTAGGCCTCCTTGCTTTGCGGTAGCGTCCTACTTGGGGGGGAAACTAGCTAGAGGCCTAGCTCAGGGTGATGAGTTAGTGTGTGTACACGTGGTCAGGAGCTTGGCTTGACGCCGGTGGGCGCCACCCTGTCTAATCACTCGCGATTGTAGTTCTATTCTATTTCCGACAATGTCTTAGTCTCTTCTTTGGGATTCAAACTCCCTCCTTGGTGGCCCCGAGAGGCTTCTAGTAGGCTAGCCCTCAAAGCTAAACCCCCAAGTGTCCTATTCGGCCTCGGTGTGATACCCACGGCCTGATTTAGGACCGTCTTAGCATTATGCATGGACGTGTTCCCACTTTCTTCTGGCACGCTCCCTGGCTAGGGGGACTCTGTCGAAATTTTGTTAGAATTTTACTTGAAAAAGTAGTCTTCTAACCTTCTATTATTTTATTTTATTTTCTTTTCTTTTTTGGATGCAGACATCATGGCATCTGGATCTTCTTCCTCTGCCTATGCTGTTGTGACTTGGGAAGACGTTCATTCCCTGGATCGAGGCAACGATCGATTGGCTATAGTCCCGAATCTCTCGATTCTGACACGGACACAGTGGGCACTGGCTGTCTTTTGATCATTGGCAGTGATTCTTTCAGTTATGATCACCGTGAGGGCTATAGAGTAGACCATCCCAAAGGCAAGCATCTGATGTCTTTTACACGATGCTTCAATCTTTAGGGGAAGAGGGACCTGTTCCTTGTTCAAAAGGCTGAACAGGCAATTCTTGTCGAGCGGGACAGTCTGACCGACTTCGTCATGTAGGGTAGGTCCATATATTTGCTAGGTGAGCCTAAAAGGTGGGGTGCCGTGCTCAAATTGTAGGAGCTAACTCTGCAGGATGGACTACTGATGAGGGTAGCTGAATTTGTCCCAGCCAGGTGGAATGAATTTGCAGGTCGTGTTGACCGAGAGAAGCCATCCTTTGGTTTATTCTTAGCCCCGTTGAAGTGGGGGTATAGAGAAGAGCCATTCCTGCTGGACTGTTCAGCGGTGCGCTTCAAGCACCAAATTGCTGTGGGCTGGTTTGCCGATATGAAGGCTGCTGACGCCCATGCTTTCAGGGTAGGCACTGTAGACTTCACTGACTATGTCTTGCAGCATTACGCCCTAATTTTAGCCAATGCCGGAGTGTACCATAGTGTGTACGCTTTGAGATATCGGTACCCTATTTCCAAAGGGTTGTATTATGGCATGATAGAAGTGTTTTGTCCAGAGTACAATACTTTCTATAGATCAGAAGGGGAGACTTCTCTGGACCTTTGGAGCCTTTCCCAACTGAGTGGTCTCCCGATTGACAGTGAACCGTATAAAGAGATTTGTTGGCCAGATTGGCTAAAAGACCAAACTGAAGGCGAACTGTGATATCTGACTAGATTCGCCTACCTATATTTGATGAAAGCGTATCATACTCTGTGCCATTCTTCGTATGATACCAGAGAAGCTCGCAAGTCTGGGGAGAAGAGGCGTGTGAGGATGGGTGCTTGGCTCTAGTATTTCTTCAGAGGGGAGCGAAAATATGAGGATTTCCCTTCAGTAACACGAGCTCCTGTTCGAAAAAAGAAGAGGGATCGGCGGCAAGTAGCTTTCCCTCCCTCACTAAAGGAAGGTCAAAGAGGAGGGCCCAACCCCACTGGTGTCAACGCAGTCACTCACTGTGCTACATACCTGACGTATTAGATTTGTTCCTTTGCTCTCTCGCAAGGTGACGAGAGCGTGATCAGAGCTGAGGCTATCTACCCTACTTGTCTAATGGCATGGGGCGTGAAGCTCTCACTTTGCCTGGTTGCTCTGTGCTTAATATATAAGATATTGGGGGACCTTCATCATTCATGTCTCCCTAGAAACTTACGGATGATTGGTCCACTTCACTTCTTTAATGTCTGGGTATGTATATTATTCCCAGAAGCTGCTCCTCGGGCACTCTTGTCACCACAGTTGGTCCCGAGAATGATAGAATTTGTAGGTGCCAAGTTGACCCAGACGTCAGACCAACTCTTTTCTATTCGGGGGAGATTGACCAAGGTTCCGATGGATTCACCTGGTGTTTTGCACTTCTGGAGCTTGGCCGCTCATTCAAGCCCGTTAGTGAATTGCATTCGCTTGTGACTTCCGCTAGATGCATGCCTAGGTCCGTCTTTGTTATGCATAGAGTATACGCTTTAATTTTCGCTTATGCCGCATAGTTTAAATTGTTCACATAAGTCTACAATAGTTTTTGAATTTGGGGGGGGGGTATCTATTCACCCCCCCTCTAGATCGCCATTCCACTTACACAACAAGTTGTTAGAGTAACCTAAGAATATACCAACATCACTCTTTGCATCAAATTTCTCTAAACCATCCTTACCATTATTCAAAATGTAACAAGTACTCTCAAAGGTTTTAAAATATGAGATGTTCGATTTCTTACCTTAGAGTACATAGGGTGTCTTGTTTACAAACGGCCTTACCATAGCATGGTTTATGATGTGACATGTCGTATTTACCACTTTAACCTAAAAATATCGAGAAAGATTTCACTAGCTCAGTATTGTTCTTGCCATATCTATTAGTGTGCGGTTCTTCCTTTCAACTATGCCATTTGGGTCTGGCGTCCTGGGTGCTGAGAAGTTATGGGTGTATCCTTCACTCCTACAAAAGTCATTGAAATCACTGTTGTCAAATTCACGTCCATGATCACTCTACAATCTGGTAATCATATATCCTTTCTCATTTTGTACGCGCTTGCAAAATGCTTGAAGTTCCTACAATACATCACTCTTACTTCACAGAAACAAAACCCATGTAAATCTGAAAAAATCGTCAACAATAACAAATCCATAGCACTTACCCCCTAAGTTATGTGTCCGGGTAGGACCAAATAGATCAAAATGCAGTAACTCCAAGGGGTGAGTGGTGGAAATGACATTTGTAGATTTAAAAGATGCTCGAGTTTGTTTTCCTTTTACGCATGTTTCACAAATCTTATTTACACCTAATTTTATTTTGGGAAGCCCTATGACAAGATTATTTTTGCATAGTCTTGAGATCATACTACTACTAGCATGTCCTAATGTACGATGCCAAACCCAAAAACCGTCAACATCGTTGGCAACTAAACACAAGTTTTTGCCTGGAATCTCATTTAAGTCAATTATATACACATTATTTTTCCTATGACCAAAGAACTTTATTTCATTTGTGTGACTATCTACAATTGTGTAGTAAGATGATTCAAAAATAACCTTGTGGCCCCTATCGCAAAGTTGACTAATGCTCAGAAGATTATAATTAAGACCATTAACTAGCAAAACATTATCAGTGGTATTGGTGTTATTTACACTTACCTTTTCAATCCTAATGATCTTACCTTTGTCGTTCCCACCAAAAGCAACAAGACCTCCTTCTTTTTCTTTAAACTCAGCAAATACCTTCTTGTTTCCGATCATGTGCCTCGAACAGTCACTATCTAGAAACCATTGTGAATCTTTGGCTTTGAGGCATCCCTACAACAAAATAAGAACTCATGGAACATTCTTTGGTACCCAAACTAGGTTGGGTCCAACTTTGTGAGTTTTATTCTTCACAGCAACAATTCTTGATTGATAAGCAAAAAATTCATCATTAGAATGTAGAGTTTGACAAAATGACATGGTGTGCCCAATCCTACCACAACAGTGACATATTGTCCTTTTTCTCCCTGTGTTACTTTATTTGTATGCAAAATATTTTTTCTGATTTTTGCTGGAAGATGCTTTTGGGATGTTCTTTACAGGAAAATCATCATGGTTGGCATGCATGAATGATGTCATTACTTTAGTTTCAAGTGACTTCTTTTTCACCGTTTCGTAGCTAATTCCTTCTTTTCGAAAGTTGGTCCTAATTCCTAGAACCATATCAAGATTTTCCTTTCCTTTCATCAACCTTGACATACCATCCTCCAACTCCTTAATCTTATTATTCAATGTGAGGATCTTTGGTTCAGATTGAATTAATTTTTCATGACAAACAGAAATTTGATCTCTCAATATTTTGTTATCGTTATTGATTTTCTGCTCGGGAATGGACCAACAAGTGATGAATAACTCGAGGCATTAACAAATTATAGTAAGAGAAATGACCCGACTCATCGGTAAAAAAATGGGTGTCAACAGCAGCCTCCCAAACAAGCCAGCAAACATCACCAATTTTCTGACACTTCTCTACCATATTAGCTAAATCTGCATGGCCGTGAGAAGCTAGGCAGTGATATAAGCCGAGGTGGTCCACGCACCAGCCATCGGTGTACTGAAAAGATATGAACAGAGGTCTGTCCAAGATACTGGCTATTGGGCTGTCAAGAGTCAACCCATGGATATTCATCAAGACAAATAACCAAGACGTATGCTGGTAATACGTCGAGGTTCTATCCTCTCTTCTCACAAATGCCCTATACGGGCAGAAGTGGTCGGTTTCACTCCTCCATGAAGCAACCTTGGGAAGCGGCTCCTCTATGGGGAATGGATACTGTTGAGCCTCCAGACGGGCGCTCCCAATCTGGCACAGATGTTTTAAATTCTTCATAAAGGCATCTTCATTCACAGCAGTAAGTACCAACGTCAACTACTGGGAGGCATCTTCCTTTAAAGCTCACTATTTGGCCAAATATGCCTCCGCTTCCTTCGGATGCTGAGAATATAGTCTCTTCAGATGAGCCTCGTCGATGTCAAATACCGGCCCTGGCTGCTGACTTAAGAAGGTGCACTCTGCTATATCCCAGTAGGCTCCCCTGCCATTGCGGTAGAAGCTCGTGCGAGCATTCCACCATTTTATGTACTCTAGAGTGACCCGAGGAACGCGATTCGACACCGCTGGCACCCTGAAAGTAGCATCGTCCTGGCGGTGAAAGAAATCCCACCAAAGACGGTCGTTGCCAGAAATTATTGAGCCATGCTTTGATCTACTCTCCAGAGGAAATTGGGCGGCTGTAGTAGGAGTGTGCTGGTCATAACCGAAATTCCGTCCAAATCTGAACGGATAGTAGGGCTCCAAATGAAGCAAGCCACCCTTTCTAAAGACCAAGACACTCGGGCGGATGGCTAAGGCCCAGTCAATCAGCTCAGGCTCTAAGAGGGGCCGGGTCATTCTGGCACCTGAAATAGGATGAACGAGAGTCTCCACATCTCCCAGCTTACATGCACGCTGTGGATTTACCAGAGCAGCGGAATTGGCTACCAGAGTCCAGAAATGAATAGTCCCTACTGCATCTACTGGGACTCTAACCAGTCGACCTCTAATTTTGAAAAGTTACTCTAAAGCTGGGTCGGGCTCGGCACTAGCAAATCCTAACATCCTGAGACATAATGTAGCTTTCTACAGAGTCCTCGGAGCAAGCTCAGGAAAAAGACTGCACACCCAAACATTGAAGAAATGAAATGGGCCCACCGTCCTAAGCGACCTAGGGACCTGATGTCTGTGAAAGTCTCCCAAGGATTTGTAGATCAAACAGAGTGCCGCTGGACACAAAGAAAGCCGCATCCCCCAGGCCATCTGACACACCGAGTGTATTGCCTCCGGCCTGATAATTATCTTATCTCCCTGTGGGAGAGCGAAGGTGCACAGCCAAAAAGTAAGATAAGCTGCACAATGAGTAATGGGGTCCACCCCGGTAGGGTTTAGTCCTTCTCGATTGGCACGCCGAATGGAAGCTGGCAATTCTAATTTAAACTTTGGAGTTCTGCTTTGCTTCCCTGCAGTAGGGGCTACCGAAGAAAATTCAGTGTACTTTAGAGGGCCGTTGAAGAAATATTGAATCCATTGCCCTACCTGGACCTTCAGTCTGCTGCTCTTCTCCCAGGTGTGATAACCTTTAGAAGACCCTTTATAATGTGCCAAGCAAAGGGAACAGAAAACCTTCATTAAATGGCGGTATGCAAAACCGAAGGAATACCGGCCCTCGCCGTCAGTCTCATCTTTTACTGAATCCTCCAGACAGACCTCCTCATAAGGCTCCCCGTTCTTTATTAAAATTACGTGCAGGAGTTGGGATTAATTGAATCATGGGTAGGAGTCGGGTTTGACTTAGTGCGGGTTGATTGAAAATGTATTATCATCACTTTATTTGGCCATTCACTTATATGCTTATTTGACATGTTCAAGGAAGATTTCGGAAACACCTCCCTGTCCCGAAGAGTATTGGGGAGGGTAGAAGAGATTGGTCCATGAAATGTTGAGACGATCTCCTAAAAGACAGTCATGCCTAAATGGCAATCTCGTACCCTATGATGAATGGGAAACCCAAGGGCTAGCCCTCTAGGTAGTCGCGATCACTCGTAGGGCTGTCGATCAGTGGCTGCCTTTTTTTATGAGACCGTGTTTAGCATTGCGATACACGCATATGGGTCCACGAAGTGAACTTAGCATGATCATATTCAGGCAGACTCATACATCACTGGGACTATGTATGCTAGAAAGGTGGCATTTATTATTGATTTATTCCCCTTATTGGGTACCCTACTCTCATAATTCGGCATGGGTAACCGTGAGGCCGTTACCACCATAAGGGTGAAAATCGAGTGGAAAGCTAAGGAAACATGATGCAGAAGGGAATTTGAAAGTCTGGTTTCTGAGAAAATTTCGGTAGCTTCTCCCCTTACCCTGAAACATGTTGGGGGAAATGTAGAGCAGGCCCGTCCACAGCAAGCTGAGACAGACTCCAAATGATGGGCATGCCAGGATGACAACCTGTGGATTGAGGGGGGGTCCAGAAGCAACAAGGCACTATTTGCCATCAAGGCAGTTTATTCACTATTCCCCTAGTGGGGTCATCAGAGATCACGCTAGATAGATGGCGAACCCTCATGACTCAGTGGGCTGATAGGAGAAAATCAGAAGGTAGGCATATATAATGAAAACATGATGTTGGGGGGATGACCCCTCGATACTGTAGCCCCAGGCACTAACCAATTAGAGCAATTCAATGTTAAATCTGATCTGGCAACCAGATGGAATTATGGAGGTCAAGGGAACTGGCGGTGAAGAAAAAGGGGGACTCCCCCATTGATCCAGTGGCTAAGACATGGAGGTGAGCTGGAGGCCAATGGTGGTGAAGGGACGCTGAGCTATCTGGCACCCCAAATAGGAATTAGAGGTTAAGACAGTGGCTAGCAGTGACAAAGGAAGCTGACCTGGCGGCCAGCCCATCGGGTGATCCGGCGGCCAGCTTAAAGAGCAGCAACCCTGTAATCTGGTAGGGGGAAAATGAGGAATATTCATTAATCCAATGGCTAAGACATGGTGGAGACTTACCCAGCAGCCAGAAATGGGATAATATTTAATATGATGGCCCAATATGAGTAGGGACGTTGGTAATATGGCAGCCAAGGGATGGGAAGAGAAGTGGTATGGCAGCCAAGGGAAAATAGGGGGCTTGAAGGTGATACAGAAGCTATGTGGGGTGTTTTGAACTGGCGACCATATGAGGAATAAGCAATGCGGCAGCCACATGGGAGAAGGATGATCCAGCGGCTAGGGTGTTCCATCCAATAGCCAGGGTAGGGAAATGACGATCTGGTGCAATCCTTAGATGGTGATCTGGTGTGTGCATAGGGTTAGAGGGATTAGGAGACCCGGTGGGCAAGATAGAATGGTCGAACCGGCGCGCTCCTGGGAAAGGGATGTTGGAACAGGATGAGCGCGGCTAGAAGATCCAGAGGGGGGGTGAATGGATCTGTCACCCAATAAAAAATTCTAACTCGCTAGAACCAAAATCGATGCGGAATATAAAAGACTGCTAAGGTGGATGGTGCGTCTTCTGGCAGATAGATGGAGCACACTCAAGTCAAACCAAACAGATAGGTTGCCTATCAGTCCTAATTGAACATCTACTGAGCGGATAACAAGAGGACAATGCACATCACAGAAACAATCACACAGTAGACCAGAATTTTTGGGTGGTTTTTTGTGGAAAGGATAATTGGATTTCTCTGTTCTATGTCGGGATGAACAGCATATTTCTCTTATACAAACAAACTCAAATATGCCTTCCTTCTTCTTTTCCTTTGTCTATGGCAAGTGTTCAATAGCTGAGAGACATAATCTGTGGGCAGCTCTCAATAATGTGCATTCTCAAATCAATGGCCCTTGGCTTGTGGCGGGTGATTTTAACTGCATTATGGATGTGGATGAAAAGCTAGGAGGTAATCCTCCCAATTTGGTGTCCATTTCAAACTTTAAGGAATGTGTGTCGGACTGTGCTCTTTATGATGCTGGGTTCATGGGCTCTAAATTCACATGGCATAACAATCAGAGTGGGAGTAAAGGAATTTGGGCAAGGTTAGACAGAGTTCTTATTAATGCTGCTTGGATGACTCTCCATACTCTTTCTGTTGAGCATCTTTCGAGGGAAGCTTCAGATCATGCCCCTCTTCTTGTGAAGTTACCAGCCCAGGGTAAGTTTAAAAAGCAGATTCTATTTTCAAAAAATGTGGAGCCTACATGACAAATTCCTTGTGGATATTGAGTCACATTGGCACATCAGCCCTCTGGCTTCATCTCCCATCACTACCCTATACTTAAAATTGAAACACATGAAGAAAATGCTAGGGGTGTGGAATGGGGAAGTGTTTGGCAATGTGCACATGAATCTCATGGCTGCGGAGGATGATGTTTTAAAGGCTGAATACCTCTATGATAGTAACCCTTCAGAGATTAATTCTGGTAAACTGGATGAGGCTAAATCCATTCTCTCTGACCGTTTAATCCAGCAGGAGTGCTTCTGGAGACAGAAATCCAGAATTCATTGGCTTCTTGAAGGGGATAGAAATACTAAATTCTTCCATATGACAATTGTGGCTAATAGAAGGAAAAATTTTATTGCTCACCTTCGTAATCCTACAGGAATTGTCACCTCTGATCACGAGGAAATGAAGGCTATTGCTACTGCACACTTCCATCAAGCTTTTGCTTCCCAGGAACATTATGTTGATGATAGTATTCTGAACTGCATTCCTCAGTTAGTTTCTTTGGATGAAAATGAGCTCCTCTGTGCTGTCCCTTGTGAGTCTGACATCCGTGAAGTGGTCTTCTCCATGTCTGCTGATAGTTCCCCTGGTCCTGATGGCTTTACGGGTGCCTTCTATCAAAAACCTTGGCCTATCATTTCTGCTTTAGTGGTAAGTGCTACTCAGGAATTTTTCTTACATCACCAAGCTCTTCCTAGAAGTGTGACATCTACTCTGATTGCTCTCATTCCTAAACGGAACAATGTGACTAATATCTCTAACTATCGGCTGATTAGTCTATGTAATTTCTTCTACAATATTATCTCTACCATCATTAATAACAGACTAGCCACTATCCTACCAAGAATTATTTCTCAACAACAGTCGGCCTTTGTGAAAGGAAGACAAATTGTGGACAACATAACTCTTGCAAAGGAGATGGTCCATGAGATTGGCAAGAAAACTAGAGGCAACAATGTTATGTTTAAATTGGATATGGCCAAGGCCTATGATTGGCTTGAATGGGATTTTTTATTTGCTGTCTTGAAAAGGTTTGGTTTCAACCTCCAATTCATTAGCCTCATTGAAGCTATGGTAAATAATTATTGGTTCTCAATTTTATTGAATGGTGATTTAGTTGGATTCTTTAAATCTTCAAGAGGTGTCCGTCAAGGTGACCCTATTGCCCCATCTCTGTTTATAATTGCTGAGGAAGCATTGAGCAGATCCTTGCAGGAGGCCTTTTCTAATGGCTGGGTGGAATGGTATGCTGGTCCCCGGGGTTGTCCCACTACTTCTCACCTGCTGTTTGCTGATGATACAGCAATCTTCGGTAAGGCTTCAACGATTTCTGTCAGGAATCTGCTCAAGGTACTTAGAGCCTATGAACGAGCCTCTGGTAAATATACGTTCAATGCAAGGCTTGATTATATAGATATCTTAATTGGGCTATTGAGACTAATTTTGCAGAGAAAATAGAGTTCGGTCGACCAATGAAGCTGGTTCAGTCGACCAAGTTTTCCAGCAGTGAATGGACTGAACTCTTTCAGAGTTCGGTCGACCGACAAGGCCAGTTCGATTGGCCAAATTTTTCAGCACTGAAAACTCTAGTTTTTCTCAGAGATCGATCAATCGACTGACATACTTCGGTTGAACGACCCCTTCGA